>OX461808.1:86959745-88286206 GCA_949802685.1 Dicyrtomina minuta | reverse complement strand
TAACTGCCCCAGAACGTTTCCATTTCACTCCAAGCTCCGACTCCATCTGGAGCGTCACGACAAGGAAGAGTTGCACCCGGGCTCTTTCCTCGGCCTTACAAAAGTTATGTACTCTTTCCCCAAGGAGCTTAGCGAACAAGAAGATAATGTTGATGACCCGAATAACCCCTTGACCCTGACCTTAGCTGATTGGCTCTCGATAAAAATTGAAGAAGCTGAGGCTGAAGATGAAGGCAACAAAATCCTGCTTGATCCAGACCCTCGAACAGTAACATGGGATCCAGAGTTATTAACGAAAACTAATCCAATTACTTGCAAATTATGCTGCAAACAACTGGCAACGGAGACCCAAGTGAAGATCCACGTCAAATACTGTTGGCACAAAAACAAGCAGAGACACCGGTACTGCATTCCATGCGACCAAACATTTTGCACTGCTCCAGTCCTTAGACTCCACACTAAAAAATTCCATTCTTCAACCGAAACCTCGGTTACCCATGCAAAGAAAGGAGGATCCCCACCCGGTAAATACACATGCGAGATTTGCTCCCAAGAATTCCGTTTGTGGAAGGACCATCACACTCATAAAGTGAGAACTGGGCACAGGAGCAAAAGTGACCTTGAGAAACTTGCACAAATGAAGCTTAAAACATTTTTGTGCGAATCTTGTGGCTACTCAACGTATCAAAAAAATAAATTAGCAGCGCACGTTGCAGCCCGACATTCCGATGCGAGACCGTTTCCGTGTGAATACGACAAGAATCACATTTCAGACCCGCCAGTGGTTTCCCCATGTACCGCCACATTTAAAACTAATCGACAGTTAGAATATCACATAGAAATCGCCCATTTGAACTCCTGCCCACGGCCACACACATGTCCCGTGGTAGAATGTGGCAAAACATTTAAATCCGCCGGGATGAATGGACTTCAGAAGCATACCTTAATCTGTCACACGAATGACCGTCCTATACGACGCAAGGTTTGGCGATGTCCCCAAGAAAACTGCACCAAAACAAGTCTAACTGCGGAACTGCACCGTCACCATTTGAAGAAAGTGCATGATGTGGGGGAGTTGGGGGCACATCCCTGTACAATTTGTGGGAAATATTTTGAATTGAGATCATGTTTAAGAACACATTCATTTACGCATTTCGCTGAGAAACGTTTTAAATGCACTTGGGAAAATTGCAATGCTGCCTTTAGGAGAAAACCTTTACTGCGCGAGCATGAGAATTCAAAGCACACGGGACTGAAGCCATTTCAATGTTTTCTGTGTGGGAAATTGTATGCTAAGAGTGTGTCCTACCATGCACACATGAAAACTCATAGAAGAAGTGAAAAATAAGGTGCGGTTCGCAGTCGTGGGAGGAAAATTCGTACCATACCCAGTTTTACCCTGGCAGAAGTGCACTTAGAATTCGTACCGTAATATTTCGTACCCTAATAATTCGTACCGTGGTGGCAGTCATACCCTAATAAGTCGTACCCTGGGACAGACATACCCTAATAATTCGTACCCTTAAATACAAAAAAGGGATAGTGGAAGTAAGGTTGGGTGGTGCTATAAAATGGTGCAGGAAGTAATTTCCGTGGAGTGTAAATTTGATATTGTAGTAAATATCAACGTGCTTATTTTGTTGATGTTATTTAAAGCCAAGTTTAAAATCGTGCTGACTATGTTTCAGTAAGGCAGTGTGTGCATTCATTATGTTGAAATTTTTGTGGTACGAATTACTACGGTACGAATGACAAAATTGGACTTATTTTTTCTCAGGGTATGACTGCCAGCTTTACCAAAAATACAGAGATAATTAGATGCTTTAGATAAATTACTTAGGGAGCTTAAAATATTTTTAAATTGACCTGCATCCACTTAGTCATATTTTCCAAAATTTACAGATGTAAAGCCAATTAGTACTATAGTGTGTTGTTAGCATTTAATTGAAAAGTTTTAATTTAGTAACATTTAGCGCGTAAAGTCTTTTTTACATTGAAATTTATTTTTAGTTAAGTTCTTGTGTGTACCTTTAAAATATTTATTTACAATTGCAACTTATACAAAGAACGTTTAAAACTACATTTAATTCAAATTGAAATTGTAACTCCAATGAGCTGTGTTTTGTGTCAGTGTTTGCTTCATGATTTGTAAATAGGCTTAAGCTTAAAGTAACTTAATGGTAATTACGTTAATAAACTCCTTATCATAAAATGATCAAAAGTATTTACGCAGGGGTCTTCATTACGTCACACGCGTGCGACGAGTCGCACGCGGCGGGATTTTAAGTCGCACGCGATAAAATTAAAATTTTTCATAAATACCTAGTTTTGAACATAATTAAAACTGTTTGAAGGACAAAATTTTGTCAATTTAGAAAAAAGGACAAAATTTGCTGAAAAATATATGCAGCTCGCAAAGACGATGCCCTTGAAAACTTAGTAAATGGCACCAGCACATTCATTTGAAATGTACGATCGTCGTTCTTGTCGCGTTTGCCGGCTGCGGGAGTTGCCAAACGTAAAATGTATTCATCCATAGCGAGAGCTGGCTTTAAATTACAGCTTTTGCATACATACCAACAGACAACGTTGTTTCCGGGTTCGTAGCTTTTTCCACCATGCGGTCTTCTTATCTCATATGATTTAGTTTGGTCTCAGTTTTTGGTAAAAATGCCTGGCAGCAGCAACTAATCTTAATAAAGTGAAATTGCTAATTAACGCCAAAATGAGTTCCCAACCAGATAAAAAAAAACAGAAAACGTATAATTTTCATCCTGAGTGGGAAGAAGGCTATTTTTTTACATTTAGTAAAGACAAGTGCATTTGTCTAATTTGTAAAGTTTCTGTGAGTTTAAGAAAATCGTGTTGCGAGCGACATTATAGTACAGTACACAAAACATACAACCAACTGTATCCAAAAAATTCACTACTTCGTAAAAATCGTGTTTTAGAATTGAAATCGAATTTAGATACTCAGCAGTCCTATTTTACAAAACCAAAGCCACAATTGGCTACGATTGCATCTCTTCAAGTATGCAATGTTATTGCCAAAAGAAAAAAGTCATTTGAGGACGGGGAAATGATTAAGGAAAGTTTAGTTGTAGCTGCAAGCACACTATTTGCATCTTTTAATAATAATGATAAAATTATGTCTAGTGTTAAAGACGTCCAACTCTCCGGTGCCACAGTTAGCAGGCGGTTTGAAATTCTATCACAAGATGTTCAAAGACTATTAGCTAGTGACATTGAAAAATGTGTGTGCTACTCATTGCAACTAGATGAGTCAGTTGATGTTGTCCATACTGCTCAACTTACCGTTTTCCGTTTGGAAAACCCATTCATGGAAATAATAGTTTCTGACTTTGCGCAGATAGTTGCAGAAATGTTTCAGTTGAATGGTGCTGTACTAGAAAACGAATTATTGTCATTTCAAAACAATATTATTTTGAAATCGAAAATGTCTGAAAATAACTTTTGGTCGATTGTAAACGAGCAGCAGTTTTCGTCATTAGTATCTGTCGCGTCTCATGTCACGTCGTTTTTCGGATCAACTTATCTGTGCGAATCTTCCTCCTCGGATATGAAGTTCATAAAAAACAAACACCGAGCTAAACTTACATATACGCACCTTGACGATTGCCTGAGATTAGCAGTAACTAGTTACACTCCGGATTTTGAAAGAATAGCAGACTCAATGCAATGTCGAGCATCTAATTCTTATTGAACGTAAGTTTTTACGATTGTTGTTACGTGATGAGTACTTAATTAACTAAAATCAGCAAATTAAAAAAATAAAATACAGAGCATCTAATAAAACGTACGTTTTTGCGATTGTAGTTACTTCAAAGGTACCTTATTACCAGATATTATTAGGTTTAAAAAAATGTAAATTACAGGTCGCACGCGACTCTTCTTCAAAAAATTAAAGTTGCACGCGTAGAAAAATTAGTGAAGACCCCTGATTTACGGACTACTTAAGGGCTTATTTCGTGGGAGAATGGTCAGAAAATTACTGGAATCATAAACTATAAACATAAGCAGTAAGCACTCATGTCTTGCATTTTTTAATATGGTAGTAATTTTTTTTAGTAGTAATTTTAATATAGTAGTAGTAGTAGGGATAGGGAAGATTGTAATTTGCAATGGCATTAAAAGAAAATCACTAAAATCAAAATGTAATAGAAATAGATTTTTATTGATACTGCAGAAAACTGATTTTATCTCCAGTCAGCTTCTATCATAGCAGCGCCAACGCTCAAATTCAGAAACAGCTGATCTGCTGCTATAAGTGCTATAAAAATACAGTTGACGGCGACGGCAGTGAATTGTGAATACTACAAAAAAATAAAATACCTACTGACCTGAGTCAGGTCACCTGACCTACAATGTTCTGAATGAACATCCTCAAAACTGTCAACTGAATTATTACTCACATTTGAATCCCTCAGTCGTGTGGTGTGAGGGGGTCTAAGTGTGAGCTTATTAAATTAGATAATAATAATCTCAAATCGCAACACTCTACTTGCATACTAACAACTAACTTTTGTTACTTGTTACTTAATATTCTGTGCTGGATTTATGTAGATTTCAAGTTTTTATTCCGATTTATAATATCACGTAATAAAATCACTAATTACCATTACAAATGATAAAATACCTAAAACAATAAGCGGGCCATAGTTGATAGTTACAAGCATAAGTTGTAAGTGAAAGGAATGCACTTTCCTGTTTCTGGATGTCTGAACTGGTTGAATTATACTGAAGACTAAAAAGATACAAACTACAAATTAATACATTCAAAATGTACTTTGAAGATGAAAGCGGAGATTATAATGATACTCTTTTGGACTACCCGGTAATTCACGTTTGACGTTATTGATGATTCATAAATATAGAAATTATTGGTTAATTAAATTGACTTAACTAAAAATAATAACACGGATGCAACGGAGAGCAAAGTTGTCTTTAATAGTTTAGTTGCAAAACTTCATTAGTTTTTAACTAGTTAAGTACCTGTTTGTATTTTATTACTATTAACTTAGTTGGGAAATCAATACACGGTAATTAACTAGACCTTTAAATATGGTACTAAATCTTAAATTGAAGGGTGCTATGTCAAAACTTATCATACTTTTGACTATGCAGTAATTTTGTCAATCATATTTGGTACCTAAAAAAATCCGACACCAAAAAAAAAATCCTAATCTAATAATGTCATGAATTAATGAACTAATAATTGTTGATGTTGTTTGTTATTTAGGTTGCAAAAAACATTCTGAATCGTCTCGAGCTCAGAGATCTCAAATCAGCCCGTCTGGTCTGTAAAAGCTGGAAGAAATATAGCGATGTCAAATTCAATAATATGTCAGTCACCCAATTCTACATGAATTACAGTACAAGTCGAACAGAGGAAGAAATTGAGGACAAACTCCCCCCAAGTACAATGGTTAAAAATTTACGATTTTGGAATTTTCATTCAGCTGAACTTATCTATGAAAAATTTCACCTTCTTGGGGATCGATTCGAACAATTAAGCATTCACTTTGATCGACTTCATGATTCTTCCCACATTCTCCGATGTTCTTACTATCATCTCCAGAAGCTGACTAAATTAGAACTTTTGTACTCGAAACAATCTCCAGAAGTTATGAAATTATCCGAAGTTCAAAGTCCACTTTTCAAAGAGTTTCCTCCAATTCATTCCGATGATGCGGATTCGGAAGTTGCAGCTCAAGCTCAGCAGGAAAACGGAAATAATAATGTCAATTTACTCTTAAAGTCATTTTCTTTACTTTGCTATAATTCTCCGTTTGGTGAATTGGACCCTGATGAATGGAATAGCAAAGATTTTATTCAATATTTACAAATGTGTCCTGATTTGGTTGTAAGTAGTTTAACACGTCAGTTCATTAATTAAGATTAAAACAGCTACATTAATTCATCGTTAATTCTATACGTAATAGTAAAATGTATTAATTTTTAATTTGTTTTCTTCATTTTACTAAACTAATTTTGTAGGAACTCAAACTTGACCTGCGTTCCTATAAGGTATTCCGGAATTGCATCGAAAAATTTCTCGAAATCCGGTGCAACGGCAACGGCCGCTATTTATTCCACAATCTAACTTCACTGGGTTTTGCATTGTAAGAATTATTATTGTTCTCTATACCTGCACGCTTAGTAAAATATTGACTGATTTACCACGTCGATATTATTACATTCTTAACAGAACATCCTATTACTCCAGTATTGTTAAGAAAATCGTTAAACATTTGCAGCAAGCGCGATTGAATATACAACTACGCGATTGTCAGGGCCAGGCGAAAGAATTGGTTTTGTAGGCAGAAATAAGCTTTCATGCCATATTCCATACAAAAACAACCATTTGTATTTTATTCATGGTTTTATTTGGCTTACCAAAATTTTATATTTACATGTTTTTCAAAAAGTTTGTTAAAGTTTTTATTTGCCTGTTTTTGAAATGTGCAAAAACAATTATTTGCATGTTTTTGAATTGTGCAAAACAATTTATTTGCATGTTTTTGAATTCTGAAAAAACATGTATTGACATGTTTTAAAAAGTGCAAAAATTTTCATTTACATGTTTTATTTGCCTGCCTTTGCCCACGTTGTTTTTGCCTACATTATCCGGCCCTGGCGATTGTAAAATTAATAAAAGAAACTAATACATTTTTTAAAAAACCTCTTACCGAATTCCCGGTTGAACTTTCTAAGCATGTAAATCAATGACCCACTGAGAAAGTTCAATCAGGAATTCGGTAAATTATTTAATTTTGTTTAACTAATAAAATGGCAACCTACATGGCTATTTAACTTACAGATTCAAGATTAACTCCGCTTCTGAAATGCGGATACTAAACTCCATCTTTAGTGTCGCACCTTTACAAAATTTGGAGTTGTTCCTTCACATTCCAGTAGAATCTTGGCCGTTAGTCGCCCAAAATTTACCACCGTCAGTCCAGTCTTTAAAGTTGCACCTGGGTCAGCGCTGTTTTTCCAGTGGGGCAGTTGTGTTCCAGGATTTGTTCCGTCTTGGCTGGGACCAGCTCACGAATGTGTCATTCATAGAAGTGGACTGTGACTACCCCTGCAGTCGTTTCAGAGTTCCCCGAGCGAACGCTCCGTGGGAGGGAGGGGGTCGGAGGCCACTTCCGAATGTGACTCGGCTCAAATGGGCTCTTAATTACTACGAGCCCAAGCCTGGGATTTACCCCACAATCGCAACGCTATTCCCCTCACTTAAATTCCTATCCGTCAGACTCTGTGCCAGAAGTGAACTGTTCGAGATCGTATCCGCTTTTGGAAATCTCCAAGTAGAAGATTTGGAAATTTACGTGTCAAATCATTACACTTTTTCGGACCGGGACATTCTCGGCTACAATTTGGGACAGATGAATGAGAGGGTGGACAGTGGGGTGGGGGATGAGGACGATGAGAACGATGATCTGCTCGGTTTTGGGTTTGGTTTTGGAATTGGTTCTTCTGGGTTTGCCAAGGGACACAGGGAGACTTATGAAGGACTTCGTGGAATGAAAGGTTACTATAAAATTTTGTTTTTTAATAAACATGCCAATAGAACGTTTTGGTTTTTTCAACAACGTGTAAAAAGAATATTTTGCAATTTTTAAAAACGTATAAGTAGAATATTTTGCACTTTTCAAAAACATGTAATTATAACAATTTGCTTTTTTCAAAAACATGGAAATAGACCTTTTTGCACTTTTCAAAAACATGCAAAAATAACATTTTGCACTTTTTATAAACCTGCAAAAATATCATTTTGAACTTTAAAAATCTTGAACTTATAATATTTTGCACTTTTTAAAAACATGCGAAACCAACATTTTGCACTTTTCTAAAACTCCTAATTTAACAGTTTAGGCATCTATCTCGTGCTATGTTCTTTTGGCTTTGGCGCAGTGTATTTTATTTCTAGCTTAAATTTGTTTTGATTTAGTCCGATTTGATTCTTCAATCTCGATACAAGTTTGTGAAAATAATTTTGAGACTGTTACTAAAAATTCAATATTTTTTTTTAAACGCAGGCCTACGACGTTTATACATTAACATTGGCGGTGGCTGCTTAGGAGAATTGACTGATCGGAGTGTTTTTGTCGGATTTCTGTCGATGCCAAAGTTGAGAGTTTTAGAATTTAGCTTTCCAGGCGATGCCACGGTATGTAAAGTTTACTTACTAACTATTAGTATTTATTGTAATAAAATTATTGTAACTTAAGCATAACTCTCGAAACTGATTCTAAGGCTTGTAAACAAATGTATTATTTATGTGACTGAAACAGTTACGAATGGTAAACCCTATTTTTTTGTTATGTAAATAAAGGAATTTATTTTTTACCAATAGGCGTTTAGCCCAAAGGCGAAGGAAGCTCTGGCAAAGAACAAAATCGCATTTTACTCAGTTGAGTAAAAATATTTATCAATCAGCGTCAATCAGCGAATCAGGATTATTGTAATCAGGTGACGCAAACACGGCGACGGTCCGTACTTAATCACACAGCAACTGCGAATAATGTTGGTACAATTTTTACTGACGAGTCGTCAGTGACGACTGGAATGCTTTTAAAATTAAAGCAAAATTTTTGCGTATTGAATTAGTGCATAAAATTGTTATCGTGATCTCATCGAACAAGATCTAATTAGTCTATAGCTCAGCAATTTTTCCGAATTAATTAAGTAGCTAATGCTGAGTATAGGAAAATGTATTGTAATACATACAATGTTTGGCTTTATTTCCTGTGTAATGAAAAACACTAAATCACATAAATTAATTATTATGCACTGTCTTCAAGTTTCTTGTAATATTCTTTTACGTTTTATTTTTATTTACTTAACTCTTCTCATGTAAAAAGTGTTATACCTTTTTTGTACTTGAATAAAAACTGCTGAAAAAATATGTAGTTGGCATTGTTTTTCTGAAGATCGTAATCGTAAAAAAAAAATAAAAAAAAATAAAAACTCAAACACAGATTTGGTAGAAAGTAGAAGTTATTGGAATTTTTTAGAAAATTGGCTCAACCATTTAAATTCCTCACACAATCAAAAATTTAGTAGCATTCTTTAAATCATAAATAGTTCATATCTTTAAACTGCGTTAAACTTCTGTATTTTGAACCACTCTGATAATTAATTATACTCATTAAAAATTATTATTTCGTATATTCAACCCTCACACCGACTTAAATAAATGGAAACCATTTCTTTGTTAATAAGGTAAACCTTACAAATAATCTAAAGCTTTTTTCTTCTTCTTTCTCATTTGCTTGCATGTTAATTTGTATTTCGTAATTAATTAATGAATTGGTTACCCACTTTAATTTTTATTTTATGTAGGATTTGCAATTTTGAAATGTAGTAAACTCAAAATTCGGATTTTGAAAGAACCGGAGCCGAGCAGACGACTGCCTTTTCCTAGTACTTAAAAATCTATACAATGAAACTATAAACCTACAAGAATTTTCAAATAATTTTTGAAAAGAAAATATGATGGAAACCGAAACGGAATCCAGCAAAATACTTGACGACGGAGATGCACAAGACATTGAAAAATCCAATTTCAAGTAATTCTAAAATAAACAATGCTTACTAAACAAATTTTTTTTTTGTGCGTTTAATTAAATATTTTCAATTTTCTATATAAATGGTTCGGCAACAAGCTAGATGATGCTTAAAAGTAATTTTTTTAAATACTCGTTTATGTTAAAATTCACAATGTCTTAGCCTATTTGTTTTGTAAATTACAGTAACATTCCTATTAAACATGAATTTCCATCATCCAACGAACTGGAACCATCCATTAAATTCGAAAACAACACTAAGGCTGACTGTGGTGTGGTGGCTGCAAAATTAGTCAAAACAAAACTGGCTGAGAATCTCAACAGTGCAGTGGATCTTTCTAAAATTGTGGCTCAAAAAGACGATATTAAACTGGTAACACTCGAAAAAATACTAAAAATCGAGACAGAAATCGTACATAGTGGTGTCTCTCACCCAAGCTATCCCATTCGTAAAGAAGTTTGGACCCACAATGACAGTAATAATAGCGACTCCTCGGATGCTGACCCCGAGTGTGACCCTTTTGCAGACGTTAATTGCGACCCTTGTTTTTCCTTAAATCCTCCAAAAAATATTATTAAATTACAGTGTAAATTGTGTCTTGAAACACAATACTCGGAAATAAGGCTCCATTCTCATATGAAAATGTGTGCGACGTCACATCAAGATCGCCGTCGCTTCTGTGTCCGTTGTAATCTGTTATTATCAAGTGTTCAGAGATATAAATTCCATGCTCTTAAAATTCACAAGATCAAAGTGGTAGTGGAAGGCACTCAAGTCAGACCACTGAAATGCGGCATTTGCTCAAGATCCTTCGCTCATAAGGAATCATTTGCAGCCCATTGTGAGAAACACCAAGAACAGGCCAGCAACACTCCCGGTACCGGTACCGGAGACGACGCTTCAAAACTTAAACTTATCAAATGTACAGAGTGTATAGCAAGTTTCAGGAAGATCAGTAATTTAACATACCATATGAGAACGCACAAAAATGAACGCCCATTCAAGTGTCCAATTCCTGATTGTGGGAAAACATTTAAATTCAACGGTCATCTCAAGGAGCACCACAGACTACATTTTAATATAAAGCCATTCCAGTGTCCGCAGCTAAATTGCTTAAAGAAATTTAGACACAGGGCAAGCTTAAAATCACATCTTGTGTCGTATGGCCATAAAAAATAAGTACAAGTGAATAGGTTACGAGGATTACAATTCTAAAATAAATTAACTTGAAAATATTTAAAACAATTTGTACTAGCTTTAATTATCTGTATCATAAACTAATTTATCTCACTAGTCAGAAGCTGCCGGCAATGTGAGATAACACAGGTATTGAGTGTTTTATTCAGAAATCCTGAATATACTTCTACTAGAAAATAGCACACAAAGATTAGAAAAAAGCAAATTTCATTAAAATCGGACGAAAACTGTAAAAAAGTTACAGGGCGAGAAATTATTAAAATTTCAAATTTTTTAAACTTTGGCGGACCACTGTGACTAAACAACAAAATTCAGTCCAGTTACTTTGGATCTGTACTATTTAAATAAAATAGTATGATTTTTTAAAATGGTTGTTACTTACCTTTATTTAGAACCTTATTCATAATACATAGGTAGGTACTTTCGTATATTTATACAATAAACAATTTATCAGTTAGAAATCATATAAACTATAGGGTAAAACATTAAGCTTACTTAAGTAGCAACCCACATTGTTTACAGTCCACAGTTTGGCATGCCATTAATTTTCAAAACAAACTAAAATATTTTTTTACTGTAAATCTAATTACCAACACGCTTATATTACTTGCTATTTTGGCATAATACTATATGTTTTTCCACATTCAACAACGTACCGTTTTTAGACTTCACGGGTCAAAGTTAACAAAGTCACATAAATTATGCTACGATCGCTTACAATTCATTACAATTAATTTTAATTCATAAATCTTAACCACGGTTTAAATGCAACACTCAAAATGGACTGAATTCGTTTAAGCACTAAATGTTCGTAAAGTTGTAGGTGAATGGTGTACTTAGCTCCTGCTGCACTGCTGTTTTGGTTTGGGAGAATAACTGGGAATTTTTGAGTAGAATTTGAATCCATTCTTATTTTTGCCGTAGACATTTCTGTGGGATTTTAAATGCAAGATTAAAACTGAGTGGCGACGGAAGGTGATACTGCAAAAGGGGCAGCGAAAGACTTGACGATTCTTGTTGAGATTTTTTGTAGAGGCAAACGTGACTTTACGAATTTTGCTACAGGAAATAATCGCATGGGATGAGCTTGACGATTTTGGTTGCATTTTGCCTCTGTCGGTGCCCAGTTTAAATTTTTGTTGAATTTTGCTTCGAACTTGTCCAGCAATGTGATTTTTTGCATGTTTTCTGAAATCCTCAGGAACTGGAAAAGTTTGATCACAAGAGATGCAGTAGGAATGATTGATTTTATTATAGAGCCAACATTGCTTTGCATGTGTCTTCACTTCCCATTCGGATTCTAGAATTTTTGAGCACAATTTACAGGAGATTGGATTTTTCTCGGTGATGGGTCCAACAATTTCCGAAACGGGGTTAGGATCCAGGAGAATAAAGTTTGCTTTGGTTGGAGAGTTGAGGTTTGTGTGGAAGGAATCGTTTCTTTTTGAGAATATGAGAGATTTGGATCCCTGGTTTATGAGCCAGTGTCGGAGGGAGAGGGCAAAGTCGGAGCTTTGATCTGTTCCAATAGCAGTTTTAATTTCGTTAAATGTGAGTCGAGTCAGTTGGACGAATGCATCGGTCTTAGTGCGTCGCGTTGGAGCTACTGGGTCAACGGTGTTAGGATCCGGGTCACTATTAGCACCCGAGTCAATAAAAGAATTTATATTTAAATCGACATCGAGCTCTTCGAGATCAGTTGTGGCATTTTCCGACACGGGTTGAGTTTCCTGTAATGTAGAATGTACCTCATTTTCTTGGATTGCTTGTTTCTCGACTCCAAGCGTAAAACTGCTACACGCGACACTAAAATTGCTCGTATTATTTATTGAAGTATCGGTTTCGGTTTCGAGTTCCAGATCTGCATCAGTTTCGGACTGCAGCATGTCGTCAGAGTTGAAATCATTAAAGTGGTCCTGAGCCTGAGATTCTTGCTTCATCAAAACGGATAAGAAGGATTGTTCTGTTTCGGTTGTTTTGGTTTTATCTTTGGAGTAAGTTGCAAGTCTGAAATTAATGGGAAATTCAATGTATTAATTATTATTAAATTATATCGTCTGTGAAGAACTTAAATGACCCATATCGAATTTAAGCTACAATTCAAATGTGCTATGTCCTAAAAACAAAATGAGGAACATGCGTAAAATGTTAATTAAGAGTTTTTGAAAGGTGTAAACTGTTCCATTTGCATCTTTTTGAAACATGTAAAATGTTCTATTTACATGTTTTTGAAAAGTGCGAAATATTTCATTAACATGTTTTATAAAAGCGTAAAATTTTCTATTTACATGTTTTTGAAAAGTGTAATTTTCTGTTTACACATTCTTAAAAAATGT
Source organism: Dicyrtomina minuta (assembly GCA_949802685.1). Classification (NCBI taxonomy): domain Eukaryota; kingdom Metazoa; phylum Arthropoda; class Collembola; order Symphypleona; family Dicyrtomidae; genus Dicyrtomina; species Dicyrtomina minuta. Next base: position 88,273,076 of record OX461808.1, on the reverse strand, counting down.
AAAATGTTCTATTTAAATGGTTTCAATACATATTTTAATATTTTTGTAGATAGTAGGTATTGTTTTTAGATACAAATGGATATGGGTCATTTTGGTTCTTCAAAAAAAGACGACGATATGCACCTTCTTGTAATCATGTGCAAAACACCATAAAATCGATGCCGTCAATTCTTTGATTAATCGATGAAACTATACATAGGTAATAAGTAGATCGGAAAATTATGTAATCTTACTCAACAATTTTCTCCTTTTCGAAACTTCTCTCCTCGAATACAATGCATTTGATGTTTTGAAATTCGTCCAAATGAGCATCTCTTTTATGCCGGATAAAGTTGTCTATATTTTGAAAAGAGTGCCTGCAGGTTTTACACGCAAACCAGACACTGACACTGATAGGTGAAGAAGACATCATTTTAATGCATGAGCTGGTTTTACTTCGATCCAACTTCTAGATCATAATAGGCGTTATCAACCATTTAAAAGTGAATGTTATATTTAACCAGGCACCAGGACCGGGACCAGGCAGGCGCCAGGTTATGAAAATCGGTTTTGGTTACAGTCATCGATCGTCGGGTAATCCTTGGTTAGTTGAAAGTATGTTAGTTTCGGCATGTCGATGACGCTGATTTCAGCCTGTTGAAGTCATTGACACGCATAGCACAGCCAACAGCTCACGACTTAATCTTAATGAATCTTCCAAATTTCTTAATAAGATATTTGAGATTAATGAAATAATTTGATTTGATCAGTATTATAGTAAACTATGTTATTTTTCTAACAAATAATTCACTTTTTTAATGATAATTATTACGATAAGGTGTCCCCGTAAAGCAAATGCGTTTACACGTTTTAAACAGATTTTAGAATTGACTAATGGCATACCTGCCCACACTTACTCCCTAGACTAGTCTAGACTAGTCATGTGCGCTTCCACTAGTATAGTCTGGTATAATATTAATGTAATATCTTTATTGACAGACTCACTCAGTACATATTACGCATATTTCTAGTATTGGCATTCGCATATTCTACAAGCTAAAACTAACTAGGTATTAATATTTAAAAAAATAATTATGAATAGAATTTAAGAAAGTATTGTCTGGATACAAAGTCGAGATAGTGGGAAAGGTGGTCCTTACCATTGGTGGGCGGAGCTTACCAAGTACAATTTGGATGCGATGGGTGGGAAATACTGTTGTAATTTGTGTACAAAGAACAATTGTTCTTTTCGTTTGTGATTGTGCTTTCACAACCTCAACCACAAACTAGTAAATTGGATTGTGCACAATCACAATGTAGAACAAACAACCAGGACGACAAACAAGAACAAACATGTTTTTGTCATTCTTCGGCACAGAACGTTTTGTGGACAAACACAATCTATCACAATAACAATCCTAGCTGAGAAAATACATTGTGAACAACGTACATTGTGATTGTTTTGTTATTTCAGAAATAACAATCTTCGAAGTTGTTTGTTCACAAATTACAACAGTAGTGGGAACTATTAATCGACGGGAAACCCTTTTCCACTATCTCGACTTTGTATCCAGACAATAATTAAAAGTCATCAGTAAATATACCTTTAGCGAATGCTAAAATGCGAGTGGTCAATGGCAGGCTGACTAGTGTTGTAACTTATTCACAAAGAACAAATGTTTTCTACTTTGCGATTGTTCTGCCACAATCACAATAACAAACTACTAAAATTGGATTGTGCACAATCACAAAACGTATCACAATCCGACAGGAACAAACAGGAACTAGCGTGATCTTCCCGTCAGCTCTAACGAACGTTTTGTGAACAATCACAAACGTTTACAAACACAAACGGAGGCTTTTAAAATTCATTGTTAACAACTCAGTTTGTGCACAATCTTAAACTTGAAAATCACAATATTCACAAACAATTGTGAACAAATTACAACACTAAGGCTGACTAGCACAGCAACCTTGTCAAGTCAAGTCTAGTGACACAAATTATTAGGCAACTACCTATGAATATTCTTGTCCAGTCCAGTAAGGTGAAACTAAGGCCACGCTAGTCTAGCCCAGTTTTGTCAGATTTACTGTTGTATTTTGCTCACAAATCACAATTGTTATTTAATTTGTGATTGTGAACCCACAATCACAACCACAAACTAATAAAGCTGGATTGTGCAAAGTCACAATTCCAATCACAATCACACAGCAACAAACAAGATCAAACATGCTTTTCCACTCGTCGATAACGAACGTTTTGTGAACAATCACAATCTGTCACAGTCGCAATCTTAAGCTATTACACCACATTGTGAACAGTGTAAATTGTGATTGTTTTGTGACCTCAGAATCTCAAATATTCACAAACAATTGTGAACAAAATACAATAGTAAGTCAGAAGACCCAGCATTGCCATTAATCCTAGTGAAGTCGCTAGACTCTTAGACTAGTAGTTATACGTCTACATGGGCAGCTATGACTAATTGAGAAAATAGTTGGTAATTATATTCAAAAAGCTGCGCCACTTGAAACAGCCAAGGAAAATATTTTGCACTTAAATCGAGTCAACTTTACTCAACTGTCAACTAACTAAAACTATACTAACTAACTCAACTTTTAATTATAATCTAATAAAAACCACAACACAATCAAATAAAACGTATCACCATTAAACTGGAAAAATGTACCTTTTATTAGCCGCAATACTTGAATTCGTTCACTATGTATAGTTACAATTTTGTCAATAACATTAATTAAGACAAACAGTTTTTATAGTAAGTAAAATAATATACTGTAGTAATAACTATACACGACCTTGTTTTCCTTCATTATCCTTACGCTCAAAAAAGCAAAGTAAAATCGAATTTACAAGAACTAAACTAACTTTGTGTAGCAAAATAAGACGGCGCAATAATTCATTTATAACCCTCCAAAAATCCCCGTGTGTTTTTAAATTAAAACTCACTGTAATTATGTAATTATTTAAAGTTGTCTAATTTATTTTACGCATCGAAATGAAGCCAATTGATACCGATGCAGAATTCCAGTACACTTTACAAGTTGCCCGTATTTCACACACACACTTAACAATTAATTCAAAAATAGGTCAATAATAGAAACAGATTCTAGATAGTTATACAAAGTAATGTAAATATTACAAAAATAATGTTTTCAGGAACGTCAAGGAGCTATTCAATCATCATAGTCGGACTCGATTTCGATTTGAATGGCGGAGGAATTCGAAGCATTAGAATTCTCATCATCATCATCATCAGCATCATGATCATCACCATAGTCCGAATTGACTACCAGTACGGGAATTGGATTTGGAATCGAAACTTGGTTCGGTTCCGGTTCAGATTCCGGTTCCGGTTCCGGATTCGATTCGGGTTCTGGTTCCGGATCCGATTCGGGAAGCGGAACAGGATGAGATGGCTTGACCGGCCTAAACTTTTCACCTCCATGTTTATCAGCCATATGTCGCCGGTACTGATACTCCCTTTCATAGACTCGGGGGCATAGCTCGCACTCAAAAGGGACCCGGTCATGCGTCATCTGGTGGTTTCGAAAGTCTGTAAGAGAAACGTAGGCTTTCCCACAGGTGGCGCATTTGTGGGGGCGGAGCTCCACGTAGTGCATCATCATATGCTGTCTCCGATTAGTCCGTTTCGAAAAGATTTTCGGGCATAGAGAACATTTCCACTCGGTGTGGTCCTTGTGCAGGAGGCGGATATGCGACTCCAAAAACGTCTCCTTGGTGAATTCAATGGCGCAGACTTCACATTTGTGTCCACCTCCAGCAACAACACCGTCATCAGAATCTGAATCGTTACTTGAGTTGTAGCTGACGCCGTTCTTGAACTTGGTCCCGGGTATATTGCCGGACTGAATGTGGTCCGCCTCCCTCATGTGACTGTCAGTATGTACGTTGAAATGGCATTGAGATCGAAACACTTCCTCGCAGATGTGACATTCGTAGCTCCGCCTCTGTGCAGCATTTTTCGGCGGTAGCAGTGGCGGCGGCTTGGAAGGATCGTGAATCGCATTGGCTGCTTTAAAATGTTGATCCCTTTCTTCCTGGACATCAAATGACATGAAGCACCTGTCGCAGAAGAAAGGCATACTGTGGATATTTCGTAAATGTTTCTTGAGGGCGCGCTTGTCACTAAATCCTTTGGAGCAGACGTCGCATTGAAAGAGATACGGTTTCTCGTAGTATTTCGTGTGTTTCTCTAGACCAGCATTGAGGAGGAAGGCCTTCCCACAGATGGGGCATTTAAAAGGTTTGTCTTCCTCCTTAATGTGAGCCTTTTCCATGTGACGGTCCAGATCCTTCTGGAGATAGTACGTTTTAGGGCAGGCGTGACACATGAGTAAGTCTTGGAGTGGGTTGAGGAAAGGGGCGGCGGTGGCGGCGCTTACTCCCTGCAGCGCTACAGTGGCTGCCGTGGCCGTGTGCTTCATCATGTGGGTCTTGAGATACTCCTTCTGGGTGAAGGCCAATGGGCAGATGAGACATTTAAATGGGCGCTCCCCGCGGTGGACAGCTTCGTGCCGTTTGAGGAGGTAGGAGGCTTTGAAGGCCTTGGGACAAGTGTCACAGAAAAATGAGGGTGGTCCGCGCTGCAGGTGAGTTTTCTTGTGCGCTTTGAGAGTGTACTCGTTCGGGAAGGACTTGGGGCAGAGGTGGCAGGTGAAGGGGCGGGCGGAGGCGTGCTGGGAGGCGACGTGGCGGGTGAGGGAGTGCTTCCGCGAGAAGGCCTTAGGACAGTGAAGGCACTGGTACTCATCTGGGTTTAAAGGTTTTGGGCCTTCCCCTCGTTTTCTTCGCTTCTTCTTCTCTCCTGCTCCCTTTTTTTCTTTGGGTTTCTTTCCATCTTTTTTATTAGCTTTCCGCTTGGAAATCAAGGCTTTTTTGAATTTGGAATGCGCTGTTTTTTTCTGGGCGGATTTAACACTGGGCAGGTTCTGGGTCCGGGAGCGGAATCTGGTCTCATACTTGTGAGCTGTGTTCCTTTGGGGCGGTTTAGATTCAGATTCAGATTCGGATTCGGATTCGGTGTCGGTTTCGGTGGCCGTTTCGGGTTCGGATTTAATGCTTGCATCAGTATCGGATTTTATGATTTCCTCTTCTGCCTCTGACTCAGAACTGCTACTGCTGCTGCTACTTGGAGGCTCTATTTTAGGGGATGCTTCACCCGCCTCGTCCTCCACATCTTCCCACATGCTTTCATCCTCATCTTCAGGCTCTGATTTGATGTCGATATCAGTGGCCAAATCCATTTTCAATTTTCAGTGATTGTAACGAAAATTTTGAATCTGTGAATTTTTGCTTTTTAGTCCAGTGTAATGTTCAAGGCAAGGCTCGTGAATTTCTTCTACGCTCGTCTCGACTCCCAATGAAGGAAGGGTGGTAAAATTAATTTTCTGTAACAACAAAAATGTGTCACGTTCAAATTAGTTTGACAAAAATCAAAATTGACATTAGATTGTAAAAAGGAGCAGGTTAAACTACAACCTACACGCAATGAATAATAAATGAATTTGAGTTAAACTGTGAATAGCTTAGGGATCGTCGACAAAGAACGTCATCGGCAATGTTCCCTTTTAGGAGCACAAAGACTGCCAAGAAGACCCATTCACCCTACCGATGAAGTGAATGAAGTCATTTGTGAATGATTCCTTATGTATTTGATAGAGTCATTAAACTTATGAGTTGTCAATGATAAAATTCGCGTCTGTCAGTCAGAAGTAATTTATAGTTGATTGTTAATTGTGGATTGTTAATTGTAAACATGCAATGATACAATTGCTCATTTATAATAATCTATCGGCTATGCTACAATTGGCGTTATGCCAATTTGATTGACAACTGAATGAGGCAGACATGTAGAAGCTTGACTATCGCAAGGACAAAAGACTTTAAGTTCCCAGCACCCACTTCGAACTTTCAACTTGTATTTTTTTAAATGCGAATTTGAGATTGCTTTTTGGACAATTTTGTTTTAACTTTTAACTCTCAACTAATTGTAGAATTCTGTATTTTAATGAAGCTTATCATGATAAATATGCGTTTTGTACGTAACAAGCATAATTAGTGCTTAGTGAATTTCAAAAAAATTGTAATAATTTTCAACAACCAATCAACCCTGCCCAATTCACAAGTTTTACAAAGCCAAAATCAAAAATTTACCTTTAAAGTTGAAAGTTGTATTTTCTCCAAACAATGTCGATCACCAATCAACATAATTAGAACTAAAGCGATTAAAAAACCGAGAACTTTATTGAGAAGTTGTTCAAGGAACATGGAACAGTCTTCAATACCGATAGCAATATAGTTGATAATAATGTTATGATGGCAATAAATAATTATGTTGTTGTGGTTACGGTCAACGGTTGACGGTTGTCAACCAAAAGTGATAAGTGGGAAGCAAGTTAGATTTAGGTTGGTTAAAGAAGCCGTATCCCCTTACTTGTCCATTTAGTAATATAGAATGGAAAATGATGCAATGCACACAACAAGAATTGCAACAAGTTTTATTGTTATTAACAAATATACCGAAGAATCTTGTGCTTGTTGAATGTTCTCGTTCTCTGTGATTCTGTCGTTTATTGTTATTCTTAATATTTTTCAATTTTAAATTCTGCTCTGGTTCAAATCCTGGCGCCGTTTGATCCCACATGTTTGAGAGGGAGTTCAAATTTCAACGCGGGAAGGTTTTCAATGAGTTTGATTAAAATGCATATTTAAATAATACTATTTATTTAAGCACCTTGCCACTTGCCAGTTACTCCAGTGCAGTCTCCAGTACTCTCCAGTTCTAATTTCACTTTTGTAATAAATTATCGCAATTCCCATAAATTAATAATTTTATAATTTTAATACTGATTAGAGCATTTGGATAATAATAAATTAGATCACTAACTGTAGTGAAAAAAATTTAAAATATTTAACAAACCAGGCCAGTTTAATGTGTGCATGTGCTGTACTTATTTAATTATACGTAGGAATATAATTTTTTATTCAAACGCAAACTTAAAAGCAATCTGACATCTTAAAATCCATGTTTTTTTTAAAAATTAATACCAATTATAAAAGCATAATGAACTTGAAGGATAATATGTATAAAAAAATATTTGTAACGTAATTTTACCGACAACCGACCGTGAGTCCCTGAGTAATAATTCTTTTGGCTATGCCATATTACAAAGACAACGTAAATACCAAGAACATTTTTTATTAAAGTTTCATTTTTATTAATTATGTATAGTACTAATTTCAACTATAATTGATATCAAAGGTGACAATAAAAATGGTACATATTTGATCTAAGCTAGCATTCTAATTTGTAATATGTATTTAATAAACTACAAGAGATACATAGGTTTGTAAATGTTAATTACGCGTTTTTGAAAAGTGTAAAATGTTCTATTTACGCGTTTTTGAAAAGTGTAGAATGTTTTATTTAAGTACATGTTTTTGAAAAGTGTAAAATGTTCAAATTAGTACTACATGTTTTTGCAATGTGCAAATTGTTCTATTTACATGCTTTTAGGATCCTAATATTTTACATTTTTTTTGCAAGCAGTGCATTTCGTTTTTTTCAGCAAAAAGTTGAAAATGGATGTTAGTAATTTTGATTTTTCGCCCACGATATACCGTTAAGGGTCTTCCATAAATGATGTCACCAAAATATTCTAATTTTAAGGACATTATGACTATAAATCCCCTGTTATGAGCACATCTTAAACAAATCGGATGTCACTAACATTCTGGTAAGCCCATGAACCCCACTAATTACGTCACTTATGTACGATTCCTTAAAAAAGCTGCACCACAAAACTGTTTATAGTGTATTGTCGTTTTGATTGGACACCTAAGTAAGGAGCGCCAATTGCTTTTGCTCCTGGTCCTGGTTATCTTGAGCTGGATCCTGAGAATTGTCCACCTTAATTAGACTCTGTGCATTGTTCTGAATGTCGCGACACATCGGCGGTATCGGTGACATGTCGGGGTGAATTTTTTTGACATGTTTCGTCCTGTCGTTCTTGTACTTGAATGTTTTCTTACAACTTTCCACCGTACATTTGAAACGCTCTGTTACGCCGTTGTTGTGGACACAGTCGATATGTTCCTTCAAACTCCCATTGTACAAAAAGGCTTTTCCACAATTTTCCACTGGACACTTGAAGGGTCTGTTGTCCGAATGTATCCTGATATGTTGAGTTAACTGAAACTTTTTAAAAAATGCCCGGCCGCACTCTAAGCATAAAAATGGGCGCTCTCTCTCCTCCTTATTTGAGTGTCTTTGTTCTTCGTGAACTAGCAATTCTCTACTTCGGATGAATTTCATTGGGCAGAGTAAACATTCAAATTTCTTAGCTTCCGTCTTCTCCGCCTCAGCAGCATGAAATCGAAGGAGGTGCTCCTGAAGTTTCGAGGGGAAAGGAAACATTTTCTGGCACGGGACGCAGTAGCGTCGGCAATGATTTCCTTTCTTGTCAAACCAACACATTTCTATGTGATCTCTGAGCTCTTTATCGGAGCCACATTTTATGTGGCATAATTTGCATTCGCAATTTGAGTTAAGGAGAAGTTGCTCTTGGATTTCGGTGGATAAACTTTGAAACGGTTTTGCATCTCTTTTTCTAATTGTTGTGGGTGCGCTCTTATTGGAATTAGTTTTGACTTGGCGGCGAGGCCGAGGATAGGATAATGAAAAGCAGGAGGCTTTCGGAATTTTCTTTGGAGTTAGTCGCTTGATAAGAACGTAGGGATTGTGTCCAGTTGCATTACTTGTGTTGTCGTCAGGGAACGGATCTTCCCAAGAACTGTCGGGGAGATCTGAATTTTCGTTTGGTAAATTATTTATTTGAGGAAATTGTAGAAATTCATCGGCATCGGCAGTTGGAGACTGTGAGGGTAAGGTTGTGAGTTGTAAACTTTCAGTTTCTTGAAAATGGTCGTCATTTAATTCAGGAGATGCGGGTGGGTCACTTAAAATTGATTCCGGTTCCGTTTTTATTTCTATAGTTACCAGATCACAGGGAGGCTGCACACTGAAAATTGGTATAAAAAAGGACAAAAAATAAGCTCATATGTGTAATAGCAGTACAGTCCACTCTCTACATAGTGTACTTCAGCGGACCAGGAAAATTAGTACACTATGAGGAGAGTTCACTATGTAGAGAGTTACAGATTTTAAAAAAATCATTATTATAGATGAAAACAATAAAAATCCTACTGGTTAAAGTAAAATTGGTTCTAAACCAATCAATCAAAGAATTTTTTCAGTAATTTTTATTGAATGAGTTTGCAAAATCAGGCAAATGAAGAAAAAAAATAGTGGATTTTTGAAATCAGTGCTGAAAATTTTTAAATTTTTGAAAGTACACTATGAAGCGAGGAAATTTACACTAAAATGTTATTTTGGGCCTCTAAAATTAGTACACTATGAGGAGGTTTCCACTATGTAGAGGTACACTATGTAGAGGTATTATAACATAGAAAGCATAGGAGTTTAGCCGGGGATACAGGCTCAGTACACTATGTAGAGGTATCCACTATGAGGAGGTACACTATGTAGAGAGTGGACTGTAGCGGTAAATCTCTAACTATAATTTCTGTTAACTGCTTTACTAGCGGATTTTGCTACATAGATGTCGGAGTAACAGCAAAACCAGTTAAAAACTAAAAGGCAGTATCGCTTATAACGTTGTAACAGCAATATCGGTAAATCCCTAACTAAAATTTCTATTAACTGTTTTATTAGCGGCTTCTGCTCCAAATGTCGGATTAACAGCAAAATTAGTTACAAATTAACAGTATGGATTATAATGGTGTAACAGCAATATCGGTAAATCTCTAACCGAAATTTCTGTTAATTGCTATGTTAGCAGCTTTTGCTACAGATGTCGGATTAACAGGAAAATTAGTTACAAATTAACAGTATCAATTATAACGGTCGGTGTAACAGCAATATTAGTAAATCTTTGTGTGAAATTCCTGTTGACCATAGTTAACCGATTGCATGCTGTTCGTGCTGTCGACAGTCGGTCTCGGTGTTGGAGTAACAGCATAAAATTAATTAGTTCTACAAATCAACAGTCAACAGCCAGTCAGGTCAGGTGGTAAATTCGCCTATACGTTTTTAAGCACGCATATATAATAACTATGTAAAGATTGTGATTAGTTTTATTATTAATTAATTATTAGTTCAACTACTTACTTTTAACTATCTAGAACGATATGAGACCATTAGTTAATATGATTTTGATATTATGATGAGTTAATTACCCTTCGAGACATTCGGACCCGTCTTTGTAAAAATTATGAGTTAAAATAGTTGTTCTCTCTTCAAGCACAACGCATTTTGTATTTTTAAATTCGGAATGACTGCATTTCTTATGAGCAATGAAAGCTCGAAGATTGGGAAAACTGGGAGTAGGGCTGCATGACTTACATGCAAACCACACAATCACTTCGTGTTCAACTGTAACATTCATATTTATGTCCATTTTTATTAGTTAGTAAATTAATCAACTCGTTTAAGTAGTTGGTTTACTTAGTAGAATGTAACATGCCGTATTGTTGACCAACAATTTAGAAATTAAAAACATTGGATCTAATAGAATTTAATTCCCGAATTAAATCGGTTAACTACTACAGCTAGTTCAATTTTTAAACTGAGTAACACTGACAGTTATAACTGACAAATCAAACATGGATAAACAATTATTAAATTGATATTTTGAATTTGCAAATATCAAATATTCAAATATAATTTATTATATAATAATATATGATCGAAATTTAAGGAAATGATTTGAAACTTTGCGGTTGAAGCAAGGAAAGTTTTCCTTCTCGCAAATCCTTAGGAACTGAAACTAGCTAACAAGACAAGACAAAAGACAACCAAGAATTAAGCATTTTAGCATTTATTAAGGAAGGAAAGGAAAGGAAGTATTTTCAGTATTTTGTTATTTACTTAAACAAAAAAAATTGATTTGTGCTATCACTGCTATGTTGCTAAGTTACTTGTTTTTGAAAAAGTTACAACTATGAACGTGGGTTTTTTGTTAAAAAGTTTAAACTGCTTTATTTTCACGTTTTATGAAAAGTGTTAAAATTTTTATTTAAGTGTCGTTTGAAATGTGTAAAAAAAATTATTTACGTCTTTTTCTAAAGTGTAAAAAATTGTATTTGCATGTTTTTGAACAGTGTAAAATATATCATTTACTTGTGTTAAAAAGCACCGAACATTATTTTTCAATGTTGTTTTGAAAAGTTAAAATGTTTTATATTATGTACTGTACTTTTTGGAAAATGCAAATTGTTAGATTTACACTTTTTCAAGACGTTTATGACATTTAATTATTTTTGTATGTACTTAGTAAGTAGGTTGGAATTGAATTTTGTTCCTGGCAGATAAGCAAACCACCAAATAACAAAAATATCGGTAGAATAATTGATGTTTAATCCGACCTTATTAAAATGAAAGAAATGATTTAAAATAGATTGGTAATAATATTATAGATAACCAAATTAGAATATTAAATATTTTAATCCATCCGTGTGTGACCCTACTAAAACGAGTGGCTACTACTTCATAACAGCGTGTCTAATTACTGCCATGTTATTTGAAATCCGGGCCCAGTAACAGATCCATCGGTTGAAAATATGACAAGTATTGGAAAGGCCGTGGTTACAATATTTCTCGGACTTGTAATTGATCCATGTAGTCTACAGAATATACCACAGAAATAATCAAAAATATAAACCATAATTATAATAGATTTTTTTAATTAAGCATTTAGCTAGACATTGATGTGATACTATATGGTATTTTAATAACAATTAACGACTGGAGTTATTTAGGCTTTGAAATTACCTAGCATGTTCAGTGGGTGATGCGGCCCGTTTTATTTCGTAGATAGTGAGCCTGTCATGGTTCGCTTCCGAAGCAAGAAAGTTTAATGTCAAGGTCTTGACTTGATGCGAAGTCACCGCAATTGTGACCAACTCATTGTCGCTATAGGTCCCAATTGCTTTACTCCCTGAAGATGATGTGTACACCCAATTAGAGCCGATATTACTGGCAACTGCCGCTGTGGCTGTGATATAAACGGTGAAGCTGGTCCCAGTAAATAGTCCGTCTGCATTGTAGCTGAGGAAGAGACCATCTGCAACTATTTCGTACTGTGTTTGGCTTCTGCAAATATTGAGAAGTGGCAATCGTCGTCAAAATCCATGAGATATGGAGCAAAAGTAGGTATAACAAAAGTTCGGGTAGAAAATTTTCAGGAGGCAAATTTCCGGGTGCTATATGTCCGGTTGGTATATTTCCGGTTGGTATATTTCAGTGAGAATAATGTCTAGGTAGCAAATATTCATGTAGAAAATGTCCGCGGTATAAATGTGTGGGTAGAAAATGTCCGTGTGACATATATGCATAGATAGCAAATCCCCATGTAGAAAATGTCCGCGGTATAAATGTCTTGCCAGAAATTGTCCGTTGGACAAATGCATTAGTAAAAAATATTTAGGTAGAAAATGCCCGTGGGACAAACGCATAGGTAGCAAATATCTAGGTAGGAAATGTCCGCGGGAGAAATGTCTGGGTAGAAAATGTCCGGGTGGAATATGAGCGTAGGAAAAATTCAAAGGTAGCAAAAATATTCATGTAAAATATGTCCGCGTGACGAAGTAGAAAATGTCTGGGTAGAAATTTCCGCATAAAAAATGACCGTGGGACAAATGTATAAGTAGCAAATACCCAGGTAGAAAATGTCCGGGTAGAAAATGTCCGGATAGAAAATGTCTGTGGGGCAAATTTTCAGGTGTAGCAAATATCTAGGAATGAAATGTTTGGGTGATAAATGTCTGGGTGGCAAATGACTGGGTAGCAAATGTGCAGGGAAAAAGGTTACGCGTGCCAAATATAAGGGTAGCAACTATTCAACTAGAAAATGTCTAGGTGGCAAACGTATAGGTAGCAAATGTCTAGGTAGTAAATTTCCAGGTAGAAAATGTCCTGGAACTATTTTTCCCCTATACCTAGCGTGCATAATTAGATAATTACTGAAAATATACATTACAAGAGCTTTTGGGTAGTCAAGTATGAGTCTCGGTTCCATTTGAGAGCATAGAGACCTCCCGCTGAGTTTGTGAAGCCACTAGTGATGACCTTAATTCTAAGAGTCACTTTTCGCCGTGCTCCATGATTCGTATTTTCAAAGGTCCATAAGCAGCGCTCATGAGGGTTGAATTCAAGTTGGGTCGTGTGTTCGAACGAGGTTGTGGCATGCAAGGCCGGAATGGGTATCAAACCTCCACATCCTATTTACAATTAAATACATACTTAGAAATAATAAAGCCAAAAAATATGTAAATTTACCAACTTTAACGACAAGAGTTGAATTATGAGTTGATAGGTACCATTAAAAACTGACTGTATTCCGGTTTTGAAACTATTGAGGGTCGCGCTAAAATTGTCTAAAAAAAATAAACATTTTTATAGTTAAGTACTTATATAGCGTGTAACTCTTGATACTACTTAGAAGCACACTTACGAATATTCACAATTATTATAGCATATTTGGTCAAATTCCTGTGCATTACGAAATTACCTGCATTGTTACTAAGTTGGTTAATTTGAATGTTCATGTTGCTCACTGCAGAGCGGACAGTATCTAAGTAGACAGGAACAAGAATGCAAATCATGCAATTTTTTTAGATATTCCTTTGACTGTGCTATACTGTATTAATTATTGATCAAAGCAGTGCATTAGCATTATCAATTTTTGAAATTAGGACCGTACCGTTAAGCCTATTGAAATTGTCTCCCATTGCCCTGTTTATCTGCGCACTCTCTAAACGCAAGCTTCCTGCACAAACATAAATTAAAAATAGGCAAATTAAATCAAATTACTTATGTTATGATATGAAATGTACTTTTTTAGATTTAATAAATTTCATGCATTAAATAGGTAGCTATAAAAGTCGTAGGTATTTATTAGGTTAGTACATTCTTATCGAAATGATTACCTGTATCGTTCTTAACTGCATCAATATCCCTGTGAATAGTGCTAATTTCGGAGAGCATTGTATCTAAAAGAAATTAAAAAACTGAAAAATTATTAAGAAATTTAAATTAATTTACCATAATAGAGCCATGGCATGGTGAGTGAAGAGTCGAAATGACCCATATCCAATTTACGCTGGAATCAAAATGAGCTATATCGTTAAAACACTAAGAAAACGTGGGTTAGATGTTATTTAAAAGTAATTTTGAAAATAAAACTGTAAAATGTTTTGTCTTTACATGTTTTTCAAAAGTGTAAAATGTTCTATTCAAGTGTTTTTTGAAAAATGAAAATATTCTGTTGACATGATTTTAAAACTTGCAAAATGTTCCATTTACATGGTTTTGAAAATTGAAAAATTTTCTATTTACATGTCTTTGAAAAGTGTCAAAGATCCTATTTACATGTTTTTAAAAAGTGTAAAATGTTCCATTTACGTGTTTTTGAAAAGTGCAAAATATTTCATTCACATATTTTTGAAAAGTGTAAAATGTTCTATTTACATGATATGGAAACTTGCAAAATATTCCATTTACATGTTCTATTTACATGATATGGAAACTTGCAAAATATTCCATTTACATGTTCTATTTACATTTTTTTCAAAATTGTAAAATTTTCTATGTAAATGTTTTTAAGACCTGTTTCATTATTTTTGTAGTTAGTGGATATTGTTTGTAGCAAAAAAAGTGACATGGGTCGTTTTGCTTCTTGACAGACGAATAATGTAAAAAATACACTTTTACAAATTTCATAAAGATAAAAGTAATTTTTGTAAAAAGATTTTGATTTGTATTCGTGAATGAGAGTATATGGCGAGTGTGTGTATCACTTACCATTAACATGGCTCAAGCTTCTCTCCATTTCCAGAGCAATCCCCATGCTCTCCAATCCAAGGTTGTCTTTAAAATTTCATAAATAATTATTTAACAAAAAAGTAATAAATGCAACCAATTGTAGGGGATTCTATGATCGTTGATGACTACTGACCTGTATTATTTTTGAGACTGTCAATGTCAGTCCAAATAGTGCCCACTACGGAATGTAATGTTTCTATAAGTGCATAAAATAGTAACACATACAATTAAATCTCATGACAAATAAAAAGTAAAAAATTTTGTTATACGATGCCGATTAATTCTGTTTCATAAAGTATCTCACCGTTTACTTGATTCAAACCAGTTTCTAATTTTCCTCCCATTTTTTCACTGGCTAAGCGCAACGTCACTATATAAAAAGATCAGAAAAAAATATAGTTCAAAATTCAGATATGTATAGATTATAATAATTTTTATGCAGAATTTTTCTTTGCCTGTTTTGTTTTGAAGGATTTCAATGTCTTTGTTGAGGGTGCCAACTGCTGACTCGATAGTTTCTGTAAAAAAATACAAAATTAGTGCGATTGTAAAATTGAGCAAAGAATTATATAACTATGTAGGAGGATTTGCCCTAATGGTGATCGATTCCCTAATGGTTAAAAAATCAAACTTTAAAAATTCAGCGTAACTTACCGTGTACATAGTTTAAATTTTGGTGAACTTGAGAACTTATTTCTTCACTCTGCAACCGAATACTTTCTATACCCACAATACCCACAAAATTTAAATACGTAAAATAAATTAGAGTACAGTACATGGCTTTTTGGTGACGTCATTAGTGGACCGTCATGCGGACGATAAGTAGCTTAAATATAACTTTAACATATCTATAATGGAACAACCTACCGTTGACAAATTCGAAATTTACTTCTATTTTGGATTTCAGTTGTTCAGCCTCAAAACGTAACGTTCCTACAACAAAAATACATTTTGGTAAATCATAATTTTATTGAAGTAATTTGAAATTTGCTATTTATTTTCCCTAGAAAATATAATTAATTAATTAATTTAAATGACAAACTATTGAGCAGGTCCATATTTGTCTCCATTTCCCGCTTCATTTCCTCGTTCTGGAAATCCAAGGATTCTATATGACATACCCAGTAAAAAAAATTATTTTTAGGTTCTCCAAATCACCGTTGTTATTTTTCTTTAATACAGCGGTGCGGGGGTACACTACCCGCAAAGTCATTTATGGACGATCCCGTGTATAGTAGTAATAATATTTGATTTTAACTCACCCAAATTAGAAGTTACTTGAGTCACTGTGCTATTCAGAGAAATGACTCTGTTTTGTAATGACGTCATTTCCTGTCTAGATAACCTTGACTGTACTGCACATTATTTTTAGAAAAGAAGACCACTATTAATTATTATTAAATTAACTATAATATATAAGGGATCGTGCATAAATGATGTCATTCAAATTATCACACTTTTTGTATACCAACACCCACACCCCCCCCCCATTTGTCCTCATTTTAACATTGCTTAAGCTCCTGTCTCCTATTTTTATAGTATGGCATACTAATCCTTGATTAGTCCCACTAGCCACTAGCCATACGGCGATGACATCATTTATGAACGATCCCTTACGCGCTACTTTAATAATTGACTAAATTTTTTTGTATGCCTACCTATGTCTTGCTGTTTGTTGTTCAATATCGAAATATTATTTTGGCTCACAATCTCGTGCAAAAAATCTGAAATTTTATTATTCAATTTTATCATTTAATTAATTTCTAATGACCTACGAAATTATTTAAAAAAAAAAACAAGGGCTAAAGCCCTTGTTTTTTGGTAGCCTTAACAGTAATATGGGGTATTACTCTTTAATGCTAAAATCGGTATGCAGTGGACGGCGTGGAGCGAGTGTAATTAATTAAATGTAAATAACTTAATAGCCTTAACAGCAAAATTAATCATTTTGAATTTGCCGCCAAATTTTAGCTTCAATTTACATGTTTTAAATTAAAAGAAGCAATTAAGCCGCACAATGTGTTTTTGGTTATTTTATCTACCTTATTTATAATCAACTTCTGCAATACAATATCAAAAATTCAAAATTCCAATTTTTGAATTTCCCGCTAATAAATTGAATATTGCGTTAATTCAAGATTTCGACCGGTCAGTCAATAAAATAACCCTAAAGTGATATATTTTTGGAACGGTAACAATTAGCCAAAGATAATGAACATGGTGTGCACGCACGATTGTTATTAGTTTTTAAATGGTTTCGAAATAACATAATTGAAAATTAAAAAAATTTAACGGATTGTGTCGAGTGATATATCATTGGAAAGCTCTTCAAAAATAAGCAGGGACCTTTTTTTTCGTTTTTTGATTGTGACCCACGCAACACATTTTTGGCGGCATTTAAAAATTAAAAGACCGTTATTTTGAAAACGTTTTGTTATAATGGAGGCGGGTTCCTAAATTTGAATTCTACTGGCGATTAGCTTTCCAATGATATATGGCTCGATGAAATCGGTCCAGTATTGCAGAATTCTCAAAAATCCGGTAAATTATGTAGATAGGTAGGAAAAATATTAGGTTTAGTTTGTATGCGCTGAACCGAAAACGAGAACTCACACAGCTCATGCGCCATCTCCTCAAGGGCTTGTTTGAGAAAATTAACTTGGTTCTCAAGTTTGGTAGTTCTGTTATCCGCTGCAGTGGCGGCAGTAATACCAGTATCCATTTCGGTTTCGGTCTTGGTGGTCACGTGTTCGGTAAAATTTTCCAAAGTTGAGCTCTGGCTGCCGTTTATTGGTCCATCACGAATTTGCTCTATTAGTTACAAAATAAATGGTGAGAGCTGCCTATGGAATATTGTGGGATTTTCTAGTAATTTACGTGGGCAGTTTTAAATAATTAATTTAAATTTATTTTGTGGAAGCAATTAATGAAATATTTTATTGATTTGTGTTTTATAGATACCAACGCGAAGATGCATTTCTTTGACTGCCTGGGAGAGGAAAGAGATTTGACCCTTTAAAAGTAGTAGTTCTTTTTCATCCATGATTCTTGCCGTTGTCCGGTCGCCAGCTATGTTCCAGTCTGATGTAGCAATGATGCAATAATCAGTATTTTTGAATAAACTAACGCATAGGTTCAAATAATTAATGATGTCATTACTTAAAACTATATCCACTGCTTACAGCTTACACAATATATCCTGAGTGAAGAATCTAAACGACCTATATTCAATTTTTAACCAAAACTTAACAAAAGCTAATTATTTTATTATTATTATGTAGCACTTATCGGATCCTCCAGGTATATAACCTATAACCCAGTGCAATTTACTGTACTAGCAGTGTGAATGTAAACAAACATTTCCCCTCGGTATGATCGACCAAAGTCTGAACACCACCTATGGAGCGCTCCCGAAGGAAGTCTGCTACAGTTACACACCGCTGGTGTCTTACGAACTAGTATGTATATTATGGATAGTAGCTTATGTTAATGCTGACCTCTTTACAGTCTAGGTAGATTACCCTCCTCTTCAGGAGCTACCTGAAGCAAGCTTCAGGTTTTGCTATCTTCCCTTTCGGAGGACTACAGAGAAGGGTATATGCACAAGAATGTATTTCGACGACCAAACCGAAATGCAGACGAGTACACCCAACCTGATTGCCCCACGTACATACGTCAAGCACATCGACACAGCATGAGAGAAATAGCAGATGCTATGCAATGAGAGGCGCAGTGAATGGTCTGCTGAGTGATATTGTAACTATGCCGAAGCACGGGAAAGTAGCTGTTAGCCTGCTAGGCGCAATTAGTACTCTGCCTACGTCTCTACACACGTATGAACAGTAGTACACTACATTTCCCAACAAAAGCTAATTATGTCAAAATATGAAGTCATTAAAGTAGATATGCTTTAACTTTTAATGGTAATTGTTTTAAAAAGGTAAAATGTTCAATTGAGGTTTTTTTGTATTACGCATATTGTTCTATTTACTCGTTTTAAAAAAGTGCAAAATGTTCTATTTACCCGTTTTAGAAAAGTGCAAAATGTTCTATTTACCCGTTTTAAAAAAGTGCAAAATGTTCTATTTACACGTTTTTAGAAAAGTGTAAAATGGTCTATTTACACGTTTTAAGAAAAATGCAAAATGTTCTGTTTACACGTTTTTAGAAAATTGCAAAATGTTCTATTTACACGTTTTGAAAAAATGCAAAATGTTCGATTTGCACGTTTAAGAAAAGATCAAAATTTTCAATTCACACGTGTTGGAAAAACGTGAAATGTTCTTTTTAAATGTTTTTTGAAATATTCAAAATGTTTAATTTACACGTTTTACAAAAGTACAAATTATTCTATTTACATGTTTATAAAAAAATTGCAAAACGTTCTATGTTCACAGTTTCAAAACTTGCAAAATATTTAATTTCCATGATTTTAGTAAGGTGTTATTTGCCTTGGACATAGGGCATTTTAGTTTCAGCTAACAACGGTGATGGGTCATTTTGGGTATTTACTGGCAATAGAAATAGGGTTAAATATAAATTAAAAATAACTACAAATATAGTAATATTTATATAGCTCACCGTAATAAAATCCTGCCGCAGAACAGACACTCAGGCTCAAACCAATAACAAGGAGAGCTACTGCAAAGAGCTCACAGTACTTTCTGCACGATGAAGGCTTCCGCGCGGTTCCGGTTCCGGTACCGGTCACAGTTCCGGGGATTTGTGGATCCACAATTGTCATTGCACTCATCGAAATTCCTGTGGACGTTCCATGCCTTGAAAAAGAAATTGACGGCTCTAATGGCTCCCTTCGCATTTTGTGTTTTTTTTTACTATATTACCTAAATATTTACGCTAAATCACCTATCAGTGTTTCTGTGTACGACGAATAATTATTTTAATTTTTAAAAATTAAACTTAACGTTGTGTGTGTTTTACGCCCCAAAAATAAGTGTTCTACTTTTAGGTAAGTTGTAAGCTACAAAAACGTTTTAAACGTTAAAAATATGACAGTGAAACGACAATTTGGATTTGGAATAAAATTTAAATGTAGAATATAAAGCAAAAAGAAAAAGTACGAGATAAATAAAATATTTATACCGCCCTGCGTCACTCTCCTAAATCATCTTCTAGAAGTCTGAGTCACATAAGAAGATATTGATAGATGAGGGGTTGTACATAAATGGCGTCATGTCTACCCGGATATTGATGACATCCCGTGTTTACGATAGCTATTTTTACAAAGTAGTTCAGCTGACGACAGGGGAGTCACCAAATAATTGTTTTAAATTGAAATATGTCGACGAAATCATTTATGGACGATCCCTATACCATATTTTAAAGTGGGCGGACGGGATATATATATAATTATATATATCTTGTAATAATTGTGTACATTAATTATCACTTATACAGTAAATCACACTAAAACTAAACGTACTGCAGTTTTCAATCTCTTCCTCTACTTTCATTTCCTGTATGACTGACATGTGAGTAACTGCTAAAAATGTATGCGATTGGCCATTTGATTTTTAAACTTCAAGCTTGTTGAGTTTTTAAAAAAGTTTTTTTTTTTTTGAAAAAAGTTAAAAAATTTAGGTAATGAATTTAATTACTGGTTTGGTATAGGAAATAGTTCCACGGGTGTTTTTCACAGAACAAAAAAAGTGTTAAGGAAGCATTTTTGTTTTGAAAAGAAAATGCGGATACTTCGTAATTTTTTAATTAGTTTGGTTTACGTAAAAATACGTAGAGTCTCGAGGCTTTTATTTTACAGTGAACAGTTGAGTGAAGGTGTACATACGATTTGATTTTGATGGGAGTTAATGGAAAGGAAAATGACACTCGTATTTAAACTGTATATATGCAGTATGTACTTACTTACTAGCTACTGGGCTACTGACGACGAGTGATGCCCCTATGAAATGTTGTTATGTTGTGGAAGAGTCAATGCAAATATGAAATTATTAACTAAAAGGCTTTACCTGATTTAATAGGGGAAAATTACATTGGATGATTCGTACCCTGCTTTATTTGTATGCTAAATAAATTGACCCCAACGTCATTTGTAATTTGTACCCTGTATTGTGTATACACCCTGATTTATTCGTACCCAGCTACTTCAATTGTAATCTAAGCGTTCGGCGCAACGTAATTCACCCGGCGAGGTATTTTAAATAAGGTATTTTAGATTTATTGCGTACCAAATTATTTGCCCTTGCATAATCTGTTCATTGACCTTTTAGCACCCTACTTTTTTTATAGGTCGCTGAATGATTCGCATCCTACTTTTATATATTGAATCCTTCATGAGACAAAATATTCGTACCCAATTTGTTTCTTGTTAGGACGTAACTTGCCTAATATGTGTAGTAGCTGTTTACTCTGATTGCTAACTAAATTATGTGTACCTGCCTTATGTGTATGACGTGTAATTCGTACCTTTCTAGTATAAAAAATAAAGGATAAGTACCCATCTTTATTCGTACTCTACATGAATTGAAATTTAGGTCGTAACCTGCTTAGGATGTGCAGTTGATATTCACTATGATTGTCAGCTATATGATTCGTACCTGCCGTATTCTATTCGTACGACACATAATGTATACCCTTCTAGTTTATACGGTAAATTACTCATACCCTACTTTATCTGTACCCTTCTATTATTGAAACTAACGAATTCGTACCTTTCTTTAAGTGTGTGTTGGTTGATACGCATTCTGCTTTGTTTTTTACAGAATGATTTGTACATTTTTATTTTTTACGATAAATTATTCGTACCTTCCAAATTAGCAGGATGTGTGATTCGTACCCTGCTAAATCTGAACATTACAATATATTACGAACCTTAAAAATTTGCCGTTTTGACGCCTAATGGTTCGTGTCATAGATTTTATGAGTACACCGAACAATTCGTACCTTACACAATTATTGAGTTCTGAATTATTCGTACCAGCATCATTTGTATCATATTCAATTCGTATCCTCTTATATGCCTCAATATGAAATACTTTATTAAATTTAAAGGATCTCATTTGTAATATATTTTATAGCTTCCTACTGAAGTTGCATAAGATTACAACATTAAAACCAACACTGTTAAAAGGATATTCGAACGAGTATATAGTACCTGAGTCAAGAAAAATGTAATCATTTTAACATTGGAATTCAAATATTTGTTTCGCTAATAACAAAACCTTGTCATTTAATTGTTTTCCGCAACTGCCCGAAATTTCACTGTAATTTTCCATGATAATGTGTTCAATGAGGTTTAGTAGGCCCGTCCAAGGTTTCACGTATACTTATGAAGCAATTAATTTTAGCAATTGTTCTATCATTCACCGTATACTTACAATTACATGTATGGCTCACCGATTTTAAATTTCCTACAAAACAACTTACGTGAACACAGTATTAAAAAGAAGCTCACCGTCACCGTGTGTTTAACTTTGCAGCTAGACTTTCCTTGAGTGTTGGGGAAAGCCTCCACAAAAACGTAAATAATATTTACGACAAGGAAGTCTTCCTGTATAATGTGTCAATTAAATTGTTTTATTTTCAGTTCTACGACGTAGTTTCCTTTACCTGTTTGTCCTTAACAAAAGCAACTAGAAGTTTTTTTTTGAAAGCAGTCACTTTTAAGATAGTTGCTCGTATTACAAAGCAGAATTTTACTACTGTTGTTTTTTGTTAAAAATCTTCCTATTGAAGATAACCGCGTCATTATGTTTACAAAAGACGAATTTCAAGCGACTTTAAAGTTGTACGGTGTTCTATCCAAATTGAATATTCTACCAATTACCTTAAGCGTCAAATCGGAGTTCATACAGCAGCGAAAGAAAAGTGGAGTTCGTGTAATTGTTTGGCGCTTATGCTTCCTACTCGCTATGCTACAAATTTTCTGCCAAATCGGAAGTTATGCAACTGAAGTTTTGAGGTTCCCTCATCATGCTAAGCTGCAGCATTTACCAATTCATGGAATTCTTTGCTTGTCCTATGCTGTGAGTTTCGACATTACATTCAATTTATTCGTTCAATGGCATGGAATGACTGTGGGACTGTTTAATACTTTCTTCGTGAAATCAGGTAATTTGGCTATAATCGTCAACAGGTATTGGAGGATATTAGGGATCATCATCCATAAATGATGTCATCGGTAGCGTCAGTAGTGGTTAAAGGCGAATACTGATGACGTGCTATATGATAAAGATGTCCGTTTGATTATAATGTTCAAGCGATGACAATTATGGAGGTTAGCCGCATCTTAAAAAAGAGATAATTTGGGTGAAATCATTTATGAGCCACCCCTTGGTATGAACTTATTTTAAATATAGCGTTTTAGTATTTACATGAAATTAGCCAAATGAAACATTTGTCGTCACTTTTTTGAAGCCTGTAGATCTATATAACATTTTACGTAATTTAAAAAGTAATTAAATAGAACATTTTACACTTTGTATAAACTAATTATATAGAAAATTTTGCTTTTTTCAAAAGCGTGTACATAGAACATTTCACACTTTTTTAAAGTCATTTAATAGAAAATTTAGCTTTTTTCAAAAGCTTGTAAATAGAACATTTCACACTTTTCAAAAAATTAATTAAATAGAACATTTTGCCCCTTCTAAAAGAGCATGCAATTAGAACACTTTGGTCCTTTTAAAAGCCTGTAGATATAACATTTTACGTTTTTTAAAAGGTGTTTAAATAAGCATTATCCCCCCTCTCAGAACCATGTATGTACTTACCTAATAAATTTTAAACTGTACACATTTCACACATAATTATATTTAAACTTTTAAATTTTGTCAACGAATCTGGTAAAATCAATAGCGGTTGTGGTTACAAATTTTTTTGCGGAACTCGGTTGAGATTTCTAAGCGTTTGTAGGGTTTGAAATAATCTTTGTGTCGTCTCTATTCTATAAAAAGTGTAGGGTCGGACACCCTAAGATCGAGATCGAGCTACACCTTAGTAAAACCGAGGCGATTCATCCAATTCAATGGGATGGAAATGATCACCATCTCTCTACCATTTGATATTCTCTCACTTGCTTTAGTCCCTATAATTCTATTTTTTCATGACCAAACAATCACAATTTCACTTTAGTTTTTCAACTACTGTTTTTCATTAAAATTGACTCGAAAATTGACGAGCTACTCTCGCTTCTGCATGTTCAAGGCGCCAGCGCCGGCGCAAGAACCCACACTACGGGCGCGGGCGGCAAATCTGGAAAAATTCAAAATTTTCCCAGAACAGAAATAAGAAGGAAAATCTACGACGTGTATAAAGAATGCAGGGAAATCCAATTATCTGTGAATTGCTTCAACACCAGCACGGCAGACATAATATTCTTTCTCAAAGTTGTGTGTATAGCATACGTAATAGTTTGCACTGTGTACACGTTAACATTTTTGACACTAGATGTCCTTGTAGGACTTTTCACATTTGGTGTGGCGCTCTGCGTCGTAGTTGAGTATGTGAGTCTCTATGATAAGGCTTTTAAGATTCCTGAGAAAATCGAAAGGCTCAAAGCGGAGCTGCTCCTGTCACGAGTGGAAAAACTGACAATGGGAAGGGAGGAAACGCGCTATTTTCAAAAATTGGTTAAATCCCTGAAGTCTGAAGGACGTGGGAGTGAAGCAGGGCTCCTACATGGCAATGGAGCGGCAGTCCACACCACTATTTATTGATTTTATTATCAGGAATGTGGCGGGTGTGCTTGTTCTACTGCGCTAGTCACAAACTAGCTATGCACATTTTGATTGTTAATTTATAACTATTTTAAATTGTATATTTATTGAAAATATTTCTATTCTATACAAAAATAATACGTTAGATTGCCTTAAAATGATTAAGAATTGTATTTATCTTAATTTTAAAATTGTCACTATATGCAAAACTTAAATTGGGCTATGTCAAAAAACACTAATTGGGAACGTACATAAATTACGTGTCAGAAAAATCAAAAATTTTGAAATGATGTTTTTAGTAGGTTCTCCTGTGAAAAAAAAGCAGCTTGAACTCCTAAACCCTTAAATGTAGCGATTTATGCTTTTATGCACGTTTCCATTAAAGTTGGACAGATGCGTAAATATGTTAATTATCACGTACCATTCTGTAAATCGTGTGGGAAATGTTTTATTTGGTTATTTCGTAAAAAGTGTAAAATTGTGTATTTACATGTCTTTTGAAGAGTGCAAAATATTTTATTTACAAGTTTTTTAAAGGTGCAAAACGTTTATTTCCTCTTTCTTTAATTGTACAAAATGTTCTATTTACAATGTTTTCAAAAAGTGTAAAATTTTGTATTTTCATGTCTTAAGAAGAGTGCAAAATGTAGCATTTACAAGTTTTTCAAAGGTGCAAAACGTTGTATTTCCTATTTTTTAAATTTACAAAATATTCCATTTACATGGTTTTGGAAAGTGCAAAATGCTTTTTTTTACTATTGCGGTTTAAAAATAAAAAAAATTTCTATTCAAGTCTATACTTATTTCTTGAAAATTTTAAAGTAAATTAATATAGTAATTTAAATGTTTTGCATTAAAAAAAAATTAAATGTTCTAATTGCACGTTTAAACAAACTGCAAAAACGTTTTAATTAGCTATTTTATTAAAAACTACGCCCATGAAAGTGTAAAGCCGTCTCTCGTTTGGCTCCCATCAGATGTAAAAATTGCGAGAACTGGATACGACGTGGTGAGTAGAAGGCGTGAGGGGATAGATCCTTTTAATCTTTAAATAAATTTAATAATATTTATTTTTAAGATAATTTCAATAATATAAATCATTTGTCATTACCTATTTGCAATACTGTATAAGGGATCCTCCACAAATGACGTCATTGCATTGGTAGGGTCAGTAATGGGCTCAAATTGGCTAGTGTTGACATTCCATGTTAAAGCTAGCCATATACGTGGGGGTTCATATAGTATCCTAAAAATTAGGACTTTTTATTGACATCATTTGTGAACGATCTCTAAAAAAATATTCAAATTACACTGGTTGTGCAATAAAAATCCCGCCTTCTTTAATTTCATAGACGATAAGATAGTCACAGCACTCCTCTGTGTGTAGGCTATCCAACGTTATTCTTATGGATTTTTGTGGGTTGATAACAATAGAAACTTGGTCGTTGTCCCCGTAGCTACGCACTGCCTTCCTCCCTGGGGAGCTGCTGAATATCCAATGAGAGCCCGGATACCCAGACGTACGGTCAGTGACAAGTATTTGAATGTAAAAGCTCTTGGAATTATGTGAATCGGTCTCTGAATTAAAACTTAGAAAGAGGCCTTCTGAGCTAAAGTCGTACTCTGTTCCGTTCCTATAATTATAATAATGATGTCAAGAATTTACAATTTTTCAAAACATATTTTTTAAGATTTTTCAAAACAATTAAGTTATATAGGAATAAATTATTTTGTTTAAAAATTTACAACGTTACTGTATTGTCTGTGAAGAACCAAAATGGCCAATATCCAATTTAAACTAGAATCAAAATGAGCTATATGTCATAAAAAACGCTAACTTAATTGGATGCGTAAAATTATTAAAAATTGTAACAATTGTTAGTTATTATGAGCTTTTAAAAAGTGTATAATGTTCTAATTACGCGTTGAAAATCGTAAAAATTCGAATTACACGTTTATAAAATTGTAAAAATGTTCTAGTTACACCTTTCAAAAAGTTTAAATAAATTCTAATTACACGTTTTTGAAAGTTGTCAAATGTTCTTACTACAATATTTTGAAAAGTGTAAAATTTTCTATTAAACATGCCTTAAGGTTTATGTGATATTCATATATAATTTTTAGATAGTGCATTATTCGTATTTAGTTAAAAATGGATATGGTTTGTTTTGATTCTTCACAGGCGATATAGTGATTTTATTAGTGGGTACACTAATTTTTGAGAAGCTAAATGAGAGTCTCGATTCCACTTGAGTGCGTACAGTCCTCCACCAGTCCCTTGGTAGCTCTCGGAGATGACAGTTATTGTCAAGCTGACTCGGTCCCGACTCGCCCCTACAGTATTTACAAGAGTCCAGAGGCATCGCTCATCCTGCCCTATTTCATGACTGGCAGAAATGTAGTTAAATTTGAGTTCCTCCTGCGTTCTTGGAAGATTTATTAAACCACCACATTCTTGTTTTTTGAAAGAATCAAAAATCAAGTGTGAATTAATGTATTACTCATGTTCCTGTTGTAACACTTAATTAAAACTTTACATCAACTGTACAGCAAGGGAAAAAATAATTTGATACCTAATTTTATTATTTTAGTCACTGACAGTATTAACCGCATTTTAAAAAATAAATTTTGATAAAAATATTTTCTTTTAAAACAAACCTTGCATATGTGGCTTTATAATTTTCTTGACGATATCCAGCTCTACCTTTAATGCACCTATTATAATTAAAAACAAAATTCGTTCATTGCAGAATTATTAAGGTCTACATTATGTGTTTATTCAAGCTCGAAGTAAAACAACTTATTTTTTTTAAACAATTAAAGAGATTTAACAAAAACAATTATTATGTTTAAAATGTTAAATTACGGGTTTTTTAAAATAACAAAATGTTCTGTTTGTAAGACATTTTTAAAAAAAGTAAATTATGTTGTTCTATTCTATTTGCACGTTTGTTTTTGAGATAATACAAAAATTACCACAACATTCTATTTACAAGGGGTGAAATGTTCCATTTACATGGGTTTGAAAATGCGAAATATTCCAGCTACGTGTTTTTTTTTAAAGTAAAAATGTTCTATTTACATGATTTTGAAAATTGCAAAATACTCCATTCACGTGTTTTTTTTAAAATGCAAAATTTTCCATTTGCATGTTTTTGAAAAATCCAAAATGTTCTATTTACATGGTTTTGAAAACGCAAAAATATTCTATTTACGTGTTTTTTTAAGTGCAAGTTCAAGTTTTTTCATTTGCATGTTTTTGAAAGTGCAAAACACTGCAATTATGAGTTTTCATAAATGCAACATGTTCTATTTACATTGTTTTGAAAAGTGCAAAATGTTATATTTACATGATTTTTAAAAGTGCAAAATACTCTATTAACGTGTTTTTTTAAGTTCAAACTATTTTATTTACACGTTTTCGAAAGTGCAAAACTTTCAATTTGCAGGTTTTTTTAAAAAGTGTAAAATTATCTTAGTCACATTATGTAATTATTTATGATCGCGGTATTTTAAAGTTTTGTTTTTGTAGATAGTGTGTTAGTGTTTAAAAAAGGGAGTGGGTGGTATTGATTCTTCACTATATGATGTCAATATAACTTTAAGCATAATATAGTACGCATTTACTCACCTGTACTATTTCTGATGTCCAGGATATCACTACTAATTGTTTCAAGAGCTGATATTATTGTTTCTAACAATTCAAAATATTATGGCAAAATATTTTTAAACAAATAATCGACAAATTAGTTCTATTAATAACACAGTAGTAAAAATAAAATCTGTTTTTCATCCTCACAAAATTACATATTATTGGAACTGAATAAACTCACCATTCATTGCTTCAATCTGTTCTTCCATATGTTTACTTTTATCCTCAATCTGAATACGCTCCGGAATTAAATCTAATTAAAGTGTAGATGATTAGGTTCTGTAATGCGCAGGTGTCACCCTACCTATGTACATTATACTGTATGAGATAGTGCTAAAAATAGGGTAAAAGGCTTTAAACAAATAGGGTTCGGAAAAAGAAAAAGGATAATAGGATGGAATGCTTTTAAAAAATAGGGTAGGGAAGAACATACGGTGGCCAAAAATTTAAAAAAAAGCGTTGCCACGCATATAAACGGTGTGGTATGAATTTATTTTAGAATAAAAAATTATGTAAATAAAAAAATAAGGTTAAAAAGTAGGGTGAAAAAAAAACAACAAAATAGGGTACTGTGGAGGAGAAAGGTTGCGAATTATTTAAAACAAAATGGAGTAGGGTTGCAAAAAAGGGTCCGGGCTTCATTTTTTGCACCTTTCATACTGACCTATTTTATTTATGTTATAAATTATTGAAAATGAATCCTGACTGTATCACTGCATGGAACTCTTACGCGGAACTTCATAATCGTATACAGGATAGATGTGGGTCTGTGATTCGTGGTGATCTTCCCCTCGACTACTGGCCCCAGTGACGGTGCCGGTGCCGGTACGCCTCTTTGACTCTACAAAATACAGAATTATAGCAGTTGTTGTACTTTTTTCATTTTTTATTTGTGGAGGAAAATTCAAAAACAGAACAGATATTTTTGGTTTAAAATAATAACGCTAACCAATGTACTCTGTATTATTCTGAATGGTTCTGCTTATATTCAGTACATCCCTGTGGATTGAGTCTAAAAAGTTTTCGAAGGTACAAACAGTGAAATTATTATAAAGTATAATTATTATACCAAACTAGTTTGTGACATCATTTATGGACGATTCCTATGCTGTATGAAATTTCAATTATTTATTTCATGTAAATAAAATTCTTACCTATACTATGGTTAATAGCTTGAAATCCTATTTGTACAGTTGCAAATTGAATTTCTAGCTCTTTTATATCCTCTGACATTGATTTAATTGACTCTACAATTTAATATAAATTAAATTTTAATTACATGTCTGTTAATACCCCCGTTAGGATAACACCCAGTATTTTGTAGTTTTAAAATTTTTTAAAATTTTAGAATGTCAGGTTATTTAATAATTTCAAATTGTAAACCTTTCCCGCTCCCTTCATTTTCCTCGATGGCAATTGTTATATTATTGTGAACTACACTGTGGAGATGTTCTGAAATCAAAATTTAAAAAATTAAATGCCTAATTTTATTTTATTTTAAATTCTGTAAGTTAAAATCATTTTAAAGTATCAATTTTGTTAGGACAAAATTTTGCCAATTTTAACAAACCCAAATGAAACGTTATATTCTCAATTTTGCTTTTGAGCGAGACAATTTCAGTCCTGAGTAATTTATTCTCGGCTTCCGCATCTTTAGCAGTGGCTATACAGGTATATAAACGTTTTTTTTTAAATTAAGGATTTTAAATTCAACTACATCATTGCTAAGGGGCCATACATTAATTACATTTACAAAAAACGTAAGATTTTAAACTACACCTATACACCCTGTGTTTTTGCAATAAAATCCCCACCCTACGGGTTTGCTGACGTAATATATGCATAGCCCCTCACCTATAAATGAATGGAAAGCGCATTATGTCTCATCCAGAAAATCTTCAAAAATCTTACCATAAGACGAGCTAACAATAGTAGAAATAATTAAACTCAAAACGGAAGCAATCACCATGACAATAATTAAGTCATAGCATCGTGGACGCGTAAAGGCCGCAGCTGTTTCGGTGGTTTCTGTTCTTGTGCTTGATTTTGCCTTTTGATCACTGATAGGATTATTGACGGAGTAAAATGTCGAATCTGTCTCTGATGGGAGATACTCATCAGCAGGAATCCGATTGGATAGAAATTCCTCCGAATCAGATTCGTATTCAGGAGGTTCTTTTGAGAACGCTATTAAAGCAGGGGATTTTTTACTCCCGGTCCCGGTTCCGGTTCCCTTAATTTCAACTGTTCCCATTTTTAACTATACGCACAAAAAACTTGGGAAAAAGTTAGACATTTTAAATACTGCTATTTAACAATAGTTGTAGATTGACACGTATTTTTAACACAGAATCGTTTTCACACAAAATGTAAAAAAAATTTGAACTTGTGAATCACTAAAACTTAATGAGTAAGGGTTCGTCTATAAATGACGTCGTCAAAATATTTCCCCCCATTTTGAGGACCAGTCTTTGGCCCCTCCTGTCACTACATTAACTATTGTGTAAATAGCTATATCTTCAGCATTATAGATGTATTTAAGGAGACGGTCAACTATTGACCCTACCCATGACAACATTTATGAACGATCCCTAATTATTAGTGGGCGTAATTGAGATAACTCATATGCCACTATGACTTCCAACGGTAACGTTTCATCGCACTGCCCCTTTTAACAATATTTTTTTAAGGAATTATTAGTAAATGATCACAGAATTTTGATTCGAGAAAAATTTAAAAATTACACATGACAGATGACAGTTTAAAAAAGTCAGAAATCTTTTTTTACACTGTTACTGGGACCCGGGCAACAATTTTCGACTTAAAATATAGCGGCATACCTACATAATATGTAATTAAATGAGGTTTGGTATTACCTTGTTAATAACTGCAATTTCCAAAGTTGAAACAAGAATTTTGGTTTTTGTAGCGTGCCACGTAATATTTAATTCTGGTGTAAAAAATAACCAAGTACAAAGTAAACATGAAATTCGTACAGTTTTGCTTGTGTAATTTTCTTTTATAAGGCAAATATCACAAATAATTAATTGAAAGAAAAAATGGAAGTTGAGCAATAAATCAATGACTCTGTCACTGTCACTGTAACTGTGTCATTGTGTCCAATGAGTGTATTAAAAGGACTTGAGACAGTTCGAAAAAGCGGATGTTTTTTACAGTGCTGACTCATAAGGGATTATCCATAAATGACTTTAGACACATTAACTCACACCATTAAATAAATAAGCTTTCATTTAATCGTAATTAACTTAGCCAATATATACTATAGCCAAATACGGTTGTCAATCTACTCAATTTATCAGGTGGGTGTGTGTAGGAAGGGCTATGCTGTCAGAAAAAGAATAGAATAGAATGCCATCCACGACATCATGTATGGGTAATCCTAACCGAATGCTTGTAAAAATGTTGCCATTATCATCATGAGACAGGAAACAAGTAAGATATGGAATGGATTATGGATGAGCTATGGTCTAAAGAAAGCAGGGATCTTTTATAGGTTGTCAACTATTAGGAAGTTTATTTCATTTCCTTTTTATTAGTTACAATAAATTGATTTTTATACATGTTAGTAATGCCAATATCGTTTGTAAAGAAACAAAATGACCCATATTCAATTTAAGCAACAATCAAAATGAGCTATGTCATAAAAACAAAACGAGAAACATGCGTAACATGTTAAGTAGAAGGTTTTTAAAAGTGCAAAATGTTTTATTTTCATGTTTTTCAACAGCGTAAAATGTCCTGATTCCATGTTTTCTACAAGGTGCAAAAACCTCTAATTCAATTTTTTTGAAAAGGTGCAAAATGTTCTAATTCTATGTTTTTGAAAAGGTGCAAAATGTTCTAATTTCATTTTTTAACTTTTTTTAACTTTAAAATGTTCTATTTAAATACTTTAAGGACCTATTTGAATATTTTTGTAGATAGTTGATATTGCTTGTAGCTAAAAATGGATATAGGGCATTTTGGTTCTTCACAGACGATATGTTCTATGTTTTGTTTCCTTAGACTATGACTAATTGTAAGTATGCACTATATCAGAAAGCAAAAGAATTATTTTGATCATGTAACTGTTCCGATCCGAACCAATCTGAGCCGATCCGATCATCTGATAAATGTGACCTAATCCAAATTAACTGTGCCGGTTTTATTATATCGGGTAAAATCATAGCCGTAACTTATTGAACTTTTGTGAGCTAAAACAATTTGACAAATTTTAAAAATGAAAGTAAGATTATGTAAATAAAAATTAAAAATTCTTAATTCTTAATTAGGTCTAAGTAATGGTAAATCCAGATCCATTTTGTGACCCATCTGAGGAAAAAATGATCACAAGTGGCTCTGCTCAACTCTGCTGTAGAGGTTACAGCTCGTGGGTTTAGAATAGTTCCGCTCACTCTGTAATAATAATTGTAATATTTATTTTAATAGATCAAAACATAACAAAATATTTACTACATTTTTGCAAAATCAAGTTTAAAATTAATGTTTTTAAGCTTAACAATAAATTTGCATACCGGTCTCGTTCGACTACATTTCAAAATTGTTTTACTTCGTACTTCGTAGAATTCAAGGCGGTCATATGTGGCTTCCGAGCCCATTCGGCTCACTGTGACGGTTGTCATTTTCCCTGGCAATAGGACAATGTAAATCTGCTCATTGTCTCGGTATGGCCCAATTGATTTAGTCCCTGGAGCAATTGTGAGCACAAAATTGGAACCATGGTAACCATTAGAACTGCTGCTACTATGGTAAAAATCTCGATAGAAAACCCTTCCCCAGCCCTCACATCACACATCGTAAGAGGACAGACTGAGAAAGAGGAGCTCTCCTGCGAGTTCGTACTCGTCCTTGTTGTTCCTGCAAACGGATATTTTCAAAAATTTAAATTTAAAAAAAAAATTAAGTTTGTTGTTTTTAAATTCAAAAGGTTTAAGTTTATTGCGTTTTCTTGTATACGCCAATTACAGCGATGAGAAATTAGCTCCGCGTTTCCATTTAAGAGCATGAAGGTCTCCCTGTATATTCTTTGAAATCACACGGAGTCGCAGATTCACATTCTGCCGGACGCCATTTTTAGTATTTTCAAATGTCCAAGCGCAGCGCTGCATAAAACTGTACGCGCTTGTTGAACTGTATGTAAAAGTTATGGTGTCTTCACTCTCCGGTAGTCCTATGACTCCACCACAAACTAAAAAGGGAAACAGGGTACGAAAAATACAAGCTTTTAAAAATATGAAAATAAAATACACAAAGGTACTATATGTGAATACGAATCATGCAAGGGACGAATTAGGCAGGGTGTGAATCCTATGGGACCATTCATCCAGGGTACGAATTTTGCAGAGCCCGAGTTTAGCAGGTAATGAATTATTTAGTCTAAATTAAGCTAGTTAGACATTATACAAACTATGCAGGGGACGAATTAGGTTAGGTTACAAATTATCTATGGTACGAATTATTAGTACGAATTAGAGATATGCCAGAAATGTTTTAGGATACAAACCATACAGAAATTATGAATTAAGCAGGTTACTTAAATATTAACCTGCAATTTATAACCAATAAAGTGACTTACATTTATATACATTTACATGTTATTTGCTCTGAACCGTTTATGAGTTATATGCACTTTAATTCATAAAACTCTTCATCACGCAGACTTATTTCCACTAGCTGTATGTTTTTTCGAAAGGAATAAAATATCCTACTATGAAATAATGTAAATAGTACATTTTGCACTTATTTAAAACAAGTAAATAGAAGATTTCGCACCATTCAATAACAAGTAAATAGAAGATTTCGCACCTTTTAAAAATATGTAAATAGAAAAATTTACCCTTTTTAAAAAACATGTAACTAGAACAAATGACAGTTTTAAAACATGTAAATAGAACAATTTGCAGCTTTCAAAAACAAGTAAATACAACATTTCGCACTTTTTTCTAATCATGTAAATAGAACATCTTACACTTGTTAAAACCTCTTTTTTAACATTCTTTTATACGTAGGTATTTATATATGAACCTAATTAGCACATTTTAATTCTAGCCTAAAATTGAATATAGGTGATTTTGCTCCCTCATGTACGCTTGGTATGCCACATTAAAAATTTACTCCAATATTATGATTAATTAGGGGTCTAATTAAATTTCGAAAAATGACCCAAATTTAATGAATTTTTTTTTTCTACAATCTAATAGTCTAACAATGCAATTGACAAAAAACAATTGAATTTGAGCTGCAGTTCTGGCGCTGAGAATTTTATAAATTTACAAATTTAACATGGGGTAAATAGAGCAACACACCCACTTCATCGTACCAGCCGGATGTCAGTTTTTATTCAAATTCCAAAAAGTTGTACTTGTTACAAAGAGAAAGAAATGCTCTTTTTGGAACTGTTACGGGAATTTTTTCAAAACAAGAATTACGGTTGCGACAGATTTTTAAAATCTAAGATATTGACAGAAAGTTATAAGTGGCAGCAGAATGACGTAAAACTAAATACGTTTACATACGTAACATAAGTATGGTGAGTTTGCTTATACAAAACTAAAGTAATTATACATGGCAACAACAAAGTATAATTATAGTTATATCGTCAGTGAAGAGTCATTCTGTCTGAAGTCCAGTGCACAACTAAAATTTTCTGTCGCAAGTCAAACCAATTCTTAACGTCTTTCTGTCTTAAGTCCATTCAATTGGTAGCTGCTGTCGAGGTCGCTTCCGCGATGTCATTTGCAGTAGGTGGGAGTGGGATGTTGCTGGCTGTGTTGTACTCATGACGTACACTTAGGGGTCGTCCACAAAAGACGTAATACAAATTGCACTTCCAGATCATATTGCACTTATCAAAAACGATTTTTCAAAAGTTCAAAATGTTACACGTTTTTGAATAGGGCAAAATGCTCAATTTTCGTGTTATTGCAAAGTGTAAATTGTTCTTTTTACATGTTTTTGAAAAGCGCAAAATGTAACAGAAATATGATTTTTATTACGTTTTTTGTGGACGACCCCTAAGTGTACGTCATGAGTACAACATAGTCAGCAACGTGGCACCCCAACCTAGTGCAAAGGACTTCGCGAAAGCGACCTCGACAGCAGCTATCAATTAAATGAACTTAAGACAGAATTACTCTTCACCGACGATATATCGCCAGTGAAGAAGCATTTTTGCCTAATCCCAGTCAAGAACTAAAATTATTACTGCCCAAGTCCATGCGTTTCTTAAAAGCACCTTTGCCCAAGTACACCGAACAGTGCAGTTTTCAACACGATTTGCATGGACTTGGGCAAATGTGTTTTTAAGAAGCGAATGGACTTGGGCAATAATGCTTCTAATTCTAGACTGGACCTATGTAAAAATGCTTCTTCACCCGCGATATAACTTTATACTTTGTTGTTGCCATGTATACTTTAGTTTTGTATAAGCAAACTCACCATACTTATGTTACGTATGTAAACGTATTTAGTTTTACGTCATTCTGCTGCCACTTATAACTTTCTGTCAATATCTCAGATTTTAAAAATCTGTCGCAACCGTAATTCTTGTTTTAAAAAAATTCCCGTAACAGTTCCAAAAAGAGCATTTCTTTCTCTTTGTAACAAGTACAACTTTTTGGAATTTGAATAAAAACTGACATCCGGCTGGTACGATGAAGTAGTTGTGTTTCTCCATTTACCCCATGTTAAATTTGTAAATTTATAAAATTCTCAGCGCCAGAACTGCGGCTCAAATTCAATTGTTTTTTGTCAATTGCATTGTTAGACTATTAGATTGTAGAAAAAAAAATTTCATTAAATTTGGGTCATTTTTCAAAATTTAATTAGACCCCTAATTAATCATAATATTGGAGTAAATTTTTAATGTCATGCTGTCTGCAAATAATTTTATTAATTGTATGTAATTTTCTATTTCATGTGTAAAATATCGAATAACAAACCGCAGCAGTTAATAGCCCAGCCATGTTGTTTTCTTGAAATTCTAATAGCAATAAAACAATGAGATTTGAAATTCTAAAAATTAAAAAAAGGATCGTCCACAAATGACGTCCTTAAAAAATCTCAAATTTTTAGAACTTCCCTGTCATGGGCTTAACAATTGCGTACATGGTCATGTTGAGCATGACATGTCAGTAGTTTTGTCAAAAGTAGGCACATTTATCCCACCGATAGTGAAGTCATTTGTGAACGATTCCTAATGGTATGTATGGCAGCAATTACTGATAAGTCATATAATAGGTAATTTTAAAACAAATTGAAAGTTTATAATATCTATGTCTTAAGAAAAGCATAGTCAAGCAAAAATACAAAGTAATTTGAATGTAATTATGTAATTATAGCTAATAATAAAGCCATTTAAAAATTTTTAAAATTCAAATAATTAATTGTAAATTCAAAAATTCAAAAACGTTAATAGTAATTAATGTTAGGTCCAACTAATGGTAAATCCAGATCCAGTTTGTGACCCATCTGAGGAAAAAATAATTATGAGTGGCTCTGCTGTGGTGGCTATAGTTCTTGGACTCGTGAGACTTCCACTCACCCTGCGTAATTATTAAATTTTATAATTTAGAAAATAAGGCAAAACAAATAACACAATGTTTACTAATTTTTTTTTAAAATTAAGTTTAAAATTTATCTAAAAGGTTAATAATGAATTTTAATACCGTTCTCGTTCGACTACATTTCCAAATTGTTTCACTTCGTAGAATTCAAGAGGGTCGTGTCTCGCTTCTGTTCCCATTCGGAGTATGCTGACGGTCGTCAATTTTCCAGGAAGAAGAACAATGGAAATCTTCTCCAAGTCTCTGTAAGGTCCACATGATTTAGTCCCTGGAACAGTTGTGAAAACAAAATTGGAGCCATAGTAACCAGAAGAGGTACTGTTGGCAAAAATCTCGATGGAAAAGCCTTCCCCAGCCTTTACATCATAAGCTGATAGACTGAGAAAAAGAAGATCCCCTGTAATGTCGTACTCGTCGTTGTTTCTGTCCGTTTTAAAAAAAATCAAATTTTTTTTTACATGGATTATAGCTTTTAGTAATTGATTTATTTGAAATGTACATAAATGCGCATTTGTTCATACGTTAATTCCTGC
The DNA here is from genome assembly GCA_949802685.1 of Dicyrtomina minuta. Lineage (NCBI taxonomy): Eukaryota > Metazoa > Arthropoda > Collembola > Symphypleona > Dicyrtomidae > Dicyrtomina > Dicyrtomina minuta. Next base: position 88,235,687 of record OX461808.1, on the reverse strand, counting down.
GTTGTGAAATTAATCCCACGGTTCCATTTAAGAGCATAAAAGTCTCCCTGAATATTCTTGGAAATCACTCTGAGTCGCAGTTTGACATTTTGGCGGTAGCCATTTTTAGTATTTTCAAATGTCCACACGCAACGCCTCATCAAGCTGTACTCCCCAGTTGAATTGTAATTAAAAGTGATGGAGTCTTCACCTTCCGGTAGTCCTATTACTCCACCACAAACTTAAAAAGCAGACAGGGTACAAAAAATACATGCGTTTAGAAATATTAAAATGATATACATATAGGTACTATGTACAAATACAAATAATGGAAGGCACGAATTATACAGGGTGTGAATCATATGGATACAAACTATTGTGGGTATGAAATAGGCAACTTGTAAATCATAAAGTATACAAATTATGCATACTTCTAGTTATGCAAGGTACAAAATATGCAGAGTACGAGTAATGCTGAGTATGAATTTAGAATGTTACTACCTAAATACATAGGGTAAGAATCATTTAGAAATCATGTTACGAATTACGCAGGGTATGAATTATATGGGTACAAATTATTCAGAAAGCACGATATGAATTATTTAGGATGTGATCTATATGGGTAAAAATTATTTGAGGTATGAAATAAGCAATGTTGTATATGTTCTGACAAAATCGATAAAAGGAATACAAAAAAAATATTATATGAAATACCTAAGTAAGGTAAAACTTTTAAATTGTACGGATTATGCAAAGTACAAATCATGTGAGGTAAAAAATAGACTGGGTACGAATTATGAGAGGTATGAAATAGGCTGGGTACAAAAGCAAGGTACAAATTAATAATGTTTTTGAAATAGACAAGGTGCAAGTTATGCAGAATGTATATTTACATCACAAATTTTTCCAGGATAAGACACAAGCAGGGTGCGAATTATGTAGATTACAAACTATGCAAGACACAAAACAAACTAAGAATCTTAGGAAACGTAAAGCTTACGAATTAAAAACATTACGATGCATGCACGGTAAAAATTAAGAGCGGTACCAAATGTGCAGGGTACAAATTATGCGGGATACGAATTATATAGGATACGAATTATGCGAGGTACGAATTTAACAAGTCTTTTATAGATATACATACCTGCAGCTGGATCCCCCTTGAGAACAGCCTTCATGTAATTGAGCTCCACATCGAGTTTATCTTGTCAATACAAATTCAGCAGCGTCATTCATTATTTAAATAATTACTAATTTGTAGCAAATACATAATGTAAACATATTGGAAAGCCAAAATGCACAAGAGAAATTACACTTAAACAAATTATTTAAAAAATTCCGTACTTGTAATGTTCCTCATATTCGTAAATTCTCGAGTCAGTTCCCCCAATGAGACCCTTAGAGTATCTAAATGTGAGCAATAAACATCTTGTAAATACATATAGTATAGTCTGCATTTTTGAAACTGACCTATTTAAATTTCCCGCCTAGTATAAAATTTCAACTTAATTATACCGTTGCTGGTTCTAAAATGTCGTAATTATGAAAATTGCTACAAGAATAAATCACTCACCATTTTCTGTATCGTGTACGATTACGCCAAGCAAGACCGCTAAATCTTGCTGTGTTTTTGCACGCCATTGTTCTAAATTGACATAAAAAAATAACATAAACTTTACTAATGCATACAATTTTGCTTTCAAAATTCGCGTTAGTAATAATTTGCATTTACTAACTGAAACAGTCACATGGTGACTGGCTTAACTACTAGTAATTAATTTCATTAGTCAAAAATTAATTACCCAAATCCCTTGTGTTATCTTGTATGGCAGCACGATTACTTCCCAGGCTTTGACTGATTGTACCTAAAGTGTAAAATTTATTTTATAATCATAATACTGAGGGATCCTTCACAAAGGACGTCACCATCGGTGTGGTAAATGTGTGTACTGTTGGCAACTAATGATATCCCATGATACAAATAGTTATTTATGTAATTGTGAGGTTCATGGCAGGGGAAGTCATAGGGTTTTAAGAATTATAGATTTTTCGATGACATCATTTGTGGACGATCCCTCACGTAAAGTGTTTAATATTTATCACAGGCGGCAGCTACAATTTGTATTTATGATATTTTAATTAGATTTGTCGTTTGCTTACTAAAGTTATGAGCCACGACCCTCGCACCAGTAGCAACAAGCGCGCCAGTTTCATTTTTCAAATTTCGAACGCTGGCGGCGTTTAGAGCGCCTTTGTTGTCGTTGGCGGTCACTTGTGTTTGCATCTTTCCTGTAAAATTAAATGTAATATGTCAGTGCGCTTTTACCTGTGTAATTAGGTTGAGACGAAAGTACCGTACTTTATTGAATAATAAAAGCAGTTTTTTTAATGTAAGCAGTTTTTCTAATACGAAAGCGTGCATAAATTACGTGGTACTCCTTGGAGGTGTGTAGTGGGTTAGGCTGACTGTCCTTTTACATAGGGGTACATACCAAAAAAGGGAAGGTAGAGGTTTTAAATTTCCGGGTTTTGTACCAAGTAATTTATGGACGCTCCCTAGGCGGGATTCACTACTACTGAAAATACGGTAATTTTAGGGATTTTAACTACGTGGTAACACATTTGTAAAAAAACAGTTTAAATAAATCACGCATGTTGTCCTTCATTCCCTCGAAATCCTGCTTAAGCGATTCGATGTTGGAATTGAGTGATGCAGCCGTCTTTAAAGTGGCTTTGGTGGAGGCTTTAAAAATTAAAACAAAAAGAAAAACATTATTAAATGGGATCGTCCATAAATGATTTTATAGGCACTACTACGTAGGTAAAAAAATTTTAAAATGTAAGTTTTTATTATTTTGAACTTACAGTAGTGAGAGCTCGTGAGAATGCTGATGATAACACTGAGTATAGTTGAAATAATGAGAATTAAAACGAGGTCAAAGTATCGTTGTTCTTGTTTCGGTTTTGACTGCTGTTGTTGAAGTCCAGATCGAGAATTCGAAGATAAACTCTTTTTTTGATCTGCATTGAGCGGAACGAGGTCGTCCGTCTCCCATAGGCATCTCTCATTCTGCATTGCAGTTGACGGACTGGAACTGCTCGAGATTCTTGTGGCTCCTCTCGCTTTGGAAAATTCTGTAAACGGATCCTCAGTCTCAATCGGCATCTTAAAGTTCAAAAAAAAAAATAAAAATTAGAGACAATTTGACTTTTAGTAATTTTAAGCAAGGAAGGTATGAGGGGTCGTACATAAATGATGTCATTAAAATATTCACATTCTAATCTGTAGGACCCCCCTTTTTTCTTTTTTTTTAAAGCTGAACGATTGCCTATAAGTAAATAGCTATCTTAAACATTGGATATGTGATGAGTAAGTACCTAAGCATACTCATTGGCACTAACCGTTTGACATCATGTATGAACGATCCCTGTCTTTATTATACAATGTGATACTAAATTCTAATAAAAATGACGTATTTGTATATGTCAGTAAAAATTTATTTCAGTTTCAGTTAGTATTTTCTTACAATTTCCCGGTCTTTAATTTAAAATCTGAAATTACAAAATTAAAATTAAATACAATAAATAAAAAATATTATTCACAGTTACACTTTATTCAAGGTAATTTGCATTTTATAAGCAAGTTAAATGCATCGCGAGTGAAGAATCAATATGACCTATCCCCAATCTACCTTAATCGTAAGAATGAATTCAAACGAGCTAACTACTTAAATCAAAAAAATAACTAAAAGGGATAAATACACGCTAAATGTTTTATTAACACATTTTTTGAGAGTGCGCAAAACGTTTTAGTTACATCACTTTGAAAATTGCAAAATATTTTATTTGCATGTTTTTGAAAAGTGCAAAATATTCGAATTACAAGTTTTCAAATAGTGGAAAATATTTTATTTGCATGTTTCTGAAAAGTACAAAATGTTCTTTTTACACATTTTCAAAAAGTAATAAATATTCCATTTAGGTACACGTTTTTAAAAAGCGCTAAAAATGTTCGATTTACACGATTAGAATTTCATAGTAAAACATATTTGTGTTGACATGTTTTTAGGAGCAAGATGTTTCATTTTGTGTTTAGCTGAGAATAATATAAATGAGGCACTTTGAGACTTCACTGGCCGCGTAATGTATTTTGAGTAAAAATTTAAAATGGTGTTGTAAAAAAATACGCCTCTTAATAATTATGTGGAATCTGAAAGCTGTATGATTCACACACACATTTGTACGAACACTAATGCTAATGATTCACAACTATATCCCGTCTCCTGCTACCGCCCTATTAATTTACATGTTAAATCTCACTAGTCTGTGCAGTGAGTCACACTTGGGAATCATTACACACGTCAGGAAATTAAATAAGACCTCCCAAAACCACCTACTATTACAGACCCGCACAGTATTAAAAAAATACTGTATATGGGCACTGAATTTCACTCAAAATAATTTCTTGCTTTCGAATCATAAGAATTACAAAACACAAATATTTATAGATTTCCTCCCACTTTTGGTTCCGGTTTCGGTCACTTTACCGTTACCGTTACCGTTACGGCTAATTATGTAATTATACGTTACATTAAATACGTAAAATTAAATTACCTTTGTGCTTAATTAAACTATCTACTTCTTGAAGCTGGACTTATAGAAGCGTTAAATAAATCCGTATGATACAATAAACAAGGAATTAATTACTACGAAAGAACTGCTTAAGCAAAAAATAGTAAGTTTAACTGAGAAACAACGCTAACTAAGTAACTGTAAAGACAATTAGGTACTGAATTAAACTTGTAATATTTGAACTTGAATTTCCACGTAGCCATTTAACATTCAAGACATAGCATAGGGAAGAATGGACCGATACGACAACCGACAAATACATGACAAATAATATGTTGACCTATAAATCGAATTATTTACTACAGATTGTGGATATCGTCTGTGAAGAACCAAAATTACCCATATCCATTTGTAGCTAAAACCAATTTCCACTATCTACAAAAATATTGAAACATGTCTTGAAAGCAAATTAAATAGAATATTTTGCACTTTTCAAAAACATATACATACGACACTTTGACACTTTTTAAAAACATGGAATTAGAACATTTTGCACCTTTTCAAAAACATGGAATTAGAACAGTTTTCACTTTCTAAAAACATGGAATTAGAACATTTTGTACCTTTTCAAAAACATGGAATTAGAACATTTTGTACCTTTTCAAAAACATGGAATTAGAACATTTTGCACCTTTTCAAAAACATGGAATTAGAAAAGTTTTCACTTTCTAAAAACATGGAATTAGAACATTTTGTACCTTTTCAAAAACATGGAATTAGAACATTTTGTACCTTTTCAAAAACATGGAATTAGAACATTTTGTACCTTTTCAAAAACATGGAATTAGAACATTTTGTACCTTTTCAAAAACATGGAATTAGAACATTTTGTACCTTTTCAAAAACATGGAATTAGAACATTTTTCACTTTCTAAAAACAAGGAATTAGAACATTTTGTACCTTTTCTAAAACATGGAATTAAAACAGTTTGCACCTTTTCAGAAGCATGGAATTAAATCATTTTGCACCTTTTTCAAAACATGGAATTAGAATGTTCTGCATTTTGTCCAAAACATTTAAATAGGATATTTTACATTGTTGAAAAACATGAAAATAGGACATTTTACGTTTTTCAAAAACTTTTAATTAACATTTGACGCATGTTTGTCATTTTGTTTTTACGACATAGCTCATTTTGATTGTAGCTTAAATTGGATATGGGTAATTTTGGTCCTTCACAGACGGTATGTCTAAATATATATGTATAAACTGTGAGTGAGTCAAGTCTGCGTCTATAGCTGGAACTGGAAGTACGTAATATTCAGATACGCTATATGATCTGTGGAGATGCCAGGAAACGGAAATCGGAAACTGAATCTATCTTACAGGCCTTTGCTGACGCATACACATCCATCGGCATTTACTGTAGTTTGCTTAACGGTTTAGTCATCACTCAGGAAATTACTATTACTCAACATTATGAACTAAGCAACATTTAAAACTAACTGTACAAAATAAATACTGCCTTAAATTCCGTTACTAAAATACTAATGAATAAGTTCAAAAAATGAGCCTACCAATTATGACGTCGTTTATGGACTCTCCCTTATGTAATGGTAAAAACGGTAGATATTAAAGCAGTATATGTAAATTAAATCGAAAAACATTCAAATTTAAATTTAGGTGTACAATTATTTATGGATTTTATTAAATGTCTGGCCTTTTGAAATAGTTTACAAAATGTATTACAACCCATACGTTTTAAAACTTATTTTTTGTAAATTCATTGTTAAAAAATAAAAATAAAAATAATCACCACAGTGTTGAGTTACGGTTGTCGTTGTAGAGTATCGCTCATTATCTTTATGATTAAAATAGTTAAATGTGTTGAAGATTAGTTAAATACTTAAATATGAGATCTTTACACAGTATTAAATATTTATGCTGAAGTCCAGGAAACTGTCAAAGCTTGATCCTCACGTCGGGTCCCGGTTCCAGTGCCGGTTCCAGTGCCGGATTCGGTTTCGGTTCCGAAATGATCCCATGTAAAAAAGGACAAAATTGGGTCAGTTGCGTTGATTGATATCAGTTGAGTGGTGGCCGTGTTATTACCGGGACTAGTGTTCGTACTGGGACCGGCGAGGCTCACGGTTCTGGAATTTACACAGTAAAAACATGAATTAAATTCAAACATAATAACACACCATAACGAAAATAATTAATCTCTCGTTTTTGAAAAAATTAACTTATTCTGTTTTGGTTTTGTCAAACAACTCTTCATAAATATCATATGGTAGATTTACGTTTTTGAAAATCACGAAATGTTTTATTTGTATATTTTTTTGCTAAATGTTTCATTTACATAGTTTCAAAATGCGCAAAATTTTTAACTTGCATCATTTTGCAATGTGTAAAATGTTTTATTTGCATAATTTTGAAAAGTGCAAAATATTTTATTTGCATCATTTTGAAATGTGCAAAATATTTTATTTGCATCATTTTAAAACGTGCACAATGTTTTGTTTGCATCATTTTGAAATTTTCAAATGATCCATTAGTATGATTTTGAAAAACCCAAGATTTTATAATTTTGCATGTTTCTGAATTGTGCCAAATTTTATTTTCGCATGTTTTCAAAATGTGCAAAATGTTTGATTTGAATGTTTTTGAAAAGCCCAAAATCTTTTACCTGAGTTTATTCGTAATATATCCAAGTTGATGAATTTCAAAGACTTGAATAGCCAGGCCCGTCCTTGTCCAGTCGGAATCATGATCACTTATATTAATTCTTTTTTTGACATTGAATGTAGTTTGCTTTATATTATGTCTGCCTGCCTCGACTGCATCCGGACTGATGACAATCGTAGAAGTTTGCTGATGTTGGCTTTCGATGCCCTCGAAAACTTTCCTTCCAGACAAAGTCTTGAAATACCAATTATTCGAATTTTGCGAGTTGCCTTTTACGCTCTTTGACCCCGACTGCGATTCAGATTCCGACTTGGACTTAATTACCGAAATTCGGAGTGAAAATCCTGTTCCTCCCTTTGATTGGTTGTCGGATGTAAAACTCAAAAAAAGAGCCTCTGATAAAAACTCGTACTCACCCCCACCCCTGTGTAAAATAGTCATTCAAAATTGTTTTATTTTTAGTCAATTTTGTGCATTTACGAATAAGGGAGCGTGCACAAATTACATATCGTCTCTGAAGAACCAAAATGACCTTTATCCAGTTTTAGCTATCCACTATCTACAAAAATATTGAAACATGTCTTGATGGCATTTAAATAGAACAAAATTTTGCACTTTTCAAAAAACATGCAAATAGAGAATTTTTCACTTTTCAAAAAAATGTAATTTGAAAATTTTACACTTTTCACAAACATGTAAATAGAACATTTTGCATCTTTTTGAAAACGTGAAACTAGAGAATTTTGCACTTTTCAAAAACATGTGAATAGAACATTTTACACTTTTCAAAAACTCCTAATTGACATTTTACGCCTGTTTCTCATTTTGTTTTTGTGACATAGTTCATTTTGATTCTAGTTTAAATTGGATATGGATCAATTTGCTTCTTCACAGACGATATGATACGTTTTGTGGGCGTAGAGGTTAAAACTGCCTATCCTCTTACATGGGTGTACATACCAAAAAGGTATATATGTTCAAAATTTCTGATTCATGTACTACGTAATTTATGCACGTTTCCTTTGACAGTTTTACACTTAAATAATATGTATTGTAAAATGTTAATTATTACTAAAAGTTATTGAGTTTTTTCATTACACTATTTCCTCAGACGTCAGGCCAGAGATTTTATTCCATTCCAAAGCGTAAAGTCCATCACCAGCCCCAAAGTTGCCGTCGCTGTCTGTGTCGTGGGTGCGAGAAATGCCTTCTGAAATATCAGTGATTTGAATAGTTAATTTACGTTGGTGTGTTGAACTATTGTTGTTAGCATTGTCAATCGTCCAGAGGCAGCGTTCATTGGTGCCGTATTCCACCTTTGATTTGTACTCAAACACGAACGAATTTACTGGTTTTGAGGATTCCACTGGAATTTTGATAAGTCCTCCGCAACCTTTAAAAAAAGAAATACAACAGCTGTGAGTTTTTTGTAATGTACTGTCATATACGTAATGCATAAAAAATCAAAATATCAGCATTTGCATATAGAAAATTTTGCACTTTTCAAAACCACGTAAATAAAATATTTTGCGCATTTTGAGAACATGCAAATAGGACATTTTGCACAATTCAGAAACATGCAAAATTGAAACATTTTGCACATTTAAAACAAAATCTAATAGAAAAATTTACGAATTCTGAAACTTGAGCAATTTTTACATTTTGAAACCTTGCAAATAGGACATTTTGCACTTTGCAAAAGGCGTGTGGATAGAACAATTTGCACATTTTGAAACCTTGCTAATAGGGCATTTTGCAATTTTCAAAAGGCGTGTGAATAGAACAATTTGCACATTTTGAAACCTTGCTAATAGGGCATTTTGCAATTTTCAAAAGGCGTGTGAATAGAACAATTTGCACATTTTGAAACCATGCAAATAGGACATTTCGCAATTTTCAAAAAGCTTGTAAATAGAAACATTTGGGTATTTTTAAACTATGCTAATTAAACATTTTGCTCATTTCGAAAAATAGAGATGCAGAAATATTTAAATGTATGGTAATTTCAATCTCATTTATACGTGTGTTCTGCCCCACGTCTTTGTTCTGGTTCATCCAACTATCGTCAAATTTGATGTGGTGAATGGTGCTTTCCAGAGATTTAATGTAATGGTCCAGCCAAGTGAGCTGCTCCTTCAGAGATACGTTGCTGTTGGACTCTGCTGATAAATTATCCCAAACATCATTATTAGAATTGAATTTTTGAAAAATCATTTAAGGGGCATTATGAACTTTAGGACGTATAGGTAGGTTACCTACTTACCTACTAAATAATAAAAGTGCATAGGGCATAATATAGATACATGTCTAAAGGATCGTACATAAATGATGTCACTCAATTAGTCTCTCTTTTTGTCTCTCACCCACCCCCATGTCATCACCTTAACGACTCCACAGATCCTATCACACCTTCAACATTGGTTGTCATCAAAACGACTAGACCCAATGATCCTATTCATGACATTATTTATGGACGATCCCTAATACATAGTATACAAATTGATTTAATAAATTCAGTAACTATAGCACTATAGCTAATGGGTAAAAATTCAAAACTTACCGCCATAAGTTACACCTGCCACGAAGCAGCCGATAAAAGTGAAAAGCATCGCGGCTGCCATGATCACAATTAGGGAAGTTAATTGATTCAGAACCGAGTCTTTCTTAATATGGAGACAACATGGACAACAATACGTCTCACTCTCATTGTGACTTTGACATTCTGATCCTCTCGCCGCCGTTGTATTATTCGCCGTCCAATTATTCGCAGGGCCAGTATTTGCCGTCCCAGTATTCGCCGTCCTAGTATTCGCCGTCCTAGTATTCGCCGTCCCAGTATTCGCCGTCCTAGTATTCGCCGTCTCATTGTTCGTCGCCCCATTAATCACCGCCCAATTATTCGCCGTTCCATTACTCCCAGTATCAGTATTCGCCGTCCCATTATTAGCCGTCCCATTATTCGCCGACAGATTTTCTGTTCCCACATTTCGATCTGGGTCCGGTACCGACTCCGACTCCGGATCCAGATCCAGATCCACCGCAGGAATCCGTACAACAATCGATTCATTTCCATTCGAATGAGAAAAATCCGTGAGGTCAATAATTTCTGTTTGCTCACGAAACGCAGGTTCACACCTCACAGTTTTATCGTCAGTCTTGGTCATTTTTCTGGTTTCTATGAAATCAATTAAATATCTCTGGCACTTGGCTGCGGCACTGGCACTGGGAATTAAACTATACTAAAATTCCCCCTGAATTTTGCTTACGATTAAATTGAAAGTTACTTTTACACTGTCGGACACAGTTTTGCTTTTTGAATTTTCACAAATGTAACGATTTGACTCACTGATTTTTGACAATGTACAAAACACACACACACAGAAATATTAGTAATTAAACTTTTAATGATGCAAGCCGTTTAATGTAAAATGATTTAAGAATAAAATTCAAGTTGAGTTGCCACTATCCTGTCAAAGTCCAGAAGTAAGAAAGTTAGTCACTGCTTCGAGTTGGGAAATGTCATTCTATTAATAATTCTAATTCACTTGTTAGCTCACTGTATGTATGGTTAAGTAAACATGCGGCCTGCTGCCGCAAATGCCGGTAGGCTGGATGTATTTTCAAATTGTGGGTTATTTTTGTTGCTGTTGGTGTTGGCTGTGTCTATAGTAGTGATTCAAATAACCCTATAGGCATTTGTGATTATAGTAGAGACTATATAGAACGCTAGATTACAGATTCAGTCATATAGAGTATACGGGGACCGGCCGCTGGCTATACAGTAGCAGTGTAGCAGTATTCAGAAATTTACAAAGATCGCCGCCTCACCCAAAAGTAGGGTCTAAATTAAGCAGTAGGCTAGATTAGACATGACCAATATTTCTAGTTACAAAAATATTAGGCTATGCTAGACTCTTGTCGCTAGCCTAAAATAGGTCTCAAAATATAGGCCGTTTAGGTACACGCTTAGGAAAGTATGGGTGAATAAATTATTTTACTGTTCATTTGTAACTGATTTTACTGTTACTCCGACATTCACATTAAAAGCTGTAAATCGCAGTCAACAGGAATTTTAGTTAGAGATTAAGCGATAATGCAGTTATATTAGGCTTACCAAAATCGCTGTTGTATCATCTAACAGCTAATCCTGTTAAACGATTTTATTAGTTACAAATAGCACTAAATGTTGGATTCGAACGCACAACCTTCTTCATAAGTAATTTCTAGCGTTAAATACTGGACTGACACAACACATTTAGTAATAAACCACTAGTTTATTAGCATACATATACACTAATACACAGGGACATAAGTGCTTTAACAGGTTTACTGTAGATTTTAACAGATTGGCTGTTGAGATTTTCAACATACAAAACTGTTGCAAGTGACTAACCGATTTCCCCACTCTCAAATATTTTAAAGTTTACTGATAAACCTGTTAAAGTTAGCATCGAAATCTGTTAGTCCCATCGTACCCGATTCTTGTTCAAATCTTTCCCAAGCGTGTAAATGAAATTTTTAATAAAATACCTGTAAGGCTGTTAAAAAGAATGAAAATAGGCTAAACTTGGCGTTCTTAATACAATATTTATAGGTTAGGCTCTACATTAGTTTAACAAAACGTAGGCAAAATTATAGGCTAATAAAATCAAAAACAGGCTGAACAAGGCTCCTAGAATTTTTAAAAAGAAACATAGACTTAATAGGCATTAAATTAAGTCGGCTTTAAATATTTTGAAAAAAACTTTCTAAATTAGGCTCATAAAATAAAATAAGTTAAACAACGTCCATTATTATTTATTACCATGCACATGCTTTGGGCTATAGGGTTATCATTAATAAAATATAGGCTCCACTTTTTTGTAAAACATAGGCTTTTTAAATATAAGCTCCACCTTTTTGTAAAGAATAGGCTATTTAGATGTAGGCTCCGCAATTTTGTAAAAATAGGTCATTTATATGTAGGCTTCACCTTTTTGTAAAAAATAGGTCATTTAGATATAGGCTCCACCTTTTCGTAAAAAATCGGTCACTCTAATGTAGGCTCCACCTTTTTGTAAAAAAATAGGCTATTTAGATATAGGCTCCACCTTTTCGTAAAGAATAGGCTATTTAGATATATGCTCCACCTTTTCATGAAAAATAGGCCATTTAGATGTAAGCTCCACCTTTTTGTGAAAAATAGGCTTTACGCTATCCATTATAGGCTATGAGATATTTTGCGACCTTTGATTGGATCAGCACTACCAGTTGTCGTCAGTTTTCAGTATATTTCTGAGTCATAACTGTAAACACTTAGGAAAAATTTAGTTGGTCTTAGGTGCTGCTGCATTTCCTGGCTACTGGCTGAGTTCCTTTCATTTACCTGCTTTTAGTTTCCAGTAATTCCAGTCCCATAGTTTCATAGCAGACTTTCCATTAGTTGTTTTATAAATCGAACTTTTGAGTGTAATGTACTGTATGACGTGGCGCAGTGTAATTTTCCCTGCTATATTACGGCTCTGCATATTTTATTTTAGGATTAAAAATTGTATTAGTCAGGCTATGACGCTGGACATGTACACCTAAGGACTGTAGAAGAATGCGATGGCTGAATTTTCCACTACTGCCTGTATCACAATCTAATTTCATTTTAGACAAGAAAAGGGTCAGTAATAAGCATTGTGTACTATATCCAGTATACATTATACTAAACATTATGCATTTTTTGTGTGTATATGGCCATGGCCATGGCTTATACTACAGTGCCCCGCTGTAGTAGGGTTCGTCCATAAATGATGTCATCAGTATAGGGTCAGTGGTTCTGGACGAATACTGATGACGTCCCATGATGAGCCATGCTCGTAATTTTGAATTGATGACAGGGTGACTTAAAAGATTGACATTTTGTGTGACATTATTCATCATCATATTATTTATTTATGTTCTAACATACTTTTTTTTATTTGAGTAAATATTTAATTAATAGTTACACTAGATATGAGGTGGTTAAATGGACTGTGCATGAATGACGTGAGCGGTGTTGGGCTATGGAAATGTGATTAATAAATTATTAAAAAATAAATATCGTCGGTAAGGAACCAATATGACCCATATCAATTTTTAGTTAAAAACAATATCCACTATCTACAAAACTATTGAAATATGTTATGATCTTGAAAGCGTTCAAATAGAACCTTTTGCACTTCCTCAAGCACATGTAAATAGAACATTTTACACTTTTCAAAAGCATGTAAATTGACTATTTTTCACGTTTCAAAAACATGTAAATAGAACATTTTACGTTTTTCAAAAACATGTAAAAAGAACATTTCGCCCGTTTCAAAAACATGTAAATAAAACATTTTGCACGTTTCAAAAACATGTAAATAGAACATTTTGCACTTTTCAAAAACATGTTAATAGAACATTGTGCACTTTTCAAAAAGATGTAAACAGAATATTTTGCACGTTTCAAAACCACACATAAATAAAATATTCACCACTTTTCTCAAAACATGTTTGTAGAACATTTTACACTTTTCAAAATCCCTTAATTAACATATACTTAACTCATGTGTCTTTCTTAATTAGTATTTTTATGACAACTCATTTTGACTCCAGCTTAAATTGGATATGGGGCATTTTGACTCTTCACTCCCGACATAGTTATTTCTTATGACGACGTTACTCAAGTCCAAGAAACAATAAATCCTGAACTTGTTGCAGATGAGTCCGTCGTGAATATTGTGAGGATGGGCTGTGTGGTGGTGAGGACTGTTGATCTGTAGTGGGTTCCACTTAATCTGCAAACACAAAAATACAAAACAAACCATGTAGTAATAAACTGTCACAATATGTAAATAATTACGTAATTCAACGCAGTAGCAATGCAATATGCTGACAAGATGGTCATAATTTTTTTACTTTGCTTTATTCTCAAAATTCCCCATGGGCTTCACTTCGAAGATGTAGAGTCGGTCGTGACTGGCTTCGGAATTGAGACTCTCGACGGTGAAGGCGGTGGACCTCCCCGGATTGACGATGATCGTCCTGAGGTCATTGTTGTGGTAGCCCAGACTTGTTCCGTTTCTCCCGGGGGCAGTGGCGAAGTAGGAGTTGGTCCCGAAGCCGTTCCCCACCGCCCTCACTACTGTGATTTGAATCGCAAAACCAGAGTCCACCTCTGTTTTGGCCGAGAAAAAACTAAGGAAAAGTGCATCTTCCGTGAATTCGTGAACTGTATTGGTTCTGTAATGAAAAATAATTGAATTGTAAATCAAGTCCTTAGCAATGCAATGCTTTGTTTTTATACAGATATTGCGAGTGAAGATTTAAAATCAACTTTACACATTTTTAACTAAAATCTTTAAATATCTTTCAAGTAATAATGCAAAAATGTAAATATCGTGATAAAAAAATGCAAATAGAACAATTTGCATTGCTTTGAAAACACGTAATTGGAATAATTTGTACCTTTTAAAATTGTGGTAATAAAATATTTTGCAATTTTCAAAACCGTATAAATACAAAATTATCAGAGTTTCAAAAACATGTAAGTCAAATATTTTTTCATTTTTTAAAAACATAGAACACTTTGACCGGTTTGAAAAATTGTATATATAACATTTCAAACTTTTGAAAAAGTTGTTAAAAAAATATTTTACAATTTACGAAAATATGTAAATAAAATATTTTTAGATTTTCAAAAACATGTAAATGGAATATTTTTCATTTTTTTAAAAACATACGAAAATAGAACATTTGGTACTTTTTAAAAACATGTAAATAAAACATTTTGTACTTTTTCAAACTCGTAATTAACAATTTTATTTTTATACATGTTTCTTAATTATATAGTAGGATTTTTGACATAGCTCATTTTAATTCTTACTTATATTGGATGTATGGATCATTTTTAGTCTTCCCTCACAATGTGATATATCAATTGCAACTATAATGGAATTATTATATGTCATTGTTTTTTACAACAAATTGTGTGGTCCATAAATGTTGTCAGCAACACAACTTAGGTGGGTGGAGGGGGGGGGGCTCAAAAAACCGTGTCCATTTATAGTGAAGTGTTAAAAATTAAAACGTTGTCACTCTATTGTAAGGATGATGTTATCAGAAAAAGGGCATGTCATCGATAACGTCATTTATGAACAACCCCTAATTGCTATGTACTACTTAGAAAGTCAGAATTCTAAAATCGTACAGTAATTTCTCGGTTCTTAATTCAGTGTCTCGGCTCCATTTGAGAGCGTACAGCTCCCCGCCACTCTGAGTTTTATAGCCTTGTGGTCCTTCTGTGAAAACCTTGATTTTAATTGTCAATTTCCGCCGAACTGAATTTGCGGTGTTGTCAAATGTCCACAAGCAGTGCTCATCCCGATTTGAGCCTTTCTCCCTCAACGACTTGTACTCCAAAACCATCGAAGACTGAACTTGGGGAAGTGTAATGATTCTGCCGCAATCTTTTAGCATGTAATTAAACGGGGGGAAAATTTCAATTAATTTTCAGATTTAATGTTTATTAATGCAGAAGTTGAAGAAGGTAGGAAAAATAGGAAGTATATACATATATGCCAAGCCAATATAGAGTAGAGGATCGTCCATGAATGATGTCACGGGTAGGGTAAATGGGTCTATGATTTGGTATTGATAACATCTCATGTTAAAGATAGTCAATGCACACTAGTAAAGCTAATGACAGGGGTGTCTTAGGGTTCTAGAAATAATGTCATCAAAATATATTTCGATGACATCATTTATGGACGACCCCATAAGTATGTATATATTGCAAAAACATAAAGTATATTAATACGTACCACTTTCAATGACACCGCCAACAGTTTTGATAACCTTTTTAAAATAGTCCAGATCCGAATTTAGTTTTTCTGAAATTGATTAAAAATTTAGTCACGTCATTTATAGTCTGCCCTTTGTAAAAGTGTAGGTATTTTATACATTGAAATAGGCATTGTATGTAGTAATAAGAATATTTAAAAAAAGGACCGTGCACAAATAATTATGGATATTCAAAAATCCGACTTTTTGACTAAAAGTTCAATTCTTGTAACTACTGAGAATTTAATACTGTGATTTATGACTGGCCCCCTACAAAAGTATATCTATAACCGTACGTAGCATATCATCTGTGAAAAACCAAAATGACCCATATCCAATTTTAGCTAAAAACAATATCCACTATATACAAAAATATTGAAACACGTATTGAAAGTATTTCAATAGAATATTTTGCACTATTCAAAAATATGTAAACATAGAATTTTGCACCTTTTCGAAAACATGGAAATAAAAAATTTTGCACTTTTCAAAAACATGTAAATAGAAAATTTTACGTTTTTCAAAAAGTCCTGGTTAACATTTGACGCATGTTTCTCATTTTGCTGTTATAACATAGACATAGCTCATTCTAAATTGTAGCGTAAACTGGATATGGGTCATTTTGGTTCTTCACACACGATATTCTTGAATACCATTGTGTATATTGCTTGTGTAGATACGTTAAGTAGTTCTCTACTTAGGGAGCTTGCAAAAATAACGTTGGGCATTCTTTACGGGGAAGAGTCTAGCTATTCTATCTTTTACATGTGCGTACACACTAAAAAATAATTACGTCAATGCCATATGGGAAGGGGGTAGGGCCAAAACAGATTTTTTATAACGTTATTTTTTAAAAGCTGCCATTATGTAGTATTAAGCATAATAATATGGTAGGGAGCGTGCACAAATTAAGGTGTTACAAAATCTGAAATTTCAATCTTTGCCCCGCACCTAATATTTTGGACTACACTCAAGTATAAAAGGCGCATCTGCAGCTAAATTCATCCCTCTTCCACCACCTCTTAAGTAGATAACGTTATTTAGGTATGTAATTAATTATGGTAACATTAACCGTACAAAATATTTTACACATCGTTTAACACAGATAATTATTTGGGTAGTTACTTACCCGTATTTGTTTTGATGGCAGCCAACTCAGTACTTTCCGTGTGTGCAGTAGCTATAATCATGTAAATCAAAACCTAATTAAACAATTATTTTAAGACAAATCAATTTTTTAAATATTTAAAAAATAATTGTACGGTAGAAATTTAATTTAAAATGCTGTGAAGAAACTTACTGTGATGCGCCGCAAGCATGAGGATAGCGATGAAACCCAGGACATTTGCAAGGACCACCGCTGCTTCAAAGTATTGTTGTCGGCTGTACTGGCTTAAGAAATTGACCAAGGACCCAAGATGACCTGTTTCATTATTTCTAGCTTCAGTTCCGTGGGCGGGCGGTCGGATTTCGTCATTAGCTGGTCCTGGTACCGGTCCTGGTCCATATAATGACTGACCTCGGGAGGAAAATGTAGAACGCCCCACAGTCTCTCGTCGCTCGTCAAAATCGTCCAGGAGCTTTTCGTGTTTTTCCTGCTTTCTTTGATCCATCATCTTGAAACAATTTAAAAAATTAACTAAATGCGGATTTAATTAGTAACAAATTAATTACTTTGAAAAATAGGAAGTTTTTCTTATAAATATATAAAAGATTGAAAGCTGAAAGGTTGCTATTGAACGTAGGGGAGTTTTTCTGGAAGTGCGGTCAGTTGGATTGGAGTGTAAAAACGAAGGGCCAGAGACTACATAATAATTTGCAATCTTTATTGCATTTAAGTGGCATCATTAATAAGGGATCGTCCATTAATGATGTCATCGGTACGGTGGGGTGAGTGGCTTTTGTCGAGTTTGGGTGTTGTTAACATGCCATGTTAAAGATAGCTGTTTTCGTAATGCTAAAAGTGATATGACATGGTGGCTTAGAGGAGTGACAATTTTGGTGACGTCTTTTACGGACCATCCTTAATGCTGCTATTAAAATATATGAGAATTGAAAATCACAGAGTTGTAAGAAATTGAACGTGGATTCTGTGTAATAAAATGAGATCAACAACGGAAACGGATATGATTCAGTATTGGAATGCATATATCCTAGACATTGTCAAATGCACGTTCACTATAGACATTCGTTAGGCTCGTTTTCGTCTCGTCGTCTTCTCAAGATTATTTAGCGTTGGCCATTTGCCGCAATGTTATTATCACATCCCACACAGGGAATAGATATGACGGAGATTTCAGACCTACTTTTACTGTATGACGCGCAGTATGACCACAAACCTCTTCGTTCTTACAAAATAATGGTGAGTCATTAATTCATTACTTTCCATTTAAATTATATTATGAATAATAATTGAAGGCGTTTAATTTTATTTCCTCAACATTTTAACTGCCTAATCATAGCATTTAGCTAATTGTAAGTATGTAGATAATATTTACGTTAGAAACGCAATACGGGGTCTTTCATAAATGATTTCATCAAAATATTACCATTTCTAGGACTCTGTATAACCCCTCCGTCATCAGCTGAACAATTGCGTTATAATGGCTATATTTAAAATAGAGTTTAACTACTAACTAGTATTCAAGCAGATCCGATGGTCCTACACGTGACGTCATTTATCATGCTAGGATTAAAATGAGCTAGTTATGTCAAAAAAATAAAGTACATGCTTACAAAGCTAATCTCGAGTTTCTAAAATGAGCAAATTATTCTATTTACATGTTTTTAAAAAGGTCAAAATGATCTAATTACATAATTTTGTAAAGGTCAAAATGTTCTATTTAAATGTTTTTTAAAAGTTTATAATGTCTTATTTACACATTTTTAAATGGTCAAAATGTTCTATTTTTATACGTTTTTCGAAAGTGCAAAATATTTTATATAATTGTTTGTTGAAGAATTCACAAGGTTCTATTTACATGCTTTGATAAAAATGTTATTTACATTTTGTCTGTGGATAAGTGCATTTTGTTTGAAACTAAAAATGAATATGGGTCATTTTGATTCTTCACAGACGATATATGGCCTGCCAAAAACTCACATTATTCGTCACTATTCGTTAAAAACATACGCGGGTACATACAGCTATGTTAAAGAAGTGCGCATAAGTTAATATAATTTAGAAGTTACGATTTAATAATTTATAGAGAATTAATTTTAGATGCTTAGCTTTGCACAATGCTACCACAATGCCACAGGGTTTATTTTTAGCAAATTAAAAATGTAATAAATTCAACAAAAAAAATTACATTTCTGCAGAAAAGTACAATATTATGGCAAATCATTATCAATTTTTGCACAAGAATTAATTTTAACATTTGTGATTTTTCTTCAAGTGAGATGTTAAACGTGGGTTTCTGTTGAACGCTGCAGAGCATCCAGGTTGAGGACATTTAAAAGGACTATCCTGCCCCGTGTGAGTCCTCACATGGGTTTGTAAAGTTTCTTTGTACTTGAACTTTTAGTCACAGCCTGGCTCCAGAAACTGAAATCGAAGAGCATTTTTGTTTGTATGAATGTTGGCAACGTGAATTCTAATATTTTCTCTGTATTTAAATGTTGTCTTGCAATTTGGCTGTGGACACTTGAATATTTTAATTTCTTTCTTTTCATGTGTTTTAAGATGTGTTTTAGTCGCCATTTGTTACAGAAGGTGCGCTCACACTCTGGGCATTTAAAAGGTCTGTCATATTCTGTTGCGTGACTGCAGCGACGAGCTCCAGCGTGAGCCTTCAAATGCTTCTTGAGTGGTTCTTTATTCTTTATTTGGAATGTCGACAAATTTTGTAATTACTTGTTTTCACAAAAGAAAAGTTTACATATAAGCGTCGAAGCGTTAACGAATTAACAATTAAATTAAATTAGTGTTACACGAGTGGACAAATGTAATTACGTGGTATAACTGACAATGTACTAGACTAACTCAATGTATTTATACAACAACTCTCCAATTATGACAATACTACTCAGAGCTATTCCAAGGCAATAAACAGAATTGATGGCCTTGGTGACTCCCGGAGAGCAGTTCTCCTCCACGTATTACTTTGATAGTGACTATGCATGTACTGTTAGGATTATCCCCATTGAACAGTTACCAATTTAGAACAGGTAAGTTGGCCGCGCATGCGCCCCGTCCATCTTATACCAGCATACAAAACCAACCATTGCAGCATCTCTATTATTTCGCTATCTCCTTGGTTAAGACCCGCAACTCATAAAACCATTTTCTATACTGTATAAAAATCCCACCTTAAATAACTTCCCGCAAAATAAAATGTAAATTCGGCGGTTGTAACAAGGAGATAGCGAAATATTAAGATGCTGCAATGGTTGGTTTTGTATGCTGGTATAAGATGGACGGGGCGCATGCGCGGCCAACTTACCTGTTCTAAATTGGGAAACTGTTCAATGGGGATAATCCTAACAGTAGGTATGTGCTGCCTTCCAAAGAGATCGGTGTTTAAATTGACTTCCAACATGTAATTCAATCATTGCTTCCACGATAATACACGCATTCGTGACATCAATACTGTGGCTCATATCATCCCAGTATTTGTAGATTCCAGATTCTACCAGCCTTCCTAAGTAGTAGCCTATAAACGCCTCTTGGCTCAATCATCCTAACTTCAAGAATAATTTTTGTCTCAAAAAAGTTTGCTTTAGCAATACAAAAATGTCGCTTCAATAGTGCTGGAACCAGTTTTAAGATCCTTGCATCTCTGAACGCTGAGAAAGAACCCTGACTTTCCATCAATTAACTCATCATTTAACTTTCCTGGGTATCCTTGAATAAACGAAAATCTGTCCATGAGTGCTTTGTGAGACACATAAATTGGTTTAGCAAGGAATTTTGCTTTTCTTTCAAAAACAGTTGTGACAGTGTTGAAAAAATATTCTGAGGGCACAATAAAGTTATAACCTTCTGTGACTAGATCGATAAAGGATTTCTGAGTACCATCAACTTTCGGGACAGTTGTATAACTTTGAAGGAGACAAACATAATGAGATAATGATTGGCAATGAAAAATGTGAGCAAAACCCATGCTGAGTAGGTGCATTTGCCTTTTGTTGAAATTGGACCACTATCCACCTGACCCATGAAAGGGCCGACTAACCCTAAGAGAAAGCCTATTAACTCTGATTAATGTGATTTTGTATACCACCAAAATGTAGCCAATGAAAATACAACAGCGCCCCAAACCGTTATTCGGAATGGAGAAAACAAATCACTAAACACTGATTGGTTCTCGTGCAATTTTTTGAGGAACATGATTTGATGCGTGTCAGTGTTGATCAAAATAGTCTTTGTATCTGATAATGAGCTATCAGTCCATGTTATCCACGTGTAAGAAATCAGATCAACTGCATTGAAACTTTTTAGATCAGCATACTTGAGTGATTCTGAAGTCACGTTGAGTTTTTGAGATATTTCTGCTACAAGCTTTGAATTAATGAGGCACGTGTCAATGGTACTGCTCAGCTGAGCGTGAGACAGTTTCTGAACTTGTGACTGGGTTGTGTACCAACAGGGTAGCATGCCATAGAAGTAAACAGTCAATGGTTGTTGCTTAGAGCGCTGCTTTTTAAAAAATTCAAATACGCCCTTAAAATCAACCCAGGGGTACGGGTGTGCAGGACCAAGGCTTATTCCCGGCCTTGTTATACGTAAGTGTAATTTATGCACTGTTCGGTTGAATTCAAGGCGGTGAAATTTTAATTCCATATTAAATATGGTGGATGTGGGTAATTTGTATCTGTTGTAGCTTACAACAAGAATATTTAGAGGGATTTGAAATGGGGCAAGAAAAGTCTGTGTTTTCGAAATTGGTTCCAATACTTCAAGAAATTTCTTTTGAATTAGTAAAATCAAGATATCGTTTTCTCTGCTAAAATTTTCACCTTCAGGGACGCCAACATTATGCGGTTTTATTTTTTCTGAAATTCCCTTAATTTGATTTGCAAGACCTTGATGTTTAAGAGGAAACGCCAAAACTACTTGGCATATTTTCCATGATACTTTGAACCGGCTTACCTGGGATTTATGGCTTGTATTGGTATAGATGTAAATCGTTACCAAGGGCGGATCCAAGGGGGGGGGGGCTATGGTGCTTTAGCCCCCCCTAGAAGCGAATTTTTTAACATTGCGAACATAGGAGCGGCCATTTTTCAAGATGGCTGCTCCTATCTTCTTAACATTGTAAGCCCCCTCCAGGAGGCCATTAGCCCCCTCCATATACAATTCCTGGATCCGCCCCTGATCGTTACAACTACTTTCTGGTAGGATAGAAATTCAATGATTGAATTCATTAGTGCGGACTCAGACGGACTACTCACGTCATTTTTTATAACTATAAAATTGCATTTTTGCAATGGTTTTCCAACAGAGTCAAGTAAGTTGCAAGTAGCAGAATTATTAAACGTTGTAGTTTTTTTAGTTGTGATAGATTCACAGAGAGGCAAAAAATAGTGCATAACCAGCATAATAGTAAACCATACTACTAAATGCATATTTCAATGCTTTCAGAATCAACTTTTGTGAAAAAATTAAATACACTATAGTTGCCTAAAATTAAAGGTAGTTGACAAACGGAGGACAGTTTTTTTGTGGATAGTAATCCGGTCACTGCCTAGAGAAATATGACTTTTTGCGTCAAATTTTAACTAATTGAATTAAGTAAAGGAATAATGCTTATCTACTGTGGCATGTAAAACTTAAGATATGATTATTTTATTTTTGTTGCATGTACCATTGGATCCAAATCCTAATTTAATTTGCAACAAAATATGGCAATGCTTTGCATATACGCTTAAATATGTTTGGCACGTTTCCTGGATGAAACACGTAACGAAACATTTATTCAGTTTAATATACCAAAACTTAATAATGATAATAGTAAGCTTTAATATTAAGTATTGTTAGGTTCTATATAATTTCTTTGCGGAACAATTCAAAATAAGTTCCTGGTATTTCATCTTTATTTTAAAATATTCAATTATGTTAAAACGCTTGCGTGTTGCACGTTTGTGAGCATTTTACACGTGCCTTTTTTTATGTATAGCAAAAAATTAAACTCGGCCTGTTTGACTTAATGTAAGTGATAGTAATTTTTTTTAAAGTTTCTATAGAAAAGTATAAGACTCGACCTGTTTTAACTTAATTAAATAATCGCGGATTTGACATGAACACTCATGCCTACCGCCTACCAGTGTAATCTACTTAACTCTTATTAGTGTAATTTTTTATAACCTAATATATTGTTTTAAAATAGCGTCTAGAAAGTATTAGAATTGCTTAACAACATAATACGCACGCTTAATGAGTTCTGCTCCATGTAGTCTATAATATAATTATCAAAAAATCTGTTCCTTCGCGCCGAAATCTTTGAAATAAGGCCCCAAGTAGTTGCTGAGCTTATATCGATTGTTCTTGATCACTGAAAAACTGTGTTTAAAAAGTAATGCTAACATACAACCCTCGCAGTTAGTGCTCGTTAATGCCTTGATAGGAGCTTAATAATTAAAGCACCAGTGCAAGGTAATGTATGAAAGTGGATGGGGTAAGAGCAGGCTCAGTTACAGAGGCGTAGGTTTCGGTTGACTTGGTAAGATTAGCGCCGGTATGAGAATGCAAGTTACCAGTTTTGCCGGTATACTAGTTACTATTCTGCTCAATACGAGTGCGGCTTACTAAGAATACAACTGTAATATCCGTGATGATATCATGGACTATCCCAATACAAAAAATCCGGCGGTGTCCCCAAAATTGCTAGAACAAATAGTGATCACTACCAATCATGTGTCATGTACATAGAATGGCCCATCATCACTTCTATAACATTTATTTAATAAAAGCTAGTTTAGTTTAGTTTGATTAGAAATAATTTACACATACTTACTTGATAAGTCATCTGAAGTTTTATTTATTGAATTTTAAAATTGTATTATGTTCTTGATTACTGTCTGTATGGCAAGCACTATTATAGTGTCAGTAGTCAATTAGATGTTCACGTTCCCACTATATATATTTAATCGTTTCTCGTCGATTTATATTCATTGCGCTTCAAATAAAAAAAACACTTTTTTGGGCATCACTTACCGAAGTTGAACATCACTTACCGGCCTAGGCATCACTTATCAAAGAAACCCCAAAATTACATTTTAATATTAACAGTTTCAGTACTTTCAGTTTCAGTTAATCAGTTAAGTTGAAGTTAAAGTTAATTAAGTAATTTAAGTTTAACTTCAACACTCGTCCGGTAATGCCAAGAAGGAAATTTCGTAGACTTCACAAGTTGCCAACGGCGCGACATTTAAAATATTTACAAATTGAATGTTTCACTTTCACTCGTTCGTTTCTGACTTTTCTCTTTTACTAAAAACTCAATTCCTAAATTCCAAATAAACTGATTGTTTTCTAACCTGAAATTTAATAATTATCTCATCAACTAATCACTAGTTATACTTACTGCAGAATAACACTTGTAGCATATCTAATAAATCGTTGTATTTACACTGTGATTCAGTATCCACAAGTGAGTCTGAGTTTGGAGTTAGGAAATTAGTGAAGTGTCTACTACACTAATTCCAAATCAGCTTCGAAACTGGAAAATTGGCATCTAATTCATTGAAAAACAATTCAGCTTCGATTACGACTCAGACATTTAAACATTATTTGGGATAATGGAAACAATAACCAAGAAGGAGAAAGAGGAAAGTACACAGGAACTGTCCAGGTAAACCATTAAGTGTTAGTTATACAGTTTTGTAATGTTTATCGCATGCTGTAAAATTTACTAAATACCTAATCATATCATTTAATTCAAAATGGTTAAATAGACCCAGGATATAGGTAATAATGTAATATTTAAAAGCGGGTGACGAAGAGATCATATTACATATTATATAATCGTAAAATAGGGATTTTTTGATGACGTCAGTTGGGAACTGCTAATCTGAACTGATTTGATTTCTTTCTAATTTTCGTAATTAATAGTGACAGCATTTGTGCGAAGGATGAACAAGAAATTAAAATCGAGCACAGCTATCATCCCTTTCCATCTGATGACTTGGAACTCAAACCAATAGTAATTAAAGATGAAGTTGGTCTTGTAGCATTAAACATGTCTGAAGATCAGATAGATGAAATCAATTCTGCCAATCAAAATCAAGCTCCGACAGTGGTGCTTGAAAAAATACCAAAAACCGAAGCAGAAATCGTCAATAATGATAATGATACCGATGACGAACCATCCTCTTCTAGCGATGAAGATGATGACCTCTCCAATATTGACATAGACAGTGATAGTAACTCGAACTCTGACCCTGAAATTGACCCCTTTGCAGACATTTATTGTGACCCGAGTTTTTCCCAAAAGCCACAAAGTCACAATTCTGAAGATTCTGCCACAAACAGCCACATTGACGTCAGTGACAGATTCGAAAAAAGTATCTCGCAAAGTAGTGCAACAACCAATTTTTCGAAACAGCAACAGCTGACGAGTTCTCAGCGTAAAAAATTGGATTCAAAATTGCAATGCGGATTGTGTCTTGAAAAGCACAGTTCAGAGAGCAAGCTACAAACTCATGTGAAAATTTGTGCGACTTGTCATAGAAATCGGCATCGTTTCTGTGTCCCTTGCAACACATTATTTTGTTTACGTCAAAAGTACAGGGATCATGCTCTAAGAAGACATGGGATTCAAGTCGCTAAAGCAAGCAGCAAGAGAAATTCATTTCAGTGTCAGTTCTGCCCACGCTTCTTTGATCTCAGAGAATCTCTAGTTGCCCATTTGGCCTCACATCCTGAGATCAAGAATTTCGATAAGGAGCGTCTCCGTCTTAAACCTTACGAATGTCAAGATTGCAGCTCCACGTTCAGTCACTACAGCGCCCTATCCAGTCACATGAAATCCCACAAAGACGAGCGAGATTTCAAGTGTCCCATCCCAAATTGTGAGAGGGCATTTAAACTTAATGGAAATCTGAAGGAACACCTCAAACGCATGCATTCTGATTCTGAGCTCAAGCCGTTCAAGTGTGAAGAGGCAAATTGCGGGAAAACGTTTAAAATGCCTAATCAGCTTCGGAAACATGTGGTTTGCCACTCAGAAGGCAGGCCGTTTCCATGTTCTCTGCCGGACTGCGGGAAAACCTTCAAGAATAAAGAAAGACTCACAAAACATTTGAAGGCTCACAGTGGAGCTCGTCGCTACAGTCACATAACTGAACGACCTTTTAAATGCCAAGAGTGTGACCGTGGCTTCTGTAAAAATTGGCAACTGAACAAGCATCTCCAAACACATGATAAGAAAGAAATAGATTTCTTTAAGTGTCCACAGCCAAATTGCAAGACAACATTTAAATATAAAGAAAGCCTGAAAATACACATTGCCAACATTCATACGAACAAAGACGTCCTTCCATTTGAGTGTCCGGAACCAGGCTGCAACCAAAAATTTAAATACAAAGAAACTCTGCAAACTCATTTGAGCACTCACACGGGGCAGGAGCGTCCTTTTAAATGTCGACAACCTGGATGCTCGGCGGCGTTCAACAGAAACACATTTCTTATTTCTCACTTGAAGAAAAAACATAAATAGTTAATAATATTATTAAGAATGATATGGGGTCATACTATATTCCTATGCTGACAAATTAATAGTACCGGTTTTAGTCAACTCAAGGTAAAGCTATATGATTAGTAAGTTTGAGTGGTTAAAATTGTCAAACCTAGCACAAACATGATTTAACGCAAATAAAAAATCAAAAGTGTAAATATTACTTAGCATCTAAAAAAAATGTTTAATAGATTAATTTTGAATAATCTTTAACCATTTAAGGGGTTTATAAGGCCTGCATTTTGTTTTTTGTATAATTATGGTTTAAATTGTCATTGTGAATTTAAAAAGGGGTCTAGAAGGAGACTGTAATTAAAAACTATATTTCAGGGACGATTGCATTACTAAAACTTTGATTTTATTTTATTGTGCTTAACTTGAACTTGATACACTCATATCAAAGTATAATTCTTTATTAGGTAAATTCATAGAGCATATTATAATGGCAATATTTATCATACGCGAGTATTTTTAGAATTGGATGTTATTTGTCAGCTAGGAACCTTAATAATGTAAATAATAGTTCTTATAATCTCTTAAAATTATTTAAAAAGAAAGTAAAAACAAAATAATTTGGATTTTTAAAACATACTTTTCAAAAATTATTTTAAAATATTGCATTGTTTCAAAAATAGATTTTTACCAGCTTTTATTAATTTGACGATTTTTGTGTGTGTAAAATGCAAACTTTAGAGTATCAATTGAATAGTATGTATTTCGATGATTTCTGTGACGTCATTTTATGGAAGACTCCTTAAAAGCAAGGCAAAGCCAAACAGCCAAATGCCAACCAAAATAACCAAACCAAATACCAAATTATTACCAAATTGGAAATTGGAAGCAAAAGCAAAACAATTCACTGCAAAGAAGGAAGTGAAGTCTACGGAATGTAGAATTCACTGCTTGCCAACGGCGCAACATTTCAAATAATTGAAAATGAAATGTTTCACTGTACTTGACTGTACTGACTGTACTCAACTGTTGTACTGTACTACACTCAATGTTTTACTAAAAACCCAAATCTCATATTCCAATAAAACCTATTTTATTTTAACCAAGTATTTAATTATCTCATCAACTAATCTCTACTAATTATACTTACGACAGAATAAAACTTTTTGTATTTATTAAGTTATTAATATCACATTGTGATTCTGTATCCAAGTCAGTTTATGGTTTATGATTTCGTGAATTCTACTAATTCCAAATCAGATTCCGAATCAGAAAATTGACATCTAATTCATTTTGAAAAACAATCAGTTTTGATTATGACTCATCAGACATTCGAAAATATTTGAAATAATGGAAACAACAATATCTAAAAAGGTGACACAGGGAAATACACAGGAATTGTCCAGGTGAAACTTTAAGTGTTAATTATACAGTTGACACAGTTTTGCAAATTTTATCGCATGCTGTAATTTACTAGATACCTAATCATTCAATTCAAAATGGTTTAATATACCCAGCATATGGGTAATAAAAATGCAATATTTAAAAGCTGATGGCTGAGGGATCATATGTGGATTTTTTTATAATGCCAGTTGCGAACTGCTATTCTGATTTGCGATTTCTTTCTTTTTTACGTAAAATTACAGTAGTGACAACATCTTGATGAGATATGAACAGGAAATCAAAGTCGAGCCCAGCTATCATCCGTTACCATCCCATGACTTGGAACCAATAGTAATAATTAAAGATGAATTCCATGACGTTGGTTTTGTGGCTTTACAAAATTCTGAGGATCAGATAATTGAATTCAGCAATGAAACTTTCGCTATTATGAATACTGCCAATCAAAATCAAGTTCCAACAGTTTTGCTCGAACAAATACCAAAAACCGAAGCAAAAGTTGTCGGTGATGACCACATCAACATCGATGACAAATCACCCTCTTCTAACGATGAAGATGATGACCTCTATAATATTGACACGAACAGTGATATTGACTTGAACCCTGACCCTGAAGTTGACCCCTTTGCAGACATTAATTGCGACCCGAGTTTTTCCCAAAACCCTCAAAGTCACAATTCTAATGATTCCGTCACCAACAATCACAATGATGTCAGTGACAACTTCGAAAAAAGTATCTTGCCAACTTCGAAACTATTGACGAGTTCTCAGCGTCAGAAAATGAATTCTAAATTACAATGTGGATTGTGCCTGGAAAAGGAAAGTTCAGAAAGCAAGCTACAAACTCATATGGAAATCTGTGCCACTCGTCACACAAATCACCATCGCTTCTGTGTCCCGTGCAATAAATTATTTAGTTCACTCCAAAAGTACAGGCATCACGCTCTTATAAGACATGGTATTCAAGTTGCTAAATCTAGAATGAATGCTTTTAGATGTCAATTCTGTCCGCGCTTGCTCGTTAGCAGAGAGACTTTAGCTGCCCATGTAACCGCCTCGCATTACGAGATCAAGACGTCGAATATTGAGCGTCCTTACGAATGCCAAGACTGCAGCTCCACGTTTAGTACCCACACAGATCTGTCCAGTCACATGAAATCCCACACTGGCGAGCCCGAGTTCAAGTGTCCTATGCCAAATTGTGACAAAGTATGTAAAACCAAGGGAAATATGAAGATACATTTCGAACGCATGCATTCTCCTTTTGAGGTCAAGCCATTCAAGTGTGAAGAGACAAATTGCGGAAAAACATTTAAAACGCATAATGAGCTTCGAAAACACATGTTTTGCCACTCAGAAGACAGACCCTTTCCATGTTCACTCCCAAACTGCGGGAAAACCTTTAAGAACCAGGAGCAACTCAAGAAGCATTTGAAGGCTCACGCTGGAGCTCGTCGCTGCAGTAGGACAACGGAATGTGAAAGACCTTTTAAATGCCCAGAGTGTGAGCGCACCTTCTGTAACAAATGGCAGCTAAATACGCATCTTAAAACACATGAAAAGAAAGAAATTGAAATATTCAAGTGTCCTCAGCCAAATTGCAAGACAACATTTAAATACAGAGAAAATATTAGAATACACGTTGCCAACATTCATACAAACAAAAATGCTCGTCGATTTCAATGTCCAGAGCCAGGTTGCGACCAAAAGTTCAAGTACAAAGAAACTTTACAAACCCATGTGAGGACTCACACGGGGCAGGACCGACCTTTCAAATGTCCACAACCTGGATGCTCTGCAGCCTTCAACAGAAACCCACGTTTAACATCTCATTTGAAGAAAAATCACAAATGTTAAAATTAATTCTTGTGCAAAAATTGATAATGATTTGCCATAATATTGTACTTTTCTGCAGAAATGAAATTTTTTTGTTGAATTTATTACATTTTTAATTTGCTAAAAATAAAGCCTGTGGCATTGTGGTAGCATTGTGCAAAGCAAAGCATCTAAAATTAATTCTCTACAAATTATTAAATCATAATTTCTAAATTATATTAACTTATGCGCGCTTCTTTAACATAGCTGTATGTACCCGCGTATGTTTTTAACGAATAGTGACAAATAATAATGTGAGTTCTAAGCTATATAATATAATAATATATCATGTGGGTTTAAGTCTAAAGTGAAACATTTAATTTGCAAATATTTTAAATGCCGCGCCGTTGGCAAGCAGTGAAGTCTACAAAATTTCCTTCTTAGCGAAGGGATGAGTGTTGTTCACACTGACTGGACACTGATTGATTAACTGAAACTGTTAATATTAAAATGTAATTTTGGGGTTTCTTTGATGAGTGATGCCCAGGCCGGTGCCGGTAAGTGATGTCTAACTCCGGTAAGTGATGTCCAAAAAATTGTTTTTTTATTTGAAGCACAATGAACCTACCGTAAAGCTTCTAATAGAAGCCCCCGGCGTCTATTAAAAATAGCCCTTCCTACCCCCGGCTTGTATTGGAGACCCGGCGTCTATTAGAGACCCGGCTTCTATTAAAAATTTACGTTTTGAATCGAAAAAAATACAAAGCGACGAATAATGCGCTTAGCAAAGTTTTATTATTTCTAAGAATTTAGTCGTTTTTATTATGCCAAATTATTGCTAATTTTATCAATTGTCTATAGAATTAAGTGCAATTTTTGATAGAAAGGTGTACTTTTATTTGGCAGGTTAGCTCACGACATCAGACACATGACAATTTTAATAGGAGTATTTTTCCTGCTAATTAAATTTGGTCACTGTAATCACTCTGAATGTCTTCTTCCTCGTCTTGTTGGCTTTCTGTAGTGATCGAAATGGTCTGGCTCGGACCAGTAAAATCTGGTCTGGTCCGATCTGGTCCGAGGGTTTCGGACCAGACCAGACTTTTTCGGACCAGTCCAGACCAGATTTTACTGGTCCGAGCATATCCAAAATTTGTAAGGAAATTGGGCGGGATAATTTTGTTTTCTGCTCTTTTTTGTTGAATTAACTATGCACATATATAATTATATATTACATTTAAAATCGATTCTTTAAAATGAGTCAAACTTAATTTTTGAAAAATCCAGGGCCAAATTTTAGGCGACATTTCTCAGAAAAATTTTGTTTTGAGATTTACTGGTCCGAAGTGGTCTGGTCTGGTCTGGTCCGGCCGTCGGACCAGACCATAAAACTAGGACCAGACCAGACCATTTCGATCACTAGCTTTCTGCTTGCATTTCAACAGATTCATATGCATCTTCGTCGTCAGTTGATTCAAAAGGAAAAACATAGATTGGTCCATTATCATCATTATCCGAATCATGAGAAGTAGCTGTTGATTCTGTTTCTTCATCCGAAGAATCGAGAGTTAGTATCTCTATTGGCTTTTCTTCCTCATCTAACTCAATGGGCGATTCGATGTTTGAATCTCGGTAATGACGTTCTTTACCCCCGGCGTATATTGGAGACCCGGCGTCTATTGTAATTAATAGACGCCACCCCCTGCGTCTATTAGAGACCCGGCGTCTATTGGTGACCCGGCTTCTATTAGAAGCTTTACGATAAATCGACATAAATTTTTAACTTTTCCCCAGCGTTTCTTTGATTTACACATTATATAATTTTAATTGTGTGTAGATATTTCAGATTTGCAAGCAGACTCCAACAATATACAATTATTTTAAATAGAAACTTGGTTAAAACATTTTTACAAACATATCTGGTCCTTTTACTGTACATTTAAATTTATTAGATACACATTATACACATATCAGTAATAATGTTACTTGAGCAAGTGACTAAGCATTAGACACTTTAATAATTGTATTATTGTATCAGCAGATTCAGTTTCTAGTTTGTACAGAACTGTGACACATATAGGATAGGAAACATGGATAAGCTTTAGGAAGCTACTAGCTGATTGTAGCTATCAGATTTACATGAACACCAGTCTTTTAACAATCCAGATATTTAGATCATTTAGCATCATACAGTCTAGCTAAGCTAGCATAATGCTGCAATTCAAAAGTTGTAAAAAATATCGAAAATAATTACGATTCTTTTCAGAGATCTTCGAGCCCCTTATATAGTATAACATACAAAATTTTAAATGGCAATATAAAGTCACATAGCATTAATACGGTTCTACTAGTTGCTATAATACACATTTGCAGATATAGTAATTTGTATTATTCTGCACGCTTAGAAAAATAGGAGTGCATTGACTACTTTACTGTTAATTTCTAACTACTTTCTTGTTACTCCGACATCCACAGTGAATCCTGTTAACCACGGTCAACAGGATTATGGTTAGTGATTTACAGTGAAAACTGTTGGACTGAGTATACTAAAACGGTGTTGGATCATCAGTGAGGATTTCGTACTATTTTCAAATCACCTCTAGTACTGGAAGGTCTACGTAGGTCTACGCTATTCATTATGGCTTTGTCAAAATGTCTTTGTCCGCCGTTTTCACGATACATTGGTCTTGGTCCTCGGTCCCGATCCCCATTGTGGGAGCCAGGAATGAATTCAAAGCTACTTTCGCTGCTGACAGTAGATAAATCAGACGGCGGCATCAAACTAAACATATAAAGTATAGCACCACATAAAATGAGATATAATATTATTAAGTATGTCATACGCCAAAATTTAATAAGAGGTCGTAATGAAAAAAAACTTACATTTTAGGTGCGCTTGGAATTATGACATGTTTGTCAGAATACTTTCGGGCACGATCCTTAATTGTAATCGGATTATCAATAGAGCCAATGCTGCAGTGCAGCAGTACTTCCTCCAAATTCACTGTTTGTGTACTCAAATACTAGCCAGTTCATTCTCTATATACCCTTAAAATATCAAACCGATTAAACTGAAAATTCGAAGACTTGTACCAAATTGTATGAAATAACTTCGATAATTTTCGAAATTACAAAAATGCTGTTTATGTGATCACCGTGCCGTGTCCCAAAATGTGATCATGTTAAAATTGCATTAATATTACAGTGAAAGTTAGTGCCTTTTATGTGATCACACTAGAAAACTTTCAGATAAGATGGAAAATGAAAGATAATGCGATATTAGGTTCCATTTATGAGAGTTTAAATAACACTACATGCGTAAAATACAAAATCACATGTTTTGGGGTGGTCTGCAAATGGCGTCACAAAATTAATGACATTTTGTCCCACCACTATTTTATCATTATAGGGGTTGCCCATAAATGATGTCATCGAAGTTTCTCCATTTCTACGACCCTATGATTACCCTGTCATCAACCGAACCATTGTGTAGAATAGATGGATATCTTTAACAAACGTTGTCATCAAGATCCTAGCTGACCCACTAACCGTACCCCTGACATCATTTACGGATGATCTCTTACCACTTACCATTGAGTAGGCGACTATTTTAAAATGGAATGTCATCAGTCATCAATATCTGGCTAGACCAGCTGACCCGAACGTTGAAATTCTTGGACGATTTTTAGGGGGTTACCCATAAATGATGTCAAAATCTTGGTGGGTAAAAATAAAATAAACGATAATTCGGCATCTGTAACATGTGATAACAGCAATTGCGTAAATGATCGAGGAATTCCTGAACTAGTGGATTTATCTTGAGCTACACACCACAATAATGCTAACGATACACTGCATTTTAATACCCACCCATTTTTCTAATTTACAAAAACTCAAAATTTGCTGTAAGGGATGGTTCATAAATAATGTCACCCAAATTAAAATTTTATTAGGACCCATTCACCTATATGTCATGATTGTCATGACATCAACATTACTTAAACCGCTATATGTAATATGTCTTCAAAATCTGACTGGAGCCACACCCATCCGGACGACATCATTTATGGACGATCCCTAATGATGTAAAACAGCATTGTCAACTTATTTTAATAAGCTGTTTGATAAACTGAGTTGATTCGATGCTTTTAGCCATCTGCAGCTCTGATCACATTTAGAGCTCATAGAATGATCACATTATAGCATAACTCCCGGATTTGACACTTTGACCTTTCATCTATTTTAGTGGAAACTCTCCGTACGAAAATCTCAAACAGTATCTTCAACTAGTTGGTAATGAATGTATCAATCACGTTGCACACGTTGTTTAATTCTAAAATGTACAACACTAGAAATTTTGAAATTTGAAAACTCGGAAAAAAATTCGGAATACGAGTTATTCTGATATTCGGACTTCGGCAATTTTACTCTGCCCAGGTTTTCAAAATTTCGCACCCTAAATTATACTGTCGTTAGTTAAGAGCACAAGCTATCATTACCGGCTAGTAAAGGATTTCTGATGCAGCTTGTGCTTTAGCACCAGCCACTGATCACACTTAAGGCATGATCACGTATACGCACTCTACTGCTAATTAATAATGTAACAAAGTGACATCGTGAATGTGCTATACCTGGCTGTATACTCTGGTAAAGGAGGAATTGCAGAGATTTCACTAGCTTTCAAAGAAATAAACGCCAACAGCTTGGGATATTTCTTAGCATGCTTGAAGACCCCAAGTAGTGGTGGCGAAACGGCTCTGTAAATACGTGACACGAATTCAAGAATATAATAAACAACAACAACAAAACAAACCGCATCAAGTTACCAATATATTACATGTTTAAATTAATGTTTTATAATTTTTTATATGCATACACTTAACGTGTCAATAAATTACACCTACAATCTAGCGCGAGTAATTCTATTTACCAAAAATTGCATAAAATTAAAACCGCTCTGGCAATCTCCCCCGGTGGGGACGACCATTATCAAGTTTACCTTACCTCGAAATTACCAAATATAGGAAATCTTCTAAAAATGTGGAATATTTTTATTTTTATAATTTGATAAATGTGAAGGTGCATATTTTGATAAAGGTCAGATGGTAAAATAGTATTGTTTACGGGGGTGATCCACCACTCTAGTAGGGCTAGAGACCAATGGGGGGGGGGGGCTCAGCTAAAGGATCAAACCAAGAATCTCAAGAATAGGTACAGATAGTAAGGATGCTAATTCTGTTTATTTTAATTTAAAGAAAATTAATTATTTATCTTTATTATTTAGGGTTTATTTTTGTGCATCAGATTTTCAGAGACAAGTAGCTCAGGTCAGAGGTTGGGGTTGAGAAAACTATCAACTTTGCCAGCTTCGCCACCACGAATTCCCGATTTCCAGGAGAACAAACGGTCCATGTCGAGGATGCGGAGCAAACGCACATTGTTTATCCCCGACAGGGCCGCCGAAACCTCCCGGAAGTGCGGTCAGCCTCAGAAAGTTTGCTGATTTAATTTTGTCAATTTTAACTGAAGAATTGTGGTTAAGTTAAATTTATTTTTCAATGAATTTTAGGAGAGCAAGGTGGCGTGAAGTCCGAGTCCGCCCTCGAATCCAACGCTGCTGGACAGGACAGGACGAGCAAGGAACGGAGACGAGTGCCTGCTTTATCGTGCGTCCAAGGCATAGGTGGGCATACCTCATGGGGGATGAGGGCATGCCTCGCGCTCACCCTCAGCCTCATTGCCGTGAGGGTGAGGGATGAGTGCGAGCGCAGATTTAAATTTTGTCTACCCATCACCGTGAGGGTGAGTGTAGTAGGGCCCAGCAAACCTCTCATGAGAGTGAGGGTGAGGACATGCAAGTTGCACTCATCGCTCATCTCACGGCTGCAGTAAGCAGATGAAATTTGCATTTTCGTATTTATAAATTAGAAAAATACTGTATGTAGTACGCTGTCTAAGGCCGTTTTTGCTTTATTTACCTTATAATATTGCTTATGATTTTGTTACTTTAAACTTTACCGCATTTTTACTTCGCCATTTATTTGATTTTTGTAATTCTGCATTAAATGGTGAGGCATGCATCATGAAGGAGAGAGTGAGTGCCTTGTATTTGAAAATGACACTCCTGAGGGTGAGTGCGAGCGAAAGTTTTAGATGGTGTGAGCGTGAGGGTGAGGCTGAGTGCATGCTCCTTTGTAGGTACCCTTCATGAGGTGAGCGTGAGTCAAATATTTTTGCCCAGCTATGGTCCAAGGTAACAGGTACTCTTGGTTCCCGACCCTCCCGCTCAGCAGCAACGACCTTGTCCTAAATTTTGCGTCCAATTAGATCAGTTTATATGTTAGTTTTAAGTTCATATATTTTTATCTTGATTTGTAGGACTCAACGGGGACGTAGTAGAGGCGCTGGCACCAGCAACCACATCCAAACTGAAAGAGATGGGCACGTACGGTCGAGTGTGTCCGAGAGACAGAGAGTGCCATGCTACGGACACACACCTCACGCCGCCAATGTGTCCAGTCCAGCCGTCGGTCATGAATTTTGATCATGAATAAGGTAAGTTTTTATTTTGCATTTTATTTTAATTTCAGTTTATTTTATATTTTAGTTTAGTTTAGTTATGCCAGTTGTATTAGTTGGTTAGTTGGGTTGACAATGAATGGTCCATCTTACTGAGAGATAATGTCCGTGTTGAAGCAACACCGTCAACGTCAAGGAGAAAGACAAACCCTCAAAAATGATTTGAGCCTCGGGTTTGCTTCCTCGCTCTCCCTTTAATTTTTGGAATTGTTTTTCTCATTTTTGTTTTATTTTACTACTCAACTTGTCAAAGTTAACAGCTAAACCTGTTAACACGGTCTAACAACATTCGTGTCAAGATCTTTTCTAAGCGTGTATAACCAAGTGAGGACTATCACATTCTCAGAAAGAAATAGTTAGGCATCTAACACAGCAAATACTCATTCGACAATAGTTAACTGCATAATTTCCTCCTATTTTTTAAATAATTCCATAATTTTCATTTCATATTACAACACTCACATATTTACAGATACATTTCGTAAAAATAAAAATTTTATTTCAATATTCATACTGCCTATTTGACCCATTTAATTTATACTGCCTATTGCCGCAAACAGTGTACTGCCAATAAGTTACGCGTTAATTCACTGCCTATTGGCCCCCCCTTTACTGCCAATTGCCATGCAGCCGTTTGTTAACATGGGAAAATCACGACTTGCATCACTAAATCCTCATGCACATGCGCAAATGTCCACATACATATTTATTGCGAGTTCTTATGTTGAATTTGGATGTGTAGCATGTCATTAGGATTCACTATTGAAGAGGCTGCCACAATATTTTTATGCATATTGTCAGTGAAGAACCATAATGACCCATATTCAATTAAAGCTACAATCAAAATGAGCTATGTCATTAAAACAAAATAAGAAACATGAGTAAAATTTTATTTAAAAGTTTTTAAAAAACAAAATATTCTATTTTTATGTTTTTAAAAAGATGCAAAATGTTCTTATTCTATGTTTTTGAAAATGTGCAAAATGTTCTTATTCCATGTTTTTGAAAATGTGCAAAATTTATTAACCCTATGTTTTCAAAAACGTGCAAAGTGCTCTAATTCGATGTTTTAAAAAATGTAACAATGTTCTATTTAAATGCTCTCAAGACATATTTGAATATTTTTTGTGGATAGTGGATATTGTTTTTTGCTAAAAATGGATATGGGTCATTTTGGTTCTTCACAGACGATATGGAAGAGATACAGAGTTTCAGGCCATACAGTAGATACAGTAACATGTACAATCATTATGAATTACAAGTTTAACCTCCCGATGGTGTTGGCCATTTGTGGCCGGCCCCTAGTATATTCTTGTTATTTTGTTAATTCAATGAAAGGTAAAGTGCATCTTCCTAAATAATACAATAAAGTTGAGAGCAGACTTTTGTCTCTTCCAGTCTTACAACTCCAACTCCAGGGCTTTCAATTGAGCCTGTTTTGGGAAAGCGTGCATAAACTACGTGGTACGTCAAGGTGGGGCGTGAGGATTGGGGTTCAAGTTGCCTATTCTTTCATATGGGCAGTGCATACCGAAGCCGAAAAAGAGGGGTACGGGCTGGAAATTTTGGATTTTCGTACCACGTAATTTATGACCGTTCCCATTATTGTATATTGGAATATAGGAGCAACACAACAAAAACAAGATCAAAGGGCAAGAGGAAGAAGTTTCAGGTTTTTATGCAACTAGGTATATGTAGTAGCCAAGAACAAGGGAAATACTACCGGGTACGTATGAGCCTTTCCACTTTTCAGCTCCACAAACCCGCCATGCACACATAAAAACTCTAATTTTAAATTTCAATTTTTCTCAACAATATAATAATAGTTATGTGAGAGAGTTATTTTAAAAAGAAAACATGGAATTATTGTTTAGCTTGACTTTATTTTCTACAGTCCGTCAAAACTGCGTCCCGAGTCTTCACATATAATTGTCTATATTTTTTTGTAATTATCACACACACACTGTTAAATTAAATGATTTATCACAGTACTCATTTAGATTATTTTACACACACACACGTTGAAAGTTGAAATCATAAGTTTACCTTTTTTTGAATTAATCTTGTCATTAATTACTGGCTTCTACTACTCATACTACTTAATACTTCAACTTCAGTTCCAGGTAATAAACAAATGTCTCAGGATTTCAATTATAAAAATAATCATATTTATTAATTTTTTTATTCACATACATTTAAATGAGATTAAATGGTACACAATCAGTAGATTTTGTTCGAAGCTTTAAAAACATTTATCATTTTCGTCTTTATCCCATTACCCTCTTTAAAATAGCTTTTCAAAATGTGTTTTGATTGTAATGCTTAAAAAAACTATTGTACTTTTTTTGTTGTGTAAAAATCTTTGGATTGTTTGTGTTTGCCTCAAAAAACAAACATTAAATTAATTTTGTTTTTCAATTTGGCGTCGTCGCTCATATTATTATCGTCAGTATTAGAATAAATCCTAGAATAGTTTAATTAGGCCATTAATGACACAGGCTAAATGTAAACAAAGATGACGATGATGATGATAATGACATCAAAGAAGATGTATGTATGTGTTTCGCGCGGGCTGGACAGACAGCCACAGTCACAGTCACACAAACACTCACGTACTCAGACGAGATATGAACATATAACTACAGCTAACCTTACCTAACCTAACCTTACCTAACATAACCTAACCTAACCTAACTACCTAGAAGCTAACCTAACTTAGCATGGCATATAAAGAAATTAGAAAAAAAGCAAAAAACGTTTAGTCTTAACATTAAAGTAAATTAAAGTAGAAATTTTCAGACAATCTGATGCAGCGCCCCCTAAATATTTTACATAAGTGATACGGCAACGCCCCTTAACAGTTTTTGACAACCAAAACTGGAGCGCCCCCTTGGTATTTTGCACAGAACAATTAATGTTGCGGCGCCACCTACATGTTACTAAAGCGCCCCCTAGGTGTTTTGAATAAAAACAAGGGAAATGCAACAGCGGCTTCTATATTATAAAGTGAATGGTGCACCAACGCCCCCTATATGATTTATTTAATGCTGCATCAACGCCCCCTATATGATTTAAGAACTTAAAAGTCATGGCCAACAGTAGGTGTTTTATTTAAAATGCTATACATTATATAAATTGAGGTAAAACTGTAGTAGTACTGAGCAATTTTAAAAATGTATGATAGTAGGATAATAAAACGTGCTTTATATTAATAAAATATTTACAGTTTAATTAAAATTTTTTATATTTATTTGAAATGTTTTATAGTGTCCAAATAGTAAGCCATAAGTTAAATTTTTTGCATCTGAATATATTCTGCTTACATCTAATGCATTAGGTGCTATTTTATCCTTTACAATAGAATATACATTATGATCTACAGATTTTATAAGTTGAATATTACCTTTAACAATCTCATTATTCATAACTACAAATTTATATTTATTATGCATATTAGAAGCAATTGCTAACTTAGAAATGCCTGTACACTTGTTATCTTAAAAACCAATAAAGTATTTAGGGCTATATTGTTTTGACATAAGTGCCACAAGGTTTGCAATATCTAAACTTTTATTTTTCCACACTCTGCTGACGTTACAATTATAAATTCTTAAATTTGGAATATTTGAATAAGTTTTTAAGATTTGTTGATTATAAGAAAGTTTTAAAAATCGAAACATCTTCAATATTTCACCAAGTCATCAAAAAATGTGTTATTTTTATCAACTATTTGTAGGAATAGGCTGTCAGTATCTGTGTAACCACAGTGTACGTTTAAATTAAATGCTTGCAACACTTCGTCGTAATACCCTTCGTAAAATCTGTTTTTTGCAAATTCAAAAATAGTCAATCCTGCTTGAGACAAATTATTTAACAAAACATATTTTTTACAGTGTGTAATTAAACATAGGTCTTCAGCTTAAGATTTAAAATCAAGACATTGTGCTGATGCAATGAAATCCAATGCTTCAGCTTTGCTGTTGGCTAGTTTTACATTTATAGGTTTTTTTACATTTTGTAAAGTTTTACCGTAGATCATATTTAATAACAATTTTTAAAAATGTTTTTCTGTTAGTGATTTAGGTAGACTACGTTTTTCCAAATTTGATTATAAATAACTACGAAAATAAGGTTTTTGCTTAAAACTAAATCAAGTGTGTATTTCTACAAGAATCATACTTTTAGACAGTTAGTATTGTAGTGTTACGCAATTTAGTGTATTTTATTCTGTTGTGCAACGTGAGTAGAAGCCTATGATGTGTTGTAACGTTTTTTGTAAATAAACAAAATTGATGTGCTAAATCCTGTTGGTTGTCAGATAATTCTTGTAGCTTTATAATACGAAATTTAGGACAAAATGGTAAATCACTAGTTACATCATGTAGATATGTTGGGTAATTTAGTGTAACATAAAGTATATAACCAATTTCATTACTTGAATCCGCAATATTTGGATTTGACCAATCAATTTCAGAAAGCTCTTGTAAAGTCATTAATTTATAATTAAAAACAGGCATGGGACCTAACATCGCGTGTGGATACAATGAATTTAAATCTAAATGTAGTACATGTGTACCTTGCTGGTTAGGATTAAACGTTTCCTTACAGATTTCATTATTAGCTGTCATTATGCATTCACTAGCAAAACATTGGCCTTTTCCAATTCTATCTTGAAGCAACTTGATAAATTTAATGTCTCCCACATATTCGATTTTAGCTTTTGTGTTTAGCAAAAAGCATTCCCAACTGTAACTAGCTAATATGATACTATATGTTGGATCTAAATTATAACTATCTAATCCTGTTTTACTTAAATTTCCCCATATTTCAGCTACAAGAACACAATTTATTGTTGTTTAAAGTTTTAAATAATCAGCAAATGTTTGAATACTAAATTTGTCACAACATTTTTTTAGGTGGTATTTTCATTAGAACTGCTCAGTAATTAATTTCATTTTCAAAATGAGATTTGGTAAATATTTGTGGAATTTTGTTACTTAACATTTCCGTGCCTGTGAATAATTGTGACGGAAAAATTAATTTTTCAGTTAACAAATCTAGTTTGTCTCTAGCTGTAAGTGTTATACCCTGTTGTGTGTTACAAGGTAATATAGTATCAAAACATTGTGTCAATGTTTTAAAGTTTTTTATTCCATCAAGTTTAATATTACTGATTAATTTATCAATACTAGATTGTAAAAACAAATAGGAATTAATAAATCTAACCCCAACTTTTGAATTTGTTACACGGTCCAAGTAAAATGAATTATCTAATTTTGTGTTTGGGTTTTGATTAGTTGAAGTATTGTAATCTAAATGAAGGTTGGGCAACCAAGTATCGTTCACAGTAATTACCATTGAAATATATTTTTCAGAAGATTTTGCAATTACAGATACATTGTGTGTCTCAAAAAGGTTAGAGTTAATAGCTTGTATTAAAAGATTCATATCAATGCCATTACTGTGATGACTAACTACAGGAAATTCAAATTTATATTTGATTTCAAGATTAATGTAATGTAATAGCTTTATTGTCAAATATGTCAGCAACAAGGGCCGATTTGCACATAGAGACATACATAAACAAATACTACTAGCTAAAAAAACAATCAAATCAAGTTATTAATAAAAAAATTAATCCCCTAAATCCGAATAATTTTTGCATTAAAAGCATAGCGGGCCAATCGTATGTTTGAAATATATTCAAGGATAGATATCTCTCTAAAGCTAATCCCTTTTAGTCGGAATTGTCTGCACTTACATATGATTTTCTGCATTAAAAATATCTAGAGGCAAATAAGTTACCTATACTTTTTATTTCGGACAAACGCTAAAATTATAATTAGGTAGCCATAAGCTAAAAAGTTTGCAAATAATCTTAAAATGTTTTTGCAATACAGCTATATGTAAATCTTTTTAAAAATTGAAATTTTTATTTAAAAAGGATTTTAACTGCAAAGGAAACGTGTGAGAAAAATGCAAATTTAAAAGGTTTATAACAAATAAATATTTCCTATCGCAGTTGCAAAAACCTTTTAGAACCTGGTTTTAGCACTTTTGGCGTTGCTATAATTATCCATACAGTAGTAATGTAAGACACCGCTCAGATTTAGTTTTATTCATTTCAAACTAGAACCGAAACCGGAGAATTTGAAATGTCATATGGCGTGACATTAGATGCAGATTGTAAAGGTGGCGGCGCAGGCGAAAGCTGAGAAGCCTGAGCAATATTGACCAATCCAATCTCGTCATACGACGAATTTTCGACATCCTGTCTCAGTTGCAACTATATATAATATTGAATTAGATCATGCTGCGAAATAGTAAAAAATGCATAGAAAATAATTATTTAAAAACTACACGAAAATAATTTATATACATTTAGAACATATTTAGGTAAAACATTTAATACGTTTTAAACAACATGTAAATAAAAGATTTTGCACTTTTAGAACACATACAAATTCAACATTTTACGCTTTTTTAAAATATGCAAACATAAAATATAACACTTTTTAGAAACATAGAAATAGAACATTTGTCACTTTTTAAAAACATGTAAATAGAATTTTAAACACTCTTAAAAAATATGCACATAGTACATTTGACACTTTTTAGAAATATGTAAATAGAACATTTTACACTTTTTACAAACATGCAAATAAAACATTTTACACTTTTCAAAAATATTTATATAGAACAAATGACATTTTTTAAACTATGTCAATAGAACATTTGCCACGTTTTGAAAATATGTAAATAAAACATTTACCACTTTTTGAAAATATGTAAATAGGACATTTGACACTATTTAAAAATATGCAAATAGGACATTTGAGACTATTTAAAAATACGTAAATAGAACATTCAACAATTTAAAAAAATG
This sequence comes from Dicyrtomina minuta, assembly GCA_949802685.1. Lineage (NCBI taxonomy): Eukaryota > Metazoa > Arthropoda > Collembola > Symphypleona > Dicyrtomidae > Dicyrtomina > Dicyrtomina minuta. Next base: position 88,192,306 of record OX461808.1, on the reverse strand, counting down.
TAAACAATTGGAAAAAAATACTCCACATGACACGTAGCGTTGTACCTTTCGCCCAGTTTTTTTTAGTTGAAACAGCCCTGTTGCGCATCTCCATGAGCTCATATCTGACTTTACGTTTTTTGATCAAGCACTAAATCATTTCTCTACTCGCAACCAAGAATCCAATAGCTCCAATGCGTCCAAATAAAATTGTAATAAAAGATGCAACTGCAATTACTGGTTGAACTGTTGGTCTGACTGTCAAGATTGTTGTTAGGACTATTGTTGTAGTTGTTGATCGTGGTACAGAAGGATCGACCAAGTAGCACATTCTTTAATTGGATCCCTTTGCTTTGCATCCCTATCGCTGCAACACTAAGCGTACCTGGATCCTGTAGGCAGATGCTATGCAATTTATTTAACACATGTAATAAGTCTTTTTCTAAAACGTAGCAATAATAGTTACTGACTAAATAATAAAACCTAATCAACTCAATTTTCCTTACTAAGTCATGTTTACCATTGTAATAAACCAAAACCCACATTTTGTAGTGCACCTGGTACAACGCGCATGGCAGTTACATGCTAGAAATTTAATTATAAAAGTAATTAAACAAAATCCTCTAATTAATTCAATTACTGCCAAGCACAATGAATTAAATTATAATTACAACTTTCAGCAATTGCGAATTGCAAATTCTTCCCCATTGCTAATTATTTGCTCTGTTGAAGAGAATAAAATATATGTAATGTGTTTCACAAAATGTAACAGACGAATGCGGATTGTATCTATAGACTGTTTAGTTCATCTTGTATGCGGTTGTGTCAGTAAACAGGACCGGCGTGACGGGTAGTTTAGGTGGTTCACTGAACAAGGGTCGTGCTTCCCCAGGGACCGGGCCTTCAGCTAACTAACTAATTAGAGGGGCAAAAACCTGTACAAACTGCAAACAATGAGTACCATGATCAAAAGCTGGACCACGGCACAGCTACACGTTTGGCCGGGCCTGTGAGTCCGTTAAATGCTGTAAACAAAAATATCAAATTTCAATTCACATCAAACTAATTTTTGCTCTTGCTTCCACACAAAGGGTTGAGATCATCACACAAAATAAACGGATGTAATTATTTATCTCATGTGCTTAGTCAAGTAAAATTAAAGGCATTGTATGATCTGTATTCTGTGCGGTCGCTGTGTCACCCAGTTTGGGACAGTAGTATAGCCTACGAGTTGTACTATGTACCACACCTATTATTATATTAGAACTTTAATTTAAATCAATTATATTTTTACAATTTATTGCTTCGTTTTTGTGATCTGGAGTTCTGTAGATTTATCAAGCGGTAACAGATACTGTTTAATTTAAAGCTGTCATGATATTTTTCTATATACCGTATTTACTGTAATAGTACAACGCGTGTAACATTTTAAATCTCGCCAGCCTTACCAGTGTACCCTTACACGTATTTTTACGAAGACAAATCCATAAAATACTATGCCAGCATTTGAAAAATATATCAAAGTTTTATTTCAACTTATATTATTTAGACATGTGCATTATCAGAGACGCGTGTACAAAAAAAAATATTTAGTATTACAAGAAATGCAGTAATAACTTATAATTAATTTGTTTGATGCCGTATTTTCTTTTGTTTAACATTTCGATGTATTCTGTATATTACTCCTGTTGACAGACAGCAGACAAAGTATAAATTATGGCGACAAGACTGGTTTAATGAGCATGTGATTACGTTTGTTAAGAAATGAATTCTAGCGAGATTATAACTACTTAGGTATATCGTGATTATAAGATATAGGTATGTAGTTTTTAAATAAATATATAAATTCCCAAAATAAAGCTCACATTTTTGAAAACATTTCCTGAAGTAACTCTTGCATTCAATTTAATTTAAATTATAATTCCCAAATGTGCATGAGTATGGTATATAATAGCCAAACAGCTCAGTAAACAATACAAACTGTTTTATTGGAATTTAAATATTTGCATTCAAACTGGGAAAAAGTAGTTATATAAAATCCAAGTATATAAATGATGATTATAAATCTAGATTGATCCCCTTAAAGCACATAATAAGATGTCATCTACTACTGCAGACATAAAACATAAAATTATGAACAAACCAACGTGCTTTAATGCCATAAAAAGTTATAACAGAGTCATAAATATAAATTCATTACACTTTCTTATATATTATATCAGACTCTTTCTCTCTCCCTTTAAGATTTCAAACCCTGTAAATAATACATGAATATTAAAATTATAATTTTGCTAGCAGTATTTTTTAAACTATTATGTCGTCGTTTCACACAGGATTTTACACAACCTAAATTATCCTGCTATCGTAATACGTTCCCAGAAGCGTCAAATACAGCAAAACAAACAATATAATATGTACGGTGTATCAGCATTGATTAGTATTGATAATTGGTATTCGTATTCTATAATTATTAATTAATTTGCTAACCCAACAGCTATTATGCCTATGTTGTGTAGGTTTACCAAATCTTTTAGTTTCAGAATAAATATCCTGGCTCCTAGTCAAACCTCGAAAAAAACATAAAATGTCCTGATTTGAAACAATCAACCTAAATCATTAATATTAAGGCACTTTTATCTCATAAATCAAATAAATTTTATTTTATTATAAAGAAACATTATTTCTTAGCAACATACACGTATCACACAGCTTTATTTTTAAAAAGGAATCTAGCTATATAGAACCTATTTTACCATGACGTTAATGGCGTCATGCCAAAATTAGTTTTCGTATAAAATGTCCTAATTGAAAAAATTTGAAATATGACATCCCTAAGGTTGTGTTAGGATTAAACTTTAATATTTTGATTACATACTTGCAATGCATTGTACATTAAACTGACTCGTGTAAATTGCGAAACAAGAACACGCATTAATTGATCCTTAAAACTACACCAATTCACAATCAAACAACTCATATCGTACAAAAAAAAAATTAATGAATGCTTTTTTTATTATTGCATAAATTATTTAAACTTACTTACCCAATATTTACCAATCGATAATTTAAATGTAGATAGGTCGTAATAAACTGGACTTATTTGCTCACAGGTCAGACTCTGTTGGCCGCAATGAATCTCGAATTATTCACACACACAAAATCTTTAAAAATTCCTACATATTTCACTATTCATCAAGAGGATCATCCATGAATGTTGTCTAGAATCTTGAATCTCATATTCGGCCATACATCATACGTACCAACATCCCACCCACCCACAAACTTTTTAAAAAATACCTATGCTTAATCCCCTACACATCTCGCTTTACTACACCCTGAAACCTACATGTTACTCTCTGATTTTCTTCCTTTTTCACTTTTTTCAAATAATTATATAATTGTTTTTAAGATGGCATTCATATTCTTTCATTCGCAAATCTTACTACCACAAACTATTTATGTGTGTGTGTGTGTGTGTGGCTATTGCTTTGACTGTCCGGCCGGCCTGCGCCAAACACATTCATACATCTTCTCTGATGTCATTATCATCATCATCGTCATCTTTGTTTACATTTGGCCTGTGTCGTCAATGGCCTAACTAAACTATTCTAGGATTTATTCTACTACTGACAATAATGAGTTTGAGTTTGAGTTTGAGTTTGAGTGAACTTTATTACAGTGTCAGGTTCATTCAATACAATTGTACTGATTTTCAATGAAGGACACTATCATAATTTTACATACTTAAATAAAACATAAAAAACTAATACAATTACAAGCACACATTATCAAAGCAAATCAATGACTTAATACCAATCAATCCAAATTTCACATACACGGTTCATTACCAATAAGACATTTATATGCTGCACCACCCATTACGGTGGTTGATACACTGAATATTCAATAGGTGTTCTCACACTAATTAAGTGTTGAGTAAGAACGGACCTGAAATTACAATCTTCAAAACACTTTACACTATCCGGCAAAGCTTTCCATTCAGTTATACTTCTATACAAAAACGAGCGTCTATACACTTCTGTATTACAATTAGTGGGATACTCCAAAAGACATGAATTACTAGACCTCGTTACACGCTCTGGCTGCTTCAATGCATACCATGAGCCAAAATTAGCAATATTAGAACCATATTTTATCATTCTATACACAAATGACATCGAATACAAACTTATTCTTTCCGTTACTGACAACGTATTTGTCTGCTCCAGTAATACATTCTGCATAAGTACTAAGCGATCAGATTTGTTCTTCCGCTTTTTAAACACATTTTGGTCAGTAAACTGAATAATTAAACTATTAATTTTATTCTGCAATGCCTGCAGCTCACCTTTACTTTGGACTGCATACACTATGGCACAATAATCAACTATCGACAGTACATATGCATTCAGCATAATTACAAAAATATTGAAATTCAAAAATCGTTTTAAATTGACAATCATTCCAATGGCTGAGCTTACTCTATTATTAACATATTCAAAATGATTTTTAAAGCTCAAATTAGAATCCACAATAATACCTAGATATCAAAACGTCCACACACGTTCAATATCATGACCATTACAGCTTAGCATAACATCAACAGGTACTTTATAGTCTCTTGCTTTATGCAAAACCATGAACTTTGTCTTAGATACATTTACAGAAAGTCCCTGTGACACAAACCAATCATTTACATCATTAAGACATGCCTGCATGTGGGCAATAGTATTTGCAAAGACAGGCGAGTAATAATATAAAACTAGGTCATCAGCATAAAGCACAAAATCAACACCACTTAAAATAACCTCCGAGATTTTATCTATGTAGATGATAAAAAGAAGTGGTCCTAAAACAGACCCTTGTGGAACTCCAACACACAGGTCAAACGAGTCAGATACTTCAGAACCAACTTTTATTCTAAACTTTTTATCCCGCAAGTAGTCTACTAGAAGTTTCAATAAATTACCGTCAATTTTGTAAACATCTCTTAGTTTGACTAATAACTGATAGTGAGGGACTGAATCAAATGCCTTTTGTAAATCTATAAAGACTGCTATGACTCTTCCACATTTTAAATCAATACAGTTAAACACATCCTGTATAAACTTCAGCGTTCCACTCTGACATGATCGGCCCCTTCTAAAACCATGTTGCTGGTCACTCAAATTTATTCTACTTAAAAGTCTAAAATAAAGCATTTTCTCAAGAATTTTATCTAAAACTAGTAATGTAGAAATAGGGCGATAAGATAGTGCATCAAGCCTAGAGCCCTTTCCTTTATACAACGGAGTCACAACTGCACTCTTTAGCTTTGCTGGATACGATGCTAAACATAGAAACTGCGTAAATAGAAGTGCTAGTGGAAGAGCCAAAGACTCCTTAAAATTATTGAGAACAAAATACGATAATTCATTTGGGTTACATTCGGATTTTGATTTCAAACAAGATATACTCGTCATCACCTCATCGGGTGTGAACGGCTCAAAATCATTATTAGTAGGAATGCTATCATACAACTCATCCAAATTATTTACATCTACAGTAGACGACTGAACAACAAAAGCAGATGCAAATGCTTTTGACAATTTATCTACGTCAGTTACTATTTCCAACCCAACATTTAACTGTGCAACAGCACAGCCACTATTACTCTTGCCTATGAGCCTATTATGTACCGCCCATACATTTGACGACGATGGTACTTCCTCAAACTTCTTACGGTAATATACATACTTCGCTTTAGAAATGTCTCTATTAATATTATTTCTTTCCTCTTTATACTGCCTAAAAAGTTCAGAATCCTTTGTTTGCAAGCTTTTCAATTTCAAGCTATCACGGTAGTGCATTCTGCGTTTTAGTTCTAGGGTGAGCCAAGGAGATATTTTACCTTTAACTCGCCTAGATATCACAGGAGCATGCCCATTCAAAACTTCAAAAATTGACAATTCAAAATAATTAAGTACATCATTAACATCATCAAAAATCTCCATTGTTGACCAAGGAATAAAACTCATATCCTTATTTACATTATCCCAATTAACATTTAAGTAATTCCTAGTTTTAATGTGCTTAACAGGATAATGCATTTTGACCGCCTTCCTCACAGTATAGACTGCACAATGGTCAGAAATGCCTACACTCAATACTCCATTATTAGTATGCATGGAAACATTGCTTACATATATGTGATCAATTATGCTACTAGTAGTTAATGTTCTACGACTTGGTTGATCAACTAACTGTTTCAAACCACTCTGCCTGGCAATACTGCCCAAAAGTTTTGAGTACTTATCCTTAACAGATATATCAATATTTAAATCCCCCATAATTACTGACTCCAGGTTCAGTAACTTGAGATCAGCAACATACAGAGAAAAGTAATCTAAAAACTCAGTCTTGCTAACATCAGGCGACTTGTACACTACTGTCAGTAACCGTGGCTTACAGAAAGGAACAAGCAATTTAACAGTTGTCATCTCTAGCTTCTTAGGCACTAGCACTGTCTCTAGAATGTTTATATTAACAAATTCAATTCCATTTCGCATGTAAATAACTATACCACCACCACGGCTAGCGCTGCCAACTCTGTCAAATCTATGCATACTAAAGCCTTCAATAGCTAATAGGCCAGAAAAAACTACATTAATCAGCTTTGACTCAGACACACATAATACATCTAGGTTATATGTATCAACTAGCAACTTTAGGCTTTCAATTTTTGCTACATTCAGACCATTGACATGAATATGTAAATATTTAAAGCCCTTAGACTCAAGTAAAGAATTACTTACAGCACTAGTACAATTCGTATTATCCAAATAATTACTCTCAGGCTCCACAGTACATTCACTAAGAGGAAACAGACATTGCAAGCAGTAATTGCTACTACCATTAGTACTTCCATCAATTCCAGCCCCACAATCTACACATATACCTACATCCTGTGTACCTTGCCTACAATCCATGCACTCCCAGTCCAATATAATTTCATCCTGCCTGTTATCAAACCCCAACGAAGTACAAATAACATGGTACGCCTTATCGCAACTACTACAGACTACTTTAGATTGATTTCGCCCTATCCGCTTTTTACAACCTAAGCATTTTCCACTCATGACTATTTGGAATAACTATGTCACATAAATAAAATAAACTAATGTAAAAATACGTCAATATTAAAACGGCTTACAGCTATACGAATATAGAAATGACTACTAGGAAGTACAAAAGACCGAAATCACAACTAGACTATGATTGTATACTAAATAGATGACTAAAACAAACTTACTACAAGCAGTATTACGCACCATCTACCACACATTTATATTGATCTGCAACAGCATTCGATGTCTTGATTCTTGACGTTGTGGGAAATAGGATATTTAAGTTGTGGCGGGACAGTGGGCAGGACCTCGAACACAGGAATCATGCACTCTCCGTCTCACGGCACACAGTTTAGGTTGTCGCCGGGTTACATCCCTAAACAATCCTCCAAATAGCGCCTAACACAAAGCCAGGATCCAAGAACAAAGGAGATGTTTATCACAGCAGCCGGCGGCACTCTCATAAATTTGCATACGCAATTCCACAAAAATAATTCGACCAAAATGGGGTGGTCGGAGTGAGCCAACTTTTTTGTCGAAAGTCAGTAAAAATGGAAACCTACGAGATAAATACGAAGAATATGGACAACGCCAAATTGAAAAACAAAATTAATTAAATGTATGTATGTATTGATTTATTGCATTTTCAGGCTACTGCTCATACACAAATCATATTTACAATGTTTTTACTAATATTTGCTAAATACAATAAATATTTGGCTGCTAGCTTAATTCGGCAGCTTTAACATTTCTTCTCTTAATCGCTATAGATATTTAATTAAACAGATTTTTTATCACAAAATTATCATAATATTTTAATATGTAATTTATACTATTACCCATAAGATGGCCTACATTATTCAGCTCTTTCATATAAACATTTCTGATATCACTAGAATGTTCACAACTAAAAAAAAATGTTCCAATGATTCACCGACGCGCATATTACATGTTATACAGATTTTACATTTATCTAGTTCCACTTTTTCCTGGTTAATTCTTATTTTAATTTTTTCAGTTTCGGCTAGCCGAATTTGCGCAAATACTCTAACTTCACAAATATTTAGTCTACTATTTAAATACTTAGCTACAAGATACAACCCACATTAACTCATGAATGCATTATTATTTGACGCATATATAGCTCTTTCTACATCCTTCTGGTACGAAATCATTGCTATCTTTTCTAATATTGCCCCTATATTATTATTTATATTGTCAGCAGACAGGTTATTCCATAAGTCCTGAAAACCACAAGAAACAAGTTTCGTTTTTATTTGGCTAACCCAGTTGTAGTACGTGTAGTTTGAATCAATCAAATCAACCTTTTTTAACTTCTCAAAGAGTAGTTTTGGTACTCTTTCGTCCTGCATTTCTATTACTTTGCCTAAATAGAGTAGAGCCTGTTTAAACATTGGTATTTCTAGCCTACATCTTCCTGCTTTGAGTCTAATCAGATAATTAGGCGTGCTTCTGGGTAGAGCTAACACTTTCTTTATAAAGCTGGTCTGAACTATTTCTATTTGGTCTGCATATCTTAGCCCCCAGACTGAACTGCTGTACATAAGTGTAGCCATAGTAACTGATTCAAACAACTTTATCCTTGAGTCCCAGGCATCGCATTTACTTCTGCATAAAATATCCCAGAGTTTAGCATTTGGTCTTACAGATTTTTTTATAAAGTATTTTAAGACCCCCTAAATACACCTGATGAACTAAAAGGTACACCTAAGTAGATATATTCTTTTACAATTTCTAGAAGTTTTCCATCATATCTGAAAGCCTTATTTACTTTTATATTTGTACCCTTTGCAAAAATCATCACTTTTGTTTTATCAGCATTAACCGTCAACTGATTAAGGTCACAATATTCCTTTACAATATCTAACTTCCGCTGTAGATCACCTTCACTATAGGCAAAGATTACTGTGTCGTCTGCATACATTAGCATATAAATAAACACCTTCTCGTTTATGCTTAAACCGCTAAATCCTTGCTCCTTAAAAAATTATCCATGTCTGCTATAAATAGCGAAAATAGTATAGGTGATAGCAGTTCCCCTTGTAGGACCTCTTCGTTTATTTAAATATTTTTAAAGTGTCCTTCTTCAGTTCTGACTTAAATGTTTGCCTTCTTATATTCAATTCTAAGTAGTCTTACTATCTTGGCACTTAGACCCATGTTAAATAATTTTTCCCATAATTTAGTGTGATTTATTGAGTCAAAGGCCCTTTTATAATCCACAAAGACTGCATACACCTTCCTACCGGGGATTTTCATGTGGTTTTGAATTAAGCAAGTTAGAGAAAATATTTGGTTCATGCATGATCTATTTTTTTGAAAACCTGCCTGTGACTCAGATAGCACATTGCATTTATTTACCCATTTTGTAATACGCACAAGGAGAATTTGTGTAAAACGTTTGGCAATACAGTTAATTAATGCTATTCTTCTATAATTTTCTGGCTTACTGGGATCGCGTTTCTTAAAACGAGTAACTAACTCAATATCTGACCAACTATCAGGACATTTCTCTTCTAGAACGATCATATTGAACAAGTGTAGTACAAAGTATTTCCAACCCTCAGACAGGCCTTTCAAACATTCATTTGGGATTCCATCAAGACCAGGACTTTTGCTGTATTTTGTCGTCCTAATTGCATAATCTAATTCCCATATTTGGATTTCCAAATCGAGTTTTAAATCATTTAAACCGTAGTATGTTGTCTCTTGTGTGTCTTTAGAAGACATGATAGATTTATAAAACTTCCCATTGTGAGGGGTTAATGTTATTTCCTGTCTGCAATCCTAGGTTTGAAAAGTTTTACTGTCTCCCAAAAATGAGAAGCATTTTTTATATCAGCAAGTTTGTTTTGAAGATCAGTAAAATAATTACTTTTTTTCTTTTTACAAGTGCTCTTAAAATTTCTCCTAGCCTGACTAAACTCTCTATATGCTTCGTTTGGAGAATCAACTGCTTTACATCTAATCCTACAATATATCATCAGTCTTTTGAATTGTTTACAGCTTTCATCAAACCACTGCTTATTTCTATACATGATTATTGGAGTTCGGTTACAGACTAGTCTGTTTTTCTTAGCAGCTTGAAATATACTTTTTACTAGAATACCGTTTAAACTCTCTATAGATAGATTATCATCCTTATTTGGTAATATGTTATTTAATACCTGACTTAAATGGTTAGTTTGTTCCTTTTTCATTTTTACTTTTAGTTTGTTACTCGAATTATTACATTTCATTTCGAATTTATTTTTAAATCTGCTAGCAGAAATTCTAACTTCCATAGGAACATGATCGGACGTAAAAATTTCTACTGTTTAAAATAATTGCACCCTACTTATTATACTTTAACTTACAATACAGTAATCCAACACAGAACAGTTTTGCTTTTCCCAAAAAATGTATTTTTCTGAGATTTCTGGTTGAACTCTTCCGTTCAAAATTGCTAAGGAGTTGTTTTCTACAAATTCCAGGAACCAGGAGGCAGCGGAGTTGCCAACTTCATCCAATGATTCCCGGGTTGCTTTGAGTTAGCTGTGAGTGACTGCAGGGTGATCCAACTCTCCTCCGTTTTTAGTTCTGGCATTGAAATCACCTCCCAATATTAGCTTCTCCCGTTGATAAGGTGACAACCCCTCAACTACCTCGCTGAGTTCTGTAAAAATCACCGAAGGATCATAGATGTTAGTGTTAGCGTAAACCGAACCTATCACTAACTGTTCACTTGTTATAATATTTCTGTAAGCTATAAATAATATGTTGTTTTTGCAATAAAGTATATCATCAATCCTAAAGTTTTGCTTATTTCATAATATGCCTATTCCATTTGAGGGTCTTCCTACCTTATTTACCCTGCTAGCAGGAAGATAAACGTACTCAAAATTACAAAAATTATTACCTAAATTAAGTTTATCTGATTCTTCCTACGTTTCACAAATACAAATAAAATCATATGATATGATTTTAACTGCATCTTCCTTATTCAACTCGAGTAAATTCCGTAAACCGTGAACGTTTCAGTATGTAATGTTGTAGAAGTTATTCTTGTTATGATATGTGTATGGGCGTAGATCCTATGTCAACTCAACTAGTTGAGATCCATCGCTTCGAAATTTCTTTCTATCAACTTTAATGCCGAAATTACCCAATTATTTAACCGCTGCAGAAGGATTCTCATTCTTTGTTTTCCAGAATATTTTATTTGCGTGGTTGTATGTTTTCTGTTCCTCTTTACTCAGGCAGTGATAAATCTTTACTTCATTCATGATATTCTTCAACTTCAATTTGTTTTTCATGATTGTCTTGACATGCGATAGTTCTCCTAGCTTGACAAACATTAGAGATGGTTTTCCTTGTTTGGCATCCTTTGACCGTCTGGCCTTTAGTATTTTAATCGATTTTAGACCAAGTCGGTTTTTCAACAAATCGACTGAATCTTTCATAGCAGAGGTGTTAACTCGGAGCCCAGAAATCATAACCTCTGATTTTCGGTTTCTGCTTTCAATAATTTCCTTTTTTTTGGTCAGAACAGCTAGCTGTGTATTTACACTTGTAAACTGCAGGTTTGCTTTTGCTATACTTTATCCATTCTAGACTGGCTTACTCCTATTTTCCCCTACAATGCAGATAGTTTTCCATTAAAATTGCTTTCAAAGAGGGTCATTTTATTGTTCATTTCTGACATGTGGTTTGCGTAGGTTGCGTCTAGCTGTTAGGCAATACTTTATCTGTGATTTGCTGAGCAACGGCAGCTAGCTGACCTGTGATCTGCTGGTTGATGAAAGTTGCAATTTGTTGATTCGGTTCCCCCATAGTTAGTTCCTACCAAAATATACACGAGTGCTAGTATCTTTTTACCTTTTTCGAAAAATACAGGTAAGTGTAAGGCCTTCGACCTACGTATATTTGAATAATGAACTAAGCTATTTGTTGACTCCAGTTAGATGAAATTTATAGAAGGTTGACTCCACTAGTATGTATATCCCACGTTCAGGCTAGAATCAGGCGTGGCGGATTTTAATTATCACTAGTAAATAGTCTAGACTGTAAATTTTTGCACAATTTTCGATTGTATTCGGATGCTGTTATTTATTTTATATTAACTTTATTGTTTAGAATAGACTAATTTTCGAAATTTACTACTTTAAATTGTGAAAATTAAAACAATTTTAAATGGATTAACGAGCTCAAAGAGAAAATAGATGTTCGCCCCTCGAGCGCTAGATGGCTACCAATTAATTTAATGTTTGTTTATTGAGGGAGACACAACAAAAACGATACAATGGTTTTTTTGAGCATTACAATCAAAACACATTTTTTAAGAGCTATTTTAAAGGAGGTGATGTGATAAAGACGGAAATAATATATTTTTATTAATGCTTCAATCAAAATCTACTGATTATGTACCATTTAATCTCATTTAAATGTATGTGAATATAAAATTAATCAATATAAATATTTTTATAATTAAAATTGTGAGACATTTGTTTATTACCTGGAGCTGGGGTTGAAGTTGGTGGTAGTAGTAGTAGTAGTTGAGCCAGTAATAATTGACAAGATTATTTCAAAAATAAGTAAACTTATGATTTTAACATTCAACGTGTGAGTGTGTGTGTTAAAATAATTTAAATGAGTACTGTGGTGAATCCTCATTTGAAATATGAAACAGAGTGTGTGTGATAAATAAAACAAACTATGAGAAATTATAGGTGAAGACTCTGTAGACGCAGTTTTGATGGACTGTAGAAAATAAATTCAAACTAAACAATAATTCCATGTTTTCTTTTCAAAATAACTCTCTTACATAGCTATTAATATATTGTTGGGAAAAATAGAAATTTAAAATTAGAGCTTTTATGTGTGCGTGGCGGGTTTGTGGAACTGGAAGGTGGAAAGGCTCCTAAGTACCCAGTAGTATTTCCCTTGTTCTTGGCTACTACATATACCTAGTTGAATAAAAACCGGAAACTTCTTTCCCTTGCCCTTTAATCTTGTTTCTGTTGTGTTGCTCCTATATTCCAATATACAATAATGGGAACGGTCATAAATTACGTGGTACAAAAATCCGAAATTTCCAGCCCGTACCCCTCTTTTTCGGCTTCGGTATGCACTGCCCGTATGAAAGAATAGGCAACTTGAACCCCAATCCTCCCGCCTCCCCTCGACGTACCACGTAATTTATGCACGCCCCCCTGAAAGAGGCTCAATCGAAAGCCCTGGAGGTAGAGTTATAAGACTGGGAGAGAAAAAAGTCTGCTCTTAACTTTATTCAAAAACATAAAAATAGAATATTTTATGTTTTTAAAAATTTTTTAAATAAAATTTCACGCATGTATCTCATTTTGTTTTTATGACATAGCTCATTTTGATTGTAGCTTCAATTGGATCTGGGTCATTTTGGTTCTTCACTGACGATATGCATAATAAATATTGTAGCAGCCTCTTTAATAGTAAATCTTTATGACAAGCTCCACATCCACATCCAACATAAGAACTCGCATTAAATATGTATGTGTAATTAGGTAGGTTAGACGCAAGGTGAGGAATATATATAGTATGAGTAAAGAGTAGGAACTCACCAAATTTTGTAGTTAACTTTTAAATACTTCGTATTTTAAATAAGTATTTTTGTGCAACGTTTCGATCGACTTGATTTTCTTCAGGCACTCGTAGAATAAAAATGTCAGCGTGTGAAAATCCGCGCTGATGAGTAGAATCGTATCACCGTATGTGAGTTAGTAGGAAAAGGTAGTTATGGGTTTTTGGTTTAAAAAGTCGTTCGTAGAATAGAACGTGAATAGAACATGTTGTACATACATTTTCAAAAATGTGTGGAATAAGAACATTTTGCACCTTTTGAAAAGCATGGAATTAGACATTTTTGCACATTTTCAAAAGCATAGAATTAAGTATATTTTGCACATTTTGAAAAACATGTGAAAAGGAAATTTTACGTTTTTTTAAAACTCGTAATTAACATTTCACGCCCGTTTCCTATTTTGTTTTTATGACATATAGCTTATTTTAATTCTTGCTTAAATAGGATATGGGTAATTTTGCGGTTCTTCACACACGGTATGGACTTGTATATGGATCAAATTTATTTCAAAACTTGACAATTTTCATAACATAAAGCAGCTGCTTTTAAACTTGCTGTTTAAGATGCTGAGTGTCCGAATTTAGTTTCCGTGGAAGAATTAGCAGACATATGCTATGGATACCAAATACCAAGTGACGGTTACGGCCGATGGGCTGTATTGTAAAATATGTACTTATTTATTTAATTAGTTTTGTAACATTTTGCATTAATTAGGTATTTTGGGTTTTACTTGCCTTCAGATGTGTGTAATTTGCTCCGTGTTTTGTGTTATGTACGAACTTAAGAATCACGAATCTCCCCCGGATATAATTTTGTCATGAATGTATAAAGGGATCGTCCATGTTCATAAAATGCCACATTTAAGATATGTTTTGGTCAGAATTGTGTTTGGGGGAGGGGGCCTTCTCTAATAATACATATGACAACTGTGTGACTTATGGCTAATTAAATTACAAACACCAAAAGAAAAAAAATGCTACGTTCAAATACTTAAGGTAAATGTACGTACTTAATGTACGTATTAATTTATTAGTTGTTACAAAAATACATTTTGTACACTTAAGCCAAATAAAAAAAAATAAAGCCTAACGCAGAATAGTACAATTTTTAAATCTTAAAAATAAATTTTTAAGTTTACGTACAACCAGAATGCGCTAACAAAAAAAAATATTAACACATCTAACTAGGACACTAGGTATTTTGTTCCAGTCGGTTCCTCGACTTAAACGAAATTTTATGGAATTTGCTTTGTAGTATGAAAAATTCTTAAATGTCTTTTTAAGTTTTTCTTACGCTTGAATGTACTAGTACAGATTGGCTCCGGACACTTAAATAGCTCTAAAATGTTGGAATGAAGAAACTTGAGGTGTTCCTGGAGACAGTACTTAAGCTTAAATGTTTTCTCGCAACCAGGTTCTGTACATTGAAATGGTCGTTCCAGTCCATGACTCGCTTGGTGTCGTCTAAGGTGATGTTTTGCAAGAAAGGACGAGCTACATGTGTCGCAATTAAATGCCCTGGTTTGTTTCAACGACTTTCCGCTCTTAGAATGAACACACCTGGAGTGTTTCCGCAGATCCGCTTTAAATTTAAATGCTTTTCCACAATCAGATTGTGGACATTGAAATGGTCGTGCGAGGGAATGACTGGATTGATGTCGTGAAAGGTAATATTTTGCAAAGAAAGACGCGCTACACTGGTCGCATTTAAAGGGCTTGTTTTGCGCACTTGTTTCCTTGTGAGACTCCATATGATTAGTGAGCGAATCTTTCTTCATGTACACTTTTTGACACACGTTGCATTTAAATTTGCATAGTTTCCGCTTCTCCTCTTCAGTCCCGTGGAGTTTAATCCTGTGTATGTTTCGAGCCCATTTCGAATTAAAAAGCTTATTACAGGGGGAACAGTACAGGTGCCGTTCATTCTTATCAAGATTACAGACTCTGCAATGTATTTCCAGTTCTGCCTCCGAATTGAATTTCTCAAGGCACAATTTACACTGAAGGTTGGAAGTCATTTCGGCGGCGGCTTGGACGCTGTCTTGTTGGTTTTGAAGGCGAGAATAGTCCAGAATTTTCTTTGCGCTTAATTTCTTAAGTAGGACGTATGGATTTTGCGGAAGCTGAATCAAGGCATCTGATGAAGCCGTCCATTTTATCTTCTGATCCAATTTGAACTCTGTCAATTCCGTTTTTGGCTCTAAAAAACAACGTCTCATTATTTTACGTGTAGCCCAAAATTAAAGTTTCGTTTGAAATGGGATACCCCGTCCCGTCCTGGCCGGGACATGATACGGGACGGGACGGGAAACTTAACTCCCGTCCCAAAATTAATGCTTTATTGTTTTTGATAAGAGTTATTCCGGTTTATTTTTAATAGCTTAAAGTAGTTTTCTCACCTATCAAATTAAAACTGACATGGGCAGAGGCCTGTGTCGAATCCACCTCATCATAGCCGTGGGGTTGCAAAGTGTTCTCGGAAGTTTCATCGTCATCCTCGCTAAAGTTATCATGATTATCGTCATTTTGGTGGTGGGACGTGGATTCACAAAATGGGTCAAATGCGTCAGCTGGATCATGTGGAATGTGCTGAGGACCGTGGCCCAGGTCAACATCGGTCAAGTTGTTTTCAATTTCAACTAATGGTGCATTGCTAAGACTTTCAGTCGACAGCACTGAATTGCTTTTTTCTGTGACAGTTGACAAGGTGCTACAGAATTGAAACAAGCATTTTTATGCATAACGAAATTGTATGTTTTACACAAATCAGAGTTGAAAGAAGTTAAAACTGAAATGCTCTGTTTTCAGTAGTAAAATTAAATCAATCACGACATCACGACGTTTTATTCATGTTTGCATATCTATGCGTGGAATATTTTTTACATTTTACAAATATCCTTTTAAGGCAAATTTAAAAATTCAACTATTTACAAATGTTTTCGAAATCTCTTGAGTTCCTTACCCACAATTCTTCTCTTCGTCATTACTCGTGTTAAGAATGAGAATGTCCTCGAATACGATGCAGTTTGAAGTTCGAAATTCCACGGAATGTTCCTTCTTTTTGTGCTCAATGAAGTCGTCGACTATTTGGAAGGAGGCTTTGCAGAGTCGACACACAAATAATACACTTGTGCCGTACGAGTACATTTTCAATATTTTCCAGTATAATATTTACACACAGCTCAAAATTGCTGTAGGATCGAATTCACTTCCAACTTCGGTTAATTATAAGTTCAGACGAAACTTAAAAAGAAATCCAAGACAAAATGAAAACTAACGAAACTAACCCAATACGTTTACTTGCAAATCCAGAGTTAACAAGTTCATGTGTCAGTTGTCATGGTTTTACGGAGTTTTGACATGCTATTGTGGAAATTAAGAAATATAAACACTGGAGAAAGTACAGCAGGAAACACACAGTCAGTGTCATTACCAATAACACCAAACAGTTTAAAATAAAGTAATAAAGTAAAAGTAAAGTCAAAGTGGAATCAGCTAATTTTGAATGTTCGCGGAAAACACGGAGATCTAATGGCTTTTACTTAAAACACTATCCATATACCACTGGCACTTGGCACTTGCTAGTTGCTGCGACTTGCTTGCTACAGTGCTACACGCTACAGTTGCCAGTCACTGGCAACTGTAGCGTTGTAACAGTCTATAAATAACGTCCAGGGTCGTTGCAAAAATTAATAGGGTCGTTCGTAAACGACGTCAAGGATTGTTGAAAAAATGAAAAATGTCGTCCATAACTGACGTGTGTGGTTGTTCTAAACATTAAAGGGATTGTGCCTAAATGAGGTACATAGGCGACCATTTTAATGTTCGGAACGACCATAGACGTCATTTATGAGCGACCCCTTTAATTTTTGCAACGATCCTTGACTTCATTTATGGACGATCTATTTAATGTCCTTAAGTGACGTCCAAGGTCAGGTAAGGCATTTAATTTGGGTAGTGATGACATTACATGTAAAATATAAACATTTTCGAAACAGTGAAGCTGATGAGAGGGGGAAGGGGGGAGTGTCATAAGGTCCTAAAATAAAGATTTTTGATCCCAATCTTACTCAGGTTTGAATGCCTAACCTCTTAAGTATCATTACCGTATCACATAAGCTGTATTTTATGAAAAATATAGAGATAGTCAGATTTGCCTTTAAGGGATGAATAGAATAGAAGTAGTCAGTTTAACTTTTAATTCAAAATGAAAATAGTCAGATTAAATTCTTTGCCGACGATAGTCCTTTCAGCATTGCTCTAGCTCTAGCTGAGCCTTACAATATATGGACAAGTGTGCTAAAGTATTTCACGGGATGCACAGGCTCAAGAAATTGAGTGGGTGCCTCTCGTGGTCGTGGTCAATCGGCTACCGTGGATATCTACGGCCAGCCGCGTCTGCTAGAAACTTCCAATCGGCTACCTATCAGCCGTTGAATAGGCATGATGTGAGATGAATAAAAAGATTTTTGAAGATTAAAAAATATTTTATTTACATGATTTTAAAATGTTCTATTCGCATGATTTTAGAAAAGGTAAAATGTTCTATTTGCACAAGTTACTGAAAGGTAAAAAATGTTCTATTTGCAAGTTTTTGAAAAAAGTAAAATGTTTTATTTGTATAAAAGTTACTGAACAGTGAAAAATGTTCTATTTGCATATTTTTGAAAAAACTAAAATGTTCTATCTGTATAAGTTACTGAAGAGTGAAAAATGTTCTATTTGCATGTTTTTCAAAAAGGTTAAATTTTCTATTTGTATAAGTTACTGAAAGGTGAAAAATTTTCTATTTGCAAGTTTTTGGCAAAGGTAAAATGTTCTATTTACACGATTATAAAAAATGAAAAATTTTATATTTGCATGATTTTGAAAAGTGAAAAATGTTTTTTGTAGACGCTTTGAGCATCCGGATTTTTTTTGGGTAGAAAATGCATATACTGTATTTAACTAAAAGTACAAATAGACCATTATGATTCTTCACAGACCATAAGTAAAAATAGTAAAATGTAGCAGTAAAATCTGAGAATACATAATATGTACATTAAAACATCTACCGTTTCCATTTTAATTGTGTACTTTTGCGCAGATGGAAAACAAAGCGAAGGAAACGAAGAAGGACGTGAAATGGCTGATTTATTTCAAGTTTCGAATAGTAGACTGGGAACAAGAAGTGGACCGTGATTGCAAGTACATTAGATACAATTCGGAGCTACTTGGATTAGCCTGAGGAAAGATAAAGTTATTTTTAAAAGCATTTTAATCTCATCTGCAGTTACACAAAATATTTAATGTTTTTTCTTCAAGTGAGAATTAAAAAATGCGTTTCTGTTGAAGTTGAACCCTGCAGAGCATCCAGGTTGTGCACATTTTAAAGGACGCTCCTGCTCCGTGTGAGTGCTCACATGAGTTTGCAAAGTTTGCTTGTACTTAAATTTTTCGTCGCTGCCTGGTTCCGGACATTTAAATGGAAGTACGTCTTTGTTCGTATGAATGTTGGCAATGTGTATTTTAAGACTTTCTTTATATTCAAATATTGTCTTGCAATTTGGCTCTGGACACTTAAAGAATTCTATTTCTTTCATGCTATGTATCCGCAGATGCTTCGTTATTTCCCAATTTTTGAAGAAGCCGCGATCGTACACTTGACATTTAAAAGATCTTTCCGTTTCGTAACTGTAGCGACGAGCTGCACTGTGAGCCTTCAAATGCTTCGCGAGTCTTTCTTTATTCTTGAAAGTTTTCCGGCAGTCCGACAGAGAACACCTAAATGGCCTGTCTTCTAAGTGGCAAACCATGTTTTTTCGAAGCTGATCACGCATTTTAAATGTTTTTTCCGTAATTTGGCACTTCACACTTGAACGGCTTGAGCTTAGAATGAATGCGTTTGAGGTGTGAATTCAGATTTGCATTGAGTTTAAATGCTTTTCCAGAATATGGCATGGGACACTTGAAATAACGCTCGTTTTTGTGGGATTTCATGTGAGTGGATAGCGCGCTGTGGTGACTGAACGTGGAGCTGCAATCTTGACACCTCTTGGGTGGTTTGTCATCACTGACAATTTCTGCTTCGGTTTTTGGTATTTTTTCCAGCACCACTGTCGGAACTTGATTTTTATTGACAGTTTATTGATTTAACTATCTGATCTTTAGACATGTTTAAATTTTCCACAAGTCCATTATGTCGCTTTCATCTTTAATTACTTTTGGTTCCAAGTCATCGGATGGAAACAGATGATAGCTGGGCTCGATTGTAATTTCTTTTTCATTTTTCACACAAACGCCACTACCACTACCACTGTAATTATTTAAAAAAGAAATGAATCAGATTAGCAGTTAAGGATCGTCCAAAAAGAAAGTCATCAAGAAGTTCCCATTTTTTAAATATTCTAGTATTACTTAATGATCAGCCTTTAACTGTAGGGTATATTTTACAATTTAGGATTGAACTATAACCACTTTATACAGTAAATAGTAAATTACAGCATGAAATAAAACTGCAAAATTGTATAGTTAACTTAAAGTTTTACCTAAACAATTCCTATGTATTTTCCTCAGTCACCATCTCAGATGTTGTTTCCATTATTTCAAATAATTTAGAATGTCTGATGAGTGTTAATCGAAACTGAATTCTATTCAATAAATTAGATGTCAATTATCTGATTCGGAATCTGATTTGGAATCAGTAGAATTCTTGACGGGCATCTCGTCGTACTCTACAAAAGTGATAGTTGTCTGCACGTCAGGCTGTCAATAGAATTCACGATTTCATTAAAGGACTTGGATACAGAATCACAATGGAATTAAAATAATTTATTCAATTCAAAAAGTTTTATTTTGTGGTGTAATTAGATATTAGTTGATAAGAGAATATATAGTTACCTGGTTAGAAAAGAGTAAGTTTAATCCGAATTTGAGATTTAGAGTTTTTAGTAAAAGAGTAAAGAGTGACAGAGTGAAATATTTAATTTTCAAGTATTTTAAGTGTCGCGCCGTTGGGAAGCAGTGAAGTCTACGGGATTTCCATCTTTGCAGTGATTTGTTTTGCGTCGCTGCAAGCTGCAATCTGCAATGCTGCATTGTGTAAATTAATCAAAATTCTGTTTTGGTTGCTTAACTGCTCACGACGTCAAAGAAATTAAAGAACTACTACTTAATTAAATGATACTCTAAAGTTTGCATTTTGCAAAAAGAATTCGGCGAATTATTAAAAGTTTGTCAAAATTTAGTTTTGAAACACAATGCAATATTTTTAAAGAATTTTTGAAAAGTATGTTTTAAATCTAAATTTTGTTTTCTTCGAGTGTGAATTAAGAAATATGTTTCTGTTGAAGGATGGAGAGCAACCAGATTGTGGACATTTAAAAGGACGGTCTTGCCCCGTACGAGTCCTCACATTATGGGATTGTAAAGTTTGTTTGTGCCTACTTGAACCTTGTGTTACAGCCTGGCTCATAATCCGGACGGACACTGAAATCGAAGAGCCTCTTTGTTCGTATGAATGTTGGCAACGTGTTTTTTAATATTTTCTTTATATTTAAATGTTGCCTTGCAATTTGGCTGGGGACACTTGAATAATTCCATTTCTTTCTTGACATGTGTTTTAAGGTGAGCAGTTAGTCGCCAGTTTTTACAGAAGGCGCGGTCACACTCTTGGCATTTAAAAGGTCTTTCACATTCCGTTGTCCTACTGCAGCGACGAGCTCCAGCGTGAGCCTTCAAATGCTTCTTGAGTTGTTCTTTATTCTTGAAGAATTTCCCGCAGTCCGGTAGAGAACATGGAAACGGTCTGTCTTCTGAGTGACAAACCATGTGTTTCCGAAGTTGATCAGCCATTTTAAACGTTTTCCCGCAATTTGCCTCTTCACACTTGAACGGCTTGAGCTCAGAATCAGAATGCATGCGTTTGAGGTGTTCCTTCAGATTTCCATTAAGTTTAAATGCCCTCTCACAATTTGGGATGGGACACTTGAAATCTCGCTCGTCTTTGTGGGATTTCATGTGACTGGATAGGGCGCTGTAGTGACTGAACGTGGAGCTGCAATCTTGACATTCGTAAGGTTTGAGATGGAGACGCTCCTTATCGAAATTCTTGATCTCAGGATGTGAGGCCAAATGGGCAACTAGAGATTCTCTGAGATCAAAGAAGCGTGGGCAGAACTGACATTTAAAAGAATTACTGTTGCTAGCTTTAGCGACTTGAATCCCATGTCTTTTTATAGCATGATCCCTGTACTTTCGACGTAAACAAAATAATGTGTTGCAAGGGACACAGAAACGATGCCGATTTCTATGACAAGTCACACAAATTTTCACATGAGTTTGTAGCTTGCTCTCTGAACTGTGCTTTTCAAGACACAATCCGCACTGCAATTTGGAATTCAATTTTTTTTGGAGACGACTCATTACAAGCTGTTCCTGTTTTAATGTATTTGTGTCACTTGGTGGCAAGATACTTTTTTCGAAGCTGTTACTACCGTCAGTCTCGCTGTTTGGGGCGGAATTATCAGAATTATGACTTTTATTAGGTTTGTGGAGAAAACTCGGGTCGCAATTAATGTCGGCAAAGGGGTCAAGTTCAGGATCAGGGTTCGAGTCACTATCACTCCCTGTGTCAATAATATTATAGAGGTCATTATCTTCATCGCTACACGAGGGTGGTTCGTCATCCATGTGGTCATCACCGACAATTTCTGCTTCGGTTTTAAGAATTTTCTCCAGCATAACTGTCGAAACGTGATTATTGTGACTGACAGAATTGATTTCAACTATCTGATCTTTGGACTCGTTTAAATTAGCCACAAGTCCATCGTCGTTTTCATTTTTAATTACCGTTTGTTCCAAGTCATCGGAAAGAATCGGATAGTAGCTGATGAGCTCGAATTTAATTTCTTGTTTGTATTTTGTACACATGATGTCACTACTACTGTAATTACGTAAGAAAGAGAGAAATAAATCAGACTAGGAGTCAGTTCGCAAATGATATTACACTGGCGTCACGATTATAATTTGATCTCTCACCCATCATTAGCTTTTATCTATTGGTAAATTTAACTATTTTGAATTGATTGATATGATATTAATTAGGCATGTAGTAAATTACAGCTTGCGAAAAAAATTGCATCATTAACTCTTTTGAAGATTTACCTGGACAATTCCTGCGCTTTTCCCTCAGTCACTTTCTTTACAGTTGTTTCCATTATCTCAAATATTGTCGAATGTCTGTCTGATGGGTTATAATCAAACCTGATTGTTGTTGAATGAATTATAGATGTCAATTTTCTGATTCGGAATATGTCAGTGTAATTCACTAAAACTGACTTGGATACAGAAACACAATGTGATTGAAATAACTTAATAAGTACAACAAGTTGTATTCTGTTGCAAGTATACTTTTAGTGGTGATTGATAAGATAATCAAATACTTAGTTAAAATTGAATTTAACTTCAGTCATCAGTTGTCAGTTGTCAGTTGGAATATTAATGGGATTTAGATTAAAAGTGTGAAATTGAGTGAAAAATTTAATTTTCAAGTATTTGAAATGTCGCGCCGTTATTGGCAAGCAGTAAAGTCCACGGAATGTCCTTCTTTGCAGTGAATTGCTTTATGAAGGGTAATGTGTTAATGGGTGGTAATGTATTAATACTTATATGTTTAATACGTGAGCTGTTTCAAACTTGACAAGAAACTTTTTTCAAAGTTGCAAACACTGACAACATTGTGGCTGCTGGTGGCGGAATCATTGATATTTTGACTTTGTGGCTTTTGTGAAAAACTCGGGTCGCAATTAATGTCTGCAAAGGGGTCAATTTCGGGGTCAGAGTTTGAGTCACTACCACTGTCTTCGTCAAAATCGTCGAGGTCATCATATTCATCGCTAGAAGAGGGTGATTCGTCATCGGTATCGTCATTAAAGAGGATTTGTGGTTCGGTTTTTGGTATTTTTTCCAGCACCACTGTCGGAACTTGATTTTGATTGACAGTGTTGATAACTGGGGAAGTACTATTGTGGAATGTAACTATCTGATCTTCAGACTTGTTTGAATTTACAACAAGATCAACTTCATCTTTAATTACTATTGGTTTGAGTTCCAAGTCATCGGATGAAAACGGATGATAGCTGGGGCACGATTTTAATTTCTTGTTTATCCTTCCCACAAATGCTGTTACTATAAATTAAGTAAAACAGAAAGAAATCAAATCAGATTCGCAGTTTTATACCCGTCATTAAAAAATCTCAATTTCACGACTTATTATGATCCCTCAGTCATCAGCTTTTAAATATTACATTATTACCTATCGCCTTTCACCTATGTGCTGGGTACTATTTAACCATGTTGAATTTAATGATAGGGTAAGGTCCTCTAACTGTGGTAGCTTTTTGGAAAACTTTCAGTTTTTCAATCTGTAATACCAAGTAAATAGAATTTTGAAAGCAATAGCACTATACTATACACTTGACTCACATACTGTACTGAATACGTTACCCAATTCTCATCAAATTCAAAGGCTGCATACTTAAACTACAGGTGTTCAAACTATACGACCTCGGTGGAGTGGGAAATTTGCTAGGTCCGGTAAATGTGGTATGCAGGGTTCTAACTGTGGTAGTCTCATTTTCGCTAAAATTGACAAATTTTATGTTACGAAAATAACGTAAATAAACATTTTAAAATTATTTTTGCAATTATTAAATGACTGGGTACTCTAGTTATTAGTTTGGTAACGTTATGAGTACCCACCGTTTATTGCAATCTCAGTCCAAAAAACATAAGATAAAAGTCAATTAACATGTAAATAACGCATATTAAGCCGGAACTGATTTTATCACACCAGGAACTATAAGTCACATTTAATAAATAAAATAAAAATTATCGTTTTGTGCACTAAAATTACTAACTATACATGCTAACTTATTAAATGAATGTTGTTAATGATCCACTTTGTACAGAAGAAACGGCATCGTTAAGGTCTACGTTGGTGTACGGCTTACTTTTGTCACCTTACCTTAATTCTTTTTTTCCATTGTTACAATTTACGGCATGCTAAACAAATGAAAACGAACTGACATATTATTACTTATATTTTAAAATCACACTTGCTTCATTGTCACAAAATTTCCAATTAGTTTTGCATGGTTTTTACAATACCACAGTTAGAAGCCCTGACATTAACTACCACATTTAGAACACTACTTTGAAATGACTAATTATTTTTCTAAAATCCACCGAATTAAAGGTTAAATTAATATTTCATCCTAATTTTAATTAACTTATGCCGACTAACTCCAACTATCCCCCCGCAATCAGTTTCAGTGAGAATGTGTTTGGACCAGTAATTACAGGGACTTGAAGAAAATGAAAATAAACTTTCCTCACTAGTTAAAATGACACAGCAAGTTTTGTAATTTTCTTCTCCTACAAGTTTTCGACTATCGCGGGGAACATCAGCCAGAAAGTACTCCATGAGTGGTTGAGTGAACTGAAATAAACTTCGGACTGCAGCTGTCGTTCGTTGCTTTATGGTTTCCCACTACCACAGTTACCGGACTACTACAGATACCCGCCCTACCCTATGCCCTATGATTAGATATCTAGCAAATTACAGCATGCGATAAAACTTGCAAAACTTTTGACTATTTGTATAATTAACACTTTTGAAGTTCATTCAGGCCCGGCGGGACAGATGGTGCGAGGTGGTGCAATGCTCCAGGGCCGGGCAACACGTTCCGCCAGCCTTACAAGGCTGGCGGAATTCGCGGAAAAAAGCCGTAAACACTGATTTTCACCAGGGCCGGCCTATACGTCGCGCCGGGCCTTGAAGTTTTACCTGGACAATTCCTGCGTATTTTCCTGTTTCTCCTTCTTTGATGTTGTTTCCATTATTTCAAATAATGTTGACTGTCTGAGTCGTAAACGAAACTGAACTGTTTTTCAATAAATTATGTAAATTTTCCAATTCTGAATTTGACTTGGAATCAGTGAAGTAGACTTCACTATAATTTCCTACCTCACTTGGATGCAGAATCACAATGTGAATAAAACTATTTAATAGATACAAGTTTTATTCTGTACTAACTAAGTATAATTAGTGATTAGTTAATGAGATAATTATTAAATTCCTAGTTAGAAAATAATATTGAATATGTTTAATTCGAATTTAAGAATTGAGTTTTTAGTAAAAGATAAAAGAGAAAAGAGTGAAGACGTGAAGAGTGAAGAGTGAACTCAGAGTGAAACATCTAATTTTCAAATATTTTAAATGTCGCGCCTTTGGCAAGCAGTGAAGTCTACGAAATTTCCTACTTTGCATTAAGGGACGAGTTTTGTTAACTGAAAACTGAACTGCTGAAACAGAAAGTACTGAAACTGTTAGAACATAATAGAATTTTAAATATTCAATATAGAAGGATTTAGATGACTTATAAAGCATGTGTTTATTATTTCAAAACAAAGTAAAATAAACTACGTAGCTGTTCAGTAAATTCATGGCATGCATAGAAATCATGATGGGCTACTGGACTGATTGGACATTGGACATGACACATGAATGGTAGCAATCACCAATCACTATTTCTTCCAGCAATTTAAAGTTAAGGCGCATCTTCTGCTGACGAAATGACTAAAAAATTCCGGCGCTTCAAGCTGCATTTGTCGCCTCGGGACCCGAAGTAAATGCTGAGCGTAATTTTGCTTTAAGCTTTTTTTATTTTAATAAAAGAGTAGAACTCTATTGTGGTAACGCTCGAATGAGGACAGCGTCTAACTCACCTTCCACATTATTCATTTGAATTTCACATTTTAATAAATGTGTGCACGTACAGTTTTATCAATTTTGAGTAACATACAGCAGGTGGCAAGAGGTTTAACGGTTGTACAAATGGTGTAGGTATGACTTGAGGCGTGAAATTATGCATTAAAACCTTAATCTTGATAAAAGTGGTGCCGGTGCAAAAGCTCTTTGTACTAAAATGCTTGTTACGCATGGGCTGAATGTCAGTGATAAAAAACGAGTAGCACGGGTACAAGCCGTACGGTTACGAATAGTAGAAATTCTTATGATACGAGTAAGAGTCGTACCAGATTATGTATGAGCATGATATGTAGGTAGGTTCAAAAGAATTTCAAAGCTTAAAATGGGGGTAGTTGAAATTACGATATTTAAAGGACGTCATTATGGGCCATCCCTGAATATCTACAACCTATATAGGTATGTATATTCATGACATATAGTTCAAATAGGATGGAAAAAAAATCAAAGTTGTAAGTGTGGGTACTTAAAACTACGGTATTTAAAGGACGTCATTATGGACGATCCTGAATATCTATAACTTAATAATAATATTTCGTATCTGGGTAGAATCCCTAAGGATTTGAGATTTCATCTCTTGTAAGCCTAGTTTTCACTATTATTTCACTGAGACTCGAGGTTCCTCCACAATTTGAGGACTCGAGCCCTTTTTCTAGAGAACAAATTTCTATTTATCCCAAAGGTTCGAGTGGCTAGTTCTAGGATTAAATCTCATTCACTTAAAGTACCACTCAAGAAACACTGGAAATTTGAATCCAACTATGCCACCCAGTGAACCATAGAAACTCAGAAATATAGAAATCTAGAAAGCCCAGAAAAATAACATTTATACACAATCTCTCTAGGACCTGCAACGTACATATCACCGAGCCTTGCAGGATTACCAAGCACAGGTCACCCATCCATTTCAGAATGCGCTTGGGCTGTTGCTTAACCAACAGGAATCAACCCACTGACTAACTGCCAAACCAACCTGTGCTGGTTAATAACTTGTATATTTATGTTCATAACATGCTGCTTAAATATTCTGAAAAAAAATTAAAGTTGTAAATGGGGGTACCTACAACTACTATATTTGAAAGACTTCATTATCGACGATCCCTAAACATCTATAACCTATAAATTAAATATTTATAATATATTCCCTGCGTGTCTCACGCAGCGGACCACAGACTAGAGACACTCTATACAGAGAATTTAAAGTTCCCGTTGTAGGAAAGACAAGTTCTTACATAATGAAAGGCACCTGCATTGAAATGCGTTACATAACCCATCGAATTGATCAAATACTGCAAACACAGATGCACAAGGATCGCAAAAGTACATAACCTGATTACTTTTACTTAGCCACTAAGTTCCAATGCAAACAATAGTAAACACTTTTAGGGGTCGTCTTTAAATGATGTCATCAAAATATCCCCATTTATAAGCCTCCCTGTCGTCACCTAAACCGCAGCGTAAAATTCTACCTTAACATACAGTTTCATCAATACAGTAGGTCCAGTCCGGTAACACCCATTCACTTCTCCTGTAATGTAATTTGTGGACGAACCCTCACCATAAGGTAAGTAATGACATAATATAAAATAATTTCATCTGCATTTTGGCACTTACGATGTATTGCAAACATTGAATCGCCTTAAATAACTGTATACAACGCATCTGTACCATAAAGTAGTAACATACAAATTTAAGACATATGATACATGTGAACTACAATTTAAATCTTTAAATTTTTAAGTAAAGTACAAATACTGCTAAATATAATTAGTAAATGTTACGATGGGATTTTAAATTATGTAATAAACTTAACTCATACAATAAATAAACAGTATTTAGAATTAAAATTATTTAAAAATCTCAAAGTTAACATACTAATAATATAGGAATGTAATGATAACAAAAACTTCAGCCGTCAATACCTTAAACGTCATGAAGAGTCTTATATTTTTAATTATGGCATTAGTGTCGCCTTTTTCATCTGGTTATTCACCACCTTCATATAAGTGTAAGCAACGGAGACAGCAGAGTGATTTTGACCTGCCAAAAGGCCTCGTAATATATCAACACACTCCACATCAACCCTTCTCCTGCTTCTTAAATTTTAAATAAAATTTGAAAGTTAATACTACTGCCGCGATTTCGCATAGTAACGACCTTAAAACCTTTGATTTTTTGCATCCCAGATTCCGCATTATCCTTACATTAAAGAGTACAGATTAATTTATACCCTTCCCCTCAAAGTTTTGCATATAAACAACCGTAAAGGTTGTTTGGAAGAACATATATCTTCTATCATTTTAAACTTGTGACTTGGAGTAAGATGAACGTGTACTGCCTGTCAGGAATTAAAATATTTTATTTTTTAACTAGAGGAGCAACCAAGTTGGGTAATTATTTTATTGATTTAATTGTTAAATACTTGTTTGTTATAGAATGTTTAAAGATTATGCATTATTATTTTTCAAAATTATTTTGTTTCAGGCAACAGACAGAGCCTGTCAACTTCAATAATCCCATGTTTTGATCTAGTGGACTCAGATTGCCAACTAGTATCTAGAGGATGATGTTTGTTGCACAAACCTGAAAAAGAGAAGTTGATTAGATTTTCTGCATTCACTAGCTCAACTTGTAAGAATAAAATTACTGTCTGCATTTAAGTAAGCCTAAATGTCACCGTTACATTTAACGTTACCTATTTTAAATTAAAACTTCATAGTTTACTTTTTACTTTCCACTTAAATGAAGAGCTTGAAGTTTTAGCTTTTTTAAAGTACGAACTAAATTTATACAATAAAAAAAGAAATGAATAACAAATATTTCTAAATTGATCTCTTTTCGACGTAACAGTGTACTTTTATAAATATTTTGATGAACTACAATACATATCTTTTTGTGTGAATTTACGCACAAATGCTTTAGTGTGCACTCAAAATAAAACGATTTTTAATTTTTTAAACTTAAAATAAAACTGTTTAATAGATATATGATAACAAAAACAATATGTATCCACTAAAAAGATGTACATCTACATAGTGCATTTTATACATTTGACATCTACGTACAAATTGCAACTTACTTACTCAAATAATTTAGTGTAATTATGCTGTTAATTTGTTTCAGATTTGGCGATACAAGTCCCTGCAACTATTATATTTACGAAAAAAATTTCAACAACTTATATACCAATTCCGCAGTTTCAATCCATTTCTAGAATTTTTTGTTGGGCGGCACTTACTAAAGTCGATTTGGCCGGCACTTACTAAAGTCAAACTGGCCGGCACATACTAAAGTTGGCCGGCACTTCCCGACCTGGCCGGCACTTATCAAAGAACATCCTTTACTGCACTTGTTTGTGTGTTACTGTGCTTTAATGGCAAATACTATTGTAGTATCAGTGTAATTAAGTTACTATCTTCTTCTTCTTCATAAGTAGGTACTAACTAATTTACCGCATATTTGTTGACGCAAAACAAAACATGTGTTTGCGACGCCATTCAATGTTAAATCACCTGTATAGCTTTTACTCAAGAAAGACATCAGTTACTTTCTTAATAATATTCCAGTTTAATGTCATGCGGTGCTTCGCAATTATTGATCGCATTACATAGTTTCTGCTGTTTCTCAGTAAACTTCCTACGTTGCATTTATTTGGAACATAAGGGACGGTTTCATTCTCTTTGCAATGTCTGCAAAATTGATGATTCTAGCAAACGACCTGGAAAATCTTTACCTGGGCTTACAACATCAGTCATTTTAATGAATTTACGTACGGCGTAGTGCACATATTGCGTATAAACGTTTTTGAATTTTTTGTACTCCCCCTACCCCCTAAGTAAACAATAGTAATCAGCGCCAATACCCACTCTCCCCCATATTCGTATACAGTTTATTGTACCATATGCCAAATAAATTTATTAAAATAATAAAACAGCAAAAAATGTATAGAATTTGAAATTATAATAGAACGAGAAGTTGTTGCCAAATTAAATACTAATTAGATTCATCAGATGTCCTACTTGTAAGAGACATGCGACCCTTCCTGTCCAAATTCGATATGTCGTGGAAAAATTAGTGAAAATATGTTTTTCTGTCAAAGAAAACGAGGATTAATTTATTTTCTCCATAAACGCAAATAACCTAAATACATGATGGGTTGTAATTGTAAGTTTATTAAGCGAAAATCAACTGGATGAAAATAAAAATTATAAATGTACCACACAAGTGATATAAATACGAAATGACAAACTATAGTTATTTCTTAAATGAATTAATATTTGTGTTTTTTCTTCAAGTGAGAATTTAAATATGTGTTTCGTCTGAACGCTGCAGAGCATCCAGGTACTGAACATTTTAAAGGATGCTCCTGCCCCGTGTGAGTTCTTACATGAGTTTCCAAAGTTTCTTTGTATTTAAACTTTTGGTCACAGCCTGACTTCGGACACTTAAATGAAAGAACATCTTTGTTCGTATGAATATTAGCAATGTGTAACTTAACACTGTTTTTATATTTAAACATTTTCTCGCAATTTGGCTCTGGACACTTAAAAAATTCTGTTTCTTTCATGCTATGTATCCGCAGATGCTTTGTTAGTTCCCAATTTTTGAGGAAGCCGCGGTCACACACTTGACATTTAAAAGGTCTTTCCGTTGCGTGACTGTAGCGACGAGCTTCACTGTGAGCTTTCAAATGTTTTGTGAGTCTTTCTTTATTTTTAAAAGTTTTCCCACAGTCCGGCAGAGAACATGGAAAAGGCCTGTCTTCTGAGTGGCAAACCATGTGTTTCCGAAGCTGATCACCCATTTTAAATGCTTTGACACAATTTGGCTCCTTACACTTGAATGGCCTGACCTCAGAATGTATGCGCCTGAGGTGTTCCTTGAGATTTCCATTCGTTTTAAATGCTTTTTCACAATTTGGCATGGGACACTTGAACTCACGCTCGTCTTTGTGGGATTTCATGTGACTGGATAGGAAGCTGTAGTGACTGAACGTGGAGCTGCAATCTTGACATTTGTAAGGTTTGAAATGCAAGTGCTCGGTATCCGTGGTCTTGATCTCGGGATGTGAGGCGGTCAAATGGGCAGCTAAAGATTCTCTTGTAACGAAGACGCTTTGGCAGAATATACATTTAAATGAAGGCCGCTTTCTAGACGGTGCGACTTGAATCCCGTGTATTTTAAGCGCGTGCTGTCTGTACTTCTGACCTATACTAAATAATTGATTGCAGGGGACACAGTAGCGATAGCGATTTATGTGATCAGCGGAACAGATTTCCACATGAGTTTGTAGCTTCCTTTCTGAACTTTGCTTTTCAAGGCACAATCCGCAATGTAATTTAGAAGACAATATTTGACGCTTACGACCCGATGCCTGTTTTGTTACACTTACAAGCAGCAAAATACTTTCTTTGGAACTGTCAGTGACGCCAATGTGGGTGTTTGTGGCAGATTCATTAGAATTGTGACTTTGTGGCTTATGGGAAAAACTCGGGTCGCAATCAATGTCTGCAAAGGGGTCAATTTCAAGGTCAGAGTTCGAGTCACTTTCACTGTCCGTGTCAATATTGTAGAGGTCATCATCTTCATCAGTAGCAGAGAGTGGTTCATCATCACTGACGATTTCTGCTTCGGTTTTTGGTATTTTTTCCAGCACCACTGTCGGAACGTGATTTTGATTGACAGTATTGATTTCAACTATCTCATCTTTAGACATGTTTAAATTTGCCACAATTCCATCGTCGTTTTCATCTTTAATTAATTTTAGTTCTAAGTCATCGGATGGAAACAGATGATAGCTGGGCTCGATTGTAATTTCTTCCTCATTTTTCACACAAACGCCACTACCACTACCACTGTAATTATTTAAAAAAGAAAAGAATCACAGATTAGCAGTTAAGGATCGTCCACAACTGACGGCATCAAAAAGTTCCAATTTTTGTTTTATTCTATTATATCTCTCCCTCAGTTATCAGCCTTTAACTGTATTCATATGTAGGTAGGGTGTATTTAAAAATTTAGGATTTAATTATATGATTACTTATTTACTTATGTAGTAAATTACAACATAAAAATAAAACTGCAAAATTGTATAACTAACACACAAAGTTTTACCTCAACAATTCCTGTGTATTTCCCTCAGTCACCACCTTAGATGTTATTTCCATTATTTCAAATACTGTCGAATGTCTGATGAGTATTAATCGAAACTAAATTCTTTTCAATAAATTAGATGTCAATTTTCTGATTCGGAATCTGATTTGGAAGCAGTAGAATTAACGAATTCATTAACTGACTTTTAGATACAGAATCACAATGAATTTTAAATAGTTTATGCGATACAAAAAGTTTAATTGTGTAATATATTTAGACATTAGTTGGTAACAGAATTAAATACCTTGTTAGAAAAAAATAAGTTTAATTCGAATTTGAGATTTTGAGTTTTAATTTAGTAAAAGAGTGAAATATTTTATTTTCAAGTATTTTAAATGTCGCGCCGTTGGCCAGCAGTGAAGTCTACGGGTTTTTCATCTTTGCAGTGAATTATTTTGCCATTTTGCCTCAAATTTGCCAGTTTGCCTTGCTGCCTTGCTTAAGGCCAAGGGGACCTTCTTAAATGACGTCATAGATTAATCGTCATTTTGAGTATAATACTTACTACTTTATTAATGTTGGAAAGTCGGAATATTACAAAAATATCGTAAAATTACTAAAAAGTTTATAAGCATCCATTTGTGATACACAATGCAATATTTTAAAACTATTTTTGAAAAGTAAGTTTCAAATCCAAATTAATTTGAACTGGCAGCACGAACATTTTGTAGGTAAAGCATTTTGATTTTAATAATAATATAAAAAATTATCAAATTATATTAACATGTATTTTCTGAAAATTCATTTATTGTCTAAAATTACAATATATTCACCTAAGCGCTTCACACATGACTTATAGTAGAAAAGTTTTTCCAAACAAAAAAAATCATTTTTTCTAATAAGAATCTGGTCCCAGGGATATATTTGCGGGAGATTTACTGTTTATGTTTTTGCTTTTTGTGTCTTTTTAAGCTGTGGGATTGCGTGAATGCAGCAAAGCACCCGAATTCTGGACATTTAAAAGCTTTTTCCGCCCTTTGCAACACCAAATGGGCCTTGAGTATTCTTTTCTCGAAAAGGTTTTCCTGCAGTCTGAATGATAGCATTTGAAAGGTAGTGCTTCGGAGTGAGAAACCACATTTTCTTAAAGCTGACTTTTTGTTTGAAAAGTTTTGCGACAAATTGGCTCCGAACACTTGAGTGACTTATCCCCAGAATAACAGATTTGGAGGTGAGACTTAAGAATACCCTTGGTTTTAAATGCTTTCCCACAATTTAGCATGGGACACTTAAAAGGACGTATGTGATTCCTCTGTCATCAGCTGTACCATTTCCTAAATGGCTATCTTTAACATGCAATGGCATCTGTATTCAACTAGTGAGTAGTAGATCCAATGATTCTACTCGGGACGTCATTTATGGACGATCCCTAATTTATAAAATAGTTACAAATTGACATTATAATAAACTGTTACGCAAACAAAATTCAAAGACTGACAAACACATAATTATTTTAAATGATATTTAGCTAGCATACAAAATACCAAAACGCTTACACACTTTGTTGACTAAATATTTTTTAGGAAATTAAAACGTAAGCTAACCTATATATAATTTTATTAACATTGGAAACATTGCCCAAATGTGTGTGCAATTTCCGTAGACTTCCTCTTGGATCTTGGATCTTGTCCTCATTATTTTGAATATTGCTTTGCGATTAGTCAAAATTGAAACTGATTTTTAAAAGTAGCACTTTAATGAATTAGATCCAGTTAACAATACTGGTGTTGGCTCTGTTTGTGCGTTTGAGTTATAATCAATCTTGCGCAAGTAAATCCACTATTTTGTACGTTGTGGTGGCCCAAACCTGAAAACATGAATTATACCGATTTGTTGAGTGGTTTTTGTAATAAGTTTGTTTATTGAATAGCAAGTACAAAAGTATGGCATGCAAAAAATCTTGAGTTCAAAATATTCGAGGTTAGAAAACAAAACAAAATTTAATCCGAATTTGAGATTTTAGTAAAAAGAAAGAGTAAATAATTTATTTGCAAATATTTGAAATGTCCCACCGTTCAAAAGCAGTGAAGTCTACGGAATTACCTTCTTTCCAGGGAATTGTTTTGCATAAGCAGTGCAGCAGTCAGTCGTAGTGGTCCCAATGGTCTGGTCCGGACCACAAAATATGGTCTGGTCCTGGTCTGGTCTGGTCTGGTCCGAGGATTTCGGACCAGACCACAATTTTTTGGACCAGACCAGACCAGACCACTATTTTGTGGTCCGAATATTTAAAACAAAAGTCGTTTTCAGAATACACTAAACTAACTTAAAACAACTTGGTGTTTAAGAATATTTGCTGTATTGTGAATGTAAATATTTATAAGCATTAAGTAGTTTGAAAAGTCCATTTAAACTCAATATTATAAGTACGTATATCGTATATATTTAGCTTAAGAATTTTTTTTCAGTAATGTGGTCCAAATGGTCTGGTCTGGTCTGGTCTGGTCCGAAAATCCGGACCAGACCACTGGTCTGGTCCAAAGAAGTTGGACCAGACCAGACCATAAAATTGAGACCAGACCAGACCATTGGGACCACTAGTCAGTCGGCAGTTATAACCATTGTGTTAATTAGGCTATCCTCAACATGGAATGTGACTACTTAAGTGATCCACAGAAAAGTAGGCCCATTTTGATAATAATAATGACGTCATTTGTGGACGATTTCCATGCAGAAGCAGACGAGGAGCAGGAGCACACCGTAAAATTGAAACGCAACACTACCTAAACAGTGATGTGTGACATGTGACAGTGACATGGAACTCCTATGCATTATTTACATTACAAAATTAACTTGGAGTTTATTAAATATTTACTTAGCTGCGCCATGACACTGTTGTAAAATTAAATCGTAAAATTAATTAAACTTGGTAAAAATCTATTTCGGATACACAATTATGCAACATTTTTGAAGTATTTTTGAGTAATTATTTATTAGCAGATTCTGTTAATATTATTTACGCCTTTTAAAACAAAAAATATTACATGGCCGTAATCAAACGATGCTAATCATGTATTTGTGCTGAAAATTAATTTATTGTGTGAAATTACAATATTTATTACATATCGCGAGTGAAGAAACAAAAAGACCCATATATATCTATTTTTAACTAAAAACAATATCTATTATCTACAAAATTATTGAAGCACGTCTTGAATGCATTTAAATAGAACATTTTGAAATTTTGAAAAATATGTAACTAATTCCAACATTTTGCAGTTTTTCAAAAAACATGGAATAAGAACATTTTGTACCTTTTCAAAAACATCCAAAAGAAACATTTTACGCTTTTTAAAAACATGTAAATCAAACATTTTGCAGTTTTTAAAAACATGTAAATAGAACATTTTACACTTTTTAAAAACATGTAAATAGAACATTTTACACTTTTCAAAAACATGTAAATAGAGCATATAAAAATTTTTAAAACCATGTAAATAGAAGATTTTGCACTTTTTAAAAACATGTAAATAGAACATTTTACGCATATTTCTAAATCGGTTTTTAAGACATAGTTCATTTTGATTCTAGCTTAAATTGGAAATGGGCCAATCTGGTTCTTTACAAACAATAATACTTTAAGTAGAAAATATTTTCTAAGAAAAATTTCAGTTTGTCTAAATAAAATCTGACCCGAAATTAATGTTGGCGGGAGAATTAGCGTTTGTGTTTTTGTTTAATGTGAATTTTTAAACCAGAGACTTTCGTGTATCTCGCGAAGCACCCAGGTTCTTGACACTTGCAAGTTCTTGCCATGTTTTTAAGGCGAAGAGCTTCCGTATGCCGCGCCAAATGTTCCCTGAGTCTGTCTTTCCGCTTGAAGGTTTTGCAGCAGTCTGAATGAAAACATTGAAACGGTCGTTCTTCTGAATGGCAAACCACATGCAATTTAAGCTCACTATTTGTTTTATATGTTTTTCCACAATTTGGCTCTGGGCACTTGAATGGTCTTTCGTCAGAATGACAGAGTAGGTGGTTCTTGAGACTACTCTGGCTTTTAAATGCTTTTCCACAGTTTGACTCTAGACACTTAAACGGCCGCTCATTGTTGTGTGACGTCATGTGCAACGTGTACAAGCTATAGTGCTTGAATGTGGAGGGACACTCTTGACATCTGTAGGGCCACCGTTTTAAGTCTTCTTCGTCCGTTGTGTTGACCTCCGGATGTGAAGCCAAATGGGACACTAATTCATCTTTCAAAGCAAAGGAGCAGGGGCAGAATTGGCATTTGAATAGCCACTCCTTTAATTTCGCAACTTCGATCCCATGAATACGCAGAGAATGTTGTCTGTACGTTTCATGATTCCAAAATAGCGCATTGCAGGGGATACAGAAGAGATGGCGATCTTTATGAGTCGCAGCACAAGTTACCAGGTGAGTTTTGAGCCAGGTTTTGGAATATCGTGAATCAAGACATAATTGACAATGTAATTTAGAATTCACTTTTTTACGCTTACGATCAGTTCTTGAAGTACTTCCAGTTTTTGCTAAAACACTTTGTGCGGAAGCTGACGGATTTGAACTGTCATTGGCCTCAGTTTTATTTATTAACTGAACCTGGGTGGCGGCTGAGTCATTAGATTTTTGACTTGGAGGATGTCGGGAGAAACCTGGGTCGTAGCCAACATCTGCAAAGGGGTCCCGTACAGGGTCAGGGTCAAGGTCAAGGTTCAAATCACTATCTTCAAACGTGCCATTATTGAAGGGGTCATCTAATTCATAGCTAGAAGAGGGTGGTTCGTCATCATGACCCAGGATTTCGGTTTCGAATTTTGGCATTTTCTCCAACAAAACCGTTTTTACGTCTTTTTGAAGAAAAATTTCTTCCTTCTGATTGCTATGAAATTCAATCAATTCGGATTTAACGATATTTGCCACAAGATCCGCGTCCCTTTTGTTGTAGTTTTCAACTTTAATGGTTGTTTCAAGTTCTTCGAATTCGGGTTGACATGGACGTAAGCTGAATTTAAAATCAAAAACAAGAGCGTCAAATACTTTTTGGCAATGGTAGAGAGAATGTTTGACAGAGTTACAATTTAGGGGTCGTCCATAAATGATGTGATCGAAACAGCGCCGTTGCCAAGACTCTGTGACTCCTCTTTCACTAGCTGACCCATTTTGTAAATAGCTATCTTTAACATATGGGGTGTCATCGGTATCTAAATTAACTCTGACCGTAACGTCATGTATGGACGATCCCTTATTCGTTAAGTAGTTACAAATTGACGTCATCATAAACCGCAAAGCAAACAAAATTCAAGGAATGACAAACATATTACTTAATAATTTTAAATGCTAGTTAGCATACAATATTTAGTTAAGTACACACGTTGTCGAATCAATGTTTTCTAAAATAGAAAATTAAAACGTAAACTTTAACTGTCGAAATGTATTATATAATTAACTTTGGAAACTTTACCCGAATTGTTGTTTCCTGGATCTTGTCCTCATTATGTTGAAAAATGTCTTACGATTAGTAGAAGCAGAAACTGATTAGTTAATTTAAGCTTTTGTACTTCATTAAAAATTAGTTTAGTACTACAATCTTAGAAGTTGGCTCCGTTTACGAGTTATACTTAAACTTTGAACTTGCACATTTGTTATTTTCATAGCCCAACTCTGAAAACATTCGTTATGAGGATTTTTTAAATAGTTTTTGCAATAAAGTTGTTATGACCAGCAAGTAGCAAGTCACAAGTAAGTTATATTTATAACAATACAATTCATGCGCTTATTTTCATATCAATATCATATTCATTTTTTTTTAAATAATTACCAAGTCTTTCATCAAGATTTTAATTTCAAGTTCTCCGGCTCTGGCCCCGGCTCCGAACCGAACACAACACGGAACTCTTCAATATAATATGTGATGAATGTAATTACTTTAAGGAACTGACTTGGAATAGTCAATTAGTGAGATACAATAGATGAATTAATGAAAAAATGTTTCAATCTGTAGCAAGCAAGTGGAATTACTCAGTGTAGATTAGCCGTCTGGTCAGATGTTAAAAGGTCAGAAAACAATTCTTTCATTTGATTTGAGTAAACTTAGTAAGTAAAAAGAAAAGTTAGTTAGTTATTTATTCAAATTTTTGTTGTACAGTTTTTGGATTCCAGTCTGAATTTGAATGGTTGCGCCAATTTGAGACTAAATACTAACACCAACGTCTACACAATTTTCTTCTTTCTGTTTCTGTACCTTCGAGGGTTGAGTGGTGTTTAGCCTTAGCCAGCCGAGTCGTCCTTGTTTTTCTTTCTATAGAACTAATAGAACGGCAAAATACAAAAGATTTTGCAGAAGATGCTGATAATGGAATGGAGAAATGAATAATGGTATTAGGTAGTTGCTAGTGCAAACATTATGGAAATATCTCGCGGTATTTCCTAAATGAATTCGGTATTGTAACAATCTCAAAAATCAATTTGGCGATGGGTAATGGTCGTTCCCTTTTTTTGGCTTCTTTTATGGGCGCTGCCATTAAAACAGTAAAGATGTTAGTGACGTAACTTATATACCAACCGAATTAATCAGGTAAAATTTGGGTAACGCCAAATTTGCATTCCTTGGTATTTAGACAATTTAAGACGTCATTTATGTACTATCCAATTAAATTATAACTTGGGTGACGTCATTTATGAACCAGTTTAATCAAAAATTGAGATTTTGGGACGTCATTCATGAACCTTGCCATAAAAATAATGTTGATTTAGATTTGAGCGACGTCATTTATGGACTACCTCGATATAAGAATGAAAATTTTGGAAACGTCACTTATGAACTTATCCAAGTTATAGTAAAATTTCCTTTAATTTTATTGAAAAAGTGAGTGATTACAAATTAGTTTAAACAATTAATTAAGTATGAAGGAATAAAGGTGTTGGAAATCAAAGAAGATCTTATAAATAAGCTGTTTATGTGTTTAGCCCTAACTCGTATTACTACCGAGAAAATTTCAGTAATTCAAACTCGGATATGTCATTTTCTTTCTAAAATGATCGTTACGAATGGGTAGTGTGGTTGGTTACGTATTACTGAAATGACACCTTAGACTGCAGTCTACATTCGAACATTTAAAATGTTTGGTTTCTGAGTGACGGATGCGGTGCCGTTAAAGATAATGCTTCATTTTAAATGTTTCCCCACAATTTGGTTCTGGGCACTTGAATGGTCTGTCGTCAGAATGTAAGTTGCGAAGGTGACTCTTGAGACACCCCTGGCTGTTAAATGCGTTCTTACAATGTGGACAATTAAATTCCTACTCATTTGTGTGTGTCCTTATGTGCAACGTGTGTACACACTGTAGTCTGAATGTTAAGGGACATGATGATAGCAGGAGTAATGATGAGCAAGAGCATGTTTAATTCTTCAGTTACGATATATACATTTCGGACTTCTTTGTGTGTAAATTAATTAATTAATTAATTATGACAAAGGTAGACCATTAAAATTACTGTGGACTTTGTAACCTTCCGAAACGTCATCCATATGACTACATTGGTGGTAGATAAAAAATTTAAATTACCTTCCATTTTTACTTGTGTAGTTAACAATTAAAGTATTATTTTTACTAGCTTTATCAGGTAGTAGTTAATTGTGAATATGACATGTGCAAAATGTTAAGTACTTAATAGCGTTGGTAAAAAAAGAAAAGTGCTTTATTGTTGACAGTTCAAAGTTTGAATTTGTATTGATTTGCTGAGCTGCCGCATAAAGTTTAGAAACGAATGAACTCAAACAGTTTGCTTCATTGCCACCAGAAACGAACGGAGTGGAAACTGGAAACTCAAACTGGAAACTCATCTCATGGCCGAAAGGAAACATCCCTGCGAGCGAACACTCGTTTTCGTTAAGAAAAACCCTACATGAGAAAACACAATCACTCATCTTGATTTTCTGCACATTTCTTTGTTAGCTCGATCAATAAAAATTTTCTCGTTGTAGCGTGTCAGCCTGTGCTGGAAATCTCGAGATGGTTTAGGGCAAAATAAGATTCTCTCTGTTTTCTAAGTATTCGAGTAGACTGAGCAATACACCTGTACTTGAATACAGCGTCGGATCCGATAGGAAAAGGATCATTGGGGTGTTTTAGAAGAGTAACCATCAGATCGTACTGAAACCGATAGAGTATTTGCCTGTAGGAGGCTAGCCTATGTTCTCGTATAGATTACTGTAAAAACTAAATAGGCAATTTAGACAGGCTCTTAGTGAAAACCCAGACGGAGCCTTGATAGCAATTGATCAAGAAGGCGCCTTTGATAATGTTGAGCACGAGTATCTACTAACTTTATTAAAGGAATTAAATTTTCCAAAAAGCTTTATAAACAGTATAAAACTTTTATATACAGATAGCATATGTACGGTCAATCTAGGTTTAATACGCACTGCTCCGTTTAATTTTAATAAGGGGGTCAAGCAAGGGGACCCTCTTGCAAGCTATCTGTACATTATTTGCATTCAGCCATTATTATCAATGTTATCCTTTCACCTAGCTAAAATTAGGAAAAGTCCGTTCAGATCGGCTTCTAGTATGTATCACTCAGACTATGCTGACGATGTAATTGTAGGTGTGTCTTGCACAGAACATATTGAGAAAACTCTAGAATTACTTAATGTCTACAGTCAGTGCTCAGGTGCACGACTTAACAAAACAAAAACTAAATGCCTCTTACTTGGCAATTGGAAACAATTACAGACAAATAATTTATGTGGACTAAATACAGTCAAGGATGGCATTAAAATTCTTGGAATCTACTATGGATCAAAAGAATACGAACAAAAGAATTTAGATGAATGTATCTATAAAGTAAACTGTAAAATTAGTTACTATAATAATATTGGAGTCTCAAGTATATTTACTAAGGCTATACTGCTAAATATGTATATCTTGCCAGTAGTGTGGTTTATACTAAAAGTCATATCTCCTCCAGATTCATTTTTCTCGACGCTTGATAAAATAATTAGAAAATTTATATGGCCAAAGGTCCCATGGACGACTATTGATAAACTCTACCTA
Organism: Dicyrtomina minuta; assembly: GCA_949802685.1. Lineage (NCBI taxonomy): Eukaryota > Metazoa > Arthropoda > Collembola > Symphypleona > Dicyrtomidae > Dicyrtomina > Dicyrtomina minuta. Next base: position 88,150,628 of record OX461808.1, on the reverse strand, counting down.
CCTCCTGAAGGCGGTGGTTTGGGTATAAAATCCCCTAAAATTATGCACGACCTGTTTAGGCTTAGGGATACTATTAAGCTCATTAATCATCCTAAAAATATTCTGACGGATAATTACTGTCTACAAATGTACAATAGTCTAATCGGGAAACCTAACTACGAAAAAAATACGTTAAATGAAATAATAGCTAGATATAATATAAAACTGTCTGAGCTCCCTAAGCATATTTATAACGAATTAAGGATAAACGCAAAGCTTATCTCTGGTCAGGACAGCTTTAAATATCTAAGTAACTATGTATCTCCATACCTCCGTATATATTGTGATAATAATATGCAAATACTGAGTATAGATAGAGGGAACTGCCCTTCGTTTAGGTACAGAAGTATTGATAAAGAAATTTCTAAACTGCTAATTGTACTAAACCATACAGGAAAAACGTGTACCTTTAGTGACAACCTCTCTGTGCAAACAGCAAAAAATGAAAATAATATGCCACTTAATTATAATAACTTAGCTTCTACAAAATACAATGAATCATATAAGGAAACTGCATCCAAAAATTTATCTGAATCACTCCTACACAATAGCGAAAAGGACAAAATTTGGTTATTATGGAATAATGCTTTATTAACTACCCATAAGGCTTTTATCTTTAAAATTCGACTAAATAATAAATGCCCCAACTGTAACAATGTACATAGAGCCTCCACTGAAATCGTCAAATGCCCCCACTACCTCAAAAGTTGGCTTAAAATAGTAGACATAATAAAGCTCCTTGACCCTAGTGTAAATATTAAAGATATTTCTCAATATGGAATACCTAAAAAAACAATTGTTAGTTCATTAATTTTTATAGCGTACGTATCATTCTATAAACACTACATACTTACTGTTAATAATAAACAAAATGTCAATATTTACGAAATAATTTTCTCAAGATTACTACAGCTATCTCAGAGTGTAAGTCAGGTTGCTATAATCCTACCAAAAATAAAAACAATGCTAAAATAACCAATTGAATATAGAGATAAGTGGATGGGATGAGCGTATATGATTATGAATACTTATATAAGTACTATGATATTAATATTGACTATGCTAAAGATATACTATATACAAAGGAAATATTATTGTTGTAAAAATCATTACTATATTATAATTATATTTAATGAATTAATTGCACAATGTATTTGTATTATTGTACATTGTAATGAAAGGGAGAGAGTCTAAAAATAAAAAAGATAAAAAAATTTTAAAAAATATGACAAGCATTTTCAAATTAAAAAAAAACATATTTCCCTGTAAAGCTTAAACTAAAATAAAGCAGCTGAATTAAAAAAGCACTAGAGATCAAGAAAAGAAAAACTAAATCAGATGTTGATACATTTGGTGGTTATTAAATTCAGTAAGCATTTAGAGTTTGGTAAGCAATTAAATTTATTTAAAAACTATAAGAGTTTAAAATTTTTTAACTAGGGCGTTAGATTCGCTGAAAGTACACAACAAAATTTATAACAAAATCTAAATGCCTAATTTAGTAAAATCGTTAATTTAAGAACATAAAAATATTTTTGTATAACCAAAATATAATTATAAAGGGATTAGGGAGGTCAAAAAAAAAAAAAAAAGGTCAAAGGAACTTTATTTGTAAGGGGTTTGGTGTTTCTAATCAATTGATCAGTTCTCCCAACACGAACCCCCGTGTGACTAGCTTACCCCGTACTAACACAGAGCCAAGTAAGCCTTTAATGACATAGGTCGCATAAGGTTAATAAAAAGGTCTCCAAAACCCAGGTTTACAAATATTTTTTGTAAAAAAATTAAAAATTTTGAATTTTTTAAAATCCAGAATTATCTTTGTAGCTAATGTTTTAGAGATCATGAAACTTCAAATTTGATAAAAATCGGTTGAAAATTGTAGGATCTACAGGGTTGCAAAAAATCAAAAATTCGAATTTTTTAAACTTTGGCGGGCAACTGTGAGCGAATCTCTGACCTGCGACAAAAATGATTAAGCGCACGTTAAATATTTGCGGTAGACGCGCCTAACGCGCATAAACTTGAGTTAAAAGTCGTCGCACATGGGTTGACCCTTCCTTGTAAGTAGTTATTAATTTTTTAAAAAATCAGGCTGTAATTATCTTTACAACTTCAATCCTATGTTAACGAGCGATTTATTTTTATAAAGTTTTTTGAACTATAAGTTTAAATTAGATGGACAAAGAATGCTGAACCATACAAATGTGAATAGGTCGATGCGATGGTAAAACTATTTTGAAAAATGTATTATTGTAAAAGTAGAGATAGTTGCGCGTTTTAGAAAAAACAATTGTCTCATGAGCTTAAAATAATATTTTTGCATGAATAAATTGTCATATGTGACCTTTCTTTGCCCATTTGTGCGGAAATATATGGTAAACAACAGTAAATGCAATTCAGCAATACATGCGCTTAGCGGAGAATCAGAATGAGTCATTTCAAAATCACGCTAATAATAAAATTAGAGGTTCTAGCCAAAGTAGTGCGCTGGTGCAAGCCCTACTGGTACGATTGACATCAACACGAATAGTACGGGTGCAAGAAATACCAGTATGAAAAGTAGAGACTATAGCAACATCACTTGTTAACGATATTTATTCACGAAATGGTGACACTAACAAAAGGAGCGTGCTTATAATTATGACATTTGATACGCCCTTCAAGGACGACTTCACACCATCTATAACACATATGCCTGTGTGCATAACATTTTATCACTGGACTTTTTTAAAATTCCAGTGATTAATAAAGATATGTAGAAAAATTAAAACAAATAGCGCTAGTTATATCTCAGAAAGGAATGGTTTTACCTGGTACGCGCCAATTTCAAAAAGTCATATCTACAAAAATCAGGCTACTTTCAAATAGTAGGGATCCAAAGTAACTCGATTGCATTTTGCTTTGTTTGGTCACAGTAGCCCGCCAAAGTTTTAAAAAATTCAAATTTTAATATTTTGCCGCCCTGTAACTTCTACAGTTCTTTGCCGATTTTGACGCGGTTTGGTTTTTTCTAACGTTTACACTGTTTTCTACAAAGTAATTTCAGGATTTTTTAAAATTCAAAAATTGTCATTTATTCGATAAATTTCTGAAAAAACAATATTTTTAAGGCCTAATTTTATCGACCAATTTTTTCGAAAAAATGAAAATTTTCGAATTTTAAAAAATCCTGAAATTACTTTGTAGAAAACAGTCTAAACGTTAGAAAAAACCAAATTGCGTGCAAAATATCTACAAAAACCAGATTTTTGTAGATATGACTTTTTGAAATTGGCGCGTACCATGTAAAACCATTTCCTTGTCAGTACAAACTTAAAAACACTCAAAATAAAATGAAAACCATACTTGGTATAATTACATATTTGCGTTAGTTGCGAAAAGATTACTAAATGTCTTTAAGATGTAATACTGATGCACACTTAAACAACAGGTCTTGAAGGAAATAAAGCATGTTATAGAATGAAATAATAAAATTATATAACCAGTAATAGTTTTCGTCAACTAGGACAAATAATCCTAGTGCTTCACCGACAATCAACCCATAAAATGCTGAAGTAATCAAAGAATCTCCCAAAGGCAGAGACTCATCACTATTTTCTTCTCGTTTTGTAGTATTTATGTAATGTTTTTCCTGTGCAGCTCCATCCTCATAAGCGTTACGAAGTAGATCCATCTCCAGCAACAGTCGAGTCTGCATCCAGCGCTGAACTACGCCTGAGTTGAGAAGTAGTACGAAAGCGTCCATAAGGATATCACCATTCGACGTTGCAAAATTCCAACAAAATAACGAAGGTAGAATGCTGTCCTGCAAAACGTGGGCCCGCCGCTGAAAATTCTTAAAGAGTAACTCAGAGTACAATGAAATTTCCTCCTCCGGTACAACAGAACAGATTTTGTCTCTCCCGTATAGCCCAGAGCACGGAGTGCCGTGCGTTTCAATTTCTGGCCTAATTACAGACCTATTTAGAATTAACTCATACTGAGTTAACCGATTTCCACTCCAACTGTTTTCTTTACAATCCTCAGCGGCCCGTTTAACGTTGTACTCATCGTTTCGTGACAAATTGAATAGAAAATTTTGATTGACAAGGTCAGGCAGAGTTCGTTCAACAGAGACTGGCTTGTGAGCTATTTTGTAGCTTTGCCAAAACGATGAAAAGACTAAGCTCGTCCATACAGCAAATAAAACCCAGGATGTGTAGAATATATGTATTCTGGCTAAAATTCAGTTTAAAGCCAACAATTTGTCCTACAAACGGCAACAACGTCAACTCGAACGCAGTATTTACTGAAATACTTTGCCAAAAGCTAAGTTTGAACAGCACGACCGTTGAAAGCGTACAAATGACAAAGCATGTCCAAATTTGCCAACTAAAAGGGAGGACGAGGAAAGCAAAGGAGCTGGGAACGTTTTCGTTTAAGCGTGTTCCGTAAAATATACGAGAGTATGTTATTTCGGTTAGAACGAGCGAGTTACGATACTCTGTTATTAACCTTTTGTACGCAGAGATCATGCCTTCTCTGCATAGTTTGCGTGCGTTTTCCGCGCTTAGAGGCGTTTTGATGTGCTGAATAGTCATCGTGAAATTTACACGTGTACTAAGAACGTCGAGAACAGAGAAAATTGGATCGTACTGATGATATTTGTGAAATTCAAGGCGCTCATATTCTACATCATTTGGAATAGCGTATCTAAAAAGACCCACAATTACTTTAGACCCGTGAAAATCTCTGCGAAGTGATTTCAAAGACTTGATAAAATTCCTAAAAGAGGTCCAGGATGATTCATACGATAAGGGATCAAATTTCATAACACACAACTCCTTTCCTTGTGGTTTGCATCGGAATTGAAATCTGCGGACATGATTCGTTTCCACTAAAGATCTACGGACAACTAAACTTAGCCAAATAAAGTTGACTGGGAAAAAACAATTAATTTGTCCAGGAAATGTTAAATAATATTCAAGGTAAGTGGAATCGGTCAGCACAATCCACACATCACTTTTGTGGTTGTCGAAACCCAAGAAACGTTCATCATCGCTACTTTCTTTGGGTGTGTAAAACGGAATCCAATAGAAGTTTTCAGTGTCACTTGTATAAGGGATTAACAAGTTTACAAAGCAAATATCTTGTTTCAATCGAAAAATATCTTGTTTTGTTTTAAATCTGTCAAAGTTGTGAGAATTCTGAACGGTTGATCCTAACTTAGCGAGAATGCGGTTGACCTGTAACTGTATTTCTAGGCCTGCGTTTGAATTAGACATGAAATCTTCGTTCACAATTGAAATTTGACATTTTTGGAACAATTTTAGAACGGATTGCAGACGCGGGTCAATCTTTTCTTGAGGAATCTGATGAGGGACGCATGACAATTGTACGACGTACAATAAGACATGTATAACTATTACTAATTGATTTTTCTCCATTTTACAAGCCAACCTGCCCTAATGAAGTGTTCAAAGCGATTAAAAAAAGTTCTCATGCCGAGCAGTTTTTCTTTTAAACATAGTTACCTAAGTTGCGCGTGTCACTTGAAAAGACGAATGATGCTTTGGTAGTCAACCATTAAATTTTTGGCTATAACTGTCAATTATATTTTACTGCCAAAGAGTATTGGGTATTCAAAATCTATTTCGTTTATTTAGTTGTGCCTAGAGACTATTACAGAAATTGCAAAATGTCCCATGTGGTTTTGCGTGCTGCATAGTAAATAATGTGAAGAGCTAATAAATTGTTTTAAATTAAGAGCTAAAGCTCAAACTTTTAAAACTATTTCACAAAAACTATAAAAACTACAAGTGTACCTACACTATAAACGAAAAAGGTTAAAAAATATAAAGCAAATGCATTGGTTTAGCTAATAAATCGCAATCATTGCTGTCAAACGGGGGCCCGAAGTAGGTGCTGAGCGTACAGCGCCATTTGACACATAAAGAGTAGAACCCCATTGGGGCATCGCTCAAATTATGACAGCGCCTAAACCTCACCTTCCCCCTCTCCTACTTGAGTCCCTCGTTTTATAAATTTTGTAGTCGCACGCACAGCCTTACAATTTTGACAGGACGAACGGCAGACAGTTTCAGTTTTGACATTACAGGTGGTCTTGGCATAACTCGTGTGTTTGCAATTATGCTTCGAAACTGTGAAATTGTAAAAAAAAAGTTGCCGGTACAAATGCTTTTTGTACAAAAATGCTTGTTACGATGGGCTGTCTACCAGTGGTATAGATGCAGGTGGTACGGGTACAAGTAGTAGGAATACAAATTGTTTAAATACCATTCGTACAGGAACGACTTGTTACGGGTTTAATTTAAAACGGGCTATATGTGCGATCACGAGTGGTTTCAGTAAAAAGCAGTGGACTAGATACGAGCTTTATTAGCATAAGTGGTGCCGTTACAGAACATGCTAGCCATACACGTTTGTAGATGACGTGATATTAAAATACGATGGGAAAAGTTTCTATGCTAAATATGGAGGTACTTAAAACTATAAAACTATGCTATTTAAAGGACGTCATTTATGGACGATCCCTTCCTAAATAAAACCCATATGCCTAAGTGTACGTGACATGCAATAAACGTACGATGGTAAAAATTTTAATGTTAAAAATGGGGTACTCAAAACTATGATATTTAAAGGACGTCATTTATAAACGATCCTTAACTATCTAGAACCCATATACCTAGGTACGTGAAAAAAAATTCTACATTTTAAGCTCCTAAATTATTTACCAGCAAATTATGTTAATAGTCTTTGCGTCTTTTAGAATTACGAATATCCCATGGCTATAATCAAACGATCGTAACCATGTAAGTACTTGTGTTGAAAATTGATTTATTGTGTGGAATTAAAAATATTCATCGGAGCGCTTTGTACATATTACTTCAAGTAGAAAATATTCATTTTGTCGAAATAAAATCTGACCTGACATCAATCTTGGTGGGAGAATTAGCGTTTGTGTTTTTGCTTAATGTGAAATTTTAAACTGTAGGCTTTCGTGTATCCTAAGAAGCACCCGGGCTCTGGACATTTAAAAGTTCTTTTTGTCATGAGTTTAAGGTGACAAGCTTTCGTATGCAACGCCAAATGCTCCTTGAGTCTGTCTTTCCTCTTGAAGGTTTTGCAGCAGTCTGAATGAAAACATTTGAAAGGTCGTTCTTCTGAATGGCAAATCACATGATTTTTAAGCACACCATTTGTTTTAAATGTTTTGCCACAATTTGACTCCGGACAAGCGAAGCGCTTGTCCTCAGAGTGACCGAGTTGGAGGTGAGTCTTGAGTCTACTTCGGATTTTAAATGCTTTTCTACAATTTGGCTCTGGGCACTTAAGCGGATCTTCATTTTTGTGGGATAGCATGTGGAGCGCGTACACTTTATAGTGACTGAATGTGGAGGGACACTCTTGACATCTGTACGGCCACCGCTTAAAATCTTCTTTATCAGTTGTAGTGGCTTCCGGATGTGAGGCCAAATGGGCAACTAATTCATCTTTTAGAGCAAAGATCAAGGGGCAGAATTGGCAGTTGAATAGCCACATTGGAGGATGTCGGGAGACACTTGGGTCGCAGTCAACATCTGCAAAGGGGTCACATTCAGGGTTAGGGTCAAGGTCAAGGTTCAACTCACTATCTCCAAACGTGTCATTATTGAAGGGGTCATCTACTTCATAGCTACAAGAGGGTGGTTCGTCATCAATATAATCTCCCAGGATTTCTGTTTCGGTTTTTGGTATTTTCTCCAACAAAACCGTGTTTACGTCTTTTTGAAGGTAAATTTCTTCCGCCTGATTGCTGTGGAATTCAACGAATTCACATTTTACGATATTTCCTACATGATCCTCATCCCTTTCACTGTAGTTTTCAACTTTGATGGTTGTGTCCAGTTCTTCGCATTCGGATGGACTTGGAAACGGATGTAAGATGTGTTCGGCCTCAGTTTCACGTTCATTGTTCACAGAGTTGCCACTGCATTTAGAACCAAAAAGATCGAGCTTCAATTAATTATTGGTAGACTTATGCTATTAATCATACAACATTTAGCACAAAACACACGTGTTCGAATCAATGTTTTCTTATAGAGAATTAAAACGTACTTAAAATTACTGTCGAAATTTATTATATAATAAACATTGGAAACTTTACCCGAATTTTTGCTCAGTTTTCGCAAAATCCTTCTTGGATCTTGTCTTCATTATGTATAATAATGTTTTTAGTAGAAGCAGAAACTGATTTTCAATCTTTTGTACTTGATTAAATCAGACCCAATTTACAATCTTAAAGTTGGCTACGTACACGAGTTATGCTCAAACTTGCGTGAGTAAATCCACATTTGTTTATTTCCTGACCCAAATCTGAAAACATTAATTATTACGATTTGTTAAATAATTTTTGTAATAAAGTTGTAATAACCAGCGAGTAGGTTACATTTATAACAATCAACAATGCAATCTACAATTTATGCGCTAATTTTCATATCAATATCATACTGAATTTTTTGAAAAATAATTACTACGTCTGTCAGGCTTTGCCTGTTATTCCTTCTAAAGCTTCAAATTGCAATTCCAAATTCTCCGGCTCCGGCTCAGGCTCCGAACACAACACCGAACTATTCGATATTGTATTGAATGTGTAATCCCTAAGGAACACAATTAGTGAGATGCAATAAATGAATTAATGAAAAAATGTTTTAATCAGTACAAGTGTAATCATTGATTAGAAAAAACAAATATATGCCTGGTCTGGTTAAAGATTAAAAGGTTAGAAAACAGTTCTTTCAATTGGTTTGATTGATTAAAATTAGTAAAAAAAAAGAAATTATTTATTTTATTCGAATTTTTCAATTTTTGTCGTACAGTTAAATTGTTATATTTCAAATGTAGCGCTTGCTGAGCAGTGAAGTCTACCGAAGTTTCTTCTTACAGTAAATAGAAAAACAAGGGCGGCTGGCCGGGCTGGCGGCTGCGGCTAGTGCGGCTGCGGGCTGGGGCTGGGGCTACTACTACTAGCTAGACTTACATTAGTTATAGTTAGCTAGACTAGTCATTTCAGTTTGAATTTGAATACTTGATCCTTTGCCTTTATATCTTTACCCTTATTTAGTAAATGGTCAAAATTTTGATTTTTATATTCAGCGGAAAATTCAAAAAAAAAATTAATTTTTAAAGGGATGGTCCATTAATGACATTCAGATCATACAGTGTTTTCAAAAAAATTAATCAATACAAGTAAAATGATATTTCTAAAATCAAAGCTGAAAGTACAATCTGTTTTTTGTTGTGTTTACTTAGTTCAAACTTGAATTATGATAGTTTTTAAATTTCACAGCAGTTTAAACTTGGATGCCATTCGCATCCGCTTGATCGCAAATAGTTCAATAAAAATGGATTTATCAGGAATGAAACCTGATGATCGTCCGGCAAATTAACCTGTTTTTGTTTTCATTCACTTCCAGGCGTTTTGACTTTTTGACAGGGGTCCATTCGACGTTTATTTGTGGAGACAAACTAAGTAAAATTGTGATAAACATGGTCATTTAAGGACTATCCCAAAAAATATATTGATAATTTGGGCAGTGTCATTTATGTACTACCCAATGAAATAATAATTTATGTGACGTCATTAAATAAACTACTGTAATAAAAATTTTTCATTTTGTAAGGCCATTTTAAACCCTGTCATTAAAAAATTGTGATTTAGATTTGAGCGACGTCATTTATGGACTATCCCGTTACAAGAATGAAAATTTCAGTGACTTCACTTATCCCACTTAAAGTGAAATCCCTTTTAATTTATTGAAACTTAATTAGTTACAAACTAGTTTACACAATTAATTAAAAATGAACCAAAGAATATAATTTCAAAGTAAAGCAGATCGTATAAATAATCTGCTTTGTGTTCAGTCCAAACTCGCATTATTACAAAGTAAATTTCAGTAATTCAAACTCGGATACACCATTTGCATCTGGAGCAGAAATGGTTCAATACAAATAGATTTGAGTGGTGTCGTTGGTAACGTATTACTTGAGTGACACCTTGCACACACTACAGTCTGCATTGGAACATTTAAAAGGCTTGATTTCGGAGTGACGGGTGCGGTGCCGTTGAAGCTCATGCTTCATTTTAAATGTTTCCCCACAATTTGGCTCTGGGCACTTGAATGGTCTGTCGTCAGAATGTAAGTTGCGAAGGTGACTCTTGAGACAGCCCTGGCTGTTAAATGCGTTCTCACAATGTGGACACTTAAACTCCCGCTCATTTGTGTGTGTCCTCATGTGCAACATGTACACGCTGTAGTGTCTGAATGTTAAAGGACACTCTTGACACCTGTAAGGTCTCCGCTTTAATTCTTCTATATCTTCTGTGGTGTTGAACATGGGATGTGCGGCCAAATGAGTTACTAAAGAATCTCTCAGAGCGAAGGCGCACGAGCAGAATTGACATTTGAATGGAAATTTGTTCGCTTTAGCAAATGTGGCCCCATGTAACCGTATGGAGTGTCTTCTGAGCCCTTTTTTATTTACAAATAGTACATTGCATTGGACACAGAAACGATGGCCATCCTTATGAGACGCAGCACACCTTTCCAGGTGAGTTTTAATCCAGGTTTCTGAATATCGTAATTCCTGACATAATTGACAACGGAATCTAGAATCCAATGTTTTACCCATGTGATCATACTGCGAAGGATTTTTTGCAGTTGCACTTGTAGTTCCGGATACACTTTTTTCTGCGGAAAATAAAGTATTTAAACAGTCATCATTGACCCCATCTGGATTTATTAAGTAAACTTGGCTGGCGGGAGATGAGTCATTAGAATAATTATGAATTGGAGGCGGTTTGGAAAAACTGGGGTCGAGGTCAACATCTTCAAAGGGGTCACGCTCTTCAGGGTCAGAGTTAGGGTCGTTATCACTGGACGTGTAGAAGTAGTCACCACTGTCGGCAACAATTTTTGTTTGAAGTATTTCCTCCGCGGTGCTGTCATTATCCACACGGGCTGCGTGAGTATTTTCAAATTCAAATATTTCACATTTCACTAAATTTTCTACACGGCTTTCAGTCCAGTTTTCGAGTTTAACTGTTGCCTCGAGTTCAAAGTTAGCAGCAGGTAGGATGTCCGAATTTTGTTTGATTTCATTTTCGCTTCCGTTTTTACTGTCTGTAATGTTGCTGCAAATTAAAAAAAACAATATTTCAGTAATTTTATGAGAATTCTTGGACAAACTGATATCGTCTGTGAAAAATCAAAATGACGGAAATGACCCATATCCAATTTGAGCTAGAATCAAACTGAGCTATGTCATAAAAACAAAATGGGAAACATGCTTAAAATGTTAACTAAGAGTTTGTGAACAGTGTAAATTGTTCTATTTACATGTTTTTGAAAAGTGTAAGATGTTCCATTTGCATATTTTTGAAAAGTGTAAGATGTTTCATTTGCGTGTTTTTAAACAGTGTAAAATGTTCTACTAGCATGATTTTGAAAAGTGTACATTAGCCGTTCTATTTACATATTTTTGAAAGGGTGCAAAATGTTGTAATTCCATGTTTTTCAAAAGTGCAAAATGCTCTATTTAAATGCTCTCAAGACATAATTCAATATTTATGTAGATAGTGGGTGTTACGGATCGCCATGGCTCTTTTCTATGACTATTTCTGACTGTTTGGAAACTAATACGAAGAACTTATATTATTTTATAAACAATAAAACTAATCATTTTAATAATAATTAAATAACAAATCTCTTCAACATTTATAGCCAATAGGCTGAACAGTGCTAATTTACACTGTAGTAATTAGATTACTAAATTGTCATAAAATTGAGGAGCAACTTGCAATGCAATTTTATCATTCAAGAAAGAAACACGTATAACTTATTTTCTCCTGTATTTTTTAATCAGGATTTCGACATTGTATTTACGTGTATTCTTCAACTAGTAATTTGATAGTGTCTGAGTTTATTTGTGAATAAATATTATTATCTATAACTCTCTGCTGTCCACTACTTCGCATAATAAATACGACGAAACATTTATTATGAAATCGAACTATATTTTAATTACTGGTCATTCGTGCTCGTAATATAAATGGCGCCCTCCGACAGAATCCAACTCAAACTTTGACCCAAAATTCGCTCGAGCCAAAATTAAAAATTTTGCGCCCTCCTACCGCAGAACTCACCCGTGATCCAGAAGTTATTTTGTGCTGCAGTTTAAGTCCTCTTGATGTTCGCCACATCAAGGGGTGAAGACCTACAGTGAAGAATCTTCTAGGGTGGTTGCGTTGTTGCCATATTCTGTGTCGTTGCGACAGTTCGACTACCGAGTGTCTGCGTGGCTCTTGCTCCGGCAAGTCGTTTCGTTCGGTACTCGCGTGTTCACAGTTGTAGCGTGCAGAATTTTTGGCTCAGCTCCACACTCGTCGAAATTCATGCTTTTGGACCTATCAGACACGGACTATCGCCAATTTTTTCAGCTTTCAACGACTCTGCGCATGAAGAATCGGATTGCTGCATCCGCGCATGCGCAACGACTGTTTTTGTCGCTTTGCGCTTGAGAAACTCAGATTGCTCATTCCACGCATGCGCAACGACGGTTAGTGTCGTTGTGTTTTATTTGCCGCGTGACTTCGAATTCAAGCTCAAGATTATTATCCCGGACGACAAGTTTAAACTCCTACACATAGGGTTACCATACTCAACGAACAAAATCCATCTTTAAATTTCTTGATGTCGTCAACATCAAGGGGTGAAGACCGGGGCTGAACCGATTTTGTTGCTTATGCGACTACGGTCATCAATTTACGCGTTGTGACCTTTTGACCTTAACTTGACCTTTACGTAATTTAACTAGTTTTTTTAGGAATTATCGCTCAGATTGTTGGCATATCAACTTGTGTTACCTAAATTACGATTCGACACTGTCCAGTGACCTTTGACCTAACTAAACTTTATAGTATTTTAGCAGGCAAATTCTATTAAATTTTCGACAATTATCTGCAGAGCATATCCTTAAAGTCATGTAAAAAGTTTATTTATCAACGCTATCAGAATAATGCAATTTTGAAAGATTTTAAACTTATTGCCTAGGGTTGCCAGCTCAGTTTGAGTTGATTAAGTTTAGATTTGTTGTGAGACTATTACGCTTAAGTAATAAAAGTTATTGAAAAAGTTAGACAGTACACAGTTAAATATTGGCAAATTAAAGGGTTTAGGGTTAGCGTATTTTTAAAATAATATTTTTGAGTTTAACTTTCATCAAACGAATGTTATTTCAAAACGACAAAATAACTAAATTTAAATACTTACAAGGGAACGACGCGACATGCAACACCCAGATATCACAGAGACCCATTTCAAAAAATCGGGCTACTTTTAAATAGCACAGATACAAAGTAACTCGAGTGCATTTTGCGTTGTTTGGTCACAGCGGCCCGCCAAAACTTAAAAAAATTCAAATTTTGAAACTTTGCCGCCCTATAACTTCTACAGGTTTTATCCGATTTTAATGAAATTTGATTTTTTGTGATCTTCAGTCTGTATTATATAGAAAAATTTCAAAATTCAAAAAATTTTATTTTTTTGAAAAAAAAAGTTAAAAAATTGGGCCTCAAAAATAAACATTTTTTGTAATTTTTTTAGGAAATATGAAAATTTTCGAATTTTTTAAAATCTTAAAATTTCTTTATTGAATACAGGCTGAGTATCACAAAAAATCAAATTTCATCAAAATCGGACGAGAACTGTAGAAGTTATAGGGCTGCAAAGTTTTAAAATATGAATTTTTTTAAACTTTGGCGGGCCGCTGTGACCAAACAACGCAAAATGCACTCGAGTTACTTTAGGTCTGTGCTATTCAAAAGTAGCCCGATTTTTTGAAATGGGTCTCTGTGAAATCTGGGTGTTGCATGTCGCGTCATTCCCTTGTTAGAAATATAATCACTTATTTCTTCATTTAAGCAAATTTAATTATTCTCAGAACTTGACCAGATATATAAATTGCGTGAACTTCTGTAAACAAGACTGAACCTTAGTAAAAGTACAACCATAGTAAGAAGTCTTTAAAGATAGAAACTATAGAGACTCAGGGTAAAACTTATTAGGGTTAGCAGACTCAGAGTTTGGAAAGCAAAGTTTCTGGAAATTGTATAAAAGGGAATATTATTTGACTTATTACGATTACGAGAATTATTTCAACAAAGAAATATTAAACCATATGACATGGAACATTCAATTACTGACCTTATCGATGGTTTACAAACCAACAGTACGTTAAAACTTCTATCTTCTGACTTCAACGAAACCGACTGGGAAGAAATATTGTCCAACTTCGCAACAGAGATACTTGAAGGATGTTATTCACAACAACTAGCGGAATTTATAGTTCTGGAACATTGTACAATGAAGAAACTAAATGAAGTGGAGAGAAAAATAGAAGAACATACGTTACTAATAGCCGAATACAATACGGAAGATGAAGACGAGATAGCCTTTATACGACATCAATGGGTCGATCCCGCAAATATTGTGAAGGCTAATCTTCATCAGGTCTTAGCGTCCTTAGGAAAACAACGACAACAACTAAGGCAACATCCTAATCGCCACGTACTCGTACCAATGCAGCCAAACGAAGTTGCTGTTGATGACCGAGATACAATTTCCAATCGTGTTCCAGAAACAATTCATGAAATTCCTGTAATTACTGTTAGTTCCAAGATGGTTAAAGCTTGTGCTCAAATCTGTACTCATGCTACTACTGACAACTCATCGAATGCTTCTACATCAGCGACAACATTTACGACTGCTAACGAAGAGTTTTTAAAAGCTTACAAAGCAGGGGAAATTTTACGACAAGAACACGAGAACAAACTTAACGAAAGAGAAGTTAAACGTCAACAACGATTAAGAGAACTAGACGCAGAAGAAGAAAGTTTGAAGACTATACAACAGTCCTTGCTTATTAATCTTCAACTTTCTACTCTCACAACCGACATTGAACTAAGAACCAGTCCAACAGAAGACGCGAAAAATGCTGAAATAGTCACTGTTATAAATTCCGTTGCCATGAATTCACACAAGGTACAAACAGAGTCATGTTCCACCCAAAGTGTCCAAGGTTTAAGTATACTGAACGACATGAGTCAACGAAAAGATTTTGAATCGAAGAAATCTTTTGAGGTGAAGAACAACTACGACGACATAAAACCTATCCATTCTGAAGTTCATACAGAGCGTTTGTTAGACCACACGTCTGACAAAACTCTTAAGAATGAAATTCAAGATGCTACTGTTCTAAGCATCAAAAGTGTCTTAAGTAAACTAAAAGATTCTAAGCCGTATGAATATTTTGGAATGAAGAAAGAACATAAATCCATACAACTTGACAAGGCTGAAGTTCAAATTTTACGCCAAACCAAGGCTGTAATTCCCAACGAATTACATCCAAAGGTGGATGTGGAAACGTATCAATTTGTCAACTTTAGGTCTGGCAAGCCTAATGAGAATACAGATCCATCGGAGACTGTCAACGGTCCTAGAGATAAGGAATATGGTCCACCTATAAACAACGAATATGGTCAACCTACAATCAAAGAATATGGTCAACCTACAAACAAAGAGTATGGGCAACCTTTAATTTCTACGGACGACAATCTCAATAAATCTGACAGCAAAAGTCTAAATAATCGTAAATTTCCTGCAATCCAATTATCCGACAAACGAAAGAACAAACTGACTTGTAACTTTAGTACAATTCAGAACGTCAACGCTACAATCAAACAAAAATCAAACAAAACGAAAAATGAGAAGAATGATGCTCGAAGTATTAGACCATCTACTCTTCAATTCGTCAAAGGTTTGACAACCCTACTTCAAACACGGACAACAAAATCTTACTCAATGCAAGCAACCAGACACCTAGAAGCTCAGCTATTTCGTGGTGCTCGAGTTAAGATCAAAGGTTCAAGATTTAGTCAAGGTCAAGTATGCCGCCTCTGGAAATACCGAAAGAAATTTACTTATCGCCATCACCGATAGCTTATCGAATTCTATTAGATGATGATAAAACATCATCGGGGTGAAGTATGTTACGGATCGCCATGGCTCTTTTCTACGACTATTTCTGACTGTTTGGAAACTAATACGAAGAATTTATATTATTTTATAAACAATAAAACTAATCATTTTAATAATAATTAAATAACAAATCTCTTCAACATTTATAGCCAATAGGCTGAACAGTGCTAATTTACACTGTAGTAATTAGCTGAACAGTGACCGCTGTCACTGTTCAGATTACTAAATTGTCATAAAATTGAGGAGCAACTTGCAATGCAATTTTATCATTCAAGAAAGAAACACGTATAACTTATTTTCTCCTGTATTTTTTAATCAGGATTTCGACATTGTATTTACGTGTATTCTTCAACTAGTAATTTGATAGTGTGTGAGTTTATTTGTGAATAAATATTATTATCTATAACTCTCTGCTGTCCACTACTTCGCATAATAAATACGACGAAACATTTATTATAAAATCGAACTATATTTTAATTACTGGTCATTCGTGCTCGTAATAGTGGGTATTGTTTTGAGCTACAAATGGATTTAGGTCATTTTGGTTCTTCACAGACGATATACAATTTGTAGTGGAGTATTTTAATAATTAATTACGGTTTTTAACTGAATTAAATACAACAAAATGACACCAACTTGCTGCGTAATCAAAACTCAAAAGTGATGCCTCCAATGACCTGCCAATAACATCTTAACTAGTTGTAATAGGTGTATGTAATACATTAACGATTGAATTAAAATTATTTAATTATATGCTTACTCAGAAATATTTCCAGTATGATCACGGGGAATAAGCAGTTGTTTTCGTCTATTTGTAGTCATTTTTTGCAAGATTGTTAAAGCTAAATCTTATTAAAGGAGGCTGGGATTACACACTGAGAATTATCTCCTAATTGTCATGTTTAACTAACTACAATTAACAATCTGGATCCAACCTTTTCTTACTGTCTTGTTATAATTATTATACGCTTTTGTAAATTATTCTTTTGTATAATAAATAATTTAGGTAATTCATTAATTTGGATTCCAGTCTGAATTCAAATAGTTGCGCCAATTTCCGAGTGAAAGCCAATACCAACCAACAATGTCTTATCACTCTATCCTAATATTACTAATATATAATAATAATAATATAAAATATAAATAATATAATAATTTATTCATTTTGTCGATTTGGCCTCAGCCCATACAACATTTATAATTACAGTTTGATTTTGCAGGATAATTTATCCTTGGATATTACTAATATAAGTATCTTATTCTTATTTCTTTTTTTCTTTTTTTCTTTTTTCTTTTCTGTAATTCTTTAATTTCTTGTTCTGTGAATGTGAAGAATCAAAACAATAGATAATGATTTTTAGGGAAATATAAAAAGCACATCTTCAATTTAAACAAAATAAAAATATCAAGATACCGAAAACTGAAACTATGTTAATAGAACATTTTTGCATTTTTCAAAATTCTTGCAAATAGTGAAACTGCTAATCTTAATTTTATACGTAAATAGGGGGGTAAGTAATAAATCGTGAGTGAAGAATTGAAAAACCAAAATGGCCCATTTCCAATTTAAGCTAAAACCAAAATGAGCTATGTCAGAAAACAAAGTAAGAAACATGCGTAAAATGTTAATTACGAGTTTTTAAAAAGAGTAAAATGTCATATTTACATGTTTTTGAAAATTGCAAAATGCTCTAATTCCATTTTTTTGAAAACGTGTAAAAATTTTTAATTCTATGTTTTCAAAAATGTGAAAAAATTTCTAATTTGATGTGTTTAAAAATTGCAAAAGGCTCTATTTAAATGCTGTTAGGACTTTGAATATTTTTGTTGATAGTTGATATTGTTTTTACCTAAAAATAGTAACTGAAATGACCTTATTTTGGATCTTTACAGACGATATTTCGAAATTTTCAAAGAACAACGTAAATAGAACATTTTGCGCTATTTTTTGAAAGTATGCAAAAATAAAGTACTTATTACACTTAAAAAACTTATTAGTTGCTTTTGTATTTTTCATTAAACATGCAAACGGAAACGGAACATTATTTTAATTTTTTCAAAACTCGCAAATAAAACAGTTTACTAATCCATCCTCTCATTTATTCATTTATTACCTTTTTATAGCTGATTTTTATTCTACATTAAATTGGATATCGTCTGTGAAGAACCAAAATGACCAAAATCCATTTGTTGCTGAAATCGATATCAACTATCTACAAAAATATTCTATTATGTCTTGAGAGCATTTAAATTGAACATTTTGCACTTTTCAAAAACACGGAATTAGAATATTTTGCACCTTTTCAAACACACGGAATTAGAACATTTTGCACTTTTCAAAAATATGTAAATACATACAATACTTTGCACCTTTTCAAAAACACGTAAATAGAACATTTTGCACCTTTTCAAAAACACGAAAATAGAAAATTTTGGCCTTTTCAAAAACTCTTAATTAACAATTTACTCATGCTTCTCATTTCGCTTTTATGACATAGCTCACTTTGAATCTAGCTTAAATTGGATACAGACCAATTTGATCTAGAACCAAAAAATATTTACTGTACTTAATTTATGCACACATGTCTGATTCTGATAACATTGAGCTAGTATTAACTCCATTCAGTTTTGTTGTTAGTTTCCGTGCAGGAATAATGACATTTTAATATGAATTAAAAGTAATTAACACATGGTTTTAAATTTTGTGCAGTAAATTTTATTTATCTTTAAAAATCATTGCTATAGTTTCTATCATTCTACTTCCTTTTATGCTTGGATTTAATGTGAGAAATCAAATATTTGCGATCCGAAAAAGCTGCAGAGCAGCCGGGCTCTTCTGTACATTTGTAAGGACGCGTGTGAGTTCTTAAGTGATCACGTACGTATTTTTCGCATCTAAATTTCCTATCACAATTAGGCTCTAGACATGAAAATAGGACTGAATCTTTCCTTGTTGTGTGAACAATGGCATGATGCTTTTTGAGACTATCTTTGTGTTTAAATCTTGTTTCGCAATTTGGCTCTGGACAATGAATCATTCCTTGGTCGACTTTTGACCCCCTTCGTGGTTTCACTCCTGCTGCCTCTGGACAATTAAATGATTTATCTTCTGGATGGGAGCGTTGGAGGTGAGTCTTGAGGTGAGACGTAAGTTTAAATGTTTTCTCACAATTTGGCAATGGGCACTTGAAAGGTCGTTCCCCTTGATGTGATTTTTGATGCCCGGTTAAATGACTGGCACTGGCGTCGGTATTGACTGCGTTGTTTTTATGGTGGAACGCCGAATGGGCTAATAGCGATTCTTTGAGATTAAAGGATCTTGGGCAAATATCGCACTTCAAGGATCTGAAACCCACTGATTTGATCCCATGGATTTGAAGAGTGTGACGTTTGCAGGAATCCGGATTATAAAACATTTGATTGCAAGGGGCACAAAAGCGGCGACCTCGACCTTTATGAACGTCACCACATATTTTTACGTGATGTTTAAGATTTTGCTTTGAACTTTGAGTTTTAAGACATAATTGACATTGTAATGTGAAGATCAATGCTTTATGCTCTGCATTATTTTTTGAAGTAGTTTTTGCAGTTGGCAAAATAGTTTTTGCGGAACGACGTTGATTCGCACCAGCTTCATTACTTGACTGAACAGATTGTGCCACAGAATCGTTTAAATTGTGACTTGGAGGTTGTTGGGAAAAACTTTGGTCACAGTCAACATCTGCAAAGGGGTCAAGCTCAGGGTCGGCGTCCACATCCTCGTCACTGTTGTCATTATTGTAAATGTTGGTAGAATAGTTTGGGTCGGGGTCAACTTCGCTACCGATGAATTCTTCTATTTTCGGCGTTTTTTCGAACGTAACCGTAATCGTATCGTTTTGACTAAAATCATTGCCATTGTCTTCGTCACTTTTGCGGAATTCGACTAACTCAGATTTGACCATATTTACTAATGGACCGTGATGACCGTCACCGTCACAGTAGTTTTCATCTTTAACTCTTGTCTCCAGTTCATTTGCTGAAAATGGATGTAATAAATTATTGAGTTGGGCTTCGTTTTCTGTATCTGGTTTAACTTGAATGTTACTGTAATGTCAAAAATAAATATTAAATATGGAATACAGGACTTTATGTCTCACGGTCAATAAGCTCAATCAAAATTTAACAATTTGGTGAACACTTTTTACGGAATGAATACTGTACTGAAGCATTGGCAAGAAATGATTTGTGGTAATTAATGATGAAACAAAAAATAAATTTTGAAAGGTGGAAGAATAGACTTACTTTAAACACATTTCCAGTATCTCAGATTCTTTGGTATCTCCGACACATTCTTCGTTGAATTGATTTGGCATTCTTTCTGCTGATTTGAAAAAAACTCGTCTCGTTTTAATCAAACTCTCCGATAAAGTTAAAATACAAAAATCGTTTAAAATGTTGTGTAGAATCAACGACGAATGACGAATCACAATCACTGACTACGATTCAATTATGGGGAGCAATAAATTGACTAATTTATGTATAATAATTTCATTCTATAGCAAATCAGCGATAAGTAAAAACAAAAAGAATTGCCTCGTCTTTTTAAGGTTGGAAAAACACTTTTTTAGAATTTCGAATGCGATAATGATTAACAAAAGTCAGTTTATTCATTCAAAATTTTTGATGAAAGTTCCCTGCACTCGGGAACTTGTATATTCCTACCATTTTCCTACCCTTCCTAACCTTCCTATCCCCATGAGACGTTGCCGTCTTTCTCCTACCACTTTGTGAAATTTCCTACCACACTGGCGCGCCTTCTAAATTTTACTCAATTCTCCTACCTCTCGATTTGAAGCGCATATTGCCGGTAACTATTTTCCTACCCTTCCCCAAATTCCTATTTTTGCTTAAAATATTCCAACTTTATTAATCTAGGTATCTCATATTTCCTACTTTTCAGTAAATTTTCCAAAAGTGGCTTGTATTTTCCTCCTTTCGTCACGATACCCGTAGAAAATCAGTATTTTACTACCCCCCCCCCTCCCGCCAGCCCCGAATATGCCCATCAACAGTCTGTACTTTCCTACCCTCCCTCGAAATCCCTGATAGTTTCGTATTTTCCTACCCCCTCATATATTCCCTGGTAGTTTCGTATTTTCCTACCCCATCATAATATAATCCCCGCTAGTTTCGTATTTTCCTACCCCCTCATATAATCACTGGTAGTTTCGTATTTTCCTACCCTCCCTCAAAATCCCTGATAGTTTCGTATTTTCCTACCCCTTCATATATTCCCTGGTAGTTTCGTATTTTCCTACCCCATCATAATATAATCCCCGCTAGTTTCGTATTTTCCTACCCACTCATAATCACTAATAGTTTCGTATTTTCCTACTAGCTCATATGATCCCTGGTAGTTTTCTATTTTCCTACCCCCGCATATATATTCTCTTAGAAGATTCGCTTGTTCCTACCCTTCTCCAAAATCATTGTTACCTTCGTATTTTCCTACCCTCTCGTAGAATCCCCGTGAAAGTGCGTATTTTCCTACCCTCTCGTAGAATCCCCGTGAAAGTGCGTATTTTTATACCCTCTCGTAGAATCCCCGTGAAAGTGCGTATTTTTGTACCCTCTCGTATAATCCCCGTGAAGGCTCGTTAAATCGCCTTAAAGAGTTTTTATAACTATTTCTACGCAGTACTCAGCGTGTGAGTTTGCAATGACTTGTTGTTTAGTACCTAGCAGGTTGTAGGACATTTGCTACCCGGACATTTGGTACCTGGACAATTGCTACCCGGACATTTGCTACCCGGACATTAGCTACCCAAAACAACCTAGGACATTTGCTACACATAACCTAGGACATTTGCTACCCGCACCCAGAACTAGGACATTTGCTACCCATGGCTATAGTCGAAATAAAATGCATGGACAAAATTTATGAGTGTACTGCGATAACATAGCATCGTTAAAATAGTTTATGAATGCCATTATTGTTAATGATAGAGGATGGTATAATTGTAGATTGGTCGTTCAAAAATGAAATTTTAAAGTGCATATATATACTGTGTTTACAATTAATTTTTCTAATTAATATACCGGGCATATTAAGACGATTAAGAGACAAGATTAAGAGATTGGTGTAAAAGTGTTAGAACCCGACAACATAAAAAGCAATTGTAAACATGCTACAACAATTACTAAAAAATATAAACAGTAACGATGAAATTATAACGTTTTCCTAAATATAATAAAATAAATAAAACTCCTGATTAGTATAAATGTAAGTTTTGGTTTTTTATGACGTAATTATGGTGAAAAGACAGTTTCTGTTTTAAAATTAAATAATATAATTTTAAATATTATTTTTGAACGACCATCTACAATTATACCATCTTCTATCATTAGAAGTAATATCATTAATAAACTATGTTAATAATACCGCATGTTATCATATTACACTTTTAAATATTGTCCATGCATTTTATTTCTACTTTAGCCATGGGTAGCAAATGTCCTAGGTTTGAGCGTGGGTAGCAAATGTCCTAGGTTATGGGTAGCAAATGTCTTAGGTTATGGGTTGCAAATGTCCTAGGTTATAGGTAGCAAATGTCCTAGGTTATGGGTAGCAAATGTCCTAGGTTATAAGTAGCAAATGCCCTAGCTTAGGTTTTGGGTAGCAAATGTCCGGGTAGCAATTGTCCGGGTAGAAAATGTCCGGGAATCAAATGTCCGGGTGGCAATTGTCCGGGTAGAAAATGTCTGGGTAGCAAATGTCCGTTTATCACCTAGCACTACTACCACCATTTATGTATTAATCAGTCAGTCTTAATGTGCAGGTTGTGATTGTTATTAGACATGATTAGGCTACGACCCTTCTAAATATCTGTTACGATAATTTTTGTTGTACGGACTTTTGCTACCTGGATATTTACCACCCGGACTTTTGACGGATGCGACATATTACTGTTAGCGATATATGGTGCATAGTATGGAGTTGATAGTTAAATCTTATGTGCTGAAATCTCGTGGTATCGCCTGATTTCATCCATATAACATACTTGAAAGCTTTCGAAACTCAAAGTTATAGAATCATAGAATGATTGAGTGATGATTGTCGAACTTTGCGAGCAAAACTATGTTCTTGTTATACATTAAATCGTTTCATATTGAGATATACAGCTGCATATTTCCATTAGAAAACAGTACACATTTACACCACTCCCCCTCAATAATAATAATTGTAGACTGTGGTGCACAAATGATGGTGATGGAGCTTCATATTTTGTTATTTTAATCACAACCTGCACATTAAGACTGACTGAATAATAAATAAATAGTAGTGCTAGGTACTGGACAACAAGTCATTTCAAACTCGCACGCTGAGTAGTGCGTAAATAACAACAAACTCTCGATAGCAAAATTTTGGGGGAGTACAGAAAATTACGAAACTTCTCAGGGATTGTACGAGAGGGTATAAAAATAAGAACTTTCACGGGGATTCTACGACAAGGTAGGAAATTACAAGGTAACAGGGATTTTTGAGGAAAGTAGGAGCATACAAATCTTCTTAGAGATTATATGCGGGAGTAGGAAAATACGAAACTATACCAGAGATCATATTAGGGGTAGGAAAATACGAAACTAGCGGGGATTATATTATGATGGGGAAGGAAAATACGAAACTACCAGGGAATATATGAGGGGGTAGGAAAATACGAAACTATCAGGGATTTTAAGGGGGTAGGAAAATACGAAACTACCAGTGATTATATGAGGGGGTAGGAAAATACGAAACTAGCGGGGATTATATTATGATGGGGTAGGAAAATACGAAACTACCAGGGATTTCGAGGGAGGGTAGGAAAGTACAGACCGTTGATGGGCATATTCGGGGCTGGGGGGGGGAGGTAGTAAAATACTGATTTTCTACGGGTATCGTGACGAAAGGAGGAAAATACGAGCCACTTTTGGAAAATTTACTGAAAAGTAGGAAATATGAGATACCTAGATTAATAAAGTTGGAATATTTTAAGCAAAAATAGGAATTTGGGGAAGGGTAGGAAAATAGTTACCGGCAATATGCGCTTCAAATCGAGAGGTAGGAGAATTGAGTAAAATTTAGAAGGCGCGCCAGTGTGGTAGGAAATTTCACAAAGTGGTAGGAGAAAGACGGCAACGTCTCATGGGGATAGGAAGGTTAGGAAGGGTAGGAAAATGGTAGGAATATACAAGTTCCCCCTGCACTCCCTGCTGAACAATTAAATTGTGATATTTCAAACTTAGCGCTTGTTGAGCAGTGAGATCTACAGAATCTAATTGTAAGTAAAAAAATAAGGGCTGCATTTAGTCTTAGGCTGCAAGCAAGCTGCAACTGCACTGCTACTGCTACTTGACTACTGCTTACGGTTTACGGTTACCGGCTACGGCCACTAACAAGCTATAATCACTGGGAAAGAAATCAGCACATCGGGCCGTAAATATTAAAAAAGTTGATTGACATCGTTTGTGGACCATCCCTGAGCATGTAACTATTTCCGTAAAGCTAGAGTGAAACGAAAGGGGCTGTGTGGTCTTTACAAATAGACCATTATTAGATTGGCAACATTCGCGAACCATCCCTGAGTACCTACTATTTACGTTATGCTAAAGTCAAAGTTAGGGGTGCGGGAGCTCCTAAAGGAATTTGATTGAGATCTTTTGTATGGTCAAACTGTGAGTACATTTATGTAATATTAGAGTGAAAACATGGTGAAAACATTAAAAATTGTATTGTATTGTTAAAGTGAAATCATCGGGGTATAGGGTAACCATTAAAATGCAATTATTTGATTGACATCATTTGTGAAACATCCCTTAGTACGCACCATTAACATAATGTTGTAATAAATGTATAGACATTGTTAACTATATAGCTTATAAAAAACATATTTTATTTTATTAATAAACAATTCCTTACCTTATTTTGTACAATATTATTTGTCAAATTTTCATTGACCTCATTTTTAATTCCTGCCATTAAAACAAAAATGGTGATTTGAGCGACTTCATTTATGGGCAACTATCCCCATTCCCGATAAAAGAATAAAAATTTGGGTGACTTCACTTATGAACCATATCTCAATTAAATCAAAATCCTTTCCAATTTTATTGAAATTTAAGCCAGTTACAAATACGTTAACACAATTAATTAAAAATGAAGCAAATGTATTTTGAATCAAAGCAGATCATCGTTTAAATAAGCTTTTTGGTGTTTAGTTTTAAGTCGTATTATCACGAAGCGAATTTCAGTAATTCAAACTCGGATATACTCTTCGCATCTGAAGCGCAAATGGCTCAATACAAATAGATTTGAGTGGTGTCGTTGGTAACGTATTACTTGAGTGACACCTTGCACACACTACAGTCTGCATTCGAACATTTAAAAGGCTTGATTTCGGAGTGACGGATGCGGTGCCGTTGAAGCTCATGCTTCATTTTAAATGTTTCCCCACAATTTGGTTCTGGGCACTTAAATGGTCTTTTGACACAATGTAGGTTGCGGATGTGATTCTTGAGAATCTGCTGAATGTTAAATGCTTTCTCACAATGTGGACATTTAAACTCCCGCTCATTTGTGTGTGTCCTCATGTGCAACGTGAACTTGCTGTAGTGTCTGAATGTTAAGGGACACTCTTGACATCTGTAAGGTCTTCGTTTCAAATCTTCTTTGTCATATGTAGTGTTGAACAGGGGATGTGAGGCCAAATGGGATACTAAAGATTCTCTCAGAGCGAATGCGCATGAGCAGAATTGGCATTTGAATGGAAATTTGTTCACTTTAGCAACTTTGGCACCATGAATACGTACGGACTGTCCTCTGAACCGTTTTGCCCTTACAAATAGTCCATTGCATTGGACACAGAAACGATGGCCATATTTATGAGTCGCAGCACAAGTTTTCAGGTGAGTTTTGAGCCTTGTTTTTGAATATCTTTTTTCTAGACATAATTGACAACGGCATCTAGATTCCCATGTTATACCCATGTGATCGTACTGCGAAGGATTTTTTGCAGTTCCACTTGTAGTCGCGAGTACACTTTTTTCTGGGGAAAATGAAGTATTTGAACAGTCATCATTGACCCCATCTGGATTTATTAACTGAACTTGGCTGGCGGGAGATGAGTTGTCATTATTAGAATTAGGATGTAGAGGATGTTTGGAAAAACTGGGGTCGAGGTCAATATCTTCAAAGGGGTCACGCTCTTCAGGGTCAGAGTTTGGGTCGTTATCACTGAACGTGTAGAAGTAGTCACCACCGTCTGCAAAAATTTGGGTTTTCTGTATTTCCTCGGCGGTCATGTCATTCTTGGCACGGGCTGCTTTAGAATTGTCAAATTCAAATATTTCACATTTCACTAAATTTTCTACTTGGCTTCCAGTCCAGTTTTCAACTTTAACTATTGTCTCGAGTTTATCGTTAGCAGTATTAGGAACCACGTCCAAATTTTGTTTGATTTCATTTTCGCTTTCGTTTTTATTGGATGTAACGTTACTGCAAATTAAAAAAAAAACAATATTTCAGTAATTTTAGGTAATTCTAGGGTAGTATTTTATTAATTCATTAAGTAAACCCGGCTTTGTGGCCGAGGGGAGATTGTCTCTATCCTCGATAACTCGGCGGTTTCGTTTTGATCCGCTGAGCGAATCCTTAGCCGGTAGCGTACTTGCGTCTCGTTGCACAGAAGTTAGTGTAGTGGAAATGCTTGGTGGGGGGAGGTGTGTGAGAACTGTTTGTGCGCAACTAAGGGGAAGTAGTGTACGTTTCCGTTCATTCGCGTGTAGAGACGAAGACGGCGTGCTAATTGTGCCTCGCAGGCTAACAGCTATTTCTTCGTGCAGTAGCATAGTTGCAATACCATTCAGCAGACCATACATTGCGCCCTTCATTCCATAGCATGTGCTATTACTTTCATGCTGCGTCCATAAACGTGATGTAAGTACGTGGGGCATTCGGCGTTGGGTGTACTCGTTTGTACTTTGACTGGTCCGCAAAGTACACTCAGGTGCAAATACCTTTCGCCCTAGTCCTCCGCAAGGGAAGAAACAGAATAGCTCCTGAAGAGGAGGGTAATCTACCTGGACTGCAATGGAGGTCAGCAGTAACATAAGCTATAATCCGTAATATACATATTTAGTTCGTAAGACACAAGTCGTGTAGTGTAGCTAATTTCCGTTGGGGAACGCTCCATAGGTAGTGTTCTGACCTTGTGTCGTCCTACCCACATTAGTCTACACTCACATCCTTGTACAGTAACTCGGTGCCTATATCTTAACTGATGAAAAGGCCATACCGTACATGAATGAATGAATGAATTCATTAAGTACTTCTTTCAACAAAATTAAATACAACAAAATGACACAACAACTTGTTGCGTAATTAAAAAACTAAAAAGTGATCATTAATGACCTACGAATAGCCTCTTAACTGGTTTTAATGGATAATAAATTCAGGGTCGGATAATACGGCCAGCGCAGACAGCCCTCGCTGCTTGAATTTTCAGAAAATATATAATCGTAACATTTTACAGTTTTCAAATACATACAAATAAAAAGTTTTGTATTAGTACTACTACATTCAACATTTCAAAAACAATGAAAATGAATGTTTTTGCACATTTCAAAAACATGCAATTAACATAACTTTTTTTTGTACATTTCAAAATCATGTAAATAAACCATTTTCAACTTTTCTCAACACATGTATATATAAAATTTTGCACTTTTCTGAATCAAGTAAATACATACAACATAGAACATTATACACTTTTTGTAAAACACGTTAATACTTGACAGCCAGCTATCTGTGTGCAGGCACAGTATGTAAGTCTATATTGCTCTATATTACTCTATATTGTCATTTTCTATCACTTGTAAAGTACGACGAGATGCCCGTCAAGTTAATACATACAACATTTTGCTTTTATTACCACAGAAACCATCAATAAAATCGAAATACATAGTGGTTTTTGCATGGAAACAAATTGCTGCCTAAAAGCTATTACTTCGTCCGGCCTCGAATAAATTAACGATTGATTTAAAATTAATTAATTATATGCTTACTCATAAATATTTCCAGTGTGATCACGGGGAACAAGCAGTTGTTTTCGTCTATTTTTCGTCATTTTTTGCAAGATTGTAAAAACCAAATCTTACTATACGAAGCTGTAAGTACACACAGTGAGAATTAGCTCCTAATTGTCATTTTTAACTAACTACAGTTAACAATGTGGATGCAACCTTTCTTTCTGTCTTGTTATAATTATTATTTACTGTAAATTATTATTTGTTGTACAATATAAATAATAGAGAAATAGAGAAATTCATTAATTTGGAATTTGGATTCCTGCCTGAATTCGAATGGTTGCGCCAATTGCCGAATGAGTACCAACCACAGAGGTATATACACAGATATAGAATACCTAGATGCCCTACTGTAATCTCTTTGCATGTGTTTTTTATGCGGCACTATGGATGAACTTATAGGTAGTTAACACTTTATCATTGCACCAAAAGTTCTCAGTAGTGGCGACATCAGCATTTTAACCTCTGAACTGCGTGTTTTATTTCTAAGGATGGAAACCATCCATCGATATCCTTGCAACTGCAACTTACGGCTAATCGAATATTACCAACCGTAGACCGTAGACTCTCGTAGCTAGTGCAAGTCTTAACTTGCACATCTGAGAGACACCTAGTTATACGGAAGCGAGCTGCAGCCTTGATGCTAAGCACACCAAAAATGCAGACGGCGCTTTGCCCCTGGCTGCCTTCCTTTTTCCCGGGGAGTAGTGTCTCTAGTTCTATATACCCACACTTGCACTAGCTACGAGAGTCTACGGTTGGTAATATTCGATTAGCCGTAAGTTGCAGTTGCAAGGATATCGATGAATGGTTTACATCCTTAGAAATACTTGGCAGAGGCATTTGAGGAGGCAAATTTGAAAACACGCAGTTCAGAGGTTAAAATGCTGATGTCGCCACTACTGCGAACTTTTGGTGCAATGATAAAGTGTTACCTATAAGTTCATCCATAGTGCCGCATAAAAAACACATGCAAAGAGATTACAGTAGGGCATCTAGGTATTCTATATCTGTGGTACCAACACCACCAACGTCTTATCACATTACTCCGTTCTGCGATAATATCTGCTTTCAGCTGCTTTCTTTAATTTCTTTATTTACATCATTTATGGATAATTTATTTTTATTATAAATATTACAATCTTAAGATTTCGGAGTACATAATTACAGTTTTTGCTCGAAACTAAACAGAAATAAAGAATACAGAAAGCAGTAATCACTTGAAAACCACCAGGAGGAACATAAAATACTCGTTATTAGTGGAAAACAAGAATCTAAAAATTTGAACGTTTACGCTGTGTTTGTAAAAGGTTGACACATTGATTCAGATTAATAATAACTAATGATAAAATTAATGGCTAAAAATTTTAAGGTTCTAATATTTATAATGGGCTGTCCATAAATGATGTCACATTTGGCGTGTCTTGGTCTTGTGCAGTATTTATGACACGCCTTGTGATATCTAGCAATTGATAAAGGGAGTTAGTGTTTTCTGAGAAAGCAATAATTTTTGTGACGCCATTCAAGGACGATTCTTAAACAAAAACTTCCACTTCATAATATGCTGCATTCGCTCGCACATGTAGTTTTGTTGCCTCTATTTAATGGTATTTTGAAAAAATGGAGATAGTCAGATTATATTCTTCGTCGACGATACTTTTAACTTTTTAAAGAACAACGTATGTAAATAGAGCATTTTACAGTTTTCAAAAACACGTGAATAGAACATTTTACGCTTTTAAAAAACATGTAAATAGAAAATTATACAATTCTCGAAAACTCGTAATTTTTCATTTTGTTTATATGACATAGCTCATTTTGAGCCTGGGCCATTTTGCTTCTTAACAGTCGATATAGGTCAATTTGATCTCGTACTCCAAAATATTTACTGTTTTTAATATGGACGCGCGCTGCACGCATGATTACTTTATTGAGCTAGCATTAATTCTATTCAGTTTTTAGTTTTCGTGATGCAATAATGAAATTGTATGCCATGGAGTTTCCATTTACAGAATAAAGAGTAGCATTAGTATTTGTTTACAATCGTGTACTACCTTAACTGAAAAAAATTGCATCCAGATAGCCTATAGGCATAATTATAAACAATAAGTATTTATTCAAAATAAATTTATTTCATACAATATTTTCTTTCAGGTAAAAATTATGTTTATTTATATTTGGTCAAAACAGAAACAGTTTTTGTTTTTAAATGTGTCGTTCTGCCTAAATAAAATCTGATCTGACTTTACTTTCCATTAGTTTCCATCGTGCAGATTTGGGTGTAAATTTCAACACGATTACCAGTTAATTAATTACAAAATTTTTGAAGGTGAAGAAATATGTTACCAACGTGAAAGACCGCTGTGTGTTAATATACCAACCCCAAATAAAGTCACAGTTGACCGAAAATCGTGTAAAGAATTTATACCACCGTATAGTATGCTAAATTAGTGTTACCACTGTAAATAAATTGTCTCAGGTCAGTAGTTAAAGAGGCTGGTACCCACATAGAAGGCCGCGGGTTTGAGTCTGAGTGGTTGCATTATTTCTTTAATCAATTATTCACGTAACTACATTCTTGGTTAAATATGAGTTGAGTTGAGTGTGTAATTTATTAATGTGTCAGTTGCATACAATAGGTACTTACAATTGTACTGATTTTCATTACAGGACACCAGCAGTACTAAATTAAATATAATATATATAAGTAAGTAGAATAAATCCACAAGTCATTACACCATGAGAGACATACCAGATTGGAAACAATACAAACAAACAAAATTACTCCTTGTGTTTCTGCTTTATGTGGGCCAGTAAATTGCCTTTAATATTGTATGCAGCGTAGCATTCGGGTTCTAAGCATTTAAAAATTATTTCTGTTTTTCCTTTTTTGGGTTTAAATCAAAACGCTTTCGAGTGATACAACAAGTGTGACCTGAGTCTCTTGTTACTCTTGAAGGCTTTATTGCAGTCTAAATGAGAGCATTTCAAAGGTGTCTCGTTTGAG
This sequence comes from Dicyrtomina minuta, assembly GCA_949802685.1. Taxonomy (NCBI): domain Eukaryota; kingdom Metazoa; phylum Arthropoda; class Collembola; order Symphypleona; family Dicyrtomidae; genus Dicyrtomina; species Dicyrtomina minuta. The sequence goes on along the minus strand of OX461808.1, from coordinate 88,119,398 downwards.
TGGCAGAGTCCGTGGTTTCGAAGCTCATCATTTGTCTTGAAAGTTTTTCAACAATTTGGCTCAGTACACTGGAATGGCCTATCGTCAGAATGGATTCGGCGCAGGTGGTTCTTGATATTAAAACTTGTTGTTAAATGAGTTTTCACAATTTGGCATAGGACACTTAAATGCACGCTCATTTTTGTGGAGCATCATGTGACCTGTGTACACGCTATAGTGCTTGAATGTAATGGGACACTCTTGACATCTGTAAGGCCTCTGCCTCAAATCTTCTTGATCGATAGTGTTGACCTCCGGATGCGAGGTCAAATGGGCAACTAAAGGTTCTCTTATGGCGAATGCGCACGTGCAGAATTGGCATTTGAATGGATATGGGTTTAATTTACCACGTTCGCCTTTTTTAACTTGATTAACTTCTTTTAATCTAATAACTGTTTTTATTTTAGGAACTGGAACTATGGTTCCATGAAAACGAAGAGAGTGTTTTCTACGCGCAGCAGAACTTGAAAATAGCTTATTGCAAGGGACACAGAAACGAAGACGATTTTTGTGAGACGCAGCACAAGTTTCCAGGTGAGTTTTGAACCAGGTCTCTGAATATCGTAATTCAAGACACAATTGACAGCGGAATTTGGAATCCCCTGTTACACGCATGCGATCATATTGTGAAGTAGTTGCAGTTGATAAACTACGTTTTGCGGAAGATGGCGGATTTGAACTGCCATTGACCCGAGTTGCACTTGCTAGCTGAACTTGAGAGCCAGCAGTTTCATTAAAACTGCGACTTAGAGGATGTCGAGAGAAACTAGGGTCGCAGTCAACATCTGCAAAGGGGTCACGTTGGGGGTCAGGGTCAAGGTTCAATTCACTATCTCGAAACATGTCATTATTGAAGGGGTCATTGTCTTTATAGCTAGAAGACGGTGGTTCGTAATCATTATCCAGGATTTCATTTTCGCTTTTTGGTATTTTTTCCAACAAAACCGTTTTTATATCGTTTTGAGATAAAATTTCTTCCGCTTGATTGCTGTGGAATTCGAGAAATTCAGATTTAACGATATTCGCCACAAGATTTCCATCCCTTTCATTGTAGTTTTCGACTTTCATGGTGATTTTTAGTTCTTCGAGTTTGAATGGAGATGGAGGTAACTTGTGTTCGGCTTCAATTTTATGTTCATGGTTCACAGAGTTGTCACTGCATTAAAAATCAAAACTAGCGTAAATTACTCATTGTTAGAAAAAGTTTTCGACAGGACTATAATTACGGGATAGTCCATAAATGATGTCATCGAAATATTTTCATTTGTGACTAGTGAGACCCTGCGAGACCGCTCCGTCGTAAGCCTAATCTTTGCTTAAATAGATATCTTTACCATGGAGTAGTTATCATTAATTGTATCCAAGCAGACCAATGACTGTATCCGTAAAATTATTCATAGACGTTCCCTTACTGATGTTATAGTAACAAATTGACATCGAAATAAGCCGTGAGGCGAAACAAATACAAATTACAGACTGGTTAACAGGTACCTACTTATGTTGAGAAACGTTGATTGATAAACGTTTAGGGAATTAACACTCAAACTAATTGCCACAATTTAAAACATTTTAAAACTTACCCAAATTTTGGTGCAATTTTCGCAGATTTTTTGGATCTTGTTCTCATTATTTTGAGCAGTGTCTCACGATTAGTCGAATAAGAAATTGATTTTTAAGTAGAAACCACTTCATTGAATTCGATTCAGTTAACAGTTGGCTCTGTGTGAGTTACACACTTTCGTAAGGTAATCTTATTATGGACTTGATTTTGGATATTCCAAGACCTGCAAGCAAAAGTCATATTCATAAGAAAATTAGAAGAATTTATTAATAAATTTTATTAATATTAAATAAAAAATTAAGCTGAATAAATCTACAAGTAAAAGAAATCAATTATTAGTATTATTGCCCTTTAACTTTGTAAAATGGGAACACATAATAATTATGTAAAAAAAATAGTTAATAGTGTAGTTATACGCCTTATATTCATATCAGCATTAAAATGCACTACTGTTGACTGTTTTGGATAGTTATTAAATCTTTCAAATATTTACCTGTTGTTGCTTCGTTGCGCTTAAAGTTCCACGATTTTAATTCCAAATTTTCCGTTTCAACAAACTCCAATAATAATTTGTTAAAAGTTTAATGTAATTTTACAATCACTCTGTAAGTGACTTGAATATATAATCAATGGAGTGCAAAAACTAAATTGACGTGAACCAAAAATCTTTAACAAGTAGTTACAGTCAGTGATCAGTAAATAAAATAATTATCTGGTCTGGTTTAATTAGGTTAAAACTTAAGACGAAAACATAATTTGTATTACATTTGACTGACAACTGATTATGAGTTAAGTTTCAATCATTGGAATTTGGAATTTCTCATTTTTTAACAGTCAATTTGTGACATTTCAAATGTTGCCGCGATTTTAAGCAGTGAAATCTAAGAAATTCCCTATTCTTTAAATAGGTAAAACAGGTACTCTGTGACTCTGTCTGTACAGTGTACTTTGTATCTGTCAACTCTGTCGTTAGACGACGACGTCCACAAAAATTTAACAAGTTTTGACTTTTTGCGAACTCGAATTTATCGTCAAAATATATTTTTTGTAATTTCAAAAATAGTCGAAATTTCAGATTTTCATTTTTTTCATTAACGTAACTGAGGATGTTTTAGTAGTTACAGGTATAATTATAAATTATTAAATTATCAAGATAATTCCGCAACGTGTTCTACAAAGCTATTGTACTTCACGTCACTCATTTAAAAGGTTTTCATAACTGCAGAATATTCTATCTGAAACATCATCAAGCCAAATACATTAGGTAGGTACCTTAGGCTTGCATTGCTGGTTGTAAAAAATATTTTGTTATGTTCAATTAGCATAATGAAAAGAAATTTCACTTCTATAAATTATCGCAAGTATCAAAAGAGCTCACGTTCATGTTTAAATAAAAACAAAACCCACTATCTACAACACTAATTTGTTTTCCAATTTCCGAAAACAAGTAATTATGTCTTGTAATAGTAACAATGCACGGGTTTGCAACGGTACGCGGTATGAGAGGTCTTTGTTTGAAAATTACACGGAAACACAATTTTGAATATGGCCTGCAATACTCTGCGAGTCGGAGAGATGTATGTAATTAAATATGAATAGTACTGGGCGTTCTATTACATGATAATATACGATAAGCAGAGAAATCTGAACTTTCGAAAAACAAGTAAATGGAAAATTTTGTACTTTTCAAACACAAGCAAATAGCGCTTTCAGCGCCTTTCAAAAAACATGCAAATAAAAATGTTATAAATCGAAAGCATTTAAATGCAACATTTTGCTCTTTTCAAAATCATGTAAATGGAACATTTTGCTCTTTCCAAAAGCAGGTAAATCGACTTAATTGGTTACCTTGTAGATAGCTAACTAAATTATTAAAGATGTAGAAATCTCGCACAGAAAGTTTTAGAAAATTTGTACTTTTCAAAAATATGTAAAAAAATAATTTTTAACGCTTTTTAATAAAACATGCAAATAATGCAGAGTATTTTGCACTTTTTAAAAACTTTTAGTGTACATTTTTTAAACGTTTGTGTTAGATTATTGAAAATGACACCTTTTTATAGGCAATAATACAATGACGCTGGTAAATGCCATCATAACTTGGTATTTACTGATATATACAATCACTAGTAAAGCCTGCTGTTCCCCATGCGAGTAGTTACGACGACTTCCGTCATTAAAAATACTTTGCATCCTATGGTTGACAATAGTTAATAACAGGACTGAAACAGTAGGAGAGAGAAAAATTCAAAAGATTTAAAAATAATTTATTATGAATATATGACAATTAATTGGTTGATTATATAATCTAAAAATATTTCCTGTTTGTTGACGGGATTTATAGTATTTAAAGTTAAAAATATTTATGTAAAAATAACGTCGTTTTAGCTAAAAGTACAAATATGAGCTGGTTTCTTCCTTGGCACGAGAATTACCACTTGTGTTTTTGCTTTATGTGCCTCTGTAAATTTTCTTCAATCTTGTATACTGCGTGGCATTCGCGTTTTAAGCATTTAAAAATTTGCTCCGCTTTGCGTTTCTTGCAAAAAGCTTCCGAGTGCATCAACACGTGTCTCCTGAGTCTGTCTTTGTTCTTGAAGGCTGAATTGCAGTCTGAATGAGAGCATTTAAAAGGTTTGTCGCTTAAGTGACAAACCTCGTGGTTTTGAAGTTGGCCATTAGTTTTAAAAGTTTTGTCACAATTTGGTTTAGGACATTTGAATGGCTTCTCCTTAGAATGGATGTGGCGATGGTGGTTCTTAAGGTTATACTTGGTGTTAAATGTTTTTTCACAATTTTGAACAGGACACTTAAATGCAAGCTCATTTTTGTGGAGCATCATGTGACCCGTGTACACGCTATAGTGTCTGAATGTAAAGGGGCACTCTTGACATCTGTAAGGTCTTTGTTTTAAATCTTTTTCATCGATGGTGTTGACCTCCGGATGCGAGGTCAAATGGGAAACTAAAGGCTCCCTTAGGGCGAAGGCGCAAGAGCAGAATTGACATTTGAATGGATATGGGTTTAATTTATCACGCTCACTTTTTTTTATTTTACCAACTTTTTTTATTTCACCAACTTTTTTTATTTTACCAACTTTTTTTATTTCACCAACTTTTTTTATTTTACCAACTTTTTTTATTTCACCAACTTTTTTTATTTTACCAACTTTTTTTATTTCACCAACTTTTTTTATTTTACCAACTAGTTTTAATTTAGGAACTATGGTCCCATGAATACGAAGAGAGTGTTTTCTGCGCAACTCAGAACTTGAAAATAGTGTATTGCAAGGGACACAGAAGCGATAGCGATTTTTGTGAGACGCTGCACAAGTTTCCAGGTGAGTTTTAAGCCAGGTTTTGGAATATCGTGAATCAAAACATAATTGGCAATGTAACCTAGAATTCAATGTTTCACTCATACGATCATACTTTGCAGTGTTTGTAGGTAGCAAATTACTTTTTGCGGAAGATGACGGATTTGAACTGTCATTGACCCCAGTTGCATTTTTGAACTGAGCTTGTGTGGCTATGACAGAGTCTTTAGAACTGCGACTTGGAGGAAGTTGGAAGAAACTTGGGTTGCAGTCGATATCTGCAAAAGGGTCACGTTCAGGGTCGGGGTCAGGGTCAAGGTTCAATTCACAATCTCCAAACGTGTCATTATTGAAGGGGTCATCTACTTCACCGCTAGAAGATGGTTGTTCGTCATCATCACCCTCCATTTCTATGTCGGCTTTTGGTATTTTCTCAAACGAAACCGTTTTAATTTCTTTTTGAGAGAAAATTTTATCCGTCTGATTGCTGTGGAATTCAAGATATTCCGATTTCACGATATATGTTCCCAAGAGCCCGTCCATTTCGTTGTAATTTTCAACTTTGATGGTTGTGTTCAGTTTTTCGAATTCGGATAGACATGGAAATGGAAATTTGTATTTAAAATCGGAATATATTATAGTAAATGTAAATACCTAAAATAATGTTGATGTAATGCCTTCTATTCATATCAACATTAAAATGCACTGTTTTAATTAGATATTAAATCTCCCAACCATTCACCTATTTTTGTATCGTCCCGCTTAAAGTTCCAAGATTTTAATTCGAAATCATCCGTTTCACTCACCAAACTCCAATAATGCTGAATGTGTTAAACGTAATTTTACAATCAACTTGAATAAATAATCAATGGAGTGCAACAACTAAATTGCCGTGAACGTGAACCAAAGATCTTTTATTCTATAACATGTACAGTCAGTGATCTGTAAAATAATTATCTGGTCTGGTTACTCTGGTTAGGTTAAAAATTAAGAAGAAAACTTCATTTGTATTAGGTTTGACTGATTATGAGTTAAGTTTCATTCATTGATTGGAATTTTTGATTGTTTAACAGTTAAATTGTGACATTTCAAATGTTGCCGCTTTTTTAAGCAGTGAAATCTACCAATTTTTCTTTTCTTTAAACATGTAAAACAGCCATGTAATACTTGTAATAGTAATGATGTAAGTAATCAATGTATAATGTAAATAATATATAAAATATATGATTCGCATTAAAGGCCAAGCCGGCTTAAGGGGACACATTTGAAATATTTGGTTCGCCAGCTATGTTTTCAATTTTAAAATCATCCGGATTTAATGAAACTGATATAGGGGATAATGAGTGGCACGAGAGCGTTTTAACACAATAACAAATATTTTAAATTCAAACGTCAAACAAACCAAAATCAATACAAGTTCAGTTAATTTAACCTTTAGTAGTAAACCTTAGTTATTTTCTATTAGTTTTTGGAGGACGAGTGGTCACACACTTAGGATTGGAATTGGAAGGACCCCCTATGTTGTTTTTTTCACCCGACCAACTCCTCTATGAACTCGCATTACGTGCTGGTTTCGTCGCATTTTGTTCTTAAATGTTTTTTCGCAGCCCTTCTGAGAACACGGGATAGGTCTGGCGTCAGAATGGCAAACCATGTGATTTTTAAGTTCATTAGTCGATTTAAATGCTTTCTTGCAATTGGGCTCGGGACACTCAAACGGTTTTTCTTCAGAATGGACATGTTGGAGATGAAACTTGAGACTATATTGCAAGTTAAATGCTTTATCACAATTTGGCATTGGACACTTGAACGACCGCTCGTTTTTGTGACACTGCGTGTGTCGGATGTAGCCGCAATAGTTTCTGAATGACAAGGGGCACTCGGTACATTTGAATCGTTTCAGAATTTGAGTTTTTTCGTCTTCACCCGTTTTGCTGCTGCTGGTGCTGCTGTTGTTCTGGTTGTGACATAAGGTCACATGGGCAACTAAAGCTTCTTCAAAAGCAAATGTGTGATGGCAGAATTGACAATTTAAACGATATCTTTTTAACGTAGGTTCCTGGATCCCATGTCGGTGGAGCGCGTGATAAATGTACTTTTGGCGGGAACAGAATAATTTGTTGCAGGGGACACAGAAGCGAAGGCGATTTTTGTGGGAGAGGCTGCAGATTCCCAAGTGAGTTTTGAGCTTGGCTGCTGAGTTCTGTATTTCTAGGCAAAGTTCACATTGTAAATAGGTCAAAGTTGATTTTCCGGGCTCAAGGTCATCCATTTCTGCAGTATTTAATCTGTCGTTGACGTCACCTGAACTAATTAGCACATCATCTTCGCCTTCGTGTGTGTCCCAATCATTAGCATTATTCGGACTTTGGACCGTTTTTTGAGAAAAACTTGGGTCAAGGTCAATGTCTCCAAAGGGGTCACGTTCAGTGTCAAAGTTTTCAGTGTTGTAAGGGTCATCTTGTTCATCGAAAATGTCTACTTCGGTTTTCGGTACTTTCTCCAACATCACCTTTTCAATACCAGGTTCATCGTTATCGTTACGGAATTCAACTAATTCGGATTTCACGATATTTGTCACTAGGCCATTGTCAGGATCAGTGTAGTTTTCAACTTTAATTTTTGTTTCCAGTTCTGCTGAGAGTGATGGATGAAATAGGCTGTGCTCGGGTTGATTACTTTTGAGCTCAGATGTCATGGAAATGTACCTGCAAAACCGAAACGCACAAAAATCAATTAGTGATTAAAGTGACCAACAGTTTAGTACTTATCTGCGACTTTTTGTAAGTTGGTTGGTATGTAAAGTACATGCCAATTGACAAATAACCAATGTTGTATGGGCTGCGGCCAAATCGACTCAATGAATAAATTATTATTATTATTATTATTATTACATGTCAATTGACAAATGTGAACTACACGCTTAGAAAAGTACAGGTGAATTTAACACGTATCTGTTAATTTGTAACCGATTATGCTGTTACTCTCTAACAAGAACAGTAGAAGCCGTTAAGAGATTTAATAACGCGACTTTACACTATATACTGTTGTTGGGAACTTTCCAAGCTTGTTGTTAGTTACTAACATATCGTCTGTGAAGAATCAGAATGACCCATATCCATTTTTAGTTTCAAACAAAATTTACTATCTACAGAAAAAATGAAAATATGTTCATGAAAGCATGTAAGTAGAACCTTGTGCATTTTAAACACTTAAATAGAACATTTTGACCTTTTCAAAAATATGTAAATTGAACATTTTACACTTTTCAAAAAACATGTAAATAAGACATTTTGACCCTTTTAAAAACATGCAAATAAATAGAACAATTTGCTCATTTTATAAACTCGTGATTAGCATTGTAAGCATGTATTATCTTATTTAATGTCTTTTTTTTGACATATGCTAGCTCATTTTAATTTAAGCAGAAATTTAAAATTGGAATTGGATTATTTTGGTTCTTCACTGGCAATATGATGCAGGTATGATGCTTAAATTGTAAATTGCTTAAAATAATTGTAATGAAATAAAAGAAGTTTCGTAAAGAAACTCTACCTAGATTTTCTGGTTGTATTTTTCACAGTCTCGTTCTTCTTCTTGGTTCTTGTTTTCATGATTGATGATACACTTCTTCATTCAATGTTGAATGTCAACTGACAACTGACTACTGTTTTATTCTCGTAGTTACTTAAATTACATTCCAACAATTTTTATTCTGTTTCTGTAGCAGACAAAATTGTATTAGTGATGAACTGATCAATGAATCAGTTACGTACACCCGGTTAGAAAACAGCACTTATTCAAATTGAAGCTTGATTTTCGAGTTTAACTTGTAACCAACTTGTAACACTAACATTTAAAAGTCAGGTCAAATAGTCAAAACTTCACAAAATAATTTGAATTTTTTAACCTGCAGATTTTTAAATATCGCGCTTCTGGAGGGAGGAGGAGTCCAGTCAACAGTCAACCAAAACCACAGAGGTATATTAACATAGAGAGAGTACTCCCCGTAAAAAGCAAGGCAGACAGGGGACAAACGCCATCTGTCTTTTGTCCAGACTCGAGACCGAGCCCTGCTTAGGATTAAGTGAGTGAAGGCTTGCTGGCTAGAAGTATTAGGGGGCATCCATCAATGACGTTCAAGAAGAAGGTTTTTACTTCCTCCCTCCCCTAGTTTAGCGCATCTACAATGTAGCGTCATATACTAACGACAAGTTTGAATAGATCGTACCACTCTCCCTCCCCTAAATCCAGACGTCATTGGTGCACGCCCCCCTATGCAATCTATTCGACTATGCGGCAGAAGGGAAAAGCAAAGGAACTGTAGTTCTTACCAAAAATGAAGACGTCGCTTCTGCAGCTAATTCCTGCTGCAATGTAAACTGACTAGGCACAAACTCATTCATGGGGTCTGGTACAAAATACATGCAAAGAGATAGCAGTCCTCTCTCTTGGTTAATATACCTGTGTGACCAAAACCCGAATTTTCCACTTCTCATTCCCATAATACAGATTTTCTTCCTCCTCCTTAATCACTTTATCACTTATCGCTAAACTTTATCACTAAATCCTTATTACATATTACACTTTTAGTTATAGGAATCGCCCCAAAGTGACGTCAAAGAAAAATCTTCAATTTATTAGCCCATATTTAAAACCCATAGGTAAAACCCGCATTTCCCAACCCACTGTATTACTTTTACATTGTGTAAACGGCTGCCTTCAATTAATCAATATAGCATGTCATCAATTCCTGACAAGACCCACGGACTCATCCCACTGATGACATCATTTATGGACGATCCCTCACAAAAAATTCTGAAAGTGCATCACATTTCACATTTACATTACTTATGATATAATACTGTATACTGTATAATAAAATAATTATATAACAATAGTTTCCATCGACAAGGACCAGAAATGCAAGTGCACTTCCACCAACCAAGCAATAAAATGCTGATTCAATCAAAGAACTGTCCAGCTCCAGAGGCACCTCCTTATTATGAAGCTGTTCTACCGCCGCTGAGTTTAGGACACATGTCTTTTTGACCAGATCATTTAGAGTTTTTTTCAATGAAAACATCTGCAGGGGCGATTTTGTAGCTTGTAAAAATTATAGTTAAAAAATTATTACAAGGCTTTTCTTGTTTTGTCTAAAAAAGTATTTCATTGACCGCAACTCATTACGCCCAGCATGTTGTTACGGAATTCTAAGTTTTTTTGGGCGCACTTTTCTAAAACAAATATGGAAAAATCTCGCTAATGGTTTGGCGGGATGTGCTCAAAAGTTATATCAAAACATTATGCGGCGTATAGTTATCGTCGAGAAACAGTAATTAATAAGCTCGGCCATTAAGTTAAATTGGTATTGGAAAATGTAAAAGCAATTTATTTCTTGAACGCTTTCAGGCAAAAACATTACATTTCGGATTGACAATTACATTTATTTCACATTTAACCAATGGTATATATAAATATAATATACTTGCCAACATATTTCAAACTAACGTTATCTACCATTTTTTCCCGCGGAATAATAGTTATTTATGTTTATACTTTATATGGTAATTTAAACCGCCGATTTGCGTGTACGCTGCAAAGCACCCGCGTTCTGGACATTTAAAAGTTCTTGTTGTCATGTGTTTAAGGCGACGAGCTTCCGTGTGCAACGCCAAATGCTTTCTGATCGTTTCTTTAGTCTTAAAGGTTTGGTAGCAGTCTGAATGAAAACATTTAAAAGGTCTTTCTTCTGAGTGGACGACGCTGTGCCGTTCAAGCATACTCTTCATTGTAAATGATTTACCACAATTTGGCTCTGGACACTTGAAAGGCCTTTCCTCAAAATGGATGCCTCGAAGGTGATTCGTCAAATTTCCTTTGGTCTTAAATGCGTGCTTGCAATTTGGCAGAGGACACTTAAACGTGCGTTCATTTTTGTGTGATATCATGTGCAACGTGTACAGGCTATAGTACCTGAATGCAGAGGGACACTCTTGACATCTGTAAGGCTTTTGTTTTAAATCTTCCTCGTCAGTTGCGTTGACCTCCGGATGTGAAGCCAAATGGGGAACTAACAGTTGAATCACAGGGAAGGCGCAGACACAGAATTGGCATTGAAATGGAAGTTGTTGGTTTAATTTTTTAGCACTTCTGTTCATTTTACCAACGTAATGTAATTCAGCATCTTTGATCTCATGAATACGAATATAATGCTTTCTGCGCCCATCCGAACGTGTAAATAGTTTATTGCAAGGGACGCAGAAACGAAGGCGATTTTTGTGAGTCTTGGCACAAGTTTCAAGGTGAGTTTTGAGCCAAGTTTCTGAATATCGTATTTTAAGACACAATTGACAGCGAAATTTAGAATTCATGACTGTGTCACGCATGCGATCATATTGTGTAGGATTTGGAGTTAGTAAAGCACTTTTCACGGTACCGTGAAACCTTGTTTCGGATGAATTTCCACTGGAACCGTCATTGACATGAGCTGCATAATTTGGTTCATTTTGTGCAGTGGAATTATTTTTTGAATTATTATGATTTTGAATATTTTGGGAAAAACTTGGGTCGCAATCAACTTCTCCAAAAGGGTCACTTTCAGGGTCAGGGTCAAAGTTCATGTCACTATCACTATAAATGCCAATGTTGTACAGGTTATCTTCCTTATCAGTAGAAGAGGACAATGTTTCATAGTCCAGGATATCTGTTTCGATTTTTGGTATTTTCTCCAACAAAACCGTTTTGACGTCTTTTTGAATGAAATTTTCTTCAATCTGATTGCTGTGGAACTCAACTAATTCAGATTTAACGATATTTGCCACAAGATTCACGTCCATTTCAAAGTAGTTTTCAACTTTAATCCTTGTGCCCATTTCTTCGAATTCGGATAGAGATGGAAATGGATCTAAGCTGCGCTCGGCTTCAGTTTGAAGTTCGTTCTTCACACCATTGTCACTGTATTTTTAAAAAAGGTTAATCACCAATTGTTTAAGAAAATGATAGACAGAATTACAATTAAGGAGTGGTCTATAAATGATGTCATCGAAATATCTACTTTTTTAACCAGTAAGGCTCAGTGGGATTTCGTTTGTTTTCAAGCAGACCTTCAATGACTCGACCCTTGACATCATTTATGGACAATCCCTAACTCATGTAACAGTAACAAATTGACATCGTAATAAACTGTGGAAAAAAACTCAATACTGGTAAACAGGTAGGTAGTTATGTTAAGAAATGTTGATTGATAAATGATTAGAGAACTAACACGAGCACGCATAGCAATATTAGCAATTGCTAGAATTAATAAAATATTTGAAACCTTACCCGAATTTCTGTACAATTTCCGCAGACCTCTTCATTGATCTTGTTTTCATTATGCTGAATAATGTGTCAGGATTTTAGTTGAAATAGAAATTGATTTTCAATTAGTAATTCATCGAATTAAATCCTGCTAACAGTATTGAGTTGGCTCCGTCATCGGTATTACGTACGTTGTACGCATTTGGAAGGTAAGTAATCCTTAATTTTCGTTTTCTGGTCCAAATCTGTGAGCATGAATTATTGCGATATATTGTTGTAATAAAGTTTAAAGTTGTAAAATATTTTCTAAGCTGTTTTGAAACTACTTTACTACTTGGATTTAATATTTTTGATTTTTGATAATAATGGTTATTATTAAATAAATTCAAATAATTGATTATTAATAAATTCAGATTTCAGATTCCAGTCAGAATTCGAGTAGTCGCGCCAATTTTCTTAAAAATACCAACAACATCTAAACACTCACTATGTGCTCAAGTCAAGTTAAGATTTAAGATCAAGATCGTTTATTCGTTTCATAGAAGGTTACTTAAGGAAGGCTGGAAGGTAGTTACTTATGACGTAGGTTGTGGGTTCGAATCCAACTTTTTGTGTCAATTTGTAACTACCAAAAATTGAATCAACAGGATTAGCTGTTAGGGGATCTAACAGTGATTTCGGTAAGTCTAATATAACTGCATTATCGATAAATCTCTAACTACGATTCCTGTTGACCATTGTTAACAGGTTTTACTTTGTATGTCGGAGTAACAGTGAAATCAGTTAGAAATTAACATTTAAGTAGTGAATTCACACATATTTTTCTAAGCGTGTAGATTTTTGTTTTTCGAATAACGATATCCTAATGTTTGAATTTGTTGAATAGAACGGCAAATTTATTTTTTTCTAAATAAGTCAGTCTAATATGTGTGCAGTAAGTGTTCTTCAGTATTGTAAACGATGTTTTTTTTTGAGAATAAGTGACTTCATATTAGAAATCCGCCGTAAAATTTCGCCGTTACGAACAAGACTATACAAATATTGTGCATCGCTTGGATTGATTTTGTTCGTGTTTGCAAACCATTAAACAAACCATAGATGCTTGTCCGTAGTGGCTGCACTAAAAAAATTACTATGGGGAAAGCTATTAAGTCTCATTTAAACTAAAATGTCAATAAATAATTATTACTTACAAGCAACATACTCAATATATCGTCGGTGAAGAACCAAAATGACCCATATCCAGTTTAAGCTACAATAAAAATGAGGTATGTCATAAAAACAAAATGAGAAACATGCGTACAATGTTAATTACCAGTTTTTTGAAAGTGTAAAATGTTCAATTTACATGTTTTTTAAAAAGGTAAATTTTCTATTTACATGTTTTTGAAAAGTGTAAAATGTTCTATTGAAATGCTTTCAAGACATATTTGAATATTTGTGTAGATAGTGGATATTGTTTTTAGCTACAAATGAAAATGGGTCATTTTGGTTCTTCACAGACAATATTAGGGAGGTATGTGAAAAGGAGTTGTACAAAAAAATTCTATCAGACTTTAGAGAAATTTGAAACCAATACAAAGCTAAGAATTTACATGCATATTGCTTTGCACCCAAGGGTTTCAACAGTTATCTGAATCTGAACATGAATGTAACCTCCTGATTAACAAGTTTTTGAATTTTTTTGAATTTATAGCCTGCCATAAACATAAACAGTAATGCATTCAATTAATTTAATAATGCGAATCGTCCAACTTTGCGAAAAATGAACCCGACAAATGGCATTTCGAGGAATTGCCTCCCGACGAATTTGCATTCCGACAAATTGCCTCACGACGAATTTGAATTCTGTCTCTTCATTGTATCTTCTTTTTCCCCAATGTGCATGCCCCTTTATAATATGGTGATCACATGCAATATACTTTTAATTTTACTATACGACTTTATTCCGAGAGAAAATGTAGTTTAAAAGTAATAAAGTTTAAATATTTGAATAATAATTAAACAGTATGTTTTATGTAAAACTGTGCAAATTGCAAAAACTGCTCGCGAGTGGCATGTGGCATGAGCGTTTAAAAACAATAACAAATATTTTTAATTCAAACGTCAAACAAAACAATCAATAGAATTTTATTATTTAACCTTTGATTAGTACACTTGAGTTAGTTTTCAGTTTTTGTAGGAAAGGCTGTCACACGTTTAGCATTGGATGGACCCCCTGTTGGTTTTTTAACCCGACTAACTCTTTTGTGAACTCGCATTATGTGCTGGCTGAGTCTCATATTGTTCTGAAATGTTTTTTTGCAGCCTGAATCATGAGAACACTTAAAAGGTCTGGCGTCAGAATGGCAAGCCATGTGAGCCTTAAGCTCAGTATTTGATTTAAATACTTTCTTACAATTTGGCTCAGGACACTTGAATGGTTTCTCTTCAGAATGGACACGTTGGAGATGAGACTTGAGACTATAATTTAAGTTAAATGCTCTCTCACAATTTGGCATTGGACACTTGAATGCGCGTTCGTTCTTGTGACACTGCGTGTGACGGTTGTAGTCGCAATAGTGTCTGAATGACGAGGGGCACTCTGCACATTTGAATTGTTTCCGATTTTTTGCTGAACCGTCTTCTTCATCCGTTTTCCTGCTGCTACTGCTTTCGTTTTCGTTGTGACGTGAAGCCACATGGGCAGCTAATGATTCTTCGAGGGCGAATGTGTAATGACAGAATTGACATTCTATAGGATATCTATTTAATTTAGCTTCTTGAATTCCGTGTCGGTGCAGAGCGTGATACCTGTACTTTTGACGAGAATATAGGATTTGATTGCAGGGGATACAGAAACGATGACGATTTTTATGAGATGAGGCACAGAGCTTTACATGAATTTTGAGCTTACTTTGAGAACTATATGTTTCCAGACATAATTGGCATTGCAAAATATTCCTGATAATAAGACCAGGTTTTGAAGCGGTTGCAGTTGGCAAGATAGCTTTTGCGGAAGACGAAGGATTTAAACTGTGATCAGCACCAGTACCAGCTGATTTAATTAGCTCATCTTGTGCGTCAGAACCATTGTCAGAATTGTGACTTTGGTCTTGGTCTTGGTGGTCTTGGGAAAAAAGTGGGTGACAGGCAACATCTCCGAAGGGGTCACATTCGGGGTCAGAGTCCGGGTCACCAATAATTTCATTGATATTATCGAAGGCGTCTCCGATTGTAGAAGAATCGGGTATTTCATCACAGGCACCGAGGATTTTTGCTTCTGTTTTTAGTATTTTTTCCAGTATCATAGTTTCAGTGTCGTTTCTATTGAAAATATTGGCAGGATCATTGTCGTTGCGGAATTCAACTAGTTCAGATTTAACGATATTTTCCAAAAGATCACTACTACTGTGTTTCTGCTCGGTATAGTTTTCAAATTTAATTTTTGTTGCGAGCTCTGCTGATGCTGTTGAGGGAAACGGATGAAAGCTGTGTTTGGCTTGAGCATCATTTTCGGGTTCATATTTCAAACATAGTTGCCTGCATATTTTTAAGAAAAGATGGTGACTTAATTAGAGGGAATGTTAACCAATATTAGTTACACTTCATTTAAATTATACATTTCATACATATCTGGTACATGGTAACAAATTGCAACGCAAAATGAAAGTCAGTTACTGACAAAACAGGTGAAAATGTGCTAATCAAACATGCTGATTTAAAAAAAATGCAAAATATTTTGCTTAGTTAAATAACATGATATTGTAAATTTTAATTATTGTAACTAAAACCTTACGTGAATTCTCCTGTATTTTTTGCAGTCTTCGTCTTCACCTTAATTTTGAACTTGTTTTCCATTATTTTAAATTTAAATAATGTTGATGTCGATTACTAGGTTGAAATTGCCACAGAATGTTAAGTTGGAACACATTGAGTTGGATACGATTAACAATACAAGGTTAGAGTCGCGTCGGCTATCGGCTCCGGTCCGGTTAGTTACTTGAATTGTTACTTTACTTTCACATATGTGATATGTAAATAATAACCCGTTACTAATTACCTAACTAGCAACTAATTAGTACGTTGTAAGTTTGTAAGTACCGTATTTTCTCAAATAACTCCCCCCGGGAGTTAGCTCTAACTTTGCCTCAAACCCCGGGAGTTACAAGGGACCCGGGAGTTGATAGGGACCCGGGCCCGGGAGTTATTTGAGAAAATACGGTACTTGTAAGTAGTAAGTTTAGTTTGCCAACCTGTGAACCTGTCGATGAGCAAAGTTAAAAAATTAGTGGTTTTTGCTGTCACTCTTAACTGTGGTAATTAAATTAATTATGTTACCGCTACCAGACTCAGACTAGAAAACGGATCTTGAATTTGAGTTTAACAGCAAGAAAAATTGAAAAAATAAACTGAAAAAATATTCAAAAGTGGCGCTCTTTCAATTTAAATCCCAACGACGTCTAGAGACTGTAAATTAAGTCTTTATTTGTACAAAGTGCAAAACATTTTTAAACATTAAAATTTACAAATTGGCAAAAACATTGAAGTTAAGAATAAATAAAAATATGTAATTTATTAAAATTTTTGCAAAAGGTAAATTGTAGAAATCATTTATATAACTAATGTAGTTAGTGCATGTGTAGGCAAATGCGCGTTAAAATAAATGTGTGCAACATACTGTGTTATTGGTTTTGTAATGTAAAATGTAAGCCACAATACACACTCTTGTCATTTTCTAAATTAGTAATGATTTAATTAGAGAGGAAAAATTTATGAAGTCACTGATACACAATTTTTTGCAATTTTCTTACAATTCAGTTTCAGTATACAAAAAAAAATTTCTTAATTATCAGAACTTAGCTAATTTTACAAATGTTATGGAAAAGTAAAGTGTTCTTAACTAGGTAATTAAGTTAATGTTGGTACTACAAAAGCATCTCAAAATCTTAATATCACTTCACTTCTTTTACTTGCAATAAGGGGTGCACCAAAAATAATGTCACGTAAAACACAACTGCTTAAGGACCCACCTTCCCCACTCACGCCATTACTGCAAGCATTGCGTAGACGGCTATCTTTGTAACGTGGCATGTCATCAACTCCTGACTCCCTGACTAGACCCACTCATACCAACGATGACATCATTTATGGACGACCCCTACAAAATTCTAAAAGTGCATCACAATCACATTCACATTACTTAGTGACTACTTTAGCCAATTTAAACTAGTGCTATAAAATACTTAGGAGACTAGTGATTTTATATTTTTGTGACATTTTTATAATTATTTAAAAAACTAGACGCTAATTACAATCAGTTATTACAAATTTAAATTTTGACTACTGTTAAATAACTTTGAAATTGACTAGAATAACTTGAGATCATATTAAGTAAGAAATAGAATAGGAATGTAAATAAAATACTTTTGCTGAATGCCAGTGCTGCATTATCAAGGTACGTGTACAAGATATAAATACCAGCAATGGTTACTAATTTTTATTGAAAGTTAATTACAGTTGCCTTAAATTTATCATGAATAAATTACTAAATTGTCTTTTTACACTTTTTTCTGTATAATTAATAATAAATACTTAATATCATTTTAAGGTCATTAATCATCAATAATGATTTTCATGCGCTAAATAGCATTTTGGCCTAAATCCATTATTTTTAGCAGGTGTGTGTAATTTCCTATATTGTCAGTGAGGACGATGACTCAAAACGAGCTATATCTATTTTTAGTTGCAAATTAAATGCATTATACGTACGATTAAATTAAATTATCGTCAACTCATTTTAGACATTTGTAAAGCGTGTAAATGTTACATTTTGAACTTTTCATAAACTTGTAAATGAAACATTTTACACTATTCATAAACTCACAATAAAATAAAAACATTTTACAATTTTCAAAAACATGTAAATTGAAAATTTTGCACTTTTCAAAAACGTGTGTGTACAATATTTTTTGCACATGTTAAATCGTGTAAATAGTGCATTTTAAATTTTTCAAAAAATGTAAGAATTCAACATTTTTCATTTTTAAAAACCATGTGGATAAAATATTTTTGAAATTTTTAAAACACCTAAATATGAAAAATTTTCCACTTTTTAAAAACATGCAAAAACATAGTACTTCGCACTTTGCAAAACGTGCATTTAGAACATTTTACACTTTTCAAAAACTACCTAGGTACTTAAGTAAATGGAACATTTTGTAAATCTCACAGTCCCCCAAATACAAAATCTTTTAACACTTTTCAAAAACTATAGTAAGTAATTAGTTTCCCGCATTTAACTCATTTTACTATTTTTCTAACATAGCTTATTTAAATTGCTGCTTGAAAAATGGATATGGACCCTTATTAAGTAAGCAACTACAATACCCCACTATATAATTACAGTTTAAAATTAAAAAAAAAATACAAATACAAATGCCTAACCAACTTACGAGTTACAATACCTGCTTCCACATTTATAAGTACACTTGCGCTTGCGCTGTCAAAGTAATTAGTTGCCTATAGGTACGCCGTATAGTAAGCCTATTAATTAAGTGGGTCTTATGAAAGTTACCAAACTAATTAAAAAAGAATTCTGGAAATTTTGCAATAAGTGCCTCAGCGGCCGCCTCTGCATCACTATCCATGGCCGCCCCTGAATTAGAATTAAAACTTGACCCTGACAGGTCACCGCCGTCACTAGTAATATTCGCATGCTTCTTCGCTTCCCGTTTTGTATGTGATTTCTCATGCATGACCAAATTTTCCTTTTTTGCGCACTTTTTCCCGCAAAATTGGCAGACGAACTGCGCTCCTTTCTCATGGACGAGGAGGTGCTGCTTGAGCTCCCAGCGCCCTGGGAATTTTCGTGGGCAGAGATGACATGAAAATTTGACCTTCAACTCCGTCTCGTGCGTCTTCCTATGCTTGTAGAATGAGACTGACTTTGCATATGATTTCCCACACGTGTCACAAACGTAAGGATTCTGCCCACTGTGCTCCCGCTCATGGTTCACCAGGCGGTACCTTTGCTTGAAAGCCGCTGTACAATTTTCAACTGTACAATTAAATATTTTGCTCGTTGACCTTCCGCAGTAATGCAATTTTAAAGAAATCTCAGTCGAAAATATTTGACGACACATCTTACATGACAAAGATGGACGCTCAATTTCTGTATCGAGATTGTGAACCTTTTTCATGTGGATTTTGAGGGATTTGTTGTTAAAATATATTTTACCACAAATTTTTTGTGGGCAGGCAAAGCATTTGGATGCAGAAGTGTCACTTTTAGAGACAGTGTGGGTCAGTAGGTGAGATTTAAAGGCGTCGTTTGACTTGTACGTGTGACCACAGTGGAGGACTGGACATTTAAATGGCCGGGTGTCACAAGCTGCATGATGCATTCTTCTTATATGGGCAGTAAGGCTCGTTTTTGTCTTGCAAATGACAGTGCACTGAGGTTCAGAACATTTAAATTCCTTGACATTTGAGTGTGTTTTTAAATGGGCCGCCAAGTAGGATTTTTGAAGGCAGGGGTAGCCACAAATTGGGCAAATAACAGCGGGAGCTGAATTAGTCGGTTTTGCCTTTTCTCCGCCCCTTTTATGTGTTTGTTGGTGAATTTCAAAATCACGAAAATTAACGTATTGCTTAGAACAGTGCATGCATTTCAACAGATGCTGGACCTTCGTGTCGATGTCAAAATCGGGGTCAATTTTTGCCTCGTTGTTAGAATGAAATTTCCCATTATGAATTTTTAAATCGCTAGGATGGCTAAATGGCTTTTTACATGAGACACAGTAGCGATGTCGGAGAACATTGTGGGTCCAGCAATGCCGGACATGAATCTTAACTTCCTTGTCCGATGTGAGAATTCTGGTGCATAGTTTGCAAGAGATTGGATTCGTTAACGAAATTGGGCCGACCTTCTCGAGCTTGCTCACCTCAGGGTTAAGCAATATTATATTTTCAGTGTTAGATTGCTCCTTCTGTAGCCATTCAGTTAAGGTCAAGATCGAGGTCAATTTGACAAGGTCATCATGGTGTCCTTCGTGACCTCTGTTAGTTTTGGTTTCTTCTTCTTCGTCTAGATGGTCCGGAAAAACGTAATAAATCTTGGAAGCTGGGTTCTTGTGTCTTTTAAGATGGTCCTCTAAACTGTGTTTGTGAACAAAGGAACTGTTGCAATTTCGATGGGTGCACTTAAATGGTTTGACCGAAGAATGACCTTTCATATGGACCCATAGTCTTGGTCTAGATTCAAAGGCCCTGTTGCAAACGGAGCAACCAAATGGTTTTAGTTTTGGAGGCTTAAGGTCACAGACAAGGTCAAGGTCACTGCTTGTGTGAATTTCAGGGTCAAAGTCCGGGTCATTAGCTGAATCTGGTTGAATTTTTTTGATTGAATTTCGATTAGTGGCTAATTTCAACTGTTCGGAATTTAGCCGCCGCAGAAGTACATACGGGTTCTGTACACTGTTTAAATTAGGTTTCGGGGCGCATTTAAAATTTTCGCCAAGAATGGCTTCTTCTTCTTTTTGACCCGTGATGATCAACTCAGTTTGAGTCTCAATTTCTAAAACCTGCAGAGGTCGGGCATCGAAATTCGTAACCGGGATTTCGGTTAACGACTCCATTTCTGCTTCAAGGCTTGGACTAAGTAAAGGTATCGGTATAGGTAATTCAATGTGATTGAGATCAAGTACAGGCAGAGCTACAGCTAGGTCAGTTTCAAATATTGTATCTGGTAAATCGTTGAGAATTTCATCCAAATCTATAGACTCGCACGGGCAATTTTTTTTCGCATGAGTCAATATTCCTTCCGTTCCGCTAAGGTCATTTTCTGGTGTGTCCAAAATCGAAACCGGTGCTTCAAAATCCTCGACCGTTGGCTCTGGGTGCATGTCCAGATGTGCCGTTTCGTACATTGTGGAGATAAAGTTGGTGTCAATGACCTGAGTAGCTTCTAATTCGAGAGCAGTCGCTGATAGGGACACATCGTCGAAGGGCAGACCAACAGTTTCCAATTCTTGGTAAATTTCTTCCTGTGGTGTGAGTACTGGGGATGGTAGTGGCCTGGAAAAAAACCGAATTTGTAATGTTTTCAAAAAATGCTACTTATATCATTCAAAAAATTTTAGGTATTTGAAAAATTTAAGAATTTGAAAAAATTCAAACAAATTTTGAAAACTAAAAACTTTTGAATTCGAAAAAATCAGTCATTTATTAAAGTTTAAAAAAAATCCAATTATATTAAAAATTTTCAGAAATTTTTAAATTCTAAAACCTTATAACTTTTTAAAAAATTTAAAAAACAATTTAAATTTAAAAAATTTAAAAAATTTAAACAACTTTTAAAAAAACTTCAAAAATAGTACTAATTAATTGTAATGAGTACCCAGGAGCCCCTGCTTCCAGCTCCAAATTGACCCGTGTGGGTCCGGTAGGCGTTTGACTGGGACTAAACCGACTGATGTTAATTGTGAGGCAGCCGTCCTTCCTCGTAAAAACGACGGCGTCATCTGGTTGAATGTTCGTAAATTTGCAGGAGTACAGCTGAGGAGATTCATCTTTGGAAGGTGAGGTTGAGATGGGTTTGTCAAGTTGAAGCTGGAGCTGGTCTTGGGTTTGGTCTTGGTCTTGGATGAGGCTTAAGTTGGAAGCTGAAGTGTCGGTAATGTTGAGGTCATTGGTTTTACTGATATTGAGATCATGTGTGGGTAATCTGGTCAATCTGGTGCTAGCCAGTCCATCCTCTAGAAAACTGTGGAGCAAACCAAACAAAATTAGTTTAAGATAAAAATTTTATCAGATATTATATCAGACACAATTATTTATGCCATATCGTCAGTAAAGAACCAAAATTACCCATATCCCATTTACGCTCGAATTAAAATGAGCTATGTCATAAAAACAAAATAAGAAACGTGCGTAAAATGGTAATTAAGAGTTTTTAAAAAGTATAAAATGTTCTGTTTACATATTTGTCAAAAATGTAAAATGTCCTATTTTCATGTTTTTTTGAAAAGTTGCAAAATGTCGTATTTACATATTTTTGAAAAGTTCAAAATGTTCTATTTGCAAATGTAGGTACTTGGGTGGTTGATATTGTTTTTAGCTAAAAATGGATATGGGTGATTTTGGTTCTTCACAGACGATATGTTTCTGTGACTGTGAATGGTTTGTGTTTTAAAACCTATAGCCTATAGTAAGCCCATAGTTTTTAATTAATGTGCAAAGTCTGTCATTTTCCATTTAGGGGTCATTCATAAATGATGCCATTGGAATATCTCAATTTTCAGGACCCTTTGACTCCCCTGTCATCAGCTTTTAACCATTACCAGCGCTGTATTGGAGACCCACGTTGTATTACATATCTGATGCCTACCCTCCGCGTTATATTAGAGACCTTCGTTGTATTAGAAGAAAACAAACTGAAAAACTTACACTGAATCAATGTCAATAATGTCTGAACCCGGTTCCGGTTCCGGCTCCGGCGGCCGAAGGGTGCCTTTCTCTTCAAAAATAATAGATTTGACTGTCTTAAACTCCCGTGAATGGTTCTCGAATTTGTGTTGAATCAACCTACTCACTTGTTTAAATAGGCCTTGACATAATTTGCACACAAACCAGACGTCCACTGGATGTTCCATTATATGGCTATAAAATGACTCAGTAATTTCGTATTAAAAATACTAATTACGTAGAAGGTACAGTAGGCACAATACAAAGCATTTATAGGAAAATTGTACAGGCGGCAGGTTACAACTGTGTGATACGTTTGGTATTGGAAAGAAATACAAAAATGTTGAAAAATTTATTTTATTTATCACTGGATTTGACTTTACGCTTCATTCCCTTATTTCACACCATTTCGCAATTCACTTCCATCCATGTACTCGTACTGTATAACATAGGAAAAGCCGGTTGCCTAATCTATACAGGAATAAAGTATTAATTAAACTAATTGTAAATTTCAGGTAATTATTAGTAAGGTTAAGGAGCGTAAAAAGTTATTATGTCGAATTTTCTGTTTTACCGAGTATTGAATTGAGTAGCAAAATTACTCACTGAACTGAATGAGCGTCAAAAATACAGCTTTACCTCCTGTCACTAGCACTGCATTACTATGGATTTACTGTGTGGAAAAAAATGGGGAAAATCGATAAACTGCAAAAAAAATTCCCCTATTCCCAAATTCAAGGAAATCTTGACCTTTTTAAAACGGAAAAGTAGAACTGTTCAAGTGAGGGTGAAGGTGAGGGACTGTCCATAAATGATTTCAAGAAGTAGAGTGAATGGGTGTAATATTGGATATTGACGACATCGGCATTCCAATAAGCTGCAGTTAACCATTTATGCAATGGCTAAGCTCATGGCAAGGGGTTCATTTATGCTAATAAAATTGAAGATGTTTCTTTGACGTCCCTTTGGGACGATCCCTTCAACTAAAAGTAAGCATAACAAAATCCTTATATGGCAATGAAAAGTGGGAAATTCGGTTTCGGCAGACTTGACCCCTCCTCCCTCCAGAAGCGCTACATTTGAAATTCTACAGGTTAAGAAAAGAATGTAAAAGAAAATGTTTTTATTTTGCCAATTATTTACATTTCAAACCATTACTTGAACTGCTCAACTTTTGAACTTTTAGACGTTTAACTCGAAACTCAAGCAACGCTTCAATTTCAAATTTGAATTAAGTTGTGTTTTCCAACTGACTACTTAATTAATTTATTATTGATCAGTTCGTCACTATGAATATTTTGCCTGCTACAGAATAAAAATGTTTGGAATGTATGTGAGTAAAAGTACAACAATGTTAAAACAGTTTTGAGTTTCGTCATCATTGAAAATTGGTGGAGTGAGGTTTTATAACGATTTTATCGTGTGACGTGTGTCAGTACAAGCAGGTAAGTTTATTGTTGATTGTTCAATAATATAATATTATTACTCACGTATAATGGAATTTTTTAATTGTAAATTGTAGCTGTTTACAAGTAATTACAAAATATTGTTAGCTAACTTTCTGATTCATTTTTGCCACTTATTACACACTATTCAAGTTCAAGAATAAATCGTAAAATAATAATTTATTTTTTCAGATTTCGACTTCGACCAGAAAATGAAAGTAATAATTTCATATTTTTACCTATTTCAGCTCGTAGAACTGTAACTACTTAACCGGCATCGGAGCAGACTCTATAATATTGTTGATTGGACCTAAAATTCAACACTGTATTAAATATTATTTGCAAATCAATTTATCAGTTTCAACTAAAAATAAGAAGTACCTATCATCAATCATGAAAACGAGATCGAAGAAGAAGAAGAACGAGACTGTGAAAAATACAACCGAAGAATCTGGGTATAGTTTCAAGTTTATGAAACCTAGTCTGATATGTATTTACAAAATAAATGCTCTGTAAATCACTAACCGAAATTCATGTTGACTACTGTTAACAGTTTCTACTGTTCATGTTATAGCAACATCAAAATTGGTTACAAATTAATAGATACGTGGTAAATTTATCCCTATTTTTCTAAGCGTGTAGTAAACATTTATCAAGTGACGTGTAGATACTTAACCACACTAACCAACTTCAACTTACTATATTGGTCACTAATTGACTTTTCGCGTTAAGCACTGTTGATAGGTTATTTCGTTCTCCTAATATTTAATAAGTACCTAATTATTTGACTTTTTTTTTAAATTTGCAGGTATATATCCATGTCATCTGAGTTCAAAACTAATGAAGCGGAGTATTACAGCTTTAATCCGTTTCCGTCAGCAGAACCGGCAACAGAAATCAAAGTAGAAAACTACACTGATCGTGACATTGGCCTTGTGGCAAATATCGTGGAATCCGAATTAGTTGAGTTCCGTAACAACAATTACAGCGATGATCCAACTACGGTGATGTTGGAAAAAGTACCTAAAACCGAAGTAGAAATTTTCGGTAATGATGGATCTCCCTCCTTTAGCAATGAACAAGATTACCTTTACAACCTTGAAAATTCGGACACTGAACGTGACCCCTTTGAAGACATTGACCTTGACCCAAGTTTTTCCCAAAAAACGGTCCAAAGTCCCAATGATGCTAATGATTGGGACACCCAAGAAAACGAAGATGATGTGATAATTAGTTCAGGTGAAGTCAACGGCAGTTCAAATACTGCAGAAATTGATGACCTTGAGCCCAGAAAATCGACTTCCTATTTACAATGTGAACTCTGCCTGGAAATACAGAGCTCAGCAGCCCAGCTCAAAACTCACTTGGGAATCTGCAGTCTCTCCCACAAAAATCGCCTTCGCTTCTGTGTCCCCTGCAACAAATTATTGTACTCCCGCGAAAAGTACATTTATCACGCTCTCCACCGACATGGGGTCCAGGAACCGAAATTAAAAAGATATCCTTTAAATTGTCAATTCTGCCATCACACCTTTGTTCTGAAAGAATCTTTAGATGCCCATGTGACCTTATGTCACAACCAAAACGAAAACAGCACCAGCAGCAAAACGGACAACGACGGGTCAACTAAAAATGGGAAACGATTTAAATGTACAGAATGCCCTTCGTCATTCAAACACTGCTGCGATTACATTCGTCACATGCAGGGCCACAAAAACGAGCGGGCATTCAAATGTCCAATGCCGAATTGTGAGCGCTCATTTAATTTTAGTAGTAATCTCAAGGAGCATCTCAAACGTCTCCATTCTGACGAAAAGCCGCACAAGTGTCCCGAGCCAAAATGTGGTATTAGTTTTAAAGGGACTGCGGAGCTTAAAAAGCACATGGTTCGCCATTCTGACGCCAGACCTTTCACATGTTCTTATGAGTCAGGTTGTAAAAAGACGTTCAAGACTAAAGACAGACTCACTCAGCACGTAGTCGCAGTTCACAAGGGAATTCGTCGTGTTAAACATGTAATCCAACAGAAACAGAAAGATCTTTAGAAAATATATGTAGTAGTGTATGTCCGCGCTCGCTCCAAAATCTGGCCTAAAAATTGGCCCTTACAACGGCTCCCTTAAATGCGGGTTATTTTAACACAGCGAACATATAGCTGACCTGCCAAAAATATTTTTAATTTATACTTTTAAACAGGACTTCCTTTTAATCTGTGTCCCTTATTAGCGGATAAGTATTAATGGTATAGGTGTAGTAATAATAATCATATTGTCTGTGAAGAACCAAAATGACTCCTATTGAAGCTAGAATCAAAATCAGCTATGTCATAAAAACAAAATGAGAAATATGCGTCAAATGTTAATTATAGGAGTTTTTGATTAACGTAAAATAACGAAAAAAAAAATGAAAATGAAAAAAAAATTTTTTTTGATGTTTTTCAACAATGAAAAATGTCCTATTTACATGTTTTTTGGAAAGATGCAAAATGTTCTAAATCCATGTTTTTTAAAAGGTGCAAAATGTTCTAATTAAGTGTTTTTGAAAGGGTGCAAAATGTTCTAATTCCATGTTATTAAAAATATGGAAGATTTTTTAATTCCATTTGTTTGAAAAGTGCAAAATGTTCTATTTAAATGCTCTCAAGACCAAGACATATTTAAATAATTAGATTTGTAGATAGTTGATGTTGATATTGTTTTTACCTTCAAATGGATATGGGTCATTTTGGTTCTTCATTGACGATATCTTACAGAAAGTAAGCGAGCGTTTCGTACTTTAAGATTTTAAATATTTGATTTGAATTTTTATTTATTCGCTGTTATTTTTCATCTGCAATAAAGAAAAAGAAATCTAATAAAAATAATAAAGAAGAAAACAGAAAAAATTAAAAATTTGAAATAAATCAAAAATTAAATACACGTTCAATAGGGAGACATCCTTTAATTTTTCCGAGAATTGGCGCAACTATTTGAATTCGAATTTCTGATTGAATCTACTGAAATTACTGAAAAACTGAAAAACTGAAAATTCTAAAATCATAAAATAAAAATGTTAAATTGTGCTCAAATTCCACGGAAATTGTAATTTAATAGTTTTTTAAACTACTTAATTTGATTACTTAACTAATATTTTAAAACAAAAATGACGGAGAATGAACTCAACCAAGTTCAACAAAGACGTACACAAGAATTAAGAAAAAATGCCAAGTAATTTCTTACAATTATTAGTTATTGGAAATTAATATATTTGTATTTCTATTTTAATGTTCAAGGCAGCATGTAATGTATGTCATAATTTTTATTCTATTTTCAAAAACAGTAAAATCACAATTAAGAATTTACTTAAAACCGAAGCTCAAAATGTAGATATCGTACAACCAATTGAAGGCATTGGTACATTGGAAGCAACAGTTAAACTTGCAAACTGCAACAACTACAGTGATGAAGGTAACGCGGATATTGGTGCAAATTTTGTTAAATCTGACGTAGTTAAATTTTACAGCAATGCTCCTTCGAAATCGGAGAGTTCCATTCAAAACTATAATGCAAAAATCATAATTGAAAAAATTCCAAAAATCGAAACAATAATCCTCAGTGATGGTGATGAACCACCCTCTTTTAGCAATGAAGAAGATGGCTCTTACAACATTGACATGTTTATTAATGGTGACTTGAACTCCGACGCTGACCATGAATGTGACCCCTTTGCAGATGTTGACTGCGACCCAAGTTTTTCTCAGAATCCTCGTCAAAGTCACAACAAGTCTAATAATTTTGAGTTGATTAATTTAGCCGATGACGATGACAATGACAATCACAGTTCAATAAATCATTGGAGTAGTCCTTTCCCAAACAATATCTTGCCAAAAGCCAGTACTTCAAAATCAAAAAATAATCCCGAATTACAATGCCTCTTGTGCCTGGAAAAACAATGTTCAGAAAGACATCTCAAATCTCACATGGAAATGTGTAAAGCAACACACAAAAATCGTCATCGCTTCTGTTTCCTCTGCAATCATTTATTTTTGTCTCCTTCACACTACGGAATTCACGCCCATCGTATCCATCAAATTAAAGTGACTGAAATTTACAAACAACCAATGAAATGCCAATTCTGCTCAAGTTCCTTCGTTCTGAAAGAAGATTTAGTTTTCCACGAGGCATCACATCACGAGAAGAGGAACTCATTTGAGAGGAACCTCAGTGTCAGTAGGTCAACAACACATCGTGTGCAAGGCCAAGGTCACCTCACCGACAACGGTCCACCATTTAATTGTCCATTGCCGAATTGTGAAAAGGTGTTCGACTTCAATTATCATCTCAGGGATCACATGAAATCCGCCCATTCGGATCAAAGACAAATAAAATGTACACATCCAAATTGTGGCAAACCATTTCGAACAAAGGATCATCTTCGAAGGCATATGACTTTCCATTCAGAAGCACGACCCTTTAAATGTCCACATACGGGCTGTAGTCGTTTGTTTAAAACTAAAATGTCCGTCGCAAGTAGGGGTAGCAGTTTTGAGTTTCAAAACCTTTCGAAAGTTTCGAAAAAAGTTTTGAATAGTTTCGAAATTCAAAACTATTCGAAACTAAAAATATTGTTTATATTTTTTCGAGCTGTTTTGCTTTCAAGCTCTTTAAACGAAAGTACGGAGACAACTAGATGCGACCACCTCTTGCCCGCTGATTGTGAGCACAGACGTGTTGCAAATCGCCGGTGAAGAAGCATTTTTGCCTAAGTCCAGTCCAGAACTAAAAGCATTACTGCCCAAGTCCATTCGTTTCTTAATAGCGTTTTTGCCCAAGTCCAATGAACTGTGCAGGTTTGAACACGATTTCCATGGACTTGGGAAAAAGTGCTTCTAAGAAACACATAGACTTAGACAGTAATGATTTTAGTTCTGGACTGGACTTAGGCAAAAATACTTTTGCACCGGCGAAATGCATGTTGTAGTACGCTGATTTCAAACTAAAATTTAAAAATGCAGTACTTACGAGCTCCTATTTTATTGACTAAAATATATTTTTCTTAAACTTTATTTGTTTATTATTACGTCATCCCTTACTATTATTCAGGGCTAAATATAAAGCTTCAAGTATTTCCTCATCAGGAGAACACATGGCAGGAGACACAAGTAAAGTGAAGGGTAGTTCCTCTATCCGTAGCGTCAACAAAAATAACTGATTTATTCGAAACAGAATATTTTTATAACAAGTAACGCAATGATCTGACTATGGTTTTTAATGGTAACTAAAGGGTGTTTCAGTTACCAACACTTTGATTGCAAGATCGACGCTACGGATAGGGATACCATCCCTCGTAATTTACTTATAAGACCTGTTTGCCAGTGATAAGGAAATACTAAAAACTTCATGTTTAGCCCTTCAGTATAGGTTCAGTAAAAATAAAAATTCTACGAATATTTACTATAAAAAAAGGTAAACTTAAGTTACTGGAGTAAAAGTTTTCAAAACAAGTTAGAAGATACGACACACAAATGATTGATTTAATGCCCTGCGGGAAAAATATTTTTATACCAGTTTCAATGCCAGTTTTATTTTATTTAAAGTCAGAAGTTGGAATATATATAAACATGGTTGTTTAAAGAAGCAATTATGTCACAAACACAAAATTAAAATTATTGTCTATACACTCTGTACGCTGGACTAAACTTACTAACCCAAAAATAAAATCAGTCACTAGAATCAGTTTTGCCAACCTTGTCTTGCTTGTAAAAGTAGGAATTCCCAAAAAATGCGCGTAAGAAACATAAAGAATCTAATACTGATCCCTTCAATTTAGATCTTATCTTACAGCAAAAATAACCGGCAATTGAAAAACTACGCTCTGATTCAACACTTGTTGGTCTTATTGTAAGAATCATTTGATAGCACTGTTTTAAATATTCTCCATGGATGTTTGAATTTTCAAAATTACTCATTTCCTTCCCAATAATACCGGCAAAACTACTATCTGACGACGTAATGATAGATTTAGGAGCAGTAGCCATTTTTACCACCTCTACAAGTTGCTCGTGGTACGATTTAATCTTTTTAGCTGCTGGTTCTAACTCAGTATCTGAACCTGAATCAGTCTCTTCAGTGGGTGCGTCACTAGTATTGACTTTATTTAGCAGTCGTATAATTCCATCTTTAATACACTTCTTGGATGGCATTTTGAATATATCAACTTGCTCAAAGCACTCAACATTTGGCAACTGCCAGTCAAAATCTTCCAAAACATTTTCATTGTCTGATGTATACACAAACTTTTTTGGAACTTCGTAGCAAGTAATAGGTTTTTCTTTATAAGCGTTTTTACCGTGTTGGAGGTAATAAAGAATACTGGATTCAAATATCCAACGATCCCTAATTCATCTCTTTAAGCTATTTAAAAAGCATCTTGACAGTGAATTGTTTTGACGCTCAATAGTTGCAAACAAAAGCTGGAGTGATGCGCGGGCAGTTAACAGATTTGCAGTTCTTTCGCACAACTTTGAAACTGTTAACATAACAGGCTCCAATAGATTTAGAATATTTGAGATAATGTATTTGTCCAGTGGAAGTAGAAACGTTTTAAACGATAAATCAATAGATGCCTTTTCAACACAGTCCATTATCAACCAAAATCGTTCTAGCATTTGATACATGCTACTCCAGCGAGTTTTGCAATCAAGTATAAGACGTAGTTTCTTGCTGTGCTTCGGAAGAACGTAAGTTTGTAAGGCCTCGTTGGCTATTGGGGATCGTCGAAAATAAGACACAATTTTCCTAACTTTTTTTATGGCACCCATTACAACAGGACTTTGAATGTTTTCTTCAACACTTGGTTCATCAATGTCCATCCCATCAGTACCTTCATCTTCGTCAACCTCATCTTCGTCGATTTCAGCGTCGTCTTCAGCCTCAGATTTTTCTTCCGCATAAGCATGGGCTAGTCTTCCTTTTTTTGGTTTAATATAAAGAACATCTATGACTGATAATTGAATCCCGTGCACCAAACAAAGTTGTTGACAAACCCCTGTGAGTCTTCCAAATTTTTTCATTGTGTTTGCTCCGTCGGTGGTTACACCTACAATATTTGAGTTAAAAGAAATTCCAAAAACTCCTAGCCTTTCTTTAACAAGCTCTAGTAATCTTTCTGATGTAGCTCTTCTGGTAATCTCAACTAAACCTAAGTTCCAAAAATGACCACTACTAGCAAATACGTTGATGTTTATATATCTGTTAGAATTAATCGAAGTCCATTCATCGAGGTCAAGACTTAGCCATCCAGTAGATTTTATTGCATCTTCAAAAACCTACAACGTCAAATTCAAATGTCAATTTGGATCTTTATTACTTTTAATTAAAGATTTTGAGAAATCAATAAAAACAGCCGCTTTATTAGGCTGAGGTGCATACTAATGTGCCTTGTTTTGAGAATTACCTTGACCAATAACACCCGTGCTTTGTCACTGAATTTTATAACGTTAGATTTAATTGTAGCGTCTGACTTAGGAAGCTCCACCTCTAGATTACAGGCAGCTATTAGTGCCATCATAGAGCGTCGCAAGTCCACACTTGTTCGAAATTTTGAGAACGGAAATCCATCTTTCGATGCCATGCGAGCAATCCAAAGTTGTAAAGTGTCGTTATTCACAATATGAAAACGTTGAACATCAGCTGAAGCAAAAGGAAGAATATCACGGGTTGCACAAGCAACAGCTCCCTGTGGTTCAGAATTTTTGCTTCCAGATGCAGTTGGTTTTGGTACTGTAATAGTAAATAAAATTAGGCTGGCCGTCTACTTAATTCTATTGTTATAAATATTTATATGCTTATTTTGTAGCCATTGTTTAAATATTTTATGCTAAGTTCATACCTAACGAGTTCATTAAACTTGACTGTCGTTTATCAGCAGTAATACGGTGCTTTGATAATGCATGTTTGTGCATACCAGTAGTAGCACCTTTTGGTATTTTGATAACTTTTTGGCATTTTTGGCATGTTGCAGTTTCTGCAACCTTGTCAATTTCAAACAGTTCACGAATATTTTTTAAATGACTGAGTGGCTCAATATTTACTTCCATTTTGACCTTTTGGTATAATGTATCTAGAAAATGGTATACAAATTATAATTGCAGGTTTAATTCGTGTAAAGTGATCAGAAAAATTCAGCAACAAAATTAGTTAGTGAAGTGCAACAAAGATTATTAATTTTGAATTTTAAATATTTTAAGTAGCACCTTACTTATTAATGCAATCAATGAAAAAGATAAAATCCAAAAAATTAAAAATTAGTAGCACTTGTGAGTTTTATATAAACCTCTGCAAATGTGTAGAATTAAAATAAATTAATAAATTTATATATGTAAAGCTGTGTTAAAATTTTGCATTAGTAAGTTTTAATTTTATTTTTAGCATAATTACCTATTAAAGCAGGAAAAACTTAAAATGAAAAACTCCGATCTCTTGCCCGTTTAGCTAGCACTTCTAGAACTGTGTGTAACATAAATACACGTTTACGGCCGAACAAACGAATCTTCGTATTATTTAAGCAAACAGACACAACCCCAAATTCTAAAATAAATGCATTTCTCGTATGTAAAATTTATTTTTATGTAAGAGTGATTATTAATTTTGAATTTTTTAAATAAGCATCATGTATTTAAATATGATTTACATCATAAACACCTTTGAGGCAATAGGAAGCTTAATGAAAAACTCCGATCTCTTGCCTATTTTGCAAGCAACAAAGCTACTTGTTTTTCTGCAACCGTTGAGACATGGACATTGATTT
This sequence comes from Dicyrtomina minuta, assembly GCA_949802685.1. Taxonomy (NCBI): domain Eukaryota; kingdom Metazoa; phylum Arthropoda; class Collembola; order Symphypleona; family Dicyrtomidae; genus Dicyrtomina; species Dicyrtomina minuta. The sequence goes on along the minus strand of OX461808.1, from coordinate 88,086,502 downwards.
TGACAAAATTCCCTGTAACATAGATCAAAAAGTTTGTATTTTTGGTCATATAATAATAAATAATGTCAAAGTTAAATGAATACTATTGCATTTTTTAGTTAAATTTTGATTAGTAGCACACATACCTTTTTATTTAATGACGCCTTTTTCAGCAATGAAACGATAATAAAAAACTCCGATCTCTTGCCTGTTCCTGCCACCGTTCTTAAAAGGCGTGCAACTTACGTCAATAAAGTGCTAATGTATTAAGAATAATAAGAGGTAACCGTTTATTTATTCTAGTTGGCTGCTGCATATTGAAAAACTCCGATCTCTTGTCCGTTTTGGCTTCGCGTTTAGAAATGCATTTGACTCTATATGACTACTGATACTTGACCTCCATTACTTTTATTAGCGTTGGCAGAGAAAAGCGTAATGAAAAACTCCGATCTCTTGCCCGTTGTCTGGCGGCTTTTTAAAAATATTGTTGAATATTGAAAAACTCCGATCTCTTGTCCGTTTAGGCTGCGCTTTTAGAAGTGCGTGTACTATTAAACTACATATGACTACTAATACTTGACTTCTATTGCTTTTGTTAGGGTAGACAGAGAAAAGCGTAATGAAAAACTCCGATCTCTTGCCCGTTGTCTGGCGGCTTTTTCCAAATATTGTTGAATATTGAAAAACTCCGTTCTCTTGTCCGTTTAGGCTGCGCTTTTAGAAGTGCGTGTACTATTAAACTACATATGACTACTGATACTTAACTTTCATTACTTTTGTTAGGGTAGACAGAGAAAAGCGTAATGAAAAACTCCGATCTCTTGTCTGTTGTCTGGCGGCGTTTCACGATTATTCAAAAAATGATTATTAATTTTAAATTTTATAGTTAGTTTCGAAACTTTTAAATCTAATTCGAAACTTTAAAACTGAAACTGTTTGGTTTCTAACGAAACTTGTTTCAAAATTACTACCCCTAGTCGCAAGTCATTTGGTCTTACATTCTCAAGCCCATCATTGTTCTAAACAAACGACATACACTGGCAGACCATTTAAATGTTGACATTGTTTTTTAAATTGTATATTTCGTGTTTAGTAAACTCTAATCGAGTGAATTTTGAAATAAAAAAGTGTGCAAATTGCTCTTATAATTTCATATTTTGAAACGCAAAACGTTCTAACTATATTGGCTTCAAAAAATGTAAATCGCTCTAACTCGATGTTTTTAAAAGGTGCAAAATGTTCGAGTTCGAATTACATATGGTTTTAAGTTGTAAACTAATCTACAACAATATGATCTTGGAAAGTGCAAAATGTTCTACCTACGTGCTTTAGAATTTTATACCCGTAGTTAGAGCACTTTGCACTTGTAAAATGTTGTGTTTATATAACATTTTACACTTTTAATATTTTGCAATTACAACATTTTACACTTTGTAATATTTTGCAATTCGAACATTTTACACTTTGTAATATTTTGCATTTAGAACATTTTACACTTCGTAATATTTTGCAATTACCGTAAATCCTCTAATAGTACGCGGGTCTCTAATAGTGCGCGGGCCTCCAACAGTACGCGGGGGGTCGGAGCTCGAATTTGGATAGTACGCGGGTCTCTAATAGTACGCGGGTCTCTCATTGTACGCGGGGTATAACGTCATACACTCCAAGAACTATTTTTTAGTTTACCTCTTATTCAAGTCAAGTATTGAAGGAATTCATTTACGATGTACCTTTACACTTGTAACTTCGGGTAATCGTCAATAAATCATATTTTTTAACGTTTTTAATGAAATATTGGAACTGAATTTAGACCTGAATTTTTTGATTTTGAATAGTACGCGGGTCTCTAATAATGCGCGGGCCTCTAGTAGTAGGCGGGGGGTCGGAGCTCGAGTTTCGATAGTACGAAGGGCGTACTATCAGAGGATTTACGGTAGATTATTTTACACTTTGTAATACTTTGCAATTAGAACATTTTAAAATTTTCAATACATGTTGAACTTTTGAAAATAATGTGTGTAGTTAGATTAGTTTGCAATTTAAAACTAAATGTAGTTAAAACATTTTGCATTTTTTTAGAATCATCAAGTTAGAGCAATTTGCCGTTTTTAACAATAGTAGGTTGCCTAGATGGAATGAAATAATTCTAAAAAAATCCTTTATTGTATTTTTTATGCAATAAATACTTAGCATATTACTTAGATTTGATCAGTATAATTTTTAAACGGATCGCTATTTTATTTAGAGCATTTAATGCATAAGGGCGCGTCGGCGCGTCCAAAAATTACGTCATCGGCATGGGTTCTACTTTCATGAGCTTCAATAAAGTTCGACAGCTTCAAGTGGCATCGCGATCGAAGTAATCGTCGGGCTATTTGGATGAGCGAGGGGTCGTCTATTAATGGCGTTTGCCAAAAACAAAAATGTTTTACACACTCCCGTCTTTACAGATACAACGCTTACATACCGTAAATCCTCTAATACAACTACCCGCGTTGTATTAAAACACGGATATTAGCGGCTTTGGATTAGCGAAATGTAATGTTAAAAATGGTTCTAATAGAGTCCAGCGTTCTAATACGACCAAAAGGTTGTAAAAAGTAAGCACTACAACGCTACAACTGCTCTAAATACATTGTGTAAATGCCTATCTTTAACATGGGATGTGATCCATATTTAAGAATACCCAATGATCCTACTCGTGAGGTCATTTATGGACTACTACCAACACGTTTGAATATTTTTTGTTAAATAATATTTTGTTTTATTTTTATTTATTTCTTTGAATTTTGAATTTGCGCATTTCACGAACTGGTAATATGCAATGTGGACAGTAGACGTTGGTGGGAATTGGACAGCAGGAGCGCGTCTTTTGAATGGTTTTTCAGTTGTAGTTTTTAATCAATAACTGCGGAGTGGATGATTGCAATTTCTCTCCTACTGTGTTGCCAACGTCAAACGTCTACTACCACCACTTTGTCGATTCTTCTAACCTTTATAACCATCTAGCTGTTCTGCTAAATAAATACAATTATCTTACCACCCTTTAAAAGTTGTCTGACTACTTAGTCATAATTTTTAATTGGATCGAGAGATAAGTAAATGAACTATTATTACTTTAAAATTCATTTCAACTAACAATAGGGTACCAATTTTATTAACTGTGACTCGATGGAAACAAAATCGAAGGAAAAGACTGCGAAAAGTGGACGAGAATCCAGGTGAGATTTTTTAAATAGTATACAATTTAGTTTTAGCATCGCAGTTTAAACACTGTTAGACATTTAACAGAGAACGAAGGGGTTTTTTAAGGAGAACGGTGAGAACTTTGCACTACAAGGGTTGTGAGGCCTTAGCTTGCCGTTCTCGAATGTCTTACAATGAGTTTAAACTTAAAATAGTAATCAGCCAAAAATGTTAATTCATACCAAGTCACGAGCAAGTAGCTTTTAACATTCATACACGCTTAGAAAAATATAGACAAATCTTAGCAATATTCATCTGTAACTCATTTTGCCGTTACTCTGTAAATATTTAAATATGTCAATTTTACAGAGAATCCAGTTAGTGTTTTTTGTTGTAACATACAGCTCTGTCACATGAAGCTAACTGATTTCCCCACCCTCTAAAATTGTGAGTTTATTCTTTGCGCAGGTACTTAAATGTTCAATGCAACAAAAGAAAGCAGCAGCAGCCTCAAGAATTACCACCATCAAAGATTGCCAAGTTCTCCACCGTAGTGCTTGAGAATTTAAAGCCCTTGCAAAAGGATGACGGCACTTTTTCAAGTCAGTCAGCAGAAGATAATTTTACTCAACTGGCTCATTTAACTGGGGCTGAAGATAAAGAAACCCACACAATTAAAGGGACTCGAAGTAATTTAAATTTTGACACAAATCCATCGAATACATTTTTAAAAGTTGACACGAAACATGAGATTCCTCAAGTAGCTCAAGCCATTCCAGTACTTGTCACGGACAGAGAGACGCGCTCCAGTGCCAGTGACCCGGACACTGGTGCAAAAAGTAGTAGAAGCCCAAACTCGTTAGGATATCTGGGACTTGTTCGAGCAGCAATGGACCCGGAACGAAAGAAGGAATTTAACAAGGAGCGACGGGGAGGGAAGCAGAATGCTAAACTTCTTGCTCGAAAGGCCCGGCGGTATCAGGAGCAGCTACAATTAAACTTAAATTTGAATTAATTTCGTGTATTCTACTTATTTCATAATTATTGCAAATATAAGTAAGGACCTATATGAAAGATAGTACCATCATTTGTCTTCGATAATTTAATCTGACTGAATTTAAACTGGGGACGGTCATTTCTGTAATTGTAAGTTACGAATAATTTTGAAATACAAATACTTTTTAAAGACGTTCTAGTCGTGCGCCGAATAAGTAACCTAAGTAATAAATTTATTCTATGTTTGTGTTAGGAAAGGATAAGCGAGTTTTTTTTAAATGTTGATGTAATAATAAATAATTATAGGTTGTGTGAAAAATCTAAGTTAAAAAAATTAGTTAACTGTGGTACTAAAAATAGTCGTTTTTGGAAAATATTGTAAAAACTGAATTAGTTGAATCTCGCTAAATTAAATTGCACATAGCTTGCTAAATTACAATATGTGTATTCACGTTAATTTGCATTTAATGTGCTATATGGTATTAGTGCAATAGAGAATTACTTAATTATTTTATGTGGGAAAACGAAGATGGAAAATCGCAATAAGACATACAAGTATTAAGTATACAGTAGAATCCGTTTACAAGGGACCCTATTTAAAAGGAAATCCACCTGCTTCTTGTCGGAGTTTAAAGTTGTTTTGAAAAAAAAACGGTTTAAAGCTGTGACATGTCGTGTGGGGCCAACAGACGGAAGGACATTGCCATTTTATAAGATTCTTTTAAGATCAGCAATCAGCATCTAATAAGCTCATCATCTAAACAAAATAAAATAAATCGAAACTCCTGGAGCACCTTGCATTTAAGTAGACGTTGTTGAAATTCTGAGCGCCACCATTTGAATTTCTACTCCTAAAATGGAAATTGCTGGTTTAACAACGGCCAGAAATGCATGTCAGTCAGTGAATTTGTTAATAAATAAATTTATTTCTCTCTCTCTCTAAATAAAAGTAAATTCTTCTCAAATTATTGGTGAATTATAATTTAGTAAACTGCTCTTAAATTTTTAATTTTAGTAATGATACTGTATATATTCTCGCATGTTTAATTACATACGACGTAATTTACTACTGTAAAAATTTATTGTTAAGTCTGAGTTTTCTAAATGATGATATTTTCTTTATCATTACCATTACTAAGGCAGGGGACGTAGGCAGGAGTGGGAGTAATACGTAAGTAGTTAACAACCCAATGAAAATTTTAAAACACAAATGATGGAAACTGAATTCCTGGAAGTACGTGATGGAGATACAACAGAATTAACAATAAAGCATGTCACGTAAGTACTGACTGTCAAAGTTGAAAGTAGAGTAGGAATAATGTGCACAATATGATATTATGTAGTATAAAACAGTGTAGAGAATGTTTATTCAGGAGAAGTAATAGTCAGTAACCGCCATCAGCCACGACCAGATTTCGAATCACAGCTATGGATTTGAATTCCCAAATCCATAGTTGGAATAATTATAATTCCAATATAACTATTAATATAATAATATAAATAAACATCGCCATCTCAACAACAGCAGCCAAGCACCGGAACCATGACAGTAGTTACCTAGTACAGTTTACAGTTTATAACTAAGAACTAACTTGGGAACGTTTTTTCATGCATGTAAAACACTAGGATTTCAAAAACATCCAATCTAAAAAATTAAGCTATTTTAAAAAAGTTACAGATTCCAAAAAACTTGAGTTAAATTTTTGCCTAGGTAGGTTGGTAACAGTGGCCCGGCAAAGTTTAAAAGCATCAACATTTTGAAATTTTGTCATCCTGTAACTTGATGAAATGTAATTTCTTCATATCCTTCGGCTGTTTTCTAAAACGCTATTTTCGGATTTTGTCAACATTTTTCATTTTTTTGTTAAAAATCCCAAAAGTTGTTCATTTTTTAAGATTCATGTTTTATTCTAATTTTTTTTTCGCAAAAATAAAAATTTTCGAATTTGACAAAATTTTAAAATTCTGAAGTAAAATATGTATGTTGTCTCAATTTTTCAAAATAGTAACGATGTCACCATTAAAGAAGAGTTTGGAAACGGAGCGCAAACCCACAACTTCGTACATCCATTTGACGGCAGCGAATTAGAAGCAACAATTAAATTTGAAAAAAATAATCAGCTGGACGGCGATTTTGGAGAAACTATCGTTAAATGTGAATTAGTTGAATTCCACGATTATGTCAGCGCAGAGATTTCAAATCCAAACGACGTGGAAAAGAAATTGTTCGTGAAAATACCAAATATTAAAACGGAGACCCTCGGTGATGAATCAACTTCTTTCAGCGATGAACTTAATGACCCCTGCAATAATTTCGATAGCAACGACGATGATGATGATGATTCGACCTCTGACCCCGAACGTGACCCCTTTGCGGACATTGACTGCGACTCAAGTTTTTCTCAACCAGCGGATGAAGACGATTTAAAACCTTGCCAGTGTCAAGAATGTCCTATGTCATTTCCCAAACTATACCTGTTAATGAAACATATGAAATCACACCGAAACGAACGAGTATTCAAGTGTCCAATGCCAAAGTGTGTGAAAGCATTCAACTTGAATAAAAATCTCACGTCTCATCTCCTACAAGTCCATTCCAAGAAAATCCCATTCGTGTGTCCTGAGCCAAATTGCGGGAAAGCATTTAAAACAAAGTATTATCTTGAACAGCACGAGGATTCCCACGAAGATGGTCCAGGGGCGAAGTGTCCACATCCTTACTGCAACCGACAGCTTAAAAGTAAAGACGTGGGCACTGGTACAAGGCAAGTGATAGTTCGCGGAGATCCCCCCTGTAAACACACGCCAAGTGCAAAGAGACCAATAAAATGTGGAGTGTGCCAGGCCACTTTCTGCAAAAACTGGCAACTAACGATGCACCTTAAATCCCATGCAAATGAAATTCTCTCGTGTCCAGAACTAAATTGTGACTCAAGCTTTAAATGTAAACGGAATCTGGAACTACACGTTGCCAAGTTTCATACGAACCCAGACGCATTTCCATTCAAGTGTCCCCAGCCAAATTGTAAGGCAAAATTCAAGTTTAAAAATAGTGTCTCAACACACGTTGCCTCTCTTCACAGAAAGGCAGACTCCACCCTATTTGATTGTACGGAGCGGAATTGCAATAAAAAATTCAGAACGACACGAAGCCTCAATAAGCACGTCAAGTCTCACAAGCGTCCGCACAAATGTACAGAGCCCAGCTGCTCTGCGGATTTTGCGAGAAAACAACAGTTAAATTCCCATTTAAACGCGAAGCATAAAAAGGAAACAAACAGGATTGCAATTCAAAACATTTAAACACTCCATTTTGTTATGGGAGATTCTCGAAAAGTTGTATTTTTTTCAGTTTGTTACTCCTTACGTAGTAATATGCACAAGCTTAAGGAAATAAAATGATCTACTATCAACTGTAAAATAGTTACTTAATCGCTCATACATAATTTGAATAAATAATGATTTAAAATTTATTAAAGAAAGGTCCGTAAATGATGTCACCTAAATTATTATTATTTTCTCTTTGGATCATCACTGGAGCATAACGTAAACATCTGTGACATGATGTGTCATCCATAGAGCCATGTACCCTACCAATGACCTCATTTATGGACGATCCCTAAAGTAATTAGTCAAGTCAAGAAAAGAAGTCAAGTCGAAAATTCCGACTGTCGGATCGAATGCCAATTAGCAAGACACGACGATGTGGAATGTGGAATGTACTCAGACCATAGATATATAAGAAACTAGATAAGGGAGCGTTCACAAATGATGTCATCGCATTTGGCCAATTTTCCGGCCTACCTACCCCTCGTCACCCATGTTAAGCATAGGACAAATCGTCACTTTTCAACCCCACCTACCTACCTAACCGATGATATAATTTGTGAACGCTCCCTAACCGATTCCGAGTTAGAGCCGGCATAGGTAAGGGGCGACACGCCATCTGTAATATGTGCTTTCGCCAATACAAACTGGCAATTGAAGCCCGCTCTCAACTCCCAGAAGGTGTCTCTTATGTGTTCAAGTTAAGACTTGCTACTTACAAGAATTATGAGTAATATTTATTTTTCTACTGAACCACTTTCCTTTCACTTATGTTAGTACTTTATCTGGGGGCTCATTTTTACATTGTAACGTTGTTATTACATAATTACTCAATCGTGCGATGTTAACTAACTGTAAAATAAATGTGGGCACAATAAATAGATTTAGCCGTAGTCTTCGGCTTGTACTTGGCAGAGAATCCTAGCGAAGAAGCAAATCTGAAAGCCCAAGCGGTTCGAAGCCTAAAATGCAGATGACGCTACTCTCATGAATTTTTAGTCCAATGTAAAAGTATCAGCTAACTATACATTCACTCATAGGGCCCCATGAAAAATACCTGCGAAGGGATTGTAGTAGTTCGTCTCTATTATTCTATGTCTATGACTCAGACGTTGTTGGGATCCGAACAGAAAGAGCGCGTATCTTGAATACTTTCTTCAGTTTCAATTTTCAGTTTTCAGTTTTCAATGTTCTTAATAAATCTCAATTTGAGACTTGACTGGTGACTGGAGACGGTGGTTGTTATAAAATTAATTAACAAATTTTCGGATCACTGTCACTGTTGCTAAACGTGTAACTTGTGACGCAGAGTTCACTCTAACAGATTGGTTTGTAATTGAAAATAGGATCTAATATCAAAATTTCAAATTCAAGTACCTAATAATTACATTGCTATCTCTTAAAATTTAAAGTCAATTTCCACTTTCAACTTTTGTTTTAAATCGCAAAATCTTTGTTTATCTTGAAATGGAAACCAAATGGCAGGAGCAGACTGGAGAAAGTGCACAAGAATCCGGGTAAGGTTTACAAACTTTAAACTAAGAGATCGTCCATAAATGGTGTCATTCAAAATTCGTCATTGCTATGATCCAATGACCTACATGGCTGTCATTAGCTTAACCATTCGGTAAAAATGGCTATTTCTGACTTGGGGTTTTGGTTTTATAAGTATTCAAGAATATTCATTGACCCTATCCGTGACATCATTTATCATTTATGGACGACCTCTAAACAATTCAATTAAATCTCAGTTTATTAACATTCATTCATCAGCCAGAATAGTAATACCAATAATACCCAAATTCATCAAAATATAGTAGTTTATAGCTTTCGTTTCTTAGACCTTGATTTCATTAGAAAAGTTAACAATTGTTAGCCTTAAGAAACTCGCTTTTAGATTTAGCAATGGTTAACTCCAAAAGCGTGTTTTTAAGGCTAACAATTGTTAACTTTTCTAGTGAAATCAAGGTCTTAGCCTTGCCTTATCATACCTTAACACTTAATTTCTAACTGTCACGTGGCTAACATTGAAAAATATTATGCAATAAAATTAATCACATTTTCAAGAGAATCTGGATTTACGATATATTAAAAACTAGTTAAAATTAGAAAACAATTAATTCCTACAATAAACGTTAAGGTAACTACATATTGTTTGTAATTTGGAAGTTTTAAAAATGTATTTATTTCTTTTTCATACACAGGTCCAATTCTGTGAAATGCGAACCCGAAGAAAATGAAGCCGAGCACAACTTGAATTCGTTTGCATCCGATTCAGAATCCGAATTCGATGAAATAAATGCACAAATTAAAGTTGAACTCTGCACGGGGAGTGACAGCCGTGGTGGTGCTTTGACAAATAATATTCAACCTGAACTAGTCGAATTCCGCGAAATTGGCTCTCACCAAAATCCCAATCCAGACCTTAGACAAACTTTTATGTTGGAGAAAATACCGAAAATGGAAAAAGAAATTAGCGGTGATACCAATCAAGAATATGACCTGTACAATATTGAAAGGAACAGTGACAGTTACGCGAACTCTGACCCTGAACGTGACCCTTTTGCGGATGTTGACTGCGACCCAAGTTTTTCTCAGTCTCCTCTAACGATAAGTGACAATAATTCTAATAATTCTTCGCACGTTAAGGTAGTAAAAAATGCTGTTGATGTGAATGACAGTTCCAATCCGTTATCTTCCGCAAAAAAAAGTATCTTGCCAACTGCAACTACTTCAAAATCAAAACATAATGTTGTGCCTAACACTTTATTAGGGGGTACTAATTGGCAGTGTCAATTATGTCATGAGACACGAACCTCAAATAAGAAACTTAAAATTCACGTGGAAATTTGTTCATTGTCTCATAAAGATCGCCATCGCTTCTGTATCCTCTGCAATCGAGTATTTTCATCTCCTCATTGGTACAGGTATCACGCTTCTAAGATACACAAGATTCAAGTACCTATGTTTGTCTGTGAATCATTCAAATGCGTGTTATGTCCAAGCACCTTTGCATCTCAAGAATCGTTAAGCTCCCATTCAGCGTCACATCATTCCAATACGAGCTTACCCATTGAAGATGTACCGTCTTCAATTGTAAATTCTAGACCTTTAATATGTCCAGGATGCCCCTCGACATTCTCGACCCTCGCTAATTTAACACATCATATTATGACATCAAAATCACACGAAAACGGACGTTTGTTAAATTGTCCCATGCCAAACTGTACTAAAGAATATAGAAGCAATCGGTTTCTCCAGGATCACCTTCGACAAACCCATTCCGAATTCCTTCCAGCCACTCTATCGAGTCAAGAATTCAAGTGTCCCATGCCAAACTGTACTAAAGAATATAGAAGCAATCGGTTTCTCCAGGATCACCTTCGACAAACCCATTCCGAATTCCTTCCAGCCATTCTGTCGAGTCAAGAATTCAAGTGTCCCAAGCCAAATTGTGGCAAAGCATTTCAACACAATTCCAATCTAAATATGCACATGGACATCAGTCATGCCAAGGAAGATTCAATTCCATTGGTGTGTCCGGAGCCAAACTGCGGCAAAATATTTCAACATGAAGGATTTCTTAAATACCATTTAAACGTTCACACGAATGAACGTCCTTTCAAAAGCATAGAACCAGAACCCAATGCTGCAGTGCAGCCTGCAAGAACCAGCTAAAAGGAGCTGGTGCTGACAGACCTTTTAAAAATCAAGAATGTCCCTCCACATTTAGGAATATCACTAATTTAACACATCACGTTATGAAATCACACAAAAATAAACGATTCTATAAGTGTCCCATGCGACACTGTGGGATAGTATATAAAAACAATGGTAATCTCCAGGATCATCTCCGACGCGTCCATTCCTCCGCACAACAATTCCTGTGTCCCGAGCTAAATTGTGGCAAAACGTTTCAATACGATTCCAATCTAAGTATGCACCTGGACATCATTCATGCCAAGAAAGACTCAGTTCTATTGCAGTGTCCGGAGCCAAACTGCGTCAAAATATTGAAACACGAAGGATTGCTTAAATACCATTTAAAATATCACATGGGGAATGTTCTGCCTGTGTTGAAATAAACCCAATAGAATAAATTGCACTTTAAAAAATATATGTAATTGGGATAATAAATACGTTTTGAAAGCGTGCACTACCAGAATATTATGCGATTTTTAAATCATTGTAAATATTTTGTTATGTACTTATGTATACTTTAAAAAAAAATATGTTGATGTAAAACTGCTTTTTTCTATAAAAAAATATGATTGTTACTTTAAACCATAAAAAAACTCGTAATTTACATTTTACGTGTAACATTTTTTCAATGGGTGTTTATTTTTGTTGATCATTTTAATTTGAAATGATCCATTTTAATTATTCTGAAACTGCTGTCTGTAACATGGCATGGCATCGGCATCAATATATGACTAACATTGCCGGATAATGCGATCAGCGCAGTCAGCCCCCACTGCTTGAATTTTCAAAACACATGTAAAAAGAGCATTTTGTAGTTTTCACAAATATGTACAAAAAAAATATTTTACCATTTCAAAAACATGCAAATAAAAATTTTTGTACATTTAAAAAACATAGAAATAATACATTTTCCACTTTTTTCAAAACATGTAAATAGAACATTTTGCACTTTTATAAATCAAGTGAAGAGAAAATTTTGCACTTTTCGAAAACATGTGAATACAACATTTTGCTTTACCAAAGAAAACCATCAATAAAATCAAAATGATGGTTTTTGTATGGAAACAAATTGCTGCCTTAAAGCAATTCCTTCGTCTGGCTCTCTCCACTAACCCTACTAATACTAATGGCAACATTTATGGACGACCCCAAAGTCTAATAGGAAATAGGAAAAGGGAAAGGAATCAAAAAAATTAAAGGAATAGTGTGGTAGAACGTTAAAATGTGTTGAGTAGATGTGGCTGGCTAATGTTGGGTATTCAATAGAGACAGCGCCACTTTTGAAAAAAAATTCAGTTGAATCTTTTTCTTTATAAGTGAAAAGTTGAAAAGCAAAATCTATAAACTACCTACTTAAGCTGAGTATCTTTAACTAACTTAGTAAATTCCAATTTCCACTTAAGAATTCCTTGTGAGAACCAAACTAACGATAAGTTGGTCTAGTCGTACAATCTAAAGTTATTATTACAAATTAAAAAACTTAAATCAATGAATTAAAGTGGGTGTTTAGTTAGGACAGTAATTTAAGAAGGAATTTTTAACAATTTTTTAGTACTATCAAGACAATGTTGAACTGTTTCATTCGGAGCGAAGGCGAGTATTTACCCGTGGAACTGAGGGATGGGAAATCAACGAGTATTGGACGCAGTGTAGTTACTCGAATAAAATCCAAGACTTGTTCTCGAAATCAGCGTAAGTTCCATGTTTTACTTTGCTGGGGATGAAAATATTCAGTGGCGTCGGAACCGGTGACCGGGGGAGAGGGGGAGGGATGTCCCATGTGAAAGCATAGGCCTAAACAATAACCCTAGTGTTTGCCCCCCCACCCCTTTTCTCTTGAAAATAGGTTCCAACGCCCCTGATAATATCAGATACACCTTGTTTATTTTATTAGTTTATCTTTGACAGATTAGAACTTAATTTGTCTTTCTCTAGTGGAACTGATTCCGAACTACGGAGCTAAGATAGTTACAGTAAAACAAACTGGTCCAAATGATTCTGCGGTGAATGGTGAGGTGATTGGCCAAGGTCTCTACCTTGTTGCTAAGGATCAAGATATTATCAACATTGTTGCTGGGGAAGACGAATTTAATTACAGAATTTTCTTCGAAGGAAATGAAAATCCGAAGAAGAGCAAGAAACTTCCAGAAAAACCATCAAACTCAAACGTTGCTAATGAACTAAAAGCTACTACTGAAAAAAGAGAGGAGCAAAATCCTAAACCGGTTAAAATCCCCAAGATGTTTTTGCCAAAATCCACCGAGGAATTTCGAAAAGAGAGTAATTTGCCAAGAGGAACATGGGACTCAGTGGAGTCTGACAAAGTTCTAGTTTACACATGTGGAGAGCGTGTCTTAGAACCCAAAGGAACCGTAAGTTCCAAAATTTTACGTGCAAATATTATTTATTGATATTTATTTAATTTATTTATTATTTATTTTTTTATTTATTGATATTTACTTATTAATTTTATTTATACTTTTGATTTATCTTTTAAAAATTGCAGGTTCATTCCTTTGATTTGGATGGAACTATTATTTCAACTAAATCTGGTCGAGTTTTCCCAAAAGATGATAATGATTGGAAATTTCTGTACACTTCAACTGTGTCTGTGTTGCAACGGCTTGTGAAAGAAAATCAAGACACCAAGTTTGTTATCGTCACTAATCAAGCTGGTATTGAAAAAGGGAATACTTTAATTCCGTCTTTTAAGAAAAAAATTGAAGCGATTGCTCGTCAGATTGCAGTCCCCGTTATTGTATTTGTTTTAACCGGGAAGAATGAGTACAGAAAGCCTTTGCCGTCTGTCTGGAATTTATTTGTCAAAAACTATAATGGCGGAGTTTCTCCGAACATGTCCTCCTCCCTTTACTGTGGGGATGCATGTGGAAGAAAGAAAGATCATTCTAAAGTGGATAGGCTCTTTGCACTAAACATTGGCATACCATTTCTTACCCCTGAAGAATTTTTTCTTAAGCAAAAGCCACAGCCATTCACAATGCCGATTTTTGACCCACAGAAGTTTATGCAGAGCTACAGTACAGTTATCCCACCGAGCAACAATCATATTACGTTTCCTCATCACCAAGAGGTAAATTTCTTTCCCAATTGTATAATTGTAAACGCTTAATTCTGGGCCGGATAATGCGGCCAGCGCAGCGTAGGCAGCCCCCGCTGCCTGAATTTTCAGGACACATATGTGAATGGAACATTTTGCAGTTTTCAAAAAGATACAAAAAGAATATTTTGGCTTTTTAAAAACATGCAAAATAATTTGTTTTGTGCATTTCAAAAACATGCAAGTAAAACATTTAACATTTTTTTTTAAACATGCAAATAGGACATATTGCACTTTTAGAAAACATGTAAATAGAACATATTGCATTTTTCAAAAACATGTAAATACAACATTTTGCTTTACCAAGTAAAACCATCAATAAAATCAAAATAGTGGTTTTTGTATGGAAGCAAATTGCTGCCTAAAATCAATTCCTTTGTCCGGCCCTGGCTTAAATAAATCAGGTATTTAAATTATTCTAGGTTTGATCTGTTTTTTTAGATGATTATTTTGGTTGGATTCCCTGGATCAGGAAAGTCAGAGTACGTTAAATCTAACTTATTACCCAAAGGGTACGTACACATTAATCGTGACAAGCTAAAAACTGCAGCTAGATGTAAGTCTACCGCTGAGTCATCACTGGCATCAGGATCGAGTGTAAGCGGGTTTATATTATTATTATTTCTCTGTATTCAAATGCTTGCAAAACTCCAATCTAACTTAGCTCTTAATTTTGAAAATGAAATAGGTTGTAATTGACAACACAAATCCTATTGTGAAAGACCGCCAAGAGTACATCCAGATGGCCAAAAAACATGGAGTTCCTTGTCGATGTTTTATTATGAAAGTTATTCATGCTCACGCCTTGCACAACAACAAAGTAAGCGCTTATTTTAATCAACCTGGAATTAATTAGAAAAATTAGGGTGAATAATTAATCATTTTTTTATGTATATCCATCGTGATTTTAGTTTCGAGAATTAACTCAGAGTGACCATGCTAAAGTTCCGGATGTAGCATTTCATTCTTACAAGTGAGAATTATTTCATTATTTCTTGCATTTATATTATACTCTAAGGTGGCACATACATTTCACAGATAATATTATGTTCCTGCTAATATTCTCGATATAAATGGCAAATTCCATAAGGACATAAAATTTTTAATTAGCATTTAATGTTGTGCAAAAAATAATTTTGCTTATCTTACACTTACAGTTCCAAATTTCAAGAGCCCACGCTGAGTGAAGGTGTTACAGACATTGTCGAAGTTAAGTTTGTGCCCAGTTTTGAGGATGAAGAACGGAAAAGGCTGTATACTCTATACCTTCTCGAAAAATAAATATTGCTGATATACCTTTTCCCTGTGATCATACTGCGTATGTGTAAAATAATTGGAAAATGAATAAAACCTAGAATAATAATAATATTTATAAACAATTTTGAACGTTCTAAAATTCTGCAAATAAACTTTTTTAAAAATAGCAAAAGGTCCTATATAATTAAAAAATATGCTTTGAAAAGATTCCAAATGATCTGATTGTCTGATTGTATATTTGAATCTGCAATACATTTTCAATTAAACCGCGGGTTAATCTTAACATCTTTTGAAAAAGTCTACGTCTGATATAAAGTGCTACATTTATGCATCCATTTTAAGAATTTCAGAAATTAATAATTAATTATATCAAGCTAAGAGTATATTACATGATATTAAGTAGGTACTTATATTATTATATAGATAATTATTCAGGATTATCGGTAAATCCCTAACCGTAGTCCTGTTGACCGCGGTTAACAGGATTCAATGTGGATGTCGGAGTAACTTTAAAATCACGCAAACATTTTTCCCTCATTTTTTAAATTAAAATTTCGAATTTATTTAATTTCTAGGATTCAAGTTGAGCTACAGCTTTTGCATGCATTGCAATTTATAACTAATAAAGTGACTTACATTTATTTACATTTACATGTTATAATGTTATAAATGTTTAAAATGTTATTTGCTCATTTGCTCTGAACTTATTTCGGTTATTTCCACCTAGTGTAGACGTTGTTGAGAGCTACAAAGGAAGAGCGCGAATCTTGAATACTTTCTTCAGCTCAACTTTCTTAATAGTTGTATTAATTTCTGAATTGATTGAATTCTCAGTATTCTGAGACTTCTGGCTGGTGACTGCGACTGGAGACGGTCATTATTTCAAAATTTTAAATTCACTAACACTTTTTCGGATGACTGCTGTCTGTCTGTGCATTAGAGCACTACGTTAACTTTACTTATTACAAATTATTCTCTATGCAAGCGTGTAACCTATGACGCAGAGTCGACTCTAACAGGTGGGAATTTGTAATGTGCTATAGTGCTAATGTACTAAAGTTGTGCTAAAGTTTGTGCAATGTTGCCGTTGGTGCTAACTTATTTTCTCAGCCAAGGATTTCTCTCTACTTGGTGCTAACTTTTTAATAATGCACTTAATATTATATTTAGGGAATAACTTCTGTTTGTGCTAACTTTTTCAGTCCTGCTAACTTTTCAAGAGTACACAAAGTATTTCGTGCTTCGACTGTTTAGTTTTGCTATATAAATATACAATGTTGATTTTTCAAAGTGCTTTCTTCATCTAGCAATATTTAAAAAATATAGCTGTCCTCATGTTTAGTACAAGGCTTCTTTAATGCATAAGATTATTATTATTTAGAGTTCCGTGGTGCTTCTAACCGCCAGGTTTAACTCAACGGTTAAAGCCCAGGTTAAAATTGGTCCAAAAATTTTTGTTTTTGGGAAAAAACTGCGTTTACCGGTTAAAACTGATTTAGCCCCTAAAATTGAATTAGATTTGACCAAAAAAATATATTTTTAGGTCACTCAACATTAAAACAATATCTTGAGTGTTTTACTGCTTTTTTGTAGTCTTTCAAAATATCATTCAGACAAAGAATCAGCTAGAATTATATTATTTGTTTCGACGCCGTTTATGTCGCCCCCACATTAGCCGCCCCCGGGTAATAGTCACCCCCGTTTAAGGCGCCCCCGTTCGTTACTCGCCCCCGTCATATTTGCCCCAGTGGTGTATGCAAGTAGTAATGATATAAACAGCTAGTGCAGGTGATAACCGTTATCAGTTTATTGTAAACATATTTAAACAATAATAAAAAATGAAAAATAATGCTTTACATACGAAACATGTACAAAATAAATGTGAACTGAGCATTCTTTTCTTGTGTGAGTAAATCACACACTCTAGTTCGCTTTTCTCGTGGCTCGTCAGTCCCAGCTGGAATCATAATTTTTTTGGACGTCCAGGTTTCCGTTTAGGTTGGTTGATGGCAGTAATTTTAATATGTTTAGGCTGTTGTAGAGTAGTCCACGTCTCGTGGTTTGTCAGTAAGTAAACTAACCCTATGAATTAAAAAACCCAAGGGCGAAAAAAACTCAATGATGAAAAAAAAACCCTATTGACTGACGACTGAGTGATTTGTGAGACATGTTTGTGGGGGCGAATATAACGGGAGCGAGTAACGCACCGGGGTGACTATTACCCAGGGGCGACTATTGTGGGGGCAACTTAAACGGGGGCGCCGTTTATAATTTTTATAAATAATTTTAAAGTAAAATCTTGATGTTAAAAATATGACTTGTAGCTAAATACAATATGACTTACCAAATAATTTTGTTTGCAAGCAATCATGCACAATATATATATATTATGCATAATTATATAATACGTAATTGTTGTTCTCCAAATTAGCAAAAAATTTTACAAATTTTCGTTGCTCAAAATTAGCACAAATAGAGTTTGCAAATTTAATTAGCAGTATTAGCACCAACCAGATGTTGAGAGATAGCACTTACATTCGAATGAGAGGTAACAGGTAAAAAATAAAGGAATACAAAAATTAGTGGCCCCAAAAGAAGGTTAAGATAGTAGGCACTAACAAGGTTTTAACAGATAACTTGCACTACCACAACCATGGATTGAGAAATAGCTATCACTAACTGTAAAGTGAGCAAAAATTAGCAATAGCTCCTAGGTTGGAGATAATTAGTACTAACTGACGGATAGAAGATAATTAGCGCTAACTGACGGATGAAAGATAATTAGCACCAACTGACCGGTAGGAAATAATTAGCACTAACTGACGGGTAGGACATAATTAGCACTAACTGACGGGTAGGAAATAAGTAGCACTAACTGACGGGTAGAAGATAATTAGCGCTAACTGACGAATAAAAGATAATAAGCACTAACTGACCGGTAGGAAATAATTAGCACTAACTGACAGGTAGGAGATAATTAGCACTAACTGACGGATAAGAAATAAGTAGCACTAACTGACGGATAAAATATAATTAGCACTAACTGACCAGTAGGAGATAATTAGCCCCAACTGACGGGTAGGAGATAATTAGCACTACCTGACGGGTAGAAGATAATTAGCACTAACTGACGGGTAGGAGATAATTAGCACTAACTGACGGATAGAAGATAATTAGCACTAACTGACGGATAGAAGATAATTAGCACTAACTGACGGGTAGGAGATAATGCGCACCAACTGACGGGTAGGAGATAATTAGGACTAACTGACGCGTAGATGATAATGAGCACTAACTGACGAGTAGAAGATTAGTCCTAACTGTGGGGTGTAGTATAATTAGCATTAACTGTTGGGTGCTGTATAATTAGCACTAGCTGGCGGGTGAATTGTAAGATAATTAGTACTTATAGGGTTTGAGATGAAATAATCGAATCAGCACTAACCGCAGGGTGAGAGATATGTAGCACTAACAGCAGTTTAGGGATTATCACCAACCGGAGGTACAAGGTAATGTCCATTAACTGTGAAGGTTGGATAAAATTAGCACGAATACCGGGTTAAAGATAATTAGCTCGCATGTGAATTAATGAGTTTAAATAATTAGCACCTACTATAGGGTGAGCAAATATTAGCACTATACCTGGCAGGTAGGAGATATTAGCACTAACCGAGGGTTAGCAATAATAAGCACTATCTGGCGAGTAGGAGATAATTAGCACTAACTTTGGGGTGATCGATAATTAGCACCTACTGTAAAGTGAGCAAATATTAGCACTATCTGGCGGGTTTGAGATAATTAGCACTAACCGTGTGTTAGCGATAATAAGCACTATCTGGCGAGCATGAGATAAGTGGCACTAACTGTGGGTTAGCGATAATTATCACTACCTATCAGGTAGAAGAAAATTAGCACTAATTGTGAGGTGTAGTATAATTAGCACTAGCTGGCGGGTGAATTGTGAGATAGTAGGCACTAATAGGGTTCAAGACGGAATAATCGAATTAAATTAGCACTAATACCGGGTTAAAGATAATCATCTCAAATATGAATTAAAGAGTTAAAAAGTTAGAACTTTAGCAGATTGTTGTTTTTTTTGTTATGTTTATGTAGTCTGATGTTGGCAATGTATTCTGAGTTTCTGAGTTTCCGAGTCAAAGTTTTTACGATTTAGCGCCAAACGAAACATTTAAAGTAACTAGCACATTCGGCAACAGTGCTGGTAAAATTAGTACTTTAGCAGACATTAGCACTTTAGCATTTTACAAATATCCCTAACAGGTTGGTTTTTAATTGCAAGTAGGATCGAATAACTATCTAAATTCCAAATTCAAGCAATCATTTAAGTTGTTATTACTTTAAATTCAATTTCCACTTTAGCCTTAAATCGTAAAATCTTTTTTTACCTTGAAATGGAAACAAAATGGAAGAAGGAGACTGAAGAAAGTGCAGATGAATCCGGGTGAGGTCAAAGGTTTAAAACCTGTTGAAAGATCGTCCATAAATGGTGTCACATAATATGGAAAGTCACCATTGCTAGGATCCAATGACCTTCACCTACTTGTCATCACCTATATCATTGCTTTAATGGCTATCTTTAACATGGGGCTTCATAAGTATTCAAGAGGATCCATTGACCCTATTTGTGACATCATTTATGGACGACCCCTAACATATATTTTCAAGAGACAAGAGATTCTGTATTCTAAATTAACTGGAAACTAATTAAAATTAGAAAATTAATTCCCATACATATTCAACGTGAGGATTATTTTGTTTGTGGTAAAGGAGTTATAAAATGTAATTATTTCTTTCTTTTTTCTACACAGGTGCATTTCTATAAAATACGAACATGAAAATGAAGCCGATTACAAGTTTCCTTCGTTTGCATCTAAATCCGAATTCGACGAAATTAATCCGCAAATTAAAGTTGAGTTAAATATTTTACAACCTGAATTAGTCGAATTCCACAGCGAAATAGTCTCTAACCAAAATTCCAATCATGGCCATAGACAAACTTTCATGTTGGAGAAAATACCGAAAATCGAAATTACATGTGATAAACCAGCTTCTTCTAGCAATCAAGAATATGACCTGTACAATATTGAAAGGGACAGTGACAGCCAAGCGAACTCTGGCCCCGAACTTGACCCCTTTGCTGATGTTGACTGCGACCCTAATTTTTCCCAAAAATCAAAATGTCACAATTCACATGATTCTTCTGCCAAACAAGAAGGTTCAAGTTCACATCTGAAACATTCAAAAAAATGTCTAAAGTCCCCCTCTCCATTTTCAAACAGGGGTGGATTGAGAAAGCTTATGAAATCAAAAAGATACGAGGGAGCATTTAAGTGTCCCATGCCAAACTGTGAAAAAGCGTTTAATGTAAAATCCTACGTCCGGAATCATCTCCGAATAGTCCATTCTGAGCTAAGTTCATTCAAGTGTCCCGAGCCAAATTGTGGAAAAACATTCCGTTCGAATGTGTACCTTAAGAGACACTTAGTTCGTCACTCAAAAGACAAACCTGTCAATAATAATTCTGTTAAACGAGTTCGAGTTATAAAAAGAGCTGCTGCTGACGGACCTTTTAAATGTCAAGAATGTCCCTCCACATTTGCGAACATCACTAATTTAACACATCACGTTATGAAATCACACAAAAATAAACGATTCTATAAGTGTCCAATGCCACACTGTGAGATAGTATATAAAAACAATGGTAATCTCCAGGATCATCTCCGACGCGTCCATTGCTCCGCACAACCATTCGTTTGTCCCGAGCCAAATTGTGGCAAAACATTTCAATACGATTCGAATCTAAGTATGCATCTGGACATCAGTCATGCCAAGAAAGACTCAGTTCCATTGCAGTGTCCGGAGCCAAACTGCGATAAAATATTCAAACACGAAGGATTGCTCAAATACCATTTAAAATGTCACATGGGGAATGTCCTGCCTGTTGAAATGAACCAAGTAGAATAAATTGCACTTTTAAACAAAAAATATGTGAATAGGATATTTAACACGTTTTGAAAACGTGTACAACTAAAATATTCTGAAATATTCTAATAATTGTAAATATTTTGTTATACTTTCAAAAAAGTATGTTGATATTGAAATGAACCATTATTCTAGTTCATGATCATTCTAAAATATCTTTAACATGGCATCGTATCAATATCTGACTTCACCCATTAACATTGCCAGATAATGCGGTCAGCGCAAGTAGCCCCCACGGCTTGAATTTCCGAAAACATGTAAATGGAACATTTTACACTTTTATGTAAAAATATGTAAAACTAAATATTCTGACTTTTGAAAAACGTGCAATATTTTTGTACATTTAAAAAACATGCAAATACAAAAATTTGTTACTTTTCAAAAAACATGGAAATAAAACATTTTGCACTGTTGTGAATCAAGTAAATCGAACATTTTCCACTATTCTAAAACACGTAAGTACGACATTTTGGTTTACCATAGAAAATCATCTGAATCATCAATAAAATCAAAATATTGCTTTTGTTTCGAAACAAATTACTGCCTAAAAGCGATCCCTTCGTCTGGCCCTGCCTGCCACTTAACCCTAAGAATCACATCATTTATGGACGACCCCAAGGTCCAAAACCCGAAGCCCGAAGGAAAGGAAAAGGAAAGGAATAGTGTTATAGAACTGCATGTTAAAATGTGTAGAGAGGACGTCGTTGGGAATCCCATTCCCATTCCCAACTTGGGATGTTGGGAATTTAATAAAAATAGCGCCACTTTTGAAAACACTTTTCAGTTTGAATCATTTTCTTTTTTCTTTACTGTAGTGACAAGTGAAGTGAAAAGCATAAAATCGATAAAATAACTACTTAGGCTTAGTATCTTTAACTAATTTGCTAAATTCCCATTCACAATTCCAGTTTCCAATTAAGAATTCCTTGAGATAATCGAACAAGGAAACGAATGAGTTTCTCTCACTGTACAGTGCAGTGTACAGTTTCAAATTAATATTTAGAAAAATTATATCAATGAACTAAATTGTGTTTAAGACATTCAACATTATTTTAAGTGCTGAAGTGATGGAAACACGATCCAAAAAGAAGACTGAGAAAAACACGTTGAAGGAATTACCAGGGTAAGATTATTTTTCACGTTAAAATTTACTTTAATGTGAAGAATTCGTTGTTCGTACACTGTTTCATAAGTTCAAAGTTAGAAAACTGTAAGTACCTAATTAAAGGTCATGTTCTGTATCTTGCAATAAGCAGTAATTAGCTGTCTTTTTTAAATGCAGGGACGTTTTGATGAAACAAGAAACACAAAATGAGGCGGATAAATTCTTTCAACAGTTGCCATCCAAATTTGAATTGGAATTCGATCAACTGGAAACAACAGTTATTAAAACAGAAAACTACACTGAGATTGACGATAGACTTGCCGAAAATTGGGTGAAATCTGAATTAGTAGAATTCCACAACATTGACCCTCACGACAATGCAAATCAAGCCCCTATGGGTCCAGGGTCAGTTCCAGTTCTGCTGGAGAAAATACCCAAACAGGAAACGGACATTCTTAGTGATGAACCACCCACTTCTGGCTCTGACGATGAAGATTATGACCCTTCCAGCGATGCTGACGATGAGTCGAAGTCTGACTCTGAACGTGACCCCTTTGCAGATGTCGACTGCGACCCAAGTTTTTGCCACACACCACAAAGTCAAAATTTAAATAATTCTGGTACCACACAAGATGTCAGTCACAGTTCAAACCCATCATCTTTCGCAAAAAGTATCTTGCCCATTGCAAATATTTTAAAACGTGGTCGTCAGCGTAAAACATTGCTGCCTTCTAAACTGCAATGTGAATTGTGCCTGCAAACACAAATTTCAGAAAGCAAGCTACAAACTCACGTGGAAATCTGTGCAGCGTCTCACAAAAATCGCAGGAGTTTCTGCGTCCCGTGCAACAAATTATTTTCCACTTCTCACACGTACAGGTGCCATGCTGTACTTATTCACGGGGTGGAAGAGGCTAGCACGTACAGATATCCATTTAAATGCGATTTCTGCACGCGATCTTTCGCTCTGCAGGAAGCACTAACCGTCCATTTGGCCTCACATCCAGAAATGGAAAGCAACACCGTAGGGGAAGACGGCACCGAACAACTGGAACCTTATAAATGCCAAGATTGCAACTTAACATTTAAGCACTACAGCGTCTACACCCGTCACATATCATCACACAAGAACGAGCGGGCTTTCAAATGTCCAAACTGTAGCAAAACATTTAACAACAATGGGAATCTCAGGGATCACCTCAAACGTGTCCATTCTCAAGCAACGCCATTCAAGTGTCCTGAACCAAAGTGCGGGAAAGCATTTAAAATGAAGAATGAGCTTACCAAGCATAAGGCTTGTCACTCATTGGAAAGACCCTTTAAATGTTCTCATTCCGACTGCAAAAAGGCATTTCCGAACAAAGAAAGACTCAGGAAGCACTTGGCATCTCACACTGGGACTAATCGCTGTAAGCACATCACTGAAAGACCCTTTAAATGTGACCAATGTAACAGCGCCTTCTGTAAACAGTGGCAGCTGAATTGTCATTTGAAATCACATTCGAACCCAGTATTCAAGTGTCCAGAAAAGGGGTGTGGGAAATTATATAAATACAACTATAATCTAAATGAGCATCTGAATACCATTCATAGCAAGGATGACTCAGCTCCATTTGATTGTCCGGAACCAAACTGCAGTAAGATATTCAAGCAAGAAAAGTTGCTTAAGCTCCATTTAAAAATTCATACGAGGGAGCGTCCTTACAAATGCAAGGAGCCAAACTGTTCTGCAGCGTACACTAGAAGCACCCATCTAAATGGTCACATGAAGCAAAAACATAAGCAGTAACTCTCTTGCAAAGAAAAACACCCGGGATAAGTCTTTGGACAATGCTACATTTTTTTTGATATTATCTTTGATTATATAATGCGTTGAACTTTATGTAATATTGTTTAATGAAAATAAATTAGATCTATTACTGAAAATGTAAGTAAATTAGTTGGCATTGAGATTTCTATTCAATTTCTTGGTAAGCTAAAGGATGAACCCATTCATAACCACGTTTTAAATTTATTTCTGCATCACACTCACTAAGCTTGGGAAAGTTTTTTTTATGTAATAACTCTTTCTAAAAAATCAGGCTACTTCAAAAGTTACTATTTACAATTAACGTTTTGCATAAAATATTGTGAGGTGATATGGTTTGCGTGTTGGCCTACGTGTAGTTTAAAATTAATTATTAGCATAATTGAAATTATAAATTTTTTAGGCTGTCGGATGTCGGCTAACTTGGAGGTAGATTTTGTCGGCAAACTTGAAGAGACAATTGTCAGATGTCGGCTAACTTTTAGGGTTTTGTCAGCAGACGGCCGACCTGTAGGTTTTGCCGAAAATAGTCGGCTAACTTGTACAGACAATTAAAACGAGTATGGTCATCTCCTCCCTATATAAGAGTGAGGGAGGGAGATCATACCTGAGTTTACCACATCCCTTCACCATACGCATCTATGAAACCCCTGAAAAATTGTAAAATTTAATTTGCATAATTTAATAAAAGATGACTATGAGGGTGTGAAAGATGGTAAGAGTCAGATGGTAGTATTTGAATTAATAAAGGGGGTGTTCCACCACTCCGGAGGAGGCCGGAGACCTATGAAGAGGGGGAAGGAGACTCGGCTGAGGCTCCAGCCAAGAGTCTCCAGGATAGCTACAGATGGTAAGAATGCAAATTTTGTTTATTTTGATTTCTACTGAATAATTTGTTTAGCCAGGATTTATGCTTTGTTTTTAGATGTAAGAATTCCAAGGGCAGTGTAGCTCCATGGCTGAGGTC
Organism: Dicyrtomina minuta; assembly: GCA_949802685.1. NCBI lineage: Eukaryota > Metazoa > Arthropoda > Collembola > Symphypleona > Dicyrtomidae > Dicyrtomina > Dicyrtomina minuta. Next base: position 88,061,055 of record OX461808.1, on the reverse strand, counting down.
AAGGCTGAGGATAATGTCATCCACGGCCTTGGCTTCGCCACCACGAGCTCCCGACTCCCTGAGGGACCACGGAATCACCTCGACCGTTGATGGCAAACGGAGCGAGTTCACGGTCGGGTGGTCCATGGTCCTTCAGACAATTCGGTCTGCCAGGGTAATTTTTTGCCGATTACATTTTTACTGCCAATGATGAGGAGGAGTGGAGAGGAAGAAGACTTATATATTTTGCTTCTATTTGCAGGAGGACAAGCCGGCGTGAAGGTTGTGGGCCTGGAGGATGGGCTTCATCCTCCGGCGGTCCCCGGCTCCAACGCCGCTGGACGGGACGGACAAGGGACGGAGACGGACGTTTGGATTGCTGAGCGTTCCAATTGACAAACGTCCACCGTCCCCGGCACTCCAGTTCAGCAGCAACGACTTGTCCTGAATTTTGAACCAATCGAAGGTAAGTTTTTATTTTGATTTATTTAAGTTAATTATATTTTGTTTATGTTTCAGGAGGGTCGGTGGGGAAGTGGTGCTGGCTCCGTGCCCAGCAACCACATCCAGCCCAGAAAGGACGGAGAGGTGCGGTGGAGAGTGTCCGGGCCATAGAGGAAGGCATGCCACGGACACACACCGCACCATTACCACCAGCCCAGGCCGACCAACGACCCTGAATTTTGGATGCCAATCAGGTAAATTGTATTATTTTTACATTTTATTTTAATTCAGTTTCTAGCTTTTATTTTAGTTTAGTTATTATTTCCAATTAGGTTAGTCGGGGAGGTTGGGCGGACGATGGCAAAGCCATGTTGCAGGGAATGGCGAACAGTGTCCCCGCTCCACCGTCCACTCCAACTTGGAGGACAAACCCGCAAAATGCAGCATGAGCTGCGGGTTCGATCCTCCCAGTATCCCCTCAATTTTGACGTTATTTTTATTAATTTTTGTCTATTTTGATGTATGAACCGAGGTCCCTAAATTACGTCTAGCGGGTTCAGGGAACCACTGCTGACGACTAATAAATGAGCCAATTAATTAAGATGCAAATTATGTCAACTTAATTTTAATTTCTTAATTTTAGATTTAACCATGGAAGGTATGAGAATCAACGGACGGTTTGCCAATGTAAATGAGAACACTCAACGAACGAAGATGAGAAGGTAAGTTTAAGGATAAATATTTATATTAATTATTAAATCAAAAGGAAAAAGTAAATTCGAATCAACTGAAATATTTCCCTTCCGACATAAGGTCGAGGGCAACAACTGAATAATAATTATCAACTCATATTTTTGTTTTGTTTCCAGGTTTTCGTCCAAATGGTTTACAATCTAATTGATTATAATATAATAATTCATAACTGATACGCTTACGGATGCCACGGGTGTGGCATCTGAGATTTCCGATTCCAGGTCCAGATTAATTACAGGTAATTCACAATGTAAATTTTGATATTTTATGATTTATATAATTTGGTCCGATTGACCTCACATTAATTTATAACAAACTTAAGAAGAACTCGTAGAGAGGAATCGCGAACACAGTAAACACCATGAATAAGAATAGGAAAATGTAAAAGTTATCGGATTTTCTCTTTTTCTTATTTTTAGTTTCTTTTTGATGGCACCAGCAGGAACCATGGGGACAAACTTCCTGAGTTGTTCTTATTCCTTTTGGAGTCTCCATGTTCCTCGATTCCTTTCTATTCATTTTTCTATCAATTTTTCAGAAGGGAAAATTGAAAAAGAAATTAAAGATTCTGAAGGATCTTTGGAAGAATTCGTGTCGGAAACCCTCTCTTCTTCGCGGCGTGATTCATTCTGCCTTAGCTAGTTCGCCTCCGCTCCTTCCTCGCTTCGTCTCCTGTCGCCTCGGGAAGCATCATTTAATTCCTTTTGTGGCTCATAGACGCTGTGTGGTGGAGGGCTGCGAGTTGTATTTATTTCATTATCTCCTTCCATGGATCTTCCTCACTCTCTGTCAGATGGCCGATGCTGTCTGGAGAATCTGAGGAGAATCTGTGGGAGGACGTGTCGTGATTTCGATTCCTTTCTCATCATCCCCTCGTAGGGCTCCGTGTCCTCACGGAGGGGGCTATCTGAAAAGATTGGAAGAGATAGCACGGCACACAATTACATTTTGTTTTTATTATTTTTAATGGACCTTGGAATTTGGATCTGATTTCTGGAGGAATAAAATTTTCTGAACTCTGGACCTGTGAAATTTTTGATTAATTCATTTTAACCTTTTTATTTCGTCATATTGGCAAAGTCATTCATGTCATAAATTCGCATATAAAATTGTACTGGACTTGGAATCGAAGTTGAAAGAAAATCTGTTGAGCTTCCTATGACTTACTTAGAATGCATAGCAAAGCTTTCTCTAACAAAATAATAATTTTAGTAATTAAACTGAAACTTGGCAAATTTCCTTAAGATCCTATGGCTTAATCATTTATGCATAGCGATCTGATTCCCATCTTAGTTAATTCATATTTCATTTGAAAACGCAAAATTTCTAATTAGTCAAGTGACTCGTGTTTCATAATCTATTTTAATTAAGCCTAAGAAATATCCTACGGCTAACTTTCTAATGCGTAGCGATACGACTATTCTGAGCATCTACTTCTGAATTCGAAAATCGAGAGAGATAATGGGAAAACATAAATGAAAAACGTAGTTATTATTTCTACTTCTCTAACTAATTGACATAGAGATTTTAAGTCCATACAAATGCCGTTCCAAAACAAAGACATAACTTTTTCATTGAGATCATAAAATAATAATATTTTAACGTAGAGATTATTTTTATAAGTTTTAATTTTATTAACGGAGGTAAATTTTTATCTTTAAAGTAAACACCGCGGGTCTTGAGACTATTTATTTTCACCGGGTATTTGGTTTAATTTATTAATTTTTCGAAGTTAATTTCTTAAAAAGAGGAATTTAATTTGAATTGGGTCGAAGGATTCTCATCAGGAGAGGGATGTCTTCTTCATCGACTGGGGGAACACTAATCATTCCGCGAGCGGGGGTTGGATCCACTGCTATTGGTTGTTGGATCTCCTGGGGATTGCTAATTGAATCTTCCTCGGGGTTATCGGGATGGACCATGGGAAGGACGTGCTGGATGGGAGCTTCTGGAGATGCTTGCGGCATAGGTAGATGTAAATTTCCTTGTATTGCAGCTAAGCGTAGTGGAGCATACCATTCAGTTTCTTCATTGGCCAGTAATCGGACCGGTGGAATGATCGCAGGCACAAATACAATCAAAGTTTCTGTCGGGATGATAGGTGCAAAGCTTCCTGGTCCTGACTGAAATTCGTATTCCAGGCGCACATTGAGATTGTTCACGTGCATGGCTAGCAGATCCCTGAGTCCATACGGGTTATTTGGCCTTAGGATTGTGTTTGTTCTCCCAGGTCCTAGCCATAATTCAAATCCCGGGATGACTTCGAAGAGGACTCGATATGGAAAATTTGACCTGGGATCCACGACCAACATCTGAAAGCGTTGTTGTAGGTAAACCTGGTATACTATTGCAAGAGCCATAGTCCTGACTGATCGAGCCCCCATTTGGACATGGGGCATGATCGGTCTTGGGTTGTCCGCGAACGCAGGAACCGTGATCGTAGTAGGATTTGGATTTTGAACATTCAATCCCCCGTGTCCTATCTGAGTGGCTTTATCCTGCGTCTTCATATTTACCCGTAGGGCTGCTACATCTGCCGCTGTTGGTAATTTGTAGCTGGTAGAGGCGGATGGATTGATTGAGGGCCCTGGTTGAGAGGTTGCCAGTCGACGTGTGGATTGATCATCTGTGGGGGATGACGGTGAGGGAGCCGGGCGTTGAATACGTTCTGCCCGCGAAGGGAATGGAATTCCTCGTCTTTCGTAGTCTTGACGAATAAAATCTCTATCTCTCCTACGTCGATCTGCCCAGGACATCGTCCTTCTTCCCCGAGAGTAGGGAGAATATTTACTTTGCTCCGAATAATTGAGAGGAGGCCGCCCACCCAATGCTGCAATACCTCTGGGTTGTTGGCTTATTTCGATGGAGGCATCCGGCGTTTTCTTTGATGTCGGAGTACGACCTCCCGTCGAAGTTAAGTCATATTTTTGGCCGACAATCTTCGGTTTTCCCTTTGAGGTGGATGGCTTTGGCACAAAGATGGGGAGCGGCTGAGGAGCTTTCGAGCCAGATTTTAAAAGATGAGGGCCGGAGCTCGAAGGAATGGAAGATTTTGCTGCTGCAATAGCGGCTCTGGCCAATTCTGCCGTGATCTTTTGAGCACTGATCACAGGGTGGGGCGGTGGAGGTGCAATGGATCTTCGTACACTGGAGGGACCTCCCATAATGACAGTATTGTTAGGAGATTTTGGTACTAATTTCCATTGATATCCGGGTCGCCCTTGATTTTTGGCTCGGTAACCTGGTTTTCTTTGTCTCAAACGGGCATGTTTGTTTCGGAGTAAGCGTTTTTCCTCCTCATTTTTCTTTCTTGGTCGCACCGGGACGTATTCCATATTTGGATCATGACTAACGGGGCGATTTTTGTTTGTTCGCCAGCGTTCGCGTCTGACACGTTTTTGTGGAGTTTGTGAAGGTTGAGGACGCGGTGGCGGAGCTTTTGATGAAGTTGAAGGCGTTGGGACTCTTGGGCCCAACGCGTATTAGCGGTTGTTTCTGCTGAGGATGATGATGAAGAAGGAGCGTATACCTTCTTTGGTACCTTTTTAATCTTTTGTTTTTCTTCATCGGTGTCAACCTCGGTTGATTCTATGGAAAAAGACGACGATGAAGATGGGGTCAGCTTCCGCTGTTTGTAGGGGTCATATGAATATTTGACTGCCTGTTTTAATTGATCCCTTTTTGTTTCTTCGGAATCGGAAGATGATGAGGAAGATGACGACGAACTTGAAGATGATAAAGACATCTAATTATAGAAAGAAAAGGGAAGAGAAACTGGAAATGATTAAATTGTTCATTTTTGGAAAGTCAATGTTTTTCTCTTCACTCGAAGCACTGATTAATTTGATGTTAAAATGAGTTCAAACATCGATGTTTCACCGGTGTTTGCATTTTAATAAATGTCTTTCACTTTTGATTATTTTAAATTAGATTTCTAATCCTGAAGGGATCAGAAGGGAAAATTGTATCAATTAATTGTAGTGATCTCTTTTTTAACCTTATGATCTCTGTTTTGGAGGTTCACCCTTGAACCGGCAAAATTTGTAGCGGTGGCCACCACCGCAATGACCACAATGCCTAATTCTTTTCTTTTTAGGCGGTTTAAAAAGGGGGCAATCTCTAAAGATGTGCCGAATATCCCCTTTTATTGACTGCTCCCTACAATTCGGACATTCCCTAAGTTTCGAACTAAATTTAGTTTTAATGACCACATTATTAAGATTATTTGGTCGCTCGTGGGCTTGGCCTTCGGCGACTACATTATTTTCCTTTGGTGCGGAGGCGGAGGCTTGAGTAGCTCCCGAGTCTGCGTTTACTTTTGAAGGGAATTCCGGATCAGGGTCCCAATTTACGGTGTTAGTAGGGCTCTGTGGTGAGATTCTGAGCTCCTGGGTATCTGGTCCTAACCAGAAATCTTCTTGATCGGAGGGAACATTTCCCTCGTCACTGTCGCTGAGTGATATCTCCATTCATTACTGCGATATAGGATTTTTACACAATTAATCTTACATCCTACCTAATTTTAGAGATATCATTTTAAATTTTGTTGATATGTTTTTGATTTTTATCATTTCTTATTGATAATTAAGTATGGGGGTTCAGGAGTGGGATTCCGCATGTGAGCATTGGTTTCCCAGTGAAATACTTTACCCAGTTCGCATCGCGCTGGAAATAATCAGAGATCCGATGCTCGTATGGAAATCGCAATCCTGAATCCCCTCGTAATTTTATACTAAGGGTTCGAATTGTTTGGAAGGAAAATTTTCATTTAGGAGATTTTGAGAATTTATGTTTTTATTCTGAATCTGATGGTGATGGGAGGAAATGAGAAATATTGTCATGCATTCTTCCCATGCACTTGATCATGCTGTTGATTAACCGAATCGATTTTGTATTTTCCTTCCGAGTGGTGGGAGAGGAACTTAGTTCCTTATCCCTATTTTTACGGGGTTTTGGAGGGGGATCTCTTCCTTGAGCGGCAGAGCTAGTACCTTGTTCAGGGGCTTTTGAAAGTGCTCTTCTCGATCGAGTTGCCACTCCTGGTCGACGATCACTGTCCTATAGGGTGCGAGGGGTAACCTCGCGATTCTTTCGCCGTGTTTTCTTTTTCTTACGGCTTACAGATTCTTCATCTGTGCATGAACTGGGATCCTCGGTCGTTTCTACCTGAGATTCTACTGTTTCACTCTCGGAAACCGGTTGAGCTTCGTCTCGTTTTGGAGATTCAGTTCGAGATTTCCTCTGAGTGGGAGTTGCGTTAACCCAAAAACTTTCACTATTTCGCTTCTTTCTCGGAGATTTATTTGGGCGAAAATTTAACTGGGGTTCCCTGCTTGGGGCAGAATTAGTATTATCTCTTCCGCGATGTGTACTCCTTGGTGGAGTATAGTTTCTAGCTTCACCGAATTGTGAAACTGGGTTGTTAGGAGGGGATGGGGTTCTCTCTCCGCTGACTCTAGTAGGTGGGGAGTTTTTGGATGAAGAAGTCCTGTCCCTACTCCTATTTGGATCACTACGAGTGTAATCCCTATGGGATAAATTTATGTTCAAATTAATGTCCTGTCTTGGAGAAGGTTGAGTGGGAATCTGATTTTCCTGGAATTTAGCTCTGGGAGATTGACTACTTGAATGTGTCTGAATTCTACTTTCCCTGACCTGCGAATCTGAGGGGTCAACGTGAGAAGGCGAATTTATATTCGCACTTCCGTGATTGCAAGAATCTTCGGCGCTCTGAGGTGGAAGTGGAATATTTTGAGTTTCCCCAGTCCAAGAATATTCGGGACACTTGGGAAACTGGTTTTGGTCTTCCCTGGAACTAGCTTGATTCTGAGCTGAGGGGCTCAAAATTTCATCAGCAAGACTAAGATTTTGAGGGGTACGATTAGAATTAGAATGGACTGAATTTTGTGGTGAGGGGTCGTTTCTGATTACCGGCGAGGTTATTGCTCTTGGTTCTCTGCCTTGGGTTTGATGGGAAACTTCCCCTCTATTTGGTCGTGGATTCGATTTTTGACTACTCTCGGTACTCCACGGGAGTAGTTGATTTTCAATTTCAATATTGTTTTGCATGCGTTCAAATCTGTCTCTAATATTTTGAACTGTATTTTTATTGAAAAAATAATTTAAGTTTAATTTCGTAGGTTGTATTATTGAACTGTGAGGCGTTCCAAGTGGTTCGTTCCTCGAAAAATTTAGAGGGCTGGTATTTCTTTCCAAACCGGCGAAGGAGCAAGTGCCCTCCATGCGGGTGAGAGAAGGAATTTCAGCGGAATAAGGAAGTTCGAAGTCGCCTTCGGAGATCCTTTGTGTGGGAATGTCCTGATGGTTGGAGCCTGCAAGAATGTTGTGGCTGCTCATCTCACCATCGAGGACCTGAGTTTCCTGCCTATCATTTTGAGTCGAGCTTGCAAGAATATTGTGGCTGCTCATCTCATTATTGTGATTGACAGGTGCGCTTCTGCTGCTTGAGCTTTCGGAACTGCTCAAGCCGCTAACAGCGCCGGGAAGTCGTATTGGACCAGTGGAGCTCGAAGCATCGCTTCGTGGAGCTCTCTCTGGTTGTACAATTTTCTCCAGATCTGATGGAGATTCTAAAGAAGATGTTGAAGATTTGTCTGAAGTTTGGACCCGATGTGTACATCCATCTGGGTCTTGAGAATTAATATTCAGACCATCCCCGACATCACCCCCAGGCGTTTTACTAAACGCCGACATATTAACAAAGGATGGACGCGAGGGTCCATTGTGCGGGGTAGCGATGTCAGGATTGAGTGTCGTGGGTGGAGGAGCACGGACATTCCAAGAGGAATGAGAACCATCCGTACTTCTCATACTCTGTTGATATGGGTGTGACGCGTCTGTGTCATCACGCCTTGGTAGTTTTTCTGAAGGTGTAATAAGTTCCACCGGGGTTTCGACAGGATGGTCTGCCGAATAATTGAAATCCCCACGGGGTAATACATCTACTATGGGGGTTCCATTTATTTGAGGTGGATCCTCAGTGGGATCAAGACGGGGCTCCGCGAGGAAGACCTCTTCCGCTGGGACAGGCCGTAAGTCGTTTAACCAGTCGGAGTCAACGGCGGATTCCTCCGGAGCGGGTAGGGGTTCGCCGGTAACATATTTACGTAAATTATGGCCATGAGTCAGGCGAAGCTGACGTTCTGGCAAGAAAACATTTATGTCGACGTTGTGTGGACATAGGAAATAAGAATGTATATTTTCATTAACACTATAAACTTTATAAGGCCCCGTGTATTTCATGATAAATTTGGATTTGGTACCGGCTGGACGCGTGTAGTTGCGCTTCCAGACCAAGTCACCGATTTGAAATCTTACAGCGGGATGCCTTTTATCAAACGCTAATTTTCTCTTTAATTGACTCTCACAAGAGTTTTGAAAGGCTTGCATACGGACGCGAAACATTTCGCCTATGCGTACCTGTTGCTGTTCCAAATCCCACTCGGGATTCAGATGATCATCTAATAAGTTTAAATTACGATTTGGAAGGCTGATGCCATGAAGAAGAAAGTAGGGAGTGAACTTAGTACTAGAATGAGGTGCACTATTATAAGCATTCTGAACTGCGGGAAGTTTTTCGTCCCAGTAACGCTTGTCTTCAAATTGTAACTTTTTGAGAATGCTGCCGAAGGTGGAATTAACACGTTCACAGAATGCGTTTGATGAAGCGTGATATGGAGCAATGGTGATGCGTGTAATATTATGTTCTAAGCAAAACTTGAGATATTCTTTAGCTATGAAGGCACCTCCATTGTCGGAGACAATGCTCTTCGGATGATGTTGTTGAACGAAGGGTATAAGGTGTTTGGCGAAATCTTCCCAACTAGTGGAACGACACGGAAAGAGCCAAAGAAAACGAGTGCATTGATCAATGATGGCTAGTATATACCTATGTTGTCTAAAGGTTTTGTCAAGAGGACCCATATGGTCCACTGATATTCTATGAAATGGAACTTGAGGAGTGATCATCACATGCAGTGGTCCCTTATTCTTACGGTTGATCTTGGCGAATCTTTGGCAAGTTTCGCAGGTGCGGCATACGTTTAAGATTATTTTATGCATATTGAAGAACCAGAATTTGTTCTTGAGTATCTGAGAAATTTTGTCACTACCTAGGTGAGATTGTTTATGGAAATCCTGGGCTGCTTCCTCCGACAAAGGATATGGAAGTACCGTTAGCCACATCGGACCTAAGGGGTCGTAGTTCATATGTTGTAGAAGCCCTTCTTCAGTGAGCTGATAATCCTTCCTGTATTTATTTTCGCCTTCGAATTTATTTGCCCTATCTTTTTCTAATGACTTTATAATCTTGAGGCATCGGGGATCGAGCTTCTGGCTAGCGACGATCTCGTGGTCCAAGTCAAGGGTGGCGAGGTTCGGATGAACAATCTCAGCATCCCGAAGACTACGGAGGTGAACAGTGGTTTCGGGCTCTCCCGGATTTTTCCATTCTTGATTTGGAATATCTCTTGGTGGTCTGCTTAAACCATCGGCCATTTCATTATTCTTGCCCTTGATGTGATAAATCTTGATGTCGTAGGAGCTCAATTTGAGACTCCAACGAATGAGTCTTGAATTTACTTCAGACGTCTTGAGGATGGATGTCAACGCAGAATGGTCGGTGTAGACATGGATTGTCCTGCCCAACACTAAGCTGTGTTGTTTAGCAAGACTATGGATGATCGCATAGCACTCTTTTTCAGGAGTGGACCATTTTAGCTGCGGACCGGTGAGTAGATGTGAATGAAAGGCAAGTGGCCTTTGGTGACCATCGATCTTTTGTACGAGACACGAGCCAATGCAGAAATCACTGGCGTCCGACCATAGTTCCAATTGACCATGGGGGACTGGAAAAGCGAGTAGCGGAGCTCCAATTATGAGCTGTTTAAGCGTGTCAATAGCATTGCGACAAGCGTCATCAAAATTGAATGGAGCATTTTTCATAAGCAGTTTGAAAAGCGGACGCGCCACATGAGAATATCCATTTATCATTCTACGGAAAAAGTTAGAGATCCCTATAAACCTCCTAATCTCGGTAGTGTTCCTGGGATACGGATATTCGACAATAGCCTTAACTCTCTCACTATCGATGCCTATGCCTTCTGCGCTAACCCGATGACCCAAGAAAATAATGGAGGGGAAGCCAAAGAAGCATTTGGTTGGCTTCAACTTAATATTGGCTTTTAAGCAAGTGAATAGAACCTGTTCTAACCTCTCAAGCATCTGGCTAAAGCTAGAGCCGCCGAAGCTTGTGTCGTCGACGTAAGAGGCTAAAAAGTCACAAAGAAGTGGAAACCAAATTTTATTCATAATTTGTTGGAACAAGGTTTCAGAATTTAAAAATCCAAATGGAAGACTGAGGGGTCTAAATACTCCCATATGGTTTATATAGGCGAGAAGATTTTGGGAAGCTTTATTGAGCCCAATCTGTTGATATGAGTTAGCCATATCAACATTACAGAAGTGGGTACAACCGAAAAATTTAGCGAACAAACTCATTAAGTTAGGTATGGGAGCTGCTATGGGTTTAACCCTTTTATTGATGTCCCGATAATCTATTACTGGGCGCCAATCATTGACACCTTTCTTGACCACTAACATTCTAGATACTGTTGAGCTTTGACATGGTTCAATGCTTTTGCGTGCGATCCCTGCCAAAGTTTCGCGTTCGACTACCTCCATGAATTTTTGAGACATGACTGTCGGATTATGAATCATTGGAGATTTATCTAACATTTCTATACTGGCTTCCAAGATTTGACCTGTTAAGGGATCCTTTACGGTTTCGTGAAAATCTTCAGGTTGCCACCCGAAGACCTTATGAAATTTGCTGAGGAGATCCCTAAGTTGGTCTTTCTCTTCAGGTGCCAATTTTTCATAAATTTTGAATTGTTGGAATTCCTCATCGGTGAGCGCTTTGCTCCCCTCGACAGAGGATGGCACTGGTGTTATTTTCGGAGTGCTTGGGAACTGTTGTTGATCAGTATTTAAATGAAGCATGCGTAATTTATGGTGATTGGGTGGAATAACTCGATAGGTAGTCAGAGCAGGCTGAATCGGGAGAATGATATCTTCAGGGTCAGAATTAATGAGGTGGCAAATGCCATGACCGTTTTCTATTCTTAAGGCGGGTTCAAGGACTTGAAGCCCGAATTTTTGAAATAAAAGGTTATTGGGTTCCAAAAGGATGTCCCCATTAAAATGCCTATCTTCCACATACACATTGATGGGGTTAGGACGATATGCCTCAATAGAAAGCGGGGTAACGGTGCATAATCTTAATTTAAATTGGGGTAAGAGGCGCTCTGCACGAGATGACATACTTGTAGTTGATATTGTTTGTACATCATCGTCGGAGGAGCTTTCTGAGTTATAAGAAGGGCGGATGGTGTGGACCACGGATTCCGTGTCCGAGCCATCCCCGTCCATAGGTGTAATTTCCGTTTTAATAACTAAATTATAAAAAGGATCATCAATCAAAGGATTAAAAGCAAATTGAAGATCAGCATTCACGTTTGATTCAGGGTCTATGCTATCTGTTTGAGTTATTTCCTTCGTCACTCTTAATTTCTTAACATTAGTTTTTCGCAGATGAAGGCAAGTTCCAGCTGCACGTTTTAAACTTTTTCGTGGAGGCGGCTGATTTTCGTCATGTTCAGGAGGCAGGAAGGTCAGAAGGCCTTCGTGACACAGGACATACGCATGATTTTCCCGAAGGAGGTCCATGCCAAATACCAGTTGGTCATTCGCTTTGTCCATGACGAAGAATCCCCACTTGATCCACTTATGAAATTCCTCAATATAAAGGATGAGGAATACGAATTTCTTTATGATGTGCTCCTTGCCATCATTAATGGATAAGATAGCCCTAATGGGAGCACATGGTTGAACTCTTTTCTGGAGTTCTAGTCTAACTAATGTACGAGGACTAATGGTGCTAATTGTGGCTCAAGTATCAATGAGGGCTTCGACTGTGATTTCTCCACCGTATTTGTTTTTAACTGGAAAAGAACGCTTAATTTCCATCTCGACTCTCGAGAAGGTCCTGACATGTTGAAGAGATCCCGCGTCGGGAACCTTGAAGATGTCATCGTTAGTGATGATATCGTCAGAATTTTCTAAATTGAAATTAAAGGCGGAGTCAGTATCGGAGCCGTCATTGATAGGAGACGTGGGTGCTGAATGATATGGTGAGACTTGAATAGATTCCGCTACTTCTGGTAATAAGTAAGGAAGTGAAGGAATGTTGAGGAAGTGAACTAATTTCACAGACTTGTTGAGGATATAGCTAGGAGGTTCAGGCTCTAAGGCAATGTCGGTAAGAGGCGATTGGGGGGGTCCTAAGGAATCTATGCCCCCCCTTTCGAGTTTAAAGAATTTTGATTAGTAGAATAACCGAAAGATGCCGAAGTTCCCTGTCGCTCAGGTGGAGGTTGATCACTGGAAGTCACTGAGGAAGCTCCACGAGTGTTCAAACCTCTGAGCGGTGCTCCACTAGAAGGATGATATTCATCAGGTGGAGGATTTTGATTATAATCTCTATAAGGTGGTTGCATGGGATATGCCTGTTGATACATCGGTTGTTGTTGAGGCGCGAGATATTGTACCGGAGCTGGTGCATAATGCATTGGTTGTGTCTGCTGTTGTTTCAATTGTTGAACAGACTGAGCTAAATCCTGCAAGAGTTGTACCATGTTAGGATCTGCCGTGGCCGGAGCCGGAGGAGGATTATTATTGTTAGATTTATTTCCTCCTGAGGATGTATTTCCATTTGTCGCTTTGTTAGGAGCTGCCCGGGGTTTCGGAGGAGGAGCGATGCGGCCTTGTTCCTTCAAGAGGATTAGGCATTTGCGGGCCCCATGGTTTTCCTTACCACATTCCATGCAATTCATGCGACCTTTGGAATTCTTAGCGGCTTCACGTTGTGCAGATGTAAATTTGGAAGTATCAGCAGTTTGATATTCCAGACCATCCCAGGCCACGTAGTAATCTCGGTGAAGGACATCGGTAGGTTTCTTTTGATAAGGATGTTGGACTTCGGTTTCGAGTCCACGAATATAAGCTTTAGGGATGGATGCCGACGCCGAGTTACTCTGTGTACTAGGCTGGTTTAGCTTAGCTTCTTGTTTTTCTGCAATATGACGTTGCATGACGATGCGGAGGCTTTTTTCAGTTGTGCATTGCTTCGCTTTTTCAGCAATGTCTGGTGGTAAACCCTTAATTAACTCGCGCATCCGTTTTTCTGGGTCCATGTGGGGATCAATGAGATCCAAACATTCGCCGCGGATGGCCAAGTAATCACGAGCACTTTGATCAGTTTTATAAGCAGTGGTTGGAAGATTAGCCTCGGCACGGTCTGCAACATAATTTCGATCAAAGTAACGAACAAGAGATTTTGTAATTTCGTCCCATTTGTCAGCACAATGATCAAAGTCGTCATAATCCATTCGGGATGTAAATCGATTTTTATTGTTGCGCCACCATTGAGCCGCTTGGTGAGTGAATACCCGGTCAAGCCTAGTGATTATGGCAGATGGTGGCAAGCCATATAGACATACTAAAGAATTAGTATCAATTACCCATTTACGAGCTAACATTTCGCCATCAAATTTTGGTAAGAGATCGACATATTTTGTTAATTTATAATGATCATATGCAGCTGGGTTCATAAGTCTATCTGCACTCCTCCCTCGTGGGGGAGGTATAGCAGGAGGTGAGGGCATGCGCCTATGACCTGGTCGTCCCCATGGGGATGATGGGAGCTCCTCGTCGGAACGACGAGACTCATCACCACTATGAGGGGATCGATTTGATCTATGGCTACGACTGCTACGACTTGATCGTCGTGGCGGCGGAGAGTCATCTTCACGAGATCTGCTATCTCTGTTGGAGCGTCGAGGAGATAGTGAATAATCCCTATGGGATCTAATGCTACGACTTGAGTGTCGTTGCGATCGTGAATGATCCCTATGAGATCTATGATCTTCCTGATCTCTTGTAGATTCTCGTTCCCTACGTGCTGAATTATGACTCGATGTTGGATGAGATTGTCGACCCTCGTCCCGATGTTGACTCCTGTGCGAATGACTCCTGTCCTCTCTAGGACGCGATGCCAGTGGCGGCGTTGGTGTTTTATCATCGTGATGGCGACGAGGTGGACTATCAGGTTGTCTGGAACGAGAAGTTCGAGGTGGAGTGGACCTCCTATCATCGCGATGATGAACAGGTGGACTCTCAGCTCGATGAGATCGAGAAGATCTTGGTGGAGTATCTGGTCGCTCACTGCGGTAGCGATTTGGTGGACTCTCTGGTCGCCTTGATTGAGAATGTCTAGGCGGTGTAGGTTGCCGAGACGATCTAGGATTATGAGATGGAGCATGACCTGATGTAGGTGGTGCTGGATATGAAGTTTCTCTACGGGTTTGATTTGTTGAAGAGGGGAATGGATCCCTTGATAAATATTGGCGCGGAGAAGCATCAGTTTCCTGATGTCTTCGCAAATCAATTTGTGGATACACATTATCGAAGTTCACATGAGTTGCTCGTTGAGGAATGTTAGGGAGAGGATCCACCCATGGGGCAGGTTCCCTCGATCGATCAAATCTTCCTTCATACGTGAGGGGTACAACATTATTACCCATTATTGGACGTTGCGGTGCCCTTGTGAATGGACGAGCTTGTCGATTTGGGGCATGTGCTAAATATACTTTCAGATCAGCTCCGGGAGGAACTGGTGGCAAAGAGCCAAGAACAGAAGATGGAGTTTGAACTGTATATCGAGTCGTGTTGACATCGCGGCTCTGTACCAATGCAGTGGCCGGAGGCGGCACGAGAAGATTGCCCGTGGGATTAATTTGTTGAAGCTGTTCCCTACTACGGAATGGAGGATTTTGAAAATGAGATGGCCTATTAGTTTTTGATCTCTGATTCTGGTCTTCATCTAAGTGAACAGATGCTAGTGCGGCTCGGAGCTGCTGTTGCGTGACAGGAGGAGTGGGAGAAGGAGCCGGAATGAGGCGCCGATTTCCCCCTCCTTGAGTCATCTGTTGATTAGATGTTTGGGCAACATTATTTTGTGAAATGAATGGCGAACGTGATCGATTAGATGTTGGAGGATTACTCCGTGATCTTTCTTTAGGCTGGAAATTATAAGTTTCCCCAGTTGATGGGGTTTCCACTAAAGGAGTGTCTCCGTGTGGAAAGCTCATAAAGGACCACACAGCAACTTCCAATGTGGTATTATTTTCTCTAGCAAAATCCACTATTCCTTTATAAAAGTCTTCATCCAATACGCGAATCATGTGCTCGCTATGAGACAGCGGGATCTGACGATCATCGTACCATCGCTGCATGTGTAAATTGATTTGTTGCCGAGTACGAGATGTGATCACGGTGGGGAGTACTGAATCTCCCTCCGGGTTATCGTCAGCATATTTCAAGATGGGTAAAGGACGTGTGTTTGAAGATGAGAGGTGGGGAAGCTCCATTGGCAAGTGACTAAGATCACGAGCCCCTGGTGGAGGACCCTTCTCAATGGATCTCCTATAAAAGAATGGATCAAGTTCGGTGATGTCCTCATGATCGAGGAGAACTCGAATAGTTGGATCAATTATAGACTGAGATCTATTTACTTCGATTATGTAGCCAGCAGTTGTGCCATCGCGCAAAAGAATCCGCTTAGGATTTATAGGAATAGAGATACGTTTGCTATTGAAAATTAGATAATTTTCATGAGGACCATATGCCTCTAAGGCATAATGAGTAATGTCGTGACAATGTTGATCGATGTGAGCATCTAATTCTGACTGGTTTGGATCGTCGAAATCTGAATCTCGGGGATTCTGATCTGTTTGGACCGAACCTTGATCATCCCCAGAGGGTAATGTTTGGTATGAAGATGTTTCACAATCTTGGTTAGGATCAACCCCCGGAATCTTCTTTTTCTTTGTCAGTCTCGATTTGGAAGTCGAGTGTGGCTTGGAATGTGAAGAACTTCCGGCTTTGTGGCTCTTGCTACCCTGTTTGGAAGGGGATTTATTGGAAGTTCCCTTCTTCTTGTTTGCATTACTAGGAGGTTTACCATTCAGGCCAGGTGTTTTTGATACCACGGTATTATCCATATCGGATGCACCGCTGGAGGTACCACAGGCATCGGTATCCTCAATATTCACTACAGGAATATTTTCATCGCCTTGTCGACTCATTTTCGAGATTTGATTTAGGGTGATAGGGAGATATGAGAGAAAAAGAACTTTAATAATTCTAATATTTGAAAAATTAGAATGTCTACACTACTTTAATAAACTCCTTGGAGTTTTTTTTTTGAAACTTTCAACCTATCTATATATTTAATTATTGCTTAATTATTGGTGAAAATTGGTGAAAGCAAGCTTTCTCCGCTTTTCTTTATTCCCCGCGGTTCTTATCCTTAAATAATGGTAGATATCCTAAATCATACCAGGTAATGAAAAGCTATTGAAAAGAAATTACATATGTAAATATTCCTGATTCTATCTAGCTAACTTTTAATTTTGGTCAAGGACCTCGGAGACTTTAATTCTTTATTAGGGGTTGGAGTATGGGAGAATCAGTCCGTTAGTGTCGGATTTCAGAGGATTATATCCGTGCGCTTCGGGCTGTTTTCTCCGGGGATTCTTGCAAAATGAACTTTCTTCACTTTCACTTTATTTTTGAGAACGGTTTGAAGTTATAGGTGGGTGAAACTTGTGAGAATACTCGCTGGCTTGTGTAGAGGTCGGAGACGGCTTTTCAGCTTTACGCGGACCACCACCTGTTCTCAAGATTGTAAGGGTGAGATTAGTGAAGGTTTGATTTACAAAATATGGGAATTCTTTATACTTTATTAGAATTATGTATAATTTTATTTATGCCTCCCCAAAGGGATACAGGAATACCTGTGCAAATCTTTGGTATCTCAGTGGCGATTTGAACGGGGCTTGAAGCTCTCCTAAATACTTAATACCACAGTCCGAGGTAAGCCAAAGATTTGTTCAGTTCCTGTTGTTCCAATTCCGGGAAGAATAAATTGATGGTTTCAAATGCGTAGAGGGCGAATATGACAAGTACACACAGTTGATCAAGATTGATTGTAGAGTGACCTCCCGAGAAGAACCAAGTGAATGCGTCTTTTGTGAAGGCGTAGAATTGCTCTTGTGGAACAATTGACATATGGTTTCTAAATAAATGTGACTCAGAAATAAATTTTGATATTAGACCTCAATTGAACAAATTTATATTTTATTTTTATAGGTATCTTATTTTATTCTTCTTTGTATGACCACTAGTTTGTTTTCAAGGAATTCGAGTCACGGTTTGCGTCCCGAATTCAAGCTAAATGATCTCTACGAAGATTTTGTGTAGTTGTAGATCGAGAAGCTGTTCGTCTCCCAATCCACCAAGTCTGCAACTACAAGATTCACAATTAATTATTAATGAAATCAATATTATGGGAGGGACGCCTCTATCAACTAAGTTGACGGCGTAATGGTCTAAGACCTAATGACCCTGTGTTTAATACGATTCCAAATCACCCTCCAATGAGTCCTAATGAAGAGATTCGATCGTGCCCTACCGATGCAGGTTTCTCTTATGTGATTAAGTACTATAATTATAAAACCAAGTAGTTGTATTTTTGTCAAATGCCTATGACCTACGCGTCTATGCCAGATGACAACTGAAGCTACGAATTTTCGAGGAAAATTCGATTCTCTAATCGAGTTGATTCGCTGCATTCACTCTTGGGTCACTACAACCGTAATTGTCATATGCCATACACAACTGAAAGAATTTACGAGCTTGTGCGTAAGACAAACTTGGACGGTTTATAGCAATAAAATATATAAATACTGCTTCTTTGAGTTTAGGGAACCAATTTTCTGCGTTAAGATGTGGGATTGATGTAGCTATTGGACCGTTTAAACCTGTACGAAGCTTTAATTTGTGGAAAACAAAATTAATAAAAGAAGTTAACTGGGCTTCGGTAATGATGTGTTTTCCCTCCTGTGCAAACCAGAATCTTATGGCGGCCTCGGTTCGAGTAACCAATTCAACAGGAGTGGGATCACTCATTCAATAATGATGTTAACTTTTTCTATTATTGTAAAGAAAAGTTGTTGTTGACAACTTACACTGGGAATAGGATCTAAATTAAGAAACCAATGAAATACCGCGGCTTGGTATTTCTTATTAAAAGAATGGAAATTAAATCTGCGGAGAGTGATGGGAGAATTTTTATTCTCACGCAGTCCCAAATAATTTAAGACAAAATCGCGAAAGTTCTCAGTGGTAAGCGCTGAAAAATGTTTATGGCCTTCAATGATGTGCCAATATATTATTTCAGACTCTATTCTTTTAATTAATTTATGGGGATTACTGAAGTTCATCAACCAACGTATAATACCTTTTCCGGCTGCTTATGAATCCAAAGTTTCTAAAGCTTGATCATGAGCAGCTGCCATGAAAAGATACTGATATGCCCGTTGAGTTGCTTGAGGTTCCTCGCAACGGGTACGAAACCAACAATACACCGATTCAGCGTAAAAACGTATGTAGTTTTGCTGAGTTAATCGTGTATGGGTGGTTGCTACTGGAGAATCCCTGTCCTCCTGGATTTCCAATCGGGCAAGGACAAATTCGAGGAAAATATTCTTTGAAAACTGGGTATGGGTTTGGAAACCTACGTTAGTATACCAGTCGTTGATGTGTGCTTGGATTTGGAACTTAAACTCGATTGGTGTGCCGAAGTACATTTATTTAATTATTAATGATTGAAGCAAGATGATGATTTAAAGATCCACCGTGTTCATCAAAGAAATTAACGGTGGTATGGAATTCTTCTAGTTGATCAAAAGTCAAATGATGATGACCACGGCCTAAATACCATGTATATACGGCGTGGTTGAATTTCACGGGAAAAGTTGTGATTGTTAGATGGGAGATATCAGTTTCGATCGGGTCAGATGGATGGGATTGAATGCTTCAGTAATTCAATATGAATATATTTAGGAAGCTAAGTTCAGATTCCGGAAGAAATTGGTGCCCAATAATGGTATGCCAATATTTCGTTGAATCCGTAATTCGCTTTGCTAATAGAATAGGGTCCCAAGAATTCATTCAATTTTCAAACATAAATTATAAAATTTTACAAATTAACACAGTCGTATTTATCATATACTGTAAGAATGCCAATAAGATCGTCTAATTGGACAGTTGATAGGTAATTATAACCTCTACCAAAATACCAAAGGAATACCGCCTTCAAAAGTTCCTTCAGGAAATTCGTATGTTGAAGGAGCGGACTTTCTTGAATTGATTCAGTAGGAGATGTTTGCAGGTTTAAATGCTTAAGGGTAAATTCAATGAATAATTCTAATTCAGATTCAGGGAGATATTGATGGGCAATAATCAAATGCCAATATCTAATTGAATCGGTAATACGTTTAACTAGGACAATGGGGTCAAGGAAGGGCATTCAGGGATTATTGTGGGAAAAGGAAGTCAATATAACAGCTCAAGAAAGTAATGAAACCCCTGAGTTGTTGATCTTCTAGGAAAAGGAAACCTTCCTCTTCGTGCCAAAGGAGAATTGAATGAATGAGTAGGGTTCTTAAATCAGGAAGTGGGATTTGATTCATGGGATTATTCAAAGGAAGATAAATTCAATTCTGATGAATGGGTAGGATGCTCTAAATTAATTGAGGTTAATTCGTCGTAAGAAAGGACAACACTGATGAGAACCTTGGTCTGGTCTACCGAGAGGTGCTTATGACCGATGACAAAGTACCAATCCACAAGAGCAAGTTTTATCTTATTGTTGAAATTTATTAAATTCAAATGAGGAATTTCCTCGTTAAATAAAGTACCTAATCCCTGTGGGATTTCTAACTTATTGATTACGAATATAATAAGATCTATGAGTTGTGATTTAGTACTTTGAAACTGGCCTAAAATTTTATACCAACGACGTATGCTCTTGTCTACACGTTCAATTGCCCAATATGGGCTGAGATTTGACATAAGAAAATTTATTAATTAATATTTTAATCCTGACTATCCTATAAATGGCGTTGTGTTGAGATACTGATTGGTGACAGCCAATAATATTTCCAATTGATGAGGAGTTATCAGATGTCGACCCAAGGTAGTATACCAACACTGGATACCTTGATTAAATACAAGAATAAAGTCAGTAGAAGGTTGATATGTGATTGGACTAACAATAGGAGAGGTGGAAGTCTCTCGTAAACCTAAATGATGATGAATGAAGGCTATGAGAGTACCCAGTTGTTGAGAAGTGATGACCTGGTAATTGACAAATCGATGCCAATACTGCAAGGTTTGTTCACTTCGAGCTATTAATATCACCGGAATAACCAAAGACATAAATTATTTTAACTTTAATATTAATGATCTAATGTCGCAGCGGCGGAATCGACACTACCCTGATCGTAAATTGCTATGATAGCAAGTAGTTGGCTGATTTCGTGGTCGGTAAGGTACTGAAAGCCGAATACGTAGTACCAACTTAAAATTGAATACCTTTATTTTTCTGGGAAATTAGATAAAGTTAGATGAGGAATAAATGCTGCTATTGAATTTGTGACGGGTGACCGAAGGCCTAAATACTCGGTCACAAATTCAATTAAGTGATTAGTTTGGTCTTGGGATAAATACTGATATCCTGTTAGAGCAAACCAATAACGAACTGATGTGACTATACGGTGGATCAAAATAGTAGATAAAAGAAATGACATACGGGATTTATTAAATTTTAATTTGCATTAAAAATGGATGCAGCGTTGTAAATAATTGAATTGAGTTCGTCGAACTCGATCACCTCTACGAGGAATTGCTCCAAGTGACTAATGGACAGATGAAGGTGTCCAATCTCTTGGTACCAACTCGTTACAGAGATGTGGAAACGATCTACGAAATTAAGGTAAGTATGGGGAGAGGAACAATCACTGATGGGTGGATTTGGTAATCCAGTAATGCCTAATTTAACAAAGATATATTTAATTAAATCGTCTACCTGCTGTAGGTTCAAATATTGATGACCGTATAGGCTTTCCCAGTTGGTTATTGCAGCCTTTATTCGGAAGTTTAATTCAATATTTTCGACAAATGACATTCAATTTTTAGCAATTTTCAACGATCGAGGTCGTTGCGAAATGCCCTTTGCACGTTAAACTTGGACGACTCGTGGTCGTCTCGAGCAAAAACAGTGACAATTAATTCGTTAACTTGGGCTGGAGTCATATACTGATATCCTATTTCGTCGTGCCAGCCCCAAATTACAGCTCTAAATCTTTGGGAAAAATTCTCCCAGGAATGGGGAGTTGGATAATGAATAGGTATGGCTTGGGGAACGTCTACAAGACCTAAAAGCTCAAGAACGTGTTTGATCAAAGCACGAGCTTGAGGAAGAGATATGTGTTGAAGACCTATGGTATCGTACCAACCACCTATTTCTAATTTGATTCGAAAAGTAAGAGCTGAATTTGAAATAAATTGACTCATGAACTTATAATTTACCCTGATATTGTTTTCCTAAGAATTCTTTGTCGTCGTTAATGATCTGTAATACAACATGCATTAACTTTCCTAAATGAACTTCTCTAATATATCCGAATTCAGACCACCAACCAATGAAACTTGTAATTAACTGATCACTGAATCCGGGTGCACCTGGAAGTAGGAATTCGGTATTGGAAGTTGATGCAGCTTGATCAAGGTTCAAGGTTTTTAGCAAATGTTCAATAAGTTGATTTACTTGGCTTTCGTTAATGAGTTGATTACCTTCTACTTGGTACCAACGTCGAACAGCCTGTGTGACGCTTGAAGCAACAAGATTTCGGACAATGCTAGACATCAATTTCCAATAAAGAATTTAATTAAGTTATTTGTAAAGGAAGAAAATAGAAAAGAAGGTTGTTTTACCAAAAATGAGCAAATTCGGGATAATTCTGATCCTTGAAAAATTTCAAGGTGATGCGAATTATTCCGAAGACTTGTGGTTTAGTGATATATGCTTTTCCAACGTCGTTATGCCAACTAATTATGCCGTTAACGAAATGACGCAAAAGTTCAGCAGTGATAGGCTGATATTGGAGATTTTCTGGAAGAATATGAAGAGTTAAGCAGATATCGTTGATCACGAAATTAATAAATGCAGTTAATTGAGGTTTTGTGAGATGCGCCCTGCCTTCAGCCCTATGCCAAAGTCTGAGAGCTTGATGAACTTTATTAAAGAAATTATAAGCTGCTCTATTAGGCAAGAATTCTTTAAGGAGGTTTGAATTTGACATTAACTTATAAATGTTTTAACTGAAAAACTACTGTAAACTGAATGTAAATGGAATGAATTTTTATGATTCCAATGCCCGATGGAAACTGATAATTGTTTCTACAAAAGCTTTGAGTTGTGAAGCGGAAAGATAGAGATATCCAATCTCTGTATGCCAATTAATAGCAATGTGATGAATTCTTTCTTCGAAATAGGGGAGAATAATTTTTATTTCAGGTAAATTAAGTGGAAATTCGGTAACCGGTGTAAGTCCCAAACCGTCGCACACAAAATTTATTAAGACTGCTACTTGTAATTCAGATAGGTACTTGTGTCCTGTGACTTGGTACCAATACCTGATTGATCTATCTACGTTGTTCACTATTATAGCCTGACCGTGATCAGACATACACTATTTCAACTTTCTAAGTTTGGAGAATTTTCCTTCTGAAGGAAAAACAAGGATTGGGAATTGAAATAAAACTGAGAAGGGGTTGAAGGAAGGTCTTGGACCTTTCGACTTCACTTTCTCTTAATGAAAATTAATAATGGGAAATGAAAGAATTTTATGAGGGCAATATGAGCCTATGATTACTTATGTTCTACTTAATTTTAACAAGCCAACTTACGATTTATCCGGTATTTTGGTTCTTCAATCCGGGTTGACGTGAAGCTGCTTGTTTTCTTCGGAATTTCTTCTTTTCCCCTACTTGAGGATTAAAATGCTGAGGTCCTCACGACGGTACTGAAGAAATTTTTACTGGATCCGGCGATGTTTTTCTCGTTGATCCGATTCCTTTTGATTGAAGTGGAGTCCCTTGAGGAAAGTCCCTGATATTGGCTGATGTTCTAATTAAGTACTGAAAAGTTTCGGTAAGCACATCAATTAGAATCTTAATCAATAAAATTATCCCCAATATTCAACCATACCAACGCAATGCCCATGCATTTGCATCCATGTTCCCATTCAGCATGCGCTACTATGATCAGGGAAGCATGGCCTGGGTCAATGAACCCACCCGGCATGCTAATACCGGTATGTAGATTCATCAACCTACCCCACTTACGTGCGAATCACCCGGGTTAAACTCCCCTGTTTTATTAGAAGTGATTTTGGCACTGTGGGTTTTCCAGGGAATGCAATAATGAAAAGGAAGATGTATTTACCTTTGTGCAAGACGGCTGCTCTTGGTAGGTCGATACCTGGGAATCTGGGATGTCCCCAGATGGAATTTTGAACTCACAATTCCTCAACTGAAGAGGTCAAGCTTTAGAATATTTAATTTGATATTTGACCTTTTGGCTTTAGGATGAGTAACTGCCTGCTTTCAACAAGACAAGGCGTATAAGCTAAAGCTACTGATTTCAATCCCTCAGAAATTCTTACGCGATTTTTCTGAGGTGAAAACTAAATGAGGATCACTTTAAACAGTGATGAGGAAGAAGATGAACTTTTCTTCTATAGGATGTTAAATTTTTCAAAAACAAAAATGAAAATTTTTCGAAAATGATGAAAGATTTCGAAATAAAATTTGGATGAATTTTAGGAAGCTCTGATACGCATTAAGGCACAATGAATAATGAATAGTGCTGGCGATTTTACTAGGAGCTGATGAAATGCACTTGGCTGTGGCATGGTCATGGTACGCGATGTTGCCAAGTTTATACGGGTGAACGGAGACGGCGCCTTGGTTGCCTCTCGTTCACTCTCCGGCATAGCAAATACATGGCCCAGTACATAATAGTGCTGATGGCGTATGTATTTACGGGGAGTTCAGCCGCAAGGGAGATGCTGATGTTACCGTTCGTAAGAACGGCAACGTGGCGGACTTGGCCGAGTCCACCACAGCATCCCGGCAAATAGCGGTCTTCTATTATGGTCGACTTGCTGTTTTGGACGGGGCCGTGAATATTTAGATGATATTCAGGCACTATTTAAGAAGCCAAAGGGCGACTTATTCGAGATTCGGATAGGCGGCGTTGGATTCGAGTTTGCAACCTCGAATCCTGCCATTATTTATGATTTTATTTCAGGAATAGCTATTGGTGATCCCTACAATACCTATGTTTTCATGCGGGGATGGTATTTGTTAATTTCCCCATAGGTACATAACAATTATGTTTTCGTGCGGGAACGGCGTATATTTATCCCCTGCACGTACATATTAATTTTTAATTTTTTGTATTTTTTTCTAGGTAAAAAAATGTTTCCGAATCGGAATTTTTCGGAGTTTTTGATGTGTTTGGTGACGGGGGGGTAGGGTTTAAGCCTACCCCGCACCTTGTAAAACGAGTATGGTCATCTCCTCCCTATATAAGAGTGAGGGAGGGAGATCATACCTGAGTTTACCACATCCCTTCACCATACGCATCTATGAAACCCCTGAAAAATTGTAAAATTTAATTTGCATAATTTAATAAAAGATGACTATGAGGGTGTGAAAGATGGTAAGAGTCAGATGGTAGTATTTGAATTAATAAAGGGGGTGTTCCACCACTCCGGAGGAGGCCGGAGACCTATGAAGAGGGGGAAGGAGACTCGGCTGAGGCTCCAGCCAAGAGTCTCCAGGATAGCTACAGATGGTAAGAATGCAAATTTTGTTTATTTTGATTTCTACTGAATAATTTGTTTAGCCAGGATTTATGCTTTGTTTTTAGATGTAAGAATTCCAAGGGCAGTGTAGCTCCATGGCTGAGGTCAAGGCTGAGGATAATGTCATCCACGGCCTTGGCTTCGCCACCACGAGCTCCCGACTCCCTGAGGGACCACGGAATCACCTCGACCGTTGATGGCAAACGGAGCGAGTTCACGGTCGGGTGGTCCATGGTCCTTCAGACAATTCGGTCTGCCAGGGTAATTTTTTGCCGATTACATTTTTACTGCCAATGATGAGGAGGAGTGGAGAGGAAGAAGACTTATATATTTTGCTTCTATTTGCAGGAGGACAAGCCGGCGTGAAGGTTGTGGGCCTGGAGGATGGGCTTCATCCTCCGGCGGTCCCCGGCTCCAACGCCGCTGGACGGGACGGACAAGGGACGGAGACGGACGTTTGGATTGCTGAGCGTTCCAATTGACAAACGTCCACCGTCCCCGGCACTCCAGTTCAGCAGCAACGACTTGTCCTGAATTTTGAACCAATCGAAGGTAAGTTTTTATTTTGATTTATTTAAGTTAATTATATTTTGTTTATGTTTCAGGAGGGTCGGTGGGGAAGTGGTGCTGGCTCCGTGCCCAGCAACCACATCCAGCCCAGAAAGGACGGAGAGGTGCGGTGGAGAGTGTCCGGGCCATAGAGGAAGGCATGCCACGGACACACACCGCACCATTACCACCAGCCCAGGCCGACCAACGACCCTGAATTTTGGATGCCAATCAGGTAAATTGTATTATTTTTACATTTTATTTTAATTCAGTTTCTAGCTTTTATTTTAGTTTAGTTATTATTTCCAATTAGGTTAGTCGGGGAGGTTGGGCGGACGATGGCAAAGCCATGTTGCAGGGAATGGCGAACAGTGTCCCCGCTCCACCGTCCACTCCAACTTGGAGGACAAACCCGCAAAATGCAGCATGAGCTGCGGGTTCGATCCTCCCAGTATCCCCTCAATTTTGACGTTATTTTTATTAATTTTTGTCTATTTTGATGTATGAACCGAGGTCCCTAAATTACGTCTAGCGGGTTCAGGGAACCACTGCTGACGACTAATAAATGAGCCAATTAATTAAGATGCAAATTATGTCAACTTAATTTTAATTTCTTAATTTTAGATTTAACCATGGAAGGTATGAGAATCAACGGACGGTTTGCCAATGTAAATGAGAACACTCAACGAACGAAGATGAGAAGGTAAGTTTAAGGATAAATATTTATATTAATTATTAAATCAAAAGGAAAAAGTAAATTCGAATCAACTGAAATATTTCCCTTCCGACATAAGGTCGAGGGCAACAACTGAATAATAATTATCAACTCATATTTTTGTTTTGTTTCCAGGTTTTCGTCCAAATGGTTTACAATCTAATTGATTATAATATAATAATTCATAACTGATACGCTTACGGATGCCACGGGTGTGGCATCTGAGATTTCCGATTCCAGGTCCAGATTAATTACAGGTAATTCACAATGTAAATTTTGATATTTTATGATTTATATAATTTGGTCCGATTGACCTCACATTAATTTATAACAAACTTAAGAAGAACTCGTAGAGAGGAATCGCGAACACAGTAAACACCATGAATAAGAATAGGAAAATGTAAAAGTTATCGGATTTTCTCTTTTTCTTATTTTTAGTTTCTTTTTGATGGCACCAGCAGGAACCATGGGGACAAACTTCCTGAGTTGTTCTTATTCCTTTTGGAGTCTCCATGTTCCTCGATTCCTTTCTATTCATTTTTCTATCAATTTTTCAGAAGGGAAAATTGAAAAAGAAATTAAAGATTCTGAAGGATCTTTGGAAGAATTCGTGTCGGAAACCCTCTCTTCTTCGCGGCGTGATTCATTCTGCCTTAGCTAGTTCGCCTCCGCTCCTTCCTCGCTTCGTCTCCTGTCGCCTCGGAAAGCATCATTTAATTCCTTTTGTGGCTCATAGACGCTGTGTGGTGGAGGGCTGCGAGTTGTATTTATTTCATTATCTCCTTCCATGGATCTTCCTCACTCTCTGTCAGATGGCCGATGCTGTCTGGAGAATCTAAGGAGAATCTGTGGGAGGACGTGTCGTGATTTCGATTCCTTTCTCACAATTGTCAGCTGTCGGCTAACTTGTAGTTTTTGTCAGCTGTCGGCTGTTGGCCAACTTGACGCCGACAATTGTCGGCTAACTTAAAGCATCCGCTGGAATGTACCTAGATATTCTTGGAAAAAGTTTAATGTAGCGCAGCTTTTTGAATTCCCATCTAAGCAAAAATATTAAACTTAAACTGTTAACTGTTAAACTGAAAATTTTGTAATTTTTTAAACAGTAATATTTTTCGGTTAATAAAACTTTTACTCTCAATAAAGTCATGAAGTAGCCGTAGCCATGCATTCAGTCCGAACTTGGTTTGTGTGTAAATGTGAAAGATCATTTGAGGAAATCTGTGAATTCATCCAGCATAAGTATCAAGAACATTTCTTTGAATTCCAATATGTCGATTCTATTATTTTTGACGAGAGAATTGATGAGCCCGATCTGGATTCAGAGTAAGCCATAATTAAAAGTTGAAAAGTGTAGTTTAAAGCATATAAGGTTAAAGGTAGAGATGTATTTTACTTTAATTGATTTACCTTAGCGCTTCTTTTATAACTTTATTTTAATCAGAAACAAGTTGAAAGTTGAAATAGATTTTATCTCGCAAAATGGACTTCTATCTCCTTCCGACATCGCCAACAGTATTACTGAAGAGGAAATATTGCCAGATCCGAATCCGGAAAAAATTGCCTCTTGCCGCTTCACAAACCCTGACCAAGAAAATGTAGTTGATTTCAGAATTGAAGAGGACACACTGCGTGTCAATATTAGACCATTATCTTGGCAGGAATCTAAATTAAGTACTGCAACTGTGAGAAAGACAGTTTCAGAAAATTTGGAATTCGAGGCAGATGAGTCGCAGAGTGTGAAACGGAAACCGAAACCCACTTTAATCCAGGAAATTCTGCCTTGGAAAACGAAACAGCGACGACGTCTAACAAAAATCCCTTCGTTTCCATTAGACGACTTACTATCACTGAAATAGAAAATTCAAGTTTGACCTCAAGTTTAGGTCGTTGTCAGGGTCAAGTTCATGGCCATGGTCGAGCTGACATGACAGAAAATTTTGAAGGAACCAGTGTAATAAGCGCCCACGAGAAAATATCGAGTTTAACTTGTAACCCTGCTGATCCTGAACCGATTTCAGCACATGACCCTGCTGACCCAGACTCAGACTTTGACCCAGGTCATTCTTCTCCAAAAATCCCGAAAACTGAAAAAGATAGTTGTCAACGAAGAAAGTATGGAGCTAAAATAAAGATTTCAACTGTCCTCATCACGCATGTCACAAAGTTTTTAAGAGGGCTTGTGATTTAAATCGGCATGCTAAAAGACATAACGGACAGCAGAATTCCTACTTTGTTTTTCCTACGCATAATGACGATAGTGATGATCCAGAAACCTCAACAATGCCATTACGCGACTGGCTTAAGAAACAGACAGATACTAATAACTTTATTGTTCTTGACCCTGACCCCATAACAACAGAAATTCTGGACCCGATTTCCTTCACCAATCCCATCGCTTGCAAACTTTGCCTCCTAAAACTCGTATCAGAATCAGAACTCAGGATCCACGTGAAGCACTGCTGGCTCCGAAATAAGCGAAAACATCATTACTGCGTCTACTGCAAGAAAACTATACACGCTACATCGAAACTTCGAAGACACAATCTAAGAATGCATCCGACTGAAGAGGAAAAATATACAAGATTCAAGTTTTTGTGCGAAATTTGTTCTCGAGGATTTTTTGAAAATAAGGAATTTTTAATTCATTTGGACTCACACAAAAGTTTGACGAATCAAAATAGACCTTTTGCCTGTCAACAGTGCGACTCTAGATTTTATAAAAAGACTCTTTTAATCGCCCACGGGCGCACTCATTCAAACTTAGCCGCATTTATGTGTCCAAGAGAAAATTGCGGGAAAAAATACAAAACCCAGAGGGACCTAAATAAGCATGAGAGGCTTCACCACTTGAATCCCAAGTTGTTTCGATGCTCTCAACAAGGCTGCTCCGCTGAACCTTTCAAAACGCTTCAAAATAGAAAGTTACACGAAGCAACTCATACTGGACAGCGATTGTATAAATGTGACAAGTTAAACTGTGACAAAATGTTCCTTACCACAAAAGGCTTGCAGTTTCACTTAGATCTAAATCATAGGGACACTGCTGTAGTGAAATTATTTGCGTGTGATATTTGCAAGAAAAAGTTTTTTACGAAAGGTCTTGTGAGATCGCATTTAAAGGTGCACTCTGAACAGAGGCCATTCAGGTGTTCAAAACAAGGTTGCAGTTCTACTTTCAAGGCACGGGGTGACTTAAACAGGCATGAGGAACGACACATTGCAAAGCAACAAGTACGAGGTGTCTCAAAATTTTAAATGTAGTTCATGGATTTCGAAAAAAATAATAAAAGTATCAAAAAACAATTGTTTCTTTTGTAATCAAACAGTTTCAATAAGTAGTAGCTAAAGTAACTTGATGCATAAAGACCTGCCTGCTCGCAATGATTGTCGTTTAAAAGTTGATTGAATTAAAAATGGGCCAAAGTAATGACATGGGAGTTGAGTAGTAGTTACTAAAACCCCGTTTGATTTATTTGACATCATCTATGTACCATCCCTGAATATAATTAATGACATGAAAGCAAGGCGGTGTAGCGAAAGCAAAGTAGCGATAATTTGTTTGAAAACATTTATGAACGATCCTTTGGTTACAGTGATGGCATGAAAGTGAAGTGTTACTTAAAGAGTCATAATTTTTTTAACGTCATTATTGGACTAACCCTCTGTAGAAGTGGTGACATAGGAGTAGGCCAGCACAAAAATAGCGATATTTATTGAGCATCTTTTATGGATGATTCCTTAGTTACAGCGATGACATGGGAGTAATCCGGTGCTTAAACTAGGATAATTTGGTAGGGTATTAATTATGGACGATCCCTCAGGAAAAGTGACGGCGTAGGAGTGGGGTGAATCAATAGCATATTCAAATATCAAATCAATAATACCTAATGAAAAGCCAAATGTCATCTGAGGTTCTATTAGAATGTAACCTATACCGTATTCAATTTGATGCTGAACAAATTCTCTAGCCCTAAAGACAGTTTTTGAAAAACTTAAAATTTGATTCCAAAATGTTGGGTCGGAGATCATATATATAAGGTCCAATTTTACTTGCGTAAAATAATCCAAATTATTTAAGAATGTTTTGATTATCAACTTTGTGGTCCTTATTTTAGGAATACTAAGATATGACCCTAATTTGTAAAAATTTTGAACTTTTACCCAAAAATAGGGTCAAGAATTAGAAATTTGCCAAACCAAATACGACGACCTAAATCAGCAAAACATTCTACACCGTGTTCAAATATTTAATAGAGGTAAAAATTGTCTTTATATGTGACCCATTATTTTGGGATCACGTCTGGTTCTTCAGAAAAGGCTCTTTAGTAAAGTTGTTCAGCATTAAATTTACTACATTATGTGGTAATTTAGGAAAAGTATAAATAGAATATAGTTTTCCACGCTAAGTGTGCCTAGGCATAGATAATAGACGACTAGGTAGTCGTCTATTCTGCAAAAAATCCATGTATACATATGTGCATGACATGATATTTAAAGGACACTATTAATGGACGATCCCTCACCTTGTATAAGGATGATTTTTGAGAATTCCTCCATTCAACTGCTAATTGTAAAAAAAAACGACTAATGCTATCCTACTGAAAACTATACAACAAACATCGACCGCAGGTCCAAGTGTATACAAGTTGTTTCAGTTAACTTGGTGTATTAACGCAACCTGTAGCGTACAACCTAAGAACGGTCCGAGTGACGTAAAAGATTTTCGGTTTTTAAACGTGGCCGAAATGGATTGCGAAAAATGTTGAGAGTTGGTCAATTTAACTGATGGGTGCAAAAAACGTACCACATGGATAGTACTCAAAAACTACACAGCACATCTGCATCGCATTTGTAAGTTCTCAAAAGTTTTTTAAATAGAAACAGTTCAAAAATGCTGTCTGTAGTCTGTAGCGTACAACATACAGAACTTGGGACAGACGAACAGACACACGAAGGACAGACAAAAATTTTTTATTAGATGCTCGATCAGCTAAACCTCGCAGCATCTAAAAATACATATGCACATAGATATTTTGCGTTTGAGTAGTACACGTATTTCACCCGTTTTTGTTTTTATAATTTCTTGTGTTTGATTCTGGGTTCGTTCAACTCCTAATTGCGGACAAACTATAAAAGCAATAATAAATTAATACTATACAAAATTTTTTTCTCGCATTTGTGGGGTATTAAAAGTTGTTTCAATTTAATCGGTTGAAAAAAGCAACATGTAGCATTCAACAAGCGGACAGACAGACAGACAGACACGCAAGAAGACATGCACCATTTTAATAGATGCTCACGCTCAGGATCTAAACACTGCTATGGTCCGCTGCATATTGTGGACATGTAGAAAATTGTTTAAACTGTGTGTTTACCAAATAGACCACAACAGCAATCAAAATTTAAATTAACTAAAACTATCAGCAAGGTCAATATTTAGAGTTCAGAAGACTAAAACTAGTAATTGTAGCTTTTTGTAATATGTACTTTTAAATGTTTAAATGTTTCCACTTATTTAATCGTTACCTATATTTGTTTTAGTTAATGAATTTGACCATTTTGACTTTTAATTTCATTTTGAGTTTAATTTACAAAAATAGATTCAGCGAAAAGTCATTTAATTTTTAATTGAAACATAAAATAAGTAATTTTGCAGTTGTAAGAGCACACTAGGAAGTTAAAAGTTATTTAACAATCTAAATTAATTTAGGTTCTTACTTTTTGTAAAGGAAGTATGGATAAATTCCAGGCACTCCTTTTTCATGTTTTGCTTTTGTTACTAAAATTAAATACCTTGGAAGCCGCCAGTTTGTACAACATAGTAAATATTAAAAGTTAAGTTATTTAAATCATTTAAAAATAGTTTTAGAAGGATGGAAGCAAGTAATACTAGGCATTTTAGAAAATTCAGTGTGGTCCTAAAAGTAGATGCTGAGCTTACAGCGAATTGGTTTGATCACTGGTGAACAATACTTTTGTAGTAAGGTTAACATGATACTTTCGCAGTCAGCGCCAGTCAAAGTGGGCTAAGTACAAGTCACTAAAATGAACATAGTGACAATGCGTTTTAAGCGTTTTAAAAAGAAACAAAAGGTCAACCCTACGCATACAAGCGAACTCATTACTCCCATTATATTCTCCTACTTGGAAATTTGGAAAAAGGCGTCAAAATCGGTCAGTTATTTCAAATGCATCTGTACATTTGGAATGACACAAGAAATGAGGATGTGTGCGTCTTCAAGCATTTGA
Source organism: Dicyrtomina minuta (assembly GCA_949802685.1). NCBI lineage: Eukaryota > Metazoa > Arthropoda > Collembola > Symphypleona > Dicyrtomidae > Dicyrtomina > Dicyrtomina minuta. The sequence continues at coordinate 88,028,445 of OX461808.1, read as the reverse complement.
GCGATGGCAAAGTTTCCAGATCTCGACTTTATCTCTGGTACTTTAATTTTGTGTACACTCTGGCCTACACCACATTTGTGACGGTTCGATGCTACCAAACTGAGCGGGATGAGACCAAGAGCAGCGCAGAAAAGATATACATGTACTTCTTGACAGCATACTTTATGCTCCCGTCTGGGCTTCAGATCTCTGTGTTTTATTATGGGGAAAAACAAGGGCTAAAGCCCTTGTTTTATGGCAGCCTTAACAGCGAAATTAGGCATATTGAATTTGCCGCCAAATTTGAGTTTTAATTTAGATGCTTTAAATTAAGGAAAGCAATTAAGCTGAACAATGTGTTTTTGGTTATTTTATTTATCTTATTTATATTCAATTTCAGTAATACAACCAAAAATTCAAAATTCCAATCTTTGAATTTGCCGCCAAATTTTAGTTGGCAATTAAAAGGTTGTAAATTAAAGGGAAGAAGCCGTAAACGGGTTATCTGTGACGATTTACGCACAGGTATTTTGATATTCTCAATTCTCAATAAGTCCAAAATATTGCAATTTTTGAATTTCCCGCAAAAACAAAAAATATTGTGTTAAATGAAGATTTCGACCGGTAACTCAGTAAACTTACACAAATATGATATACTATTCGAACGGTAACGATCAGGCAAATCTAAATAACTTAGTGTGCATGCAGGAGTGTTATTAGTTTTTAAATGGTTTCGAAATAACATAATTGCAAATTAAAAAATTTTAACGGATTGTGTCGAGTGATATATCATTGGAAAGCTCTTCAAAAATAAGCAGGGACCTTTTTTTTCGTTTTTTGATTGTGACCCATACAACACATTTTTGGCGGCATTTAAAAATTAAAAGACCGTTATTTTGAAAACGTTTTGTTATAATGGAGGCCCGTTCCTAAATTTGAATTCTACTGGCGATTAGCTTTCCAATGATATATGGCTCGATGAAATCGGTCGAGTATTGCAGAATTTTCAAAAATCCGGTAAATTATGTAGATAGGTAGGAACAAGTACCTGCATTTGCCCAAGGGTGCATCGACCTGGCTGAACAGTTCGAGAGTAATGCATTTTTATTTAAATTTTTGAATTTAAAATTCACTTGATATTAAATCATATCGTCTGTAAAGAACCAAAATGACCCATTTCCAATTTAGGCTACAATCAAAATGACCTATGTCATAAAAACAAAATGAGAAACATGCGTGAAATGTTGATTAAGAGCTCTTGAAAAGTGTCAAATGTTCTATTTACATGTTTTTGAAAAGTGTAAAACGTTCTATTTACATGTTTTCGAAAAGTGTCAAATGTTCTATTTACATGTTTTCGAAAAGTGAGAAATGTTCTATTTACATGTTTTTGAAAAGTCTAAAATGTTCTATTCAAATGTTTTCAAAAAGTGAGAAATGTTCTATTTACATGTTTTCGAAAAGGTACAAAATATTGTATTAGCATGTTTTTGAAAAGTGTAAAACATTATATTTAAATGCTAACAAGACATTTCAGTATTTTTGTAGATAGTGGATATTGTTTGTAGCTACAAATGGATATGGGTCATTTTGGTTCTTCACCGACGATATTGTTCTTTTTAAAATGTAATTTTTTTGCAGAAGAATATTTCGCAGACGAACTCAAGTCTCACAAAAAGCTCATAATTTGCATTTGGGAAATATTTTTAGTCTATTTTTACCGTTCCATAAACTCTATATCAGTCTTAATGGTGATTGGCTACTACGTGCGACCAAACTCACCACAGCATCTGCCCTTCATCTTGGAAAACTATGGGTCACTCAGTTTTGCCCAAAAACTACCTTTTATGTGCATTCTGGGCTACATGGAAGTCATTTTTCATGGACTTGGCTTCGTACAATTTTTCCCGGGACTTTTACTGGCAATACATTCCTTGCCTGCATCAAAGAGCCAAAGTAAGAACACACGCAATCTAGGTCAGGAATTAAGGATAACAGGTTTACCAACACCAAGGGCATCCTTGTGAAATGCTCTAACGATGTGTACTCTCGTGTTACACTACCCATCTTCAAAACAAGCATCATCCTGATGACGATTGTTGGGACGTACTGTGGGATTCGAATGGAAGGAATGATGAGCCTCACGTTTGGGTTCATAGGATTCTATAGTTGCTTTCTTCTATTGACTGTATTTGGCTTGTTAAGTGAATTTCACACAAGATCGTCTGAAGTCTTGGAGTCATGGAGGAAAGGCAATTGTGTGTTATGGAGTGAAGTCAAGAAATCCTGGACGCGGAGTTACTATGACAACCATCTCAATTTTAAAAAAGTTCTCAGATGCTACCGTCCCATGAGGATTTCAGTCGGCGGGCGCTACTACGTTGATAGGGAGATGGTCATAACATTGGTGGAGGCAATTGTGGACGAGACTGTTTCCTTTCTCTTGGCCAATCCAAAAACATCTGGCGCTTTGCGCCGGATTTGTGGACCGGGGGTCTCAAGTAGATGCTGAGCTTACGGCAAGAAATATAGGCTTCAACATAACTGTAGGACCTAAATTTAGGAATGGTCAAATAATACCTGGATGTTATAATGTAGATTTGTAAATAATTTATCATAATGTATGTAATATATAATATGATTTATTGCAATGAGCACATTTACCAATGTAGGTAATTATAAATATGTGAATTTTGTCCTGTACATTTATGAAATATAAAATAAAAATATTAGTGACTTATGTGAAGGGATAACGCATTTTACAATTTTATTTATGCACACATGATAATTTAAATTTTACGACGATATGGTTTGGGTTCAAGTTGCCAAAAATCGATTTGTTAAACTTTGGCGCGCGATTGTGAGAGAACGGCGCAAAATGCAGCGGAGTTATTTTGGATCTGTTCTACCCAAGTACAGTCTAATTTATTGTTGGTATTGTTTTCAAAATCGAGAAAGTATACGCGGCGTGTTTCCCTTGTAAGTTTCATGCTTGCAAATAGCTCATCCTAATTCTTCAGTAGAAACTAATTACTGGTTTCGACTTTTTGAAAATTCCAACAGCTTCTCTTCTGAGTGCATTTTTAAATGCTTTTTCAGACGGTTCTTCGTGGAATACGCCTTCTTGCAAATATAACATGGAAATTTATTGACGACTGTAGTACTACCGCCATGATGAACCTCCACGTGAAGGTTGAGGCCTTTCGTGGAAAGGAACACTTTTTCACAGTTTAAATTGTTGCATTTCAACATTCGCTGCCCAGTATGAGTTGCTTCGTGTAACTTTTTACTTAAAAGTGTTTTGAACGGTTCAGCGGAGCAGCCTTCTTGAGAGCACCGAAACAGCTTGGGATTCAAGTGGTGAAGTCTCTCATGCCGCCTTAGCTCCCTCAGCGCCTTGTACTTTCGATCGCAATTTTCCCGCGGACAGGTAAATGCGGCTAAATTTGAATGAGTGCGCATGTGTGAATTTAGAAAAGTCTTGGTATAAAATCTAGAGTCACACTGTTGGCAGGCAAAAGGTCTATTTTGATCCTTCAAACTTTTGTGTGAGTCCAAATGAACTAAAAATACCTTATTTTCAAAAAAACCTCGTGAACAAATTTCGCACAAAAATTTGAATCTCGTAAATTTTTCCTCTTCAGTCGGATGCATTCTCAGATTGTGTTGTTTTAGTTTGGATCTGGCGGTGATAGTTTTCTTGCAAAGGACGCAGTAAAAATGTTTTCGCTTATTTCGAAGCCAGCAGTGCTTCACGTGGATCTTTAATTCTGTTTCTGATGTAAGTTTATGGAGGCACAATTTACAAGTGATTGGGCTGGTGGAAGAAATGGGGTCCAGATTTTCTGTTGTTCTGGGGTCAGGGTCAAGAACAATAAAGTTATCCGGTTTTCTCTCCGTTGTTTGCCTAAGCCACTCGTCTAATGGCAATGTTGAGACTTCAGGATCGCTATCATCTTCCTCCGTGGGGAAAACAAAGTAGGTGAGACTTGATTGGGAAGTGTTGTTGCCGTAATGTCTTTTAGCGTGCCTCGCTACATCACACCTTCTCCTGAAAACCTTTGGACAGCCGGGGTGGGGGCATTTAACAGCTCCAACTTTACTTCTATTATACTTTCGTGGCAGAGTGTCCTTACAGTTGCGTGGCTGGGGGGTTATGTCAGTACTGGAATTTACTAAAACAGCCGATGAATATTGGTCTGGTTGTGTGATACAAGTTTCTTCCGAAAACTCAGGAGCACCCTTGGAAAGCGGCGGCATCTGTACTGAGGTATCCGCCCCAGGGTCAGGGTCAGGGTCAGGGTCAATGCTGAGGCTAGGATCACTTTCACTCCCGTTACCATTGTCTGTATTGTCTCTCTCGTCGCAAATACTGTGAGGGTCAAAGTCCGGGTCAGAGTCTTGTGATCGTAGGGGATCAGGATCAGGGTCAAAACTTGCACTTGAGATTTCATCGTAGGCACTTCCTGCACTTACACTGTCTACAACACCTTTTATTATGGCTTGACCTGGGCCTTGACAGTAGGGATCTGGCCCTGGGGTCAAATTTGATTTTTCTATTTCGGTTGTAGTAAGTCGTCGAAGAAAAACGAAGGGATTTTTTTGAGAGAAATTTATTGTCCTTAACTTGGATTCCTGCCGAGATAGTGGTCGCACGTTGACCTGAACCGTGTCCTCTTCAATTTTGAAATCAACTACATTTTCTTGGTCAGGATTTGTGAATTCACAGGTGAAAACTTGTTCCGGATTTAGATCTGGTAATATTCTTTCGTCATTATTACAGCTAGGTGAAGATGGAGTAGGAATTATTACAGGAAGATCGTCAATTTGGAAATTGTCTCTGACTGAAAATAACCTAGAAATATATAAATGAGCAATTCATAATATACGATAAACTAATTAATTATTTGTTACAATCTACAAGTTACCAACGTCAAATGTAATGTGGAAATTACACAAAATACTATAACATTGAAGTCACTGCTTACTCTGTATCCGTCCTTGTGTCAGCTGTTCTCTCATCAAATGTAATGCACTTGACACTTTGAAATTCGGGGAAATGTTCTTGATATTTATGCTCAATAAATTCGCTGATCTCCTCAAATGGAACTCCACACTTACACACGAACCAAGTCCTGACGGGATGCATGGCTAATTTATTCTTTGAAGTATTAGCACTAATTGTAATATTATTGCGAATTATTTTAAACTAGAAACAGTTTTATAGTTCTTATAGCATAGTTCAAAAAGATTTGTAGTAACTAGTCACTAGTAAATAACTAAAAATAAAAATTACTAAAAACTGTCAGTCAGTGTTCAAAAATTACTTTCTTCCGTTGAATTTTGAATAATAAAGGTTCCGCTACTACATGTTAATCTTTTTCCAAGAATATCTAGCTCAGTTTACCATTTCCCATTTCGTATTATTATTTACGTGACCACCAGTGACGTGACGTTGACACGTTGACTGTTGACTTTGACATCTTGACTTGACGTATTGACAGGAAGTATATGTTAATTCTTTCAAGTTGCGAATAGCACTAATAGCAAGAAAGAAGCAAAACTGCAAAATGCAAAAATTGCAAAAGAAAAATAATTCAATAAATTGAAAGAGTTAAATTACGTAGACTTCACTTCTTGACAAGCGCTACATTTGAAATATTAGAAATAGGAAATGAAGTAACTAAGTAAATCGTAAATGAACCATATTTGCCTTTCACTAAGTTTTTAATAATTCTTACCATATTTAATTATTTTTATATTTTTTAAAGAAATATTTTAATCAACAAAATCTAATAAAATAAGTATGAATTATGAAGAGTCTAGTTAGCTGTATTTCTCCATCGTTCTTACTAATTGCTAATTGCTGATTGTACAGTATTTTCTGATTTTACTTCCTTCATACTTAAAAGTATAAAGCGTACAATATTTAGTTATCATATGCTCAAGAATAACTGGCAGGGAAATTAAGATATAAGGAATTAATTCAAATTCAAAATGAGTGTAGAAAACAGCGTAGTCCGTGTCTGGTTCCTGTGCAAATCTTGCAAGCTCTCATTTAGATCAACTACAAAATACTGCCAACACAAAATTCAGGAACATTTTAGCGACTATCAGAAGGTTGGTTGTATCGTATTTGAAGAGACTATTTACGAAACTCCTGTGACAGCTGTAGCTGTAGTCGAGACCGAGACTGAATCCAATAATAATATGTAAGTATTACGAATAAAACCACAATTTTACTAATCGATCACCAGTCACCAGTACCAGTCAATCCGTAATACTAATTACGAGTTAGTTTATTATTACCAAGAGCATCGCATCGCTCCTTGACTTGTAACTTACTATTTATAGCTGTCAAATTCATATCATAATGTACCATATCGTCTGTAAATGGTAAAGAACCAAAATGATCAATATCCAATTTAAGCTACAATCAAAATGAGCTATGTCACAACAGCAAAACGAGAAACATGCGTAAAATGTTAATTAAGAGTTTTTGAAAAGTGTAAAATGTTATATTTACATGTTTTTGAAAAGTGTAAAATGTTCTATTTACATGTTTTCGAAAAGTGTAAAATGTTCTATTTACATGTTTTCGAAAAGTGTAAAATGTTCTATTTACGTGTTTTCGAAAAGTGTAAAATGTTCTATTTACATGTTTTCAAACCTGTCAAAATGTCATTTATGTTTTTGAAACGGTGCGAAATGTTCTAATTCCATGTGTTTGAAAAAGTGCAAAATGTTTTAATTCTATAGTTTTGAAAAGTGCAAAATATTCTATTAAAATACATATGTTTCAATATTTTTGTAGATAGTGGATATTGTTTTCAGCAACAAACGGATATGGGCCATGGGTCATTTTGCTTCTTCACAGATGATAAATATTGTATTTTAATTAATTATTTCAGTGTTCGAAGCCACATAAGCTTCCCGGTCCGGGTTCCGGCACCGGCATCGGTACTTCCAAATTCTCTAGAAGATGAAAATTCTAGCAAAGTTCAACAGTTAATGCTAAAGGCCACGCCTCCGCCGTCCATTGAAATAAATCATGACGAAGATGATATTGGGAAAATTACTCAGGCCGAGAAAATTGAAAATCCTCAAAACCTACTGACATTAGTTTATTACGAGAACGAGGGTCCAAACAGTTGTCAAATAAAATCCGAATGGGTAGAAGATTCATTTGCAAACTGCAGTAGCAGCAGCAGCTATGACCCCGTCTGTCCAACAAGTTTTGAATCAATTTCCACTTCCACAGCAGCAGAAGGCAAAGATTGCAATCATTTCAAGTACAACGAGAATTTCACGCATGAAGAATTTCAGCCTGATGATCCTAATTTTAACTCCGAAACCACTTCCGGACCCGGGCCTGGTTTTGGAAAAGTTGACCTCAATGTTGATCCGCTAGAAAATCGTTGTGGGCTTCTTGGAAGAAAAACAGAAACATTCTCAAGAATCACAGCAACGGCTACAAGTGCTAATAAAGGTTTTCAAGAAATGACGTCTTCAACCATATTGAAATGTTCCCTATGCTCCAAAGAATTTACCTCTGAACCTCAACTCGGAATCCATTTCACAATCTGTCAGCTGTACAACAGAAATAAAAGTACAAAAAACACAAATCAACCCACTGCTAGAACTGGAACTGGAACTGGAACTCAGGCTAGCAAAAGCAGCACTAAGGGCAACGATGCAGAACATGTAAAATGTAGTACATGTTTTAAACTTATACGAATCTGTAATTTCGAGCTTCATCAAAAGTTACATGGGCGATTCTTCGTGTGTCCCACTTGTAACATGAGCTTCGGTAGCAATAGCAGCTTAAAGTCGCATCTCACATCTCATTCCGAAGAACGTCCATACAAATGTCCATTTCCGCACTGCCCAGCAACTTACAAGTATGGAAGAAATCTAAGCACTCATAAAAAAGTCCACGCTAATAATAAACGACAATAAATATACTTTATAGTTCCTATCATAAATCCGTAGTCAATCAACTTAGGTACTTTTAGTTAAGTATAAGAAAGGGAACGGGAACAGTATAGGTAACTAATTAGCTCAAAACTCAATATACAAGATAATGTAAGAAATCACATTAAAGCTCATTTGGGCTAATGAGTATATTTTGTTACAAAACCAGTAATTTTATGTTATTTTTTTACAGTAATCTTTCTTTGATACCTTTTGCAGTTTCTATAGCATTAATAATACATTATATTACTATTGTAAGTGAAAAGTCAAAACGGCCTATATCCAATTTAAAAGCTACACATAAAATGAGCTAAGTGTGTCAAAACAAAACTGTTAAATCAGATAAATGCGTAAAATTGTAGTAGTCACGTTTTTTTGAGATTTGGAAAATGTTCTTCTTGTAAGTTTTTAAAAGCGCAAATTGCTGTAGTTGCATGTTTTTAAAAATTGCGAAATATTCCATTTACATGTTTTTGAAAATTGCAAAATATTCTTCCATGTTTTCAACAAGGTGCAAAAATTTTCCATTTTACATCTTTTTGAAAAGTGCAAAATATTTAATTTTTTTAAGTTTCTGAAAATTGCGGCCGGCTGATTAAAGTATTAGTCAATAGTATTTTTTTAGAATTTATAATATATCCTAATTTAATAACTAGTCTAATAATACAAAGTAAAGGTCCATTGAATCAATATCAAATACATAGCAATATTTTGTGGGTAATTTGACTTGTACTTAATTTGGTTGTGAGAACATTTTTAGCTTCGTGTAAACATTATCAATTTGGAGATATAACTATATATACATCTGTCGGAAACTATTTAAGAATTTATATCCATGTCATTTTGTAACTTTTACACGCGCTTCAAAACATTAAAACCCATAGTGTTAAAATAATGTTAGCTCATTAATAGCAAAATGTTGACATTAAATTATGCATTAAATAATACAATGGAAACATGAAATTTTGAAGTTCAAATCAATCTCAGCTGTTGGATGTGGGCTATACAGTGGAATCCGGTTATAAGGGAACCCGCCGGACGGGAAAAATCGGTCCCTTATTGCCGGATTCCCTTTTAACAGTAAAAGAGATTTCCCTTGTAAGTAAACATAGCATATATTTTACAAATTCGAAATATTTATTTTTACTCAAACCGTGGTCAAGGAATAATTTACATTGTCAAATAGATACAAATCGCTTGGATTATTTTAAAAAGTCCGTTAATGTAGTTTGTTTCGTGATTTTTTCACTTTCTTGCTCAATACGACTAATTACAGTTGAAATTATTCCAGTTTCCTTGATTACGTCTACCTGTTTATGGATTTTTAACTTTTGCAAAATTTCATACTTCTGTTCTTTGGTAAACGAATTCCTTTTCCTCTTGGTCGACATTGTAAACTCACGGAAGGACTAAAGTTTAAGTTAAAAGTCACAGTCATTAGTTCAGTACCAACATCTTTGAAAGCCGTGTAATCTATAAATACCATGGCCTACTTAGATTTAAGATAATGCAAATGTTTAGATAAGATAAGTGCAGTGTAGTTGTCAAGTACAGTGATGGGCATTTAAATTACCGCTGTCCTACCCTGCCCTATACCACGCGAGCATTGAAGCTACCGCTATCACAGCCCTACCATTAGCTGGTGCTCATGCTGCGCTATACCTATCGCTATCACTATCCAAAATAGTTCCAAAAAGACGATAGCGGCCCTATTTACCCCTAACCTAGCCACGCCTCCAATGCTAAAGCATAGGATAGGGGTACTTCGACCCCTGCCCTGCCCAACAATTTCCATTTTAAGGAACTATCCCTACTGTACCCCTATTTTTGTTTGGGAAAATTTGCCCTGGCGTTATCACTGTCACTATTCAAAATAGTTCCCAAAAAGCAATAGCGGCCCTATTTTACCACTATCACTGTTGAGAATAGGGCAGGGCGCCCATCACTGGTCAAGTACAGTAGTGCTTTACTTGTTCGGATCTTTCCTATTCTTTACTTTTATCATTTTTTTTAAACATCCCTTATAAGTGGCCTAAAATACCAAAAAATCGTCTAAAATTCGTCCCCTACAACCGGATTATCCCTTATATCGGTCCCCTTATATCCGGATATTTTTAACATTAAAACATAGGCTGGCCAACCAAATGTTTGAAATCTGTCCCCTTAAGCCGGATTTCCCTTTAAACCGGGTCCCTTATAATCGGATTCTACTGTACAAGTTATTGAAAAATGCTTGAAATTTAGGGACATTTATTTTACTTTAATAAAGACATTATTCGCCAACTATTGAAATCGAATTTACTGATTCCTAAATTCCTGTATAAGTACCTACTGAATTCTGAATTCTTATATTCTGCTGCTGGTTTGGTATATGTATAGGTATAGGGCATAGGGGCAAATTCCTTCACACAGTTCTTTCATGCTTTTTATCATCAGTGCAGGAAAAGCGCCAAGTTTCAAAACTGAACAGAAATAGATTTTAAAAAGATAAAAGAAAAAAAAAGAAAAGCAAAAATTTATTTTAAACAGATACTGTCAATTTTTTTTACTGAGTCTTTGAATTCTTTCGTTTCACCACACTTGTACTTGTACTTGACTTTAGACATTCAACTTGAACTCAAAAATACTTTTTAGTAGGCGCTTCAATAATTGTTAATTATATTAGGTTGGGGACCTAATTTCTTAGTTTTTCATTGCGTTTTTTAAGCATTTCGTTGTCGCAATCGCAATTCGCAAAATTTCTAAAAACTGTCAGCTCGTCAACTGCGTGTCAGTTTTAGAGGAAATTCAACAAAATATGTGGCGTTGCTCGTGAACATTAAGTGAAGTTTGTGGCCGTATACTTAAATTTCTAAATTTTTTAGCATTTGACGTCGACGTCAGTGTCTTTTAATCTATTTCCGAATAATCGCAAGTTAAAACATTTGAAAATCTCTCCACTAATGACCAACAAAAATTGACACCATCTTATTGAAAATGGATCAAGAGTCTGCAATTCCAGTCCCAGTCTGGTTCATATGTAAATTTTGCAGTTCTGTATTTCCTTCAGTGGAAAAATACTGGGGTCACAAAGTGGAGAAGCATTCTACGAAATTCTTACAAAATCGCGCTATTATTTTCGAGGAATCTATTTTGGAGCTGGCCGAAACTGAAACCGAGACGGAGACCGATGCCGATAGTAAAGCAGCGATTGAACCAAAACCAAAGTAAGAAAGAATTACCTAATTGAGTTTGAATTCATTAATCGTCCTTGTATGTTATGCAATATTTATTCTCAGTTGTCAGTTATAGTTATTCATTAAATTATCGGCCAACAGTTTCTCATAAGTTAATAATTATATAACGTCAAACGTTATGGTTGATAGTACGTTATAGTACATTATATATTAATTTTCACTCATCGGTTGATACTTGCGGATCCACAATTTATATTTCATATGTCAAGAAGCAAGCAACGCATGTTAAATCTACAAAGTAATCCATTTTCATTTTTTTTTGTTGTTAGCTTTAAAAAAAAGGAAAAATGAAAAGCAAAAAATAAAATGCCATGATTCTCAAAGCTTGTAAATAGAACATTTTGCAATTTTTTGAAAGCAAGTAAAAACAACATTTTGCACTTTTCGATAAATTGTAATTAGAACATTTCGCTGTTTTCACGGACGTGTAATTAAATCATTTTGCACTTTTCAATAACTTGTAATTAGAACATTTTGCTGTTTTCACGGGCGTGTGTACTTAAAACATTTTGAAGTTTTCACTGAAGCGTTGTTATACATTTAGACATTTTGCCTCGTTAGTAATTTTAAGCAGTTATGTTAGTTAGTGAGGATGTACCGTTTTGATTCTTCACTCACGATACATTTTAGTTAATAAACGTAAATAAGTTTAATTTTACACATTTATTTACTTGCCTATTTCAGTTTCAAGAAAGATGTTGACGATTTCAACAAATTGGATGCTATCGACATCGATGCGGTTGCTGAAGTGAAGGTGAAGCAAGAAGAAGCTGAATTTTTTCCTGTTGTCCCAATCGCCATAATTTCCGATTCCACTACTGTCAATACAACTGCCGAATATGAAAATGAAACACATCACCAAGAAAAAGAAGAAGATCCCGCTTATTCAACAAATTTAGTATTCATGCCTCAACCAAGTGAAGATTACACCATAAACTTTTACGATGAAACCGAGGCAAGTCCAGGCTCTGATGAACAAGCTGACGTTGACCTTTGCCAGGATCCGCTAGAAAATGGCCCCCCGTCTCAGGAATTAACACCACTACCATTCGGAACGTCACTACCCGAAAACGAATCCTATAACGAAAATGAAAACGAAGTTGGCGTTGATATTATTTGTTTGGACGATAGCGATGACGACGACGATGCGGATGGTGACACAGCTTCTGCATCAAACAATTTCATCCGAACTCAACCAAAACTACAGTGTAAATTCTGCTCGAAACAGCACACCTCTGAAGCAGAGTTAAGAATACACGTGACCGTTTGCCAACTTTCCCACCTTAATCGCAGTCGTAACACTCGCAACCGTAACCGTGACCGTAACCGTCGTACAAATAATTCAGCTTCAGATCCTGACACATCTTCAGTTAATTGTGAGTATATTATTGATGGTGACGGCGACGGGAGTAGCATGCTAAAGTGTCACATTTGCTGCAGACTAATTAAAGATTGCAACCTTAAAAGACACCTCCGCACTCATAATATTTTTGTGAAGGATCAGAATCGAAAATTTTCGTGTCAAATTTGTGGAGCCGCGTTCAAAACTAATGCTCTGGTCAGAAGACATTTGAGAGTTCATTCGGACGACCGACCCTTCACGTGTCCCTTCCCCAGTTGTCACTCTACATTCAAGTATCAAAGGAATTTAAAGCATCATGTCAAAACTATCCATGCGGACCGATGATTTTATTAGGTTCTCCAGTATGTATACTGTGTGTTTTAGTGAAATAGGCTCACTATATTTTTTGCGGTTTTGGAGAATTTAGTACTGAATTTAACTGACTGTTGAATATCGTCTGTGAAGAAACAAATGCCCCATATCCATTCGTAGCTAGAACCAATATCCACTTCCTACAAAAATATTGAAACATGTCTTGAACGCATTTAAATAGAAGATTTTGCAATTTTCAAAAAGAGTGTAAGCGGAACATTTTGATCTTTTTAAAAACATGTAAATAGGACATTTTGAAATTTTCAAAAACATGTAATTAGAAAATTTTAATGATTTTACACTTTTCAAAAACATGCAAATAAAACATTTTGCACTTTTTGAAAACATGGAATTAGAACATTTTGCACCTTTTCAAAAACATGCAAATAAAACATTTTACGCTTTTCAAAAACTCCTAATCAACATTTGACGCATGTTTCTGATTTTGATTGTAGCTTTGGATTGGAATTGGATATGGGTCATTTTGGTTCTTCACAGACAATATTAGGTGGTTGGTAAAAATAATTTTAAAATCATTTCTTTATTCATTTTTGTAATACAGTGAAATTCACTTAAAAGGGACTCCGCGGGACCAACCAAATTGGTCCCTTCTAACCGAATTCCCTTTTAACAGTATAAGGGATTTCCCTTTAACAGGACTTAAGTTATCATTTAAAAATTGAAGATTTTAGTCTTAGTAAAAGTGTAAGATATTTATAATGTTGTCCGTGAACAGTTAATTAGATTGTTCAAAAAAGTCAGTTAATGCAGTTTGGTTAGATTTGTTTAGATTTTGATCTTGGAGCACACATAGACTTAAACTATAAAGATTCGAGAACACGGTTTCCTCAGTGTTTCTTTGTGCTAAAAAATATTGATGGAGTTTCTAGATCATATCTGATGCTCTGATTGTTCGGCTCGGTTTTATTTTTATCATTTTTCGTCCAAAATCCCCTATAAGTGATCTAAAATACCAAAAATGACGGAAAATTTGTCCCTTTAAACCGGATAATCCCTTTTAGCGGTTCCCTTATAACCGGATAATTTTAACATTGAAACATAGGCTGGCCAACCAAATATTCAAAACTTGTCCCGTATAGCGGTTTTCCCTTTTAACAGAATCCCGTTTAAACGAATTCCACTGTATTACAGTCATTTTTAAAATATTTTACCCTGAAATAATAATTACAGGAGTTTTGGTATAAGTAGCAATGTAAATAGAACTGCATTTTTTTAACAAGGAAAAACTTAACTTTAGAAACACTTTTTTTTTATCCTGTAGAAAGCTGTGTATTGTGTTCCTATATTTAAAATAGTTATAGTCAAGACTAAATTATTCTTGTGCGTAGTAAAATTATTTTATCTGTTTTAAAATGTCAGCGTTTTTAACTATTAGTAATTTTTACTATGTTTAAAATATTAATGTATTGATTTGATGAGCAATATGAAACGTTCGATTGAAAAATGTCACAACACAATTTTATATATACTCAATAAATATCGTACATCGACCTAATTTGTAAATATTTATTAAGACTATGTATGTATTATGTATTTATACAGTATGGCTTTTACAATTATGTTCAATGCTTTTATGATTATTCTGCGACAGTTGACAGTTGGTTAGTTACTTAAAAGTTTTTCTTATTGTGTTGTAATATACACAAAATGATGGCACTTTAATGTTAAACAAGACGAGTAATAAACATAAGATCTAATGCTAAAAACCTTCGCAACAACAATGTACACTTAAAGAAACATTAAAATAATTTAATTAGCAATGTTAAAAGTATTCGAGCTTATGTACAAGTTTGAAAATTGTTTCTAAACTTTTTTACAAATTATTATTTCTTTGTTCACTGTATTAGAAAAATTATTCACTAAAGTACTTTTAGTGATTCAATTTTAAAACGAATAGTAAATGAAGTAAGTAGAGCCTAAATTATATCCCATGTGACAACTGTTTTAACGTGATTACATTTTTATGAAGAGTTTTTTGGCGAAACGGGTCAAGTCCATTATTTTCAAAAATGAGGTTATTTACGTTTCGTGTACTATTCAACTAAATTCGTTACAATGAATTTCTGATTTTCCTGTTTTACCGAAACGATGGCGCCCATTGCCCATAGCCAGCGCCAGCATAAGTATTCACATTTCTAATTGTAGCTCAAAAAATCGCTATTAAAAGTTACATCTATGAGATTTTACAAATGTGAATACTTATGCTGTCAAAAAAAGTTATGAATTTTCGAAATTTCGAAATATTTTAAATATACACTATACGGCATGACGGCTGGCTAGTGTAACGACTCCGTCATATTGGCGGCGCAGGATCGAATCCTGGGCCTGGCAAATGTTTTTTTGAACTTTTTGCAGGAAGTATTGATTATATGATTATATTCTTTTCCTAGATCGCATCACGGCACTGCTTTGCAAATGATGGTAACAAATATTACTGTTGTCTAAGAATGCCCCAGCAGTATTGAAGGGGTCGGGATTTTAAAAAAACTTATTCTTTTTTCAACAAATTGTCCACGTAAAGCATGCATTTCTGTTTGAAGTTTGACTTTAAAGATTTTAAAAAGATTTTATAGTTTATCTGTCACTCTATTAAAATTTGGTATGCCCAAAAGCTCCTCATATGTAAATATTTAAGCTAGGTAATTTTAAAAATACGGACACATGTAACTATTTTAATGCACCACATACGTCAATACCTAGCAACTGGCAAATATAAAAAATTAAACCTTGTATGTTTTGCAAAACATGAATTTTTACCTTTCAGAAACATTGCATTACAAAATACAGAATAATTCATTAATTAATTAACATTCATTAGGATAAGACGGCAGCTTTAGTAAAATGTAATAAGGATGCTTTGAAAAAAACAGGGTTGTTCACAGATGACTTTAACGTTACACATCCGGCTGAGTTAGTATTTAGAGACAAAAAAGGGCTATTTACAGATGACGCTGTAAACAAGAATTAAATTCTTGATGGATTCTTAATGATAAAAAACGCCTGTCCACAAATAATATTACAAATAGGAAAGAGTTCACACTTAGGGAACACAAAGGACCGCTCATAAATGACGTCACACTTGGTTGTGAGTTATTATGTAACGACAACAAGGAGCTGCTCACACATGACGTTATACACGGAGACTGAAATTTAGTGGCAAAAAACGACTGGCCACAAGTGATGTTGAACATTAAAATGAGTTGATAATAATTTAGTAAACACAAAGAACCATTCACAAATGACGTCACATTTGGTTTAAGTCATTATTTCACGGCAATAAGGGGCTGCTCACACATGACGTGGACATACGTGGACTGATATTTAGGGTGAAGAAATCCAAACAAATGACTTGCCACAAATGATGTTTCCCAAGTTTGTGGGTTGCTATTATTATATAGGTGACATCAAAGGACTGTCCGCAAAACGTAACTATTTGAGTCTTTCTAGAACTACAAAAATATGCTACTTTAGAGCTTAAGGCAATATCCACTGTAACCT
This sequence comes from Dicyrtomina minuta, assembly GCA_949802685.1. Taxonomy (NCBI): domain Eukaryota; kingdom Metazoa; phylum Arthropoda; class Collembola; order Symphypleona; family Dicyrtomidae; genus Dicyrtomina; species Dicyrtomina minuta. The sequence goes on along the minus strand of OX461808.1, from coordinate 88,012,023 downwards.
CAGTATTTTTTTGGGGCTCACGATTTCAGTCAATTTCCATTGTTAGCACAGGCATACCGGCAAAAGATTTTCCAGCACTTTTATCTGGTTTATGTACTAGCCGTATGTGACGTCTGAGGTTGTCAACTCTTGTGAAGGCTTTAGCACAACCCTCTTTCGAACACCTGAAATTGCGTTCTTGAGAGGTGTCTTGAGTAGTGTCCCGAGGTGGGTCTTGAGGGGGGTCTTGAGGGGTGTCCTGAGGGGGGACTTCAGGTTGGTCTTGAGGGGGTTCTTGTGGGGTGTCTTGATGGGTTTCTTGAGGAGGGTCTGGAGGGGGTTCTTGAGGAGGGTCTGGAGGAGGGTCGTGAGAAGAATCTGGAGGGGGTTCTTGAGGGGGATCTTTAGGGGGGTTTTGGGGGTGGTCTTGAGAGCGGTCCTGAGGACGTTCTCGAGAATGGTCTTGACGGCGCTTTTTAGAATGACCTTGCTCACATTTTTCAGGAGGGCCTGCATCAAAATGCGTGATTAAATGACCCCGGAGAGCGGTCACAGTGCCGAATGCTTCCTCACAATTTTGGTACAAGCACTTGAAGGGTAAGTGTTTCGAACTCGACGCAGCAGCAGCAGCAGCAGCAGCAGCAGAATCTTCAACAATTTTATTTTCATCGATAGTTTGTGAATTTTCTGAACTTCCGCCCGTACATGATACCTCTGGGGGAACGGCGTCAGAGCAACTGCCTTCGCTTTTAACGGAGCCTGGCTCTATTATGGTAATATTCGGGAGTAGATAATTTGCGATTTTGGGATGTTGGCGCAGTATGTGACGTTTGGCGTTAAAGATTTTGGTGAAGGGTATCCCACAGCTATACTCTGGGCACAGGTAGAGGGTTCTGTTTTCATACTTCTGTTGGTGATGCAATAGTTTTTCTTTAGGATTGAGATGAGGCTTAGTACGACTAGAAGGAGACATTTCATCCTCACTTTCTGCTGGATCTTCGCTAAGTTTTTCGTCACCGTTGTTAAGGTGGCTCTGTGTGTGGCACTTAAGGACAGAGGGACTCAGAAACTCCTTTGGGCAGTACTCGCATTTAAATTTTAATCGGTTGGATAACATGCTCAAAGTTTGAAGACCCTGCGGTTTATTGTTATTATTAGATTGATGAAGATTTAACGAGTGTCTTTTGGAATCGTAGAAACTGGTTGAAGTTTGTTCTCTGGTTAAACTTGGTTCATGCTTTGTAGCTTCAGGCATCGAATTTTCAGTTTCAGATGTTACACCCACCACTGTGTCAAAATCTGCGTCAGAAAGGCATGCCACACTTTCCAGGTCAGGCTCTTCTGCCTCCAATAATCGAATTCTACAAAACGATCGCGATGAAGCTGATGGTTTTATTTCTCTTCGTGGATATCGCCTCACCAAGACAGGGGGAGGGGTTTTTGTAACTTCTACGGCGTCTTGGTCAGAGTCGACTTGATCGGATGACTCGATGCCATCTTCACTAAGTTTCGCCTTTTTTTTAACTTGCGAACGCGCTGTGCATTTTACCTTCTTTTTTGTTGTTTCAATTTTAATTTCCGCTTTAATTGACGCGTGAGCTATTTCTTCGTTGATGATCCCATTAGTTGGCGCATGCGCTGTGTGTTTAAGGTCAAGTTTTGTTTCGTCTTTGACGTCAACTTTAATTGGCACATGCGCTGTGTGTTTTAAGTCCTGCATTGCTTCGTCATTGACACCGACTAACATTGGCACATGCGCTGTTTCATCTTTAACTTCCACTCTAATTGGCGCATCCACTGTGTATTTTAAGTCATGTGTTTTTTCGTCTTGGACGCTCACTATTATCGGCGCAGGCGCTGTTTCGTCCTTGACGTCCACTTTTATTGGCACATACGCAGCTTCGTCTTTGACGTCCATTTTTATTGGCACCTGCGCAGTTTCGTACTTAACGTCCACTTTAATTTGCTCATGCGCCGTTTCATCTTTGACGTCCACTTTTATTGGCGCATGCGCTGTTTCGTCTTTGACGTCCACTTTAACTGGCACATGCGCAGTGTACTTTATGTCGGGAGTTGTTTCATCTTTTACGTCCATTTTAATTGACGCATGCCTGGTGTATTCAGGGTCCATCGTGGTCATTATTTTATTTTTGGTGAGAACTTTAACTTTAAACGCAGTAAAGCTTATTATACGAGGCAGTCTGTCATGTCTAAATCATCTAACTTAACCTGCACACGATCAGTCGTTATATTTGACGAAATCGTCGTCACGAAATCAAGACATTCTGACGATGAGGTCCAAGTCCGAAATTCTTTTGCATATGGTGAAATGTATTCAGTATTTATAAATGGAATTCCGTATACTGCAATGTCCCCTGTAAATACGATGAAACATGTTCAAATTAATCTCATAAAGTTATAAAGAAATTTTCTTTAAAAGCGGTAATTTGATAATTAAAGTTTTTGCATAAATTGTATAATGTGTAATGTTGAATAATTATTACTATTAAAGACATTGTATTTTTGGATGTATGAGTATTAATAAAAATACGGATTAGGAATAAATCAGAAAATTTAACTTTACAGCAGATACAACTTCAGAATTTTCGATGCTTAAAATTTAAATTTGACACTAAAAATTTTTTAAATGTAGTTCATTTATTGCCAGCTTACAATAAATTGAAGTAGAAACTGCAGAACGTCAGTGCTTAAATACGTTAACTATATTGCTTTATTTTAATCTTGAAGGAAGTAACTAAGAATGTGCTTTTTTAGTCACTTTTTAATTTAATTGTAAGCGATAAATCGGTTTGAGCCGTTAAACATCGCTTTTAGCCAAAACACAATAATTTTGGAGACTAGCCCTGACTGCGGTTTTAATCGGTTAAAATCGGCAGTTAAAACATCCCCGAACACCCCGACCGAACCCTAAATAGATGCCATTTACTCTTTTTGTTTATAAAAAAGAAAATTTATTGAGCGAGGAAATTGGTAAAACCTGTAGTCACGATTACTATTAAAAACAATAGTAAAAACTAGCAACAGTACTAGTTTAAGTGACTCACACAATTTACCGGTTCAACGCCTGCGTATTTTAACAGTACACTGTTAAGGAAAGACTAGCAGTAGTTGCTATTCAAAAACCAAAGCTAATTTATTACTTGATGAAATCGACAATATTTTATTCTCAGGGGGGGTAAAATTAAAATAAATAATTGCATTTGCTAAAAAAATGTTGTGACGGTGGATGCAACTAACATCTGCTGGGTGCAGTAAAAGATTGCGCTAACAGGTGTAGTCGTGAACTTTGACAGGTTTATAGGAGAATTGACAAAAATTGGAGGGTAGGGAAATAGGTTTGCTTCATAGCTTTAACTGGACTTTCTGTAGCTAACGTTCAACATTATGTAGAACAAATCAGTTAAAATATACATAAAATCTGTTATAGCATGAAAGCGTGATCTAACCGCGATTTCAGTTAACTTTATATAACAGGATCGGTAAATCCATAAATGCTTAGACCAAAATTTTTGCTGACCAATGTTGAATCTACAGCTGATTATTCCAGTGTTTTGATGTCGGAGTTTAACAGCAAAATGGGTTACAAATTAACAGCTACGTGATAAATTCGCCTACATTTTTCTAAGCGTGTAGTACTGAATTAGATACTCTCCCAAATTATCAACCTACATGCTACACTTTTTCAAATTTTTAACTAGAATTAACGAACTCTGCAAACAAATCAACTGTCTGTTACTTACAGAAATACTGGATCGATTTGGAGCAAAGCAACTTATTTCATCTCCGGAACTCCCCTCCTTATTCACTTTTGACACATTGATTCCATTAATTACTCAATTTATTATTTATAAAACACTGGAGATATCTCCCTAACGCACCTGGTGCGTGGTCACGGTCACGCACTTGAATTTGAATTTATTACTTTCGTTATAACAAAATATTCGCTAAGTTTGTCTGGATTATGAATGGTAAAAGGGTTTTCAATGTAAGAACGTCAAATTTTTAACATTTATATTGCGGTTAGCAAATCATTCAATATTAGGAACTAACTAGTTAAAGTAGGTTGAAATCTAGAAACTAGGATTACAATTTACAATAGAATATTCCTAAGAATTGCATAGAACTGGTTCAAGTCTTGAATTGAAGTTGCTTTGCTAGAAAATCTATATTTGCCGGAATGGGTTTAGGGAGGTAGGGACCTATGTACTTATTTACCAAGGATAGCGTTGAACAGTTGACGGTGTGTATTGTCATGCCTGCAGTACTGCAGTTAGTTTTATATTATTATAAATAAGTTTATTAGTTTAGTGATTTAAAATGTGAATATGATTGCTAAATTCCTAATTAATTAATAATATCATTAAAATATAATTAATCGTAGTTCGCATCGCATTCCGTGCATTTTATTAAATTCAACACATAGTTAATTATCAAATGCTTATACAGACAGATCCATCATTACATTTTTATTTAGGCGCATTTATTTACTTAATTTTGTATTTGATTGAAAGGCACGTTAAATTAGAGATAATTGATTTGAGGGATCGTCCATAAATGATGTCATCATAAAATCACTATTACTAGGATTATTGACCCCCCCCCCTCCTTCCCCCAAGTAGCTTAATCATATCCAGTAGTAGACCCACTGATCCCAACCATGAGGTCATTCGTGGACCATCCCTAATAGGTCCTCGGGTATTGATGGTAAAATGTTTGTAACCGGTACCAAGGGAGCACACGGGACGCACTCGCTAACACTTTGACCCAGTTTTCGCTCGTAATGAGCCCGTATCAAATGTTCTTCAAGAGCCTTCTCATTTCCAAAACTTCGTTTACAAACCTTGCACGAATTGTCTTGGAAATCTTCTTCATTACGTAATATTGCAACCACTTCAACATCGTCATTATTCGGTTGACCTAAGTGACCTTTGTAATGAAATTGGAGGTGCATCTCCGAACTAAATTTTAGTAAACAAATCGAGCAGCTTAACTCTGCATTTTGTTTTGTGGTAGGCGTTTCAGCCGCGTTAGCGCTTGGGGTTTTCGGATTTGAATTATGTACCCGTTTTTTATGGTTATATAAATGCTTCCTATTTTCAAATTCCTTTGAACAAATCGAGCATCCGTAGCTAAGCTTTGCTTTTTTGGGGGGGATTTCTTCAACGCTAGCGCTTGGGGATGAGTCTGAATACGAATAATGAGTATTTTTGATATGCCATTTTAATTGCGTTCCTTTTCTAAATGTCTTCGTGCAAATCTTACACTTGTGCGTAAGCGTTTCTTTATTGGAAGGATTTTCAACGGCAGTGGTTGGGATCGAATTCAAATTATGAACGCGTCTTAAATGCCTATTTAAATTTTTGGTTTTTCCCAATTTGATATGACAAATCGAGCACGTGAGATTTCCAAGCATTTCGTCTTCGAGGTGCGAGTTTTGTACAGAAGTAACGCTTGGGGTAAGAGTTGTCGGACTTGTATCGTGGGCCGATTTCAAATGCTTGTTTAAACTTTTATATCTTGAAAATTCCATGGAACAAATGGTACACAATTTATGTAGATCCTCGATGTGCTTTAAGCGGAGTTCTGGTTTTGAGAAGATGACATAACAAAGTCGACAAGTGGGTGGTTCACTCAAGTTGTGAACTTCTTTGAAGTGGGTAAACAATAATTTGACTCTTCTTTCAAAAGGAATTGTGAGTGGTTCGGGGCAAAAGGGACAAGTTAGTTCCTTCGTATCTCGGTCTTGGAAGCGCATCCATGTCCATGCCTCAGGTTCCGTCGATGTAAGATTGTTGCTATCATTTACATCTTGTTGGTGCAGATCCTTTACGTGGCTTCCAAGTTCGTCTTCAGTGCCAAACTCCATTGAGCAAAACGAGCAGATTTTGTGACGAGCGTTGTCGATATGCTGAGCACGAAGTTTATGTGATGGGAACACAAGATGGCACAATCTACAGATGTGAGGTTTTTTGATGCTATGCGATGAAGCCCAGTGAATTAAGAGGAAATTTAACTGGTATTTAGATGCGGGTTTGGAAGTGTAGGGGCAAAGGTGACATGTAAAGTATTTCGTGTGACTGTCGTAGTACAGAAATTCATTGGAATTTATGTCAGAATTTGCATCGCTGGCTCTGTCTTGTAAGGTGCTTTTTACAACTTCTGCGTTTGCATTTATTGGCGCATGCGCTGTTTCGTCGTTGACTTCCAATTTTATTGGCGCATGCGCTGTTTCGTCGTTGACTTCCAATTTTATTAGCGCATGCGCTGTTTCGTCTTCGACATCCACATGAATGGGCGCATGCGGTGCTTCGTCGCTAGCTTTCACATTAATTGGCGCATGCGCTGTTTCTTCTGCTACGTCCATATTAATTTGCGCATGCTCTGTGTCGTAGTCGACTTCCACCTTAACTCGAGCGCGCGCTGTGTAATTTTGGTCCTGCGCTGTTTTGTCTTTGACTCCCACATTGATTGGCGCATGCGATGTTTCGACTTCGACTTTCATATTAATTCGCGCATGCGTTAAGTCTTCGCTGGCTTCTACAATAGTTGTCGCATGCGCTGGTTCTTCGTTGGCTTCTAAATTAGTTGTCGCATGCGCTGTTTCATCTTCGATGTCTACTATAGTTGGCGCATGCGCTGTTTCCTCTCCAACGTCAGCAGTATTTTGCGCATGCTCTGTTTCGTCTTTGACTTCCACCTTGATTTGCGCATGCTCGGTGTACCTCGATTCTGTCGTTGTGGTCATTGTATTATTTTCTGTATCAACTTCAGCTTCATCATGATAACTATATTCTGTGAGTCCGCCTGTCACTTCAGTTTTAACCTGCGCAAGTCCAGTACATCTGATGGATGCATCGCCATCAACTGAAGTCGTATTGTTCTGAGATCCGATTCCAAAATACTCTTGCAGGCAGTGAATGAGTTGTAAAATTCGTTCACTATTTAAAAATCCAACTCCGTACACGGCACTGTCACCTGTAATACAATTAAAGGATGTTCAAATTATCCCGTTAAAATCAATAATTTCTTTTCATAAGGAAGAATGTAGCAATATTTACAGTTTTGTATAAATAATATAACACGTATGGCTAAAGAATCCCCAATGACCACTGGTTATTAGTACCGTAAATTGTAAAAGAGCAAATTAACGCAAGGTTTCGAATTCTAGCCCCACAAAATTTCTTGGTTCTATAGGTAGTGGTAGCTCTTAAGCCAATTCAATGGTAATACGATTAGTTAAGGAACTCTCTTCAAGAAATAAACAACACTAATTGTAAGCCCTTGATTTTAATAGAAAAGTTAACAATTATTAGTCTTAAGGGTCTCGCTTTCAGACTTAACCATTATTAAAGGCAAAAGTGAAAACCTTAAGATAAAACATTGTTAACTTTTCTAGTGAAATCAACGTCTAAGACTCCGCACCTTAATTATACAGTGATGTAGTAACATTATAGTTTGCACGGGAGCTGGAATCTGGGCAGAATTTTTGTTGCAAATGGCATATGGTTAATGGTTAATGTGTGGGGAAGTTACTGCCGCTACCGATTCTGTATTTCCCAAAGTGTTCGCACTCCGGACAGAATGTACTGGTAACGGTATCACGTTATTGTATGTCGGAGACAGTAAAACCGATTTTGCATCGTGTTGTGTGTTTTGATGGCCAATTCATTTTTATATATTGCCTGTGAAGAACCAAAATGATCCATTTCCATTTTTAGTTAAAAACAAAATGTATGATCCACATGAAAAATTTAAATAACGTGCCCATGAAAGCATGTAAATAGAACCTTGTGCACCTTTCAAAAACATGTAATTAGAACATTTTGCACTTTTCAAAAAGTATGTAAATAGCATATTTCACACTTTTCAAACACATGTATATAAATTATTTTGCACTTTTCAAAAAGCATGCAAATAGGACATTTTGACCTTTCCAAAAACTTTTAAATAAAATATTTCGCACTTTTTAAAAAGAATGCAAATAGAATATGTTGCACTTTTCAAAAAGCATGCAAATAGAACAATTTGCACGTTTTAGTAGCTTGAGATTAGCGTTGTGAGCACGTATCTTATTCAATTGCGGTTTTTTACATTGCTGATTTTAATTGTAGCATAAATTGGAAATGTTTCATTTTGCTTTTTAGATGCTGAGCTTAAGCATCTATTGAAATGGTCATGTCTGTCTGTCTCTCTGTCTGTCTGTCGATGCCGTGTCTGTCTGTTGGTCATGCTCTACAGGTCGCAATTCCTAACTGATTTTGATCGAACAAATTTTAAATAACCAAAAAAGAGAGCGGGAACCACCCTATTGTTTCTGAGGTCGATCGGATTAACCAATTTTGTACAATTAACTGTTAAATGGACCAATTTTTTGAGCGACAAGAATAAATTTTGAGAAAAACGGGTGTCTGGTATGAATTACAAGACATGTTCATACTTCGGTCTAAAACTAAACTAGGTAGGTAGGTACGTGCGCAGTTCGTTTACTGTACGCTCCACACTGTTGGGATACTGTAGAACTTAAATAGGTACATTTATCATTCTCTCGCCAACACTGCCATCTTGGCTGAGAGGCTGAGCACTGCAGTCTGGAGTTATACGACTTCTAGGCTCAGGCCCTGAGTTCCACCACCAGCACTAGTAAGCAGTCGTGGAGGACGGCTTAGGGGTTCCGCATAAATGATGTCTTTTAAAATAATTTCTAAGGGTACCCCCACCCTGCTTTTTTATTAGGATTAGGTAAACGACTTAGGGTTTGCCATAAATAAAGTCATGTCAAATATTTTTAGGAATCCTCCCACCTTGTTATGACATTATCATTAGGATGCCTATTTTTATGCATTAGGTAAAAAGCAACACTTTCGTGGTTTCCTTTGAGGGAAAGTTTGAAGTTGTGAATTGTTACAAATTGTTAATAATTAGTAGCAATGAGCCCCTTGCAAAAGTACACGCCCTCGTGGAGCAAGAGTGAACTAACCAATACAAAATTATACGTATTCTTAAATGGCTTTATTTCCAATATAAGGTTTATAGGCGCAAATTAAAGATAAATGCACAATTAACACTTTAGGATCATCAAATTGGCAGTACCGTGCCTGTGGTCACCGTAAAATTGATTCTTAGGTCGACGTATGTATTTCAATGATAACCCCGTACGGCTTGTAGATAAATGGGGTGGGGTTTTCATTGAAATACATACGTCGACCTGAGAATCAATTTTACGGTGACCACAGGCATGGTACTGCCAATTTGATGATCCTAAAGTGTTAATTGTGCATTTATCTTTAATTTGCGCCTATAAACCTCATATTGGAAATAAAGCCATTTAAGAATACGTATGATTTTGTATTGGTTAGTTCACTCTTGCTCCACGAGGGCGTGTACTTTTGCAAGGGGTTCATTAACACTTAGAAGTTTTACAAGTTTTTGGAAGTACATGGTATTCCAGGATCATTTTTATGTGGCTCCTAGATGTTATAGGATTGTCCGTAAATGGTGTAACTTAAATAACACTATTTTACGGATCCCACTTTTGAGTAATGTAACAATTTACATAATTGATTTTTAGGGATCGTCCCCATTACATAAAAGGAGTTGATATACAGATGGTACGTGGTTGAAACTAACTCAATTATCACTTACATAGTACTGCCTACTCCCATGTCATCACACTAATTCAGGAATGGTCCTATGTCAATGTCAACAAAACTATTACTAATAACTAGGTCCAACCCAGTTCTGTCATAATTGTAACTTACGGATGGTCTAAAAAAATGTTTACCAAATTATTAAAACTTATCCCTTATTTAGTTCCAACCCAGTCCTATGCTATCATTTTAACTCACGGGTTGCCTATTAATAATGCCAACCAACTTATTACTTATTTTTAACCGCCCTACTCCATTTCATCGAAAAACTCAGGTGTGGTCAATAAACGTTCTCGTCGAGGCAAGCAAACAATAAAGTCCAACTAAACCCAGGGCAACATACTTGTAGTCTGAAATAATGCATTTGTTATCTAAAGGGGCCTTTATCCCCCTTCCTAGCCTTCATTACCACTCTTGTCCACACCATAATCCCATAGTGTGATGGGTTTGTCGGTCTGTCTGTCCATTCGTAGTACGCGCGCTACAGGTTGCACAACCAAACTAATTTTATTCAAACCAAGAAGTTTAAGCACAACATGTATAATAAATAAAAATAAAATAGTCAATAAAACTGTCGAAATAACTTTTTCCGTTTAAATAAAAGCCCTATATTTCATAAATCATCTTTTAGCGTTACTGAAATTATTTTGTTACTTTAGTAACGCCAATGTCAACTGAAGCTTAGCATCTACTTCGGGCCCACGGTCGCCAAATCCGGCGCGAAGCGCCGGATTTTTCATTGAACATCTTTTGGGTGGAGCCCGACGGAGCTGGAATTTGCAAGACCATACTATTTCCATTTATGTATAGTATTGGTATGTATCGCTGAAACGGAACTGTGCGTTGTAATTCAAATACGGATTAATGGATATAAATTGGCGTGCTAATGTAATTCAACATACCGGATACGATGTTCTGAATCCGCTGGGTGCAGTAACGACTAGAGTCACGAACTTTCTGAAACGCCCCAGAAGAACTGAAGTCATTTTTTGTAATGACAGCCACACCAAACAAGACCCCGTCGGTATTCCTAAATTGACATTGACAGCAGTCGTCACCGGTCCCGGTCCCGGTCTTAATCACTATTAGCTTCCCATGCCAGTCAGGGGCAGAAATATTCCACGCTGAAGCTCTGTTTAATAGTGAACAGAAATTAAAAAACAAAACGAAATGATTTTTTGAAAAGAAACAGCGAATTAAAGTAACTATGTATGTAATGTATTTTAAGTACTTTAGTATTATTTTCTTTTAGCTATGGTAACATGTCGGAATTACATGTTGACAGTTGAAAACATCGTATCCTTTACTTTGGCATCGTCCACAAAATATCTCAAGAAAAAATGTGTAATTTTAGTACCCTTTGACCCCCTGTCATCAGCTTAATCATTACGTGAATGGCTATCTTTGGGGTGTGAACATCTACCAAATAGACCCTTTAATACTACTGATGACGTCATTTGTGGACGATCCCTTTCAGAAGTTAATGTAGGTAACTGCTGTACTGTACGTGCCTACTACATATTATACGTGAAAGATATTTTACAAATTCAAAGCTACATTTTTTGTAAGTAGTTTAGAAATTCCAAACTGGAATGCACTGCTAAAAATATTCAGTTCACACCACCAAATCAATGTATTAATTTTTTGCACTACTAGAAAAAAAATTAAAAATGAATGTTAAAAAGTGAGTATACTAACGAGCAAACCTTTTCAATGTATTTTCTAGTTTTTCCATGTAATATTTTTTTTCGAAAAGAGCATCGTTAAAAACTAGAAATCGCTTAACAACATGCTGCGCACTCGAAAATTTTTTCGGCAAAATATTTTTTTTTGTAATTTCAAAAATGGTCGAAATTTAAAATTTTGATTTTTCCCATTACCGTAACTATGGAAATTTTTAGTAATCACAGGTACCTACCTGTATAAATTATGAAATTATCAATAATTCTGAAATGTGTTCTAAGGAGCTGTAGTACTTCACTTAACTCATTTAAAAGCTTTTTACAACTGCAGAATGTTCTATCTGCACCATTATTACACCAAATACATTAGCTTAGGCTTGCACTGCCTTGTTGGTTATTTCAAATAAGTCGTTATGTTGCATTCGCATAATATTTCAATTGAAAGAAATTTCACTTATATAAGTTACCGTAAGTATCAAAAGGGCTTACGTTCATGTGTAGCTAAAAGCAAAACCCACTATCTACAAAACAACTAAAATATCATGCCACTCGAAGCATGCACATGGTTCAATTTCCAATTTTCGAAAACATGTAGTAAAAATATTTTGCACTTTGAAACAAGCATTCTAAGGGATCTTCCATAAATGATGTCATCATCTGGGTGAGGGGGTCCTAAAAGCTCCTTCGTATAAAGTTGTGTTAAAAATAGTTGGCATTCTACAGTTAGGGTGTGCGGGTTCATCATAAAAACTCCATGCCATCCATGACATCATTTGTCGACGATCCCTAATGCTTGTCTCTGTATATTTATGACTGCACATTTCCAAAAACATGTAAATAGTTAAACAGTACAGTTTGCATTCATGTAACTGCAAGCATGTAAATGAAACGGTTTCCAAGCTTCGAAAACAAATATATTTTGTAATAATGGGCAGGTTTGCGATTGTACGCAGGTCTTGAAGATCTAAATTTAAACATCATAAAGAGCATTTTATTACAATATATAATTATGTTATGTAAATAAATCTAAAAATCATAAACTAGTAAATAAAAAATTTGGTACATTTAAAATTCAAGTAAATGGAACATTTGGCACTTTTTAAAAACACGTAAATACAACTTTTAGTGCATTCCAAAAAACAAGCGTATAGAACATTTTATAGATTGCGAATACAAGTCATTTTTAGTTTGTACGGCTGCGGTTTGAAATTGGACTCGGAGAAGTACAAAATGTTTCATTTACTTTTTTTTGAAATGTACCAAAGCGAGGGTGAAGTATCAAAAGGTTATCTTTTTTCTTTTCCTTAAAAGCAAAACGGTGTCCTTTAAGTTTTGAATAAAAGCAAAATGGTGTCCTTTCATTTTTGCTTTAAACAGTCTTTATACTGGCGCATGGCTTAGACACACAGGAAAGTTGCGTAATGTATTGTACGGTTTTATTAGAATGTTACATAACAGACGTCACAGAAATTAGGGGTTGTTCTTTAATGGTGTCATAGAAAAATGCCCACTTCAAGAACCTTAGGACCCCCTATTATCAGCTTAACCAAAAACTGTGTTCTTGAAACATTTCTCTCAAAAATTACAACACTTTGATTTCTATTTTTGGTGCACATAAGATTAAAGTAAAACTTTAAGGTTTTCTAAAGACTTTATGAGATAAAAACAATGATCTACTTAACTATCATATAGTCGACACTTCGTTCAATTACTGGAAATAGCATTTTGTGCAGTTAAAATATTGAAAGATAAAACTGAACCAAAGGTGTCGACACCTAAGCCCCTCTATATTGCTGTCCTACTATACTATTTTCTACCCGACAATGTGTGCATGAAGGGTGACGGGTGACACGTTTGGTTCTAATTTTAAAAGTGCAGGTAATACTTGTTACCGTAAACTGGTGTAGATATTACATTTTGAAAGTTAATGGAGTAGAAAATACATTTTGCACATTCTTGAGCCGACAAAACATTGTAATCTCGTAATTAAATCAGCGGCGGATCCAGAGTGGGGGGGGGGCTAGGGGGCTTTAGCCCCCCCACCCAGAAGGAATTTTTTAACATTGTAGAGATAGGAGCGACCATTTTCTAATATGGCGGCTAAACATTGTTAGCCCCCCCCCAGACATTTCTTAATTTATTCTTAATTATATATTGTGATAAAATGCTCTTTATGATGTTTAAATTTAGATCTTCAAGACCTGCGTACAATCGCAAACCTGCCCATTATTACAAAATATATTTGTTTTCGAAGCTTGGAAACCGTTTCATTTACATGCTTGCAGTTACATGAATGCAAACTGTACTATTTAACTATTTACATGTTTTTGGAAATGTGCAGTCATAAATATACAGAGACAAGCATTAGGGATCGTCGACAAATGATGTCAGGGATGGCATGGAGTTTTTATGATGAACCCGCACACCCTAACTGTAGAATGCCAACTATTTTTAACACAACTTTATACGAAGGAGCTTTTAGGACCCCCTCACCCAGATGATGACATCATTTATGGAAGATCCCTTAGAATGCTTGTTTCAAAGTGCAAAATATTTTTACTACATGTTTTCGAAAATTGGAAATTGAACCATGTGCATGCTTCGAGTGGCATGATATTTTAGTTGTTTTGTAGATAGTGGGTTTTGCTTTTAGCTACACATGAACGTAAGCCCTTTTGATACTTACGGTAACTTATATAAGTGAAATTTCTTTCAATTGAAATATTATGCGAATGCAATATAACGACTTATTTGAAATAACCAACAAGGCAGTGCAAGCCTAAGCTAATGTATTTGGTGTAATAATGGTGCAGATAGAACATTCTGCAGTTGTAAAAAGCTTTTAAATGAGTTAAGTGAAGTACTACAGCTCCTTAGAACACATTTCAGAATTATTGATAATTTCATAATTTATACAGGTGATTACTAAAAATTTCCATAGTTACGGTAATGGGAAAAATCAAAATTTTAAATTTCGACCATTTTTGAAATTACAAAAAAAAATATTTTGCCGAAAAAATTTTCGAGTGCGCAGCATGTTGTTAAGCGATTTCTAGTTTTTAACGATGCTCTTTTCGAAAAAAAATATTACATGGAAAAACTAGAAAATACATTGGAAAGGTTTGCTCGTAAGTTAAGAGTTAAGTCTTATTACTTGTGAACATTATCCTGAGTGGAATTATTAGGAATGTTGTACAGAAATACTGGATCAATTTCCAGTAGCACTTCTTCTACTGCGATTTCTGAACTCCCCACATTCATTTTAAAATGTAACATTCCAATACTATTCCATATTTATTATTTATAAAACACTACGGTGATATCTGCATAGCGTTGTAACACTTGAATTTATTCTGTTATTTACAAAACTGAAGTTAGTTTTGATTTCAAATTGTAAAAGTACAAAGTCATTGTGGGAAGCGAACAACTCAACAACGTCAACAGCTGATTCTGAGATTCTGCTGACTAAAGTTTCTCAGAGTTGCAATTTTGCAATTATATTTGCCGGACTGTATTTAGAAAGGCATGCTGGTACCTATTAAACAAGGATGACAATTCTTGGTATAAATACGATTGCTAAATTATTTTTGTACGAAATGTACGAATTACATTATTTAATACTGTAAATCTGATTCGATAGTTTGAAGACTGAAGAATGTTGGCCAGCCGCATTTTATTACGGACGTACAACGAGACCGCAGCTTAATTTTACACAACATGTGGTTGACAGTTTAACAAGAAAATAAGTTACTGGAGAGAATATGCAGTCAGTGTAGCATGTAATAAAAGTAAAGCTCCAAATACCTTCCGAGGGAAGTCGCGCGTTAGCGAGTAGCTACTTTTGTGTCACATCAATAACAATTATTGTAACTTTAATCAGTCAGCTGCTGCTGTAGTCGCTTTTGTAGGTCCATTAATGTATGAAAATGCTGAGAAAAATGATCTGCAGGCCACCAGTATTAAAGGAAAGATTTATATCGTCTGTGAAGAACCAAAATGACCCATACCCAATTTAAGCTACAATCAAAATGAGCTACATAGGTCATAAAAACGAAATGAGAAAAATGCGTAAAGTGCTAATGAGGAGTTTATGAAAAACGTAAAATGTTCTATTTTCATGTTTTTGAAAAGGTGCAAAATGCTCAAATTCTATGTTTTTGTAAATGGTAAAGTGTTCTAGTTACATGTTTCTGAAAACTTCAAAATGTTCTATTTACATGTTTTCGAAAATTGCAAAATGTTCTATTTCCATATTTTTGAAAAGTTCAAAATGTTTTATTCAAATGCCTTCAAGACATAATTGAATATTTTTGTAGATAGTTGATATTGTTTCTATGTAGCTACTAATGGATGTGGGGAATTTTGGTTCTTCACAGACGATATGTTAATTTTTAGACAGTTTTTAAATTGGAAAAAAAATTATTAGCATTTGTTTATTTTTTAGAGATGTCGACAAATACAACAAGAATAATGCGGTTTTAATGCTATCGGCTATCGCTTAGAGCCGATTTCGGATTATGAGCCCGTTCAACATGATTATATAACTTTGTCCATGTTCCGTATTTCATGAAACAAGTCGAACACGTTATTCCACGCCTTGTTATTTTATTTTGCTGGCAATATCAACACTAACGCTTAGAGTTGACTTCGGATTATGAACTCGTTTAACATGATTATTTAAATTTTCCCTTTCTTCAAATTCCCGCGAACAAGTCAAGCAAATGACGGTAGTCTTTGGTTTTTTGGTGGGAATTTCAATGGCACCAACGGTTCCGCTTGGAGTAAAATTCGAATTATGAACCCGTTTAAAATGCTTGTTTAAAGTTTTCGTTTTTCCAACTTCGACAAAACAAATCGGGCAAGCCAAATCACTGAGCGTCGAACCGTGGACAAATTTCTGATGCTTGTTTAACCCTTGACTGTTTTTAAATTCCATGAAACAAATAGGAAACAACTTATGGAGATCCTGGATGTGCTTTAGACGGAGGTCTTCTGTTGAGAAGATGACATGACAAAGTCGACAAATGGGTGGTTCACTCAGGTTGTGAACTTCTTTCCAGTGGTTAAACAAAAATTGAAACCTTTTTTTAGAAGGAAATGTGAGTGGTTTGGGGCAAAAAGGACAAGTTAGTCTAAAACTAACTATTAGCATCCAGCGCAATGCCGCACCAAAATTGTGAAAAAAAAATATAATGTATAGCTTAAACGATAGAGTTTGGACAGAGCTTTCCATCTATCATGATATTATGTAGTCTAGTCGCATAAGAAATGATAAAAAGTGCGTAAACTTTTTTTCACCAATGGGATTCGATCTCTGAGCACCGGGAAAACCGTCCGCATGTTTAACACTTAGCCCACTGTGGCAGTTGATTTCTATGGTTCTGCCATGGGTTGTTGCCGTTCCGGTGCTTGAGTTTAAACTTTTACATGCGGGAAGTAAAAACTAATAGGCAACGTGGCAACGGCTACAACTTTAATCCTAATTAATAATTAAAGTTGAGTCGCTTGTAACATCATGTACGCACCACCAACTCCGCCAAAATTCCAAGACAGCAAAATAGCTAATTTTCTCCCCTATTTTTTAACATAACAAACATAGTAGAGTTAGCGGTGCGTCCGGAGAAAAAAAATGAACAAGCTACAACCCAATAGCATTGCCAAAACCCGGGTAATTAAAAAATAATACGATTTTTTAGGTGTTTATATTTCAAAAAAATCAGGTGTATGCCGAACAGCCCATAAAAAAATATGCGATAACAAAAATGTTCATGTTTTAACCATAACGTGGTTTTAAAAATTAAAAAAGTTTTCAGGTTTACCCGGGTATCACAGGATCCCATATGCATGTATTCCACTAAAACCGAGGATTCTCACTACTAGTAGTATGGGGCGTTAGAAAAAAAATATTTCGTTGACATGTAAAATTACATAAAATTTCGACCGGGTCTCCTTGGATGGTAATAGTTAGTTTTCCTCGTTAGGAGATTCGTATCTCGGTCTTGGAAGCGCACGCATGTCCATATCTCAGTTTCCGTCGAGTTGAGATTGTTGCTATTGGAATTCAAGTCTGAACTTGCATCCCTGGCTCTGTCTTGCGTCTGTGTTACAAAATTTGGTTCATGGACATAAGACCTCGGCCGTAATACCTCGGTACAAAAGACCTCCCCCAAAACACCTCGGGTTAATAAGACCTTACATACAAATGACCTTTTGCCACATTACCTTTTGTACACAAAACCCTTGAGTACAAAACACCGCCGTACAAATGACCTTATCCCTTATCACCTCAAGACCAAAACACCTCATACTTTAACACATACTTTTACCTAGCTAACCTAACTGTTCGCATTGTCTGCTGCGTGTAAAAGAAGTTTCAGCCTGCCTGGCGCCTGGCAGTGCTTGCAGTATAATATCCAGAATTTGAATTGTTGATGAAATTATTTGCACATTTATTGGCACGCGAATATTTCAAATTCAAATCGATGGCACAAAATTTTATTTAGATAACTACATTAAACAATTTACGTAAGCAATTTAAATAATTCGCCTGCCCCTGCACCCCTCCCGCCAACATCCGATTGCTTTACATTGTTTAATATTGGGTAGATTGATCGATCCTTTGAATTTAAATAATATGCGCGTTATGTAGATCGGCATTAAAACTGCCAGTACACTTGTAGTATGTTGTATACGTTAGGGAGAGGGTGAGGGCGGATGTTATTATACTAATATTAACTACTATATAGTTATTATACATATTGTCAGTCCAGGTCTAGTATGTTCCAACGCAACCGAATGTTGGGGATGGGAGTGGGGGGGGGGGGAGGGCATCGGATTTACGGCCGACGCCGAGAGACAGAATTATTTGAATTTTATTATAATTTAAATTAGATTTCCAGAACAGGTATAGTATGTTTCGAAGCAATCCCATGTTGGGGAGAGGGGAGGGGGGGGGGAAGGGGCAGCGAATGGATACAAAACGCTCCCGAACAAAATTATTTAAGTTTAATTATTACTAATAATTATAATTATGAATATTGTTATAAGGTGTATTGAATTTTATTGTTGTGTAAGTTGAATTTTATTATGTAGATTTTAGGAACAGGTGTAGTATGCTAATTGCTAACAGATTTAAATTTTATTAGTATGTAGACAGATTTGAATATCATCATTATGTAGGTTTTCAGTACGTGTGCAGTATGTTGCAAAGCAATCGGAGGTTGGGCAATGGTGGGGAGTGGTGGGAGGGGGACAGCTGATGGACGGACAACACCACCGGACAGAATTATTTGAGTTTTATTATTATGTAGATTATTATGTAAATAAATATGTTATTAGGACTGGAATTTGCAATTTTAAGTTTTCACGATTTCAGTATTAACCGACTGTAATACCACATTTACACTTTATCAGA
Source organism: Dicyrtomina minuta (assembly GCA_949802685.1). Classification (NCBI taxonomy): domain Eukaryota; kingdom Metazoa; phylum Arthropoda; class Collembola; order Symphypleona; family Dicyrtomidae; genus Dicyrtomina; species Dicyrtomina minuta. The sequence goes on along the minus strand of OX461808.1, from coordinate 87,993,280 downwards.
ATATTAAAGTTCGAAGCAATGCAGAAACTACAGGGTTTTCAGGTAACTATTAATTACTAAAGTTAATCATGAAAATCCAATGCACACTAATTCAAATCACAATTACTGACATACATTGTTTTCACCTTATGAAATTAGTTATAGGGTTCAACTGCAGTTAATATTCTAATTACGTTTTCACTCGTTTTCCGTTGTTATTTTTCTGTGTTATCGTAATTCATTAAAACGTAGTGTATTACAGATATAAACACTAAGGAGGTCAGAATCCGCAGAAACGTAGTTTTTAAAAATACTACGATTCCTAAATAATTAAAATGCAATTATTTTTTTTCTATTGTTCTGATAATTAACCGTGCAAATCGACTTTAAAACGTTCTCATTTATTTCAAGATGTTGAAAAATTCGAAAATTCTCATTTTTCTTTAAAAAAATACAAAATCCTTATACCTTTGACGCCCAATTTTGAAATCTTATTTTTTTTTAAATTAAAATTTGTGAATTTTTGAAAATCTTAAAATGACATTTAAGTATTGATAAAATGACTAATGAGGGTATAAATAGCAATGTAAAAATAATTACAATTTCATAAGTGTGCATTTTTGCAGTTGAAATAAATCATTAAGGTGTTTTTTATTTCGAGGTCTTTTGGCCATGAGGTGTAATTGCAAAAGGTCTTTTGGGATTCGGTCAAATAGGCAAAAGGTGTTTTGGACTTAAGTTCAAATGACCCGATGTGTTTTGTCCTAAGGTGTTATGATTTTGAGGTGTTTTGTCCAAGGTGTTTTGTCCTGAGGTCTAATGGATAAGGTCTTTCGTCCGGACACCCAAAATTTAATGTGCTTTTTCCAACTTATTGGCGCATGTGCTATTTCATCTCTGACTTCAACATTAGTTGGCGCATGCGCTGTTTTGTCTTCAATTTTCAAATTGGTTGGCGCATGTGCTGTTACGTCCTCAACTTCTACATTAATTGGGGCAAGCGATGTTTGGTCTTCGACTTCCAAATTATTTGGCGCAAGTGCTGTTTCGTCTTCAACTTTTGCATTAATTTGCGCATGCGCTGTTTCGTCCTTAATAATTGGCAAATGTGCTGTTTGGTCTTTAACTTTCAAGTTAATTGGCGAATGTGCTGTTTCGTGGTTAATTTCGAAATTAGTTGGCGCATGTGCTGTTTCGGCTTGAACTTCCACATGAATTGACGCATGCGATGTTTCTTCACCTACATCTTCATTATTTGGCGCATGCGCTGCTCGGTCTATAACATCCACCTTAACTGACGCATGCCCGGTGTGTTTAGGGTCCATCGGCGTGGTCACTTTTTCATCTTGCGTATCAATTTGAGCATGATTATGATGAGTATATTTCAGATCTTCTGTGAGCCCGTCTGTCACTTCCGTTTTAACTTGCGCATGTTCAGCACATCTGATGGATGCATCGCGGCCAACTGAAGTCTCATTTTGAGGTCCGAGTCCGAAATACTCTTGCCTGCAGTGAATGAGTCAGGAAATGTGTTCACTTTTTAAAAATCCAACACCATATACTGCACTGTCACCTGTAATACAATTAAAAGGTGTTTACGTGTGCCTCTTCAAATTATCAAGAATTCCCAGGTATAAGCAGTGGCTTAGTAAGACGTCGATTTCACTGCCAACTTATCCATGGTTAACTTATCTATGGGTAAGTTATCTATGGGTAAACTGCGATTTCACACAGTTTTATCGATAGGTATCTCGAAGATATCTATAGGTAAACTGTTGATAGATATCGTGATTTCACTGCTTAACTATCCGTAGATATCTTTTGTGGCGCGAAAGTTTAAATACAAAGTTTAAAAAATAATTAGAAGTATGTCCTGGGTAGAATTTCATTTTCAATTTATTTGACTCGATTAAAAATGGATATAAATTTACAAGTAGTAGCAATTGCTACTCTGTGTTCGCAAGTTGTCTTAATTAATCGGCAACGGGAAATTCAGCATACTCGGTTAATTACTCTGCTGACTCACTATTTCAAAAAGCGACGGAGAAAGCAATATAGGTAATTTATTCAGACAACTTTAATTTTGGCTAAACAATAAACAAAATACGTATTGTTTGTACATTATTGTGTACACATTATCATTTATCTGGTGCAAAATACTCAAGGTTCTAATTATAATATTATAGCAAGAAAAAGGCCTGGTTTTTCGATATGCACAACAAATTTTGGGAAATGTCAGTTCCCAACATGGACCAAGTACGATTTAAAAATAAATATCGTATAGAAAGGTCAACTTTTGATTACATCGTTGATGGAATACGGCAACATATTAAAAAAAGAACTACACAGTTTCGTTCTCCAATCCCTGCTGATAAACGTCTAGCAGTCGCATTGCACTGCTTAAAATCAGGGTCAGATTATGACACCATTTCGACAGCTTATGGCATTGGAAAATCTACTGTTGGGCCATTACTCAAACTTTTACCCATAAATAGGGACTAATCCCCGGGATAGCTGCGGTTTCATTCACTATCGATGGATAACTTACCTATAGATAAAGTTATCCATGGGTAAGTTTGATGGATATCTTTAGTCTATGGATAAAGTGCAAGTGAAATGGCACTATCTATAGATATAGTAGTTAAGATGTTTTCTAGATATTCTTGCGTTTTGGCGCAAGTTTTATAAATTGATCAGGTATTTTGCTTTTTTTGGCAGAATCATGATTTACATTTTGTGCCTTGAGTTGGGTCATTTAACATATTGTCTTGGGTAGGGCTTTCAATTGACATTTCCTTTTCTTCACGTACATGGAATGTTTCACCAAAGAATTATACTTATATATTTAATTTAGTGTTTTACATTTAAGTTAATAATTCAACATTTAATAAAAACTTTGGTGAAAATGGAAACCGAATCTGGAAATAACAGAACAAAGAACTGGTCCTGCAATGAAATTATTGAGCTCATTAGTTTATTTAATAGCAGCGAGTGGTCTGATCAATTTTCAAAGGGGATGAGAAGTCACAAAGTTATTTGGGCCAGTCTAGCCCAAGAACTATCAAAGAAATGCGATGGTGCTAGCGCTAAGTCAAAATGGGACTCATTAAAGAAGGAGTACAGAAGAATCAAGCAGTAAGTTATGTCAAATCTGAAATAAAATAAAATAATGACAACAATAATTATTAAATAACACAAGTAGCATATTTACTTTTATATTATTTCAAAGTTGTGAACTTAGTTGGTAAAATTGTCCATGTCGTGGAAGTTTGAAATTACTAGAACTATGTGTATACTGTTATATGAAACAAACTTAGTATTAAAATAATGCATACCTACTGTTGTAGAAAACTTAGAACTGGAGACGCTCGCCCAGCCTGGCCTTTCTGGGATTTGATGAAAAGGTACATGGAACCAAGACCAATGGAAAATAATAACATGGTTGTTGACAGCATCAGTTTCGACATGTAAGAAATAATTACATTGCAGTATGCAAAGTACATTTAATTAAGTTTTAGTCAGTAGATTCCAGTTTGTATAATGCAATACATTAATTTGAAATTACTAGACTAGGATTATTTATTGCAATGCTTGACTCAATTTTTTAGCACGGGTGAGGACTTTTTGAGTGACGTGGTTGATGAGGAACAAGGAAGTGATTCTGCAGCATCGTCAGAAACACCAGCTGCCGACTCCGATGTGCCTGTGGATGCTCGAACACCAGCTCCGTCAAATGCTTCATCTTCAAATGAAACCCCACCGATCAAAAAGTCAAGATTAAGAAAACGTTAAGCTGATGATTTTGAAAGCACGTTCAAGAAGTATTTAGAAGACCAAAAAGTTGAAAACGAAGAAAATCGAAAATTTTCAAATCAAATGCTGACGTTGCTTGGAAACTTGATCTCTACTATTCAAAGTCAGTCTCCACAACCCGTAATTATTCTTCAAAATCCGACAACTGTACAATCAGAACATGCAACTGATCCCTTTAAATCTGACCTGGACTCGTAGGTGATAAAACTAGTACAAAAACAAAACCTAATTAATTTAGATCCAAATTATTGTGATTATTATTTGTTGAAGCCTAGTTTTGCTCAAAATGTTGAAGGTTTATGTTGATTAAGAATAAGTCTGATTTATTATAAGCTATTTAATGACGTTTGTTGGAATAATAATTAATTAGGAATACTTAATCGTTAGTTGCTATTTTGAATTTTTCGCTTTATTATAATATTGTCAACAAATTAAATATTAAATAACAATTTAATACTGTAATATTTAATATTATATCTAATTATTACTGTTGCCTATTTCAATGATGAAATTTAGAATAAAATAAATGAAATTAATTACTATTAGCATTACTAATAGTGCAAAAAACTACTTCATCATTTTCACATATTTCAAATGTACATGCTCCGTCATTATGTAGTTCTGCAGCAAGCTGATCTCTCTTTTTATTAGCAGTTGAGCAGTAATCTCTCCCAATTCGTGTCGAGGGTTGAGGAAATTCATTTAAGTGATGAGCGTATTCCGACATCCAAGATTGAAACATTTCGTCATTTTTTTCTTCACATATATTATGGAGAATGCAGCACGTTAAAATAATCATGGGAATGTCACTTGTTTTCATGTCACATCTTTTCATCAGAATTCTCCACCTAATAAATAAATAAAATATAAAATAATTTATTGGCTAACTGGTGATAATAATTGCATAAAATACATATTTTGAAGGTAAGTGAATATTATTTTTTACCTAGCTTTTAATCGACCAAATGGACACTCCACTACCATGCGAGCTCTTGAAAGTCGATAATTAAAGTTAAATTGTTGTGGGCTCAATCCTCGATGCTCCGGATACGGTTTCATCATATTTTGTCTTAGTGCAAAAGCCGAATCTCCTATAATATGGTAATCCTTCTCAGCTGGGAAAAGCTTTTGTTGAATATCCGGTGATGACAATGTGCAGTTTCAGTAAATGGAACTATCTGAATTTTTTCCTACATCAAAACATTAATTAACGTTAATTAGTCCTGATTTGTACAGGATTCACGATTTGCACGAAGCACAACTATTAAATATGTATATGTACATTATAACTATTTTGTACATTTATACATTACCTGCTGCTCCGGCACTAATGCACCGGAATTTGTATTGATGATCAACTAATGCTAACGCTTGAATTGACTTCCACCCTTTGTAATTGAAATAATCTTCGGGAAAATCGACAGGAGACAATATTGGGAAGTGGGTTCCGTCACATGCTCCAACACATCCTGGAAAATTCCATCAAGCATTAAACCCTCTAACAACTTCTTCAAGATCAGTTTCTTTAGTTGGTAAATATATCTTCTGTGCACCAAATACTTTACAAATAGCACGACAAGTATCTACAAACACCAACATTAGGTTAACTTGTATAGTAATTGTGTTGAAATACAACCAAATTGTACCTACATTATTATACTTATATATATACAGCATTAAGACATTGGCCACAATTAGACGACTTCACTCTACAGAAGATTTGAAATTAAAATTAAATACTGTTACCTTTGAGTAATGGCCCAACAGTAGATTTTCCAATGCCATAAGCTGTCGAAATGGTGTCATAATCTGACCCTGATTTTAAGCAGTGCAATGCGACTGCTAGACGTTTATCAGCAGGGATTGGAGAACGAAACTGTGTAGTTCTTTTTTTAATATGTTGCCGTATTCCATCAACGATGTAATCAAAAGTTGACCTTTCTATACGATATTTATTTTTAAATCGTACTTGGTCCATGTTGGGAACTGACATTTCCCAAAATTTGTTGTGCATATCGAAAAACCAGGCCTTTTTCTTGCTATAATATTATAATTAGAACCTTGAGTATTTTGCACCAGATAAATGATAATGTGTACACAATAATGTACAAACAATACGTATTTTGTTTATTGTTTAGCCAAAATTAAAGTTGTCTGAATAAATTACCTATATTGCTTTCTCCGTCGCTTTTTGAAATAGTGAGTCAGCAGAGTAATTAACCGAGTATGCTGAATTTCCCGTTGCCGATTAATTAAGACAACTTGCGAACACAGAGTAGCAATTGCTACTACTTGTAAATTTATATCCATTTTTAATCGAGTCAAATAAATTGAAAATGAAATTCTACCCAGGACATACTTCTAATTATTTTTTAAACTTTGTATTTAAACTTTCGCGCCACAAAAGATATCTACGGATAGTTAAGCAGTGAAATCACGATATCTATCAACAGTTTACCTATAGATATCTTCGAGATACCTATCGATAAAACTGTGTGAAATCGCAGTTTACCCATAGATAACTTACCCATAGATAAGTTAACCATGGATAAGTTGGCAGTGAAATCGACGTCTAATACAGTCAAATTCGCACAAACAAGGGATCCGGTTAAAAGGAATAACCGCTTTGAAGGAGCCTAAACTAGTGCTAATTTTGGTGACACCATTTATCCCGTGCTACAGCTACTAATTCTTTATGCCTTAATAGACTGGGACAGAATATTATAGGCCAGACTCAGGGGTCCTCACTAATTGTTCTATGCGTGCAACTTTAATTTTTTGAAAACGAGTCGTTTGCGGCTTGTTATTGAAAATTTAAAAAAAAATTCAATTTTATTTAATTAGGTACCTATCACGTAACTGCGTTCGTTAAGCACTTTCAAAAACGTGTGTTATCGCGTGCTACTCGTCCCACGCGTGTGACATACTGAGGGCCCCTGGACCAGACTATTTGCATTTATAACACTGCAGTGTATACCACTGAAACGGATTTCAAATACGCGGATTGGATATGGTATTATTGATATTCAGATGTAATCGTACGTACCGGATACGATGTTTTTAATCTGCTGGGTGCAGTAACGACTGGAGTCTCGAACTTTTTGAAATGCCCGAGAAGAACTGAACTCACTTTTTGTAATGACAGCCACACCAAACAAGAGCCCGTCGGTATTTATAAATTGAACTTGACAGCAGCCTCCACCCGCCCCGGTCCTAATCACCAGCAGCTTCCCACGCCAGTCAGGGTCAGGGGCAGAAATATTCCATCCTGAAGCTCTATATAACAGTGGACGAAAATGACAAATAAAAGTAAATTTGTTTTTTGACAAAAAGCAGCGAATTAAAATATTTATGACGCTGGCAATGTAATCCAATGCAAATTCAAAGTTACAGCTTTTTAAAGGATTACCACTTTGACTTTGAAGTTATTACATGTGGTTCGCTAAAAAATATTTATTTCACACAATCAGATAAAATATAATGCTTTATTTTACACTTTTAGAATTATTAGAGTTATAAATAGAGAACGAAGCCAGAAAAATACATTACTAATGGAATTATTTGTGGACGGTCCTTTTTACAAGTTAATACAAATATCTTGTTCAAAAGTTCACACTGCCATCAGATAATAAAACAAATTTAAAAACTTTATAAAAAAATTAGAACTAGAGAACGATACTAAAAAATTAAGTGTTATACCTGTGAACATTATCGTGATGAGACTTTTGAGGAATGTTGTACAGAAAACTGCGGCTCCGGAATTCTCCACATTCATTTTTTAAAACTTTCATTTCATTTTCGATGTTATTCGATTTATTATTAATTATATAATGTACTATGGGGATGCTAATTTGAACACGTACACACGTTACACTTAATTTTATTACCTTTTGCTAAATTACAAAATTTTGTTTAGTACCTTTGAAATTCAAATAGTAAAACAGTAAAAAGGAGTTGAAAAAAATTTACCAATAGAAAGTTTATAATGGCAAGCGAACAACTCAGTAACGTGAACAGCTGATTCCGATTCTGACTCTGACTCAAGCTCATTAGTGTTCCAATTATATTTGCCGGACTGTATTAAGGAAGGTGGGCAGGTACATACTTATTCACCAAGAATGACAATTCTTGGTACAAATGCGATTGTTGGCGATTGTTGATTGCTTTGCTTTAATGCTTTATGCTTTTTATTGCTTTTGCATATTTATGCTCATTGCTCACAATTACTCATGAATCCTGGTTGACTGATATCTTGATGGTTTAAAAAATTGACCAGCCACATTTTATGACGGACGTGACGAGACTGCAGCTTCATGGTACAAGATACAGTTAAAGAGAGAATAATTATGTAACTGAAAAAAACATATGATTTGCCGTTATAATTGTACTGTAATGCCCCAAATACCATGCAGTGGAAGTTCCGCCAAGCTTTACGTTACTAGCGGGAGTTATATAGGAGACAGAATAGGAGACCCAGACCCGGTAGGCGGTAGGTGTTCGAGTCGTTTTCGTTGAAGTTATTTTTAAAATTCAAGTTAAATAAAATGACCCATATCCATTTGTAGCTAAAACAAATATCAACTATCTACAAAAATATTGAAACATGCCTTGAAAGCATTTGATTAGAATATTTTGCACTTTTAAAAAATATGTAAATAGACCATTTCACACTTTTAAGGAAAAATGTAAATACAATATTTTGCACCCTCAAAAATATGTAGATAAAATATTTTGCACTTTCGAAAATATGTTGATAAAATATTTTGCACTTTCAAAAATATGTAAATAAAATATTATGCACTTTCAAAATTATGTAAATAAAATAGGTTGCACTTTGTTAAAACATGTAATTAAAATATTTTGCACTTTCAAAATTATGTAAATGAAATAGGTTGCACTTTTTTAAAACATGTAATTAAAATATTTTGCACTTTCAAAAATATGCAAATAAAATATTTTGCACTTTCAAAAATATGTAAATAAAATATTATGCACTTTCAAAATTATGTAAATAAAATAGGTTGCACTTTGTTAAAACATGTAATTAAAATATTTTGCACTTTCAAAATTATGTAAATGAAATAGGTTGCACTTTTTTAAAACATGTAATTAAAATATTTTGCACTTTCAAAAATATGCAAATAAAATATTTTGCACTTTCAAAAATATGTAAATAAAATATTTTGCACTTTCAAAAATATGTAAATAAAATATGTTGCACTTTTTTAAAACATGTAGCTGAAACATTTTGCACTTTCAAAAATATGTAAACAGAACATTTTACGCTTTTCAAAAACATGTAAATAGAACATTTTGTACTTTTGAGAAACGTGTAAATATAAAAAAAAAATAAATAAATTTGAGGTTGCCCCGATTTAACCGCAGTTCTTACAGGGTGCCCGACCTCGAATTCACTTCTTGCACTGTGCCATCACACAGGTTTTGTCTTTCCAACATTAGTCGGGCCTACTTCTATGGCGAACTTTATTTTACATTGACGTTCGGAGCCGCCGAGCCCTTCACTGCCTTGTGGACAAGGAAAACCCAGTGGGAAAACTTGCCACCGCCGCTGGTCTCGATCCCAAGACCTGAAGCGAGCATTTGCTTAAACAGCAGGTTCATAGACATCAGTGCAGTAAGCACTGAGCTACGCGGGCTCGCTAAACGTGTAAATATAACATTTTACTTTTTGCAAAAACATGTAAATAGAACATTTTATACTTTTCAAAAACTCCTAATTAACTTTAGTGCGATACAAAAAACTAGGTAACAGCAGTTTACGCCACATCAGTTCAGTTTGGAATCAGCTCCTGGAAAGAATAGATTCTTCTTCAGATAAAAGCGAATTGGAGTTTGAAAAGTCTGGATATGTATTTAGAAAATCTCAGTGTCGAAAGTGAAACAAAAGTAGAAATGATTGGAAAAACTAAACGGGGTGGAAACGTTGCCTTTTACGATGGATACGAGTTCACGCAGGAGGGGAAAGGAAAACTAGGAAGTATTAAATTCGTGTGTCGTAGGGTTAAAGGACGCGTTTGTCCTGGTCGTATTACTTGGAACGCTGATAAGAGCGTAACTGTAGGTAAAGACCATGTCGGACACTTGCCTTGTGTTGTGGAGCAGACAAAAATTAAAGTTTTAACATTCTTGAAAAGCAAATCATTATACAGTTTGAATGACAAGCCTAGTCAGATTGTAGGCGATGACCTTAGTACTCTAATTAAATTTTCCAAGCGCATATTTATATATGTATAGGTATAGGAGTTTGCCAGCGTAACTCATAGTTTTCTGTTTTAAATTATTTATAGGCATCGATAGATCTTGACTTAATTCACATTGAAACTTAAAACTAGTGTGTATTTTTTTTACATTTTAAATTACAAAATAATTACAACCAACCTAATACAATTAAAATTTAGTATTAAACATAGCAGACACGAAAATAGCAAATTAGATAACAATTATTTATTTTATAGATAATGCATGTCGTTTTTGGATACAAACTAGTAACTATTTATTCCTGCATGAATAATAATATAATTTTAGCACAGGATTAATTTAGCTTTTGCAAGACTTTTTGTTATTAGTTTTCTTCCGCCGTTTTTGGTTGTGTGTTTTCGTCTTCATGTGTCTCATTTTGTCAGAATTAGTGTAATACGATTTGAGATTTGTTGCAAATCTTGCAGCTTAAATTTTTGGGACGGATTCCTTTATAATGATGAACGTTAATGTGACGGCGTACATCATAAGCTGTTGTTCCACTGTAGTCACAATGCGGACACTTGTTTGGTTTCACTTGAGCATGTGTCTTTTTGTGACGATTTATTACACTTTTAGATGTGGCAGTGAAGCTGCAATCATCACACTTGAAGGGTCTCTCGCCCGTGTGCGACCGTATGTGAATATTTAGATTGTTCCGTGACGTAGTTTCAAAGTTGCAAAAATTACAAGAAAATGGCTTCTCTTTCGTATGTCCCATGAAGTGGATCTTCACTTGACTACTTGTAAGCGCCGAATAGGAACAAAGTTTACACTGGAATTTCTTCTGATTATCTAGCCACGCTTTGTCACTGTGTTTCGGATTTTTCTTGCAAATTACTTCGTGACGATTTTTGTTTCTTTTCAGGCTGAATTTTTGTAGGCAAAACTGACAAGGGAATTTTTGCTGCCTTTGTCCCGTGTGAGTCCTTCTGTGACGATTTAGATTTCCGCTGTTTGTCGACGTGTAGTTGCAGCGATCACACGCATAAGGTTTAACGCCTGTATGAGTTCGCGAGTGAATCCCCAGCTGACCCCTCGTTGCTGCTGAGTAGGGACACAAGTTGCACTTAAAATTTTTAACTTTAGTACAGTCAGCTATTGGCGCCATTATTACTAAATAAATATTTTAATTAATTAGTGCTTCCTAGAAAAAAATACAAGTCTCTTAAAAATACTAGTTGTCCTTTTATTAACACACTTTGAACCTTGAATCATTGGAAATAGGAACTTGTGAAAGTTTTCTACAATTTAATCACGTGTGATATTAATATTTACACATGCTCTCAAAAAGAGAGATTATCTTATTTGTTTCATATTGCAATTTCACTGTCATTACTGTCGACACTGTCAATTGTGAACTACTTCTGGTTTGCACTTATTTCTGTTTACAATTTACAATATCGTCTTTCCTGCCCCTTGATTTATAGTAAATTAAATTATAATATAGGTACTACAGGGATATTAATTTCAACACTTACGTACACACGTTACACTTGATTTTATTACCTTTTGCTAAATAAATTAAAAAATTTGTTTACTTTCTTTTAAATTCAAATAGTAAAAGAGTAAAAAAGAATTGAAAACAATTTAGAAAGTGTAATAATTATGGTTTATGGTAAAAGCGAACAACTCAACAATGCAATGTGAACAGCTGATTCTGATTCTGAATTCTGAATCAAGGTCATCAGAGTTGCAATTATATTTGCCGGACTGTATTCAGGAAGGTGGGCAGGTATATACCAAGGATGACAATTGTTGGTATAAATGCGACTGTTGGCGATTGTTGATTGTGTTATTGTTTTATTGCCGTTATAATGGTACCGTAATGCCCCAAATACCATCCGGGAGAAGTTGAGCCAAACTTTGTGTTACTTACTTACACGCGGGAGTTATATAGGAGACCCGAAAACGGTAGGCGATAGGTGTTCGAGTCCTTTTAGTTAAAGTTATTTTTAAAATGAAAGTTAAATAATTTTGGAAAAGAATATAATGGTTTTACCCTTTGACATTCTTATGATGTACAAGCATCAACAAGGTCCTCAAAAAATCAAGATGCCTTATTCACCAATTTTTTGATGCACATAATTCAGGGTTCGGGAGTAGTGTTAACCGCTGACTCTAATTAACCAGTTTTAACCTTTTAACTGGTTGATAACCGACAAAAACTATAGTCCCCCGAATTTTCGTTTTTGGGGTAAAACGGCTTTTACCTGCTAAAACTGACTTACGGCTTAAAACTGAATTAAAAGTGACTCATCGTTAGAAAATATATATTCTTATTTCGCTTTAGGTTAAAACAGTATCGTCTGTGAAGAACCAAAATGACCAATATCCATTTGTAGCTAAAAACAATATTCACTATCTACAAAAATATTAAAACATGTCTTGAAAGCATTTAAATAGAATATTTTGCACTTACATAACATTCTACGCTTATTAAAACCACGTAAATAGAACATTTTACACATTTTGAAAAACATGTAAATAGAAAATTCTGCACTTTTCAAAAACTCCTAATTAACATTTGACGCATGTTTCTTGGTTTCTTTTCATGACAGCTCATTTTGATTCTAGCATAAATTGGATATGGGTCATTTTGGTACGTCACAGACGATATCTACTTAGAATGTTTAAGTACCAATGTTTTGCTGCAGTCTTTTGTAATGTAATCAGGGAATGACGAATACTTTAGGATTATTTTTTTCGACGAGCTATCATTTTTTATACGTGAAATTTATGGGATTATTAACAGTTTAAAATGTTTCTGTATATTATTTGAAAGTGGAAAAATATTTAAAATATTACTTACTTGTAGGAAGTCTACAGTTTTACAAATTATTTTGTCTGCTAACAATCATGCTTATAAAATGTTCTATTTACATGTTTTAAAAAAGTGCTCAATATTCTATTTAAATACTTTCAAGACATGTTTCAATATTGTTGTAGATAGTGGATATTGTTTTTAGCTAAAAATGGATATGGGTCGTTTTGGTTCTTCACAGACGATATGCTATTGTGTAGGTCTTTCAACGTATGAAAATGCTTACTGAATTTAGAAAAATGATCCGCCGGGATTGAAGGAAAGGTCAATACGTTAATTTTTAGACATTTTTGAAAATTCAAAAACAATTTTATTAGAATTTCTTTATTTTTAATATAAATTTTGACAAAAATAGAACAAGAATAAATTACAGAATTATATAAATTCCATTTACAAATTTTATTGAAGTTTAAGTGTCAATTAGGCTTTGCTCTTGGTCCTGTGCTTTCAAATTGAACTCTATTGGCTATCGCTTAGGATCGATTTCGGATTATGACCCCGTTTAACATGATGAGTTAGCTCCTTCCATGCTCCGAATTTAATAAAACAAGTGCACGTGTGGCAAACATTTGCTTTTTTGCGGGGAATTTCAACATTAACGCTTGGGGTTGAATTCGGATTATGAACTCGCTTAGCATGAATATTTAAATTTTTCCTTTTTTGAAATTCCTGCGAACAAGTCAAGCAAATGACGGTAGTCTTTGGTTTTTTGGGGGGTATTTCTGCGCTATCGCTCTGGGTGGAATTCGACTTATGGACCTGTTTCAAATGCCTATTTAAATATCTCTTTCTTCCAAATTGTATCCGACAAATTGGGCAAACTAAATCGTGGTGGGATAATTTAAAATGGTTTTGTAAACTTTTATCTCTTAAAAATTGCATGGGACAAACGGGGCACACCTTATGGACGTCCTTGATGTGCCTTGAACGGCGGTCTGCAGTTGAGAAGATGACGCAGCATAGTCGACAAGTGTGTAGTTTACTCAGCTTGTGAACTGCTTTCAAGTGGTGAAACAAAAAATTTAACCTTTTTTTAGGAGGAAAAGTGAGTGGTTCTGAGCAAAGGGGACAAGTTAGTTTCTTTGTGTTTGGATTTCGCAGGGCCACCATCCCTGTCGGCCCCTCAGTTTCTGTAGAGGCTATGTTGTTGCTATTGGAATTCATGTCAGAATTTGCATCCTTGGCTCTGTCTTGCGCCTTTGTTACAAAATTTGAGATGCTTTTTGCAATTTCTGCGTTCGCATTTATATGTGCTGCCTCGTCTCTAACTTCCACATTATTTGGCGCATGCGCTGTTTCGTTCTTAACTTTTACATTAATTGAAGCAAGTGATGTGTCGTCTTCGACGTCCAAAAAATTTGACGCATGCGCTGTTTTGACCTCAATATTTGGCGCATGCGCTGGTTTGTCTTGCACGTGCACTTTAACTTTAACTGGCGCTTGTCCGGCATGGTTAGTGTCCATCGGTGTTGTGGCTTTTTCATCTTCCGTGTCAACTTGAGCCTCATCATGATGAGCATTTTTCAGATCTCCTGTGAGCCCGTCTGTCACCTCCGTTTTAACTTGCGCTTGTTCAGTACATTTGATGGATGCATCGCCACGAACTGAATAAGACTCGTTCTGAGATCTTCGTGCGAAATACTCCTGCAGGCAGTGAATGAGTCGGGAAAAGTGTTCACTTTTTAAAAATCCAACACCATATACGGCACTGTCACCTGTAATAATGCACATTTAAAAGGTATATAAACCCGTTTAAGCTACCAAGAATTCACAGGGGCAGAGATACAACGTAACTAATAGATTATACATGGCTATGTTGTTGAAGGTCTTAATTGTTGGTGTACAGGTGTGTAAAGGATCGTCTATAAATTATGATACGGGTAAGGTCATTGTTTCCGGTTGGGGTACTGATGCAATGCCATGTCGAAGAGATAGCTGCAATTTAAAAGTGATGACAGGGGGGGGGGGTCCTAATATAATGTTAATATTGGTGACATCATATATCCCTTGCTGCAGCTACTCATTACTTCTTCATAAATTCAGGTGCGTACCTGATACGATGTTCTGAATCTGCTGGGTGCAGTAACGACTGGAGTCTCGAACTTTTTGGAACGCCCGAGAAGAACTGAAGTCACTTTTTGTAATGACAAACTTAGCAAGAGCCCGTCGGTATTTTTAAATTGTCCTTGACAGCTGTCTCCACCCGCACCGGATTGTTTCACTAGTAGCTTACCTCGCCAGTCAGGGGCAGAAATATTCCATTCTGAAGCTCTGTATAATAAATAGTGAAAAAAAAAGAAAAAAAAATGAAACAAAATTATTCTTTGTTAAGAAACAGCGAATTAAAGAATGTATCGTCAGTGAAGAACCAAAATGACCTATATATCCATTTTCCACTAAAAGCAACATGAGCCTTATTCAAAACGTTCTAGAAACAAAAAGGCCCAAGTCTATTCATTTCCACGCGTACGCCTTAACTCCATGCAAAAACTTTCTGTCCAAACTTGCACGTAGTGTGTTTTCTATTTGCATTGGCTTATTAGCCGCACGCGTGGAAAGTGGAAATGCATGGATTTGGGTAATTAATTTTGTTTTTAAAGCGTTTTGGATAAGGCTTATTTTGCTTTTAGTGGAAAATGGATATAGGTCATTTTGGTTCTTCACTGACGGTATGATGTGGAAAATGAATCGAATGTGACTATGTGACTCTTATTTTCCTTTAGCCATAATAATATCGTACAAAATGACTAAATCACCCATATCCATTTGTAGCTAAAAAAAAATATCCACTATCTACAAAAATATTGAAACATGTCTTGAAAGCATTTAAATAGAATATTTTGCACTTAAGTACATAACATTCTACGCTTATTAAAACCACGTAAATAGAACATTTTACACATTTTGAAAAACTCCTAATTACCATTAAAAATTAAAAAATTAGTGTTACCTGTGAACATTATCGTGATTAAACTTTTTAGGAATGCTGTACACAAATACTGGATCAATTTCCAGTAGCACTTCTCCTTCTAAACTCTCCACATTTATTTTTGAAACCTTCATTTCAATATTATTTAATGCTTCACTTTTACTAGTTAGACTCTGGGGATATTGACAAATATTTGAAAATGTACCTACCGTAAAGCTTCTAATAGAAGCCGGGTCTCCAATAGACGCCGGGTCTCTAATAGACGCCGGGTCTCCAATAGACGCCGGGTCTCCAATAGACGCCGGGTCTCCAATAGACGCCGGGTCTCCAATAGACGCCGGGGGTAAAGAACGTCATAAGCTATATATCCTTGCGATATTCTCACATTAGATATACCTCCAAATATTAAAAATAAGCTTTTGCCTACAAACGTAAAGTGTGCGATCCACTCAAAAAGTTAAGTTTGTATGGTAACTAGGTAGATAGTTGTTCAAATTAAGTTTTTTAGAAATAATGGATAGTAAACGCAAATCATACTCAGCAGCTAAAAAGCTAGAGATTATGAAGTATGCCAAAGAAAATTCTGGCGAAAGAGCAGCAGAAGACATTCAGAGTGATTACAGTGACCAAATTTAATTAGTAGGAAAAATACTCCCATTAAAATTGTCATGTGTCTGATGTCGTGAGCTAACCTGCCAAATAAAAATACACCTTTCTATCAAGAATTGCACTTAATTCTATAGACAATTGATAAAATTAGAAATAATTTGGCATAATTAAAACGATTTAATTCTTAGAAATAATAAAACTTTGCGAAGCGCATTATTCGTCGCTTTGTATTTTTTTCGATTCAAAACATAAATTTTTAATAGAAGCCGGGTCTCTAATAGACGCCGGGTCTCCAATACAAGCCGGGGGTAGGAAGGTCTGTTTTTAATAGACGCCGGGGGCTTCTATTAGAAGCTTTACGGTACTTATAGTCACACTTGATTTTACTATCTTCTTGGTAATTTACAAAAAATTCTAATTAGTTTTGTTTTTTAAACTTACGCGAAGACTTTAAGTGAACGAAGTATCATGAAAACCTATGAAATCTTCACATGAGTTATGGTTGAATTGAAAATGAAAAGTAAACTCTGACAGACACTAGCAAGTAGATGTTGACGTGTTGATCCGTTCAGTTCTCACAAGGGAATGACGCGACATGACCGACCTAGATTATAAAGAGACCAATTCCAAAAAATCATTCTACTTTTCAATAGCACATATTCAAAGTAACTCGACAGCATTTTGTGTAGTTTGGTAACAGTGACCCGCCAAAGTTCAAACAAATTCAAATTTTGAATTTTTTCTGCCCTATAACTTTTACAGTTTTTACCTGATTTTGATGAAATTTGAGTTTTTTTAATCCTTGACTATTTTCTGAAATGTAAAATTAGAAATTTTTAAAGTTCGAAAATTTTTATTTTTTCCAAATTTTTTTTAAAACCCCTTATTTTAGAGGCTCAAGTTTTCACTAATCGTAAGTTCATGAAAAAAATTTCAATTTGAAACAATCCTGAATGTACTTTTTAGAAAATAGGAATAGGTAGTTTAAAAAAAGGTTAAAAAACTCAAATTTCATCAAAATCGGATAAGAACTGCAGGAGTTATAAGGCGGCAAAGTATTAAATTTTGAATTTTTTAAAATTATGACGCGTCACTGTGACCAAACAATACAAAATGCACTCGATTTACTTTTAATCTGTGCTATTGAAAAGTTGACTGATTTTTTGGAATGGGTCTTTTTAAAATCTGGGTTGGTCATGTCGCGTCATTCCCTTGTCAGTCTCAATTTTTCTCTCTTTATGTTTCTCTCTCTGTCTTTTGTTCGCGTGAGAATTTTGGTATATGAACGTTGAAGTACTTAAGTACATATAAATCTTTAAAATTGCTCCACTTACTGTGAAAATGCACTGTCACCAATGGTTATTATTCATAAACGTATCATAGTACTAGGAATAATACAGTATATCTGATTCATCTGTATTGAGAAACGAATATGCTTACGTTACACAAATAAGGCAATAAAACAAGAAAGGTTTGTTGACATACCTAATAAAAGGAAAAGGCTCAAATTCCCTCACGTCAGCTTAAAACAATGCTCAATGCTTTCGTATAGGTAGGCTTACTAAATTAGACTTGTTAAAAAGTTCACAATAATTTAGAAATATTCATCTCCATGTTGAATGTTAATGGAAATGCTATACAATTTGTCACTCACAAGGGAATGGTTTCACATGTTACCCGCCAAATTTAAAACCTGCCGCTCAGAATAATGAGGCTAATTTTAAATAGCACAGATCCAAAGTAACTCGACCGCATTTTGCGTTTCTCGGTCACAGTGGCCCGCCAAAGTTTAAAAAATTCAAATTTTGAATTTTTGGCATCCTGTAGCTTGTACATTTCTCATCCGATTTTGACCAAATTTGGTTTTTTCTAATCCTCGAACCGTTTTCTCAAAATTTATTTCGGGATTTTTCAAAATTCGAAAATTTTAATTTTTTTGAAAAAAAAATGCAAAAAAATATTGCTTTTAAGGCTCACTTTTTAAAATCGATTTTTAAAAAAAAATGCAAATTTAAGAATTTTAAAAAATCCCGAAATTACTTTTCAAAAAACGGTCTAAGGATTAGAAACAAAAAGTATTTAACAATGTCGAATATTAGTCGTTGAGGGTATGGAAAAATTTAAATAACTCCACAAGGGAAACCTTGTAACAATTAAAAGACTGAGCTGCAAATTCTTTAGATATAGCGCATAATTGGTACCCTTCAATTTCCTAAAAGGACATTCAATGAACAGCATGGCGTACAATTTGTCCCCTTGAAGACCAAAAATAACTCCCTAACAACACGGTGTATAATATGTCCTGTTGAAGACCAAAAATAACCTCCAATGTCCACAACCCACAGCCCTAAATCTTGACAGCGGCTACTTTTATTCGTAATATTGCCTAAAAATTTGTTTTCACCATAAATTTTCAGTAAGCCGTACTAAGTCTTAAATTTATAATCAACTTTTCATTCCGCACAGCTATAAATTAAAGACTTAGTACGGCTTACTGAAAATTTATGGTGAAAACAAATTTTTAGGCAATATTACGAATAAAAGTAGCCGCTGTCAAGATTTAGGGCTGTGGGTTGTGGACATTGGAGGTTATTTTTGGTCTTCAACAGGACATATTATACACCGTGTTGTTAGGGAGTTATTTTTGGTCTTCAAGGGGACAAATTGTACGCCATGCTGTTCATTGAATGTCCTTTTAGGAAATTGAAGGGTACCAATTATGCGCTATATCTAAAGAATTTGCAGCTCAGTCTTTTAATTGTTACAAGGTTTCCCTTGTGGAGTTATTTATGGGTTTCCCGGTTAAGGTCGTAAAAAATTAATAATATTATAAAAATGTTGAGAATAAAAATACTTTGCTGCTGATAATGTACACATTGTCAACAACTGTGCAGTATCTTTAAACTTTTGTTCCACACACCGAGGCATCCAAAACAACACCCTAGTTGCATGGCAACTGGCCTTGCTACTAGTATTAATATAGTAGTTATAGTGCGCGTAAATTTTATTATGTCTAAAAATGGATCAGCCTCTGTCTGGCGCTGATAGACGAGCAGTGCCAGAAATCTTTGGCTAGTTTTGATTGATAGCTTGTAGTCTCAACTACTCACATTAAGTGTATAATTTAGAACGCGTAAATTAAAAACCTCTGGAAGTTTACAATCTGTAAACGCAGAATCTTAAAATCACATGTTTTTAAGTTCGATTTCCCAGTCAATCATAAAATAACGACACAGAACTACAATAATCTTTATTGTAAATAATATTTCTTTGTTTTTTTTATATTTTACGAATTTTCTATTTCATTAACTTTAGCTAATTCACTTAACTGCTCGCTCCCCCTCCCCCTTCTTGAACCACTTGCTAATGCACACGCAGTTACAATAGGCTGACATGGTACTATTAGTAATACATAGATTTCCTTGTACTTCAGTGCCGCGCAGTTTAGTTTCGTTAGAATTGTATGTAAATTCGTGTACCACCTATACACGTTTAGAAAAATAGGAGTGCATTGACTACTTTACTGTTAATTTGTAACTGCTTCCTTGTAACTGCGACATCCACAGTGAATCCTGTTAGCCGCGGTCAACAGGACTACAGTTAGTGATTTACAGTGTAAACTGTTAGAATGAGTATGCTACTAATCGTGTTGTTATATGTAACACTAATGTTGTTGTGCAATGAACACGTATGGTGTTAATACTACAAAACCTATTCTTTAAACCTAGATCATTTAGATCTAGAGAATGTTCACTGACTGAGGAAAGCTGATAACAGGAGGGTCATATGGAATAAATGGACATTTTTTGATGATCCCAAAGGTACACAGTTTAGAATTATGAAACTCCTAACTAATCATTAACATATCACATTACTTTTATTTATTGAAAAAGCGAGATGATTAGAATTGCTTTTAGTACTAAATGGAGATGATCACAATTATTGATTCTAGCTTGAAATGGGGATGATCATATTTGATTCCTAAACTATAACTTAACCTTAACTTTGAGACTAAACTGCGAACAACTCTTTGAGAGAGCAAAGAAAACAGGGGAATGATCAGAACCGTAAAAATGAATGAATCAAGGCGGGGGAAACAGCATTAAAACCAAAAATCACACTAAACTGCAAAGGATTGATTTTCAATTTTTTGCCTGAAATTGTAGTCCGGTTGGAAACTGGAATTGAAATTCCAGTTTTGAATTTTAGGTAGTTAGTAGTTTAGTAGTAGGAAGTAGTAGGCACTCAGTAAGCAGTCAACCTAACATGCAATGGAGATGCGAATGGAACAGGCAAGGCGAGATTTGAATTTAGTAGCATTTTGAATTTCAATGCTCTCCTCGCTTC
Organism: Dicyrtomina minuta; assembly: GCA_949802685.1. Taxonomy (NCBI): domain Eukaryota; kingdom Metazoa; phylum Arthropoda; class Collembola; order Symphypleona; family Dicyrtomidae; genus Dicyrtomina; species Dicyrtomina minuta. The sequence goes on along the minus strand of OX461808.1, from coordinate 87,972,521 downwards.
AGCTCTAAATTCAAATCTTGTCTACCCTGCTATCGGCTGCGGCCTGCGGCTACAGCTGCTCTAGTTTGTTTCGATCGTTGCCTCTAGCTCTAGCCCTCATTTCATTGTACCAAGTCTCGATGAATGTAACGAGGGGCTGTCCATCAATGATGTCATTGGTACATGGATGGACATGCGATGGCCAACATTACTGTTGGTGTGTTAAATTGATGGCACGGGGGTGGGTGGGTCCTAAAATGGTCAAAATCTGAGTGACATCATTTGTGGACCATTTATTACCTACGTATACACCGTGACCCAAATACAGTAAAAGACTCGTCTTTTAATAACATTTTAGGAAGTATTATTAACAACGATTACACACGTCACACGTGTACGTACCTTGCATCATATCTTTTATATTGGGTTCGTGCACAAAAAAATTAAATGAAAAATGAACTACAGGTAATAATGAAAAGATCAATATGTTAATTTTTAGAAATTTTTAAAAATTCAAAAATAATTAGCGTTTTTTATTTTTTAGACATGTTAACAAATAAAACATGACTCAATTACAAAATTTTAAAAACGTCCATTTAAAAATTTTAACGAACAAATTTAGGCAGTTTTTATGCTTTCTACTTTGTTTTGTGATTCTAGTTTTAACACTATCGGTTAGAGTTAATTATGGATTATGAGCAAGTTTTCCATGATCATATAAATCCTTCCCCTTTTCAAATTCTATCGAACAAATCGAGCATCCGTAGCTCAGCTTTGCTTTCTTTGGGGGGATTTCTTCAACGCGACTAGTGACTGGGGTTAAATCCGAATTCAATTTGTGAGTATGTTTGTAATGCCTTTTTAAATGCTTCCCTTTTCTAAATGTCTTGGAACAAATCTTACATTTGCGCATAAAATTTTCTCTTTTGCGGCGGTTTTTGGCGGTAACGCTTGAGGTTGAATTTGAATTATGAACCTGTTTTAAATGCCTATTTAAATTTTTCGTTTTTCCAAGTTCCACAAAACAAATCGGGCAAGTTAAATCACTGAGGATGGAACCGTGGACCAATCTCAAATGCCTGTTTAAACTTGTACTTCTTGTGAATTCCATGGAACAAATAGGACACAATTTATGTAGATCCTCGATGTGCTTTGAACGGAGGTCTGCTGTTGAGAATATGACATTACAAAATCGACAAGTGGGTGGTTCACTCAGGTTGTGAACTTCTTTGAAGTGGGTAAACAAAAATTTGACCTTTCTTTCAGAAGGGAATGTGAGTGGTTCTGGGCAAAAGGGACAAGTTAGTTCCTTCGTGTCTCGGTCTTGGAAGCGCATCCATGTCCATGCCTCAGTTTCCGTCGAAGTAAGATTGTTGGAATTTAAAGCTGATTGTGGGTTGTTGACTCGGTACTCTTCTTGTGTTACACTATTTGAGGCATTTTTTCTAACTTCTACGCTTACTTTTGTTGACGCATGGGGTGTTTCATCGTTGACTTCAAATCTGATTAGCGCATGCGCTGTTTCGTTTCCGACTCCCACATTAGATGGCGCATGCGCTGCTTCGTCTTCAATTTGTAAATTGGTTGGCGCATGTGCTGTTTCTTTCTCAACTTTCACATTAATTGGGACAAGCAATGTTTCGTCTTTGACGTCCAAATTATTTGGCGCAAGCGCTGTTTTGTTTTTAACTTTTACATTAATTTGCGCATGCGCTGTTTCGTCCTCAATATTTGACAAATGTGCTGTTTGATCTTCAACTTTTAAATTAGTTGGCCCATGCGCTATTTGGCCTTCAACTTCCACATGAATTGACGCATGCGATGTTTCTTCGCCTACATCCTCAATATTTGGCGCATGCGCTGCTCTGTCTTCAACATCCACCTTAACTAGCGCATGCCCGGTGTGTTTAGGGCCCATCGACATGGTGACTGTTTCATCTTGCGTATCAACTTGGGCATGATTATGATGAGTATATTGCAGATCTTGTGTGAGCCCGTCTGTCACTTCCGTTTTAATTTGCGAATGATCAGTACATCCGGTAGATGCATCGCCACTAACTGAAGACTTATTCTGGGATGTGAGTTCAAAATACTCTTGCAGACATTGAATGAGCTGTAAAATGTGTTCACTTTTTAAAAACCCAACTCCGTATACGGCACTGCCACCTGTAGTAATACAATTAAAAGGTGTTTAAATTTACCCGTTCAAATTATCAAAAATTCCCGGTTATAATCGGTGATTTAGTAATACAGTAAAATTCGTACACACAAGAGATCCCGTTAAAAGCAATACCCTCTTTAAAGGGGCCTAAACTAGTGTTAATTTTGGTAACATCATTTATTCCTTATTGCTACATCTACTCATTACTTTTTAATAAATTCAGGTGCTTATACCTGACACAATGTTCTGAATCAGCTGGGTGCAGTAACGACTGGAGTCTTGAACCTTTTGAAACGCCCGAGAAGAACTATTTAGTTCTTCTTAATTATAAGTAGGGAAAGAAGCCAAAAAAAATAAATTACTAATGGCGTTATTTGTGGACGGTCCATTTTAGAAGTTAACATAAATATCTAGTTCAAAAGTTCACACTATCCGATTATTAAATAGTACACAAACTTTTTAGAATAATTAGAACTATAGAAAACGATACTAAAAAATTAAGTGTTACCTCTGAACATTATCGTGAATAAAATTTTAAGGAATGTTGTACAGAAATACTGGATCAATTTCCAGTAGCACTTTTCCTACTTCTACTGCGACTGCGACTTTTGAACTCCCCACATTAATTTTTGAAACTTTCATTTCATTATTATTGGATTTAATGTTTCCAAAAAACTGGGGATATTAATTTGAAAACGTACTAAAAGTACACTTGATTGTATTACCTTTGCTAAGTTACAAAATTGTGTTTAGTACCTTTTAAATTCAAATAGTTAAACAGTAAATAGGAGTTAAAAACAATTTAGAAAGTTTATTTAATGGCAAAAGCTAACAACTCAACAATGTGAACAGCTGATTCTGATTGTGATTCTGACTCAAGGTCATCAGAGTTCCAATTATATTTGCCAGACTGTATGTAGTTAGGTACGCAGTACGCACGTAAGTACTTCTTTACCAAGGATAACAATTCTTGGTATAAATGCGAAAGTTGGCGATTGTTGAAATGTTGAATGCTTTTAAGCTTTTTATTAGATAGAATAGGAGAGTACGTGGCTGAAAAAAATAATTATAAAGTACCGTTAATTGTACCGTAATGCCCTAAATTTCATCCGGGAAAACATGAAAAGGTCCGCCCAACTTTGCATTACACCATTACACGCGGGAGTTAAAGCAGACCCGGGTGTAGGTGTTGGTGTTGGAGTCGGTTTTGGTTTGAGCTATTTTAAAAATGCATGTTGGAAAAAAATATAATGGCTTTACCCAATGGCGTATGACATTCTTATGTATGTACAAGCATCAAGAAGTTCCTCAAAAGATCCTGCTGCCTTTTCCACCAATTTGATTGATTTGATGCACATAATTTAGGGTTCGGGTGTGCATGGTTTTAATCGCTGACCCCAATTAACCAGGGTTAACCCGTTGATAACCGACTAAAACTAGTTCCGAGATTTTCTTTTTGGATTAAAACGACTTTGACTGGCTAAAACTGATAATATAATAATAATATAATATAATTTATTCATTGGGTCGATTTAACCGAAGTTCATACAACCAGACTCAACCAGTCACTGTGGGTGATAAAATAGGAGGCTACCGCGTTAGATCGTCTCGGTCTTTGTACCCTTTCACCTATCCCCGTCCCCTCCTCCACAGTAAAGGAGTCCCATTCCCTAGGCCCCTACAGTAAGCAGTGGTCACTAAGGAGCACCGAAGGAGATTGGGTTTCAATCAACCATCCAGTGACGTTTACCGTACAACACCGAGCCGTAAACGATTAGCAGTGGCCGAGGATCGAAGCCGGGTCTGAGGCTGTAAATTTCGTTACAGTCTGCAGTCCTAACCACTCACCCAAGCACGCCTGCTTTAAAACTGATAAGTAAAAGGCTTTAAATTGAGTTAAAAATGACTTATGAAAATATGTACTCGTATTTCGCTTAAGGTAAAATAGGTATCTTCTGCGAAAAAGCAATCATGACCCAATTCCATTTGTAGCTTAAAACAATATCAACTATCTATAAAAATATTGAAAAATGTCTTAAAAGCATTTCTATAGAATATTGAGCACTTTTCAAAAATGTGTAAATAGACCATTTCACACTTTTCAAAAACATGTAATTAAAATATTTTGCACTTTCAAAAATGTGTAAATAGGAGATTTTATACTTTTTAAAAACATGGAAATGGAACATTTCACGCTTTTCAAAAACTCCTAATTAACATTTTACGCATATTTCTTATTTTGATTCTTGTTTAAATTGGATATGGGTCGTTTTGGTTCTTCACAGACGACATGCTGTTGTAGGTCTTTCAACGTATGAAATACTTACTAATTATAAAAATTATGGTATTAAGGGAAAGGTCGATATGTTAATTCTTAGACATTTTAAAAAATGCAAAACCAATTTTATTAGCATTTCTTTATTTTTTCAATAAACATTTTGACAAAAATAGAACAAGAATAAATTGAAAAAATTTTTTAAATCCATTTTTCGATTTTAGTGAACAAATTGAGCAGTCAATTAGGCTTTGCACTTTGTCCTGTAGTTTTGGATTGAACTCTATTGGCTATCGTCTGGGTCGATTTCGGATTATGAGCCCGTTTACCATGATTATATAACTTTGTCCATGTTTCGTATTTCATAGAACAAGTCGAACACGTGAGGTCACGCCTTGCCTTTTCGCGGGCAATTTCAATACTAACGTTTGGAGTAGACTTCGGATTATGAACTCGTTTAACATGATTATTTAAATGTTCCTTTTCTTTAAATTCCCGCGAGCATGTCAAGCAAATGACGGTAGTCTTTGGTTTTTTAGGAAGAATTTCAGCGGTAACGCCTAAGGTGGAATTCGAACTATGGACTCGTTTCAAATGCCTATTTAAATTTTTCTTTTTTTCAAGTTCTACAAAACAAATCGGGCACGCTAAATCACTGAGGACCGAACCGTGGGCAAACTTCTGATGCCTGTTTAAACCTCTACTGTGTGTAAATTCCCTCGAACAAATGGGACACACTTTGTGGAGATCTTCGATGTGCTTTAAACGGAGGTCTGCTGTTGAGAATATGACATGACAAAGTCGACAAGTGGGTGGTTCACTCAGGTTGTGAACTTCTTTCCAGTGGGTAAACAAAAATTGAAACCTTTTTTCAGAAGGAAAGGAGAGTGGTTCGGGGCAAATAGGACAAGTTAGTTCCTTTGTATCTCGATTTCGGTAGGCCATCCATGTCCATCCCTCAGTTTCCGTCGAGGCGATGTTGTTGCTATTGGAATTCATGTCAGAATTTGCATCCCTGACTCTGTCTTGCGCCTGTGTCGCAAAATTTGAGGTGCTTTTTCCAACATCTGCGTTCGCTTTTATAGGCGCATGTGCTGTCTCGTCTCTGACTTCCACATTAGTTGGCGCATGCGCTGATTCGTCTTTAATTTTCAATTGGTTGGCGCATGTGCTGTTTCTTTCTCAACTTCCATATTAATTGGGACAAGCAATGTTTCGTCTTCGGCTTTTAAATTATTTGGCGCATGCACTGTTTTTTGTTTATACTTTACAATAATTTGCGCATGCGCTTTGCCGTCCTCAATAATTGGCGCGTGCGCTGTTTGGTCTTCAACTTTCAAGTTAATTGGAAAATTCACTGTTTCGTCTCTGACTTTTACACTAGTTGACGCATGCGATGTTTCTCCTGCGACCTGCACATTAGTTGGCGCCTGCGTTACTTGGCATTGAACTTCTACTTTAGCTGGCGCATGCCCGGTGTATTTAGGGTCCCTCGACGTGATCACTATTTCATCTTGCGTATCAATTTGAGCATGATTATGATGAGTATATTTCGTATCTTCTGTGTGCCTGTCTGTCACTTCCGTTTTAACCTGCGCATGCTGAGTACATCTGATGGATGCATCGCGGCCAACTGAAGTCTCATTCTGAGCTCCGAGTCCGAAATACTCTTGCAGGCAGTGAATGAGTTGTGAAATGTGTTCACTTCTTAAAAATCCAACGCCATATGATGCACTGCTACCTGTAATACAATTAACAGGTGTTTAAATGTTTCTGTTCAAGTTATTAAGAATTTTAAATAATTATATGGTATTGGTATTGATATGCTGATGTAATTGTGCGTACGAGACACGATGTTCTGAATCTGCTGGGTGCAGTAACGACTGGAGTCACGAACCTTTTGAAACGCCCGAGAAGAACTAAAGTCACTTTTTGTAATGACAGCCACACCAAACAAGAGCCCGTCGGAATTTCTAAATTGAACTTGACAGCAGTCTTCACCTGCCCCGGTCATAATCACCACCAGCTTCCCACGCCAGTCAGGGGCAGAAATATTCCATGCTGAAGCTCTTTATAATTGTCGACCAAAATGAAAAACAAAAATGAATTTATTTTTTGGGAAGACACAGCGAACTAAAATATTTGTGATGCTGAAAATGCAATCCAATGCAAATTCAAAGTTACAAATGCTAATATGTGTAATAGGATTGAAGCCTTGAAAGTATTGAATGTAGGTAATGTACTAAAAGATATTTAGTTCGCACTATCACAGTAATATGAAATACTTTGTTACACTCTTAGAAAAATTAGAATTAGAAAACGAAGCAAAAAAAAACACTTATGATGGCGTCATTTGTAGACGGTTCCGTTCAGAAGTTAATACAAAATTAAACATCTTGTGCATGTGCCAATATAATTAAATGCAAGGTATTTTACAATTTCCAAGTTATACTGTTTATAGGTTTGAAAATATTTATTTAAATGTAATATGCTATAAACTAAATTCGGTTAACAAAAATTCACACTAATAGTTTGAACTATAATATTATACAGATATAACCAAATTCTACTGAAACTTTTAAGAATAATTATAATTAGAGAAGGATACTAAAACATGAGTGTTACCTGTGAAAATTATCGTGAATAAAATTTTGAGGAATTTTGTACAAAAATACTGGATCAATTTTCAGTAGCAATTTTCCTACTGCGACTGCGACTTCCGAACTCCCCACATTAATTTTTGAAACTTTCATTTCATTATTATTCGATTTAATGCTTATAAAACACACTGGGGTATCAATTTGAAAACATACCTACTAGTCACACTTGATTTTATTACATTTGCTAAATTACAAAATTGTGTTTAGTACCTAAATAATCAAACAGTAAAAAGGAGTTGAAACAATTTAGAAAGTTTATTTAATGGCAAAAGCTAACAACTCAACAATGTGAACAGCTGATTCTGATTGTGATTCTGACTCAAGGTCATCAGAGTTCCAATTATATTTGCCGGACTGTATGTAGGTAGGTACGCACGCAAGTACTTTTCTACCAAGGATGACAATTCTTGGTATAAATGCGATTGGTGGCGATTTTTGATTGCTTTGCTCTGTTGCTTGATTGCTTTTGTTTATTAATACTAATTGCTAATACAATTACTCATGAATCCTGATGGACGTATGTATTGATTCTTTACGATTTGAAGAATTAACCAGCCGCATTTTATGACGGACATAGCCAGCTTTTGGCACAAGATACAGTTGAAGGGAGACTAAATTACGTAACTGCTAAAATGCATAATTATGAAGTAAGTACCGTTAATTGTACCGTAATGCCCCAAATGTCATTCGTGAAAACGGGAGAAGTTACCAATTTGAATTTGATGCACATATTTCAGGGTCCGGGGTGGTTTCAACCGCTGACTATTGATAACAAGTTTTAACCGGTTGATAACCGACTAAAACCATGGCCCTCTGAATTTTCGTTTTTGGGGCAAAACGGCTTTTACCGGCTAAAACTTCTTAAAAAGCTTAAAATTGAATTAAAAATTGTGACTTGGAAAATATTTTATTATTCTTATTTCGCTTAAGGTTAAAACAATATCTTTTGTGAAGAAGCAAAATGACCCATATCCATTTGTGGCTAAAAACTATATAAGCATTTAAATAGAACATTTTGCACTTTTCAAAAACATGTAATAGAATATTTTGCACTTTCTAAAAATATGTAAAAAGAACATTGTGCACTTTTCAAAAAAGTGTAAATAGAACAATTTGCGCTTTCAAAAATATGTAAATAAAATATTTTGACTTTCAAAAACATGGAATTGGAACATTTTGCACTTTCAAAAACTAGCAAATAAGACATTTTAAACTTTTGAAAAACTTTTAACATTTTACGCTTGTTTCTCATTTTTCTTTTATAACATAGCTCATTTTGATTCCAGCTTAAATTGGATATAAGTCATTCTGGTTCTTCACAGACGATATCTAGAATGTTTAAGTACATACTGATGTTTTGCTTTAGTCTTTTGAAATGTAATCAGGCAAATATGAATAAGCTAGGATTATTTTGGTCGACGAGTTTTAAATTTTTTTAACGTGAAATTTAATTATGGGATTATTAACAGTTTTAATTTTTTCTGTATTATGTGAAAGTGGAAAAATATTTAAAATAATACTTATTTGTAGGAAGTCTACAAGTTTAGTACAAAATATTTTGTTTCCTAACAATCATGCTCATTTAATATAACCCAATCAATAATTATATATCATCATATTCATGTTACAGAGTAAAACCTAATTTGAAATAACAAGTAGTTTTTTTTGCTCAATGCGATGGTTAATTAAATAACAATTACAATCTTTAAAACACACTGAATTCATTTGAAATGTTTTTATCCTTGCTTTCATTAGTATTCAAGCAATATTCAGCATATCGTGTGTGAAGAACCAAAATGACCCATATCCAATTTAAGCTACGATCAAAATAAGCTATGTCATAACAACAAAATAAGGAACATTCGTAAAATTTTATATCTACATATTTTTGAAGTGTAAATTGCTCTATTTACATGTTTTTTAAAAGTGTAAAATGTTCCATTTAAATTTTTTTTTTAAATTGGAAAATATTCTATTTAAATGCTTTCAAGACATGTTTTAATATTTTTGTAGATATTGGATATTGTTTTTAGCTACAAATGGATATGGGTCGTTTCGGTTCCTCACAGAAGATATGCTGTTGTAGGTCTTTCAGTGTATGAAATTCTTACTACATAGTTAGAAAAATGATCCGCCGGTATAGAAAGATCATTTAATATGGTAATTTTTGGACATTTTAAAAAATTCAAAAAAAATTTTCTTAACATTTCTTGATTTTTTAATAGACATTTTGACAAACAGAACAAGAATAAATTACAAAATTTTAAAAAATCCATTTTTCAATTTTAGTGAACGAATTGAGCAGTCAATTACATAAATGTTTTACATTTGGTTCTGTGGTTTCGGTTTTAACGATTTCAGCTGTATCGCTTAGGGTCGATTTCGGATTATGACCACCTTTAACATGTTTATATAACTCTGTCCATGTTTCGAATTTAATACAACATGGCAAGCACGCGAGACCAGCATTTACAATTTCGCGGGGAGTTTTAACATTAACGCTTGGGGTTGAATTCGGATCATGAGCTTGTTTAACATGATTATTTAAATGTTCACTTTCTTCAAATTCCCGCGAAGACGTAGCGCTAATGAGAGTGGATTTTTGTTTTTTGGGGGGAATTTCAGCGGTAACGCTTGAGGTAGAATTCGAATTATGGGCCCGTTTAAAATGATTATTTAAGTTTTTCCTTTTTTCAAATACCTCCGAACAAGTCAAGCAAATGACAGAAGTCTTTGCTTTTTTGGGGGGAATTTCAGCGGCAACGCTTGGGGTGGAATTCGAATTATGGACACGTTTCAAGTGCCTATTTAAATTTCTCTCTTTTCCAAATTTTATCTTACATGTTGGGCAAACTAATTCGCGGGAGTTGGGGCCAGTCCAGGGGTGGGCCAATTTCAAATGGGTGTCCAAACTTGTATCTCCAGCAAAAACCATGGGACAAATGGGACACACCTTATGGTGGTCCTTGATGTGCCTTAAACAAAGTTCTGGTGTTAAGAAGATGACATGACAAAGTCGACAAGTGGGTGGTTCACTCACGTCGTGAACTGTTCTTAAGTGGTGAAACAAAAATTTTAACTTTTTTCTAGGAGGGAAGGTGAGGCAAAAAGGGCAAGTAAGTTCATTTGTGTCTAAATCTCGCAAGCCCGTCCATGTCCATACCTCAGTTTCCATAGACGCAATGTTGTTGATATTGGAATTCATGTCAGAATTTGCATCCCTGGCTCTGTCTTGCGTGTGTGCTACAAAATGTGAGGTGCTTTTTGCAACTTCTGCGTTCGCTTTTATTGGCGCATGGGCCGCTTGGTAGTTGACTTCTATTTTATTTGGCGCATGCGCTGGTCCCACTTCAACTTTCGAATTAAATGACGCATGCGCTGTTTCGTTCTCAACTTCTACATTATTTGGCGCATTGTCTGTTTCATTCTCAACTTCTACATTATTTGGCGCATGCGCTGTCTCGTCGTTAATTTTAAAATTGGTTGACGCTCGCGCTATTTCGTTCTCGACTCCTACATTATTTGGCGCATGTGCTGTTTCGGTCTCAACTTCTACATTATTTGGCGCATGTGCTGTTTCGTTCCTAACTTCTAAATTATTTGGCACATCTGCTGTTTCGTTCTTAACTTCTACATTATTTGGCGCATGCGCTATCTCGTCGTTAATATTCAAATTGGTTGGCGCATGTGCTGCTTCGCTCCTAACTTCTACATTAATTGAAGCAAGCGATGTTTCGTCTTCAACTTTCACATTAATTTGCGCATGCGCTGTTTCGTCTTCAACTTTTACATTAATTTGCGCATGCGCTGTTTTGTCATCGCTTTCTAAATTAGTTGGCACATGCGCTACTTCGTCTCCGACTTTCACATTAGTTGGCGCATTTGATGATTCTTCCCCTTCATGGACGTCAGTTGACGCATGCTCTGCTTCGTCTTGCACTTCCACTTTAACTTTAACTGGCTCTTGTCCGGTATGGTTAGTGTCCATCGGTGTTGTGGCTTTTTCATCTTCCGTGTCAACTTGAGCCTTATCATGATGAGCGCATACTTCAGATCTTCCGTGAGGTCGTCTGTCACTTCTGTTTTAATTTGCGCATGCTCAGTACATCTGATTGGTGCATCGCCTCCAACTGAAGACTCATTCTGAGATTCGCGTCCGAAATACTCTTGCAGGCAGTGAATGAGTTGTGAAATGTGTTTACTTTTTAAAAATCCAACGCCATACACGGCACTGTCACCTGTAATAATGCAAATTTAAAAGGTAAATTAAATTTACCCGTTTAAGTTATCAAGAATTCCCAGTTTTAAGCGATGACTTATTAGCAATACATTGTTAGTGTAGGGGGGTTTAAGGGATCGTCCATAAATGATGCCACACCGGTTAGGTCATTGTGTCTGGTGTGGTAATAAATGATGTTATACCATTTTAAAGATAGCTGCAATTTAAAAGTGATGACAGTGGGGGGCGGGGGGTCCTACTTTAGTTTTAAGTTTGGTGACGTCATTTATCCCTTTCTACAGCTACTGATTGCTTCCTAATAAATTGAGGTGATGGTGCGTATACCTGATACGGTGTTCTGAATCTGCTGGGTACAGTAACGACTGGAGTCTTGAACCTTTTGGAACGCCCGATAAGAACTGAAGTCACTTTTTGTAATGACAGCCACACCAAACAAGAGCCCGTCGGTATTTCTAAATTCAGCTTGACAGCAGTCTCCACCCGCCCCGGTTTCATTCAATAGTAGCTTCCCACGCCAGTCAGGTGCAGAAATATTCCATTCTGAAGCTCTGTATATTACATAGTGAAAAAAAATGCAAAAATAAAACGAAATTATTCTTTGCTTAGAAACACCGAATTTAAGTACCTACCTATGCATGATGTGGACAAAAGGAGTTGAATGTGACAATTATTTTCCTTGAGCCATAACAATAGTTATTGTCCGTGAAGAACCAAAATGACCTATATCTATTTTTAGCTAAACAAATATCCACTATCTACCAAAATATTGAAACATGTCTTGAAAGAATTTAAATGGAACATTTTGCACTTTTCAAAAATATGTAAATACAACATTTTACACTTTTCAAAAATATGTAAATACAACATTTTACACTTTTGAAACACATGGAATTAAAACATTTTGCACCTTTTCAAAAACATGTAAATTGAACATTTACGTTTTTCAAAAAACATGTAAATAGAAAATTTTACACTTTTCAAAAACTTCTAATTAACATTTTACGCATGTTCTTCATTTTGTTTTTATGACATAGCTCATTTTGATTCCAACTAAAATTGAATATGGGTCATTTTGATTTTTCGCAGACGATATGTACAATCTGTATGTACCTATACCAGCAGAACATTTTGCAAATACAAAGTTACAATTGTTCATAACAAGCTTATAACTTTGAAAGTATTAAATGAAATGCACTAACAAATATTTTGTTCACACAATCAGATAAGCAAATACCAAATACACTACTCACACGTTTTAGAATAATTAGAACTAGAGACGAAGGATACTAAAAAATTAGTGTTACCTGTGAACGTTATCGTGATTAAACTGTTCTGGAACTCTGTACACAAATACTGGATCAATTTCCAGTAGCACTTCTCCTTCTAAACTCTCCACATTTATTTTTGAAACCTTAATTTCACTCATCATTATTATTTAATGCTCCTAAAACACTGGGGATATTGATAATTATTTTAAAATGTACCTAGTCACACGCACTTGCTTTTAATATCTTTGATAATTTTAAAAAAAAATTAATGTAGTTTTGTTTTTGTAAACTTATGCGAAGACTTTGAATGGGCGAAGTTTTATGAAAACCTATAAAATCTTCACATGAGTTTATTATGGCAAATTGAATTTGAAAAGTAAAGTCCGAGAGACAAGTAAGTAGGTGTTGCTCCGTTCAGTTTTCAATTGTTCTCTTCATTTTTCTCTCTCCGTCTTTTACTTAGTTCGCGTATAGAATTTTGGTATATGTAATTATATACTCCACGTACCGTGGACGGACATATGCACTGAACCAATGGGTAGTATTCATACGTATCACAGTACTATAGGAATAATACAGTATAATCTGATTCATCCGGTATGCCGGTATTGAGAAACGAATATGCCAACGTTTCACAAATAAGGCAATAAAACGAAAAAGGTTCGTTGACAAACCTAATAAAAGGACTTGAGGCTCAAATTCCCTCAAGTCAGCTTAAAATAATGCTCAATACTCAATACTTTTGTATAGAAAGGCTTACTAATTTACACTTCTTAAAAGTTCACACAATAATTTAGAAATATTCATCTCCATGTTAATGGAGATATTAGAATTGGTCACCAAGTAAAATTGTGTCGAGATGACTCGATTTTGCTTTTAAACCAAGAGAGAAAGAGAAATTTTATTCAAAAACATAAACTTAACAACACTGTCCGCCAATGAGGGTAGCCTATTTAATAGACACAGTATACGTTACACAAAATCAACAGCACAATCCGTTATTACTAGTCTAAAGGAATTTATAGGTTGGGGATTTCCCTAATACTGCTGTTGTATTAGGTTAATTTTGAATACCCAATAAATGTATGATAGCAATGGGACAAAAAAACAGGTGAGTGCTAAAGGAACAATTTACACCGATTGAATCGTCTAAGTGCAAAGGTCTCATTCATAATGTAATGAAATTCAATTATACACTTTTATTCGGGGCCAAAATCTGTGAATCGTGATAATTAATTCATAATATATTATAATATAGTAACAAGAAATAATGTCGAAGTGTGTGTATTTACATTAGTACACAACTGGAATTGGACTTGTGAAAAATACAAAGTACAGTTAAACACAATTATTGTGCTACAGCATTTTTCTCTGCTATTTCAAGAATACCATGACAAACCTTAAACTATTTCTAAATTAGTATTACACTAATTAAAGTTAGTTAATTAAAATTAACTATTTGTACATCGTACGTGTAAAACACATATGTGAAAAAACTTACTTAAATATCATGTACCGTAGACAATCATTACAGTGCAATCCACGAAGAACTTCATTTATATTTACACGATTTCTTAAACTAATTGCAATTTCATCTATAACACAAATATGCAAATTATTTACACTGCATAATTAAGTGCTTCAAAATATAAGACGCCGAAGTAGAAAACGGACTTCTTCTAGGACAAATTTATACTATAAAATTACTGTGATTATAATATTATTATTATGTTGGAAACTCAAAGAATGTAATTTGGATCATAATGATTCTTTAAATGGGAGTTAAGACTGGATCTGGATTTGAATGTAGACGGACAGTTTGGATATGGACATGGGAATGGCCGGGCATCCGAGTGAATTCTGAAATGACCTGAGAGATGTGACTTCGTTCGGAAGGAGCAACCGCATATTTCACAACTAAATGGTCGGTCCCCCTCCCCCCCACTTGCATGAGTTTCAATGTGTCTCTTTAAATTGCAGCTCCGGATCATTGTGGAGCACTGGGAACATTCTACCATGGAGCTTCGGTCTCCTCTGGGACGATACATTTTGTACTGAGGCTGAGACCGGGACCGGACAGGAACCGGAACCGGGACCGGTACCGGTACCGCAGCTCCTTTCTTACTTCTATTTTTTCTCTGACTCTGCTGAAGCTCACACAATAAAGTTACATGGGTTCTTAACTGCTCTGGAGTTCTGAATTGTTTCGAGCACGTTTGACACTGGTAAATATTCGGTTTTCTTGAAGCAATTTGAATTTTTGAAGTTGACGTAGCAGATGGAGCTTGAGCAGTATTTCCTGAGGTTCTGGATCTTGTAGCAGTTGGAATTCTGTTTGCCGATGTCGATGTGGAAGTGGAGGGTTGGGGTGGGGGTGGGCAGTCATTGTCATCTTCATCGGCTAAACAAATTATTAGTTCTTCGTCGTCACCTTCGGCTTCATTGTAGAATTCCTGTTCCGTCCCCGTTTCCGTTTCTAGAATAAATAATGTTGGCTTGGACTCGGGATCATCCGGATCAGTGTCAATATGGGACAAGGGATCCTGACCTAGGTCAACTTGTCCTTGAGCAAAATCTTGACTGGGATCCACATTATTGTCAGGATCCGACGCGAAACTAGAACGTGTGTCATCGTTCTCGTTCCCGTCATCGTTGTCATGGTAGTAGTTTCTGTAGAACTCGTCTTCATTTTCATCGTCATCTGCTGTCTGAAGAACTGACTCAGAAATGGAGCTGAAGGGGATATTCGGATTCGGATTCGGGTCCAGTGGCTCCTGTTTTACTTTGAAAGCATTTTTATTAGTGGCTGTCTCTGAATGGAATATTTGTTGTGTGTCATCTCCAGAATCGCTTCCACTAATAAAAAAAGCAATGAAAAGGCTTTTTAGTGGTTAAATATTCCATAATATCAAATATATGAAATCAAAAATTCCGTGGATAGTTTTTGTGTGTGTGTAGATGCAATGTCGTCTATGATGAACTTAAATGTCCCATATCCATTTTTAGCTACATGAAAGAAACATCAACTAGGTACATATCTACAAAAATCAAAAATATTCCGATATGTCCTGAGAATATTTAAATAGAACATTTTGCACTTTTCAAAAACATGGAATTAGAGCATTTTGCACGTCTTCAAAAACATGAAATTAGAACATTTTGCACCTTTTCGAAAACATGGAATTAGAAAATTTTGCACCTTTTTGAAAACATGTAAATAGAACATTTACGTTTTTCAAAAAATTCTAATTAACATCTAACGCATGTTCCTCATTTTGATTGTAGCTTAAATTGAATATGGGTCATTTTGGTTCTTCACAGACGATATGGGAAACTGAAACTGAAATCGAAAAATTGTTTGTTTCTTACTTTGATTGAATAGGTGAAGACTTGTTGGTCGTTATCATCTGTAGTACAGATTCTTCAAAAACAATAGCTCCAATTTTGCTTAATTCGATGGAATGCTGTTGAATTTTATGAATGCAGTATTTGTCCACTGAGGGAAATAGAACACTGCAGAATTTACACATGTACCAGACGCGCACTGAACCCATTGAACAATCTTGACTCATTTTCTTAAGTTTGATTTGTAGGTGTTTCTTCTACCGATTATAATGACGAAAATCACAATTACCTACTACACATAAATAGTTACTAACAACTAATTAAAGTCAACAGTCTTTTAAGCTGTAGTTGAATAATTTATGTAGATTATAGCCTAATCTCGAATCTTGCAACATCCGCTATCGATAACAGGTTTATTCATATAATTACTGCTGACTGCACTGAAAATATTGAATTTTATAATCATTCGAAATTGAAAGGTCGGTGATGTTGATTGACGTCGGTTGATGGTGGAAACTAGTTAGCATTAGTCAGTTTGATATAATAAAATATGTAATGCGCTGTTTGATAATTGACACAGCTGACAGTTGAAATCAAACCGCATGTCAGTGTCAGTGCATAATGAACTGTAAAACAGCAAATTCTATTTTAATAACGCTCAACGGCTCAACCGCCAACCTTGGGAATGGCAATTTTGATACGTGAAGTATTAAGCTTTAAGAAAAAGAATAAACTGAACCTTTATTCGATGTAACTAATAACAATTTCAAGTTGAGCATTTAATTAATTAGGTGAAACCTCATGCTTACAATGTTTCAACTAAGAACCTTTTAAACCGATGACCGAGCCGAACTTTTAACCAATTTCAAATTCCAAATTAATTTCCTTCTCACTTTTTTCGAATTTCAAACTTGGCGCTCGGAGTGTAGTGAAGTCTGGAATGTTGAACCACTACTGAAAATTACTACTTACCAAGTAAAAGTAAAAGTCTGTAAAAGTAAAAGTAAATTGAACTAAAAGTTACACGTTATATTGCAGTATTAGTGAGCACATAACCGGAGCCGAGTACACTGAAAATCAAACGTTCATGTTTCATGCAATTAACTTACACATAGGTGATATAAATAAAGACGCTTCGCCTAAATGTGAACAAGGGCACAAGTGTGAACTTGAACGATGAGCATTTTTATTTTAAAAAAAATTAAAATCTTAATTTAAGTTATGTGCTTTACGGAGTTCTTTATTAGAGAGAGAGAAAGTAAATGCATTTATTTACACTGGTACTACAATAGTACTTGCCAAGGAGGCACAGTAACAAACAAACATGTTGTAATTTACAATTAAATTCTTTAAAACAAATTTTTTCTAGTTTCCGTTAATATTAGTATACAGTACATTTATTTTTTTTAAGTATCATTATTGTATACATGATTGTGGGCTATTCTGTGAGATCCACGGATCACTGCTACTATAGTATCTTTTATCATCTGGTGCGGCAGGATAAACTTCTTTTTGAAATCCAACACAGCAGATACTAATTTGAAATATTGTTGAAACTTTCCACGTTTTATTGAAAATGTTCTATATTTCCCACATATCGTCTGCAAAGAACCAAAATGACCCATATCTTTGGATGACTCTTCTTTGGACCCTCTACCCGTCGACACTAGCTTAAGCTTAAGTTGACATAGTGGTGTTGGAACATGTATCACTATATAGGCAATCCCTCGCCAACCCAATAATAATAATAAAAAATAATATTCATTTGTAGCTAAAAACAATATCCACTACATTATCTAAAAACATAATGAAATAACAATAACTATATTTTCAAAACATGCAAATAAAACATTTTGAGCTTTTCAAAAAGCATGTAAATAGAACATTTCACACGATTCAATAACATGTAAATAGAACATTTTACACTTTTTAAAAACTCATAATTAACATTCTACGCATTTTTCTCATTTTTTTATGACATAGCTCATTTCGATTGCAGCTTAAATTGGATATGGGTTATTTTGGTTCTTCACGAAAGATATTCGGCTGTTCACGTTTAGGCACAATTCTCTCTAATTGCTTTTTATTAGAAATGAACTTTTCACTTACGAGCTTTCAGTACTCTCAAAATAGATACAAAAATATGGTAAATAAAGTAAATATAGTAAAATTAAATTAGGAGAAGTTAGCATACAAACTTGTATTTTTTAAATTGTTTTATTGCTTTTTTTTAAGTATGGAGGTGGAGGTAGTTTTGCAGTACTTTAATTTTAAATTTTATTCTGTACAAGTTTGAAGAAAATCATTTTATAATCATTTTAATTTAGCACTAGATAGAGGCTACCATAACTATTGTGTATTTATCTCTAACAGTCCATTTTTTGTCACTACCACTACAAAGTTACAAATTACTAACTCTTAAACTTGAATAAATGCTAATTAAATGCACTAGTTTCTAATACACTTGTACACATTATAATAAATAATTACCGCCTTGAGTACGCTAACTATTGGAGTGAATTACTTAATACGCAGAATCATAAACACCAATTCCTTAAAAAATTATTTTGTCATTGTATTCAACTGTATATAACTCGTTTGTACCAGTTCAAACTTTTTGGTTGGATATGGAGATGGAAATGGCGTGATAAAACTAATTAAATGTAATTGGGTGGATTCACTTGTAAGTAAAATTATTATAGTACTAACCACAACACAAAAAATGCATTTTAATTAATTAATTAATTAGTGAATAGTGTTATCCTAGGTACTTCTAAATATAGGACAAAAAAAATATTTATATTTATTTAGTAATATAGTGTTATTTTTGCTTCACAATTAAAAACTTAATTACGTACTCAAAATTAGAGCACAAGGAAAAACAAAAATACCAAAGTAATTTCACGATTATGAAGGCTATAATTGCAAATCATTTTCAATAACAGCAAATGGAGAATAATTTACACAATAATACATTTTGCAAACTCTACAAAGAAAACGTCCAAGAACAAATAGCTTACAAAAATGGCTAAAAGGTCAAAGGTCAAAAATACAAGGTCAAAGTGGTAATAACAATTTTTGTGTCGAATATCAACTATAAGACGGAGGTTTTTTTA
Organism: Dicyrtomina minuta; assembly: GCA_949802685.1. Taxonomy (NCBI): domain Eukaryota; kingdom Metazoa; phylum Arthropoda; class Collembola; order Symphypleona; family Dicyrtomidae; genus Dicyrtomina; species Dicyrtomina minuta. The sequence goes on along the minus strand of OX461808.1, from coordinate 87,953,477 downwards.
ACTGCTGCTGCGAGACATCCTACGTTTTTGTAAACTGAATATCGCCAGTGAAGAATCAAAGCCATTTCAATCATAAGCCATTTCCCTTTTTACTTAGCTAAAAACAATATCGTCTGTGAAGAACCAAAATGACCCAAATCCGCTAAAAAATATTCACTATCTACAAAAATATTGGAACATGTCTTGCAAGCATTTGAATTGAATATTTAGCACTTTTAAAAAACACGTAAATTAAACGGTTTGCAATGTTCAAAAACATGTAAATAGAACATTTTGGAATTTGCTAAAACATGAAAATAGAACATTTTGCCCTTTTAAAAGACTTGTAATAAAACATTTTAGACTTTTTAAAAATATGTTCATAGAACATTTTGAGCATTAACACATTAAAATAGAACAATTTGCACTCTTCAAAAACTCTTAATTAACATTTTACGCATTTTCACATTTTGCTTTTATGGCATAGCTCATTTTGATTCTAGTTTAAATTGGATTTGGTTAATTTTTGTTCTTAACAGACGATATGGAATAACTATCTACAACAACAACAAAATCACGATTTTAAAAGGCATCTAAAATACATGGAACATTTCACACTATACCAAATCAAGCAAATCGAAGAATTTTAACTTTTCAAAAGCATGGAAATATTAAATTTTTGCAGGTTTCTAAAACTCCTATTTGACATTTTTACTCATAACCTTTTATTTTACTGAGACAAGTGAACGATATGGTCTCTTTTAATACTTCACTCACGAAATAATTGACAACGCAAGTGTGTTGGTTGAGTTTTACTGGAGCATTTCAATTAAATCTTCGTGAAAAGTTCTGATATGTTGTCTCAGATTCCTTCGATACTTAAATACAGATTCGCAATCTGGAGATGGGCAACTAAATGGTCGCTCATTCGTATGAGATTTTGCATGTTCCTGAAGTTGGGAATTGATTCGGAAGCCAAAACCACAAATGCTACACACAAATTTTTTATTCGGATCTCCGACGCAGATTTTGTGAGCTTTGAGGTGTCTCTTTAAATTGCAGCTCTTGATGATTGCAGGACAGAGGTAGCATTTGAGCATCTGGTCGTTTCCAGTTCCACCAAGTGACTTTTTTTCAAGCGATATTTTTCCCCCAGATCCAGTTTCGGTTTCGTCACCGACTGCTGCGGCTACCACAGACCGTTTTTCTTTAACTTTACTGTAAAGGTGACATTTTGCCACATGCATCCCTAATTGCACTTTGGACAAGAATTGTTTTCCACAAAACTGACACTGAGGTTTTTTGGGTGAGGGTGGAAATGCTTTACTTTTTACAGCTGAAAAAGTTTTTTTAGTTAAATTCATAGATGATGTTGCTAATTTTGCTTTTGTTGGTGTTGGTGTTGGTGGATCGTCATCGTCTAAACAAATTATGTCACTGTCGTTATCGTCATTGTTATCGTCACTTTCAAAATTATTTTGATCGTAAAATTCCTGGTGCTGGTGAGCCGAAGATATTTCAGAAGAGGGAGGGCCATATTCTAGCGGATCATGATAAAGGCGAGACGCTTTCCCATGGCTGGAATCCGCATCTTCATCCTCGGATCCCAAACTTGCCTCGGTTTCATCGTAGTAGTTAATACTGTAGCCTGCATTTGTTTGGGGCATGTAGACTAAATTTGTTGAACAGGAGGGATTTTCCTCTGGTTGTTCTTGGTCATATGTTTCGAAGTCGGTTTCGGGTTCATTTGCATTTTCCATCCATTCGGTTTTTAACTCAGAGTGAGACTGCCCATCACCATACGTCAATGCTAACATGCTGACAGGATTAGGACTATTAATTAGCGGGTTCTGATTATTTATTGTGTTAACTGTTTTTGGAATGGAAATATTATTTGGGGAAGGGGATTTCTGCTTTGGTTTTGGTTTCAGCTTCGGTGGCTTTCTTTTAACTGCATCATCTCTGTCCTTCAAAAGCTTGCTTAAGTTTGCGGTCTCAGCTGGAGCTGGAGCTGGAGCTGGAGCTTCATATCCAAAACTATCAAATAAAACAAGAGTTTAATTTGTATTTAGCAACTATTCTACGTTTAATTGTAATTAATTTTAAAATGTGAATATTTTTAGAAACTTTTCTCGTAATTTTAAGCTCTATGAAATAAAACAATGTGAAATGTGGAATAATTAATTAGGTTGTAGTAAGTAAGTACTTACTTGGATCCATTGGAATTAGAATTTTCATTCTCATCTGCCGGTTCTAAAAAAGACTCTTCGAATACGAAACTTGCATTTTTGGTAAATTCCAGATAATGATACTCAATTTTATGAGCACAGTATTTTTCCACAGACTTAAATAATTGTAAACAGACTTTACAGAGGTAGGAGACGCGGAGTGACACTGTAGTCTTTTTACTCATTTTGAAATTAATGATGTAACTATTGTAAGTATTTACTTACTAGTTAGTGTCAATAGTAGTTATTACTTTTGGGTTTTGGACTTGGAACAGGAAAAGGAACCCTAAACACTGATTATGAATTAAAAGGTTTCACAATTACAAGACGAGATGAAAGATTTTAATAAAAGTTAGTTTTTACAATTAAAAGTGTACAGACTAGGAGCTGTACAGCTACTTGTGGGAATATTCACAGTTGACTACGTCCGATCATTTTATTCAAATATCGAGCTTTTTTAATTTAATGCAATGGATGTAATTATGACGAGTTTAACAGTTATTTAATGGAATCGAGTTAACATTCGATTTCTTGGGTGTTGGGACAAGCCAAGCCACAAGTCACTTGCCACAGTTATGTAGGTAGTTATAAAACTTATTTTTTCTCATTCTCTTTTAAAACGGAAAGAAAGTAGGCAGCCGTTTAAAGTGGATATATTATTAACCAGCGACGAAGTAGCTACTTAACTAATTACTAAAATTAGGTTTGCACTGTTGACTGTAATGCTTTATGATTACAATTTAATGGAATAATTGACAATCGAATTGAGATTAAGAAATTGATTTTTTTAGTGAATTGAAGTTTCAAACTTTGAAACGTGGCGCTTGATGTGCTGCGAAGGATTACTAGGGCAGAAATCTAGAAAAATTGGGATGCAGAATTTGTCGAGTAAGTCGAGTTTCCAGTTTTCCAGTATTCCAGTACTCCATGCATCATGCATGTAGACAGGTAGAGGTGGGATTTGTGGGTTTTGTTGGGCTCAGGCCGCTTGGGTTTGGGCGTTTGGGTTTTAGGTTGGGACTTTTGGGGGACTAATATCAGCAGGGTTGATCTGGCTTTGGATCTTAGATATGCTAATAATAGGATACTATTAGTATATACGTATTTTGCCTTCCGCCACAAACAATTAAAATTAAATAATGAACAAGACATTTTATTCGATTAAAATATGCGTATCAGTTCACAGATACTAAAAGTAAGTAACTAATCGTAAGTACCTAACAATTAGGAGATAATGGTGACTGGTCCCTAACGGTGATCTGTAAACGCAAATGCTAACTTTAGTCTACTGATGATATTAAACGTTTTAAAGTTTCAACTACCTGTACTTGTAGCTTCAGCTCCGCTTTATTTAAATTCTAACTTCGTAAAATCAAGAAAGTTTTGAAACCTTCTTCTAAAATTGTTTTAAGTCCGATCACTCATAGGAGGATACATTTCGTCTGTGAAGAACTAAAATGACCTATATCCATTTTTAGCTAAAAACAATAGCAAGTATCTACACAAATATTCAAATATGTCTTGAAAGCATTTGAGTAGGATATTTTGCACTTTTCAAAAATATGTAAATAAAACATTTTGCACGTTTTCGAAAACATGAAATTAGAACATTTTGCACTTTTCAAAAACATGTAAATAGGATATTTCGCTATTTTCAAAAAACATGTAAATATAACATTTTACACCTTTTAAAAAATATGTAAATAGAACATTTTACACCTGTTTAAAAATATGTAAATAGAACATTTTACAGCTTTTTAAAAATATGTAAATAGAACATTTTACAGCTTTTTAAAAATATGTAAATAGAACATTTTACACCTTTTAAAAAATATGTAAATAGAACATTTTACACCTGTTTAAAAATATGTAAATAGAACATTTTACACCTTTTTAAAAATATGTAAATAGAATATTTTACACCTTTTTAAAAATATGTAAATAGAACATTTTACACCTTTTTAAAAATATGTAAATAGAACATTTTACACAATTCAAAAGCTTTTAACTAACATTTTACGCATATGTTTCTCATTTTACTCTTATGACATGGCTCATTTTGATTGCAGCTAAAATTGGATAGGGGTCATTTTGGTTCTTCACAGACGATTTTAAATTCTTTTAAAAGCATTTGCAGTAACTACAGATTACATAAAGTTTGTTTTATTGAAATAGGGTATATAGGGAGTTCTCAAAGTGAATGCTTCCAGTTTCAGTTCCAGTTCCAGTCATATCTAATGAGTGTACACAAGTTTTCATGGTTTTAAGACATTTCCCATCCGAAGATTTCCTACCCACGACCAACCCTAGGACATTCTCCACGCATGTAAAAAAAGTATAGTACGGTCTGTCTGTCCTAATCGGGTTCATTTTTTTAAAGCTTCAATAACCTGTATCTTTTGAAGCATATGACTTATAGTAGTGCATGTTGGACCATTGAACTTGTCTCTTAATTCTGCATCTACTTATACATATTTGGTCTAACATTAAAGTTTTCAAGAGACATACAGGCCATTGCCTGAAAAAAAGTGAAAACATTTCAAAGTCCTAATTGCCTTTAAAGGTGATCAGTTTGCTTCAAAAAGCCTTAGCAGTATATAGGAAAAGTACCGTCCTGTAGGTGATACAGTTTAATAATTAAGACACCGGCCACAATTAGGCACCCTCACCCTACATAGGTGGAAAATAAGAATTAAGTATAAAGTACGTACGTACCTACAACTATAAAAAGTGAAAAACTTATGTTTAACTACAAAAATTACTTCATTCGCGTTTTTCGCTCATTGCCCTTTCTTCTTCTATTCTGTGTATGTTGGAAGCGGGAATTTTAAAAAGTATATTTTTGTAAATAACTTGATTAAATATTAAGTATTAAGCTTTCAAACTTTCAACTGGTCCCTTTAATAATGCTGTATTCAATTTCGGTGTTAGAAAAAGAAAAGAAAACCTACTTTTGATTAAAATGCCAAAATTGCCAAGCTTTTAAACATTAATTGTACACGTGCACGTGATTCATCGGTTCAAATGGTTCACGGGTGCTGCATTGTTGGTTGCAAATCTCGGGCTAATGGGAGCTCTCCAGGTGTATCTTATCATGAAATTCCAGTCAACATTGACATTCGAAATATATGGTTTGCAAATATTCGAAGGAAGAATTGGACTCCAACCGATTCGTAAGTACATACTTAGAAAAGCATTTTACCACGTACACACGTCACACGTACATGTTAATTCGTACCTAATTATGCTGTTACACTGTATACTCCCACATCAACAGTACTGACGCTGCGGCCGCCTGTTTTATTATGTTAATTTGTGTTGTTTTCTTCAATTTTCCAGCACGAAAGTCTGCAGCCTTCATTTCGAGCAGTCAGCATATCGAGATGGTATAAAAGTAAGAAAACTCAAACCTGATGCAGTTCCTACAGTATTTCCAACATACCCATCTTACATACAAGCTGAAATCCGAAAGAAATGTAAAAAGCGAAAGGTACCTCAAGACCGAGACCGAGGCCCAGCAGTCAATGGCGTTTCAAGAGGAATACGATTACTGCCCTCAAAATCAGAAAGAAAATTGCCAGCAGCAGAAGGACCAGAAGAATCAGTTCAAAAGGAGCCAGATTTATTGAAAGGCGATGTTGATATAGCCATTAATGAAATGCAATTTGGAAATATTCCATCCCCACGTGTATTTCAAAAAAATTGTGACCGGAACTCTAACCCCATAACCATAACCAACGCTGCTTCTTCTAATAACTCTGCTAACATTCACTTTGTTGAGTCTGACTCTGGCTCCGAGTTTGAGACTGAAATTGAACGCGATCCTTTTGAAAATGTTAAATGTGAATCAGCTAAATCTCCCGCTTCCGATGCATATGGAGATAATAATCCCAGTCAGAGTAATTGCTACCACAATAACATCAGTGCTAATCACAACAAAAACTCACTAAATTCCGATCTGAAAGGCTTAAAAAGCTGTTCTCTTATTAATGTTGACATGGAGAACAATAGCACTTCGATTTCGAGTGAAGCTGTGCTAAAAACTGAATTATTAGACCTAAAGTATGAGGTATAATCTATTGTTTATAGCTACACTCTCCGTACAGAAATCTAATCTGCAGTACAAAGTTAACTGAGTCTCATTAAAAGGGCATTTCGATGGTCTTGATGGCCATGAGAAGCTTCGAAGATAACTTCGAGCGACCGTAGCGTAGTACATCAAAACGGCATCTTGGATTTGGAGAAAGACACCAGTTATCGTTGAGATATTTCGCTAATATTTTGAAGCTCTTCTTATGCGTTCGAAATTTTAGAAGATGTGGGTAACAATGAATCAGATACCTATTGCTTTTTAGATGTACTGCACAGGCAACTCATATGTCGTTTAACATTTTTTAATGCTATTTAGAAGCTGTCTAAGTATTAGATAACTGATACACAAATTTGTTAGATGACAATGGTGGTTAGAAGTACCGCACATGCCGACGAGATGCGGTTCACTATTTAGATGGCCAAGCTATATTGTTTTAGATGCCTTCCGACTTTCAGATGAAGCTCACATGCATTCCAGTAGCCTTCATAATCATAACTTTTAAAATATTATTCACATTACAATATATGCGTTGCTATGAGGGTTGTTTATTTACTGTAATATACTATTGTTGATTATGAAATCTCAGAAATTGATCATTGGAAGTGGCTGTCGTTAGTCAAGTGGCACTGCACGACGACTGCAGACGATGAGATTTCAATTCATAGTCAGATAGTGTGATATAAGTAATTGTTGGAAATTGGAAAATATTTCAAATATTGAGCGTATTTTCATTTTCTTGTTCATATTACGGTACGAGAACAAACGGGCACAAACCAACTAATAATTATGTTTAATTCAAGTGTTTTAAATTTTTTTTACAATACTGAAAATATAAAGCAATTCTATCAGACGTGATTTGTGATACATTTGTTGAAAAAAAACAATGGGTGAGAATAGACTAGTAAAAATTATAAAATAAATTGTTTGCCCTATTTGCTATAATAATTGTAATTTTGTTTCTTTAAATTGTTGTTTTCCTTGTCCACTTAGAATCAGAACCGTAAAAGTGAAAATGGTCTCTATCAAAAATAGTCTGCATGAACCCCGAAGGGAACACACAAATTTTAAAATCATTATCTATCTTTCAGTGGATTTTCAACTGGGTGCATATTGATACTGAGTCCTTTGAAAATTTCCGATTACAAATTTTCTTCAAAATAAAATTGTTGTATTGAAATTAGTATTAAGGTAAAAATAGTTTAATTTTAATAAATAGTAAATCTTTCCTAACAAACGACAACCTGCACGTCTTAATTGAGAGAGAAAACGGTTTATTTACATTAGCATGTGTTCCATTCATCTCAATATTCTCAATGTAGAGGAGCATCTAAATAGATGCATTGCAAGGCATCTCATTTTCAAAGAGCACCTAAAGATTTGCCCGGTGCTGCATCTGATTAGGGGTATTGAAGCGCAACTAAATAATGACATTACCATGCATCTCAGCCTTGAGGGGCATTTAAATATTTATTTCCTAGTACATCTCCGATTCGCACATGATCTAAAAGACACACGATACTCATCTTGCTTATTCTGACAAATTCATCTAAACGATAACTGAATATCACCAGGGACCAGGGCGATATGTTGCGTAGCAACTGAATTATATCTAACTCCAAATTCAGGAATCATCTCATGATGTACTTCAGATTATCGATATATTCTGCACTTCGTGTTCATATCATATGCTTTTCTGACGTCTTTCACATGCTCTTTTACGGAGAGTGTACCTATTACTTATGACTGAAAAGAAAAATGCTAAAATAAAAAATAGGGAAATAAACTTTTTTGAAAATGTGAAAAAAATTTGTAAGGAATATTTAATTGCTGTTATGTATAAAGTTCAAAGTTAATTTACCTTTGAGTTGTGTACTTGTCCTTATAATTTTGTTAGGTAACTGTGCTAAAAAAATGTTTTTGCAAAATAAAATAAATTGCATTATTACATGGTCGGGGAAGAAGCATCTCTGAATATCTTTGCAAAAATTTCTAAATACAAAACCACATCTTTTCTTACATATTTCATGAAGAGTGCCTAGGGTGACTCACGCATGCCTTACCCCGCTGTCTTATATAACACATTAATTATAAGTTCTAATAATTTAATTATTAACGGCATTACTTTAAATTTTCACAAATGACCCTTCAAGCTAAAATCTAATGGCCAAAACATAGTATTAGATGTTCGCGTATTGATTAATATTAGAAAACTAACCCCCGCCCGCGTACTATTAGAGACCCGCGTATGGTTAATTCGGAGAAGCACAGAGGCTCCACAGCGATATGTGGCTAAGGTTTTATTAAAATCTGGTGTCTTTCACGGAACCCTGATAGTAGTAATTAGTAATTTATGTACCATCAATTGTGAGAATAAGACTTTTTGAGTTAGTTTTAAACCCATTTTACTTCCACTTAAAGCTAAATCAAGGTATAAAAATAATCAAGTATTTTGAGAAATGTTAAGTTGTACAATAAAGTTGATACAGTTTTCTTAATTTATGGCTCACATTATGTTACTATGTAATTAGTAGTGACTCATGCAGAATTCTGTAAACGGCGCAATTATTAAAAAATAATAATTTTAATAAAAATGAAATATAACAAACAGCCAAAATGTTTAAGTATAATTGTTAGTTTACTTTTGTAACTATCTAATTTGATCAGGTTGCTTGTAACAGGTCAACTGGTCTGACCATGTATTTGATTTATGACGGAAATGTGGCTGTCAGAATTACTTAGGTGGAAATTACTTTCAGCTTTTATTATGCGTTCAAAATTAAAGTGTTTTTGAGTAGTATTTGAGACCGACTATAGTAACCGTCATAGGGTGGTCTAATAGGTCCTTTTTGGACTCGGTTTTGGCACATCTGCCTGTAATAAAAAAAATAGCACACAGGTGTATAGCAACTCTGTTATAATAATAAACAAAACTTTAACCCATACTAAAACTATGTCTCAATGAAATAGGGTCACCTATGTCATCAGGTCAACTTTCCTTATCTGAGGCATTCCAGGTGAGATAATTATTTCACCACGGGTGAGGGGAGTAGGACCTCCAAACCTTGGTGACCTTATTGCATTGGAACATAGTGCACTTATAGTTTGCACAATATCAGGGCCGGATAATGTGGCCAACGCAGGCAGCCCCCGCTGCTTAAATTTTCGTAAAATTATGTAAATGGGACATTTTGCAAATTTTAAAAATACGTAAAAAGAATATTTTGACCTTTTGAAAACAGGCAAATAAATTTTTTTGCACATTTTCAAAACACGGAAATAAATTTTTTTGCACATTTTAAAAACATGGAAATAAAACATTTTCCACTTTTTTCAAACCAGGTAAATAGAACATTTTGCACTTTTCTGAATCAAGTAAAATAAACATTTTAAACTTTCTTCAAAACGTGTAGTTAAAAAATTTTGCTTTACCAAAGAAAATCATTAATACAATCTAAAAAACTAATGTGCAGGTTATTTCAACACATTTAAAGTACATCTGTACCTTTTCTGTGTTGTTGGTATTATTATTGCTGCCCACGTTTGTCAACTGTTTATTAATTCGATTACGATTAGAAGACGAAGGAACTGGTCCTTTTTTGCCACCGTTATTATTGCTTCCTTTTTTTAAATGGTATTTAAGGCGATCCGAAGCATGGCAAACAAAGTTCATGATTGCTTTTCGAATTTCTTTTTCCGGTGCAGTGGAAGTTGATCGATTCGCATACACAGCATCTGTAAGTTTAACAAAAATAAGCCTATTACATTTTTTAAGTGACAGGTAGCTTATTTGTTTGAGTTTCGGTTCTTCGATTCGATTATCTACGGTACTAGTAACTATAGTTAATAGGTAAGTAATAATTTAAAAGTTTAAAAGCCAACCCAATAATTCTTGTCACAAACTCACCGAAAACAAGCTTATTTATTTCTAAATCTGAAAAACTTTTCTTTTCTGCCGTGCCGCAGTAGCTAAATTTGGTGAGCACTTCGTCTGACAGCATTTTACGTATTATACTGTTGCACATTTCAACAACGTCACTACCGCCAATCAAGGAAAGACACCGAACCTGTGTGAAAGTCGAAAATACCAATTATTTTACTAACTAACAGTTTAAGTTGCATGCAAAATACAGACATGCCTTATTACAGTTGTAGGCGTAAAAGTGTCTTGATTCAAATGTATTATGCAATTAGGAAAAAATAACATATCGCCTGTGAAGAACCAAAATTACTCATTTTCATTTTTAGTTAAAAACAATATCAACTATCTGCACAAATATTCAAGTAATTATGTCTTGAAATCATTTAAATAGAACATTTTACACTTTAAAAAAATATGTAAGTAACTAAATAGAACATTTTACACTTTTAAAAATATGTAAATAGAACATTTTGGACTTTTCAAAAACATGTAAATAGAACATATCACAGTTTTTAATAACTTCTAAATACAACATTTTACAAGCAGGCGTGCTTGGGTGAGCGGTTAGGACTGCAGACTGTAACGAAATTTACAGTCTCAGACCCGGCTTCAATCCTCGGCCACTGCTAATCGTTTACGGCTCGGTGTTGTACGGTAAACGTCACTGGATGGTTGATTGAACCCCAATCTCCTTCGGTGGTCCTTAGTGACCACTACTTACTGTAGGGGCCTAGGGAATGAGACTCCTTTACTGTGGAGGAGGGGACGGGGATAGGTGAAAGGGTACAAAGACCGAGACGATCTAACGCGGTAGCCTCCTATTTCCTCACCCACAGTGACTGGTTGAGTCTGGTTGTATGAACTTCGGTTAAATCGACCCAATGAATAAATTATTATTATTATTATAATACAACATTTTACAGTTTTCAAAAACATGTAAATAAAAATTATTACACTTTTCAAAAACCCTTAATTAACATTTTACGCATGTTTCTCATTTTGGTTTTATGACATAGCTCATTTTGATTCTAGCCTAATTTGGATATGAGTCATTTTTCTTCTTCACAGACGATATGGTTTATTAGTTTAATTGCATAAGGTAAAATTGAATATATTACATACCGCATTTCCACGTAAGGACAAGTCATTAGAAATCTTAGAGTTAAATTCCAGCAAGGATTCTTCTGTCTTAAAAGGGAATCCAAAGCGAAATTCCGTAGCTGAGAGAATTCGATGACCTGGGCCTCGACCTGCGCCCCTAGAATCTAATTTGCGCAAAATTTCCTTACACATGGACTCTATTGACGCTTGTTTTGAATGGATTTCGGCAAAATTTTGAATACAGAGGGTTTTGAAATCTACGAAAAAATTGAAATACTATTACAACTTTGTAAGTAAGCAAAAATCAATTTCATAACGTAGATTATTATTAGGATATTACAAAAATTCTTCACAAAATAAACTTACCTTTAAATTCGTCTGCTAAATCACGTGGATTATTTGAACCTGAAGAACTTTGAGTTAAGTTACAACATGGGTCCAAAATTTCAGGAGCTATTTGAATGTTTTGTAGTTGCTGATGCTGGAGAATGTCACTGTCGTCGTCGATGTAGTTTGTGATGGTTTCCGAAACCGCCGAAGCCGCTGAGCTGTGGTCACTTTCAACCATGGTAGTATTTACAACGTTGTATTCTAAGATTTGGCATTTTATATTTGCGAATGGATCCGTGCTTGTTTCCTCGTAGGTTTCGCCGATGGCAATGTCAATCTTTAAATTATTTAAATCTGACGCAAATTCACCGCTAGAGCTGCTAATAACAGTTGCTGGTACTGGTGCTGGTACTGAAAATGATACGGGCGACTTATGACCTACGGAATGGTATTCATCAATTTTTAATTTTGAAGGAGACCCTTCGGTTTCTTCCTTGATGATCATTTCGGGTACTCCACGTGGGGTGACTGAGTCAGAAACTTCATTTTCTACGGTATTGTTAATACCCGCCTCGGCCTTAATCTTGAAAGTTATGCTGTCTTTGGTGCCGGTTTCGGTGGTGTTGTTCGCCTTCCTTCTTTTTGCAGGTTGTTGGTTCTCATTTTCTTCGCCTAAATGCATCGATGTCGATGTCGATGATGAAACTCTGCCAAAGAAAACAATGCAAAATATTTAATTTTAAAATAAACACTCTTCTAATAATGTTGAGCTACCTTTCAAGTTATCTAAATTAATAACCTTTGTGATTTTAGAAATTCTTGATCCTTGTCCAAGCTGCAAACAGAAGTTATCATGATTTCGTCCTGGATCTCGTAGTAGTTGTGGTCATCTTTTAAATGAATGTCAAATTCAGTTTTTTCCACGAATACCTTGAGACAGAATTTACATTTCCATGCGGAACAAGGGGGGCCCAGGGTGGGGATCGGGAGTAGAGCCGCAGCTGACGAACCATACACAAATTGTCTTTTCATTATACAATTAGTCATAAGTAGTGTAACTCTGTAATTAAATTCAAAATTTGTATTAGACAGACAGGTTACATTTAGAATTATTTCAATTTTACGAACTATTCCAATATCAAGGAGATTTTTACAATAAATATGATTTTATGATTAATGATCTTTATGTCCCTTGAACTGCCTTGTCACTAAAAATAGTAAAACCAATCTAACCTTTCTATTTGGATTCACTTTTAAACCGGAAAGAAAGTTGACAACTGTAGAAAGTGGATCCATTAATCACTAGTAACTAAATAATAAAATTATGTTTACACTATAATATTGAATATTATACCCAATGGGTGCATATCCGGCTGTATAAATACATACATAATAATATTGAATATTATAATTAAAGTTGAACCGAATTGATAATCGAACCGAAACTGATTTGTTGTTGGTTTAATTTTAGGTTTTTAGTGAACTGAAGTTTTAAACTTTGAAACTTGCCGCTTGTTTTGTTGTGAAGGATTACTAGGGCAGAAATCTAGCATCAAACCTGATGCAGTTTGCAGTTTTGCTTTTTGCTTTTGCAGTAGTTTAGTTGAAGTTAGTTAGTAGTTAGTTAAGTTACGAGTTAAAGTTCCTAAATTAAAATTAATCAATCCAACCTTTTATTTTCCAGTTTATAGTTACCCATCATTAAACAGTGAATTCATGCAAAAATAAGAAAAAAACACAAACAAACTGTTTTTTAAAACATGCGAATTTTGTATGGAGTAATGTATTGCTATACTAATTATGTACATAGAGCTCTCTAAAGTCTGTGAAGAACCAAAATGGCCCATATCCAATTTAAGCTAGAATCAAAATGAGCTATGTCATAAAAACAAAATAAGAAGCATGCGTCAAATGTTAATTAGGAGTTTTTAAAAAGAGCAAAATGTTCCATTAAAACGTTTTTAAAAAGTGTAAATTATGTTCTATTTACATGTTTTTCAAAAGTTTAAAATGTTCTATTTACATGTTTTTAAAAAGTGTAAAGTGTGCCTGATTAATGATCTCATATTAAAGAGTTTATTGCGTTTACACTACGCAATTAAATCGCAACTTTTAGCAAATCCTGCATGACATTTGACTCGAAAATTATTACAATGGTAAAAGAAAAAAACATTCATACAGATAATCATATATCGTCAGTGAGGAACCAAAATGACCCATATCCAATTAAAGCTACAATAAAAATGAGCTGTCGTAAAAACAAAATAAGAAATATATGCGTAAAATGTTAATTCAGAGTTTTTTAATAGTGTAAAATGTTCTATTTGCATGTTTTAAAAAGTGTAAAATATTCTAATTTCATGTTTTTCAACAATGTAAAATGTCCTGTTTACATGTTTTTGAAAAGGTGCAAAATGTTCTATTTACATGTTTTTGAATCGTGTAAAGTGTTCTATTTACATATTTTTCAAAAGTGTAAAGTGTTCTATTTGCATGTTTTTAACATATATTCGTTGGCATATTCGTTTCTCGATACAGATATACTCTATTATTCCTAGTATGTACTATGATACGCATATGAATAATATCCATTGGTGACAATACAGTTCCACAGTGAGTGGAGTAATTATATTATAAACATTCCCATGCTAGCATTCATGTACTAAAATTCTAACGCGAACTAACGACAGAGCAGAGAGAACAATTGAGACTGACAAGGGAGCCACGCCACTTGTACTGTCTCGATTTTGGAAACAATACCCACAATAAATTAGGAGGCACTTATAGTTACTACAGATCCAAAATAACTCGACTGCATTTTGCTCTGCTCGCTCACAGTCACGCGCCAAAGTTCAAAAAAATCGATTTTTTCCAAATTTTTTTTCAATTTTAAAAAATTGAATTCAGTTCTTCTCGGGCATTTCAAAAGGTTCGAGACTCCAGTCGTTACTGCACCCAGCAGATTCGGAACATCGTATTAGGTACGCACTGGAATTTATATGGAAGTAATGAGTAGATGTAGCAAGGGGCAAATGATGTCATCGAAGTTAACACTTATATTAGGACCCCTCCCCCCTGTCACCACTTTTAAATTGCAGCAATCTTTAACATGACATAACATCTATTGCCGTGTAAATAGACAATATTAAAATGTTCGACGAATGTGATTTAGGAAAATAGTCCAGCACTAAATCACCACACTAACTCGTATGCACAACTACTGACAATGGCAATGCACAAATAAATACCTCGGCTGACAACCAAGGGAGTCGCGATAAACACAGAAATGATTAATTTCTAATATTAACTACTTAACTTTATTTCTCCTCCTTGTCTTATCACTTTTACAAAATCCAGATGACCAGGTCAGGTCACTAATAGCCAATAATAAACACTTTTCCGATTTATAAATTCGTATTTCTTGGGAGCAATTTTACGGTGTTTCACACTCTGGCTATTCTCGATCGCGACTAATTATATCAAAGAAAAATCCCTATTGTGAGCGCAAATAGTGTTGGCCCTGACCGTTAATCTTTGTGCAAAATTTTGTATCACATGTAATGTTAAAAGTAACGTCTAGTTCTACTGCGCAGGTACAAAAGGTCCAATCCCAAACGCGAGGACAATACTTCCTTGCACACAGATACGAGACACTAAAAAAATACGTATTACTTTCGTAAAATTATGTTCCTTTCCTAAATAAAGGAAAATCTCTCTACGACTTAAATTACTCACAAACGTTTCCAGCAAATCGAATGGAAAACTAAATACATACCAAAAATCACCTACCACACACAAACCAAGCCATTAAAGTAGGTAGGTACACACACATACAAAATTCATAATTCATGGCAAAATAATAATGTATGGGCTGCTGCAGATGGCACTACAACAGTCACTTAAAACTATGAAATAAATAACTAATTATTTCTTCGTCTGCTCAGCAACAACATCATTACCCCGCCAGACACAATAACCTTAACCATTTATGGCCAATCCCTTAAACATCTCTACACCAACAAAATACTCACGAACATAGCCATTTATAAACCATAAGTTATGTTGTATTTCTGCCCCTGGGAATTCTTGAAAACTCAAGCGAGTAAATTTAAACACATATTAATTGTGCATTTGTTATTTTTTTAATTGTATTACAGGTGACAGTGCCGTATATGGTGTTGGATTTTTAAAAAGTTAACACATTTCACAACTCTTTCACTGCCTGCAAGAGTATTTCGGACTCGGACCTCAGAATGAGACTTCAGTTGGTGGCGATGTACCAATCAGATGCACTGAACATGCGCAAGTTAAAACGGAAGTGACAGACGGGCTCACAGAAGATCTAAAGTATGTTCATGTTCATCATGATAAGGCTCAACTTGACACGAATGATGAAAACGTGACAACGCCGATGGACACTAACCATACCGGACAAGCGGCAGTTAAAGTTAAAGTGGAAGTGCAAGACAAAGCAGAGCATGCGCCAACTGACGTAGAGGTAGGGGAAGAAACATCACATGCGCCAGCTAATGTGGAAGTCGGAGACGATACTTCACATGCGCCAATAAAAGCGAACGCAGAAATTGCAAATAGCATCTCAAATTGTGTTACACAGACACAAGAAAGAGCATGGGACGCAAATTCTGACATGAATTGCAATAGCAACAACACCGCCTTTACGGAAACTGAGAGATGGACATCATTGGCCTTCCGAAATCGAGACACAAAGAAACTAAGTTGTCCCCTTTGCCCAGAACCACTCACCTTTCCTCCTAAAAAAGGTTTACAATTTTTGTTTCATCACTTGACAGCAGTTCACAACCTGAGTAAACTACACTTGTGGATTATGGAGCGTAATCTTTTCAACTGCAGACCACCGTTTAAGGTCACGTCAAGGACCGTCATAAGGTGTGTCATCCGTCCTCCTGCGATTTAGTTTGCCCAACATCATATTATTATTATAATACAAAATTTGGAAAACAGAGAAATTTAAAAAGGCATTTGAAACAGTTCCATAATTTGAATTCCACCCCAAGCGTTATCGCTAAAATTCCCCCCAAAAAACGAAAGACTACGATCATTTTCTGGACTTGCTCGCAGGAATTTTAAAAAATAAAACATTTAAATAAGCATGTTAAACAAGTTCATGATTCGAGTTCTATCCATGTTAAAATTATCCGCAAAAAAGCAAATGTTGGCCGCACGTGCAAGACTTGTTTCGTTGAATTCGAAACATTGACAGAGCTATATAAACATGTCAAAGGGGGTCATAATCCGACATCGACCCTAAGCGGTAGCGGATAGTATAGCGTTAAAACCGAATCCACAGAGCAAAAAGCAAAGCCTAATTGACTGCTTAATTTCTTCAATAAAATTTGTAAATAGAATTTTTATAATTTCGTAATTTGTCAAAATGTCTAATTAGGAATTAGGAAATGCTAATAAAATTGTTTTTGCAGTTTGTAAAATGTCTAAAAATTAACA
Organism: Dicyrtomina minuta; assembly: GCA_949802685.1. NCBI lineage: Eukaryota > Metazoa > Arthropoda > Collembola > Symphypleona > Dicyrtomidae > Dicyrtomina > Dicyrtomina minuta. Next base: position 87,936,343 of record OX461808.1, on the reverse strand, counting down.
TCTTAACCTTTCTTTTAATCCCTACCTAATTTAGTATACTACTTAAGTAAATGTATCAATTTTGTTCATAAAAGGATTTAAAATAATTGAAATTGATTGCAATTTTTGATGGATGTATTTTAAATATTGTAGTAATAAGGGGTCCGTTATTGGAAATCAGTGTAAATTGAATAACGGAAATAAAAATAACTCAAACTCAGACGGATTGTTTTTTCAACTAGTAAGCATTTTCATATGTTGAAAGACCTACAACCGCATATCGTCTGTGAAGAACCAAAATGACCCATATCAATTTGGAGCTAACAATCCACTAATGTCTGCTAAGCATTTAAATAGAATATTTGGCCCTTTTAAATAGAACATTTTACACTTTTCAAAAGGCATAAAGCGAATAGGCAGTATTAAGAAGGCAATCGGCAGTAACCTGGCAGTTAGTTAGTTATGCGTAAGCAAATAGGCAATATAGTAGAATATTGTAATAAAAGTCACTAAATTGCTCTTTTTTTGCGGCTATTGGCAGTATTGAAAATGTGCATTCCCAATCACGTCTATGAACCACATACATATAAGGTGTCACTTGAAAGCTATCACAGGTGTAACTGACATGGGATCGCACTTTCAATTTTTTTTATTCCGTCTGTCAACTAAAGAAGCAGCCAATGGCTACCAAGCGGCATTTGAGGCTTTAAAAAATGTAATTTACAAACTGCTAAAATTTTGCTATGCCCCCAAAGTTCTTATAGCGGATGCAGCCAGAGCAATTACACATAGGTTTAAGAATCCTTTCGGTCCGAGTTATTACAAGCGTGTAGTATGCTGGGCGCATGTAATGACAGCTATCAAAAGTAAAATATTAAATATTTACAAAACATTTTGTAAAAATAAAAATTTTATTTCAATATTCATACTGCCTATTGCCTATTCGACGCATTTAAATTATACTGCCTATTGCCGCAAACACTGTACTGCAGATTGGCTACGCGTTAATTCACTGCCTATTGCCGCAAACACTGTACTGCAGATTGGCTACGCGTTAATTCACTGCCTATTGGCGCAAACACTGTACTGCAGATTGGCTACGCGTTAATTCACTGCCTATTGGCCCCCCTATACTACCAATTGCCATGCAGCTTTTTTTAAAACATGAAAATGGAACATTTTATGTTTTTTTTAAACATGTAAAATAAATTATTTTGCACTTTTCAAACATATGAAAAAAGAACATTTTACACTTTTCAAAAACATGCAAAAAGAAAATTTTGCACCTTTTCAAAAACATGCAAAAAGAACATTTTGCACCTTTTCAAAAACATGTAAAAAAAATATTTTGCTTTTTTGACTAGAAACATGCGCAAAATATGAATTAGAAGTTTCTAAAAAGTGTAAAATGTTCTAATTCTATGTTTTCGAAAAGGTGCAAAATGTTCTAATTCCATGTTTTCGAAAAGGTGCAAAATGTGACATTTACGTATTTTTGAAAAGTGCAAAATGCTCTAATTTAATGTGTTTGAAAAGTGCAAATTGTTCTATTTAAGTGCTCTCAAGATTCAATTATTTAAATATTTTTGTAGATATTTGATATTGTTTTTAACTAAATATGGATATGGGTCATTATTTGGTTCCTCACTGACGATATTCCGAATCAGCATAAAAAAAAACCAAAGTTTCACAATGCTATGGTATGATTTGTTAATATCAGCATCATATTGCTTTGTCTACATTATGTTTATGCCAGTTGTTATTTCGTACATGAATAAAACCACTTTTTGCATACTATTCATTCTGAGAAACCTGTACATTTCGTCTGCGTAGTATTAGAGATTCGCGTACTGATCAATATTAGAAACAAGTCTCATGTGTTGTATTGGGGACTCGCGTGATATTCAATCCTAAAAGCCTACCTACAACCTGCTACTAGGCTACTACCGCGTACTGGTCAATTTGAAAATCTTAATTACCTCGCCTATTAGATTAGAGACTATATATCGCAGCAAACGGTAATTGGTAAGCACCTCCCAAGTGCCGGAGATTTTATATTCAAGATATATATATTCAGATATTATATTACTAAGCTCGGGCTAACAGATATGTATGTTAAATTTTACAGATGTATAGGTAAATATAGAAACTTTTAAAAAGGAGGGAGTCAGTAAGGCACGTGCATCAAAGCTGCATTTTTGAAAAATATCTACAAGTTTTTGGTATATTTCATTACAGATTTTATAGACAAACAACAACAAAATTGGATAGACGCCTATGACAACAGAAATATTAATTATCTCATACTCATTCGTCAGCACTACATATTACTTGGTAAATTCCTAACTGAAACTCCTGTTGACCACTGTTAACCAGTTGTCCTGTCGATGTTGAAGCAACATTAAAATATGCTTCTTCACGCCTACGTATCCAATTAGGGATTTATTTATGTCAACGCGTTTAAATATTGACTTGCACTATGCAAGAAGGGGCTGAAAAGCTTGCACAAAGATACGGCTACGATACGACGTTATATTATACGCAATGTAGAGCAAAGAGGATGAAACACAGTAAACACGCTCATTACAAGAACATGTACTGATAAAGCTGTTTTCTATACACAGATATCGATATCGGTTACGGTTTCAGTCTTGATAAGCCATATCATAAAATCATAAGGTTATTGTAAGGTGTAAAGGCTCCTCGGTAAGTCGTAACACGGTCTTACAAGTTTAAAGTAAATGTTGATTAAGCTAAATATCGTCTATAGATGAAGAACCAAAATGACCCATATCCATTTGTAGCTAGAATCATAATGAGATGTCATAAAAATAAATGAGAAATATGCCTAACATTTTCATTACGAGATTTTCTATTTCTCTCTATTTTCTCTTATATTTTTGAAATGTTCTATTTACATTTTTTGAAAAGTGTAAAATGTTCTATTTACATGTTTTGAAAAGTGTAAAATGTTCTATTTACATGTTTTTAAAAAGGTGCAAAATATTTTATTTGCATGTTTTGGAAAAGTGTAAAACATCTACAACTTTTTGAAATGTGCAAAATGTTCTAATTACATCTTTTTGAGAAGTGCAAAATGTTTTATATATATATTTTTGAAAAGTGCAAAATGTTCTATTTATTTACATGCTTCTGAAAAGTTTAAAATATTATATTTAAGTGCTTTCAAGACATGTTTCAATATTTTTGTAGATAGGGGCTATTGTTTTTAGCTACAAATGGATATGGGTCATTTTGGTTCTTTACAGACGATATAATGCAAACTCGCGTATATTTTCAAAAACAAATACGTGTAAAAGCCAATTACTTTATATGTATTTCCTTTTAGAAATCTTACTAGTTAGTGGAAAAATAAGGTTTTCAAAACCTTACGATATATTTTTGGAACCGTAGAAATATGACACTTGTTTGCTCTCAGAAAACTTTGGAAAGTTGCAGATTTGCTCCCACACACTAACAACCAACCATATAATTTTTTGAGCCTATGAGCTTAGAATTCCTGTTCCAGCAACAGGACCTGCTATCGATTACGTGCATTTTAAATCACCGAATAAGTAGTGAGAAAATTGGCTCGTAGTATAAAACTAATACTGATACCACAAGTATTTATTACGCTTCATCTTACATATCGTCTGTGAAGAAGCAACATGACCCATATCCATTTGTACTTAAAAACAGTATCCAATATCTACAAAAATATTCAAATATGTCTTGGTCTTGAAAGTATTTAAGTTTAAGTAGAACATTTTGCACTTTTCAAAAATATGTAAATAAAACATTGTACACTTTTCAAAAACTCGTAAATACAACAGATAACACTTTTCACAAAACATGGAAATAGAACATTTTACACTTTTTAAGAGTTGTTTTTCAATGCTCACTAAAATATTAAATATCGCGTGTGCAGAACCGAAATGGCCCATATCTCATTTAAGCTAGAATCAAAATTAGCTATCATAAAAATAAAATGAGAAACATGCCTAAAATGTTAACAGCAGTTTTTGAAAAGTGTAAAATGTTCTATTTACATGTTTTTAAAAGAACTACGTCAGCCGTCAGCCAATTTATGACCTATATAATAAACATTATAACTTGTAATATGTTGGGCTCGGAAGTACACATTATATCAGACGGACCGGACCAATTCAGATACATATATGTAATCAGTTAACTTTGGGTTACTTATTGTTCGTGAAGTCAATCCACCTGAAAAGGACTTATGCGTACTTCAAATTCTGAAATAAATATATTGGTTATAATACATGAGAGATTAGCTCGCTAAAAACTCACATTTCGTTAAATGTTGTAAAAATTACGTCGTATGCACGTAAAAAATTAAAATACACGAGCCATGTGCCAGTCTGCAGTCTGCTGCAATTGCAATAAAGCATTAGTTGAACTCTGGTTGACCCGGGCATTTACTGTAGTTAGATATGACGCTTCTTAAGTAAGGAGTCCCCCATAAATGATGTCACCGAAATAACCTTATTTCTTATTCCCAATGACCCCCTTGACATTTGCACAAATGACTCTCTTCAACATGGGATGTCATCAATATTGAAGCAAACTCATTGACCCCACCTGTGAAGGCATTTACGGACGATTCCGAGTAAAAATAAAGTACATAAGTTAAATAAGTAGCTGATTACCCGCTACGCCTGCAATAAAGCCTCAGGCCTCCTTACTTCCACGTACTAAATGCCTGCCTACTAATAATATTCTTGTAAATTCTATTTTTACGTTCAGGGGAAGGAAAGTCCAGAGTTCCAGGAGCGTTTTACTTACCTACCTACTTAAAAGCGTAAAAGTACCTACCTACTTAATTACTTATATACCAGAGCCAAAACTACCGACGACAACAGTACAACGACACACACACCGCTCTCGTCTCGTGTTTCGGGTACGTAGTTTCATTCAATGTCACAGGGGCCGTCCTTAAATGATGTCAAGGGTAAAAATGTAGCATTTATTTTGAAACCTTTTTTCTTGCAATCCTTTACCATTAGTAAATTCACATTTTAAATGCTAAATTCTAAACTTGTGAAAATGTTTACCCACCCAACACAACTTAATGTGAAAGGATGCCGTTACTTGGGGGTAAACCCTTTGTATGTAAAATGATAAGAATGAGAGTTGCACGTGGGATTTTCTACGAGGCACCGCCGCTTTTAGAATCACGAATTCTTAAATACGTATTTTTTTTTCATTATTTTTGAGTTTTCGTCCTTTGGTTTTCACTTCGTAATAAATGGTATAGCCCTTCACACAGCTCTAATGAACTCACATCACATGAAGGACTCGGAATTGGGAACTGGAAACAGCATTTTAGGACGTTTGGAAATTGGCTGGTCAACTAAATTAAATCTTCCTTTATTATTTCTTTTTGTAAGTAATTAACTAACTAGCTATTGTGGGTATGCTTTTTACATAACCACGTTCACATCGTAATTAATACTGTTTTAAAATTACTGACTGACTGAAGGCGATTGGGAGCTCATTTACTTCGCTTCGTATTAGAAAAACTAGTTCTTGCTTTACGTCCTACTAATTGACAATTTGGAAGTAAGTAAGTAACTGTAAGTAGTTAGTAATTTTCATTCAGATTTTTGAACTAACAGTCAACAATTCAGGAAACTGAACAGTTAAAATAGTAGGCTAAATTAAGTTAATTTTCTATCGTTGATCGTCGTCTAAAATCTTCCGTTTTTCCTACAGGCTGCAGCCACAGCAACACATCGCATCGGTGAACCTGGAACCTGATCGAAGACCTTGCCTGCCTTTTCCTTCATATAGTTCGTGCGTGCGAGTGATTTTGTAATACAAAATTAATAAATTATCAATTTGATTTTTCGAATTTTCCGACCAATTTTAAGAAAACAATTTAAAAAATAGTTGATTTTTTTGGAGTTACATAATATTATACGGACGTTTACAACAAACAACAAATTGCAAAATCGGAATCAAATTTCGCAACTATGGAAAATATATATTTTAGAATTTGATGGTCCATTTAGCAATTAATGTATTAGTTACATATAGTGCCGTAATATTGTAAATTGTAATTGTAATTGTATTTTTATAAAAATTACATTTACAATTGTAATTGTAAATACAATTACAATACAATATCAAATTTATTTTCTGCATTGTGTTCTGAGCCTTTGTACGCTAAAATCGTGTATCTACATAATAGTTATCATGGTAAATATCAAGTCAGTAATTTTATCCTGATTAGGGGTCTAATAAAGGTTCCAAAATTGCGAATTACAATTGTATATTGTAATTGTATTGTAATTTACAATTACAACTACAATACAATATTCATTTACAATACAATACAATATTTTTCTTACAATAGTTTTACAATATTACGGCACTAGTTACATACTATCACCAAGCAACTATTTAAATAAGTTCGAATTCTGTTTAAGAAGCGATTCCAATTTCGATTCCAATTAGCAATTAGTTAAAGAAATTAAACGTGCTGTTTGATAAGTCATGACCAAAAGTTTGAAGTGTAAGTACTTACTAATTGTTGCCTACTCTTCAAGGTTATTTATTATTAATGTCTCTGGGAAAGTTCCCACTTTCCATAAATGCTTCATAGCCATGAATGACTTACCGTTTGGGGCATGAATTAATAATCAAAACCTTTGATAATAATTTGACTAATCCCAAACCTATAAAAACCAATCATTTGGTCGATTATTTTACAATCCGTAAAAATTAAGGTGAATAAGTTTTACAACATTACACTGTGTAAAAGTAACTATGGGATTTGAGCACAATTGCTGGCGTTCGGGAGCATTTTAATTCTAGAGTATTTTGTGCCCATGCGAGAGTACATACACTAATTGTTATCCCTCACTGAAAGTACAAAGTAACTAACAAACTAAATTAATGTTGAAAATTAATAACGAATCTGGATTTGGTTTTTGCAGAAGTAACTGTGTGACTGTGCTGGAGGTGGGAGGAGAAACTGTCAACTGCTGGCAACTTCCTCTGACTGTGGCTGGAGGTTGTTTCTGGAAGTCAAAGTTGTTCTTGATTCTACTTCACCAACTAAATCCTTGACATGGGTATTTATCCTATTCCCATTTGGTTCATGTGCAAGCTGTGCCGATGTTCCTTCGAAAAGGTGGAGCAGTTCTGTGATCATAAGAAGTACGAGCACTCGGTGGAGTTTAAGGATATCAAGTGCATCGTCTTTGAAGAAACGACGATCGTGAATTACGTTAATAATCATGCCAAGCCCATGTAAGATAAAATTCATTTACGAGTATTAACTATTTCACCCGGGTAGAATCAAATCTGTATACTAAATGTCTATGTACTAAAAGGTCTGAAAGTGAAATCGTACCTTTTATTAGTAAATTCAGTCGTAAGATATACGACGGTTTTAGTACCAGACAGTTTTGAAAGATACAGATTTGCTTCTTAAACCGACAATGTGTTACGAAAGTTAAAATGCGATTTCATATGTTGTTAGTTCTAATTTATTCATACCTACTTCCATATCTCATCATTCGTTGTTCGTATTTACGCGTAGTAATTATATTGGATTTTTTTAAAAGTTATGATAGTGACTTACCTTTTATAACGTATGTAAGGTGACCATGGTTATGCTTTTCTTCGACCCTCTAACCCCCTAGTAACTCATTTTTGAGAAATCTAGTAGTAGAGACGCTTTTAATGATGTTCTGGTTCATTTTTGTTCAACTTTAAAAAGTTCATAGCAAATTAACTGGGAAGCTACAAGTTAGCCGACAGCCCACAATTGTCGCAACAAGTTAGGCGACAAATATCGGCCAATCATACACGTTGGCCGACAGCCAACAACTGACATAAACTACAAGTTAGCCGACAGCCGACAATCGCCGCTACAAGATAGGCAACAAGTTTTGGCCAAACGCGCAAGTTGGCCGAATAAGTCTACATACAAGTTATCCGATAGCCGACAAGCTTAAATATTTGAACTTACGTAGGGTAGGAGGCAGTTAGACTTAAAACATGGGTTGTCCTATTTTATTGAGGCATGTGTAGGTCGTCAATCATAGTGCACCTTTCAGGCATTATATATAAATAACCTACAAGGAAAAAGGAAGAATTTCGAAAAAAGTTTGTCGGCTGTCGGCAAACTTGTATGTATATTTTGTCAGCCAACTTGTATGTAGATTTTGTCGGGCAAATTGTATGTAGATTTTATAGGCCAACTTGTATGTTTGCTCGACGCTTGTCGCCTAACTTGTTGCGACGATTGTCGGCTGTCGGCTAGCTTGTAGCTTCAGGACCCCTTCACTGCCATGTCATCACTTTAACCCAAGGATCGTCCATAAGTGATGTCAAAACAATTACCGCTCTTTTAGTATTGTCCCCCATCTGTCATCATTTTAACTTAGGGATCGTTCATGAATGATGTCAAAAAAGTTATTACTCATTTAGTACTGCCTTATGTCATCATTCCAACTCATTTAGTATTTAAATACCTTTTAAACGACCACAAATGCGAGCTTGCAGGTCTATTATGTTTTTTGACTTTGCTCGGACTGGCCACTTTACCACAATTAGCCGTTGAATGGATCCATGTGAAAACGTATTAAAATGAGCGGGAACAAAAACTTGTGAAATACATGTACAAACATACAACATTATATTGTTTCATTTCAGTATGTCGGTGTCGGCCAGCCTACCTGTTCCGGAACCTGACCCAGCACCAGCACCGGTTGAGCCTGTCTCGGTTTTGGACCCCAGTATAAATTCCTTGCGGACTACTAATATTCAAAATGTCGCAGATTCTGATTTGCTTCTCCAAACTGGCGCTGACCTTGTGGCAAACATAGAAACTGTGTCGACGAGTTCTTGCAATACCCCATGTGAAAATGGCCTTGTTGGGAATGAAACACGTCGTTCTGAGCGAATCGACAATTTCGTGGTTGAAGAAGTTATGGAAATAGTAGCAGTTGAAGTGGAAGCAGCAGGAGGGATCAAACAGGAATATCAAGAACTCCAACTTGCTAATAAAGCAGCAGCAGCAGCAGGAACGTCTTCCTCCTCAATGCCAGAATTAACACCAGAAACAGAAATGGAAATCGATCCTTTTAGTTCTATCACGGCTTTAGCAGAACCTGAGCCTGAATCAGATCAAGGACCACCATTATTAGAACCACAATCCAGGCAAGATCACTTTCCGAACAAACAAACCGAACATGCAGTTGACAATAGTAGATCACAACATGTGGTTCAAATTAAAATTGACCCCTCTTTCCAATCCCAACTTCAAATTGAGTCTGTCCAGTCTCTCTCCTCAAACAATCAAGAAGAAGGAGACACAGATCAGAACCCAGAGCCAGAAACAGAACCCAATCTGGGCTTGTCGCAATTGTCTCCTACTGTATCCCCTCAACAAAAACGACGGCGGAAGGATCTCCTGGTCAGTCGAAACCACGACAGTAGCAGTGACAAAATTGATCTGAGTAGCTACCCTACAGTGGTGATTAACTCCGTGGCATATCCTTATCAGATTGTTGGTGGCCTTCCTACAGATGTCGCCTCACTCTACCACAATAATTTCCCGGACATGCCTATCGACGATTTCGAGGACGGGGAGGGGGATGACGATGATGATGAAGAAGAATTTTTTCACGAGACGACAGAGACTGATGACGAACCAATTAAGGAGTCAACACTCGCAGAATATGAAAGTGACAGCAACGACGAATACGAAGACGAGAACCCTCCTGCCTCATCAATTCCCGTGTCTCAAAGTGCCCCCGTCCCAACAATAGCACCAGCACGGCCAACCACTGGAACAACTGCAACTGCTAATAAAGCCCCTAATTTAGTTACCCCGCCCACAATTCATGGCGTATATCGAGTGAATACAAGATCCAGTACAAAATCCATGTTAAATAATATCAGCTCACCCCCCACAGCCCCAGCCCCAGCAACGGCAACACGGACGGGAAAATCATTGAAAGAAACTGGACCACCACCCGGAAAAACTTGGCAATGTAATATCTGCTATAAAATCTTTGACTCAGAGCCACAACTCAAACTTCATGGGGATATTTGCAAAGTGTACAACAAGAATTACGTCCGGACGAAGCAAAGTTTGAATTTTCGGGAACTTTTTACAAATAAGGACAAAGACAACAAGCCTTCGGCTGGAGCCCAAGCTCGAATTCTGCCGGCAATTTATCAAGACAAAACTAGTAGCAATAACAGCAATAGCAACGGCTCAATTCTCAAGTGCAGTCACTGCCCCATGATGTTTAAGAATGTGAATCACTTGAGTCGACACGAGGAGACACACATCCCAAAGGAGGAGCAGCCTCGTCCTTTCGTCTGCACCGTCTGCAAGTTTGCCTTCCGTTGTAGATCCTATCTAAAGGAGCACGTCAAAATCCATTCGGAGGAGCGACCGTTTCGTTGCACGTTCCAAGACTGCAAATCCACCTTCAAGGCTCAGCGCTATCTCACGCAGCATATGGTCAAACACACGGATGCGAGGCCCTTTGTGTGTCCCCAAAGCGGCTGCGCCTGTGCCTACAAAACAAGGCAAGTTCTCTGGCAACATATGAAAAGTCATAGTAGAGACACGCCCGTCAAGACTCCTCCTACCCGGAGTAGGGGGGCGGGAAGCAAATCTAAGAGAAAATAGTGAGACTTATGAAAAGGGAGCAATCGGCCTACATATAAAACTCTTACGGACATGGCATGGTACCAATTGACTAGTGTAAAAAAAAGTTTTCAATCACGATTTTACTACATGTAGTTAGGTTATTTAAGCTCTTTACCAGCTTACAAAAATATTCATATTCTTTCACCTTTTTAGTTTGTCGTTTCCGAGCTCAATTTTGTATATAGATAACTTTCCAAAAGTTTAAAAATATTGTCGTTTTCTTTATAATAATGGTTAACATGTGATTATTTACCTTCTTATTGAAACTGTTTTATCGCAATTCTAAATAATTATGTTTTTTTCTAAATTTCAAAATGTTGTAAATAAATGTTTTTTTTTTGGTTTTAGAAAATGCTCGTAGTGGTAGTACTGAGTGTTTTTACTGTCGTAGTACTTTTTTAAATTGTGAAAAAAAAAATTAGTATTGTAATTAATTTTTAAAGTAGAAGAAAATTTGTATTTGAACTTTTGCTGTAGTGTTTTAAGCAGTGCTATTTGTTTAGGTTTATGTGCAAGTTTAACATTTTTAATATTCAAATTTCTAGTATAATTTTCAACCCATGACCCATGCATAACTTTCTTTGACTTGTTTTACTTTTATATAATGTAAGAATATGCATGTGTACTGCCTTGAAATTTCAAATGAGAATTGAAGACTAAGCTGTTTTATAAAGTATTTGTGCATTTAATTATTTGATATCATGCACAAGTAAATATCTAACTTGAGTTTAGCATAAATTAGCTCAATAACTATATTAAAACAATAAAATAGTATTAAATATGTTTCATTACTGATATTAGCAGTAGTTAGGGTTCACTGGTGGTTTGAGCTACCGCCAGGTTTTAATTTAAATCTTGTAAATTTTTTAAACCCTTAAATGTTACATAGTTAGTAAGTTTATGTACTATTACTTGTAAGGTTTTAAAAGTTTTATTTACATATTCCACTTCCACTCAAATCAAAATCATGGCATGAAATCAATTAAGTAAATTTTGAGATTTGTGAGTTGTACAATAAAAAAGTTGTTACAATTTCCTTAATTTTAGACTCTCATTACTATCTATTACTAACAATAAGTAATTTAGTAGTAAATCATGAACAATTCTGTAATACTTGAAGATTTTAAGAAATAAAATTAATAAAAAACTAAATATCACAAACATTTAAAATGTTTAACTTTAATCGTAAGTTAACATGACGTATTTGCACAGGTTGGATATTTAAAATAATGGTACGCATAATATGTCTTACTATGTATCAGCCCTTATCAATTTAAACGGAATGGTAGATATATGTATATTATATATCAAGTACCTAAGTACAAAACTGGTTTTGCATTGAAAATTACTTTTAATTGTAGTATTTTTTAACTGTAATAGTAATATCGTGGGTGAAGAACCAAAATGACCCATATCCCATTTTAATTCAAACGAAAAAATACATTATCTACAAAACTATTGAAATATTTTATGATCTTGAAAGCGTTTAAATATAATATTTTAAACTTCCTAAAACATGTAAGTAAGTAAATAGAACGATTTACACGTTTCAAAAACATGTACATAGACCATTTTACACTATTCTAAAATATTTTTTTTTTTATTGTACGGTATTGCCTTTCATCCTTACTAGGATATATCAGCACCGATATTATTGTACGGATGTATATGATTCTTGAGCACACCATGTGGATGTGCTCATCGAATCTACAACCAGTATGTAATTATTATGTAGTCTATGGATATAGTCGTGACCCAGACGTACTCATTGCGGTGATATATTATCCTGCATCTCTGCATGTATTGCAATATTTCCCTTGCGGAGGAAGCTGGTGGACTGAATTATCCTAATAGCCTGAGAGTACCAATCCCCGACTAGAAGTCATCAGCCACCACACACCCATCTGACCCCTGCACTATATGAGAGAGCGGAACGAGAGAGACCACCTGCAGGAGAATCGGCCGATCAGTCTTGAAAGTGGGAGGAAGTGTATGCTGTAGCACATGGAAAGGCTGCTGAGTTTACTCTGCTTTAAATGTACACTACCTCCGTCTCGTGCCATGAAGGCAACGGATGAGCACATGTACATACCTCTCCACTTACACAACTCCCCACCCCAAACTGATCCACTCCGACTGCTCCCAAGTCCTATCTCTACTTGAACCACAATCCATGTGTGGGGCAGACTCCCCGACTCAGCAGCTCAGTAGTTAGACCACTGACCCGCCAAGCCGGGTTACTACTATTCTAAAATATGTACATGTAGAACATTTTACACATTTCAAAAGCATGTGAATAGAAAATTTTACACTTTTTTAGAACATGTAAATAAAACATTTTGCACATCTCAAAAACATGTAAATAGAACGTTTTACAAGTTTCAAAAACATGTACATAGAACATTTTACAATTTTCCAAAATATGTAAATAGAACATTTTACACATTTCAAAACCATGTAAATACAACGTTTTACAAGTTTCCAAAATATGTACATAGAACATTTTACACATTTCAAAAGCATGTAAATAGAACATTTTACACTTTTCCAGAACATGTAAACAAAACATTTTGCACATTTCAAAAACATGTAAATAGAACGTTTTACAAGTTTCAAAAACATGTACATAGAACATTACAATTTGGAAAATCATGTAAATAGAAGACTGCATTTTTTAAAAGCATGTGGTAAATACACCAGTTTGCGTTTTTCGAAGAGATGTCAAATAAAAATTATTTTGCACCCGTTCCAAAACTCATGATTAATAATTTTGAATTTACTCGAATGTACTTCTTTTAGGATTCTTTACACAGCCTATTTCAATTTTTAGCCTAAATTGTGTATGGGCCATTTTGATTCTTTACTCTCTTTAAGTATATACTGCTCAGCAGGGGTGTTAAAGTGTTCGTAATACGTAAAACTAACCTAATTTAATGTTTGTAATACCCAAATCTATGATTTAACACAGTCAACAGTAATTAAGTCCATAAAAGACAGACAAGGGAACCACGCCAATTTGTACGCTCCGGTTTTAAAACAAGTATCCCCAATTAATTGACCCACCCGAGTGTGTACGACAACCCTAAAACAGTACGGGCGTAAACTGCGCCGTTTGTCCACAGTTGCTCGCCAAATTTTTAAAAATTCGATTTTTTAAAACTTTTCAGTCCTGCGCTCTGCAGTGTTTACATTTTTCATCCGATTTTCCAAAAAACTTTGAAGTTTTGTAAACTTTAAACCATTTTCTAAAAAGTAATTTCTGCGTTTTTGAAAATTTAAGAAGCCTCAGAAAAAATGTTTTGTTCTTACAATTTTTTAGACAAAAATAAAATTTGTCGAGTTTACAAAAACGACGCAGAAGTAACTTTGTAGAAAATGGTTTAAAGGTCACAAAACTTTAAACATTTCGAAAATAGGGTGAAAAATGTAAAACCCATAGGGCGGCAAAGTTTAAAAAAATAGCATTCTTTATTTGGCACCGCAATTTGCGACCGAACTGTTTTAGGGTTCTAGTACACCTGAGTGGGTCAATCAAAAAAAATTTTTAAATCTATTAAGTTTCAGTTACATGCTCTTTTAAATATGCTTTTTTAGTTTACTATGTTGATGCAGAATTTTGTTTCCAGTTAAAAATGGATATGTGGGTCCTATTTGGATTCTCCACAGATTACAGATGAACTATTGTAAGAACTTTAAATTTTTAAATCGTTCCTTCTACTTGGTCTCTGCGGGTCAATTTTGACTAATTTTAAAATTTGTATTACAACTTATCTTGCTAATTAATTAATTAAGTAATTAATTCTTGTCTAACTATTAGAATGTTTCTGCTCAACAAAAAGATTACCAAAAGTCAAATTCAGTCTCAGTCTATCAAGTGGAAGATATAGCAATCCTCGCAATACCAATGAAAACGCATCCCACAAATTCAGTTTCTCCAGCAAAATATGACGGCACTTGTACTCTTTTCCATGAAAATAAGGACGACAAAAACATTTAAAATTATTTTGCACATAAAATGAAAATAAGAAGATAAGGATACCACAATTATTTGCAATTGAAACTTGGACTTATAACCAGTCTTTAACCTTATTAGTACTTAACTAGATCATAAATGATTTGAATAAAGTATAAAGTTAAAAAATTAGTTTTTTGTAATTACTCGGCTTTATACATGAATATTTTTTAAATTCTATTTTTATATAATTATACATGTTTTATCGGAACTATTTTAATTTTTGTATGACGTAAGTTGGTTGCAACTTATAAATACATACTACACATGGATAGATAGCAATCTCTCAACAAAGTGAGCTATTTCCTTTTTTAGCTAAATTCAAAACATATTATGTAAGTACTTATAAAAATTGTTTACTTGATAAAATCTTTAAAAATAAATATTTCCAATTTTTCCAATTCCCATTTTTCTAATTTAAAATAATTCCAATTTTTTTAAAACTTGTAAATGGGACATTTTGTACTTGTTAGCAATTTTCAAATACGCATTAAAAGATTATTTAAAGCTTTTTAAAAACTTGCTTGTAGAAGTAGAACATTTTGCACTTTTAAAAAACGTAATTAGAGCATTTTGCGCTGTTTAAAAGCATGCCAATGGTCTATTTTGCCGTTAAAAAAAGCAAAACTAACATTTTACTCCGTATACATTCTACCGTGTTGTTGAGTGTGTTGTTTGACATGGTTATAGCTCATTAAAATTCTTTAGATTAAGTTTGGTTTGAGCCACTTTGATTCTTCACTCACGATATGTCGTAATTTACGTATCTAACGGTTATAATTAAATAATTAATAAAAGCAATATTAAATCATTAAGCATTTTGTTGTAATTTTTGGTACACGAATTTAATTAATTAATTAATTAGGTAATTTTCATTAAACAGCAAATCAGGTGCAGTTGGTACACAGATTAAAGATTTTAAATAGACTAAAATTAATCTGCATTTTTCGTTTAGTTGCTAGTAAACCTATTTATTTACTACTTACTAACTAGTAAGTAAGAAATGCTGACAGGGAAACAAATTATGTACAAGCATAACGCGGCAGTATCAAATATTTGCAGTAACTTATAATTACAGTAGATACATACTAACAATTCGCCCACGCACTCAAAACTCACTCGTCAACTCGTCACTCGTCGTCGTCGTCGTATTCTTGAGCATAGTGAGTGACAGGATACAGTAGACTGCGAACAGCTTCCCATTCTTTTCATCCACACAACCGGCCAACTGACTGCAGAACTGCAGACTGCAGCAAACATAAGAGGATCGATCACAAGTTACGTCACTAACCATGTGGGTGCTAAGTCAGAATAGTCATTTCATTCTTAGCTAGCAAGCCTAATAGTAGTTAAGTTCCATAGCCAAAGAAGGTGGGTCCACCAAAAAAAGGACAGCCATCCAAGACATCATCAGTGGACCACTCCTAAGAAATCGATAGCTCGAACTTGAAATCCTACTTCAAGTTCGTGTGTCTGTAGATTTGCAAAACGAGGGAAGCTCTTTCCGTAATACCGTCTCCTGTCATATTTGCAGCGAAGAGCGAGGCAGCAGCGAGCCACACATGTAAGAAGGATTCGTCCATAAAGGACGTCACCCAAATTAGCACTCTTTTACGCCACCCCCTTGCCCATGTTAATGTTTAAAAATTATTCGTTAAAATGGCTTTCCTTAACACAGCATGTCATAAAAACTGGACCCACCTTCCCAACCTGCGACATCATTTATGGACGATCCCTAACTCTAGGCTTGGGAGAAGTTGAGAAGTTGGAATTTAAAGGGATGATGGGGGACCTGGATATTTTTATTTTTATTATGGTACAATGTCAATGTCAATGTCTTTACTATTTTTTTAATGGAACAGGAAATACTCTCACAACTACCTTTTCAATGTTTAGTACATTTAGCGTGTTTAAAATCCTTTATAATTGCAATTAAGTAAATTGCCTGTGCTATTTAATTCTTATTTTCCCCCAAAAACACAAACACGGAGCGCGTTTATTAGTAGTACATAAATAGTGGAAGTATCAATGTTGGAAATCAAAATTGGATAACTAATTACTTAGGGATCACCCATAAATGGCGTCACAGGTTGGGTCAACGGATCTACATACTTGGATATTAATGACACCGTGTGTAAAATATAGCCATTTGAGCAATAGTTAAGCTGATGACAGGCTACTACATGATATATAGTCTTTAAGAAATGGGGAGATTTTAACGACATAATTTATGGATGACCCCTTACTTAATAATTATCTTGTTGTCAGTTGTCAGAGGATGTGCTGCAGGGTCAGTTCATAAGCTTTAAAGTTCAGTACAAAAATTATGCTGCTCACTTATCGTTAGTTGGTACCTAGTTTAGCAGTATAGTTAATAAGATAGGAAGAAAACGACGTATTGTTTAAAGAAAAAATTGCAAAAATTGAATGCGCAGTTCATCGCTAAAATTAAAAAAAACAGTGCTAGTTCAGTACAAGATATTTTACACTGACATCATCAGCATTTTATGCACGGTCCAAAATTTTAAGCTGCAAATATATGTAAATGTCCAGCTTTCAAAAAATATGCATCCCTATATGCTATGTTGTGTATCGTCTGTGAAGAACTAAAGTGACCCATATCCATTTTAGTCAAAAACAAAATGCACTATCTACATAAACAAAAATTTAAACAACATTTTTATGAAAGCATGTAAATAGAACCTTGTAGATTTTTCAAAAAACAAGTAAATAAAATTTTGAGTACTTTTCAAAAACATGTACCGACATAAAGTATTTTACACTTTTCAAAAAACATGTAATTAAACATGTTGCACTTTTCAAAAACATGTAAATAAAACATGTTGCACTTATCAAAAACATGTAAATAGAATATTTTTGCACTTATCAAAAACGTAAATAAAACATTTTGCAATTTTCAAAAACATGTAAATAAAACATTTTGCACTTTTCAAAAACATGTAAATAGAACAATTTGTTCATTTTAGAAACTCGTGATTAGCATTGTACGCTTGTATCTTAATGACTGTATTTTTTGACATAGCTCATTTTAATTTTAGCAGAAATTCAAAATTGGAATTGGATTATTTTGGTTCTTCACGGTATGATTAGTACAACACACAACAATTAAAAATTCTAAAATTCCTGTCGTCAGTTCGAAAAACAAAACAACACAATCAATGATTGTACATGTTTCACAATGACGTGGTATAAATATTAGTAACTATCAGCATCATATTGCTTTGTCTACATTAGTTTTATGCCAGTTGTTACTTCGTACGTGAATAACCACTTTTCATCTCCAACTGCACCTGGAGCGATAGCCATGGACAGAGTTATGCATATAACAACTCTATACCACCACCACGAGAGAACAGTACACTTACTAGAATTATTACAAAACAACTACAAACAAAAAAAACAAAATTAAAGCTGTAATAATTACAGTCAGAGGAACGTGAAGAACATGAATGCGACCTTTTGCAACTGATCTTATGTAGCGTATAATTACGGAAGTGCATTAAAGTAGGAACAGTTTCACTCATAATTTAGCCAAAGATCAGAATCCCAGAAAGAAAATTCCAAGGTCACCCACTTTTCATGTTTTTCGTCTACTTTAGAAAAATCAAAACATTTTTGTATTGTAATATGCGCCCTTCTGTTGTGACTTTTTTTTTGTATTTTGCTATATTACAGTATGTCCCACCGAGGAAGACTCACTATGATTTTGAAATTAATTTCTGACATGTACAAATAATTTAATAACACAAAGGACAGGGACAGATCTAGAAATATTTTCTGAGGTGGGCAATACGTATCGTGGATGAAGAATCAAACTGTTCCATTTGTAATTTAAGGCAGGACTTAAATCACCTCTATTTGAAAAACATACATGAGGTAGATGCACTTTATGTTAGTTACGAGTTACTTGAAAAGTGCAAAATTTTGTTCCTGTGCATGAGTTTGAAAAGTGCAAAATGTTATATTTGCATAGTTTTGAAAAGTGCAAAATGTTATATTTGCATAGTTTTTAAAAGTGCAAAATTTTACATTTGCATAGTTTTGAAAAGTGCAAAATGTTATATTTGCATAGTTTTGAAAAGTGCAAAATGTTATATTTGCATAGTTTTTAAAAGTGCAAAATTTTACATTTGCATAGTTTTGAAAAGTGCAAAATGTTATATTTGCATAGTTTTGAAAAGTGCAAAATGTTATATTTGCATAGTTTTAAAAAGTGCAAAATTTTATATTTGCATAGTTTTGAAAAGTGCAAAATGTTATATTTGCATGGTTTTGAAAAGTTCAAAATGTTATATTTGCATGTTTTCGAAAATTCCAAAACGTTATTCTTTCTGTATGTATTCGAAATGTTCAAAATGTTCTATTCGCATGATTTTGAGAGAAGTGCAATATGTTTTATTTCCATGTTTTTAAAAGTGCAAAATGTTTTCTATATGCATGTTTTTGAAACTTGAAAAATGTTCTAATAAATAAATGCCTAAAAACATGTGTCCCGCTGAAATAGACTTTACATTTAGTACCACCACCACACTATGGTCACCGTCACCATACATGGGTTGTCAAAAAAAAATTATTATTGCGTTACTATAAAAGGAAAGCTATATCCCAAAACCATAGTGAGTCTGTTTCAGCAGGACACACTGTATAGGAACATTCCTGTATTTTCCAGAATCCTGAATCAATCAAACAATTACGTAGTATAATATTGCAGAATAGTTTCATGTTGATTTGGTTTGGTTTTCTTTGGGGATCAGGACAGGGGCCATCTTTACCTATACAAGTATATATCCTTCATATAATGGTATGGTAAATATACTTACAGCAAGATCTGTATAACACAAGCTCACCTTTCATTGATCAAATTAGTATTATTTTCAAGTTGCTTCGTGGATCCTATACCTCAATCAAAGGGCAGAGATTCTGTGAAATTCCTTCTTTGTTGCTGGTCTATCTACCATCTTAATTACGCGAGCAAAATTAAATTTAGGTAAATAAAATATTTACGATTTTTGTTGGATTTTTAACACATTTTTGAAAAAGCAGAACCAACGGGCGCGTTTTAAAAATAATTAAAGTTCAGCAGCACTCTCCATTTAACCAACACTAATTTTGTGCCTTTGCTAAATATTTATTTGTATTTTTAAATTTCACTGAAAAGTTGGTTCATCACCATAGTGAAAATTGCATAAAGCGAGCACCGCCTAAATGTGAACAAGATGCTAAGTGTGAACGTCTATTTTTTTTAGTTTTCCAATTTCCAATAAGTGATACATTTTAAATTAAAACCTATCTACAAGATGAAAATTCAATACTTCAAAATTTTGAAATTTTATAGTAAAAATGTATATCGTTCACATTTAGGGGTTTGTTCACATTTAGGCTACGCGCTACATGCAATATTTCAGTTTTCGACCGTTAGTAACCAGAATTTAATCTCTCATGGTTGTGTACTATTTAGTTTCGTTTGAATAATGGAGACGTGGCCTTCTGAAACTTGCAAACTGGACCCGAGATGTCTTCCAGAATTTGAGGAGAAGGGAAAAGACAGATTCATGGTCCTCACCAAAGACGAAGAGGCAACAAAGAAAGTTTTGGATTTTTTGGAGAGTGAGAAATCGAAACGAACGGAGGTGGGGGGGGATGACGGGAGTGTCTTCTTTTTCACACGAGACGAGAACTGTAATATGATCATTGTGGGAGGGGATTTAAAATTGGCACAAGAATTGGAAACAATGGATGAAATTACTATGATTGTGCATGATGAGCTGACTGGATCTGAGGACCATGAGGACGAGGACGAGTAGTTATAGACCACTGCACTGATTGAAAAGACAGCCTCGCACTTCCCTTCATAACTATAACTTGTCTGTAAATCTGCGAAATTCTAAACGCATGGGCCAATAATAAATAATTGTCACAATGTAGAATGCAGAAAATCTGTAAATATCACATGAAATTTTGTAAGTTGTGTAATAGACTGGAGCAGTCAAATGCGTAGCTGAAATGCTCAACGGGATCGATTGTTATAAAAATTAATGTAAATAAATATAAATATCTCTAATAAAATTATTGTTATAGTGAAACGACAATTTTTTAAATTGTATTATTTTTTAATGTTTCAAAAAATAAATAAGCTGTTGCCTACTACGTAAATGTACACGCTTAGAAAATATTTCACAATGCCCCAGATACTGACATTTAAGTGTCTACTTAAAGCCATGTTTTATTTAAATCAAACATAATTATAATTCTCATGAAAAATGTGCAGTAAAAATTTATGTTGTGTATCATGTAAGTAACTATAGCCTACTTGATTAGGAATACGGCCTGCTTATGTACCTATGTTAAAAAATTGTAGTAAAAAGGCATCTAATTTGGTAAGTTTATTACACTAGATGTTCCTTTTTCGTAGTTTACACTGCTAACAGATGCTTCCAGTATGCCTATTAATAAAATTACAAAAACAAACTGAATTAAAAATATTGAGTTTTATTTTTGGCGGAAAATTCAAACTGCTTCATCTGACTGCTTTGGCTGATAATATTGACTACTGCCTGCACCTGTGTTTAATTTCTAAATAATTTTTTGTTACTCTTAAACAAATAGTTTTCACATTTATAAAGTTTTAAACTTTGGCAGGACACTGTGGCTAAGTGCAGTCGATGTCAAGTTACTTTAGCTCTGTGCTATCTACAAGTAGTCTAATCTTTTTAAATATATTTCTTTTAAAATGGCAGGTAGCATGTGAAACCATTCTCTTGTTAGTCGAGCAAAATTAATATCGTGTGTGAAGAACCAAAATGACCCATATCCAATTTTAGCTAGAATCAAATCGAGCTGTGTCATAAAAACAAAATTAGAAACATGCGTAAAACGTTAATTACGAGTTTTTGAAAAGTGCAAAATGTTCTCTTTACATATTTTTGAAAAGCGTAAAATTTTCTATTTACCTTGGTACATGTTTTTCAAAAGTGGAAAATCTTCTATTTACATGTTTTTGAAAAGTGTAAAATGTTCTATTTACATGTTTTTGAAAAGAGTAAAATGTTCTATTTACATGTTTTTGAAAAGAGTAAAATGTTCTATTTACATGTTTTTGAAAAGTGTAAAATGTTCTATTTACCTACATGTTTTTCAGAAGTGGAAAATGTTCTATTTACATGTTTTTCAAAAGTGGAAAATGTTCTATCTAAATGATTTGAATAAAGACATATTTCAATATTTGTGTAGATAAAGGGTATTGTTTTTTGCTACAATCGGATATGGGTATTTTGGTTCTTCACAGACGATATAGTATTAACTTGCACAACACAAGTTGATTAAATTATTGTCCTGAAAAAGCCTCAAGTTGCCCACTTTTCTAAGCGTGTACTTCTACGTAAACAGTATTAAATTACCTAATTAAATAAAATTTAATGAATTACATGAATCATTTTGGGTACAAAGTCAAAAGTCAGCCCATTTTATGCATGGAAAAGTGTGAGGAGTGCATCATCTATCAAGTTATTACTTTCGCAGTGTCACTTTATAGCCTTATAGATAAAAATATAAACAAGACGTCTTTTAATCTTCTTCATTACTTTCTGGCATTGGCGTCCACTAGCTGGTTGGTAGGCTGTCACCATTAGTACTGCATAATAAGTAGGTAAACACATTTATTAGCAGAGAAACAGAAATCGAAATCGCATCATCAGCTGACCACACACACCACCACCACACCCCATCAAATCAATTCTAAATTATTTTCTCACCAATTGTTTCAGTTTCTTTGATCTTTGGCTAGCTGCATTTTGAGTTACAATTCCAAACTTCTTGGTATTTAACAATGCATTTATAGTGCAACAGTAATTATACAAAAATTGTTTTAAAAAACCTGTCGTTAAAGGTAAATTAAATGCAAGTTTCTTATCTCTTTGATTTTTTTTGATTTTTTAATTTACAAGTTAAACATTGTTTTTGGTTTTTTAAAATAGACCGTGTGTTGACCATCAAAAATGGCGTCTGAATGGCCGTCTCCCACCAATAAAATAGATCCGAAATGTCTGCAAGAATTTGAAAAAAATGGAAAAGACAGTTTTACAGTGCTCACGATGGATAAAATCGCTAAAGAAAAAGTTGTGGATTTTCTGAAAAGGGAGCAATTGAAGTGGCGGGCGGAGACAGAGGTTGGCTCTGCTACTGGTAATGGTGACGGTGACGAGAATGAAAGTGACGGAGGATTCCAATTCAGAACCGATGACAGTTCCAAAATTATTATTGTAACCGACGGAGATTTGGACTTGGCACAGAAACTGCAAAAAATGGAAGAAATTCATTTCATGGAACATGATGCACAAGCGCCGAGTTCCACACTAGATAATTACACATGTCTGTAGTGAACAAAAATTGTGACGATGCGGAGCTGACGAATTTTATTTTATTGTAAAATTACAAAAATCTGTATGTATACTTACACTGCACTGTATTATACCCTCATTTAATTTTGTATACAATATGTATTACTGCAACACTTTTAAAAATATCTGTTTGCATTATGTAAAAAAAATGATCAAATCTGAACTTGTATGTTTTTGTGTTATATGTACTACTTAAAAATCTCGAATATATTTTTGCATTGCAATTAGTACCTAAATAGAATTACTACTTTTTAAAATGAATTATTACCCTGCAGATTTGGATTAAACTGACACTAATGAGATATGCATAAAGATCATATTACTTTAAGTACCTTTTAATAATGCTAATACATATTGTATTTTCCAGCATAAAAGGAAGGAAACACTTAATACATATGACCCCTTTCCACTTTTAGCTAAAAACGATATTCACTTATTTTTCAACCGAAATATTATAATGCTCATAAAAGCATGTAGGTAATTAAATTATTAAATAGAACATTTAGCGCATTTCGAAAATTCGTAAACAGGACATTTTGCACTATTCAAAACATGTAAATGAAAAATTTTAAAATTTTCAAAAAGTGATATTTTGCACAATTAAAAAAAAGGTTAATGGGATATTTTGAAAAAGTAAAAAAAACGTAAATGGGACATTTTTCACAATTAAACACGTAAGTAAATAGAGATTTTGCACATTTCAGAAACATGTTAATGGGACATTTTGCACAATTAAAAAACACGTAAATGGGACATTTTGCACAATTAAAAAAAACGTCAATGGGACATTTTGCACAATTAAAAAAACACGTCAATGGAACATTTTGCACAATTAAAAAAACACGTCAATGGGACATTTTGCACAATTAAAAAAAACGTCAATGGGACATTTTGCACAATTAAA
This sequence comes from Dicyrtomina minuta, assembly GCA_949802685.1. Taxonomy (NCBI): domain Eukaryota; kingdom Metazoa; phylum Arthropoda; class Collembola; order Symphypleona; family Dicyrtomidae; genus Dicyrtomina; species Dicyrtomina minuta. Next base: position 87,912,329 of record OX461808.1, on the reverse strand, counting down.
AAAAACGTCAATGGGACATTTTGCACAATTAAAAAAACACGTCAATGGGACGATTTTGCAAAATTAAAAAACACGTAAATGGGACATTTTGCACAATTAAAAAACACGCAAATGGGACATTTTGCACAGTTAAAAAACACGTAAATGGGACATTTTGCACAATTAAAAAAAACGTCAATGGGACGATTTTGCAGAATTAAAAAACACGTAAATAGAACATTTTGCACAATTAAAAAACATGCAAATGGGATATTTTGCACAGTTAAAAAACACGTAAATGGGACATTTTGCAAAATTAAAAAACACGTAAATGGGACATTTTGCACAATTAAAAAACACGCAAATGGGACATTTTGCACAGTTAAAAAACACGTAAATGGGACATTTTGCACAATTAAAAAACAAGTAAATGGGACATTTTGCACAATTAGGAAACACGCCAATAGCATATTTTGCACATTTCAAAAACACGTAAATGGGAAATTTTGCACAATTAAAAAAAACACGTAAATGGAACATTTTGCAGTTAAAAAACACGTAAATAGGACGTTATGAAAATTTCAAAAGCACCTAAATAGAACATTTTACACATTTCAAAAAATGTAAAGATTCTACACGTTTCCAAAACCAGTAAATGGAACATTTTGCACATTTAAAATACAAGTACCGCAAAGCTCTAAATAGAACCCCACCCGGCTTCTAATTAAAACAGATACTTCTGTTCCTATAAGTGGCGCTTTGTGGCTAGTAATATTTAAAATACAGATGTTTGAGGTGCATAAAAAGCATTATGTACTTCCTATGGCGGAGACCTGGCCTATCAGTATATAAAACACCCGGATTCCATTACAACTTTTAGCCATCTTCCCCAGCCTCTACTAGAGAATCGGCTTCTATTGGAAACCTGACTTCTACTTGGAGCTTTATGATAAATACTGCACAGTTTGCGTCTTTCAAAAAACATGCAAATAATACATTTCCAACTTTTAAAAACTTTGTAAATTAAAACATTTAAGCCATATTGGTTCTTCACTCACGCTATGCTTTTATGATACCCGGGATGTCTAAATGAAAAATAAAATATACTGAATGAATTATGCAATAAAAGTAAAAGGTAGAAAAAAATAATGGTATTCATATATTAATGCAGTGCTTAGAAAATGTGTGCGAATTGCTTAGATTAATCTCTCGTCACTAATTTGCATAATTAAATTCAATAAGGCCATGACATTTACACAGCAAAATTGAAGAAAACGGCATCTTCACAAAACTAAAATTTTGAAGAAAATAAGAATGCAAATTTATTTAAGTAGAATTACATGCAATAACATATGATTAGAATATTACTACAAATGCGTAAATATTTTTTGTTTAAAGAATTACTGTAATTTTTACACTTTTTTAAGTAATCTCAAAACTAATTCATCAGGTATTTAGTTATACAGACAAAGTTATTTTAATGCTGGTAATATTTACATACCACCCTACTTAATAATTTTTGCAGCGACGTTCTGTATATAACGCCCACCTCGCCCCCTATACGGATACGGATACGGACAACCCCCTACAGTCGCCCCCCCCATCTAAGTTAACTCCTTGTTCTATAACCCCTTATGGGTCAGAACCTTGCTTAAATTTTCTTGTTTTCAATTGCTACTTTGATAAGTAGTAGGTAACTTCAAAAGTTTGAAAATATTTTTTCAAAGTGTTTAAATTTTTAAACATTTTGTTGTAAAAAAAACTAGATCAAAATTGGTTGCGTAAAACTTAATTTAAATTAAGAGAGCAATTAAAGCAACGTAATAATTAAGCGAGTAATTATATGCAAGGTAGGAACGCATAGTTGTTGTTCAGGTGTGGGGTATGTTTAAGTTGGATGTTACGAGGTTTGGGTGCACATGTCCTGGTCTTAGGACCTAACGATTTTCCAAGCTTTGTTTTGGGATAACAAACTATAGCTTTTAAACTCACGTTGCAACGTGCCTGTTGTGTTGGTGTAAACCTGGGAAAGCCTATGTGGTATAGCAAAAACATTTAAATAAATCGTGATTATATAGATATTTGCCGATTATCAAAAAGTGTGTCATGTATAGTGGTCATGGGTTAGGTGGAGTTGGAGTATGTATGTTCCATGGCATATGTTGTTGCTGCATCCTTGTATAGTTGTTGGTGAATTTTTGATTTTTTTTTTTGACTTTTCAGAGGTTGGTCCCATGTCGAAAAATGACAGCTATTTTTATTTTGAAAATCCTAATATCCTCCAGCGGTTTTGTTTGTTTAGTTACAGGTGTACTTCTGAGAGTACCGACATCACCGTGGGATTAATCGGAATGAGGATCCTGCCGGATGGTGAGGTCCGGAACTCCCCCGTAAAGGGGCGCATGGGCCTCATGTCCGATCTCATTCTACATCGAGATATTTCGTTAGTGTTCATGGAGTGGTATCTCGCTAGGTGTCACATTAGGCTTCGTAATTATAATTTTTATTTCACTTGACTTAGGGATTACGTGGGTACCTGTTACTAATATATATATATAAATTCACTTGAAATTCAAACATTTTGCACTTCGAGTGCTATCATATAAATAATACATGGTATATAAGGCATAATGTTGTTAATTACTTGCATAAAATTTTATCTTAATTATTGGAATACCGATTAATTATGAATAACAGCAACTTAAATGTGGAAGTTATAATAAAACAATATATGCGTAAATAATGGAATTTACATTTGAATTAACGATTTATAGAGTATAATGTGGAATGACAATTTTGCTTAGAGGGAGATATAGTAAATTATAGATTTTTAATTTTGAATCAAGGGTTTTATAGTAAATTATGGATTTTTAAATTGTGAGTAACAAGTATTATGGAAAATTCTGGATTTTTAATTTTACATAACGATTCTTGTAGTAAATTACTGAATTTTTTTGTAATTAAAGAGAAATTATAGCAAATTATGGATTTTTAATTCTGAATCCGGAGGATTTAAGTAAAGTGAGAGTTTTCTAAACCTGAATTAGGGGAATTTTCGTAAATTTTAGACTTTTACGTTTGAATAAAGAAGATTATAGTAAATTAATGAATTTGATTCCTTAACAAAGGGAATTATTTTAAAATTGCTAAAATGTATTTGTAAATAAAAGGAATTATAGTAAATAACCGAATTTGATTTGTAAGTAATGAGAATTTTGGTAAATTATTCAAGTCTATTGCTAAATAAGGAGAATTATCGTAAACTAATGAAATATATTTCTAAATAAAGACAATTATATTAAATTACTGAAAGTAAAGACAATCATAGTAAATTAATGAAGTCTTTTTCTAAATAAAGAGAACTATAGTAAACTATTGACGGCTATTTTTACATTAAAGCAAATTATAGTAAAATTAAAGAAAGTTACACGTAAATAACGGAATTTATCTTAGATTATTGAATTTTTTTTTCTGTTTCTTTTCTTTATAATGGGAAATATTGAATGAATTGAAAATGATTAAAGAACGTGGTTTTTGATACGGAGAATATAGTAAATTGTGAATAATAATAAGTGGTTTGCAATAGTGAGAATTGTGAATAACAATAAGAAGTGGTTTTGAATAGTGAGAATTTTAGTAAATTGTGAGTAATAGTAAGAAGTGATTTTGAATAGTGAGAATTTCAGTAAATCGTGAATAATAATAAGAAGTGATTTTGAATAGTGAGAATTTCAGTAAATTGTGACTAATAATAAAAAGTGATTTTAAATGGTGAGAATTTTAGTAAATTGTGAATAATAATAAGAAGGGATTTTGAATAGTGAGAATTTTAGTAAATTGTGAATAATAGTAAGAAGTGATACTTGTGAGTAGTGAAAACCAAGCAATTATTTAAAAATTTTCCAGGTTTGCTGAAGAAGTATTAGTTTCGCAATTTCAACTTACGTTGGTTGTGACACTGTGATTTGGGTTTTTCTCGTACTATTCAGTAAATAAGTATTCATTGGTAATTTGCTCTTGGTGATGCGACACTATAGTCGGTAAGGAAGTATTATAAGTGGTTACGTCATGAATAATATGGTTTTGGCTGGTATTTTCTCACTTAGATGGGAAGAACGCTTCCACCGGGTTATACTTAAGTTGGTTGTAAGTCCTGGTGGCGCATTCCTGAGTTGCCTGTCTGGGACCTTTTATTACAAACTTGCCGGCCACTTACTTTCCATCATGGCGAGAGTACTTTATCATCTGAATATCTTGTTTGTCGGTTTTACGGAGAATTTCAAATTTCAGTGTCGTAATCCGGCGTAGGGGGTTTTGCTTGAAATTAATTATAGGGTTTTAGTGTCGGCTTGACTGTACGTCTGGTTTGCTTGATTGAAAGTATGATGTTTTCACTTGTTATTTGTATTTTCAATTTTGAGTATTTAAAGAAAAATAGATATTTTGCAGATTAAATTGAAAGCATATTGGACAATTTCGTATAGGCCGGTATTCTACGTGTTTACATGATGTGTGTATAGTTGGATTGTCATGTGGGTCTATATCGAATTGTTGATTGTTATTTGAAGGTATGTCGAAAATAGATATCAGGGACTTGGCTGTAGGGCCTGTACCCCAAGGTATGTATTGGTGTTGTGTAGTACGAATAGAAAACAAATTAAGTAACCAATTTGGAATATTTAATGGTCGTTGGCTATCGTCCACATCAGCGTTTATGTATTTATTGTTGAGGTGTAGTTTGTGATAATGTATTACTGATTGATGTATTGTATAGGGTTGAAAATTTTTATCAAGTCTTTTAAACGTGAATAAAGGCAACTGGGTGATGGGTTCATAGGTATTTACAATTAAATATTGTTTTTTGAATTGATTGTTAATGTTCCGATTGGTCATCGTGGGAGTCATACTGAATGAATTGGGAGATTCCAAACGCAAAACAACGTGAGCAGTCACGTCTGTAGTGGGTATGTGAACAAGAACTAAATGGATTTTTATGTAGTAACTCCAGTTGCCATTGGGTTAGGATGTCGGATGCGGAACTTATTTTTGTATTTATTGTAGTAGATATCCGTGAAAGACTGGGTCCTTCTACTGGACGCGGTGTAGTTTGTGTTATTTGATTCACCCAAAGGGGGATGCTGTCCTGTTTAAGGTATTTTCCGTAGGCCGCGTAGATAATGGTATTTTGTAGATTTATTTGTTTTGACGGTAGCTCATCTAAATAATGTACTGTGCTATAGTTTCGTGAGTCTGTCAGTTTTTGGTAGGTGATGTCTAATTTTGAAGAATGGTAGTTGAAAGTTTTAGCAATTATTACCGTTTGGGGGTCTAAATTCTTAAGTGGGAATTGTATTGGTTGTTCGTTTTCCATGTATATTTATTTATCTGTTTAAAATTTAAAGTTAATTTCCCACGGTTCTACTGGATATTTTTCAGCAAACGGGTAGCTTCGTCTCTTGTATAAAGGTGTTGTTGTTTGTTGGTGTGACTTGATTTTTGGTGCGAAAAGAAAATCGTTATCAATGAATGGGGTATTTTTATGTGGGGCTATGGGGAACCAGGTTGGTGAAGGTTGGTTTGGAATTGTGGGTAATGGAGTTTTAATTTTCGGATCTGCTGGAGTTGAGATTTTGATAAATGGTGTAGTTGATATCTCCGTTGTTGGTGCCTTGGTTGCTGAAGTTGTTGAAGTAGAGGTTGTTGTTGTAGTTAAAGTTGGAATTTTCGGTGGTATTGTTGGTATCGTTGTAGTTGAAGATGGTAGGATAGTAGTTGCTGTGGTTGACGGTATGGTGGTAGTTGGGGTTGTAGTTGCTGGTGTAATAGGAGTTGTAATTGTAACTAATGGTGGAATAGAAGTTGAAGATATAGCAGTGGTTGTGGTTGTTGGTATAGTAGGAGTTGTGGTTGGTAGCGGGGTGGTAGTTGTAGGTATAGGGGTAGTAGTTGACGGTGTAGTTAGAGTTGTCGTTGTAGTTGATGGTGTTGTCGGAGTCGTAGTTGAAGGTATACCGGTAGTTGATGTTGTAGTTGACGGTGTAGTCGGAGGTGTCGGTGCTTCCAAGGTGTGGGCTGATTTTTCATGAGGGCACACTATTCGGGATTGTAATACCTGTGAGGTAGAGTCGGAGTTTTGCCGCTGATTATTCTGCTCTAGTGTGCTGATCGGGATGAAGTAAAGTGTCTGGTCTTGTGGACTGTACATATAGGTCTGATAGTCATCGTATTTGACTGTCCTTAATTTATTTTGGTAAAATAATCGTCTTATTATCCTAGCACAATATTTAGCTATGGTTGCTTCCGAGTACCGTAGGAATATGTTTCCGGGTAGGAATATTTTTGATAAGGGTTTTTGTGGGCCTGTAGTAAAAATTTTTGTACGGTACCTTATTTGTTCACAGTATCTCCATAGTGTTCTATTTACTGCAATCACGTTCGTATGAGGGAAAGTAAAGTTTTGAGGGATTAGGATGGCGTCGACTGAATGTGATTGCGCTCTTGCTAAGTAGTCCCGTGTCGTAAGTGGAAGTTCCCGCCAGGTTGTGGGTGGTTCTGTTGTTGTCGGTATGTCTTCGTATAATATTCGAGTTCTCTGGTTTGGGTTTCTTCGTATGGAACGGAGTACCCTTCGTTTGATGTATGGGTGTTGTGTAGGGTATTCGGTAGTGGTTCCAGGAGGGTAGGAAGGGGGTTTGCGTCTCAGGCTTGAGACGGAATCTCGGAGTGGATCACAGTGAGGTGGTGTTTGTTTTAGTGTAACTTCCTTCGATTTGTTCTGTGGTTTCGTCTCTGTTTCAACTGGTACTGATGACTGTTCTTCACTGGTCTCACTTTGGGAGGCCGATGATTTGTTGATCTAGTTGAGCTATCTGGTTTTGGTTATTTTCTGGTCTGAGGTACGCTGTAATATCGTCATGTTGGATTAGAAATTTTGTTAACACTGGAAATGGATTTGTAAGGTTAGACGTATTGGTCACTAATTTCTTCGTGATTTGACTACACTTCTGAAGGATGGGGAAAAATATGTAATCGTTATACTGGTCAAAGAACGTGGTGATAGGGTTTGTATTATTATGTTTGTTTTGATTGTAAAAGTTCTCGCACATGCACCATAGTTTTAAGTCTACTGAAATATATTTTGGGAAGTCGATTTCTTTGGATGTGGAGAAATAAAGAATTTTGCCGCACGTAATATTTAATGGGAAGAAAATTTTGTTATCTGTTGTCACATTCCAGTTAATGTGCGCCGATAGGTTGGAGTCTATTGAGTATGGCGTTGGAAAACTGTAGTGAGTTTGAGTTGTTGTCCATTTGTGGGTAATTGTTGTAATGAGTGTCGATGGTATCAATAGAGTGATGATTATAAGCCATGACGGAATCATGGTAAAGGCACTGTTGGGTATAGTGACGACTGGTCCGGTTGGGGGTATTGTGGGAGTAATCTAAGTGACTTGTCTCTAAGGCTGTTATGTTTGTCAGTGAGTTCGATGTGATTATTTACGAAGTTTTTATAGTAAGTACGGAGTTTGCTGTGGAGACGTGTCAAACAAAAGAAATAGGTGATGAGGGATACAAAGATGACGAGGTTGATTGCGAAGGTTATTGCAGTGATAATATGTAGGGTATAATCGCATTTCGCATATTGGAGTGAACGTGCAACCGGGAGATAAGTTAGAGTTGCAGCTGGGAATGTATTTTTGGTCATGAGAACCAAAACTGCAGCTGTCAGCATGAGTTTCTATAGTATTAAGAAAAAGCTGTTCCCCTGCTGAGCTAGGCGTATGCCTGGTGGTAATTGACGTAGGTGCATGTCGTGTAGAACTGTAAGATTCAGATGTGGAATACTCCGGACCCAGTTATTGTGCTGAATCAGGTCAGATAGATTTTTCTCTAGTTGTTGATATCGATGAGGATTTCTTGCCGACAATATCATATTGACATTGGTCCATGGAGCCAAAATATGTATGGATTGTTCTATGGTTTGTGGTGCCGTTGTGAAGCACGGTAGAATAGGTTTGATTTTCTTCTGTGTTCCGTAGAAGAGGGTGCATAAGCATGGAATGCTTATTTGTACTGCGCCTATTTCAGTACGTTGTATGTAGGTCTTTGTATAATTTCCTTCGCATTGGATGTATGCATCTGGTGGAGGGTTTGTGAGTATGTAATGATTTAAATCGAGTTGTGTAATGAGACTCGCAGTATGGGGGTTGTCTCTACACTTAATTGAGCATAGCTTGTTAAGTTCCTCTACGGATGCTCCTTTATAAATCGCTATTATACATGCTTGACTCATGTCTGGATCATCTGGATACTCTGGGATATAGCATGTAACTTGTTGACAGTCTTGCATATGTTTGCCTTGGATCGGTAATATGCGGTCTTCTGAGGCTGCAATGATTACTGGAGCATTATCTAATGTGCAGATTGCGTCATGATATTTGAACGGTACATTTGTTAGGTAGTAGAGTTCCCATATGTCTTCGGACCGGTGAATGGGAACACTAATTTTTATTAACACTTTTCCTGGGCTGAACATTCACTCAGCGAATGCTTGGCGGTAATACTCCGCAGTGTCGTCGATATGTATTGCTAACCTAAATCCATGGCTTACAATCTCCGGACGCAGTTCGCTGAGTTTTCGTTTTAAAGTTGGGTACGGTACTAATGTTAACGGGATACGTTTATTTGCACATTGATTATGAACGTCATTCATATGCATTAGTTCTAGTTGCCATGCTGCAATTATTTCAGTATTAATTAGGGCTGTCGCTAATGTCCTTACTTGTGATGCTAACTCTTCGTTTTCCTGTGTGTTATTTATTTGGATTGCCATGGCTGCATTTAATGTGGATGTGAGGTGTCGAATTTTTCCATCCAATAATTGGGAGAGGTGTTGGGTCTGGTTGGATACATCCAGTACATTGTGATGATCGATAATGATGTTTTCTTTTATTTGGTTTATATAATCATACATTTGCGCATTTGTATTTTCTAATACGGTTATCTGATCATTTGTTGCAAATCCGCAGCAAAGGTGGTTCGCTTCTGCCATCAATGTCAAAGGGTTATAGAATCTTTTTCCTCGTTTATGAAGGATATTGTCCTGAGTTTCGTAATCTTGGAAAAATAGTTCTCTAGTGAGTATGTGCATTTTATGTATCTCTGTGCTGTGAATAAGGTCGATCGCTTCCATATGTGGGCATATGTCACACCAACGCGTTGGTGCAAGAGCAACTTAGTATTAACTTGTAGGGTGTTAAGGCGACAGTTAATTGCAACAAAAACCTCAAATTTCATATTTTCTGAGATCGTTTCGTTCTCGATTAAAGTCAAAGCGTTTACAGAAAAATTATTAATTTTCAATAAATAAGCAAATTTTCTATTAATATTTATAGTTTTGGAACGAAAAAATCGTGTTTATAATTTACTCTTTCAAGTAAACCATCACACAGGCTCAAAATACATACAAACGAAAAAAATAAGAAAACTAAAAATACAAGTTTCATTAAATTACTAATAATTGGACTTTTGAAATTTTATATTTCAAAAAATAGTCCGCAAAAAGTTCAAACTTCCCGCCCATAAATAAACATAAATATCGTACTAGACTTATTTTACTCAATCAAAATTGAACAAATACAAAATTTGACCAAGCTAGCGGAAGTTTCTGTGAAAATTCAAAAAACCTTCCGATCTTGCCTAATTTTATGATGCAAATAAAGACGAGTTTCATCATGTCTCGGCTTTGACAGGAATGTTTCCAGTGGGATCGGTTGTGTCCACTATCAGAAGTAATGTGGACTGTACATCCTCTATTACTGAAAACTTGGATTCAAAACTAAGTTCAATCGGGCTCAATTTAAGATCTAAAGTTGATGTTCTCACGGGATTTCCAAAATCAGCAGTGCACTTTTTAATGGAACTCAAAACAAAATCCATCAAAGACGATGTATATTTGAGAAACAACTCAGGAAAGCCAACCTTAATTTAGATATTACATAGTGGCCAGACGTTATACACTAACATGGCAAGGTATATTCAAGCTTTACACTATGAATTAGCATAAAGATTAAACATGTGCTATTTCGTGCCCACGGAAGCACTGTGAGAACTAGTACTTCCCTATTATGTTATATGTATCGGATTATTATATGGGTTGTTGCCCACCGTAAATATACGGTATATGGCGGTCTATAGCCAAAACTGTCACGTGTCATTCGACGTCACATAGGGGGCCCGGTCCTGGTCGATCGTATGATATCCGTAGGGGGTAGGGGGTAGGGCGGGATTGGGGTTATGAGCCACAAACAGGATTACTACTTAACATCCCTCCGCAATTATTGGAACCAGAGCATATTATAGCCCTATGGCTCCCTAAGTTTGTAATATTTTGGAAATCGAAAAGTAATTAACTTTATGTTAATTAATGATTAGCTAATAAACAGTACCATCTGTCACCTACCTAACAAAATGTACAAAGCCCATTCAAAAACTCAAATAGGAATTCCTACAAATAATAACGTGAATATTGTACAAAATACTTTAATCTGCCGCTTAAAAGAAGATGCGGAAAAAGCTTACTTACATAATAGGCCTATCATACTGAAGGAAGGATATATAACTTATTTAAATTAATTAGGTAGGAAATAGGAAATATTGCTGCCTTTACTCACTCACTAAATTACTAAATTGTATTTTTTTAGCACACATTACACACAGAGAAGTAGTTAGACCCATTTGATTCTATATACTTTTTAATTCTAATAATACTGCCTCCCAAAAAGGTCATTTTTGACTTGAGGATTTTGATTGTTTAAACACTAAATGCAATTTCTCGTATAGGACATTCTAAGTAAGGGTGATCGTTCCCCTTTGTGACCAAGAAATTAAATCGTATGGAGGCCAAATCATTCACACGAACATCCACTGGAGATACGTTCAGTTCCTTTTCTCCGAGAGCGATCAGGTGGTGGGAGAGCTCGGCTTGCTTGTACTGTGTAAATCAAAAAAAGAAATTGTACAATCAAAATTTAAATAGGATGTTGTCCGGCAGAAATAAAAAAAACCTTTCCATGTTTAGCCAATAAGGCAAGAGCAAATGCATTATATACAAACGTATTAAAATATCTCATGGTCTTGAAAGTGCGTATAAATACAACATTTTCAACATTTTAAAAACACGTAAATAGAATATTTTGGCTTTTTCAAAAACATGTAAATGGGGAATTTTGCACTTTTTTAAAACACACACATGAAACATTTGACACTATTCAAAAACACGCAAATAGAAACATTTTACAAGTGTCAAAAACATGCAAATGGAACATTTTTCTCATTTCAAAAACATGCAAATTGAACATTTTGCGCATTTTACAAACATTCAAATGGAACATTTTAAACTTTTCAAAAACTCGTAATTAACTTTTTACCTTTTACGCATTACAATTTATCTCTTGTAAACTGAATGTTTCGACACAGCTTATCATTTCAAATCTAGCTTAAATTGGAAATGGGTTATTTTGGTTCCTCACTGACGACATAATAAATATCGATTTTAACATTAATACTACTATAAGTGGCCAAGAGGCGGAGGTCAGGACGCAAAGAGGACTGTAACAATTATTGACATAGTTCCAGAGACTTACATATTGTGAGCTTGAAATATATTAAAAATATTTGAACTTACTTTGAACATATATGACATGGAGTGGATAACATGAGGCTCAATCACAATCGGCTCATCAAATCGAATATATGTTAAGGATGGTGAGGACAACCTCACATTTCCTCGAACCACTTTCCCACAAGTGGCAAAAGCCTTCCGCTGATTGTCCGTTTGAGAAATATCCACATTCACTTCGATGGGCTCCTCCGAAGAATTGAAGAGACAGTTGGCTTCATCAATTTCCATGCTGTCAGTCAAATTTGAAGCTTTTGATCCATTACCGGTTCCAGTTCCAGTTCCGGTCCCAGCTCCGTTCCCATGGTTTAACTGGCCTTGACGACACTTTGCAGAACCAGAGGTGGAATTTGTCTCGTGGAATGAAATTGCGAGACCCACTCCCTTCAGTTTTATTTTGTGATCCACGCTGAAGCTATATAAAGTTAATAGTTTAACTAATTTAAACACCCATATAACCAATTCATTGGACATTTAAGTATTTTTACGTATATGAAGCTTTTTAAGGCTGTTAAAAATACAGAAATAAACAATAACATAATATTCGTAAGGGGTCGGCCACAAATGATGTCATCCGAATTTAGAGTTCCATATGAGCCCACTGTCATCAGCTTAACCATTGCATAAATAACTATCTTTAACACGGCATGTCACCCACACTCCACTAGTACACCCACTGAATCATTTATAGACGATCCCTAAGTATATTTAACACAGAGCTAATAATTTACTTACCATGTTTGGAACCAACAGGAATTATGAAGAATGTAAATCTCCTCAGATGTCCCATGTCTCCGGCAAAATAATAGACTTAAATCATTTTGGTAGCCCTGACGTGGCTTTACATTGTACTTTAACGTTCCCAAGTTTGTCCTACAGTAAAAAACAAATATGAACAAAATCAACGAAAGAATCGAACTTTCAAATTAATCTGTAAGCACTGTCACCGATAATATCCGATTAATCCTATACAAACAAATAACTTAATGATATGTCAGAGATAGCCGGTAACTACTCAAGACCCAGTGATTACAAGGTATGCAAAATAGATGCATAGTTATTGCAAATATTCACCGTTCGACCCGATGCAATGGCTGATTGAGACTTGGGGATTAATCGGAGGTTGCATGTAGGTAGGTAGATACCCAAATACTTACGATTAGTATTTACTCAACTAATGAATTTATTTAATAAATCGAATGGTAATGATAAAAGTAGGGTTACAAATATTAAAAACTTACCGGCTTTCTAAAGGTAGTGAAACAAACTTCAAAATCTCGACCATCTCACTTGGAGTGAGGACGCCACAATTTGAAACTTGAAATGTCAAGTCTTCGGATTTCATGGTGGGGAATCGGATCAAGTCCAGAGCGTCGCCCAGAACTTTACGGTAATTTTCGGGTGACACTGGAAGGCCCAGCCTTGTACATTCTGCCTTGGACCAACTGTAAAATCAAAATTTATTAATTGATTACCGTAAAAATAAAGCAGGCAGGGAATTACCCTGCCTGCCAGCTGGAAACTGCAAATACTTCAAAACCAGCCAGACTGCAATACTTCCAACAGATGCTACAGTACGAGAGATTCAGTATATCTATTATTATCTACAGATTATATAAAAGGTGCGAAAATTATCAGTTAATACAAAACTTAAAAACTTACCGGCACGCAGCTTGGAAGAGTGAAACTTCTCTGATATCAAGTTCATCAATGGCTAGAATTCGACTGAGATTTGATTGCCGTAAGGAATTAAATTGGGATGTTTCTAGTATTTCGCTCAGTCTCCTAATCGAACAATTTGAAGCACCAACATTAATTATTCCGGTTCCGGTGAAATTTTCAGTGTCTTGCCACCGTTTAGTTATGTTATATAATACAAATTTGTGTCCGATTTAAGAATATGTGTAAGTAAGGTATATTTATTTTAGTGTGAACTACCTGACAATAAATTCAAAGGCGGAATTTTCGATAAAATTCTCTCCATAATCCTGAGCTTGTTGAAAGACGGCAATCGCATTCTCCACATCGAGCCGAACTTGTAGAACGTGAAGGCACGTCTCCACTAAATTCACAGCATCATATTTTCTTGCAATATAAACTAAATCAAGTAGATTTTCGACAGGGACGAAGTTGAGACCGAGCGATTTCGTATTGCACTGGTTGTAGCAGTACTATAATGTCAGCACAAACAAAAGTAAAATCAGCAAAGTTTCAACAGGTAGTTTTTATAGATCAATACTTCATGTGACTGGCTTTAATACTGTACATTATTGTATCGTCAGTGAAGAATAAAAATGAACTATTTTCAGTTTATCCTAAAAATAATAATGATGACTGACTACTTATTACGTACAAAAATATTAAAATATCATGACTTTGAAAGCTTGTAAGCAGTAAATTTCTCACTTAAAAAAACAGGTGAATAGAACAATTTGTACTTTTCAAAAAGCAGGTAATTAGTACATTTTGTGCTTTTCAAAAACATGTAACTAGAACATTCTGTACTGTTTAAAAAGCAGGTAATTAGTAAATTTTGTACTTTTCTTCAAAAAGTAAAGTAGGTAATTAGAACATATTATACTTTTCAAAAACATGTAAATCGAGCATTTTGGACTTTTCAAAAACTCAGAATTAGGCTTTTACGCATAGCAATATTCTATCTTATTTCGAGTGTTTTTTTTAAATTGCTTAGGTTATTTTAATTCTCGCTTGATTATGGTTGATGGTTCAACTTGGTTCTTCACTCACGATATATTCCATGTTACAGATAAAGCTTTGTAAAAATATTAAAGCAATTTTAATAGCTGTAAGCTATGTCATTTTCATTAAAGTAATTGGTACTAATAATAAATTAGAAATTTAAAAACATACGCCTTACTTTAAGAAATAGTTTAAATGCAAGTGGATCCACATCCGGCAGCTGAATATCCTGAATAATCCCATTATTCTCAATAACCAATTGCCCATCATAGACTGAAGATGAATTATTCTTTTGAGTAGAATTATTAAAATTTGGATCCACCGATGAGTTATTATTCCATCGACTACTAAACATAGTTTCAAAAACTGCCGATGTTGCACTTAGGATAATACGATGAGAAAATATTTCTTCACCAAATGGACCCACAAGGAAAACAACATCAGCAAAATCTTTTTTTCCAAGAAAACCAACAATTTTATTTCCCCATTTTGTCTCATTCTCTGTCCGTCCACCACCACCTGCCAAGGTACCTGCTCCACTCGAACTATTGTTGGACTCTTGACCTTTTGACCGTAATGTCAAACTTGAATTAGTAGCGGTGGTATTCATACTGAACATTAGATTAACTGAATAAAACAGGTGCAAAAATAACACTGACTACCACAACTACAACTGACAATGCTACCACTTTGATAGATTTTTGAACGAAAAAGTTTACGAATTCAATGTTGAATTTTCAGCCGAATAAAAGTCAGGGACTGAATTAATTATAGCGAAGTTTCTATGCAGAAAATCACACACTTTTATCGAGTACCACTGCGTCAGCAATTAACACAATAACAATTTTACAAAAGCCACCTTTAAAAATGCAATGTGTTTTATAGGAATCACAGAATCATACGAAAATTCAAGGTACAGCCCACGCAAAAGTTACTATAATTAAACAGACACGTAGATTTGAAGAAGATTTCTATTACCCTTCACTGAATGTCTACGTCGGCTACAAGTATTCTGTAAGCCACGTCTGTTTAGTGTGTTTTTAGCGAACGTTCCACAAAAAAAGTAGAAAAGTATTACATCAGAATTATATTTACTGACGACAACTGGTGCTGGTACTTGAGATACTGATGACTGGTGAATTTAGGACGATCGAGAATCGTGAGGGTGAAGTACTCAAGTAACCAAAACCAAAAATGTATGTGAAAACAATAAAAACAATAATATGAGGATGAGATCAACAAACTGACTGACTGTACTGACTGTGTTTCTGTCTGTTGTGTGTAGGCAAACGAGTTGATGGTTTGGTTGTTGCTGCTATGTATTTTGTCGGCTGTGTACTGAAAACTGAAACTGAGTTCTCACACGGCTCTGACTTTTTACAAACTGACTATTGTGGAAAACACAGTGGAGAGTTTTAAAGCTTATTACACACGTCACACGTCAGCCTTATTAGGGAGGTTGTGCAAACCTAAAACTGGCACTTTAACTTTAGCAATTGCAAAAGAATCGCGACGCCATGTTTTTACTATTTTCTGTTTTGAGAAACCTATCCGCCACTTTCGCATTATCCCTGCCCATACTGCACATGTACTTTAGCGATACGCTCCAGCTCGTGCTTGATTTGTAATGTTTTTACATATGCATGTAGTACTAAACAGAAAATAGAAAAAACATGGCGTCGCGATTCTTTTGCAATTGCTAAAGTTAAAGTGCCAGTTTTACGTTTGCACAACCTCCCTATTAACAACACTACGTACAGACGCACAGAGCCCAGATTGTAAAAGTAACAGAAACAGAAACAGAAAAATAAATACGTTGAGGTTCAGAGTGGGAAAAAGATACAGAAACAGATCGTGACTGAAGAGTCAAAATGACCCATTTGTATTCTCAACAAAAACTAAAACGCACTATCTACCAGAAAAGTAAAAAAAAAAACAAAGATCCTACTTCGTAATTAATAATAATAATAATTTATTTATTGAGTCGATTTGGCCGCAGCCCATACAATATTGGTAGTTAACATTTGGTTTTTCAAAGATATTGTCTACTTTGTAATTATAATATTTTTTAGTTTTCCAAACATGTATATGTAACATTTTGCACTTTTGGAAAAGATGTTTAAGTGGAGCATTTTCTAATTTTTAAAACATTTAATTGTAACTTTTTGCTTTTAACAAAAACGTGCCATGGAAATGCAACATTTTGTAGTACTACCCTTAAAAAACACGTAGGGTAAGGTCGTCTAATTGTGATAATCAGGTAATTGTGATACTATGAAACCGTCTCCTAACGAACGACAGCCAATGCTCGAATTTTGTGTTACTTTAATCAACGACTCAATGAGTGTGTAATAGTTAATCTTCGCCGTGAAATTCGGATATCTTGTTGAAGAAAAAAATCAAAACATCTATGATTGCCATTTAATTAGTGAGAAGAGTTTGTTTTCATTATATTCAAACCTCTCTAATTACTGTTCCGAAAATATTCTCGATAATACTAACTATGCGAGAGATAACCATAGTTAATAGGCACAAGATAAGCTCAATTCAGATTGAATTATAATTTGGTCTTTCTTTTGGTAAATTATTTTCGAAAACGTAAGTCGCTTCCGTGTGACGTGTAAATGTGATACTAATGCTATTAAGCGTGCAACTGCAGTATTGGAAAATACACTGACTTTGACCTTAACTGTGCTGATTTGTATGTAAATAATGGATATTTAACTGCAAAAGCAGGTTAAAAGTATTATAATGTCACACTTTGAACGCTAATTTTTCATACACGTAATTTAGCGTGTTATATGAGTTTTAGAGTTATTAACACAATCAGTTAGATACTATCAACGCAATAAACTTTGGTGGGCATACAGCAAAATAAAAACGACGATTGGAATGACCAGTCATTCACAATTACATTAATACAACAAATAAAGCTTATTTACTACGTTTTTAGAGTTTAAAAAATATTACTTTCGACATTAAATTAGTCGATCACAATTAGACGCAGACGTATCACAATTACCGGACTTAACAAACTTCCAACTCAGCCAAGAGTGAATTCTTTAAACTCTTGTAGACGAAAGATTAACCATCAGAATTTTATGAAATTTGGAGGAAATACTCAAAATTGTATGATTGTTAAACTTCAAAGGTCGTTGCTTTCGAAATTGTTTCGACTAAGTTTTACGGATAGCAAAACCAAAAGTTTTTCAAAAAGCGATCACAATTAGACGACCCTACCCTAGTTTTAATTTTTTTCTTGTACAAAAACGTGCCATGTAAATGCAACATTTTTTACTTTTCAAAACACGTAATTGTAACTTTTTGCTTTTAACAATCCAAATCCAATCCAAATGCTCCCTCTGAAAACATGTAAATGTAATATTTTGCGCATTTCAAAAACAATGCAAATATAGTGCAATTTACACCTAAAAACATATACATACAAAATGGAATTTTTCAAAATATAATTAATTGACACATTTTGCACTGTTTAAAAATATGTAAATGCATTACTTTGAACTTTTTAAAAACATGTCAATGGAGCCTTTTTCACTTTTCAATAACATATACACAGAGAATTTTGAACCTTCAAAAACATATAAACGGGGCTGTTCTTTGATAAGTGATGCCCAGACCAGTAAGTGAGGCCCAACTTTGGCAAGTGTTGTCCAACTTTCGTAAGTGACAAAACTTTCGTTTGTGGAAAAACTGACTGGAAACGGTCAGGTTATTTTTTTTCCTCGGCCACTGGAGGCGGCATCACTTATCAGCCTATGGACATCACTTATCAAAGCTTTTATTCACTTATCTGATTTTAGTGTTTCTTGACATATCTCATTTTACGTATAATGCTAGCATAAATTGAAAATGGCTCATTTTGGTACTTCAATCATGAGTCATGAGATACTGATGTTGTTATTGTTGGTATCGGCACTAATATTATTACTCACAGTGATCTATGTGACGTGTAGAAAGGAGGCCGTAAGTAATGTAAAAGCTTGTAATTGCAAGTATGCATGCACTTGTTATTAAAAGCTGCGACAAGCTCCAAGTAGGTAAAGTAAAATACACAGCCGATTTTACAAATTACAAATGATGCCCCATAAAATACGAAACCACTGGCAGCCACAGTGTAGAGTACTGTGGAGAAAATACAAAGGCGACAGGTGTTGGTATTCTATTCTGTGTGCTTAGGCATTGCACTAACTAGTAAGAAAGAATATAAAATGCCTTGACAGGGTTTTACTTTGCTTACTATTAACATAGTTTAGTATCCTATTTAAAAATAAGATTTTGTTTTACTTGTGGTGGATTGCATTGTGTCCATTTTTCTGCCGTATAGTAGTAGTTTCTTTTTGCTTTTTTTCCAAGAAAAGTTTACAGGGAAATAATGTGGAAGGACGCCGTCATGCATGACTGTCTTCTCAAAGTCATATAGAGCCAGCGGCATCGTGTCTATTAATTTCTGTCAACAGTCATGTAAATAGTTACAAGCGACAAGCAAAAATATTCTTTATTTGCCACACTTTAATGCAATTTGATTTGTTTGCCTTTCTTTCCGCATATTTTTGGTTGTATTTTCGAACCTGTTTCTTTTTTCATTTTTTTTTTCGAATTTGTTTAACCAGAATTTCCAGATTTTTCCGATTAATGTTCCCATTTCCAAGCTCAACTAATCATCATACAATAATTTTAATAGCAAGTCCGGCGTTGCTAGATTTAAATGGAGAATTTCTTAATTGGCTCGTCTGCTAATCAACAGTACGGGCTTGGAAAAATGTGGATGAATTTACTACTTTACTGTTAAATTGTAACTGAATTTACACTGTTACTCCGACATCCACAGTCAATAGTAAAAGCTGTTTACCGCGGTCAACAGTAATTTAAGTTAGAGATTTACCGATAATGTAGTTGTATTAGGCTTACCAAAATCACTATTAGACCACACAACAGCTAAAAGCCTGTTTAATGATTTTAATAGTTAAAAATTAACACTAAAAGTTGGATTCGAACCCACAACCTTCGTCATAGGTACCTTCATCTAGCCTTAACAACTTGACTGGCGCAACCCATGTAATAATGGGCCACTAGTTTAGCATAGATATACAGCTTAGTGACGTAAATGCTTCAACAGGTTTACTGTAGATTTCAAACGATTTGCTGTTGGGTTTTGTAACAACAGCGCTGTTACACGTGACTAAACGTTTCCCCACTCCTAAATATTAAAAAATTTACTAATACACCTGTTAAAGTTAAAGTTAACATCTGATCCTGTTGACCCCATCTTACAAGATTCTTGTTAAGATCACTTCTAAGTGTGTAACTATATTAAAGTGGACTTCCTTTCTGTATTGTTGCGTATGTTCAAACAATGCAAACTTTTACAGAAGTAGGATTTAATTTACAAGGAACCTGCGCCCATCTCCATTACCTACCTTAATTGGCTCCTATTTAATTGTATAGCAATGGCTGGCTGGAAAAAATCAAACTCAGCGTAGAATATTTCATATGCAATGCTTTAAATAGAATAGGAAACTATTTATTGTTAATTGACGAAATTTTCATGAGCAATAAACAACCATTGGGAATGGAAAAAAATAACAAGATGTCAATCAGGTAATGATGAAAATAAAATCGATTAAAGCTTTTACTTTATAGGTATCAATAATGACTAACAATTATTACTAGAATTACGTTATTGTTACTAAATATGTCTAAAACTGTTATGGTATGAATATTCCATGACAAAGGTTTGAAATGCAGAAGACTTATACATGCAGTTTAGATTTATTAAAAAGAATATAAATAACATGAGAGAGAAATATGCTTCAGAAGGTGTTTGTAGATTACAGGTGTTAGGAAGCCATTTAAAGGAAAATACTTTAAACAGTCAGAGAAAACGAAGAAACCATAACCTGCGTCGTTTCTTAAAAGCAACCTATTACGTTGTTACTGTTACCTAACATATCATTTTTTCGAATAAATACGCTACAAACATTTCCACTTCATTAGCTGGATTTTTCGCGGCGGGCGTAGTTACTGTCGCTTTTGAAATAATTCTTGTAATTGTTGTAGATAGTTTCTTCATTTCTGGCACGGGTGTCGCTGTTTCTATCGTTTTGGTGCCGTAGTTTCAGGTTAAAGTTTCAAAGATTCTGTTTCTTGTGTTGTTGCGTCTTGTTCAAAATATTGTGTCGTTTCTAATTATTCATCTAATTTCGTTGTGTCTAGGTTAGGAATTTGCAGCGTAATGTCTAATCAGCATCTTGTTTACAATCTAAATTCGTCGTGTCTAGTTCAGATGCACCATATGCTAGTTACCCTGCCACTGCAGGTGTCTCTGATGAAGGTGCCTCTAGTGCAGGTGTCTCTGATGCCGGTGCCTCGGGTGCAGGTGTCTCTGATGCAGGTGTCTCTGATGCAGGTGTCTCTGGTGCAGGTGTCTCTGATGCAGGTGTCTCTGATGCAGGTGTCTCTGGTGCAAGTGTCTCTGGTGCAGATGTCTCTGGTGCAGGTGTCTCTGATGCAGGTGCCTCTGGTGCAGGTGCTTCTGTTGCAGGTGTCTCTAATGCAGGTGCCTCTGGAGCAGGTGTCTCTGATGCAGATGTCTCTGGTGCAGGTGTCTCTGGTGCAGGTGTCTCTGGTGCAGGTGTCTCTGATGCAGGTGCCTCTGGTGCAGGTGTCTCTGATGCAGATGTCTCTGGTGCAGGTGTCTCTGATGCAGGTGCCTCTGGTGCAGGTGTCTCTGATGCAGATGTCTCTGGTGCAGGTGTCTCTGGTGCAAGTGTCTCTGGTGCAGATGTCTCTGGTGCAGGTGTCTCTGATGCAGGTGCCTCTGGTGCAGGTGTCTCTGATGCAGATGTCTCTGGTGCAGGTGTCTCTGGTGCAAATGTCTCTGATGCAGGTGTCTCTGGTGCAGGTGTCTCTGATGCAGGTGCCTCTGGTGCAGATGTCTCTGATGCAGATGTCTCTGGTGCAAGTGTCTCTGATGCAGGTGTCTCTGGTGCAGGTGTCTCTGGTGCAGGTGTCTCTGGTGCAGGTGTCTCTGATGCAGGTGCCTCTGGTGCAGGTGTCTCTGATGCAGATGTCTCTGATGCAGGTGCCTCTGGTGCAGGTGTCTCGGATGCAGATGTCTCTGGTGCAGGTGTCTCTGATGCAGGTGTCTCTGATGCAGGTGTCTCTGATGCAGATGTCTCTGATGCAGGTGTCTCTGGTGCAGGTGCCTCTGGTGCAGATGTCTCTGGTGCAGGTGTCTCTGGTGCAGGTGTCTCTGATGCAGATGTCTCTGGTGCAGGTGTCTCTGATGCAGATGTCTCTGGTGCAGGTGTCTCTGGTGCAGGTGTCTCTGATGCAGGTGCCTCTGGTGCAGGTGTCTCTGATGCAGATGTCTCTGGTGCAGGTGTCTCTGATGCAGGTGCCTCTGGTGCAGGTGTCTCTGATGCAGATGTCTCTGGTGCAGGTGTCTCTGGTGCAAGTGTCTCTGGTGCAGATGTCTCTGGTGCAGGTGTCTCTGATGCAGGTGCCTCTGGTGCAGGTGTCTCTGATGCAGATGTCTCTGGTGCAGGTGTCTCTGGTGCAAATGTCTCTGATGCAGGTGTCTCTGGTGCAGGTGTCTCTGATGCAGGTGCCTCTGGTGCAGATGTCTCTGATGCAGATGTCTCTGGTGCAAGTGTCTCTGATGCAGGTGTCTCTGGTGCAGGTGTCTCTGGTGCAGGTGTCTCTGGTGCAGGTGTCTCTGATGCAGGTGCCTCTGGTGCAGGTGTCTCTGATGCAGATGTCTCTGATGCAGGTGCCTCTGGTGCAGGTGTCTCGGATGCAGATGTCTCTGGTGCAGGTGTCTCTGATGCAGGTGTCTCTGATGCAGGTGTCTCTGATGCAGATGTCTCTGATGCAGGTGTCTCTGGTGCAGGTGCCTCTGGTGCAGATGTCTCTGGTGCAGGTGTCTCTGGTGCAGGTGTCTCTGATGCAGATGTCTCTGGTGCAGGTGTCTCTGATGCAGATGTCTCTGATGCAGGTGCCTCTGGTGCAGGTGTCTCGGATGCAGATGTCTCTGGTGCAGGTGTCTCTGATGCAGGTGTCTCTGATGCAGGTGTCTCTGATGCAGATGTCTCTGATGCAGGTGTCTCTGGTGCAGGTGCCTCTGGTGCAGATGTCTCTGGTGCAGGTGTCTCTGGTGCAGGTGTCTCTGATGCAGATGTCTCTGGTGCAGGTGTCTCTGATGCAGGTGTCTCTGATGCAGGTGTCTCTGATGCAGATGTCTCTGATGCAGGTGTCTCTGGTGCAGGTGCCTCTGGTGCAGATGTCTCTGGTGCAGGTGTCTCTGGTGCAGGTGTCTCTGATGCAGATGTCTCTGGTGCAGGTGTCTCTGATGCAGATGTCTCTGATGCAGGTGCCTCTGGTGCAGGTGTCTCGGATGCAGATGTCTCTGGTGCAGGTGTCTCTGATGCAGGTGTCTCTGATGCAGGTGTCTCTGATGCAGATGTCTCTGATGCAGGTGTCTCTGGTGCAGGTGCCTCTGGTGCAGATGTCTCTGGTGCAGGTGTCTCTGGTGCAGGTGTCTCTGATGCAGATGTCTCTGGTGCAGGTGTCTCTGATGCAGGTGCCTCTGGTGCAGGTGTCTCTGGTGCAGGTGTCTCGGATGCAGATGTCTCTGGTGCAGGTGTCTCTGATGCAGGTGCCTCTGGTGCAGGTGTCTCTGATGCAGATGTCTCTGGTGCAGGTGTCTCTGATGCAGGTGCCTCTGGTGCAGGTGTCTCTGATGCAGGTGCCTCTGGTGCAGGTGTCTCTGATGCAGATGTCTCTGGTGCAGGTGTCTCTGATGCAGATGTCTCTGGTGCAGGTGTCTCTGATGCAGGTGCCTCTGGTGCATGTGTCTCTGATGCAGGTGCCTCTGGTGCAGGTGTATCTGATGCAGATGTCTCTGGTGCAGGTGTCTCTGATGCAGGTGCCTCTGGTGCAGGTGTCTCGGATGCAGATGTCTCTGGTGCAGGTGTCTCTGATGCAGGTGCCTCTGGTGCAGGTGTCTCTGATGCAGATGTCTCTGGTGCAGGTGTCTCTGATGCAGGTGCCTCTGGTGCAGGTGTCTCTGATGCAGATGTCTCTGGTGCAGGTTTCTCTGATGCAGGTGCCTCTGGTGCAGGTGTCTCGGATGCAGATGTCTCTGGTGCAGGTGTCTCTGATGCAGGTGCCTCTGGTGCAGGTGTCTCGGATGCAGATGTCTCTGGTGCAGGTGTCTCTGGTGCGGGTGTCTCTGGTGCAGGTGTCTCTGGTGTTGGCGATGTTGCTTCTGTTGTTACAACATTTGCTGCTGCAACTACAGGTGTAGTTGGTGCTGGAGATGTAGTAGTTACAGTTTGAGTTGTTGTTGGAGGTGTTGTTGTAGTTGTAGTTGATGGTGATGTGGTAGTTGCAAGTGTGGATATACTCTGAACCGCAAGTGGTTTTACAGTTGTTGTTGGTGGTTTTGTTGTAGTTACTGTAGGAGGAAATAATAGCGGTATTCACGATTACGCTACAGCGTCTTTTGGTGCTACTTGCTGTTTATGCTACAGCAAATTATAAATAACGTGTTGCAGCACACTGTAGCAATTGTTGCGTTGGTTGCCACGGATACTGAGTTCAACTAATGAATTTAATATTTTTACGCTTCGAATTTGAAATAAAAATTATTTAATACAATGCACACCGTATAATAACCATGGAAACAGTAAAATTCGACGCTACAGCACGTTACATAAAGTGTGCTCACAATTCTGGACGATTTTCGTGCTACAGCGCAAACAGCAAGTAGCACCAACAGACGTTGTAGCGTTATCGTGAATACCGCTAATTTATATTTGTGAACAGCATTTTAATGTAGAAGGTTCCTTCCTCAAATGGTCTAAATCCTTTACGAGTATACGCTGGAGTACGTTTGTGAATTAAGAGTAACATCTATATTTTGTTTTTCAGGTGCTTAGGACCTCTGTTTAGAGATTGCTTGAATGGACAAAAATTCTAGTTTTGCATTTTTCTGATTAGACTTGTATAGTTAAAGACTACAAAAGTCCTAATTAGAAAATTACGAATTATAGAGATTGCGCAAAACATACATAAATAATCTCAATTTTTAATGTTTAGTTTCATCGATATTAGGTCCCTGAATTAAATTGCACATTAACCGCAAGTGCATGCAAAATCATAATACACATCTTTCAAGCATGTTTATTATTTTTTTAAAAGATACAAAACGTTAACAGCGTAAAGCCTAACAGAATTTCGCACGCCCAATGTTTCCAACCTATACTCTTTTACCGTGTTAAATTATTCTTATTAAAGAAGCCTCATGTTTTATATCTATGTGCTTATCGTTTTGTTTTAGAAAGGAAATTAAAAACCGCTAATCAAATTTTGTAATAACTCTACCTCAAATTGTAAAATGAAGAAAAGAATGTATTTAAAAGTAATTAGTGACAAACTTACACATCGGCGCCACCATCAAGGACCACAAATTAGTCCAATAACGGCTTTTAATATTTTCAATTCCAGGTAGACGATCTGGTACTCGCTGCTAGAATTTAAATTAAGTGCAATGTTAAAATTTAGTGTAAGTAATTACAATTATAGACTGAATGAAAAACAAGCAGGAATGACCCAAAAACGGCATTTGTAAATTTTATGAGTGATTTTAGTAAATTGAAATGTAATAAAATATGTACTTACTTGTAATGGTGATGGTAAGGCCGAGACACAGGCTACTGCGGCGAGAACGAGTACGATTTGACGAACCATTTTACTGCTGTATGTTTTTAAATATTCGGCCAAAAATAATTTGAATGGGGCTGGAGACAAGTAGGTAAAAGTTTATTAGTTCTGTTAATGTTAGTGTTGGCAGCTAAGATTGAAATCAGAGCGAAAGTATATGATGATCTTCCCTAAAATTTCTGCTGTATTTATACTGAAATATTTTAGGCTCTAGAAACGACAAAAAATAGACTATTTCCAAATATTTTCCTATTTCCTCAACTTATTGTAATTTTATGAAATGCAAAAACATTCAAGACCAACTCTTGCTCAATTTTGTCAATTTTGTTTTGCCATCGTAGTGGCAGTTGCAGTGGCAGTGTCCCGCAGATTAGGAAATAAAAATTAAACATTATTGATTTAAAAGTAATAACAATTAATTCTATTATTTTCAACAGTATTTCTATTGCAGCATGCCATCTTACTAAACAATTACTAAACAGATATTATTTTCGTTCTCTGCACACCTGCATTTATTTAAAATTATCCTGTATGCTAGGATCTACAATGCAACAAAGTTTAGTAATTGTGTAAAGTTGACGTTCTGCGTCATGAAATCCAGTACACATCTTCTGCGGCGAGATTTAAACAGGTGTGAATAATTATTGCAAACTCTATTTACATGTCAACTACCTGCATTTTTCTGCTCCATATTATATTTTAAAAAAAAATAAAGGCTTTTAGAAGGAGAACTTCGTGGTCTCGGGGTGAACGGCTCACATGAGATACGGAAGGCAATGAGTGAAAAATATATGTTTACATATATATACGAGCTTTTCTAACACGAGTACTCACGGTGGATCATCCAGCTATGTCTTCCCCAGTGCTGGCATGGGAGTGGAGGGAGGGTGGCGGTGGAGGGGTGCATGGCTGGTGGTCGGCGTGTGGGTGAGTAGTGGTAGTTCTATGTGAATCGCAAGTCATGGGTTGACGCTGCTCCATAGTACTAGCTCTCTCCTCCGCTCCCGGCTCCCGGCCTTGTTTCCCTTTCACTCCCTATCCTCTTCCTACTCCCATTGCCTCAGCACGGATCCGAAGCATGTCTCATTTGGAATGGTCTGCCATAATTAGAATGGTGAAGATAGACAGAGCGCTCTTTGGCTGAGAATATTGATAACTTCTCGGAGACTGAGTAATACTCTGAACTATGTAGGCCTTTAAACAGAATTCACGTCTCCATGGCTGGAGCTTAATCTAGTATCTTACAGAGGGCGATAGTAATACATCCCAATCAATAGCTAGAACTTTGCAAATAAGTTAGTATTAAGTTATTGGCAGCTATCTCGACGAGCACATCTAGTTAAGCATACCACCAAGCTTGACTAAATATAGTGTGTCTCAAGAGTAGCAAGCCGAAAAGTAATACAGTGTACATGGGCGTCTGCCTGCGAGTACAATACTGTTACATACATACAAAAATAAAGGCTTTTAAAAATAGTTCTATGAAGGCGAAAAGTCATTTCGTCTGTGAAGAAACAAAATAAGCCATTTCAATTTGTAGCTAAAAACTATATTCAGTATCTATAAAAATATTAAAACATGTCCTGAAAGCATTTAAATAGAATTTTTTGCACATTTCAAAAACATGTGGATAGAACAATTGACATGTTTTAAAAACATTTACATAGAATATTTTGCACTTTTTAAAAACATGTAAAAAGAACATTGCACACGATTCAAAAGCATGAACTATTTTACCTTTTTAATGACCTAAATCAACATTAAGCTACAATCAAAATGTGCTATGTCATAAAAACAGAATGAAAAAAATCCGTAAAATGTTAATTAGGAGTTTTTGAGAAACGTAAAATGTTCTATTTTCATGTTTTTAAAAAAGTGCAAAATATTCTAATTCCATGTTTTCGAAAAGGTGCAAAATGTTCTAATTCCTTGTTTTCGAAAAGATGCAAAATATTTTTATTTCCATGTTTTCGAAAAGGTTTTCAAAATGTTGTAATTCCTTGTTTTCGAAAAGATGCAAAATATTCTATTTCCATGTTTTCGAAAAGGTGCAAAATGTTCTAATTCCATGTTTTCAAAAACATTTAAAATGTTCTAATTCAATGTTTTCGAAAGCATGCAAAAATTTCTAATACTATGATTGCAAAAACGTGAAAAATGTTGTAATTCCATGTTTTCAAAACCTTGCTAAATGATCTAATTCCATGTGTTTTAAAAGTGCAAAATGTTTGATTAAAAATGGTCTCGAGACATATTTGAATATTTCTGTGGATAGCTGATATTGTCTTCAGCTAAGAATTGAAAATTGGTCATTTTGCGTCTTCACAGATGAATTTGTATAAAATATATATTTCACGATAGTTTAATAATAATTTGATATTTTCTCTATTCACCTCTTTTAACAGGAACTACTACCACGAAACTATTTAAAAATAAATTGTCGTTTTTCGTCTTAAAATTCTATTGTTGAAGATGCTCTAATTAAATCAGTTCATTGCCCAATCCAAAGGCTAACAAAGCAATATTTTCGACATAATTATATTTGCAATTTTCCTAATTATTTTGACATTTATCCGTAAAGCTCAATTAACAATGGATGAAATTTCACACCAGGAAATTTTGTCTCAAAAACACATGTATACTTCTCTCTGTCTTTTCTCAGTTCTCTCACAAACTTTTGTATCTTTATTCATATAGTATATCCATAATAACTTGAGTAAAAATGCATAAATGTCCTCGTAAAATGCATACAACAACACATCATCAACAACAACATAGCAACAACAACACTAACATCATAATCATATAAACTTGTCCTAATTTTTTTTGTAGTATAATGATCAATAATATTCTTATTTCAAATATTATTAAAAATTATAATGATGATACTATTATATATTTAGCACTTGAATGGGACGGGGTCATTTTCAATCATTTTTTCTCGAAACATTCAACTTTTTTTTAAATACCTAGTGTATCAAAGTACACGGCGCAGTTCCCAAACAAATCCATATATATGAAAACATTATCCACATTTTATTCTAAGTTTTTTTTCAAAACTTTTCTCACAAACGACTAGTACATTATATAAGTATTAACAATTAAATTTTTACTCATTGTCATTGTTATTATAGTGACTTCAAAATTTTTTGTTTGAATAATTTACATAAAGATATGTCAAGAAAAAAAGTTTTTTTTGATTCCCATAGTTAATTCGTAAAATTTTTGTAGAATAATTTCCACATGTTAACTACAAATGACATAAACAGTTCCACTGGTTTATGCACTTTTACATAATTAAATTACCCTTTTGCCTGTACTAATTACGTATCCCATGCATTACTATAGCACCGTACCGTGGACGTCAAACGTGGACTGTGCGTACCAAATTTCAGTACAAATCACTTGTCGTTGTCGGTCTCTCTATACGCTAAAATTTCAAATTTATTTCTGTCGAATTTATATTATAGACACTAAGAAGATTCACATAACGACAACATAGACCGACAGACACATAATAACAACAGTCAATTTTTTTTTAGTTGAATTACCAATAACAATAACGATCACTAAACATTTTTGATTCAATTTTTGTTTTTTACACATGCAAACTTTGCAACTTACACTTTTCTTGTAGCATATCTAATATTATAGAAATGTATCTTGATTGTCATTATTTTCAAAAAATGCAACACGCAGTTCTTTTTAAAGTTTTTGTATGTTATGAAGTTAAAGCTAAAAAATATAGAGGCATAAAAGTTAAAAAAAAAATCAAAATCAAAAGACAAAATAATTTATGGACTAGGTTCACCGCATAATATTATGTCGATCACTAATTAATTAATTAATAACATTTAAATTACAATCAGCAAGGTAAACAACAATAATATAGTGTGACGTCACCTAATATTAGACATCAATGGCTCGTTTGGCAGTTTAGAGAATTGTAATAATAATAATATTATGTAACACCTTAATTTTTTTATAAATATTTAATTATTTATTTAATTAATACATTATTCACCTAATTAATTAAATATTTACTCAAATAATTAATTAAAATACACATTATCTTTTGAAGACGAAGAAATATAGTACACACAACCTGCCTGCTAATTAATTTAATTTTAATTAACTATTTAGAAATATATAATAAAATATTGTACAAAAACAAGGACAAAATCTTGAGCGGGAAATTAGAATGTACTGATTTTTGTTTTGTTTGGTTGGAATTGGAAAAATACACATTTATGTGGAAATGAATCAAATCACATTATTTTTTTGTTTGTTTCGTAATAAACTGGAACTGTGGACCAAGTTTTGTACAAGAATACCATTCAAAAAATAAAACATTATCATACATATAATATGTAACTTACTGTTTGTATTGTATAGTGTGCATTTTAATAGTATATTTTAATTAGTTTAATTAATTACTTAATTGACAGTGTAATAATATTTTCTATATAGAGACTAGAGACTGTGTACAGTACAAATTCAATAGTCATAATTAATAATGATTGTTTAATTAAATATAATATTACGCAGTTAACATTAGTAAAGCATTTTCACAAGTTCAGTTTTTCAGTATCCAAATGCGGAATTCAACGCTGCCCAGTGACAAACACTATGATCTTCTTTATTAGAATTTTTGTTTTTCTTCAAAAAGCAAGACCACGTTTGTCTCCGTCTTTCAAAAACCTCACAAACCTTTTGTAATAAGTCTCAAAACATGGTGAGAATATATCTGGTTAGTTTTTTTATTTGTGTAAAAATTCGTGAATATGTTTATTCGTTACAATTGAAATTCTCTGCATTTTTGACATGCATTTTATCATTAGTGTAAGTGTGTGAGCTGATCCAAGAACATGACCTTTTGACCCACCCCCTACCTAAGTATACGCTTTGTATATCTACGTTTAATAAATTTTAAAGCTATTTCCTACCGTGACCGTAGGGTGCCTCTATTACAACCTAAAAGGTCCTAAAGATATTTTAACATTACAACACACAAACAATTTGAACCAATTTCCTACTTTTCTGCATTTGTGTGTTTTTTTAAAGCCTAAAAATAGAACGTGTGTAACCTAAACAAATAAATACATTGTGTCCTTACTTTTAGTATAGTATTAAAGCTTTATTTTTAGAAAAAAAACAGTTCATTTTTCTTTTTCCTAAACTGTCAAGTCATCCATTACCATTAATATACATCTATACATAGGAATTCCTAATAAATAAAGAACGGTTTCTTGACGCAGCTTCTTCGCCTATGTCTTCGTCTTTAACTTGGACTCTTCTTAGTAATCTCAGAATTTTGGCAGCCATTCAAAAAATCACTTATTTACCCGCGCGCGACTTATAAAATCCAATAACTATCTTTTTAAATAGCACACGCAATTAACGAATTAACTCACTCAGCCAGTCCACATACCTTCCGTAAACCAGTATTTACATAGAAATTAATTAATTTTGTTTCTACCTAATATGTACATAATTTTGGTTTTTTGTTTAAATAAATTGTGTATATTAATTGTGTTTGAAAACTTTCATTATTTGGATTGGCAGCCAACTGTAATACATTGCCACTGCATAACGTCTTTTGTACACAGACAGAAATAATATTTAACAACCTACGTAAAGCTTGAAATAACTCCCGGGTCCGTATCAACTCCCGGGTCCGTAATAACTCCCGGGTGTGGGACATAGTTTCACGTAACTCCCGGGGTCTCTATCAACTCCCGGAGTCTCTATCAACTCCCGGGGTCTTTATCAACTCCCGTGGTCTCTATCAACTCCCGGGGTCTCTACTAACTCCCGGGGTTCCGTGGTAACTTCCTGGGATTCAATAGTCTTATAATAGATGTATAATAATTCATTGCATTTTTCCTTGTTCACAACGGCGCCAAGAAACAAAAATAAAATATATTTTGTTAAAACAAGCGCTGGAATTTAAAAACTTAGTTCAACGTTTAGACCAGTACCTACGTGCGATCATTGTAATGGGCAGTCGACAGTCTTGTTGTAGTTTTTAATTTGTCTTAATCTAAGTTAAATTAAAATGGGAGGTAAAAAGATTCGATCGTTTCCAATTGAAACAAAATTAGTAGCAATAGCATACGCTAAAAAGAATTCCACCGAAAAAGCTGCAAAGCAATTTCAAGTTTGTACTAAAACTATAAGAGATTGAAGGAATCAAGAAAGCAAATTAAGTAAGTAAAAGCCATGTGCGTTTTGTATAATTTTAATGTAGATTCTGATTAAATACCTCCCAAATTATTTACAAATTTGAAGAATAAAAACGTTATTAGGAAAAATATGTTGTTTTTGCCAAGTATCAATTAAATTACTTAAAGATCATACATTTTCATAAAGCTTTCATAAATATTTTCTGTAACTCCCGGGTCCGTATTAACTCCCGGGTCCGTATTAACTCCCGGGTCCGTAATAACTCCCGGGTCCGTAATAACTCCCGGGGTTTGAGGCATAGTTTAAGCTAACTCCCGGGGGGAGTTATTTCAAGCTTTACGGTACTTACTTAGCCGCTTCCATTTACTGTTTGTCAACCGTCGTTCAACTCGATCGAATTACATTGACATTTGCATTGGCTACAATGCAAAAATTCTCATATAACTACGTCTACAATAGCATCATCATCTAATATTCATTACAGGTCTATTTTACATAATTACAGTATGCTATATACTATTAAATTATAGACTTTCTTCATATACTATTTTACAAGTATTACAAAACAAAAATACGTGATCGGAAAATTTAAGAGTTTGAAGTCACGTCATTTATGTACCCTCCCTATTGAGTCCCCTGACTGTTCGCTCTCTTGGTGAATTCTCTAAAATTGTAAAGTAGCAGTGCAAAATTGGTGGCAAAAGAGCCATTCACATACAATGTTACCAACTTTAATTAGGATACAGGGGGAAGGGCGGTAAATAAGAAGTAGCGTTGTTTCGCTGGTGTGGCTGGTGTTGGCACTAACGTAATATGTGAACGGCTCCTGGAAAAAATGAACGGTAGATAGCGCCCCGCGCCTGTGATTATGTTTCCGACTTCCGATACAGATTACAGATACAATCGGATGGAGTATAATTTACATAGTGTATAGGGAAAGTGATTGTCGAAGGAGCAGTTGTATAGGAAGGGTAATTACTATTAAATTTCGTAGATTCGTAGATTGGTAGGTACTTGTGAACATTACTATGGACTTGGTTGACTTTTTCCTTTTCTGGCTAATTTCAACGGTAGAAAGGACGGATGGAAACGGCGGCTTTCAAGCCTTCGTCGTTCAAAGTTGGCAATATTTTTATCATTCGTATAATTATATAAACAAGGAAATCAAACACACTCATTTCTATATAAAGAAACAAGTTTTTTTTTTCGGTGCTCTTTGGTTTGGTCCTCTTGCATATTGTGTGTAATTGGTCAAAATATTTTAAGTTCGATTTGTTTGTTGAAATAATAGATGTGCTACAAGAGGGGCGTCAAGGTGGGATGGTGGTGGTGAACTACGGAGCCGACTCTCCAAAAAACGGATGTCAAGGATCCCTTGGCCTCTGAACCAGCGCCCGCTTAGCACTCTTGAGTCCCTTTGTAAGAACTCCGCGCCGATGACGCCAGACGTGAACGCGGTAGCTCCCCTTCGACTTGAGCCCCACCCCACAGTGTGGACAGATGATCTTCTCCCCGTGAACCAAGTGACACTCATGAATGTGAGCCCGGAGTCTCTCTCTCTTCACTAGCTTATCACAAATTTTGCAAGGAACAAACGGACCGGAATGATTCGTGACCGAGTCCACCATCGCGTCCACCTCGGCCGTCGTGTAGCGCGCCGACTGCGGCACCTGGGAATGTCTTTGGTTCTTGAGTCGGGGGACGACTGAGAGCAAACTTAGCCCAGTCAAACTTGCTCCGCTGCTACTGCTACTACCCCCTATCCCCCCGGCACCCTCAACCATTAGCCCCCCGAGTGGGTTTTCCCCTGGTCCTCCCCCAGGGCCACCCCCACTACCACCACCACCACCACTACTAGACTCAGTTTTTGAATGGCTGTGAGCATGCTGACTGTGACTGTGACCTTGACCGTGAGCGTGACTATGGGAATGACCGTAGGAATGGTGTGCCCCCCCGGATAACTTGACCATGTGACGATGCCTCTCCAGGGGACTCTTGTCCGCGCCGTAGCCCATCTCACTGTAGAGAGACAGTCGGGAGTGACCCAGGTGACTAAAACGTTTCTTGGCAGGGATACTGCTGCCGCCCCCACCCATCAAGCTCGAGTGCTTGGGGGCCATTGGTCCGTTTGGGAAGTGAAGGTGGGAGGAGGAGGAGGGGGAGGGACGGTAGCCACCCCCCAAACTACTAATTCCATCACCGACAATTTTTCCCCCACCTGACCCCGACATACTCCCTGAGGAGGTGGCCGTGCTCGGCTTGAGTAACTGCCCCATTCCTACCACCCACCCACTCGGCCCTATGTGACCCCCGGAGCCGGAGCCAGAGCCGGAACCAGAGGACGAGTGGGCTAGAGACGAGTGTCCGTGGAGGGTGGATGTGACGACCATGCCTGAAGGGGTGGTGAAGGATTTGAGATGGCCATAGGGGGTCTCCACAGTTTGGATGGACAACTCATATTCCCCGCCGAGACCGGCTCCTTCAGTGATGAGGGAGTCGCGACTCTCCTCCGTTGTGTCGTCTAAGTGAATGACGTCAGGGTGATGAGGGGGGTGGTAGAGTTGGAGTTGCTGCTGTTGTTGTGATTGGTGAGAGTGGTGGGTGTCAATGACGAGGGAGTCAGTGCTATTGTCACAAGAGGAACTTCTTCCCCCAGGCCGAGAAACCGCTGACAAGGAGCCAGAGGATGGAGCCGGTTGAGCTGGAGCGCCGCTTTCACAGCTCATGGAGCGCGCAGGATACACTTGGAGGGGATCTCTGGAGGAACTTCTGGTGGGGGATGACAGGTCCAGGGATTCTGGCTGAACTGAACTGTCCTCAGCCTGTCCCATTTTCTTGAGGGTTGTGGGAGGGGGGACGCTGCCCAGAGCTGTGGGCCATGACATCCCATACGCCTTTTTTCGTACGTGGCTCTGGCTCTGACTCATGGCGGAGGTTTGGTGGGAGGGATGGTGCTGAGCGGTAGGCTCGACGTTTGGAGATATTCTACTGAACACATGTTTACTCTGTCGACTCGCTCCTCCCCCCACAGAAGTTGGGGTGGAGCCTGCTGATGATGATGATGATGCGGCGTAGTGAGTATCTCGGTCAGATGGTCCGGATCCGGAGTAATGCTGGTGCTGGTGCTGGGGTTGGTGCTGGGCTGGGGTGGAGGGGGCTAAAGGGTCAAAAGTTCGCTTCACATTACTTCTACTTGGGGACAATCCCATCCCTCCTCCGGTTCCGGATCCGGATCCGGTTACGGTGGAAATGCCTGTCGTACTTGGAGGTTGGTTGCCCATCTCTGTTTAATACAAATTATTTAATTTAGTTACATTCAAAAATTCTGCAGCACTTTCAAAGTAGGACAAACGATATATACGACATTTTCATTTGTATGTGATTATTTCTGTTAAATGTTTTATAGTTTTGACATGATACCATTTGTCGGTGGATATTTGGGTGTGGTTTGAGCTTGAGTTGGAATAAATTCTTGCTTAATTATCGTCTTTTTAATCCCTCCACTCCCGTCCTTTGAGCTCTGAAATATAAATAGCACAAAATTAATGTAATTATCTGCTGTTTTCAAATATTTACGCAAAAAACATTTATGATCACGTATTACGTATTAGACAACATTCCTAGAACTAACGAAAGTAAGAACAGCGTCGAAGTGTGAAATAACGGATTTGGTATTCTGTTTGGGCGAAGTAAACAGTCTTTGAAGTTAGTAACTGAAGCATTCATCTTTGCGACTTTGCTAAATTCTGCCTACTAATGTGAATACATAACAGGACATAAAATTCAGCTACCTTCGTAACCCCCGTAATTCACCGTTGTTGTATTCGTAACCCTATACTTGAATTTGCAAAACAGGTTACATAATATGTGTTTTAAATATCATGACAAACTCTTTGAAAATTGAGTCATTCCAGCGGAGTACAAGTTGAGTAGTAAGTACTTGCCGTACAATGTCCTTACATTCTCTCAAAGAAATTACGATTTATTAACTACCAATTAGTATTACTCCCGTACTAAACAAAGGGAATTAGTTTCTTGTTGTATCGATAAACTCACAATAGTATTGGACCCATGTGGAGATCTGACGTCTGATGATCCTAATGAAGATGAAGTTGTCGATGATGATGATGATGATGATCCCATCTTGACACTAGGAGCAGCCTCCGACTCGGGCTGCTCCGACGTTGAGCTGTCTGACGAAATCCCATCCAATTTTAAAAGCTGAGCCGCATCGATAAAGTCTTGTATTTCATTCTTCACCACGCTCACTTGTCCAAAATAAATGAACTTTAAAATATGTTGGAGGTCACGGAATTTAATACCCTTGATTATCACAACGGGATGCTTGCATGGATTTTCCTACAGAAATATTTCAAAAAACATTATATAACATTTTCAATCACATCATTTATGGATGATTCCTCATAAAACGTACATAAAAAAACAGGGCCGGACGAAGGAATTGGTTTTAGGCAGCAAATTTGTCGAAACCCACCATTTTGATTTTATTGATAGTTGTATTTTGGTAAAGAAACTTGTTGTATTTGCGTGTTTTAGAAAAGTGCAAAATGTACTTTTTACTTGATTCAGAAAAGTGCTCAATCTTTTATTCCCATGTTTTGAGAAAAGTGGAAAATGTTTTATTTCCATGTTTTTAAAATGTGCAAAATAATTTATTTGCATGTATTTTGAAAATTGCAAAATAATTTATTTGCATATCTTTTGAAAAGTGCAAAATATAATTTATTTGCATGTCTTTTGAAAAGTGCAAAATAATTTATTTGCATATT
Organism: Dicyrtomina minuta; assembly: GCA_949802685.1. Lineage (NCBI taxonomy): Eukaryota > Metazoa > Arthropoda > Collembola > Symphypleona > Dicyrtomidae > Dicyrtomina > Dicyrtomina minuta. Next base: position 87,876,248 of record OX461808.1, on the reverse strand, counting down.
TTTGAAAAGTGCAAAATAATTTATTTGCATGTTTTTGAAAAGTGCAAAATAATTTATTTGCATGTATTTTGAAAATTTCAAAATAATTTATTTGCATATCTTTTGAAAAGTGCAAAATATAATTTATTTGCATGTCTTTTGAAAAGGGCAAAATAATTTATTTGCATGTTTTTTGAAAAGTGCAACATAATTTATTTGCATGTTTTTTGAAAAGGGCAAAATAATTTATTTGCATGTTTTTTGAAAAGTGCAACATAATTTATTTGCATGTTTTTTGAAAAGTGCAAAATAATTTATTTGCATGTTTTTGAAATATGTAAAATAATTTATTTGCATGTTTTTTGAAAAGTGCAAAATAATTTATTTGCATGTTTTTTGAAAATTCTCAATATTCTTTTCACATAGATTTTTGAAAACTGCAAAATGTTTCATTTGCATGTTTTTTTGAAAATTCAGGCAGCGGGGGCTGCCTTTGCTGGCCACGTTATCCGGCCCTGGGAAAAAATACTAAAATGTTATTACCTTAAAGATATGTCTAAAATACGGGCTGCACATGGCTAACACAACTTTATGTGACAGGGCGGACTTTCCCTCACAGCTCAACGTCACATCAGCAAAGTCTTGAGTTTGAAATAAATTGGAGAATCCTGACGACAGCTGTTTGTCAAATTCATTCCATTTTAGAGAAAAGAAGGAATTACTCGAGTCTGAGCCCAGGATTCTCTCACAGCATGATGACGCGGATGAAGTTCGTTCCCGGTCACGATCTCGATCTCGATCCGATCCTGGCCGCCCTGATGCTAACACTGGAGTGGGACCCGGTCCCGGTCCCGGACCAGGACCCGGACCGGCACTGGGAACCGAACCTTCTTGACCTGGACGAGTGTCCGTGTCAGCGTCCTCTGCACTATATTGTTGTTGCTGTGATTGACTTGAGGTCACTGTTGCTGCTGCTTTACTATTCCCACCTCCACTCATGATTCTTGTTGTCACTTTGAAATTGAAAAGTTTGTCTGTGCCCCTAAATTTTTTTTTTATATATGTCTGTCTTTTTGTTTGTATTTTTTCTTAGTTGATTGATTTTTGTAAATAAGAAAAAGTTTTTCAAAAAAACTAATAATATATGGTAAAATTTGTATATTTGTTTTATATATATTATTAGTCCCTATATATACATATATATAGTGTATTTTGTTTTGTACTGAATTCTTGAGCAATTCAATTGTATATACTTTGAGGCGACCTGTCACCCTGATATCAATCAACTCAACTCCAAGCTGTACACCTGTACAACGAAAACGTCAACAACAATGGAACGGGAGCCTAATAATAATAATGTTGATGCACTCCCCCCTCCCTATGTCCCTCCTATTACTTCCACGTAGCCACACCTTCCCGACGACAGTCCGAGTCCCCACCAAAACCACATATTACAAAAACAACAATGGATACGATGCTCTTGGATCGGTGGGAGATTTTTCCATATGTCGCAATTATTTTCCAAATTTCCAAATACAAGGAAGACTTGAGATTTTTGTTGTTGTAAAAAGTGTTCTTTGATTTAAAGTGTTAATTCCTGTACAATTAATTTAATTGTGTGAGCCTATGCAGATATATCCTATCACTCATCTTCACAGCGCAGAGACAGGAGTGTAAGAAAATATATTCAGTGTAATTTGTATCTTGTATAGAGTATATGGTCCAGTATATAGTTACATGTAGAGATCAACTAATTGAAATATGATTCCTTCGATTTCGATTCAACGATGTTTTCTTTTGTTTTCGTCATCCAGTGTAACAACAACAAGCGTTGCAGCAATCCTTCTTCTTCTTCAAGCTCTCTGGAAAAAAAAATTGTAAAAAAAATAACATGAATTTAACATTGTATTTGATTTTGTGTCATTCATTCTCATGAGTCATTTATTTACAGTACAGTACAAAGGACGGTAAGCTGTAGAATTTACACAAGGGATTGTCTATATATGACGTCACGGGCAGAGTACACCAAAGATAGCTTTTTGGGCAATAATGTGTATGAAAGTGACAAGGGGTGAACATTGACATTAATTATGGACGACCCCTGAGACATTTAATGTATTCTTTGTTTTTGCTACAAAGTACACATCAGTGAGATAAATATAAGTGCTAACAAAAAAATAAGGTAACACGAAAATAATTACAAATCCCCGATCAGATAGAGCACCTGCATAACCAATATACTATTCACTTTTATTTACAAGAATAATTGTAATTAATTGCCTAATTGCCATACGCTGATATACTGTAATTGCCAATCGTAGTAGTTATAAAAATAAGCGAGAGTTTTCTTTATAGTATAAAGATATATAAGTACAAACGTGGTGGAAAATAACAGTGGCGTGGCGTGGCGTCGTAACTTCTGGTGTCAATTGCAATTTTGTGCAACTTATAATGTAGGTATGTACAATATTCACAATGTTATTTTCCACATAACAAATTACATAAAAATATAATTGTCTTTCTTTTTACTGCATATGCAATTCAAAATTAACAAAAGTCATTAGGGATCGTACACAAGTGACGTCATCAGTAGGGTCAATGGGTCTATACTTGGCCACTGGTGGCATCCCATATGTACGCAATTGTTACGCTGGTGACCGGGGGGAAAGCATAGAGTCCTAAAACTGTCGATTTTATAATGACGTCATTTGTAAGTGAAGCCTTATCGGAACCTTAAAGAAAAATAATTACATATGCGTGCAGTAAAATATAATTTTCTTTTATGTCGTCAACCCTAATTATGCCACGGTGGTGATTAATACCCAGGCATCCGGCTTTCGGGTATCCAGGTATATAGAAACTAAAACCACATTAGATTGCACTACTACTACTACTACTACTACTACTACTACTACTACTACTACTACTACTACTAGAATACTCTACACATAATGCAAAAGAAACCGCAGGTACTATATAGTAAATAATTTAATTGGTAATATATTAGTAACCAATTACGCCACTTGTAGCCCTTGTCGTAGCCTACAATTATGCTATTGATTCCATCTAATAACGTACACGCCATAATTATTATAATGATAAATTATAATGTCTTATCTGGCAGTGAGGAAACTACGTATAGGCTGGGCAACTTTCAATACTCCCTTATAATGGGAAATTATGCAGTTTTAAAAATGATTTGTCAGTTATATTAATCATGTAAATAGATCCTCAGTATCCTCACAAATTGGCTTTAAAATGGGCAATTACGGCGTATTTTGATTACAGGTTAGAGATTTTATTAGTTGTCAAGGTCAATTTCACGTGACCAAAATGAATGACAAAGCATAATTCAGAAAACTGTGTAGGAGGAGTGACCCATAAACTTTTGAACAAGCCAACTTTAATATAGAGATATTGTACATGACGAGTTTTATGACAAAACGGATCAAGTTCATCAAAGCAAATTTTACAGGAAGGGCGAATCATGAATACAACAAGGTGACAGGATTATTTGTTTGAACTCACTAGGAAATTAAAATACTTTGGTTTCGAAAATTAGCAACTTGTTGATGTATACAAGTCACACATTAGAAGTAATTTCGAAGATTAATCTGTAGTATGAAGTCAGTCTATGGTCTATCCCTGAGAAACAAAGAAACTAATGAAAAAAATCACTTCTGTTTAGAAAACGTGCTTCCTGGTTATGACTAACCAAAATACATATTATGTAAGTGGTAGAAAATTACGACTATACATATTAAATCCTATTTTACAACTAACTAAAATAGAAGTGAGGTAGAAAAACCTGTTTAGCAAGAAACAGGCCCAGATAATGCGGCCAGCACAGACAGCCCCCGCTGCTTGAATTTGAAAAAGAACATGTGGCTGGAGAATTTTGGACTTTTCAAAAATATGTAAAAAGAGCATTTTGTACATTTCAAAAACATGCAAAATAAAAATCTTTGTGCATTTCAAAAAAATGGAATTCTGTAAATAGACCATTGCGCGCTTTTCTGAATCAAGTAAAAAGAACATTTTGGACTTTTTAAAAATATGTAAATAGAACATTTTGGACTTTTTAAAAATATGTAAATAGAACATTTCGACTTTTCTAAAACATGAAAACAATGTTTTTTACACATTTCAAAAACATGTAAATAAAACATTTTCCACTTTTTTCAAAACATGTAAATAGAGCATTGAGCACTTTTCTAAATCAAGTAAATGGAACATTTTGAACTTTTCTAAAACGTGAAAATACAAAATTTTTGCTTTAACTAAAGGAAATTATCAATAAAATCAAAATGGTGGTTTTTCCATTGAAGCAAATTGCTGGCTAAAAGCAATGTCTTCGTCCGGCCGCGGCCCGCTGGCAAGAAACCAGATAAATCCAGTACATAATATGCTAATTGGCTTAAAAAGTATGAAAAATAATGACTAAAAAACAAACTAGAATAATACGTAAATCAAATGATCTAATTTTTAAAAAATAGTAGTCATCCCGTTTTGAAAGCCAACCCTTCATATTCGCAATTCATCATAATAAGCTAGCCATCATATATAGGCAAGCGGTGAATTGTAATTTTCCATGCACACCGTCAACCGTGTATGTATTTATGTGTAATATTACGTGAAAGGTTTGCTGCAAGCAAGGCATAATTATGTTAAAACTGTAATAATATGCTGTTTAAAACTTGAATAAAGATGAAAAGCAAGAAACTTCCTATGAACCCACGTACCTATATATACTTTCCCCCTATAACTTTCCCTTCACATTCTTGACGAACATAGGTACCTAAGTACCTACATTTTTATTGCAAAAATCATATATTCATCTTTCTATGCACAGGCAGATCTAGATCTAGAAATGAAAAAGAATGACATGCTAAAAGTCTGGATGTGGAATTCTGGGGAAAATGATCTTCTGCTTTCTAGTCAGAGACAGTGAGAGACATATAAGCAACCTACAAACCGTTACTATGGAATCACCAAGAAATTCTCTCCCCTATATATGTCTGTGTAACTAGTAAGTAGGCTGCTCCTCTCATCTTTCACCGGCACGAGCAACCGGCACGGGCAACCGGCAACGGTACCAGTACCAAAACCAACACGAGCCCCGGCAAAATCTCTTTCGCCCCACTTTCCCCTTAACAACAACTGTACACGGCCACGGATACGCAACTTCCTCCTTTTCTCCCATATCCATCCCACCAACCAACCAAACACTTTTAGCCAAATTACTATCTACAAATTTTAAACTACCTACGGCTACATGGCTACCACTTGAACCCTTAACAACACGACATGGAATATATAGCGCTTCTCTCTGAGTGGATCACCCAATCAATGTTCATGTCTTTCCACATCTTTTATTTGCTTAATAACTTGGTATATAATACTATGGAGTAAAATAGTAAAAAGTTTTAAAAGGTAAATAGAAAATTTTACAATATTCAAAAACATGTAAATCAAACATTTTACAATATTCAAAAACATGTAAATAGAACATTTTAAAATTTTCAAAAACATGTAAATAGAACATTTTACAATTTTCAAAAACATGTAAATAGAACATTTTACAATTTTCAAAAACATGTAAATAGAACATTTTACACTTTTTAAAACATGTAAATAGAAAATTTTACACTTTTTTTAAACATGTAAGTAGAACATCTTGCAATTTTTAAAACTTTCTAGTTAACATTTTATGCATATGTTTTTAAAAGAAAAAATTATAATTCAATTTAAATTGAACTTATCTTGTGCAAACTAACTCTGACTATCTCTCGCATAATTAGTATCGATGAGAATATTTTCGGAACATTAATTACAGAGGTTTGAACATAATGAAAATAAACTCTTCTCGCTAATTAAATTGCAACAATAGATGTTTTAATTTTGTGTACTTTCTTTTTTGAAAAGTTTTGTTTTGCAGCAAAACAGGATACGCGCTAATTAAATATTTTTTTCCAAAATGATCACACAATTCTGATTTAAAGGTTTTCCAGTTTTGTCATTGTCGTAATTCTTCCTTTAAAATTTGGTTTGGTGGACTTTTGAACCGTTTTGCCAAAAACTCTTGTACGTACTATAATTAGTTAAATTAATCGTTTTCTGAATTTAACCTGATGCTATATGATATCGCGTTATGGCGCGCAAGCGTTGAAATTCTCCTACGCACATAATGGATAGTATATTTAAAATAAAAACTCAATTTCTCCATCGGTATAAAGTTATAAAGTAATTAACCAACCACATACATAAAAGTTTTGTCAAATAAACGTGTCGCAAATCTCTGCAGTTCACCTTACTATATAGCACCACCGAAATAATATCCCAGCACCAGGACACAGCTGGGTCCTAAAGTTGCCTTTCTAAAGCGCCGGAATATATTGCCGCCAAAGTTAATTACAAATTAGAAATCCCACCGACGTCGACAACGACAACCGACAGCACTGTTACCTATTATTATAGCACCACAACAATCAACAAGTTGAGTCCCCAAGTCAGTCAAAGTAGAAGTAGTAGTAGCACCAAGAACAACAGGTGATTGAATGGACGAAATACGAAATACGAATTAAAGGAACTTTTTTCTCAAGTTTAAAAAAAAAAGAATGAATATTTCTGTCTTTTCTCTGTTAATTTATGAACACTCGCGTGTACGCAGAGAGCAGAAACGGACGCGTCCGCTACTTATCAAAGATTATTAAAAACTGAAACTTGAAATTTAACATTTCACCAGTCACAAAAAACGGAAACGAAACCGAACCGACTATTTTTTATGTCCCGGTCTCCATGCCCTCCTCGTCACCACTCCAGTTCTCGACTCATCTGTATAGTTAGGACTTGACTGGAATACTGCGGAGTACTGGAGTCGACGGGAGATGCGAGAGACTTAATAAATAACTTATAAAATTCATTCCTACGCAATATTCCAGAGTAGTAGCCTTGTAATGTACCTTCACCTATATACTAACGTTGTGATATATTCTATCCCATATGTGGCGTACGTATCTACGTACGACTCCATCCGAGAGGCCGTCACTCGTAACCCGTCAACACACTCTCCAACTCCAACTCAAACTAAATCAATAATTATACATGGCAGTTGGCAGACAGTAAAATGCACGAAAGTCTTTCGCCTTTTGGTCTCTTGTATATTTCCAAATAGATAATAAGAGCACATCATAACATTAACTACTGCTTCCTAAGTAACTTGCTACTGAAGCCGGTGCCGGTGCCGGTCCCGGGTCCGGGGCCCGTAGGGAAGGAAATACTACGCAACCAACCATCGGTCGGGTCGGTCTTTCACTCCCTGTCCTTACCTGAACCCAGCAACCTGCTCTACCTGCTCTACCTCCTGCCTTATTTACCCACTCACTCCCAGGGAAATCCCAGAGTGTAGTACACAGTCCACAATTTGGCTTTGCTTTTGTCCAACAAAAATGTAATGAAATTCCCTCATGACAGAAGCTCAAGGCCCACGCAAAAAACTACCTGCTGTCAGAGACTGCATGAGAACCCCTTATTTATACGTACACACGTACGGGTACGGCTACGGATACGGGACCAGGAAAGTTTTCAGTGTCACCATATATTATAGTGCAAAAAAAAATTTTAAAAATAATTTTTGCCCTATATAAATTATTTTTGCAAGGAATTTAAATTATGTACCATCCATCCATCAATTATGGTAGTTTGCCGTTCTAAAACATTCATTAAAATATTTAAGTCTCCCATTTTAACCGCCCCGCACCGGGACCGGTACAATAAGTAGCAAGAGGCTTAAAGTAGTACGTACATAACGCTTTTTTGATTTCAGCATACATAAAAATCGATGATATAAAAGCTAATTATGCTATTTATTTAAGTGATACCTTCTTCTAATATTTAAATTTTCCATAATTCATGAACCGCATTGAAGAGAGCCCATACAAATAGCCAGGCAGTGTCTACCTACAAATTTTTACCCAACGTGGGCAGGACACACTATATTCTAAACCAATTTCATACACATAAAACATGCATGCAAAAAATTAGGTTTTCCATCAACTTTGATGATGATTTTGCATAGTTTTACATTTGCTAAAAAACTAATTTTGCAAATTTAAAATTTTAATAAAATTGGCAATATGACTGATTTAGAATTTTTTGTCGTTGGTCGTTCTCGTTGGTCGTAGGTATGGGGACATGTCGTGTACAGTATATTTGGAATTGAAAATATTGAGTGCAGGTAGAAAGCAAATCCTTAGAAGTTTTTCTAATATTTTTGTAACGCAAATTTGTTTATTTTCACTAAAATTATTCATGGGATATGCGGTTTTGCTTTTAGACATTTTTTGAAAAATACTAGTATATGCTTCTACACCGAGGAACTGTACTACTGTATAGCCTACCTATTTCTATAGCAAAAGGTACGCGTTGAATTATAAAACTATAGGCACATGTAGCTTTACCTATGTAGCTATAGCGCATATTTTCTGTAAATAACCAACATGACCTATGCCCATTTTTCACTAAAAATAATTTGAAATATCTACAAAAATATACAAATATGTAAGTCTTAAGAGCATTTAAATATAGAACGTTTTACACTTTTCAAACACATGGAATTAGAACATTTTGCACCTTTTCAAATTTATGCAATTAGAAAATTTTGCACCTTCTCAAATTTATGCAATTAGAGCATTTTGCACCTTTTCAAATTTATGCAATTAGAAAATTTTGCACCTTTTCAAATTTATGCAATTAGAGCATTTTGCACCTTTTCAAATTTATGCAATTAGAACATTTTGCAACTTTTCAAAAACAGAATTAGAACATTTTGCACCTTTTCAAAACCATGGAATTAGAAAATTTGGCACCTTTTCGAAAACATGGAATGAAAACATTTTGCACCTTTTCAAAAACATGGAGTTAAAACATTTTGCACCTTTTTGCAAACATGTAAATAGAAAATTTTACACTTTTCAAAAACTCCTAATTAATATTTGACGCATGTTTTTCATCTTGTTTTTATGACATACAGCACATTTTGATTGCAGCCTATATTGGAAATGGGTCATTTTGGTTCTTTACAGACGATATACATGTTCATAGCATAGCATTAAAGTGTGGGAGCTGATATCGGTATTACCTACATTAGAGGGACGACATAATTATACTAATTATATGGGTCAACATTCAGCAACAACAAAAAGTCTCAGCTACCTAAACTACATGATGTAGAACTTGAGAATGGGACATGTAAAATCGGAGCTAGACAGATAGACCAAAGCTCAGAGGGCCAGGCGAGGCGAGGCAGAAGGCAGACGAGACAGCGTAGAAAATGTAGGTCATGATTAGCTCTTTAGCCCTGAATTACGCTCTTCTCCTATACTGGCACTGGCTATACTGACTACGGTCTACTAAACTAGACGGCCGATTCATTCATTGATTGATAAATGAAAGACTTTAGACTGTGTAGAGGAGGCTAAAAGCTTAACGAGTCTCATCATGTGTATCCTCCACCTATACTAATATGCTATACCTATAGCACTGTCCTTCCATCAATTCAATGCAGTGCATATGACGCTACGGTACAAACAAGGCACACTGTAAACCTGACAACAAAACCAATGGCAGGGAAAGTCCATATTATTCCATCGTACAAAAACGTTACACATGTGACAAGTCCATTTAGGTATTTCCTTTTTCACACTTTTCTCAATGAATAAATGGGACTGTGTGTGTGTATAATAGTTGTGCGGTGAGATTATATGTACCGTATTTCTTGTAATAGTGCACGGACCTGTGTTAGTACACGGGTCTGAGAGCTATGAGTTTGAATAGGATATGGGACTATTTACATATTATTATATGGCAGTACACACGGGTCTTTTAAATACACGGGCCTGGGAGGTCTGAATTTGAATAGTACACGGGGTGCACTATTACACGAAATACGGTAACTAAAGTCGTTTGTATTTTTAGGTAGTATAGTTATTTAGTGTATGAAAAAACCCTTACATTTCTTAAGGGATTGCGCGCTAAATTGACTTTTCCTGTTTTGTTTGCCAGGAAAGGATAGAAATGATAAAATAAGCATACCTTCTTGATTGTGCATTATTAGTACAATCAATATTAGTACCCACTAATGTGTGCCCGGATTTTAAATTCAAACACTTGTAAATAAATGTCACAACATCTTAATATCGTAGCCAGACGAAGGAATTGCTTTACTGTAAGGCAGCAATTTGTTTCCATGCAAAAACCACCATTTTGGGGTTTTTATAGTTGGTTTTCTTTTGTAAAGCAAAATGTTGTGAAACATGTGTGTACATGTTTTAGAAAAATGGCAAAATGTTCTTTCTGAATTCAACATGATTCAGAAAAGTGTAGAATGTTTTTTTACAAGTTTTGAGAAAAGTAGAAAATGTTTTATTTGCATGTCTTTGAAATGTAGGTACACAAGTATTTATTTTGCATGTTTTTGAATTGTGCAAAAAAATTTATTTGCATGTTTTTGAAATGCACAACACATTTTATTTGCATGTTTTTTCAAATGTGCAAAACATTTTATTTGCATGTTTTTGAAATGTGCAAAAATATTTATTTGCAAGTTTTCGAAACGTGGAAAAACTTTTATTTGCATGTTTTTGAAATGTGCAAAAAAATTTATTTACGTTTTTGAAATGTGCAAAAACATTTATTTGCATGTTTTTGAAATGTACAAAAACTTTTATTTGCATGTTTTTTGAAACTCCAAAATATTTTATTCAAATATTTTTGAAAATTTCAAAATGTTTCATTTACGCATACTTTTAGAAAATTCAAGCATCTTCTGCCTGCGCTGGCCGCATTATCCAGCCCTCCATCTTCCATTCTCTAAAGTGCCTTAGATATTTACCAAATTCAAAGAACTACACAAGAAATTTACACTAAAAACAGGATTACACAATAGACGTTCCATATACTTCCCGGTATAGTAAATCTTGTAGTAAAAGCGCCAAGTAAACACCCAGGGCCATGGGGGAGTTACGCCAACGAACTTTATTACTCTATACCCGGGAATTAATAACAACCAGATTATTAAAAACAAAAACAAAAACACTACTCTATTTGATTCCGTACTAAAGGGGATATTTTACTACCATAAATACTCTTACAGCAAACCCACAGGATACTAAACAACGCAACATTTTACATAATAGTAAACATTTGTTGCCAATAAAATTCCTTGAAACATCAAAAAATGTTAATGCTCTAATATGAAATACGAAATATCGACTGTGAAGAACAAAAATTACCCATATCCATTTTTAGCTAAAAACAATATCACGTATCTACAAAAATATACAAATATGTCTTAAGAGCATTCAAATAGAACATTGAGCACTTTTCAAAAATATGTAAATACAACATTTTGCACCTTTCTAAAAATATGTCAATACAATAATCAACACTTTTTAAAAACATGGATTTAGGACATTTTCCACCTTTTCAAAAACATGGAATTAGAAAATTTTACACTTTTCAAAAACATGGAATTAGAACATTTAACACTGTTCAAAAACTCCTAATTAACACTCTACGCATCTTTCTCATTTTGTTCTTATGACATAGCTCATTTTGATTGTATACCTTGAAATGGATATGGGTCATTTTGGTTCTTCGCAGACGATATACAAAACCCAGACAGTACAAAACCTAATTCTCATCATTTCGCATTAAAATGAAGCAATAATGCCGATGATACAAGAAGCAATAGTATCCAGCCTCCCGGAAAAGAACCGCGACACCGATAATGCAATTTTATTTCGTGAGAAAATAACAAATACAAACCAAAATCCACTTTGTCTTCCTCATTGTATCTAACGATAAGTACTTCCATAAATACCAAAGACCAACACAACCATCAAGGAAAGCAATTCATCCAAAAAATCCCCCACATTTTGACACCCTACCCCGCACCTATTTTTTTTTATTATGTACACCCATGCTTAAGAATAGGGAGATGAAAACCCACTTTCCTATATACTTGATTTATGCACGTTCCCTATAAGTAGTCAGTTGTAGTCGAATTAATCAGCTACCACTACCACCACATGGTATGGTATGTAGTGATAGCTGCAGTGCCATTATGATGATACTGGTACTCGTGATGAGTAGTCGTAGTTAGTAGTCGTATTGAGATAAACAGTTTCACAGAGAGTTGATATGGATCGTCATACTACTTACATTGCCTTATGTGTTCATCCTCTCCGTTCGTCGTTCGTACCCAATGACCTCCGAGTCTTGAGTACATAATATTGTAGAATGTTGTAGAATGTAGAATGATACGCTCGTTCTTTTAGGCAGAAAAAATAAACGAGACACACACATGTAGCCTTGGATTTAAATATATTATAAGATGTAAAGTAGGAAACTAACACAGGGAAATAACACGCAGGCATGCACTCTCTTATGCAGTCCTTTCGTTTAACACTCGCGCTCCCGTAGCTTTCGTAGTTCCACACCAAGTCAAAGGAAAATAGATTCAAGTGCACTCCTCGTTAAACACACAAAACACATCATAATCCCGACACATATAGAGAGACAACTCAAACTTAACTATAACTCAGGACGGTAAGTACACACACACTAAATAAATTCCTTAAGGAAATCCATAATAGCACAGAGCAGAGGAGATAGTAGATAATAATGCGGAGAAGTGTCAACTAGTCAGAGTCACACAGTATAGTGAATTGTTAATAAAAGTCAATTTTTTTTTAGATTTCAATTTGCTTCTGGATACATCCCCGTCCCGTGTGTGTGTGTATGTAATAAATTATTTTGAGAATGGATTATTAAATGGATAGCAAACTAAACCAATAAACCACTTTCGTTCTCTCTTACACTTTTTTTTATCTATTCTATAGCTATATTGACAACAAATTGTGCCGTTGACGTTGCCGTTGTGTGTGTCTGTGTGTCCTCTGCACAAGAGCCAATTCACGACTAAACTCCACTCTACAACTCTGTATGTATAGCACTACGCTGACTCATTATCCTTTAAAAAAAATATCAAAACGACATGGAATTTAACATGGAACAAGAACCACCACGGCGGCGGCGGCCGAGCCACTTTTACATGGATATACCGCACAATATAAAATGTCGTATCTCCCTATAGCCTATATAGCCTGTGGCACAAGTGACGTTATTTTTCTAATTTTGTTTTAAACATTATTATTACAGAGTAATTAAATGCGTCTTAAAGTACAGGGCGATATGAGTAACAAAAATAACTGGCGAGAGTACGACAGTACAGCCTACTATACTGTGGCTGTGGTTTGAGTCTATATGGTACTGGAACTGCTCATATTTATTTGCGTGTATAGAAACAAAGGGAGTTTTGAATTAAATTTGCATTTTATAAATAGTCTGTGTATGTCTAATTAAAGACAGAGACACGAAGCTAACAATTTGGTTAGCTAAGGTTCCAAATTAGTATAATGTGGTCATGAAGACTGAAACGGAAAAATTCTATTTACATTACTTCCGCCTTGTGCTCTTGTTCTTTTATGCTGTAATTTTTGTCTCTGATAAAGAAGCGAGTAAGTGAGTGCAGCAGCAGTGGTTAATTGGTCAAGTATATTATATGTACTACTACAGTATACAAGTCAAAGTCGACTGAGTAAATTGGAATGTCGCCACGGTCAGACAGTATCAAAAACTGTGGCGGATACCAAGTAAACCTAAGCCGAAGCCGATAGATATGATGGCGATGGTTGGCTTTGGCCATGTGTTTTGGTTTCCACACACAGCCCCTTTCAAAAGTTGGAGTCACACAGTACACACAACTACACAAGATTGAGAAACTGCAGGAGGAAACTGTGGTCGTCGAGACTGTGACTGTGAATCACGTCACATTATGTTGTGGGGGATATAGTCACATATGTAATAATCAATGTATAGAGCATAATAATACAGATAGTTAAGTCATGCTGGTTTTCTTCGTGTTGACTTGTACTTGAGATTCGTACCCAACGACCCCACTACTACTACTACTTAAAGCAAACAAAAAAAACCAACTCCGTTTACAAAGTATAAGCATTAAGCAACACTACATGAACAACTCAAATGGAAATTTTAGATTCAAGGCTATTTAAACATACGGCTCTACTGATACATACAAAAACAAACAATCAACAATCCACACCGAACAAACTTTCAATCTTTTGTAGTAGAAAAGTTTTTTATTTGGCTGACTGACTCCTTATATAATGTATTTTCTACAAATGTCATCTTCGAAAGAGCAAAATGAGCCATTTGAATTTTATGTAGAATCAAAAAATGATCTAATTTGCTATTGTACTTAGGAGCAAAATGAGGTGTAAGATACTTAAGACAGACACCAAATTTTTAATATTTGTCATTTGGATTTTATGTAGAATCAAAATAATGTACCAGAAAGCATCAAATAGATGCCTTGTCTCTGTTAGTGACCAGGGCTGACAGCGGTGAGTAGCCCGTCCATTGTCCGAGTTCCATTCTAAGATACCTACTGTAAAATTCAGTTGTAATAAGGGACACCTGGGGAGACCGAACATTATGGTCCCGTTTAGTCGAAATCCCGTGTAACGATTTAAGGGATTTCCTGAGTAAGCAAATATTATTTACAATTTTGAAATTTCTTTTATTTAGAGTCAAAACAATGTGAAGGGCAAAATATTTACAAAGTTTAAATATAGTTATCGAGATTCCATAAAAAATCCAGTTGATGTATTTAGTTTGCTTTGTTTTAACTTCATTTTGACGTACACACACACTATTGTATTATGAGAATTTGAAAAATGTTTTTCTCAGTATATTCCTCCGCTAAAAACAAGTTAATGACGTTTCTGTGTCGTTTCCTTGGACTCAGATACACTTGGAAGTAACAGGGATTCGCCTTCCTTCTCTATGCAGTATCTTTGTCAGATTCCTCATCTGATTCGCCACATTGAGTGATGTTACTTTTGTTCACTGTTTAGTAATGAATTTCCTGTGCGCTCAGGCTCAGTTAGTCAACATTGTCGATTGCGAGCTCAGTGAGAACTGAAGCCTGGACAAGCAGTGAATAATTAGTAACCAAACAATCTACCTATGTGATCTATAAATAGGACGACCTAATTACTTTAATGTGCGATAATGTAAATGTCGAGATAAGTGAAGTCCTTGTGGGCAAGTGTACAGTCACGTAGTACAGTAGTATTCTACTTATTCAGCTATTTTTATTACAATGACCCTCACAGATGACTTACAAGGACTAAAAAGCGTAAAAAACAGTCCCTTAAACCCGAACATTCCTTACATCCGGCCTTAAAAATCCGTAAAATGTTAGTAATTTAATCATAGATATAGCCAACTAAATATTTCAAATTCGTCCCTTGCCGTCGTTTTATAACTTAAATGAGGGTCCATTACAAAAGGATTTCACTGGATACTTAAAACAGCCACGCCTAGTTTTTGCAAATATTTTTAATTTAATTTCGTCACCCCTTATATGAGATTATCTTTACAATAACTCAGTAGCCGAATTTTTCAAACTCTAAATAACTTATTTCTGGCGAGGTTTCCATTCTACAGACTTGCTGACAAGAAAACTACTTTCAGACTGAGCTCAACTAGTTGTGTTTTTGAATTTTTTCCTGTAATCAGGTTTTATAATAATTAATCAAAACGATGACATGTCAAGAGAGTGATAGCAGAAACAAAAAGTGTTACATTGAACTGACTGAACAACGTAGACCACGAGTACCGCTGGACAACGAAACTCAAAACTACAAGACAAAAATGTACGAAACAACACACCACGAATAATGCTACAACGAAAAGATTTAACCAAAGTTCATACAGCCAGATTGAACCAGTTACTATTGGTGACGAGATAGGAGAAAACCACATTAATTTGTCTCAGTCAAATTACACTTTCACCTATCCCCGTCCCATACTCCACAGTGAAGGAGTCCCATTCCGTATATGCTTCAACAGTAAGTAGCGGTCACTAAGGAGCACCAAAGGAAATTGGGTTTCAACCAACCATCTTGTGACGTGTACTCTACAATTCAGAGCCGTATAGCATAGCCTGACTTTGTGGCCGAGGGGAGCAGTGCTCTGTCCTCGATATCTCGACGTTTCTTTTTGATCCGTATGAGAGAATCCTTAGTCAGGTAGTGCTTTTACGTCAGGTTGCGCAGAAGTTAGTGTTGTGGAAGGGCTTGGTGGGGAGGGGGGGTTTGAGAGTTTTTCGTGAGCAACTAAGGGGACTCAGTATACGGCCGTTCATATGTGTATATGAGACATAGACGGTCGTATGAAAATGCGTGTCTAGCAGACCAGCAGCTGTTTCCTCGTACTTAGGTATAGTTGCAATATAGTTAAGCAGACCATTCTCTTCTACCTTACTACAAGTCTCCATTCACTCTCATGCTGTGTCCCATATACTTGACGTAACTGTGCGGGGTGCAGTGGTCAGGATCAGCTTCTGTGTCTGAGAGATGATGACTCACAGACGCAGTCGCGGGGTTGGCCAATAATACTGAGCCTGGGATTTTCCCAAATATTTCAAAAATACAAAGTTTAATCGCAAGCTTTAACAGCCGCACTATCTAATTCGGTGGCTTTCTATTCTCTACTATCTTCTTTCCTTCGTTCAAAGCTGTGCATTCACCGAGTCTCCATTCATATGGTTCACTCTAGAATACATACAGCGTACAGCAATACAGTGCCGTGATGGGTGTTATGCCTTCAGGCGGCCATACTGTTACAATAATAATAATAATAATAATAAAATTCAGAGCCGTATACCGTACAACACAGAGCCGTACATCGTACAACACAGAGCCGTATATAGTACAACGAACAGCCGTATTTCGTACAACACAGCAGCATACCGCAAAACATAGCCATATATCGTACAACACAGAGCCGTATACCGTACAACACAGAGCCATATAGGATTAGCAGCGGCAAAGGATCGAAGCCAGGTATTAGAATGGAAATTTCGTTCCAGGAATTCATCAAAGTGCAGGATGGTTCACAAATTTCATCACTCCTACAGTAAAAGTGTGAATTGATTAGAAAAATCACTCGAAAAGTATGAATTGGCCAAGAAATTAAATCACCCGTAAATGAAGTACCTGTCTTACTAAAAATTTTCAAGAATAAAAATTTAGATCCAATGCTGTATTTGCCACATTACGTTAGCAACCCCATCGGGTTGCCTTACTGCTCACCATAGCACGCTTGCTTCGAAACGAGTAATTTGCCCTTTTATATTAAATCAAAACGAATGATATGCCATTTTACGTTGATGCAAAAATAGCATTATTTATTTATGGGTGGAAAAAATGATCTATCTTGATCTGATATTTTTACGAAGACAAAAATTGCCCTATAAATTAACTTTTGAGTAGAAAAATGAATTGGGTAGCGGGTCGTATTCCATAACAATCCAAACTCTACAAATCTTGCAAGCAGGATATGCGACGGGCTGCTCTAGGTAAAATTTAGTATGGCTCATTTTGCTTTCTCAAACGCAGTATGGTGCAGTCGTCGTAGAATAGTAATAGAATATTAATAGTAATATTACGTCTATGGTCATGATGTCTATAGCCAGTGCAAAGTACAGAGACAGTATATATTTGCGTACCCACATTGAATTTTGAGTGTCGGCGTCATATGTATTTGGATGCCTGGGAAAATATACATAGCTGCATAGGTGAGAGGAAAATGGGATTACCTACCCACCTACCTACCTAACCAGTAAGTGAAAGCAACCCACCCCCACCCACCCATCTAAAATGCTGACTCCTGGTAGAAGAATGTACACAAAAAATGGATTATATATTCACTGATTCCAGTTCAATTATCAGTACATTTTGTTTCGCCTAATTCACCCTATGGACCTGGACAGTATAGTGTCAGTAGTTGTGGACTGATACCGATAATTAAAATTGATATGAGTATCATCACATGAATATGAAGAGAGAGAGAGAGATAGTATACCTTCAAAATATCTAATTTCATTTCTCCACGACGTATAAGTAGCAGATTACAGATAAAGTATATGAATTACATGGGGGAAGAGAAACAACGATGAATTTGAATCGAGAAAAATAAGAGCGGAATAAAAAAATAATTAGGACGTGCACATGCCCAAACAAAAACAAAATTCTAATAACGTTTGGACGACGGACGCTCGTCGTATCAACAACAAAGAGATTATTATATTTGTTTATTGTAAAATTTTATGTAATGTGCTTCATTTAAGCACCTTAAGGTAGTTTACTAAATAATCATTCATCACTCTGCTCACAAAGCTCACACAAATAATTACAACACCAACACCAACCGCAGCACCCATAGAACTGGAACTGGTTATATCCAAATGCACGTGGATATATACATATCATCTGTGAAAAGCAAAATGACCCATATCCATTTGCAGCTATAAACAATATTAACTATCTACACAACTATTGAAACATGTATTGAAAGCATTCAAATAGAATATTTTGCACTTCAAAAAATATGTAAATAAAACATTTTACACTTTTAAAAACATGGAATTAGAACATTTTGCACCTTTTCAAAAACACAGAATTAGAACATTTTGCATCTTTCCAAAAACATGGACTGAGAACATTTTGCACCTTTTCAAAAACACGGAATTAGAACATTTTGCATCTTTCCAAAAAACATGGAACGAGCACTTTTTGCACCTTTTCAGAAACATGTAAAAAGGACATTTTGCATCTTTCCAAAAAACATGGAACGAGCACTTTTTGCACCTTTTCAGAAACATGTAAAAAGGACATTTTACGTTTTTTAAAAACCCTTAATTAACATTCTACGCATGTTTCTCACTTTGTTTTTGTGACATAGCTCATTTTGATTTTAGCTTAAATTGGATATGGGTCATTTTGATTCTTCATAGACGATATATAGCTTGCTCCCTGTTGACAGTAGATGTAAGTAGGCATATAATATGGTTAATCAGTCTTATCTATGTCATAGGTACACGTATTATGATACTTAACACCGCACTGTAAGCCTTGCACACAGAGCGTTCATAACATTAAGAGTCAACTATAGTTATGTAGCTGTTAGCAAAATAATAATAATAATTTATTAATAATACTGACACGATTGATCAATAATTAAAACATTTGAATTTGAAAAATTATTGTGCGTCGCATTTACTATGTAAAGCAATAGTACAGCTGAGAGTTTAAGATAAAACAATTTTTTTTCAGAAAAATACTCAAATTAATGCGGTTGAAGGTTACACACAAATGACAAATACAAAACATTGAAAACTTGCTTCAGAAAATACCGGATAAAAATAGTCATACGTATATTCTTCTTTTCTTGAATGATAAAATCCCAATAAAAATTATTCCTCAATTTTATAGTTTTAAACTTATCTGAACATAGAGTGGCCATGATCACTGTTCAGTTAAAATAGGTACACAGTGGCTGTAGTCACTGTTCAGCTTATTGATTATAAATATTGATATTTTGTAATTCACTATATTACTAAATTACTTGTTTGTTGGTTTTATTATTTGGAAAAAAATAGGTCTTGCTATTCCTATGGAAAGAGCCATGGTCCATTGTGTTCCGCAACAATGGTACCTACCTACTTACATAGTTATAAACAACTATTAAATTTAATAAGTTAAAAAAAATGATTAAGACTTTATCCGCAACCGTCTTGCTTCCTTACTACATTATTTTTCTAATCCGACCATCTCGTATTCTCTATTTATAAATAAATAAGTTAATTAATTAATCTAACTTAATCTTATTGTACTATAGGGTCATACAGCGCTTTGCTAGACTGTAGGCAACTAGGCACTGACTAATGAGCATCTATTGGAAATTAAAACTTTATGAAAAAGTATCTTTGATTTTACCATATAAAATGCAAGTCATCAAGCAAAACCAAGTCGAAAGTATACCTAGGCATATTTTAATTCATGTAGAAAGTATAGACAAATTAAATTCCGTTTAAATTATATACTGCCTTATTATTAGAAGGAATGCCTACATACATACTAGTTAACTCAGCTATATACCTACATAGGTATTCTCGATATCAAAAGTCGAGAACCTGGGAAACGTGGTCCTAACCATTGGTGGGCGGAGTCCACCCAGTTCAATTTGAGTGTGGTGGGTGGGAACAATTTTTGGATGGGACCACCTTTCCCAGGTTCTCGACTTTTGACATCGAGAATACATAGTAATATTGAACTTAAAATCGTCGGCATCGTCGCCTTTAAAAGTTTTCCTTGCTGGTTATAGGAGTTGAATTCAAATACATATGAACATATTTTAACTCTGGTAAATAATATACCCCCATTTTATTAAAACAATAGTAATTCATAGTACATAAGTGGGTACATGTATAAAAAAGTATCTCAAAATCAACAGATCAGATCTTTGTTTGAACAAATTGAACAATACAGCATATACAGGAAAAAGATAGGAGCCAAAAGCTGTATCCAACTTATAATTTTTAATTCAATTATAAGTAGGGGTGAGAGCGCCTAATTGTGGCTAGGTTCATAAAAGTTAAACTTTCAAAAATCATAATTTTTAACTTTAACCACTTTTGTCTATTTGGTTTGGCATCACTGATTTGATTTTGGCGCTATAAAGAATGTAACTAGTACACACCAGTATATCTCTCTATAGCTTAAAATACATTTTGTATTTTGTGACATATACGCGTCAAATAGAGCTGGTAGCCAGTGATGGGCATTTAAATTACCGCTGACCTACCCTGCCCTATACCACGCGAGCATTGAAGCTACCGCTATCACAGCCCTACCATTAGCTGGTGCTCATGCTGCGCTATAACTATCGCTATCACTATCCAAAATAGTTCCAAAAAGACGATAGCGGCCCTATTTACCCCTACCCTAGCCACGCCTCCAATGTTAAAGCATAGGATAGGGGTACTTCGACCCCTGCTCTGCCCAACAATTTCCATTTTAAGGAACTATCCCTACTCTACCCCTATTTTTGTTTTGGAAAATTTGCACTAGCGATATCACTATCACTATTCAAAATAGTTCCAAAAAAGCAATAGCGGCCCTATTTTACCACTATCACTGTTGAGAATAGGGCAGGGCGCCCATCACTGCTGGTAGCCACAATTAGCGAGTATGACCAGTGATTACCATTAGGACCTCTCACCCTAAAGTTCTAAAGTTGATTGCTTTTCATTTTGTTATTAATATTTGAGTATTTTAAAATTCTTGTAATACTTTTGTAAAGTTAATATTGACTCCAAAAATTTCATCAATGTCTTCAAAGGTTGACAAATTTCAAAATCCCTACACCATAGTAGTATGACTTTAAAGTGAGTCGATGGTTGAAAATAAATAGGGAAGTTTCGAACTGTTTTGCAATATAATCTTTGATCTTCTTTCTATACAAAAAATATTAGGAACATAAAATAGTATATTTACATTTAATCAGTGACATCAAAGTGTCAACAATGAGCATAATGAATTTTGAAATAGGAATAAAATGTTACATGAATTGAATTATCGCGCAATTAATATTTACCCATGTTAAGACAACATTCAACATTTCAACTTACTGGGTTTGATTTTGAAATTTTGGAATTCTACGCAGCCATCTGACCTTATGTATCTTGCTATTTTGGGTATATTCTTATATCGGATTTGAACCAGGTTTTCCAATTCGTTCGCTGTCTTCATTGAACTTACTTAATTAAATCACTAGTACATACCTGAAGCATAATGCGCCTTATAACTTGAAGCAGGCGTTGACTTCATTCGAACGTGTAATAATTAGAAGTAAAATACATCCATGTAACTATATTACTGTCATGAGCAACAAGAACATCTTTAAGAACTGCTTAGTTATAAGTTATAAAAACAAACTGACTACATAAGCTAAAGCGTGTCTTTTCTTACATTCTCAAACCCAGGTAATTTTAACCACCGCTTAAAACTAGTTAAATACCTAATTACACTCATAATTGCTAATTACTTCAAGAGTAAAGCTGTCACAAAGAAGGAATTATATAACATTTTAGGAATTGCGAATAATTTAATAACCGGCCGACAGAGTTCGGAATGTACAGGAAACTGAAAACGGAAAACTGAACTGTATGAAAGTTATGAAACGAAAAAATATTTAGCGAGGATATTTGTAATGTTTGAATTTGGCGCGCACAATCTTTGCCAAACCAAGCTATGACGTAATTGGCGTTCTTGATTTTCGAGAAGTTTTCAATAGAATCTCAGTATACAGTCAAATATATATAACTGAAGCCACATTTCATTTAGGTACTTGTAAATGCAGTTTTATTTGTAATGATAATAAAAAATTACGTCATTTCTGCAAATTGTAGAAACCTAATTAATTTTGATTTTTCTTCTTCTTGTTATATGCATTTTTTTTACTTTGTGTGACTTGATAAAGTTATAAAAGTCACATTAAAATGCGCTAAAAATCATAAAAAAACTTCATACTAATTACATAGTAACCAGAACCAGGGATCTTAAATCTTGAATGATTAGAAAAAAACACCCGCACTTGCAATGTAATGCATTAGTTTATCTACGTTGTCTGTGAAGAACCAAAATGACCCATATCCGATTTAAGCTGGATTCTAAATGAGCTATGTCATGAAAACAAAATTAGAAACACGCGTAAAATGTTAATTAGGAGTTTTGGAAAAGTGTAAAATGTTCTATTTTCATAGTTTTGGAAAAGTGCAAAATGTTCTAATTCCATGTTTTCAAAAAGCATAAAATGTTGTGTTTACTTATTTTAAAAAGGTACAAAGTGCAAAATATTCTAATTCCATGTTTTTGAAAAGGTGCAAAATGTTCTAATTCCTTGTTTTTGAAAAGAGTAAAATGTTGTATTCGCATATTTTAAAAGAGTGCAAAATATCATATTTACTACATGCTTTTTGGACATATTTGAATATTTTTGTAGATAGTGGATATTGTTTTTAGCTACAAATGGATATGGGCCATTTTAGCTCTTCACAGACGATACCTATAATTGAGCTGTTTTAATATAAAATAATACTTGAGGATCGTCCATAAATGATGTCGCTAACTACTTAGGTGGGTGAGCGGGTTCCAATCGGATAAAAACCTATACATTTCTTCGTCACTGTTAACAAAGTTGTCATTCTTCTCCTACACAATTAAGCCCTTAACGTATAGAAACCCATTTACATGTTCATACGAGAACGAATAGAGGAATGCACCCAACTAGGAAGTAATAATGTAAGTGCACACACATTACAGCATTACAGAGTTAAATGCAACTAGCTGTGCACTTGTATAGCTGTGCATATACAAGTAAAAAAGTGAAACTACTTTATTACAATATAGGGAGTCGCAGAATTGTTTATAATAGTTCCCTAGGAAAAAGTGTCCAGACCCTGAGAGGTTTGCCGTATGTACTTATGGTTAGTATTATACGGAAATAAACTCGTTTGGAAACCTTGCCCAAAACTATTAAAATCCGACAATATATACTCAAAATGAATAGGTAGTAATGAAAAAATGAAAGTTGTTACACAGTTTATTCTAACTAGGGAGACATAAACTATAATATGTGCTACACAGCTACTTACGCTCTACGCTCTCAACCTTTCTCTACATTTTACATACATAGCATCTGACTCTGACTCTGACCGACCCTCAGCCTTGTCTCCTTAATTCTGACGAGTATAAGATGTGTGTGCCCGTCTTTAAAGTAGTCTCTGCCTTTGTTTTTATAACAAGTTACAATTTTTATTGTTATATGATTTTTGCTCGTGGGTACGTACGATAGGAAAAGAACTATAGTAAAAGCAACAAATGCACCAACACCATTGTATGTACATACGTGACGCAAGGGAAAATCTTGGTACTTTTCCATGCGCTTTGGCTTCATCCTCATTTTTTTTTTGCCATCTTCGTCATGCATAGTCTACTATTGGCTAATGCATTTAATATAATAATTATTACAGGTACATTTTTGTAAATTTTTAACTGTTATTAATACAGCGGTATATCTGGCGCTAGGTAGCATCCCTATAGGTAGTTATAGGTTTGGGATATTATTTAAATGCAAATAATTAATTTGGAATACAGACTTTCATCTTGACCAGACTACTGCAGACTGCCACTGGCTTAATTTTAAACGACATTAATTAATTACAAAATAGAAAATTAAACTGTCTTGTACTCCTTACTGCAATGAACGAAAACGCATAAAAAGCATACGTTTTTTTACGTTACTTATTACTAAACTACGCGATTAAATAATTACCAAGGGATTATTGCAACCAAAACCATATGAATGCAAACCAAACGAAATTGGTGAATACATAATTTATAGAGAACCGACTACGTTGTACGGTACGGCGCCTACAATTTTAAAAGTACAGCTGCAACCTGCACCTGCAACCTGCTGCAGCTTGTTGCACTGTTTACTATAATGCGAACAGATGGATGGATTATTATTTAGTGCATCTCTTTTCACTCATCACCCTCCAGATCCCCTCCTGCCTAATGCTTCTTCAGCTTCGTCGGTTTCAGACCAGCAGAGAAAATATCGCTCTAAATTACGATTACGAGCATCCTCACTTTAATTCATTATAGTGTCTGTCAATAATTTAATTACTGTTTAATTTTTCTATTTCTATCAAGTCCAAAACCAACACCAACTGCATTTTCAGATCCATAGAATTCAGAAATCCAGACCCATTAAGACTACATACATATACTAAATTGCACTATGGAATCTGAAGCGGAACATCTATACTTTCAATTCCAGACAGGGCCGGATAATGTGGCCAGCTGTTTGAATTTTCAAAAAAAAACATGTACCTATATAAATGGAACATTTTAAACTTTTTCAAAATATGTAAAAAGAATTCAAAAACATACAAACAAATTTTTTTTGTACATTTCAATAACATTTAAATCAAATTCTTTTGTACTTTTTAAAAATATGGAATTAAAAATTTTGTGTACTTTTTAAAAACAAAAATAAAACATTTTCCACTTTTCTCAAAACATGGAAATAGAACATTGAGCACTTTTCTGAATCACGCAAAAAGAACATTTTGCACTTTTCTAAAAACGTGTACATACAATATTTTGCTTTACCAAAGAAAACTATAAATAAAATCAAAATGGTGGTTTTTATAAAGGGAAATAAATTGCTGCCCAAGAGTAATTCCTTCGCCTGGCTCTGATTCTAGATCTTTGTCATATAGTGGTAGTCCTCCTCAATTACCAATTTGACTTGTCCACTTGCACTTAATTAACTAAAGCTTCGATGTACCACACCACGATCTGCATCTCTACAGATCACACATCAGAATCAGACAGCGTCTCTGTCTCTGCTCTCCAGATCAGACACCGTCTCGATTCTCGATGTACTTACAAACAAAAATGAAAATGCGTAGAAAAATGCAGTTTTCACGCTTGACGTACGTACTAAAAAAACAGGAGTGAATAGAATGTCTACAGATCGTAAAAAAAATCATAAGAAATGATCGCTTACAAAAGCAAACAACAACTTAACTCCTGTGGACACACACTACACACTTTTAATACGAATGTCTGCCATGTAAGTCCAAGTCTACCCTTTTGGTTGCGCAATAAAACTCGTTTCTATGTTTGGAAAAACAATTTCTACTACGTATATAGTAACTGCATACTGCTACACATATACATGTTTAATTTCGGTTCAGTCCATAATAACTACTACATCCTATGTAAAAATTTAACAGCATGGACTCAAACGGTGATGTTTAACAACAAAAATTGAAAACCCGATTAGACTGCTATTAGGAGGTAGAATCAGAAAATAGCAAAACATATTATCATCTGTGAAGAAGCAAAATGACCCATATCCAATTTAAGCTACAATCAAAATAAGCTATTTCAAAAAAAGACAGTAAATGGGATTCATGCTTACAAAGCTAATCACGAGTTTTTAAAATGAGCAAATTGTTCTATTTACAATTTTTTCAAAAGTGCAAAATGTTCTATTTACATGTTTTAAACAATACTAAATATTCTATTTAATTGTTTAAAAAAAATGCATAATGTTCTATTTACATGTTTTGAAAAAGTACAAAATGTCCTATTTACATGTCTTCAAAAGTTCAAAATATTCTATTTAGGTACGTGTTTTAAAAAAATACTATAAATATTCAATTTACTTGTTTTGAAAAAATGCATAATGGTCTATTAACATTTTTTCAGGATCATAATATTTCATTTTTTTGTAAATGGTCCATTTTAATTTGATCTAAAAATGGATATTGGTCATTTTGATTCTGCACAGACGATATGCTATACAAATTCAACATATGCAATATTAGCAATATAGGTAAATGGAAATAATTTGATGCATAATGAAACAGTTTGTTTTAGTGAGTATAAAAGTGAGATTGATATTGATAAAATATGTGATTTTCACTATGATTGATACAATTTACATGTACCAAAAATGTCACGGAGGTTCACCCGTATGCATCGCCAGAACAAGAACAAGAACCATCACGTTCTTATTACACACACGCGAGATAGATCTTCAATTTTCGTAACAAGTTAACAATGTAACATATTAACTAATTATCTAATTCCTATCGAGATCAACAAGTGTTAGTAACTAGTAATTTTTTTAATCCGAAAAAGTTCAATATAGCGCACTTTAAGTTACCTAAATGTAATAAACGTTCGATTTAATTCAAAATTCTTGTACTTTTTAAAAAGTAGACATCTAAAATAAATAAACGCATCCACTAACATACTAATTAAATTTGTGCCTATACACTTTAATAGTTATGTAGACAACTGGGACTGTAAAGTAATATAATATATGTCATGGCCATTTTATTGCTACTCTAGTATTTGACCTGCATATATAATGTCCACCTCAATTAAAGTGTCTAAGTGAAATCAATCAAAATTTCAATAACAAAGCAAAATCACTATAATCACAATCAATTCAAAATACGAGATACAGCAAGCGCACTCACAATCAAAGTAACGCAATCTGTTCATATAACATAATATAATTAAAAGCCTTTAATCTCTGTCTCTCTGGGTGAAATGAAACCATATTGTGTACTTTTTTGTTTATTCCCATTGTTAGCCTAATTAATGATTCACCTGCTGGATTCAACTTGGATTGGTTTAAGTACCCGAAATGATAATACAATGCGCTGGTCAAAATTACATAAGTTCCGTGTCAACACAATTTAATTGCGGCCCCTTATCTCGGTCTCGAGACTCGAGATCATAATGCCAGCTGCGGGATCGGAATCGTATATCAGAATCTCCAGTGACTTTGAAATGGCGAAGCATAATAATTAGGTAATTATGCATCTTGGATTGGAAGGTTAAAGGGTTGATCATGTACTGAGATCGTGCTTGGCTGTACATAGTTAAAAGTTAATTATGTGTTAACTGTTCCCCGTTACGCTTTAATTGATAAAAAATGTATGCTAATTATTGTTTATTGTAGAATTACAAATTCCTGCGTAAGGCTATAAGTAAATACTTTATCAAATCATCAACAACAACAACAACCACCAATTAGATTCTCCGATATTTGTGATTGCGATTAATTGTTATTGTTACAAACTATACGCTTACAATAAGTAAAGAATCTTCCATAAAGGACGTCACGGGTAGGGTCAATGTGTCTCCTAGGGTATTGATGTCATCCCATGTTAAAGTAGCTATTTACGCTATGGTTAATTTAATGACATAGGGTCATCAAATTCAGGATTTTTCGGTATCGTCATTTGTAGATGATTTCTTACGAATTACAAAATTACTGGAAATGGAAATAGCAGCAGTAAAGATACAAATTCAAATTGTTGGCGCTCGAAGGGAGCCACTGAAGCTACTCACGTAGATTCAAGATTTCATTCAAATGCGAAAACCGTCAGCAGAGCAGAAATGAGAAATGTAGAGAAATGAATCGCTAAATTACTTTCTTCGTTTTCCTGCTCAATTTTGAATTTGGTGAGTGCCGGTAATCATTAGTAGTGCCGTCTTCTAGTCAAATTCCGACATTAATCACTCGTCCACTGTTACAGACCCGTCTGCTGCCATTTGATTTAATGGTTTGCTAAATAAACCTACTGAAACTCCAAACGACCTCCGACCTCCCCGGCCTGTGTACTATTCTAGGAAATACGGTATTAACGGTATAGTATACCGTAGTACTACTTTTCAATTTTTTTGAGTTACTCAGGGCCGATTGCAAGGATAATGTGGCCACCGCAGGCAACCCCCGATGTTTGAATATCCAAAAATCATGTAAATCGGACATTTTGCAGTTTTAAAAAATATGTAAACAGAATATTTTGGATTTTCAAAAAACATGCAAATAACATTTTTGTACATTTCAAAAACATGAAAATAAAGGATTTTTCACTTTTCTCAAAACATGTAACTAAAAAATTGAGCACCTTAGTTCTAAATCAAGTAAAACAAACATTTTTCACTTTTCTAAAAACATGTAAACACAAAATTTTGGTTCACCAAAGAAAGCCATCAATAAAATCAAAATAGTGGCTTTTGTATGGAAACAAATTGCTGCCTAAAAGCAAATCATTCGTTCGGCCCTGCTTCTACTGCCATTTTGCATTTAATAGTGTGTTAAATAAACCTACTATTAATACTAGTACTGCTCAAACTGTGACCTCTCAGACCCGTCTACTAAACTAGGAAACACGGTACCTACTTTTCACTTTTCACTTGTTTGAGTGCAGTTATTATGTAAAATTACTTACTTGAGAAGTTTTTTAGTCAGTACAATGCTGGTACAGTCTCCAGTTCCACAACCAGAAATGATTGTTTAATAGTATTCAAATGACGAACCGACGAACGATAAAAATGTTAAACCTTATCAGTTAATTATCGCAGTTAAAAAATTAAAACATTAAAACATCTTAATTGTTGTTACTTTCACTCACTATTCATAAGTTTCAGTCACTAATACAATCCATGTATGCGTGTATGCCTTCTCAAGTTACAGAGAAATAGAGCAATTTCAAATTTACAGTTTTAAAGTCAACAATTACAATTCAGTTGCTGGTAGACACGGAAAACGGATCACGGATCACGATCACAGAAATAAAATTTCGGCTGGTAGTTTACATATTACGGGATCTGCTGCCTGTTCGTCACACTACAGTTACAGCTACAGCACGGCTGTTCACTACTGTACTGTACTACTGTTAAAATTGGAATTAAATATTTCGTAATACATAATAGGTCCTTATCACATCACATCACAGCCCTGACTGCCTTAATAATACGTATTACTCGCCACTTTTATTAACTACCTAAATTAAACTAC
This sequence comes from Dicyrtomina minuta, assembly GCA_949802685.1. NCBI lineage: Eukaryota > Metazoa > Arthropoda > Collembola > Symphypleona > Dicyrtomidae > Dicyrtomina > Dicyrtomina minuta. The sequence goes on along the minus strand of OX461808.1, from coordinate 87,846,878 downwards.
TACACACAGTCAGTCCCATTGAACATGTGACATGTGAACTAGGTAAATATATTACTTAACTAACTTACTATTACTCCACCATTGATAGATAATAATTTATATCCAAATCTCATAATATATATAGTTAATGATTTCACACACGCTGGATGCTGTGCTGGAGTTGAAGTTTCCAGTTGGAGTCACGAATAGTGAATAGTGGTACGAACTTAAAAACTCAACTTGTAATCAACTTGTGACTTGCTATACTATGATGTAGATTGGTCTAGGTCTGGGTCTCACGATTGACGATTGACGATGACGATCAACGACGATTGAGCTTTGAACTTGCTTTTTCCTATCCGCTCACTATGTCATATGTAGTCAGTCGCAGCTCCCATCGCATCTCATCTCACTTTTTTTAAAAATCAAATATAGCAACTATCAAAAGTACCAACTACCAACCACTAATAACTAATAGTTAACTAGTGACTGAACTATAACTAAAAACTGCAGCGAAATTAATAAATGATCTAGAAGTCAAACTAAATTTCGATGTCTCGCTCAAGATACTGACAACTTGTAGCTTATTAACCATCAATCAATGATTTTTTCAACTTAATTTTAACTCACTAGTCACTAGTCAGTTGAATCTTGAATGTTTATAGTGTTCCGTAATAGAGATTAGTTGTGCAAATTAATAAGCAACCACCAACGAGTTAATACATTTTGTGGAGGAGCCTTCGATGATGAAGTGATGATGGTTCGTTTAAGAAATTAAGAATGAAACTGTCTATAATATTTTCAGATTTTAACTCCAACGTCGACAACAGTACCGGCGTCGGCATCGGCATCGGCTTCATCGGCATCGGCACCGGCTTCATCGGCATCGGCACCGGCTTCGATTTTCATCGGCGATGGTTATGGTTCCAGCCCGTGCATACCAAAGCTCCAGTATAGTGGTCCAAGTTTGTAAAACATTATTATTATGAAACAAAATACAAGAGAATTTACCAATAGGAATCCCAGACCCAGACACAGCAGAGCTCAATTTATTCCGCCTCACGTAATTAGGTAGGTACGCTTTCGTTATTTAATTCATAATATACCTAACATACTATATGTAATATGTAACTGAAATTCTTTTCTGTAACATGGGCTCTTGTTTTTGCAGTGGCAGTGTCAGTGGCGGTGGAGGAGGAGGAGGAGGAGGAGGTTGTGTTTCGTGTGTTTGCAGATTTGTTTTAAAGGAGAATGTGGAGACATGTGGTCATGGGATGGCTCAACAGGATTTTATTTGGATAGGTTAGGTTTTGACTTGCTCGTCCTTTCGTCATCATCATCCTTCATTCTTGATAGAGTATATATAGTAGTATAGTGTCAACACTATATTATAAATATATCATAAAACCATGACCATCTTCTTCCATTTGATTGCATGGAGAATGGTGATTTGCTTATGCAGCTAGCTAAAAGGTACTTCAACATTTCTACAATTCTACAATCCTACAGGAAACCGTACCTAGGTACCTACCTCGATGTATATAGTGAGCATTAATTTTTTTATTTCCTTCTTTATAGTTACCTACGTACCGTAAAGCTTCTAATAGAAGCCGGGTCTCCAATAGACGCCGGGTCTCTAATAGACGCCGGGGGTGGCGGCTATTAATTACAATAGACGCCGGGTCTCCAATAGACGCCGGGTCTCCAATAGACGCCGGGGGTAAAGAACGTCATGAGCTAGATATCCTTGCGATATTCTCACATTAGATATACCCCGAAAATTTAAAAATCAGCTTTTGCCTGCAAACGTCAAGTGTACGATCCACTCAAAAAGTTAAGTTTGTATGGTAACTAGGTAGATAGTTGTTTAAATTAAGTTTTTTAGAAATAATGGATAGTAAACGCAAATCATACTTAGCAGCTAAAAAGCTGGAGATTATGATGTATGCAAAAGAATCTGTTGAAATGCAAGCAGAAAGCCAACAAGACGAGGAAGAAGACATTCAGAGTGATTACAGTGACCAAATTTAATTAGTAGGAAAAATACTCCCATTAAAATTGTCATGTGTCTGATGTCGTGAGCTAACCTGCCAAATAAAAATACACCTTTCAATCAAGAATTGCACTTAATTCTATAGACAATTGATAAAATAAGCAATAATTTGGCATAATAAAAACGATTAAATTCTTAGAAATAATAAAACTTTGCGAAGCGCATTATTCGTCGCTTTGTATTTTTTCGATTCAAAACATAAATTTTTAATAGAAGCCGGGTCTCTAATAGACGCCGGGTCTCCAATAGACGCCGGGGGTAGGAAGGTCTGTTTTTAATAGACGCCGGGGGCTTCTATTAGAAGCTTTACGGTAATTATATCGTACCCCGTGCGAGTTCAATACGCTATTGGAAACAAGTCAAGTGCATATATCAGTAGTTATATTTATATGTAAGTATGTTAGATGGCATCGGGTACCTAGTATAAAATATAACCTAGGTGTTTCCATCCCGTACCAGAACCAGTACCAGAATTGCATGCCAAAACTCCATACTCCATGGAGCATTTGCAAATCTGTTAATAATCTGTTGCTCATGCTGTACTCTCTCTCTCTCTGTCTCTGAATTATGAACATATGCTATATTATAAGATAATGTACTTTGCCCCGAGCAATATTGCCTAGGTTAGTTGTTAGGATATGTTTTGCCGTAGCAGTAGCAGAGCCGTAGCCGTATAGCAGTTCCATATAGTTTAATAGCTGTTCATTTATTCCTAGGCACACACACTAGTGCACTAGTCTGATCGTGAGTGTACGGTCAAAAAGTACCTAAACCTAAGTATTAACAAGTTTCGAGTGAGTTTCTCACCACAGACGTACGTACGTACGTACGTACAACCGGAGTTGTTATTATAAAAATGAAAAAGAAGCTAAAAAAAATTAGACATTAAGTTGCGCAGAGCAGGATCAAGGTTAAAATGTTGGGAATCTCAGTTACATTGATGTAACTAAAGGATAGAGGAAAAATATCTGTTAAATTTATTTTTTGCAAATTATTCAGTCTCCAGCGTTTCTTTCGTCCCTCTAAATTACCAAGTACCAGGGCAGTAATTATTACAAGCTTATTAGAATTTTCTTGAGGATCGTAATACATAATTGACTAGTGGGCATTGTCGTCAATATGTACATAATATTTTCAATTGAAAATCCTTGCAAGGATGAGCACTAGTAGTGAGTAGCAGTAACTTTTTTTAGCATTACAAGATTTCAATTTCCTAATTATAACTTTTTAAAGTTAATCCTTCCTTTTGTTTCGAAACCGAAACTATACATCTGTCATAATACATGTTTTACATTGAGGGGCTTAAACTAGCAAAACTAGAATCACCCCCGCCCCCTACACCCTCTTCCCCCTCACCATGGCTGTCCCCCTAGATAGTACAATGCAGAAAGTATAGTATATTAAAAGGAAAAGGGAGACAGACGAACAGACGTGGTAACTCTAACAGTACAGTCAGTACAGTGTTAAAGAATAGGCATAAATCTGTATGTTAAGTATGAAAAATTCCTCCTTGTTGTTGTGTAATGTGTTATGCTAAATTGGCAGAGTCAGAGAGAAAGAGGTTGTGATGTGATATTTGCTCGTGGCTCACAGACGAGAGTCAATAAAAAATTCATGAGGAACGACGACGACAACGAACTACATACCCTACCCTACCCTACCTCACCCTAAGTTGATTTGTCCCAGCCCAGGATTCAAGTTTTTATAATAGACGTGGTAAAAGTGCACACATGTGGAAGTTATATACCCATATATATATAGCCATTGACTGCCCTATAGTGCAATAAAAATAATTAATATAATCCTTTCTTCCTCTCTCTCTCTCAATCTCACTGAAAAAATAAGCTGATATATGTACACTGTGAATCCAGTTCCAGTTCCAATTCGCAACCTTACATTCCACAACTCCAACTCCAACCACCATAAAGGAGCATCCAAAAATAATGTAATTCAAAAATCTAAAAATTTTCCTACCCCGCACCTATGTTTGTTTTGGTATGTACGCCCATGTATAATGATAGCAAGCTAGAGATAGAGAATGCCCCTCCCTCAAGATGCCTTGCATAATGTGTGCAAGTACCCTCTAGGTCCTTGAGATCCACTATATGTATAATTTGTTTGCGACAACAACTGAAACTGACTCCAACACCACTTGAGACACGAGTACATGAGGAGCGAACCATGTACCTACTTGCATCATTTAAACTCTACGTTATTCTGCACACTCATCTTTTAACCAAGGTCAGTCCCATGTAATTATTTAATTACAACTATTGTAGCGGCAACCGAAAGTGACGTCTGGCAAGGATAAATTTGGCATGCAAACAAACGGCAGCTTCATCCTTACCAGACCTCACTTTCGGTTGCCTTTCAAAACCTACCTACGTCGTAACGTACCCAATGCTCCCAGCTATTCAGCAGACACTATATCCAAAATCATATACTGCTATGTACACTCCCGACGACGACTGACTGACACTCTGAATCACGGTAGCAGTCAATAGGCATTTTTGCAAAATAATTCTACATGCAGTGTAATGTGTGAACAGAATCATCACAAATAATCCATTTAACCCATGAGTAGTTTGGTCCTAGCTGTGAATAAAGACAAAGATGCCAGACCAGATAGCAGATGGAAGAAGTTCATATGGGACTGACTATCAACTATAGTGAATTTGTAAATGCAGATGTGGTGAATTTTTGTTGAATAGTTTGTGCAGAGGACTGCAATGTAATATTTTTTTTAGCTCGTTTTCATTTTTGTTGTGTGGATTTTATACATATCTATTCGTATAATGGCAGAAATTTTTATTTGAGCCGTGGCTTTGAGTTACTTTTATAGAAATTGCTTAGTAGGTAATTGTTTTTTTAGCGTTGCTTGTATGTTGTTGCATAGTGCCGGCTTGGGTACCGGTGTAGTACATAGCTGAAGACAAAAAAGAGAAAGGGAATTATTTTTAAGTAGGTAATTTACGGCTAAATAACGACACGCGTTAGGATATAATTAGTATGTAATTTTGATTACATTACTGACTGAAAATGCGTGCATCTGTCTGCATCTGGAGGTGACGCATTGAACTAACTTTGCAGTTTGAGTAAAATGGACTTGTAATTTTTTTCCTGTAAAATTCAATTCGTATGCATAAAAGATACTGACCGGTTATACAAAGGTAAAAGTTTTAGGCTTTTATTAAGGCAAAATTACGGCAGTTTTAAAAAATAGTGAAAATTTTATGAAAGCGAATCTACTTTCCAGAAATTTCAAAAAGCATGCAATGCCAATGTCTATAATAGATTCAAGAACAGCTCATCCAAATTCCCATGTATGTACATAGTTGCTTTATGCTCAACTAACGTTTAACGTATATTTATGTAAGAACACATCTCATTTTGCAACAAATTCCTAAGAGAGCTCATATACCTACTACATGGGCCATACGAAGAAATTGATTTTAATCAGCAATTTATTCCCATACAAAAACCACCATTTTTATTTTATTCATGGTTTTCTTTAGTAAAGCAAACTGTTGTATTTACATACTTGTTTTAGAAAAGTGCAAAATGTTCTTTTTACATGTTTTTGAAAAGTGCAAAATGTTCCATTTCCATGTTTTTGAAAAGGTGCAAAATGTTGTATGTACATGTTTTAGAAAAGTGAAAATTGTTTTTTTTACATAATTCAGAAAAGTGCTTAATGTTCTATTTACATGTTTTGACAAAAGTGCAAAGTGGTTTATTTCCATATTTTTGAAATGTACAAAAAAAACTATTTGCATGTTTTTAAAAGTCAAAATATTCTAATTTATGTATTTTTTTAAATGTGCAAAATGTTCCATTTCCATGTTTTTGAAAAGGTGCAAAATGTTGTATGTACATGTTTTAGAAAAGTGAAAATTGTTTTTTTTACATAATTCAGAAAAGTGCTTAATGTTCTATTTACATTTTTTGACAAAAGTGCAAAGTGGTTTATTTCCATATTTTTGAAATGTACAAAAAAAACTATTTGCATGTTTTTGAAATGTACAAAAAAAACTATTTGCATGTTTTTAAAAGTCAAAATATTCTAATTTATGTATGTTTTAAAAAGTGCAAAATGTTCCATTTCCATGTTTTTGAAAAGGTGCAAAATGTTGTATGTACATGTTTTAGAAAAGTGAAAATTGTTTTTTTTTACATAATTCAGAAAAGTGTTCAATGTTCTATTTACACGTTTTGAAAAAAGTGTTAAATGTTTTATTTCCATGTTTTTTAAATGTACGAAAAATTTGTATATACATACATGTTTTACAAAAGTCAAAATATTCTTTTTACCCACATGTTTTAAAAGTGCAAAATGTTCCGTTTAAATATTTTTTTGAAAATTCAAGCAGCAGGGGCTGCCTAGGCGCTGGCCACATTATTCGACCCTGATTACCTGTATAGAAGTACAATAAAATTGTGCAATTTTATTAACCCTATGCAAACCTGTTCAAAAAAACATTTCCGGTTTTTTCTTGATTACCTTTATCATTAATATGCCTCAAACAACTTTTACTTTTTACTTCTTTCCTTTATTTTACCTGTTAGTCTTTGTCTAGATTTTATGATTCCCCCTTGCCTTGCAAACATTTAAAAAAAATAGTTACTGCAAGGTCGAAATTTGTTAGAACCCATGTGTACCGTAAAACTTCAAATAACTCATGGGGAGAGTAAGAGTATCGTCAAACCTAGCCTCAGAGTTATGAGAGACCTGCGAGTTAAAAGAGACCCGGGAGTTAAGTCGAACTTACAATTAGCCACAGACCTAGGATTAATTTGAAAAATGCAAGTTTAATTAAGCAAGGAAGCATAAAAATAGCTAAAACGACCTCGAGAGTTAAGATACCCGGAAGTTATTAGAAAGCGCTGTAGTTAAGCGAAATTTAGCTGCAGACCCGGTAGTTCGTGATAGACGCTTTAAGGTACCTACGTAATTTAATTTTTTTACCTTTTAAAATAGCGTAATTAAAGCAAATAGTGACATTTTTGTAAACAATGGGCATAGTTCGTTTTCCGAAACAACTCTGTATAATTATAGGAAATTCGTTATGTTGAATTTATCGTAAATTGGCTGGGGTTAGGAAGGCGAACGGTCAGCTCTAATTTTCCACGTGTAGGTGTAGCGTGTGTTTATCCGTCATAAGTCATAACGTAAAATGTTGGCTGCAAGGCATAAGCTAAATCTTTATTTGTCCATAAAGAACCAAAATGACCCATATCCATTTTTAGTCAAAAACAAAATGTATTATCTACAGAAATAAATTAAAATAACATGTTCATAAAAGCATCTAAATTGAACCTTGTGAATTTTTCAAAAAACAAGTAAATAGATTATTTTTCAATTTTTAAAACGCTTGTGAATAGGGTGTTTTACACTTTTAAAAAACATATGAATATAACATGTTGACATTTCCAAAATATGTACATTGGCCTTTGTTACCTTTTAACAACCATGTAAATAGAACAATTTGAAATTTTAAAAAATATGAAAATAGAACATTTTATACATTTCAAAAACATGTAATTAGAACATTTTGCACCTTTTCAAAAACATGTAGGTACAACAATATTACACTTTTCAAAAACATGTAATTAGAACATTTTGCACCTTTTCAAAAACATGTAGGTACAACAATTTTACACTTTTCAAAAACATGTAATTAGAACATTTTGCACCTTTTCAAAAACATGTAGGTACAACAATTTTACACTTTTCAAAAACATGTAATGAGAACAATTTGCACATTTTCTAAAACATGTAGGTACAACAATTTTACACGTTTCAAAAACATGTAATTAGAACATTTTGCACATTTTCTAAAACATGTGTATAGGAAATTTTACGCTTTTCAAAAACTCATAATAATAAACATTTGACGCATGTTTCTCATTTTGTTTTATGACATAGTTCATCTCATTTTGACTGTAGCTGGAATTGGATATGGATAATTTTGGTTCTTCATAGACGATATGCTGTTACAAACGTGAATACATGATAAAACTGGAAAGCAAGAAAAACTACCTACCTACAGCAATCGATATGTACTTTCACTCAAAGACTTTTCCCTCACGTGTTTAGCACAGTGACGTAGTTTACTTAAAGTTTGGCACTGCACTACCCTACTTTAGAAAATGTTAGACTATGCATGCGTTGTATTTATGGATACGAATGCTCTAATTTAATTTTAGTTAGTCAACTCGATACTTGATTTGATTTTTTGCATTGTTGCAAAGTTGCAATAAAATTATTTTTATAACTTTGAGTACATACTTCCTTTCAGTGTTACTGTAACTGAACATTAACAATTCAAAGTCCCACGCTGGTTCAAGCCCTATAGAAAAATCGTTTACATATGCGGCTGCATTTTATTTTATGTACACGAGGAAGTACCTAAGTAGTTATTTTTATGTACGCTTTATTTCCCACCTAATCAATGCAGTACATCATATTATATAGTATTAATATACATCCACTACATCCCTAATGACGAATAGATTTTTAATGGTTTGACTATAAATTATTTGAAAAGGAGTACCACCAGTAGTGCATTTAATTGCACTTTTTTTTATTACGCAATAATTTTTTTATGTGTCAATTATTATGGCTTCGAAGAATTCAGGAGTAATTAATTAATTTTAATAGTGAACACTGACCACACTGAACATATTCTATTCTGGATAAATAATTAGCCGAGTTGGACCATCGAATGTCATATTTTTATATATTTACCTACTTGTATAATCTGTTTGTAAAGAATCAAAATGATCTGTATTCATTTTAGCAGAAAACAAAATTCCGTATCTAGATACACACAGAAAATAATTTGATCCTTAAATCATGGAAATAATACGTTTTAGACGTTAAAAGTATGATTATAGAATATGCTGAAAATTTTAAAAACATGAAAATGGAATATTTTGCAATTAAAAAAAACATGTAAATGGGACATTTTGCCCTTTTAAAAAACATGTAAATGGGACATTTTGCACTTTTGAAAAACATGTAAATGGAACATTTTGCACTTTTGAAAAACATGTAAATAGGACATTTTGCACTTATGAAAAACATGCAAATGGAACGTTTTGCAATTTTCAAAAACATAGAAATGGAACATTTTGCACTTTTTAGAAACATGTAAATGGAACATTTTTCACTTTTCAGAAACACGGGAATACAACATTTCGCAAATTTCAAAAACATGTAAACGGAAGATTCTTGACTTTTCAAAAACATGTAAAAATGGAATATTTTGCCATTTTTGAAAACGTAAATAAAACATTTAAACTTTTCAATAACTCATTTTTAACATATTACGCATCTCATTTAGTTTTATTTTTTCTTTTCAAACCCATTGTAATTCTTGCTTGAATATAAATTGAAAATGGGTCGTTTTTCGACTTCACTCACTACATTGTTGTTCTTCTAATTTAAAATTGAAAACATGAAGGTACAAAATTAAGTACTATAACGATAAATTCTGAACGTTCACAAAAAAATTCCCTGTGACTATTGAAAATGCGTAGATAGGTCATAAATCGTAACATCGCATTTTTGACACCGCTCTCATTCTGAACAGAGTTATGAAAATGTACGACAAATGCTGAATCGACTAAGTTTTCTGAAAGTAAAGAATGAGGTCACAATTCTAAATAAATTGCTGATCATTATAGCACAAACTGATCACAGTAAACATTCTGCTGGATAAAACAAGCAGAGTCTCATCTTATGTTATCCTACACACGCCGGATGTCGTAGTTACAGATAGCAGAAAATTTCATACCCTAATAAAAATGTATTACGGGTACCCACAATTAGTGCAACTTGTACGCATATGTATCACAATAACACGTGGAATTTGTGCTGAGCTTGTCAGTATCCGTTGTACTAATTATTACTGCTGCTTGCACGCAAGCCATGTATTACTATATATACGCGCTTTCAGCGCATCAGCTGAATTATGAATAAAATTAGTAGTCAATAATTTGTATGTATCATCGTGTATCTGAAAATTAATGGTCGTATATGGTATGTGGCTAAATATAAAAAATATTGACGTGGACAAAAGCGTGACACTACACTGCACTGTGCTGGCTGGCTAGATGTCAGTATCAGAACATTTACGATTTTTAATTGAATTTTGCAATTAATTCTGCACATCAGCTTACATTTTAACTAACGATTTTTATACGTGCATTTTGCAGGGCCAGAAAAATGGGAGTAAGACAATAATATTAGCAAGCTTGGTAAATTAAATCGCATGCTTTTTATTATGTGGCAAAAAAATTACATTATTACCCCTTAGGGGTCGTCCATAAATGATGTCATCAAAACATTCCGATTTCTACAACCCTATGACCGCCATTTCACCATCTTAACCATTGCGTGTATAAATAGCTGTAACACGTGGGATGCCACATGAATATTCTAGAAGTCCCACCATTGACCTTAACCGTAACATCATTTATGGACAATCCCTTATACAGTCTTTGCTGTAATGAATTAAAATCCTAGTCAAATATTTAAACTGTATAATATTGTCTACTCACAGTTTTTATTCATTCTTCTATCTTAATTGTTTAAACTTTCGATTTTCAGTACAATTCTACTGTACTGCTACGTATAGTACGTAGTTGATAAATTTATATGTTAAAACAAAAAAGAACAAGGCATACAGCATACTTGTTTACATAGTTGGAAGCCTGGGGATCGTCTTATTTCAGGCGTTAATTAATTGGATACATAATATGCTACCGAATAGGACACAATTAGGACACCGGCCACAATTAGGCGCCCTCACCCTATCGCCTATGCATTTACACAATTTAAAAAATGGCGTGTGGAAAGTTGTTGGGTTTGTTAGATAAGTACTGCTATCATAACCACCTTAATGGCCTGAACTGAATAGATGTAAAATTGCAATTCTAAACCTAATCATATTACCTATGCACTATGCACTATAATTACTAAAATTAGCAGGCTTGTAGTTGCCTGTGGTTTTCTCCTTTTCAGCTGATTTCCTATGCTTGCCACAGTCTAAAACCTGCCCTTCGTACTACTAATGTGGGACAGAGTCTCCCTTCGGATTTCAAATTATTTCTGTGTGAGCAGCAAATATAAATATTTAATGGTTCATATTTGATATGGTTATTGAACTCTGCAGACTAATAATTGAAATTAAAATTGGAAAAATTTTCAACAATAATTAGTTATGTACTAGCAATACTTTAAACTAGTATATTAATATTCCATCGTCACAGTGACATTTACAACTATACTAATGTCTACTTGTTTTTAACTTCAATTCATTGAAAGTATGTAATTTTCATTCATCTTTTACAAATAGGTGGTTAAGTAAATTCCGTTTGCAAATGTGGATTTGTGTATTAAAGTCAACAATGTTGACCGCGAGATTAAACTTTTCTTTAACTTAATTGTCAGATCTTAGAAACGTTAACAGTTGACAGTAGAATGATTAGGACGGGCAACGGGAAAATGTTGAATTTGAAATAAGTAATTAATGAAAAATATTATTGATTATTGGTGGAAGTTACGAAGTTTACGTTACGTTTGACTTAATTGTGTAGCATTAACTTCTCACTACTCACTATTTTGTACTGGGTACATGATTCAAATTTAGTTGTAATAATTTTAGTACCTACTCATAGCACTTTAATAGCTACAATTTAAGCACCTTTAAGATTAAAAATTTATTAGTTAAATTACTTTAATATAAATAAAATCCCCACGTCATACAATTACATGAGTTAAAGCTGTTGATGTTGTCTGTCAGCTGTGCTCCCACGTTTGACGTTTAATAATCAAGCATTTATTTCGCAGACTAGTTTTCCAAGTCGGTTGTCGGGTTGACATAATTAGTACAAAAAACAATACAGATCGCGAAGATATCTCTAACTTAATTATCAACTATGAACATGCACAAAGTACTTCCAATCCCAATTCTATTCCGTTGTAAAACGTGTAAGTGCTTCTTCGAAAATGTAGAAAATTTCTACTATCACAAAAAATCCTGTGTATCATTTAGTGAGTTCCAGAAGATTAATTGCTTCATCTTTGAAGAGACCAACATTGAAGATGACATCATTGAAAATGGGTAATAAACTTGAATATGTACCTAACCTAACTTAATTAATGAATTAATTACCATAATTTGGTGCAGTAATTACAGTGTTGTAGTATCTAATCGTTGATTTTGTTTCATGTTTTTTACCATTTCAGATTCAGGTTGGCTAGCAATTACGATTCTCCCGCACCGATAGCTATTCAAAATCTCACAACTTCGAATCCGGATGATGTCTCCGGCTCCGGTTCCGGCTCTGGTACCGGTTCCAGCCTGAATGTCAAAACAGATGTAAAACTGTCTTCATCCGCACTTCCGATGGACACCACGGAAGCTGATGACTGCTTACAAGTGATTGAGTACGAGTATCACGAAGATAGTTTAGTCATTAAGGATGAATCTGAGACATTAAATTCAAGAAATTTTGAACAACAATTTGACCTTGCTGACCCTGTCCCGGGTCCGAGCATTGACCTTATCGGAATTCAGTCTGTGAAATCTGTCACAAGTAAGAATCACATTTCAAATCCAGTAACTACTAATGCTTCTGACGCAGACCCAGATCCAGACATACCCCCTAATCCTGACGGCAGCGATGTGATCATTCAGTCAGAAATCATAATTTCATCAAATTCAACAAAAGCCGAAGCCGAAACCGAAACCGAAGAAGCAGTGATTCAGTACAAGTGCTCCCAATGTTCCAAAATATGTACTACCGAATCCCAACTCCAACTCCACCTCCGCATCTGTGAACGGTACAAAACGAAAAGCTATAATTGTAATACTAGGAATAGTAATTCAAGTGACAGTAGCAATGGCAAGTGCACCCCAAATAGTCAAAACCAGCAGAAGAAAAATAAATCTAACAATGCTAAGAAATCTCGCACTTTGTCCCCCAGTAGTGCATTATCCAAGAATACTAAAGTTACTACTCCTACACCCACACCACCACCAACACCAGCCCCAACACCGGCACCAACACCACCCCCAAATTCAATCAGTAATAGCATTAAAATTCAAGTACAAAAGAATGCGTACGAAGTCAAAGCAGATTTTCTTAAAACAGAAGCAGAAGATCAGGATGAAGAAGAAGATGATGACGATGAAGGGGACACAGAACCATCAAAATTTGTGTGCCAGCTCTGCGGCTGCACATTCCCGTACAAACACTCCTTGGACAACCATCTCAAAACTCATTCTGAATCCTTACCGTTCAAATGCCCACGTTGCAAATTTACATTTCATTCTCAAAGACATCTCACTCAACATATTGCAGCACGACACAGTGATCTCAGGCCAGTCCCTTTAAGATCACCATTTCGTTCCAGTTAGTTACGTGGATGATTGATACAATGTTGTAGCTAAATTAGGAATTTTATTTTGGACAAATTAATAATGGTTATACGTATGTAAATAGATAGATTTTTGAGTACCTACTTTTATTTATTATGTACAAAATATTCAGACTATTTAGCTTAAAATAATACACGATTTGTTTTTTGTAATAGTAATGCAGAATATATGTGCTGATAATTTAGTAAAATCAAAGTTCAAAATTTAACATAAACCAACTATTCACTGTACTATAATAAATTATACGTTACAATATTTAACTTTTTTATGTGTGTAAGATTAATGCGACACAAAAGTAAAATCACTTAAATTCTTGAATAAATGGATATAATTACCCACATTATTTTTGGTTTTTTAAGATGGTAAGATGTTTTAGCTCGTCAGCATTGGAATAGTTTGGTCTGTCGGTTCGGCTTAGGTCATACGTTATTATAACTCTCGTACCAGCACAACTTGCACCGTCACCATGAGCAAACATACCGGCGGTGAAGAACCAAAATGACCCATATCCATTTTTAGTTAAAATCAAAATCCACTATCTACAAAAATATTGAAGTATTTGGTGATCTTTAATGCGTTTAAATAGAACATTTTGCGCGTTTCAAAAACATGGAAATATAACATTTTGGACTTATGAAAAACATGAAATTAGATCATTTTGTACGTTTCACATGGAAATAGAACATTGAAAATTTTGCACGATTCAAACACATGGAAATAGAACACTTTGCACGTTTTAAAAGCATGGAAATAAATCATTTTGGACGTTACAAAAACATATAAATAGAAAATTTTGAGCTTTTGGAAAAAAATATAATTAGAGCATTTTGCACATTTCAAAAACATGGAAATAGAACATTTTGCACGTTTCAAAATCACTTAATTAACATCTAACGCATCTTTCTTATTTTGTGTTTTTATGACATTGCTCATTTTGGCTTCAGCTAAAATTGGATATGGGTAATATTGACTCTTCATTAAGGGTATTTACATTAATATTAGTATTTCCTTCGAGCCCAGTGAACAAATTTCGTGGAAAGCGCTGGAATGTTTACAGTGCAGTGTGAACAATTAAAGTTTAGGCTTTTATTATTGCGTAATTTAATTAATTTTTGAACACCATTGAAATAAGTATCTACCTGCATATCAGGTACTTCTGTAAAACTATATAATACCATTACATGAAATTGCATCAAAGAAGGTCAACGTAAATTTGTAAAATATTAGCAAAAAATGCAGTATCTTAACTTACAACGTAATATACAATTTTTAGTGTTTAAGGTCCTTCGAGACAAGCCTCCTTTTCTTTTTGTGATTTTTTCTTACTCGGACTCAGAATTTTCTTGAGTTTTTTAAAGCGGGAAATTTGACCTTTCTGAGCCGAACTGGGTGACGATACGAGCGGGGATACGGAATGTAAAGACATAGTGTCAAAATCTTCTAGTACACCGGAGTCTGATGTGGAATAGGAAGAATGCTTCCTGGGCTTACTTGCCACCCACCAGTCATATTTGGAATCTGCAAAAATTTAAAAGGTTTTCATGTCACTAAAGTAAAGGTCATAGCTGCAGCAGTCAAGCAGTTTTCAATTCGTTTAGACGGCAAACAAGTATTGTACAAAATGAGATAATATGTTAAAATACCTATTGACTGAGGTTGAGCTGGACTACTGCCAAAAGTATCTGCAGGCAAGCTTGTAGCTTTAGAATAAGGCACAGGAACCGAATTTTGAATCGAATTAGGAATGTCAATAGCTGAGGCTGAAGCCGGATTCGTTCGGATTGACTGTCCTAATTTATCCCAAAAATTCCACAATTTCCCTGAGCGATTGTAGTCAAGGCAAAAGGAGTAGCGGACGCTTGGGGGTAATTCACATCGTATGTACATACATGGTATGATCTTTCGCTGACGTCTTTCTGGCCAAATTAAAGCACAAAAATTCATCATTAAATTTTGGTTACATTTTACTTGGTAGGTACTAAACCTGCCATATGGGATGGTCCATAAATGTTGTTGCCGAAGTTAACTCCTTTTTTTAGCCGACCCAGTCCCATGTCATCACTTTAACATTACATAGGCGGCTATCTTTAACATGGCATGCCATCAATACCCGACCAGACAACCAATGACATCATATATGGAAGATCCCCAATACAGATTTTAACGAGGTAACTTCATTTTTATTACACAATTTAATAAAATTGTATTGAAAATTCCCCTGCCCCTCCCGTCCACCTCGGCCCGTTAAAATTAGCAGCACACAATTTAGAATTTAATACAATAGTTACATGAACTAATCTGAATCCGAGTGCTTACCTAAGGCTAATGCTTGAGCAAATGAGACAAGAAATTGATTCGCTTGACTCTTCAAAAAGTTGGGTGAAAAAATTGCGAGAAGTCGATTGCAACGCTCTTCAATTAGACGGCCAATAGTTTCATGCTCGAACATAGTGCCACCCAGCAGGTCCCGATCCTTCACACAGATCTAAAAAAAAATAAACACATGAATTGCATTACGATTACCTAAGTATCGTAAAGCTCCAATTAGATTCCGGGGGGATATACATAAAACTTTGCCCTGGACCTAGGATTTATAAAAGACACCCCCTGGATCTATTAAAAACTTTGGAGGGGTATATTTAGATCCTAATGCACATTTTGTAATAATACGTATCTGAAACAAATGCCATGTTTCCAAATTAAATTTGCTACACAAAAATATTAATTCTAATTAATTATAGACCATCGCTTTACTTTCAAGTTATATTGGTTTTCCATCTTGTCCACGATTTGCATCGCAAATTCAGAATCTTCTTCAGCATACAAAATAAAAGCATCGTAGTGCGAAAGTTTCGTTCCGTCAGCATCCCCTGTGATCAAAATAATGAAAAAAAATGGATTTTTGAAGCAATTATTTATAACATCTGTTATTTCAGGAAAAAAATGCTCACTAAGAATAGAATTAAGTACCTATTGTAAGAACTTCGTTATCATTCGAATTCAGGGCGTCAGCTCCACTTATAGTAGTACCATTCTGAATCTTTTCTTTTTGTGACCAGTACGATGCAACATCAATGTCTGCAATATAAAAGCACAGTTAGTGGCAAGCCCACCTTAAGTACATCGAATTACACCGAAGACAAACTAACAAAGCCATTTTAATAACCAAACTCAAAAAGTTCATATAGGTATGTGAAACCAGTACCCAGAAAAGGTGAAATATCGTCAAAAATATCAAATCGGTCAATCACAGCTAAATAGGCTTTGAGATCACTTATATTTCGACGCTCTTGCCTTATCCATAATTTAATTAGTTCGCTCGTTGGGTTTTTTTTTGACTCCAGGGATACAATTTGTTCTATACTAATCCCTGCCAATTCGGCAAGTCCTCTCCAATCTCTGAAAAAATATTAAAATATTCACTATAAAAAACAAGGGCTAAAGCCCTTGTTTTATGGCAGCCTTAACAGCGAAATTAGGCATATTGAATTTGCCGCCAAATTTGAGTTTTAATTTAGATGCTTTAAATTAAGGAAAGCAATTAAGCTGAACAATGTGTTTTTGGTTATTTTATTTATCTTATTTATATTCAATTTCAGTAATACAACCAAAAATTCAAAATTCCAATCTTTGAATTTGCCGTCAAATTTTAGTTGTCAATTAAAAGGTTGTAAATTAAAGGGAAGAAGCCGTAAACGGGTTATCTGTGACGATTTACGCACAGGTATGGTATTTTGATATTCTCAATAAATCCAAAATATTGCAATTTTTGAATTTCCCGCCAAAACAAAAAATATTGTGTTAAATGAAGATTTTGACCGGTAACTCAGTAAACTTACACAAAAATGATATACTATTCAAACGGTAACGATCAGGCAAATCTAAATAACTAAATGTGCACGCAGGAGTGTTATTAGTTTTTAAATGGTTTCGAAATAACATAATTGCAAATTAAAAAATTTTAACGGATTGTGTCGAGTGATATATCATTGGAAAGCTCTTCAAAAATAAGCAGGGACCTTTTTTTTTGTTTTTTGATTGTGATCCATACAACACATTTTTGGCGGCATTTAAAAATTAAAAGACCGTTAGTTTGAAAACGTTTTGTTATAATGGAGGCCGGTTCCTAAATTTGAATTCTACTGGCGATTAGTTTTCCAATGATATATGGCTCGATGAAATCGGTCGAGTATTGCAGAATTTTCAAAAATCCGGTAAATTATGTAGATAGGTAGGAATTAATTGCCTAGTTAAAATTAAAGCTCTTGCAAAGCACATTCTTGTCCTAGTTTTGTAATATTTTTTACCTTAAAAGACCGCCCTCAGTTGGAATAATCTTGGTTGGATTTAATAACGTTGAAAGGCTCTCAATAGTAGATGGCTTAATGAAACGTAGGGGAGCATCGGATTTATTTTCTTCAGTTGCTACATCGTCAATCTCGATCAGGTTCATTGGTCCATTTTCGTGAGGAAACTTCTCGAGTCCGTAGCTTACAACAAGACTCATTTCTCACAATTTATTGAAACAGGGGGCAGGTCAAGTCAGGTCACGGGCAAAGTATATCTTTTGATTTTCCAGAAAATATAAATCTTCAACTTTTAGTTTCGTTGAATATCACAGTCAGAAAAGGTAAAGTGTTTACACCAGCAACCAGCAAGGCTCAACTGACGCACAAACTCACAGTCAGTACATTTTCTTGTATTTAGCAGTTCTTTATAAAATAGCAGGTGACTGGAACTATGAACTACCTGCATGCAGTTACTACAAAAAATTAAATTTAGTTAAGCCAATAATTATGAATTAATTATGAATTAGGATAGTTAAAGCAATGTATTACACAACGCTACTGTTATCTACATGAACTTGTGAAAATAAAACGCTTACTTGAAGGATGACGAATTACTATGTAATTTTCCTTGATCAATTATTTAGTAATTAATTTGCAAAAAATTATTTCCTCGCCGTTTTGAACACAAAACACAACACTCAAAACATACATTAAAAGGTGATGGTGATGAAAGGAAAGTAAGAAAATTTTTAAAATTATAAAAAACAGAAATCCTATTTTTTGTAAGTTTAAATGTGGCGCTAGTTAATCTTTGAAGTTTTGGAATTATCTAGTGCATATTTAATTCTTTGGGATTTACTGATCACACACAGAATCTCACTGCTTAACCAGTGCTTGCTGATTGAGATCTCCTCTCAATATCACAGAAGTCAGTACAGTGTAAACAAGCAGAAAACAGAAACAGCTGCCAGATTCACCATTCACTGACAGTGCAGTGCAATTAGAAATCGTCCATAACTGACGTCACAAACTCAGAAACAAGGGTGAGTTTTTACAAACCACCTATTTAAGGCAACATTGAAGGTGGTGTAATTTTATGGTGAGAGTGGGTGGGTGTTTATCACATTTCATCAGCAACGTCATTTGTGGGCGATTCCATAGTGTAAATACAACAGGTACCTACTTCAGGAATTTGTATCAGTGCATCGTGCTTCAGTCTCACCTGGTTTATTTCCATAGCGAACTGTGTTATAAAATTGCACTATCAGCAAATGCGAAGCTTCAATAGGTGAGGAAAATTGGCATTTTGCATGTAAAAGCCAAAGTTTTCAGTTTTCAGCGGCAGTAGTGAGTGAATATTTTAGTCTTTTACTTTTAAGTTTTAAGCGCTAAAGTCAGTCGAATTCCACTAGTCAGTTTCTTACTAGTTCGACTTGCTCAAACAATATTCGTTAAGAGTGAATTATTGAAACTTAATAATTGGTCATTATTCTTGATTAGTAGTAATTATTATGGACAATTAGAAAAATATAATCCAAAATCAAAACTAGTTATTTTTGCTAATCTTAAGTGATATTATAATTTCCGATCATTTTAATATATCAAATGTTGCATCGAAAACCCACAAGATCGATCACCGGTATAGCAAATGTGAATTAATTGCAGCATAGGGACAAGTAAATGAATGACTTAGGTAATTGTTGCTAGTCACTAAAAAACTAAAAACTGAACAGCTACTTAATTATGGCTACTTACGGAATTCGATTGTTATTTCGCTGTAAATTATGCAAAAGTGTCGAGAATATAGAAAATTTCTCTGAGCATAAGAAACAAGCACATTTGACTGAATTCCAAAAAATTATTAATACTTTTGTCGTTTTTGAAGAGATTTGTATTGACGGGGAAGTAACCACCCTTAGTCCTGGCGCAAATAATACGTAAGTTTATAAACATGTTATTAATTTATTTTATGCGTGTGATCCAACGTTCCATTGGTTACACTAACAACTTGTTATACCTATAAAATAATATTTAAATAATCATGATTTAATTTTAAAGCATCTGAAACCTGTTTATTTCGATGCAAAACTGGTCCAGTTTATACACACCAAATTAGCTATTGAGTTTTCAATGTCAAAACATATTTTATTTTCACACATTTATTATCGATTTTTGATTTTTCCTGTGTTTAGATTAATTACCACAAATGTCAACTCAAATCAGTTAACTGCGACTGTTGCAACCCCCAGTTTGCCATCATACCAAAATGTTAAATTACTACACTACGAAAACGGTGAAGTACTCAAAATAAAAGAAGAACCTGCCGAACTGGAATTAAATTCTGAACAGACATTGATGCATTGTCCAGGTCCAGACCAACCAAAACCAAAAACAGATGACAGTATTGCCTCCTGCAATTTCGAAAATTTCGATGTGAAAAATGAACAGCAGGACCCTCATCGACCTCACGTTGACACATACGACGATGAAATTATGCTAAACTCACCACCTATGTCAGTGTCATCACCATTTAGTGTAAATCAAAGTTATTCAGTTTCAAGTTCCACCGAAACTGATTGTGAGACAGACACAATCACGGAAGCACTACTCCAGTACAAATGCAAATTATGTTCGAAATTATTCACTTCCGAACCGCACGTCAAACTTCATGTCGGCATCTGTCAACTCTACAATCAAAATCCCCAGAACCGAAGCCAGAATAATAGGCACGAGCAGAACACACGAAATGACCCGGTTCCGATTAATTTGAATCCGAAATCGAGACCTTGTCCAGATCCGTATCCGGATCCCGAACCTTTCTCAGTTTTTGATTCAAATTCTTATAGTAATGCAGATCCGGATCTGAGCAATCCGATGCAAATTAAAAACAAGAACCAGTACAACTTAAATTCTATGATTAGTTACAGTGGAAATGAGTACGCTAAAATTCTTAAGAAACAAAACCAGTTCATATTTCACGACTTAACCCCAAAAGCGTTTAAGGATAAAAAGAGTACACCGAGGAAGAGAAGGTCTCCGAAGCCGAAGCTAAAGCCGAAACACGGAGAGACGTTAGAAATTCCAACAGAAGACAAAAATGTGGAACCGAGTCAGAGTCCGAAGCCGAAACCGCCAATCTCTGCAACACTTATCTGCGGTTACTGTAGTCAAACATTTATACGTAAATGTAATTTGGAACAACACCTCAGAACTCAACATTCTAATGAAAATAACGTCGTTTTTAAATGTCAAGTTTGCGAATTTACATCCAAATATCCACTGTGCATAGCTCAGCACATGAGTGCCAAGCACGGGAGCGGCAGTTATTATTCCATTGACTCAACTCCAAATCCATTGCCATTAATTCCACATTAGCGTGTTGCAAACTTAACTAACAAGAAATAAAAGTGAATCAATAATTACTCAGCACTACGCTGGTATATATCGCCTGTGAAGAACCAAAATGATCCATACCAAATTTAAGCTGAAATCAAAATGAGCTATGTCATAAACACAAAATAAGAAACAGGCGTAAAATGTAATTAAAAGTTTTTGAAGAGAGTAAAATATTCTTTTACATGTTTATACAAATTGTAAAATGTTGTATTTACACGATTTAAAATTCTATAAAATTTTCCGTATTTACAACTTTTAAAAAAGCGTAAAATTTTCTATTTACATGTTGCTGAAAGCGTGAAATGTTCTATTTACATTTTTTTGAAAGGTGTAAAATGTTTTATTTACCCGTTTTTAAAAGGTGCAAAATTTTCTATTTAGATGCTCTCAAGACACGTTTCATTTGTAGATAGTGGATATTGATTTTAGCTACAAGTGGAGAAGTGGATATGGGTCATTTTGATTTTTTACAGACGACATGTGCATTAAACTTAAGTAATGAAACTTTTCTACGTCACGCTGAAATCTAACCATTAATTTAATAAAGACGAATTAGTTTTACTCAAAGACATTTAATTTTTTAATGTGCAGAAAATTCATAAGATATTAAAGCGATTTTGTTGTTGTTACCCTTTAGCCGTGTTTAAGATTGCAAATCACAGTAGTTAGGTTTTTTATGCGTAAATAAATAATAAAAACTTCAATTGCAAATTTTAGACACTATCTTTTTGAGCTTTCAATCTTATTGTGCACAAATATTCCACGTTATTATTTATTTATTCCGTAAAAATGAAATGAGGTTTTCCGGCCAACTATCTATTTCTGACATGTTTTCTAGATAAATCTAATTAATTACTGAAACTGGTTACTAAGTACATACATTTTACAAATATAAGTAATATAGTACGAAAAAGCATAGGGTACTTTGAATAAAAAAACTCAAAATATTTTTTACTACTAAACGACAACTGTATTATTGAATGCCATTCATTTTCATTTACTTTTAAATAATTACAAATTTTACATAATTTAAAATTTTTCCAACTATTTGACACAGTTACGTATGTACCTAATTTAAATAGTACTCGTAAAGCAACTAATCTTATTTTCGAAAAAAAACTAATATGTAGAATTATCCCATTTTGGCAAAAAACTCTTCATTTGTACATGTAATAGTTACAAACGGGCATTCCTTACAACGAAAATGTAGCCGTAACCGTCAACCGTACTACAACATGTTACTTCCCTGTTAACATAAGTATAACCAGGATATTTAATAGTAACAGTAAACATACTATGTAAGATATGGGCATAACATTAATTAACAATAACATTCAAACACTAATTAGTTGTTGAAAATCCTATCCTTAAAAATCATGAAGTAATAATCAAGAAATGATTGTTTAAGGCAATAACAAAATTAATGCTAGTTTCTATACTGCAACATACAAATAAGATGAGCGTATTTTCGTATAAAAATATAAATGTTTTCTTCTAACGGATTAATTAGGGTGACACGATACTAATATCGTTTAGTACTAAAAGCAAATCCAAAGAAACAGTGCCTAACAACCTAAGCCTAAAAAACACATCTCTAATTAATTTTAAAAACATTCGGTTCAATTCCAATTCCAGTGCAATGCCAGTGACTCTGCTCGTGCTTGGCGAGTGAGCTTTTCTTCTTAAAGTCCGCAGTGCAGCCCACCATCGTACATTTAAAAGGTTTCTCCTGAGAGTGGACCGCAGAGTAATGTCGGTTTAAATTAAACTTCGTCGAGAAGGAATTATTACAGATTTGGCAAAGAAAAACCGGGCGAACCTCATTTGCTGCATGAGTCTCGTAGTGAAGTTTCATATTAGCTTTCGTCTTAAATGCTTTGAAGCAGCCCAGCTGAGGACATCGAAAGGGGCGAGCATCACTATGCATTGTTTGACAGTGCCGGACGAGATGCCATTTATTTTTGAAAGAGGCGCAACATTTTGGCTGTGGACATTTGAAAGGGCGGAGGTCTTCGTAAGGAAAATTCGAATTATGGTTGGAATTACCATTGGTTTGAACTTGATGAAATTGATTGTGAATTGATGATGGTTTTGATTTTGAAAATAATTGTCGCACACGCAAAAAATGACCGTCACTATCCCGGTTGTGAAGAGAGGAAGAATTTGTAGAATAATTCATTGCCACTTCCACTTGTACGTTTTCATCTGTCGTGGATGGAGATTCCGAGTGAGGACCACCACCACCCATCATGTCACTGTCACCATCCACATCGATCATTGAGGCCTCGTTGGACATGGGATCGAACTGGGAGACGGACTGATGATCTGAACTGTATTCAGAGCCTGAGTGGGATTTCAATTCTAAGAAGTGGCGGGGAAGTGCATCTAAAAATTTGGAAAATGAAGCAAAACGATTAAAATAAAAAAATACCATAAACATACCAAATATTTCAATATGTAACTGCAGAATCTATACCTTACAAAAAAAATGAACAGAAAAACTGGAGTATCAAACTCTTTCTATCATGCTTAAAAAAATATAGACGAATTCACAAACGCATCTGTTAATTTGTAACCGACGCTGTTACTCTTGTTCCGACATTAACAATCATGACAATCGACAGTACATTCAATTAAAAAAATTCAACATACATTTTGGTTAAGGATTTACCGATACTGCTGTTATATTAGGTCTACCGAAATTGTAGTTAGATTAGGCAACTGTTAATTCTGTGAAACTCTTTCGTTTATTAAAAAATATTGAGCAACAAAAAATTCGGATTCGAACCAGATACCAACGGCATAGGTAACTTTTTCTTTAACTTAAGATCGTTTCAAAGTTTGTAGAAATGAATTGTTCCTGTTATTAATTTAAGCTCTAAAATCACCTGCATCGAGCTGAACCTCTGAGGGATACACCTGAACAATTTCTGGTACCGTCTTGACAGCTACCGTCAATGGGGCAGACACGTTTAGAGCAGAAAATTCGTATTTAGAAACTTCTGAATGAGGTTGTTGTAGTGAGCTTGCATCATCATCTGCGGGTGTTGTGACGGTTTTAAACTCTTTTTGGCTTCTGCAGGCAAAAAATACAAAATTTTTGAATAAAAGAATAATAGATCGTACGTATTTAATACTTTTCTTTTTAACAGCAATATTTTATTGAATGCAGGGCCGGATGATGTGGCCAGCGCAGGCAGCCCCTGCTGCTTAAATTTTCAAAAACCATTTCAATAAAACATTTTGCCGTTTTCAAAAACATGTAAAAAGAATATTTTGACTTTTCAAAAACATGAAAATAAAACACTTTGCACTTTTAAAAAACATGTGAATTAAACATTTTGCACTTTTCAAAAAAATGCAAAATAAATTTTTTTGTACGTTTCAAAAAAAAGGAAATAAAACATTTTACACTTTTTTGAATCAAGTAAAAACAACATTTTGCACTTTTTTAAAACATGTAAATACAATATTTTGCTTTATCAAAAAAAACACCAATCAAATCAAAATGATGGTTTTTGTATGGAAACAAACAACAAATTGCTGCCTAATTGCAAAGCCTGATTGATTAAATTTGTAAATGAAATGTATTTTTTAGTTTTAAAGTTGAATTAGATTACTAGGCAACATTTGTAAGGTGATTCATTTTTAATATTTGTGAATTGCTCTCTAAACATTTGACATTAATAAAGTTTGAAGTTGAAAGTAATTGAAATTGTGGTTTATTCAGTTGTCAGTTTGCACTTACTCTCTATCTTGATTTTCTGTAATGTCAATAATCTCTTCAAACACGACACATTTCGTCTTTCGGAATTCCGATGAATGGCTTTGCATCTTGTGTTGAAAGAACTGACCTAATTTTGAAAATGTTGTTTCGCAGAGCTTACACCTGAAAGACACTTTTATATCCAAGGACAATTCCATTTGGAAAATAACTGTTCTGATTGTCAACTGTGTGATATGTTAATTTAATTATCATTTAAAACACGAAAACAAAAAACTATGCACGTTAGAAGTCAATTATTCTTAATACCGTTTATTTTCTTAAACAACACTCATCCCAGCAGTTCAGTCAGTCAAATTCAGTCAAGACATGAGTCATAACCGATCACTTCTATTTCAAAATCATTGTACGATAAAGTTTGTTAAATTGAACCAAAATTTTAAATATGTTAATCAGACACCAAATTCAATGTTTTGTAATAAAAACAATGCTGAAATCGACGTCTACAGTGAAGATTTTGATGAAATTATCCAAAATATTGAATTGAATTGGGAATTGAAACTACTGAAAGTTGTGGTGAAAGTTTTCAGTTTGAAAGGTGCGCCACTAAAAAGTAGGGAGCAAGCAATTCTACAGAAAATCAGTGCCTAATTCAACCGGGTGTAGGAGTAGGACTTTTAATCTTTTAATCATAGGAAAAGGAAATAATGAAATAAGGAAATAATAGGAATAGTAGAAAAATATGTATTAAAATACTTTAAATAATTAATTTGTTGTAATTAATTAGGGACCGCTGCCTAAATGTGTACACATTCTTACATTACACTATGGGCGGTTGTTCCCACTTACGCTTTTGTTCACATTTAGGCAGCGCGCCATATATAGTCATTCACTGAAATGCCTGAGTTGAAATTATGTAGCATTAGTAGATATATTATAGTTAATAAACAGTCGAAATTAAATTCTAAATTCGTAGTATCATAGCCCAGTAATTACAGGTATAGTAAATAAAACTCATAAGTTACAAACGTGTAACTTTAAACTTTACCAAACATTTAAAAAACAGACAAAAAAATTGAAGGTAATTCATGACACAATAACATACAGGACAATATGATTTTCTTTATGTTAAAAATATACAATGAATGAAATTCTTTGCCACCGAAGACATAAAATCGCTTATCTGGATCCATGAGCAGCTCTAAAGTGCCGAACAAAATCCCGTTGAACTTTAAATACCTGGGAACAGCCGGGGCGTGGGCATGTAAATGGTCCTAAATAGGAGTGAGTAATTGGAGATTGACAATGCCTAAGTAGCTGCCACTTAGTTTTGAATGTAGAGTGGCAGTGTTGTTCAGGGCACTTAAAGGGTTTCGTGCTCTGGTAGTTCCTTGCAGCAAAGATTTCTTTTGAGGTGAGGCGTTTTAGTAAAACTACCGGGCAACAATTCGCTGATTGGAATACATCATGCGTGGAACTTGATCCGAAATTTTCATTTTTGTCAGCAGCGGAGGTGGACCATATCGGAGAGGTCATAGATTGTTCGTGCAGGTCATTGACACTTGTAGTCGGTGAATGCGGAGAATCATGCATAGTATCAAATTGGGCAGGGCGAGTTTCAGTAGCGATACCGGCATTAATTTGTGAGAACGTGCCATCATCGCTTTGGTCATTGCTGTCATCGTGTAGGTCAGACAGCACCTCGTCTTCTTGATCCGTTTCATAAGTGAACAACTCGACAATTTCGGGTTCTTCAGGTTCTTGTTTAGAAGGCACAGTTGGCACTGAAACTGGAATTGGATCCGAATCTGAATCCGGTACCGGAACGGCGCCGCCTTCACCAGATGTTGTAGGTTGTAGCATTCCTGCGAAATCACCAGAGGAGAATGTCCTCTGCTGCTGTTGACATACAAGTTCAGTCTCGTTTCTAATCAGAAATTATAAAACAAAACATTGCTCAAAATATCGAATTAAAAATTTTGCGAGAAATTTAAAATATATGACCTTACTGCTACGGTTATTGGCCTACAGCAAGGCACAGCTGGTAATTATCAATGCGCACACATAAAATGCTTTAGAATTTAGAATCATATGCTATCAACGACCTACGACAACACAACAACCAATGAGAGTAAGTTTACTAATTTAAATGAAATTGTGAATTTACCCTTCATCTTCATAAATTGTGTTTTCTTCAAACACGATACACTTGGTCCTTGTAAAATCCCCCGTGTGCCAATCTTGTTTGTGTGTAATGAACTTGTCCACACTTTGAAAAGATCCATGGCATATCTTACATCTAAACCACACCGGTACCGGTACTGGAACCGGCAACTTACGAGGGTAGGAAAACGCCATATTATTACTGTTGTGATTAGTATGAATTTTAAGCAAGTACTATTTGATATAGGCAATTAGTTAACACTGAAGTACAAACACTAAAGTTGTAAAATACAATTCCGTAAGATTTCGATGAAGCAACTAAATTCGCGAATTCTGAAAAACTGAAAATAGGTTAAATAATAATCGATTTTAAAAGTTGCGCCAATCTAATAAGTAAAGTCATAAAGTTACAAGGCTCAGCAAGTAACTATGCAGTTACTTAATAAACAATGCACTTTACTTTTACTTAAGACGGCAGGTAGTATTATTATTGGAGGTAGTGTAAATAGCAACAGTATTTAATGGACAAATTGTCACTGTTCAGTCCTACAGTCGATAAGGTGATTTCAGCTCATACACAAAGATAAGGCTAATAAAGTTAAATGTAGAATGTTAATGAATTCTAAAATTCCACATGAAACCACTAATTAATTATGTCTTTCAAATCCAGAATCAATGCAAAGTGACGCTAACGTCGTTGGACCTTAAGAATCACGATGAAAAACAAAATATCATTTAAACTTTATTGTCATTTAATATTTCAATTTCAAAATTTTTAACATTACCCCTTACTACTTATAGTAATATGTGGTATAGACTATGACTACACCCAACAAAGCTTTGCATAAACAGTTGTAATAGGTAATTCATATCGAATTCATAGTATAATAATTATTAATTTTATTATATTCCATTGTTTTTCGCAAGTTTATTTTTTAAGGACTAACTAAGCAACAGATGCATGGTATTTATTTGCAGTTTGCCTGACCTGCAGAAGTCTCTGCCCCATGCACTACCCAACAATGTTTCTTCAAACTTTCCAGATGCCAATAAGGAAGCTTACAGATTTTGCAAGCAAACAGAGGACGGTCATTGGGATTAATATGTGTTTTGAAATGATCTCTAACAGCTACCTTCCTCTTAAACGATTTAGTGCATCCAGGTTGAGGGCATGAAAACGGTAGTTCCTTCCCATGCACTTCCCTGTAGTGTTTATCTAAATAACCTTTCTTTAAACATGTCCTGCTACATATTTGACAAGGAAAAGTAAGACGACTTCTGAGATCAGCGTGTGTTTCGAAGTGAGACGTAACCGCCTCCTTCCTCTTAAAGGATTTTATACAGCCTGGTTGAGGACATGTAAACGGTCGGTTGTTCCCATGCACTTCCCGGTAGTGTTTATCCAGGTATTTTTTCCTGTAGCACACTCTACTACATATTTGACACGGAAAGGTACGACGGTCTTCGGGGTCAGCGTGCGTTTCCAAATGCTCTTTGACCCTTTCTTTTCGCCTAAAACTTTTCCCACAACCAGGATGCTCACAATGGAATGGTCTGTCTTGCTGTCTGCCATAAGACGCAGATTTACTGTGCGTCGCAGAATGTATATTGCGAGACCGAAGTGTCTCACATTTTTTGGAGCATCCTGCCTTGAAACATTGAAAAGGTTTTGATTTTGTTGTTGTAGTTTTCCTTTTCTTTCTACGAATGGACGAACGTGCTGATTTTGAGCCTTTGACAGAAGAAGGTCTCGATTTTTGAGAAGAAGCTTGAATTTCCTTAAGAGTCAATCGTGTAATTAGAACAAATGGGTTAATTACTTGTGTGAAAGCTTGACCTTGAACTCGTTCTGACGCACCTTGACCTTGATAAAGTACCAAATTTTTTTTTGGTTCCGGTTCCAGTCCGGACTGTATTTCTGTTTCGGATCGCAAGTTTGCATCGACAGTTATTAGTGTAGTTGTGGCTTGGGTTTCATCGGCAGATCTAAAAGTATTAGAAAATTAGCTAAATAAATTGAAATTCAATAAAGCACCGTAACCCGCGATATGCCAGTTGTTGGTACAGTGTGTTACATTTTAAAATTCAACCTAATTATATTAACCAAAAAATCATTTAATTCAAAATATCGAGTTTAAAAAAAATAAAATCAATATATATAGGCTTACTCCTTTTGATTGGCAGTGACTTCTTTAAATATGACGCAATTAAAGTTTATTTTTTGAAATTCAATTAAATGCCATTGCACCTTGTGTTCAATGAACTCGTTGACAGTTGGAAAAGAGCCTCGACAAAGTTGACAACGAAACCAAACTATTAAGTTTTGATTTTGAGGAAGATCCATTTTTTAATTTTAAACGTAGGAGTCAGTGGTTGAGTTTTCTACGTTTAAATCGTAATTAAGCGAGTGGACATACTTTATGCATTGCATAATTATATGGGCAATATTTTTTCTACAGGCAACAGGTAAATAACTAAATAAATGTTTGAAATTAACTTTTGAAAAAAGCGCCAGAGATGACGGAGCATAGGAGATAAATGCCGCAGCACCTTAACGTCAACCTTTATGCATGTCTGGATTTATCCGAAAGCTAACTAATAATATAAACTAATTGAAAGGCCCTGGCTATATTTATTCACAAATGAAAAATCATACTTGTAGTAATAATGTGTCATGCTTCAAAAAATAATAAATTTAATCAAATCGCCAATAAAATTTTAGTATAATTTAAACAAACGTGTACAAAATTGAATTCATATCTTTCAATAATAATTATGGTTAGTGTTCATGTTTTCTCTTGTATAATTCAAAATTCATCAAAATTATGCTCGATCAAGGTAAGTTGCGGCAAAAAAGCGGGATATCCTTGCCAATGCATAGACCGTCAGCTTCAGTTTTATCACTCCAATCTTGTGTGCAGCAGGCCCAGGCTTCGTGTTTTTCGCACTCTTTTGTAGCCCTGAATTTTTTTAATTGGTGTCCTCCACCCATACTTGAGGGCCCACACTGAATTAAAGCACCAAAAGCGAGCGAAACGGATACGATGAGCATGTACATACATGACTGTGAGGAACCAAAATGACCGCTATGTCAGTGAAAAAAATACAAGACATGCGTAAAATGTTAATCAGAACTTTTTGTAAAGCGTAAAATGTTCTGTTTCCATGTTATACAAAAAATTAAAATGTTCTATTTCCATGTTTTAAACTTTAAAATGTTTTATTCACATGTTTTTGAAAAGGTGCAAAATGTTCTGCTCACATGATTTTGAAAATGTGCAAAATGTTCTATTTACCTGTTTTTGAAACGATGCAAAATGTTCTGCCCACATGATTTTGAAAATGTGCAAAATGTTCTATTTACATGTTTTTGAAACGATGCAGAATGTTCTATTTAATTGTTTTTCAAAAGGTGCAAATTGTTCTATTCACATGTTTTTGAAAAGGTGCAAAATTTTCTGTTTACATGTTTTTGAAAATGTGCAAAATACTCTATTTACTTGTTTTTGAAAAGGTGCAAAATGTTCTATTCACATGTTTTAGAAAAGGTGCCAAGTGTTCTGTTGACATGTTTTTGAAAATGTGCAAAATGATCTGTTGACATGTTTTTGAAAAGATGCAAAATGTTCTAATTCCATGTTTTCGAAAAGGTGCGATTTTTTTTAATTACATGTGTTTTAAAGGTGTACATTGTTGTATTTACAAATTTTAAAAAATTGCAAAAGGTTCTTTTTAAATTCTTACAAGACATATTTCAAAATTGTTCTAGATAGTGGATATTAGTTTTAGCTAAAAGTGGATGTGGGTCATTTTGAGTCTTCACAGACGATATGTTTCTGTTAAATTGTTTTAGAGGTTGCTGGCATATTTGAGGCGGACTTAAGAAGGATATTTGTCACTAACCTAATGTCAGTTATTCCATATTAAGCTTTTTCCGATTTTTATTAGGCACAAGATAAATTTGTTGTCAGGCTGGGGGTATCTTACACTAAATAATTTGTAATTAATTCAATGCTGAGCTGCGTAGTAGAAAACTGCATTCTACACGAACTTATTTAGTAGACCCTGCCAAATCGGAATAAATACTTATTTCTTGAGCTGAATACTTTCTTTAATTAAAAATACAATACAAATAATACATTTGATTTCGCTTTAAAATGTCTTGTAGCGGAATAATTATGCAAACACTATAGTATCTTATAGTTCCGTTTGTTCTGTTATAAATTTTATTTAAATTACCACAACTAATGTAAACATAGAGGTACCTCCCAAAAATTATAGTTTTATGCCGCTCATGTGTAATCCATAGCCCATTTCCAAGACAAGATTCCATTAAGTTGTTGTACAAACATCAAGTCACCATCAACATCAAGTTTTGGGACCCACCCATATAGGGGAAGGTTTAAACATTGCGTTAAATGGGGCGCTTTTTGGGACCCACCGACTATAATGGCTGACGTCATTTGTGTCCGGCCCCTAATGCTGCAGACTTGTTGAGGGTAGAATAGAAATGAAAACCACCGAAATGTATATTGGGGTTGTTAGAAATTGCGGTAAGTTAAATGCTCCGTCAGCTTTGAAAGTATTTAAGAAAAATCTCAGGCTCACTATATTGTACACCCCGTACCTGCGCAAGCGAGAACCACCTCACGAACTCAGGAACAGTATCTGTCCACTGCGCCCCGCGCAGTTACGTCAAGTGCATCGACACAGAATGAAAGTAGGTGGAAGCTTGCAGTGAGTAGGAGAGTTTGGTGAGTCCAGTGGTGCCGAGCGAGACATAGCGTCTAAGGCTCTTCTATAATACTGTTGACGGCGTGGGTTCAATTCCTGCTAGACTCGGATCTCTTTCGTGAAAAAGTTAATCTTAAACGCCGGGCTCCCCACATGTGTGGCGACCTATGTCATTAAAGGCTTACTTGGCTCTGTGTTAGTACGGGGTAAGCTAGTCACACGGGGGTTCGTGTTGGGAGATTTGGTCAATTGATTAGAACACCAAACCCATAACAAATAAAGTTCCTTTGACCTTTTTTCGTTTGCCAGTAATCAAATCAATTGGCTTTAATCTCAGCATCTTTTTGAAGTCCAGGGTTAACAAATCTGGAACAAAGCTCCAGTGTTTTATTAAATTGTGTAAAATCATCATTTCCTGCTACAATTTCCCGGTTTGATATTCCCTAATGTATCTACCTGGATGTTATACTAGGAAATAAAATACTGACAAAACTCAAAATGTCCTAGAGAAGCAGCAAGTGTGTTATGGTCAAATGTAATCATTTTCACCACTTATAGAATAAGTAAACAACTTGCAAGGTATATAAAAGAATCAAATAACAATCAAAACAGGAAGGAAATACTGGTCAAGGAAGTATACTACGCCCAATTATGGGTTTTTCAGCACTAAAATTAATTGCTTAACGTGAGCGTGTTGCCTTACGGAAGCCTAAATTATTTTTAACAGTAGTTTATTCATAAACAAGCAAGCTTTACTAACAAGCAAATATGTAACAATTCACAGTTACCGGTAATTGTGATTTTTAAAATCTGTAAGTTAAGGAAAATAAATTTAGTTAGTTGCATTCTTATATTACAGATTTAAACAACGCTCGTGATGCATTTGTTCATATATTTTTTTGAATTGTCTCTAATGTGCAGTATTTCCCAATCCAGTTTAATCATGATTAAATATCCTGCAAAATTCCTTGATTTACGACAAATTATTGAAAGTGATTACCTTCAAAAATGTTATATTCAACTTGCTGTAATTGGTTAGGTTATAAATCTTCATCAAATCCAAATTCCAACTACACTTTTTGTTAAGGTTTTGAACTTTAACTTTGTATAAAATACTCGGGAAAAGTTAGGTAATTAGTAGACCTGTTCGGATTGTGCTGATAACGCCCACGTTAGGTGTGGGGGCCCAATTAACTCAGTGGTATGAACGAGGTTTGAGGAAACTAGTGAATACGCTTTGCTGGGGCAAACTGTACTTGGCGGACACCGCAGATAATGGGGATGCAACTAGGATAATGAAACGGACTCTGGACTCTTTCAGTAGACGTCTTTCTTATTCAGACTCAGATTCACGATTGTATTTTATTCACTCTAATTCCCATTGAATTAAACTCGGTTGACAAAGATAATTGATAATTTTGTATAATTTATGAATTGGTGTTTTGTCTCAGACAAAGACTACCGCATTCTTACAATTGTCAAATTTATATATTTTAAGTAAAACATCTCATGTGATTTTTACAACATCCTTAAACTAATGGTTCTACCCAGACACATTAATTTAATATCTTTTGGTACTTTACGAATTGTCCTAATGATTAATCTAATTAGAGAATTTCGTGATTTCCACATTTGTTTAATTCTTATAAAGAATTAAAGGAATAAAGTGTTTTGTCGCAGTAATTAAATAAGAATAATACTGCTACTGTTTACGTCTATTGATATTGATAATGTAAATAGAAACTTCAACTTGAATGCTTGTCTCATAATGCAGACACAGCGGTCAGACGTAAACATTAGTCATCATACATACTCCGCATGTATTATGTTGACGCATCACTCAGCTGAGCACGCTTCAGCACATTCTTGTTTACTTAATGCGACGCGAGCTAGACTCATAAAATTATATTATTATATTATTACTCATGCATCTCTCATTCCCAGACGAATGATATATAAAATATAATTCTTTCTTAATCTCTACGAAGTTACACACGTTACACGTACAATACTTCAACATATGAAGAATACCTGTCACTACCTGTGTCTACCTGTATGACTAAATATGTGTGAATATTTTAATACCCTCCTAATTAACTTTTAATACAACTACAAGGAGTATAAAAAGGTAATTCTTATTCTATTCCATCTTAAAAATACATCTTATACATCAAAAAATAAATAAAGAAAATAAACTTTAAAAATTTAATTATC
This sequence comes from Dicyrtomina minuta, assembly GCA_949802685.1. Classification (NCBI taxonomy): domain Eukaryota; kingdom Metazoa; phylum Arthropoda; class Collembola; order Symphypleona; family Dicyrtomidae; genus Dicyrtomina; species Dicyrtomina minuta. The sequence continues at coordinate 87,812,876 of OX461808.1, read as the reverse complement.
CTCATCATCAGACATTTCCACATTCTTAAATACAGGAAATTTTGATGTTGATGTTGATGTTGGTGTGGATGTTGGTGGTCCCTGAATCTGTATGAGTACAGGTGCATTCGCCTTCGTTTCATCCATTTTAAAACGGTCCATCTCTGCCAGGAACGTATCTCTTGTGAGTATAGAGTTGTCATCCAGTGCTCCGCTCCTATCCAAATGCATAGTGCTGTGGCATCGGGTTGTCAAATTCTCGTAAATACTCTCTGTCCTTCTGCTCCTCGGCGGGGGTATTGGTCTTTCTCCGTATAGATTCTGCAGCTCCATATCTGCAACGTCTAGATTCTGCCTACTATGTACTCCCAGTACATGAGTCCAATTGTCATTTCTCCAACCTCGCTTCCAAAATGCAGCCGTAAGTTTCAACTTAAAATAGAAAACTGTCAAAGCCATACATATTGAAATAAATACAATAAGTATCAGGTACATATACCACGGAATCGAGGTGTCAATTTTCCATGACGATATGTCTATACTGTTATTTTCTTCAGTAAACGTCACGTTCAACTTGCTGAGGTTTATCTCCAAGTTCATATGGTAGTTGAGTTGGTCCACCAGCATGGGGTCCTCACGTTGACTAAATATAAGTTCCAGTACTTCACCCTTATACGTTTCATTGTTTATTGTAAACGGGGTGGTAATCGGTAGTAGGAAGATTCCATCTGGGCAAGGGATGGTTCTCTTGCTTCCCACTGTTATCTGCATACGTGGACAATAGATATGAAAATATCCATTATAAGCCTTCACTTGAACTTCCTCCACGTCATCGTTATCTGTACTATTCCGACAGTGCTGGAGAGTATAATGTTGATTTCCTCCTCCGAACGAATTCTTGGGCTTGCATCTCAGTCTGTTCGTAGCTGCGACTCGGTCCATGAAATTCCAGTCCAGTATCGTAAATACAGTCCTCTGTTCTTGACAACAGTGCGTTCTTCGGTCAAGTGTACTCCAGGTCACACGTCCGGTTTTCGGTCTTCATTATCAGCCTGAAAGGATCTGCCTCGACCAATGTCAAATTAGGGTTCACAAGTGGTACAATGAATTTTACCAACAAGTTGTCCATTTGTGCATCACTTTGACAGGATCGAAATTCAGCCAAATTCAGCGGGCAAAGTTCTCCACAGGGTAACGTAAAATTCAAGAAATCGAATAGTTCTTCATCCATGTGTCCTCTGCTCCATAGCCGTTTTGTGTGTCGGATAATCTCTCCACTCATCGTAAGTCTTGACACTAGGTATGCGATGTCAAACTCTAGTGATTGGATCTCATCAGGTAAGCGATTAGTCGCACTCGCTATTTTGTTCACCTGAGTTGTTATCTTGTCCATGTGGTCCTGGAAGAGTTGAAAATTCTTTGTCTCCTTCCGTATTTTCTTGTCCAGGTTGCTAAAATGTGTGGCCAGCTCCTCGGTGTGCTGCCTGTTCATCTCCGATTGATGTTCCGCCTCGTACGACATCCCAAGTCCAGCGCTCGTAAATACCGCCAATGCTGTCATCACGACGTTAGTAAATACGGATCTCTTCTTCCTGGATGGTGTCATTGTTGTTGGACAATTCTTCTGTATCGGATGAAGGAAAGTCCTCTTATATTCATCCTGACATTTATCATGCAAATTATTTCCATAACTTGCAACAGAAACATTCGGGTATCTCAATAAATGGCATAGTGATATAAGGCGTATTTTCACATTGTAGGAATTGTATCAAGACAATGCCGGGTGTTCCGATCTTCTCCAGATCACCGGTCCTCCTTCATCGGTCTTCTGTGCTCCGCCACCGATTATCAGCATCAAGAAATAAATCAAACAGAAAAATAGTGGAAGTGTGTTGGTCGTCCTTCCGGAGTTAGATAGAGTCCTCTCTTCTTCCCTCTTTAAATTAGGAAAAGTTTCCGCATCCCTCCTCACATTCGGAACTTCCAGTCCATTCTTCTCAGTCCTCCAGTTAATCCTGGGAATTCGTCCAATCTTTCCATTATGCTTCATGGTGGTGGTGGTTACATCCCTCCTGTGCTCTCCAGAGCCAGCTCCAGAAAGTGCTCCAGGGTATTTACGTACATTCGAAAGTGCTCGTCTGCTCGGCTCGTGGGTAGTGGAGATCGCAGATAGCATCTTTTGCTTCTTAGCTTTACCTCCCTCCTGGGCGGTATATGTACGTCCACGCGATGTACGGTCTTTTCCTCCTACTCACTCCTCACTTCGTGCAGAGTGTAAAATAGGAATTCTTTTTTCCTCCATCGTCTTTCCCTCCTGAGTGTTGCAAACTCCAGCCAGAGAAGATAATGAGTTTTTCGTCTTCTTTCGTCCTTCCTTGGTGGTAGAGGTGGTGGTGACTTCTCCCTCCTTACCGATCAGAGCTTCCAAGTAGGATTTTGGTTTTTCCAATTTTTTCTTCTCCAGTTCCAGTCCCTCCTTACGTTGGCGAACAGCAGGGGATGAAAAAGGATTTTTCTCTGTTTCTTCCACAAGAACCGTTGAGTCTGCTTCCCGGCGGGCAACTCCCAGTTCCTTAGGTGTTTCAGTCTTATGATTTCTAAAAGGATTGCACAATGTAGTAATGGGCTCATTATAGATTTTAAACAAATTATCCAGATTAAAGAAATCTCTGGAATCCTGGTTTTTAGAATCCGTCCGATTCTTAGTGTTCCTTTTCTTCTTCCGTGGTAGGACGTCATTGTATACAGCTATACCGGTGGGTTGGTCTTCCGCCGGTTGAACCATGAACGAGTGGTACTGCACTCTTCGGTCCTTGTTCCTTTTCTTGACTGCCAGAAAGTCTTGTTCCACGGCCCTTGCGTAAAAAGCGAATTTGTCCTAGACCTTTGTTCCTCGGTCCTCTACCATACCCATCTTTCCTGAGAGTCTGGTCAGATCCCGTTTTGACAGAACTTTGGTAAATATATCCGCAGACAGATCAGACGTCCTTCTATGGTGCAGAACCAGCTGCCTTGTTTCTACCAGATCTTTTACCCAGAAAATCCTGGTTTGAATGTGTTTGGTCTTTTCATGGTGTGTTGATGTCGAGGTGATAAGTTGGAGTCCCGAGAGAGAGTCGGTATACTGGTTTATTGGATCCGACCAATTTCTGATTTCCAAATCACACAAGAGATTGTGGAACCATACCAGTATTTTCGCCATATGATTGATACCATATATCTCTGCTGTACAGGTGGACTGGGCGATTAAATTCTCCTGCTTGGACGTCCAGATAATGGCTGAGTTGTTCAGAGTCACGACTCCTCCCATTATTGATTTAGCATTTTCTCCATTGCAGAAGCCGGCGTCGGATTCTCCTTTCATTACCACGACCTTATCCAACCTCCTGTGATACCGGATAGAGTAATTTTTGGTTTCCACCAAAAAACGCAATACTCTAAGCGCTGCTTCATAGTGTTGATCATCAAAGCTCTGAAAACAACGGGTTAGCCTCTGTACAGGGTAGGCGATGTCGGGTCTGGAGACTCTGCTAATAAACAGTAAGGATCCTACCAACGATTGATATGGTAGTGAAGGGTCCGGAGCGAACTTGCCGGGATCCCGTCGAGGGTCGAAATTAGCGCTCATAGGGGTTTTTGGGATTACACAGCCTAATTCGTTGAACTTTCTTTGGAGCTCTACTATTTTCGACGCCTGATTGATTTGGATATATTTGTCGGTCATGAGTATATCCATTCCCAGAAAATTGGTTATATCGTCCGAGTATGTCATTTTAAATCTCTGCCTTAATTCCTGCGTCAAGTCCTGAAGATCCTTTTTATGGGTACCTGTCGCCAAAGTATCGTCTACATACCAAGCAATTTTGGTGACATGTTTAACCCCTTGTCTATCAGTGTATGTTTTGATAAACAGGCATTTTTCATTTTCGCATTGGCGATACCCTATTTTGACCATAAACTTCAGTACTTCCTGAAAGAAAAGGTGAGGACTCTCACAAAGTCTATAGAGGGCTCTGTTCAGGACACATACCTTGTTACCTCCCTGGTTATAGCCCTGTGGTTGATACATGTAAATCTTGAACTTCAGTTCCGCATGTAGGAAAGCGTTCTTCACGTCATGTTGACGAATATGCTTGCTCGTGATGGCTGCTTCCGCCAGCAACATTCGGTAGACCTCGAATTTGGCCGTAGGAGCAAACGTGTCCTTGATGTCTTCTTTATCTTGAAAGTTGCCACGTACCACCAGACGTGCTTTGAAACGATCCTGTTCTTTTTTGTATGTATACACCCACATACATGGTATTACTTTCATATCGGCGGTGCGATCTACTAAGTCCCAGGTGTTACATGCTATGAGTGAGTTGATCTCTTCGTCCATGGCCCCTCCCCAATGATCCCTGTTTTTTCCACTCATGGCTTGCTTGTAGGTTTTTGGAACTTCTACTTTTTCTTCATGAGATCTATCTCTTTGGGGTATCCGTACAGGTATTTTCTCGTTCCTCTAGACCTGCATTGCTGACTCCGTTCTTTTCTTTAGAATTGATTTAGGATAAGCGGGTATATCTCCTGGGTACGTAATCGAGTTTTCAAAGACATCTTCTTCACTATCCGAGTTGTAGTGTATTCCTGGAAAGGGCTGAACATAACGGTTGTTGACCACTACCAAGTTTGCATGGTCATCCTCATCTTCTTCACGTTCATCATGATGTGAGGGGAAATCTAACGGTTGGTCGCTCACTTGGTGGCTAGTTCGGCCCAGGTTTCCAGAATTCCATGTAGTATTTCTAAATGGGTCTATGTCGGGACTGAGAGGGCTTGGTTCCACCGGGGAGTTGGAATTTGGCATGTTTCCACCTTGAGGCCATTCTTCTTTTGGTATATTGCCCCTCTCCAGTCCTTGATGATTCTGAAAAGCATTTATGATTTCCAGCAATTCCAATCTATCCTGCTCAATGATGATCGCAGGGGGTTCTGTTGTTTCCCGGTTGCGTAGTATCTCTTCCCATTCCTGGTTAGTGAGAATACCATCAATCATACCATTCTGAATGGTGACCGCGTCTCCGTTCTCATTGATTGATAGTGTCCGTTCCCCGATTGGATGTACGTAATTAGCATACTCACCTGAGTAGTCCGAATCGGAGTCCGAGTCCGATATCGATCCAATCGGTACTTGTTCTTCCTCTACCTCATTTGGTCTGAAAAGGTAGGCTGTCTGCTGTTCCTCTTCTTCATCTTCATCTGATGGTGGGTAAGAGTCATAACCCGATTGCTTATCTTGTCCCTCCTCAATTTGTGAGTTGAACTCCCAGTCGGATGACGAGTCTGGTGAGGGTGAGTCAATCCTTGCCATGTTGGCGTAATTTGTTTCTCGAGTGGTGCGGTTGTGTGGGTCTTCGCTCTCGTCACTCTAGTTCCTCCGGTAGGCGGTGTCTAGGTGCACACTAGTCTTCCATCGGGCATCTGTGGGCGTAGCGAATTGTGCTACTGCGTCCTCAAGGCTGTCATCTAGAGCAGCCAGGTTTGCCGAGGGGGCGGTCCTCCGACTTCCATCCTGTCTCTCCTCGCGGTCCTCCTGTTGAGGGCGAGTGCGGTGGGGCGAGTCCCTTCTCCTCTCGTCACAGCTCCTTGGGGCGTTGTCTCGGCGGTCGTCCCTGTCCCGAGTGTCTCTTCCAGTATTGGAGCTTTCACGCCTTGATCGTGTGTTACGTCTGCTACCTCTACCGCGTCCTCTTTGACTTGAGCTGGACCGGGATCTGTGGCGTGTCCTATCCGGAGGCGGGATGCCCTCCAGATAATAGTAGCAATCACGTTTCATGTGACCCCAAATTTTACATAGATCACACGTACCTTCAAATTTCTGCGCCTTATGGAAGGGTCTTGGCACCTCCGGCAGTAGGGAGTTCTCCTTGTAACTCCGACGATGACGTACTACTTCTTCCTCTTCATCGTCATCCCGATCGAATCGTCTGCGTCCATTTCGTTGGCGGCGTTCACGGGATCTTCCTCGTACGCTTCCTCCAGTCTGTCCTCGCGAGTCCTCTCGAGCAAGGAATACCTGGGGCGGTTTGTAGGGCGTTCTTCCGATGGCTTTCTCACAGTCTTCATCAGTCGCCTTAAGTAACTCCAACAAAGTAGTAGGTGTCTTCACCTGGGCTTCTCTCCATGTCTGCAAGAAATCGATGTATTCCTCGAACTCGGCTAACTTTTCGATGGTGAGTCCCATTACTGTGCTTTCTCCCATGGCTTCTCCCGCCCGGGCAAGGTGGTTGTTTACGGACATCAAGTTGACCATGTACTTGTATCCCTCTCCCGCTTTCATCTTCAGCGAGAAGAATTTCCCTTGGAGCACGTGCACATCCTCTTCCTTTTCGGTGGCGTACATTTTCTTCAGCTCATCAAAGAGATCCTTGGCCTTCTGGAAGGAGCGAACCCTCGTAGCAATGTCCGGATGCAGTCCCCCTAGTATTGTTAGGCGGGTGCAGGAATTCGCGGCCTCCCAGTTCTGGATCGATAACAGCTCGTCCGGTGTGACTTTTGCTGCGTTGGCGGGCTCAAGCCGAGCCCACGTTCCGTCCAGTATTACTCCTAGATGCTGCATCTGGAGGGACATCTTCATTTCTTCCGCCCAGGCCGTATAGTCTGTAGACCTCTCCAGGGGTGGAAAGTCTATGACGGGGCGGTTGTAGACCATGGCTGTCGACATCTCAGCTTCCTTCTTGTGGGTAGAGGGCGATGGTACTTTCTGCTTTAGTTAGTCGAGCTACTAACTCTTCGTTCTCTAGCTGTTCGTCCTGGTGTACTTGAGCGGCACGGATCAGTTCAGCTTCTCTGTCTGCCTGCTTATCCCTCTCAGCTTCCTTTCCCTCCTTCAGTGGTAGGTCTTGGGATCTGGTGGAGACATCTTTCTTCAAACTTCCCTGCTTCAGCTGGCCAGTGAAAATCTGTAAGATGGGCGAACGTTGGTCTTCCTTCTTGGTCTTGGAAACGGGCTTCTTCGGAACCTCTGGTTTCTGGTCAAAAGGGGCTTCGGTCTTCGGTGACAGTTCTGACATGGAAACTTCTTCTTTAGTATCAGTGTCACTTGGGTTGTTACACGGTACTATCTATCACTCCCTATTTAGTTACTAGTAGTGAGATATCTGTACTTTATTTATCGGTGCTTCGAAACTACTACGCGCTGGAAACGTCTTTAACTGCGTAGGTTCTACACTTATGCTTTGTGGCTGACTACTACTCGCTGGAATTCCCTCAACGACGTAGGATGCTTAAAGTCTTTAAATTAAAAATAACGGAACAAAAGGAGCTGGAATTGCCTCAACTACTAACACTTGCCTAATTCTCACTTCACCCAATTATTTCAAGTCTAAACAATTGGTGGGAATGCTCAACACTCTGGTATTGCTTCAGTAGTGAAGTCTGTTGAATCCTAATCAGTCTCCTATTGCTTATCTGGTGTCTTAGGAGGGAGATTACCAATTTATAGTAATCTTAAAATCTGATATGTAACAAATATCAATTTCCGGTACTAGTTGTTGCCGCGTATATATACTGCTAAAAAACAATTTACTTTACGAAAAAAGCTAAACTTGAATTTTAAACTAAAAACAGTAAATACTTTTTAAACTACGTTTCTCTCGTTCAAAATTTTGACAAAAAATTTACTTTTAAACCTCGTTAGAGCAAGTGCTGACAACGTGTTAAGGTTTTAAACTTTAACTATGTATAAAATACTCGGGAAAAGTTAGGTAATTAGTAGACCTGTTCGGATTGTGCTGATAACGCCCACGTTAGGTGTGGGGGCCCAATTAACTCAGTGGTATGAACGAGGTTTGAGGAAACTAGTGAATACGCTTCGCTGGGGCAAACTGTACTTGGCGGACACCGCAGATAATGGGGATGCAACTAGGATAATGAAACGGACTCTGGACTCTTTCAGTAGACGTCTTTCTTATTCAGACTCAGATTCACGATTGTATTTTATTCACTCTAATTCCCATTGAATTAAACTCGGTTGACAAAGATAATTGATAATTTTGTATAATTTATGAATTGGTGTTTTGTCTCAGACAAAGACTACCGCATTCTTACAATTGTCAAATTTATATATTTTAAGTAAAACATCTCATGTGATTTTTACAACATCCTTAAACTAATGGTTCTACCCAGACACATTAATTTAATATCTTTTGGTACTTTACGAATTGTCCTAATGATTAATCTAATTAGAGAATTTCGTGATTTCCACATTTGTTTAATTCTTATAAAGAATTAAAGGAATAAAGTGTTTTGTCGCAGTAATTAAATAAGAATAATACTGCTACTGTTTACGTCTATTGATATTGATAATGTAAATAGAAACTTCAACTTGAATGCTTGTCTCATAATGCAGACACAGCGGTCAGACGTAAACATTAGTCATCATACATACTCCGCATGTATTATGTTGACGCATCACTCAGCTGAGCACGCTTCAGCACATTCTTGTTTACTTTATGCGACGCGAGCTAGACTCATAAAATTATATTATTATATTATTACTCATGCATCTCTCATTCCCAGACGAATGATATATAAAATATAATTCTTTCTTAATCTCTACGAAGTTACACACGTTACACGTACAATACTTCAACATATGAAGAATACCTGTCACTACCTGTGTCTACCTGTATGACTAAATATGTGTGAATATTGTATGTTGTAATACTTTTCACAAACACGACGCTTTCCAAAACACTTCAGGAATTCAATATAAGCAGAATATTACACTACAATCTCCAATGAGAGACATTTGGTGCTACGCTTTAATATTTGTTGTAGAGGAATGTCATGAATTAAATATTAAACGATTCAAATTCATAAAACAAAATTTAAAGAAACGAAGTTTACATATCAATATCTTTCCACAATAGTATGTCATGTTTGTGAATCAAAATTGCGTCAAGAGTTCCGTCATTACGCACGCGTACAGGTATGATCACGCATTTTTCACTTTTGTAAATGCTCATAGATATGAAGGTCGTATGCCAATACTAGTACTAGTTACATATAGTACAATATCAAATAACAAAGCAGCTGACACACTGTCATCATATATTACTACTAAAGTGATTGTCTCGCCGACGAAAGCTAACTTTTTTATGAAAACGGGTTGCACACAAGCAGGGGCATGCTTTGTGTGTTCTATCACCAGTTCTTTGACCTGCGTTAAAGATGCCTTGAAAAACTACGAGTACGTTATTATGAATGGTAGAAATTTTGGGTGGAGCGTAAGACATGTTCTTAACCGTAAAGTTAACAGTTATACTAAAGGAAAATCCCCATTTAACAGAAAAAACCCAACGTCACTTTCTATTGCAACGTACGATTTTCTGTTCCTCCCTCTCAACATATCTGTTAATAGCGTCAATCAAACACTAATAGGTTCTAAAAACCTGCAAGTTAGTGATTTTGTAAACTTTAAGTTTAGTTTTGCAACTAGTGCGGAAACTAACCTTATGCTCTACCAAGTTGGAGAAACAAAACCTTATATATTTATAACTGCTCGCAATGTTGCTAGAAGCACAAATAGTTTTGATATTGTTACGAGTCCATTTGAAATGCCAGTATGGTATTTTACTTTGGGGACAGTATTTGCTCTTTCTGCAGTGGTGGGTATTCTAACTCAAAAAACCAATAGTTCTTGGACAGATAATTTCTTAGAAATTTGGGTCAACGTTCTTATGCGGTTGTCAAGTGCTATTGTAGAACAAGCTGGAGTTGAATTGTCTCTCAAAAAGGTCAGAAATAGTAATGTGCAACGTATAACTGCAAAAGTTATAGCTCTGTATCTGCTTATGATAATGATTTTAACTAACGGATACAAAGGACTTCTCAAGTCAGACTTTACAGTAATGCATCAATACGAAACAAACTGGACTTCTGCTTCGCAACTTCACAACTTTACCTTGTACACGTTTATTAGTCCAGATAAATGCAAGGACGTCCTCAAACTCTGGGCAAACACTTCGAACAGTATTTTACCAAACAGGCTCCCTGCCTATTTGGTACTGTTTACAAGATGTAATTTTCAGTATTCTGAATGCAATTTCTACAACGACTGGGTAACATTTTTAAATAAAAATTATTCCGCTGGTAAAATTGACAACTATAAATACCTACAGCTAATTAACGATTTTACAATTCAAACGAAACACATTTGCCTATATCATTTAGATTAGATACTAAACAATCTTAAACAAACTTCAAAGGCAGCATTTGTGTTCCAAAAACCTGAATTTTCACACTACTGGAATATTCTTCAGAAAAAAGCTTTGCTAAAGAAAGAAATTAGAATGGCTCACAATATGAGGATCAAGAACAATTACCTTAGCCGGCCGGCTTACTATGGCTTTATTAGGGGGCTTCATAAGTATCACAAATGGGTGCCAAATCAACTAAAAATACTTTTGTCCTCAGGTATTTACTGGTTTTGGGAAAAATGGGATAACATTAACAAATACAAATCAAAAAATTGGGAGGAGTTTTTAAAACTATCTAAAGACAAGGTTTTGAAACCAAAAAGCTTATCCTTTGCGGAATCTGATATTGTAACCATTTTTTGGATTCTGTGGGTTGGCATAGGAATTTCTGGGGTTTTCTTAGTTCTGGAAATGTTATACAGTCCACTCTCTACATAGTGTACTTCAGGGGACCAGCAAAATAAGTACATTATGAGGAGAGTTTATTTACTATGTAGAAAGTTTACATTTTCTCTTGGTATTTGAACTACCGGTAGGAAATAATGAAATATAAACTATTTTAATGTTTTTGGTTAAGAACAAATCATTGCGTTATGCAGCACAAGTGATAATTTTATTATCGTGTACCACGAAGTTAAAAAAAATTATTGAATTCAAATTTTTGTATGGATATTATATGAGTACACTATGAAACGACTCTTTTTACACATTATGAGTGTTTTGGGACAGCAAAATTAGTACACTATGATGAGGTTTCCACTATGTGGAGGTACACTATATAGAGGTATTAAAGCATTACAAGCATAGGGATTCTGCCAGGGATGCGTTTAAAGTACACTATGTGGAGAGTGGACTGTATACGTCTGTAATAATTAAAAATGTTTTGATAACAATTATTTTATTAATTTACTTGCGCTGTGTAAGATATATAAATCTTCTTGGTAAACAGCCTTTAAAAGTTGAATTAAAAAGTTGAATTAAATATATATTTCTTTACAAATCATTATGTCCTATAATTGTATTTATTAGCGCTAATTTTAACCTGTTTAACTATGCGTGCATATCTATTGTACACAGTTCACATTGTTATTTTACTTTTGCCATTACTTAATTAATGATACTCAATGATGATTATCAAACTTAACCAGGCCAACTCCACAGTAATGTACATAAACCTAAAGTTTAAACAATAAAAAAAATTATCCAGTCCCATGGGCGTCAGCCCAAACGGGACTTATTGTATAATTAAAAAAATAGTAATTAAAAATTTTTCGGAATTTCGAGTTCAAAATAATTAAACATATTATGTTAAATACCCAATACAAAATTATGCGCTAGTCAGAAGTTTTTTATTTTAATCAACTACTGTTTTAACAATTATTATTGTTTTGGAATTTACTCGGACATTACGGAATAAAAGTTCAAGGTTAATATTTCGTTGCAAGCTATGCCTATGAAAATAAAGTGTGAAGTGAAGCGTCCCTATACTGTATAGGTCATATAATGTACACCGTAATGCTCGAAATACGATCTTAAATAAAGTTTGTATCTTTAATAGAGGCCAGGGATAACGTCGACGTCTATACGTAACAATACAAGCAGGGCAGGGTCTTCGCCATTAGGTAAAATGTTGTTTTAATAATCTTAATGATTTGTATTTTAATAATAGCCGGGTCTCTAGTACTAGCCCGGTCTCCACTATAAATCTAGGCAAATGAGGGTCCCGTTTTCAATAGAAACCGAGGGTTTCTATTATGGAGCTTTACGGTACTTTTGCAATTAATAGTCAGCTTGAGTTGTAAAACATAATTAATTCATCGTATAAAAGCATAAATTTAAAACATTGACTTTTTAGAAGCTTAAAGTAAAGATTAATTTTTGAGGATTGTCAATAAATAGAATTATCAGGTCAAGGTCAGTTCGGACATGTGATATGTAATATCCCATGCAAAAGATAGCCATTTCTTCACTGGCACTGGTTAAACAGAGAAAACAGGGGTGAGGGGGTTTTATAAACTGGGATACCTTAATGACGTCAGTTATGGACGATCCGTTACAAAGCAAAAGTAGAAACCATACTTGCAGTCACTGCAGCCTCGGCTAAGTGAGTTGTGTGCTCCTTAGAATGAAACAAACTAACTTTGCTGACAAAGTGAAAAGATGAACTTGACCCAAACATCTGTCTGCCACATGTTCTGGGAGTGGAGAGTTTTTGAGAAGGCAAATCTCTAATGCTGCAATACTTTTTTACATACAAATTAAATGCATAGTCATATTACAAGTTAATGTTGCCTTTATATCGTGCCAGTATGTGTCAATGGTAATGAAGACACGACCATGGTAAAATTTAAAGGCAGATGTAATTCATCAGCTTATAAAAATATAATTAATTATGTTTAAGTCCACGGAGGCCCCTAGCTGCATGTGTCACACTCTAATCTGTGCTAAGTAAACATCTGTTCAAGTCCAAGTTAATAGTTTAATTAATAATCTGTTTATGAAATCACATCCAATTCATTTGTGATATAGCACAGTAAGTAATATTTGTACGAATAACTCAATGAAATTAATAATTCCCTATTTAAAAGCAGTCATTCTTATTGTCAGAAATAACTAATTACAGGGCTCAATAGAAATAAAAAAATTCAAATGAAAAGTGACTTCACAAATCATGCAAAGACTCATACGAAGGAAAAACCATTTAATTGTGACAAATGTGACTACACTGCAGCCGTAGGTTCCTCTTTAAGGTATCACGTGAACAACAGATACAATCCAAATAAAACAAGGAATTTTGCCTGCACATTCTGCTCAAAATTATTCTTTTTAAGGAATCATCTCTATGCCCATATTCACACCCACACAAAAGAGAAGTTGAGTTATACTCCATGTGAGTTTTGCAAGAAACTCTTCTGCCGGGATTCAGTAAGAATTAAGCATCAAATAATTTGCAAATTAAATCCAAAGCAAAATGATACGGAGTGGGTTTCTAAGCAGAAGAGATACAAGTGTGATTTGTGTGAGTATTCGTCAGTACTCAGCTTTAATTTGAAAAGGAACATGATGAGACATACGGGAATGAAAAATGAAACCTTTTGGATCTACATTGTGTGCCTTCAGAACGACCAGGAAAACAGAGCTTTATACACATTTAAGAACTCACACTCATGAAAAACCAAACAAATGCCCACACTGTGACTTTACTGCAAATCGAAAGTCACAGATTACGGAACACTCAAAGCGACGCCATAGTAAATTTAGTAAATTTTAAAGTTTACAATTCTCCAAAGTTCGAAATGAACTTAATGTATTTGAAAAGATAAATAATTATACTGCTATGCTAATTAATATAGTGAACACATTACTTCTGTACTCGTTTTATGTATTTCATTTTTAACTGTTCAAGAATAAAAATTATGTATTCCAAAATTTAACCTATATTCATTTTGTTATTATATACAAATTGTGTACAACTTTTTATTTTCAGGAAAATAAGGCAGTAGGCATTTTTTAATGATTTTCATGCTAAATAACCAAACTTTTTATTATTTAAGCCAAAAATAATAGTGACCGGCAATTTTCATTTTCGTAGGTAATTAATTACATACCTAAAACATCATCAAAAATTCAAAATCAGTTTAAGTTTTGTAGGCAATTATTACTGTTAACAAATATTACACAGCGTTTATAATTGATTTATATCGTATCCAAAGTATGATTACTAATTTAATATATTCTATGATTTTTCCAAACGTTACTGTTTTCAGCACTAACTACGCATCAAATACAGTATTCATTTGCTGAAACTTGAAACTGAACATTGAAACTATGTAATCGCAACCCACACTAAATTACAATTTCTAGATTAGAATAACAGTAAAAAAGCAATTATTGTTACAACAAAGTACATAATTATTTATGACATAATTAAAATCCCTTGTTAAAGCAATTGCCTCATCGCAGTGAGTAGCAGAATAGGGATGATCCGTTATTGATATCGAGAGTTAGTCCAGTTTGTCAACGAGTGCAATACCACATAAATTTTTAACAGTGGTATTTAACATTATTTAATTATAATCATGTCTGACCTGCAGATAGGCATCTGCTCCATGCACAACCAAACAATGTTTTTTCAAATTCTTCAGATGCAAATATGGAAGTTGACAGATTTTGCATGCAAACAGAGGACGATCGTTGGGAGCAGCATGGGTTCTAAAATGGTTCCAAGCGACGTCCTTCCTCTTAAACGATTTCGTACAGCCTGGTTGAGGGCATGTAAACGGCCGAGCGTTTCCATGTACTTCGCGATAGTGTGTATCTAAACACGCTTTCTTGAAGAACCTCTTGCTACATATTTGACACGGTAGGGTACGACGGTCACTGGAGTCAGCGTGTGTTTCCAAGTGCCTTCGGACTCCGGCTATTTGCTTAAAACTTTTCCTGCAACCAGGATGCGCACAATGGAATAGTCTTTCATGTTGTCTGCCACTAGACGTAAATTTTCCATGCGTCGCAAAGTGAATATTGCGAGACCTTAGTGTCCGAAGTTTTTTCAAACATCCCGCTTTTGGACATTTAAATGATTTTGATTTTGCATTTGTTTTCTTTGTACGAATATGCAAACGAACTGATTTTGGCTTCTTTGAAGAAAGTCTCCATGTTTGGGAAGCAGCTTGAATTTTCTTAAGAGTCAATCGCGTAAGCAGAACAACTGGGGTAATTACTTGTGCAAAAGTATGACCTTGAACTCGTTCGGACGCATCATGATGAGGTACTACTTCTTTTTCTGGTTCCGGTTCCGGTCCGGCCTGGATTTCTGTTTGGGATCGTAAGTTTACATCGGAACTATTTACTTTCGTTGTGGCTGGAGTTTCATCGGCATATCTAAAAGTATTAGAAAATTTAGTTAAATAAATTCAATAAAGCACCGTAACCCAGGATAGGTCAGTTGCTGGAATATTTTTACATTTTAACTTTCAACATTATTATATGAAATTTTCCAATAACCAATGAGATCAATATATCAAGTTTTTTAAATAAAAATAAAATCAATTATATTTGTACGCTTACTCGTCCTGATTACCAGTGACTTCTTCAAATATGATACTGTTATTAGAGTTGATTTCCTTAAATTCCGTTAAATGCCACTGCTTTTTGTGTTCAATGAACTCGTTGACAGTTGGAAAAGAGCCTCGGCAAAGTTGACATCGTAACCAAACTATTAGGTTTTGATTTTGAGGAAGATCCATTTTTGAATTTGAACGTTAAAATCGGTACTTGTGTTTTCTTTTAGGCTAATTCGTCGATGAATTGACAGCCTTAACGCAGGAAGCAACTTAATTATACCATACTATACCAATTTAATACATATGTACAATATTTTACCTACAGGTAAATATTGTTAAAAATTAACTTTTGAAAGGAGCGCCAGAGATGACATAGAGTACATACAGCAGGTAAGTCTATAAAATTATTTAATGGCATTTATCGACAGAGCCGGACGAAAGAATTGCTTTTACTTAAAAGGCAGAAATTTGTTTTCATACAAAAACGCCGAGTATTATTTTATTGATGGTTTTTTTTGGTAAAGCAAAATGTTGTGTTTACATGTTTTAGAAAAGTGCAAAATGTTCTATTTACATGTTTTAAGAAAAGTGTACAACTTTTTATTTCCATGTTTTTTAAATGTACAAAAAATTTCATTTTGCATGTTTTTGAAAAGTAAAAATTTTTTTTTCCATATTGTTTCAAGCTGCAAAATGTTCCGTGTACATGTTTTTTTGAAAATTCAAGCAGCGGGGGCTGCCTGCGCTGACTGCATTATCCGGCCCTGCTTATTAGGTATTCCTTTATGTACTTTATTTTTTAGAGTCCATTTACTTTTCCTTTCTAAATGACTTAGATGCTTATAAACTCTCACAATAATAAAGCTCCTTTTTATTCTTTCACATACTATTGTATTTACATTACAAGATTGCACTGAATTAGTGCCGTAATATTGTAAAACTATTGTAAGAATAATATTGTATTGTATTGTAAATTAATATTGTATAAATTACAATATACAATTGTAATTTATACTTTTGGAACCTTAATTATACCCCTAATTAGGATTAAATTACTGACTTGATATTTACCGTGATCACTATCATGTAGATACACGATTTTACCGTAACAAAGGCTCAGAACACACTGCAGAAAATAAATTTGATATTGTATTGTAATTGTATTTACAATTACAATTGTAATTGTAATTTTATAAAAAATACAATTACAATTACAATTTACAATATTACGGCACTACACTGAATATTTTTTAAACCTAGTACCTTTCTGTAGGTTTGCATTAATTAAATATAATGACATTATTTAAAAACGATATTTTGGAACGAAACAATATTTTTAGAAAAAAATCAGTTTTGAAAGAAATACATGTATTAAATTTTTGTGTAGCTTCAAAATTTCATATCATACATTGTGTATGTTGGTCCAATTTGTCACAAGTGGTCTAAATTATGTTAAAAAACATATGTGTGAAATGCAAAAATTTTACAAGCTTAAACAGGCACGGGTATATAACCACAAAATAACTGTAAAACAAATTTGTAATTTAAATTCTATTTAGTAAATATGTACATGCCTATGTAGTACTTTGTTTTACATCCGTGTTCCATGTACGCTTAAAGAATGTTTCCTCAAAGTTTTGTGATGCATAAAAGGGTATTTACAGATTTTGCATGAAAAAATAGGGCGGTCATTGGGATCAGCATGAGTTTGAAAATGACTCCTGACGTACTCTCTCCTCTTGAACGATTTCTTGCAGCCGGTTTGAGGACATGTAAATGGGTGGTCTGTTCCATGCACTTCCCGATAATGTATGTTTAAAGTTTTTTGCCACATGCACGTCTTGCTGCATATTTGACAGGCAAAGGTAGGACGGTTACTGAGCTCAACGTGTGTTTCCAAGTGACTTTTGAGCCCGTCTATTCGCTTAAAACTTTTTCCACATCCAGGATGTACACAATGGAATGGTCGAATTTGTTCGTGTACCTCAAAACAGTGCTGTTTTAATGATCTTGCATACGAAAAAGAACGGCTACATAATTTACATTTATGAGCTGGGCTGTCGTCATTAAGCGTAGATTTAGCGTGAGTTGCTAGGTGCATACGGTGAGATCGAAGAGTTTTGAATATTTTGGAGCATCTAGCCTTTGGACATGGAAAAGATTTTGATTTTGTTACTTTGCTTCTCCGTGTAAGTAAGGAAGGCGAAGGATTTGATTTCGGGTCATTTGATGTAGATTTTGATTTTTGAGAAGCAGTTTGAATTTCTTCAAGAGTTAAACGCGTAATCAGCACATACACATTTTTTACTCGTGGTGAAGATGTGGATTGGCTTGAGTCTGTTATTTGACTTTGAATTCTTGCTATTTCAGTCGTATGTTCAGTTTTGGCTTCTTCAAATAGAATACAGTTTGAGTTGATTTTTTGAAATTCAGTTAAATGCCATTGCTTCTTGTGTTCAACGAACTCACTCACAGTTTGAAATAAGCCTCTGCAAAGTCGACATCGAAACCAAACCTTTAAGTTTTGATTTTGAAGAAAATTCATTTTTGAATTTGGTTTATGAATCGTTGAGTGGGCATAATTGCTTTTCAGTTTAAAATTTTTAAGCTCATGGACACACTTTGTGTGAGGGGGAAACAATGATGTAAGGATTCTGGCTTTTATCAGTAGTTAAAATTAAAACTCAGTTAACTCTGTAATGAAAATATTAGCAGATATACGCATAACGTTAATTGGCTAAAAGGACCTGATACATAGCAAAACAAATCTGCTTTTATTATGAGATAGTTAAAAAAGTAAACGCAGGAAACAAGTTGTTACCAGGCTAAATTAAAGACTGTTTTTTCTATAGGTGAAAATGTAAATGTAAATAAATATTTAACTTTTGAAAGATGCGCCACAGAGATGACAGAGTCTATGGCAATTTAATAACAATTCTTATGTATCCCTTCACTTCATTCCTTCAAAGTTCAATTCCTTCATCCCTTAATATCATACCAATCATACGCTTATAATCATAATCTGAGAAGAAAAAATTCGGCGCTCTGGGCCTGATTTGTCCACCGTGGGCCTGAAGTAGATGCTGGACGTTCATAATACAGTAGTCTAGTATATCAACGTGGTCTGGTATTTTGCGATCTGACATGGTCTAGTCTAGTCCAGTACGGTCAGGTATGGTTTCCGGTTGGGGTTTGCTGACTGAATGAAGACCACCCTACTCTCACCACGACATTCTCCTGTCTGGTGCGTATGACGTAACAGATAAGCCAAAAGTTTCTGAGTTTGCACTTTTACTCTAAGATAAACTTTTATATACCCAGTGGAATTTAAAAATACGTATATAATTACTGTAATTTTTTTGACATCAGTTATGGACGATTCCTGACTTTAAGTAATGACATCGGAGTTGGGCAATACTAAAAGAGCGCTAATTAGTTTGACATCATTTATGGACGATCCCTGACTTTAAGTAATGACATCGGAGTTGGGCAATACTAAAAGAGCGTTTATTAGTTTGACATAATTTATGGACGATCTCTAGGCAGAAGCCATGACAAGGGAGTGGACGGTACTACATCAGTGACAATTTAGTTGACATCATTTTTTGGACTATCCTTGAGTTAAAGTGACGACCACGAAGTGGGGCAGTACAAAAGAAAAAAATATATTGTTTGACATCATTTATATTGCACAATTTAGGAAGCATTCAACTGAAACAATTTATAAGCCCACCGAAACTGTATTTTCTCTCTACTGTAATTTTTAAAATGTTCCTAATGTAATATTATTTTGATTGCTTTTATAAAATAGCTTAACAAGTTACTAAAGTACACGAAATAAATTAAACTTGACGACTATTATTACTAAATTTGTTTCTTATGACTTTGTCAGTTTTACAAATTCCCGTAGCTCACACAATCATGATCTTTATTGAGGGGAACTGCATAAGCATTTGAAATTGAATTATGTAAAGACCAAAATAATTTTACGATTATTACTTATTAATTTATTTATGATTAAATTATACAACTATTACTCAAGTTGCGACCTGCTTTGCTATTAGCCATTTCCAACTATGCACGACTAACTTCCTCAAAATTAATGACATAGAATCGTAAAGTAAAGAGACAAACTTTGCTATACGCTCATAACTATCCAACAATTCTGTAGTTTGGTACATCAGTAAAGTACACCTTAGTTAACATTCGACAGGGCAACATGAAACTTTTTAAAAGACGTAAGTAAATGCGTAAATGACCAAAATATTCAAAAATCTTTGGGCAAGTTTAGCCAATCGTCAAAATATAAAATAAAACTACGCAATTTGTGGGCAGCAATAAGTAAAGTTGGGAAAAAACTCCTTCGAGTGTTAGGGATCCTCATAGTGTTAAAGCCAGTCAAACGAGAAGGGAGACATGTCTTTTTGCCAGACGGACTTGTGGGCGTTATTGAAAAAGGTTTTCGGGTGGGTGAGCTATTTGGGATGCATCCAATGAAATGGGATGACGCAGAATTTTGTCCAAAAACTATAAGTCATTGTAGCCGAGCTAGAAAAATCTGCTGGATATTTCATATAATTGCAAGCACGCTCTATTTTATTTTTATAGTGTATAAATCTGGAAATTCAAAGAAAAAATGAAATTTTTGGCTTTCAAAAATTTAATTCTCTTGGTATGATTTGGCTTTATGCAAATCACCCATGCAATAGTATTGCTCTCATTTGGAAAGCAAAGCGTATACCAGCTCTCATTGTTGGCTGCATGAATCTGTCAAAAGAATTTGATGGTATGTATTATTTTAAGTTGACTCTACAAATTTCATTTTTAGCTTTTGTTTAAACGTGTTTTAAACGTTGTTTTTATTTTACACATATAACTACGTTTTAAAAAATGCTTTTTATGAAAAAGGCTGACAAATTGTGTTTTGGATTCAATTATCTACTAAATGGGTTCCTATATACTAACTGGCGCAATGTACTTTATGCTAAACCCAACGTCTTCTGATCTCCTTTTGTCCCAGTTCATGGATCAAAACTCAGGGAGCATCTTCCAGATGATAAGCAAAAATAATTAGAAGGACGCTTCTCTTGCGGCAGTGTCCCTTCTTGCTATGGTATATATTGGAATGCAAGCGTATGCAGGCATTGTAGCATTGGCCCTTACGTTCATTCCTGTGATATTTGTCTGCATCGTCATCATAAACGAGTTGAGTTAATCTAGCTCCTTCAATATTATGACTCATACATTTATAAAAGATAATTAAACGTAATCGTCACTAGTGCCGTAATATTGTAAAACTATTGTAAGAAAAATATTGTATTGTATTGTAAATTAATATTGTATTGTAATTGTAATTGTAAATTACAATACAATTACAATATACAATTACAATTCGAACTTTTGGAACCTAAATTTGACCCCTAATTAGGATTAAATTACTGACTTGATATTTACCATGAATACTATCATGTAGATACACGATTTCAGCGTAAAACAAAAGGCTCAGAACACACTGCAGAAAATAAATTTGATATTTTATTGTATTGTAATTGTAATTGTATTTACAATTTACAATTCTAATTGTAAATGTAATTTTATAAAAATACAATATTACAATTACAATTTACAATATTACGGCACTAATCGTCACGGTAAAACATACAGAACAAATTGAAATAATATGTTTATCAAAGCATATAAATAGGTCCTTGTGCATTTTTGAAAAAAACATGTAGGTAAATAGAATATTTTGCACTTGTAAAAATCATGTAAGACATTTTACACTTTTAAAAACATGCAAATAGAATATTTTGCACTTGTAAAAATCATGTAAGACATTTTACACTTTTAAAAACATGCAAATAGAATATTTTGCACTTTTAAAAAACATGTAAATAAGAAATTTTACAATTTAAAAAAGCATGTAAATAGAAAATTTCACACACTTTTCAAATAATTACATGTAGGTAAATAGAATATTTCACACTTTTAAAAACATAAAAGTACATAGAAAAATTTGCTTATTTTAGAAACTCGTGATTTGTATTGTAAGTATTTATATTATTTACTACCTTTTGTTGGCAAAGGTCATTTTAATTGTAGCGTAAATTGGAAGTGGCTAATTTTGATTTTTCATAGACGATATTTAAAATGAATGAGATAATTAGATCTGAAACAAATACATAGGGACTGTATATCTTTGCCTTTTTTCCTATCCACTTAATAAAAGCTTAATAGTTCAGTGGATAGTAGCTCAAACATTAGCTCCGGAGGCCTAGGGCTCGAATCCCAGCTCAGATAAATATTTGTTTCGATCTTTTCTCGTTTCTATTTGACAAATTCTAGAGTTTTCCAATTTCATATCATCAATTTATTATCATTTTGCATCTTAGGTCATACCATATTGTTAAAATAAAGGTAAAACTCTTTTCATTCGTGTTTCTGCATTCGTTCTTTTTTGCAGCTCCGATAAACACAAGATCACAAAAGACAATTTTCGGATGTGGCAAACAAAAATAGGAATATAGCGGCAACTGAACGTAATCTTTATTGAGCTGCAGGATATTGCTGCGTTCACTGCAGTGTACAGCAAGTCTATTGGAATATCTCTTTTTGTATTTGCGGCGTACGCAATGCTCAAGTATGAGGGACTAGCTTTAGGTGCAGGAGTTTTCATGGCTGTGTCAACTGTGACATACCTCTCCATACTATTCAACTGCCTGGCTTTGGTGTTTAATAAAACAAGATCCGTTATTGAGGAATGGAACTTACAGATTGTTAATTTGCCGAGGAGGCAACGAAGGATTGCAAAAGTTGAGCTTGCTGCTATTCGCCCTCTCAAATTCATGATGTTGGGAGGGACTAACTGTGTTGATAACCAAATGATAACCACTATGTACCAGACCATGCTTGAGTCTTTCTTGAGCACAATAATGGTCACTTATTGAGTGCAAAATATTACACTGATGTTATGAAATAAGATGCACGGTATCAATAAGTTGAATTCAATTTTAGCATTTAGTAGTATTGTAAGAAGAAAAGGCAAAATTCCAAGTGTGAACAAAATATATATTTAAATTCAATTTAATTACAAAAAAATTTTATTTTGAAATTTTCGCGTTTTAAAAATTGTCTATGTGGAATTTATTATGTATGTACATACCTACAAAATCAGCCAAAATTTAAAAACAGTGTAAATTTTGTACGTAATTAGGTAATTTCACTGCTCAAAAATAATACACAGTTTTAATAATAATTCATATTCGTGTTCAATAGCGATTACTAATGTTCACATACAAAATGAATAAAAGAAAATAATTCACAAGAGAAATGAATTTTAACTGTCTAATCCGTCTAATTACCGAGTAAATTACAGGACAAAATTCAAAACTGTAGATTTGTAAAATACAAAAATGTATTGAGATAACGTAGGTATAGGTGACTAAAAAAATTATTCAACAATAATTATGTATGCCTGACATGGTATGCGGGTCGTCCACAAATGATGTAATCGAAATATGTATCCTCATCTCTAGGACCCTATACGGTTCCCCTAATCATCATATTAACCATTACGTAAATGGCAATCCTCCGTTATTAACGCGGAGTGTGGAATGTTATCAATATCGTAGTATTGAATCTACCCGCAACGTCATTTATGGATGATCCCTACGGGTATGCTCCATGCACTACTGAGCAATGCTTCTTTAAATTTTTTAGATGCCAATAAGAAATTTTACATAGGTAGGTAGGAACTTTCTATTCAAACAGAGGACAATCATTGGGGTGAATTTTTGTATTGAAATGATCCCTATTTCGAGCATCCAGATTAAGGACATGAAAAGGGTAGATCGTTTCGATGCATTCGCCGACAGTGTTTATACAAGTTTTGTTTCCCCAAACACGTCTTGCTACATATTTGACAAGGGAGAGCAAGACGGTTTCTAGGATCAGTGTGTGTTTCCAAGTGAGCCGTAACCACTTCCTTCCTCTTAAACGATTTCATACAGCCAGGCTGAGGGCATGGAAACGGCCGCTTGTTCCCATGCACTTCCCGGTAGTGTTTATCCAACCTGTAGAACACCTTGCTACATATTTGACAAGAAAAAGGACGACGGTGTCTGGGGTCAGCATGTGTTTCCAAGTGACATTTGAGCCCGTCTTTTCGCTTAAAAGATTTCCTGCAACCAGGATGCGTACAATGGAATGGTCTGTCTTCTTGTCTGCCATTAGACGTTGATTTGATGTACGTTGCCAAGTGCCTATTGCGAGACCAAAGTGTTTTAAATATTTTGAAACATCCCCCCTTTGGACATTTAAGTGATTTAGATTTTCTTTTACTCAAGGACGAAGGATTTAATTTTGGGGTCAACAATGAAGGTCTCGATGCTTTTTGCAGAGCATCTTGAATTTCTTTTACGGTCAAACGGGTAACTAGCACGAACGGCTTATTAACTTGTGAAAAAGTTTGCCCATGTGTTCTTTCTACTTTGATCATTCGTGATCCCATTTCCTCGTCGTTGTCATCGTAAGTAATCAGCTGGACAATTTCGTTTTCTTTTTTAGCAGTGTGCAGTGAAGCAGTCAAAATATGCGAGTATGCAGTACCTTGAAGAACTGCTACTTCATTTTCCGGTACCGGTTCCGGTTCCAGTCCGGCCTGGATTACAGTTTGGGATCGAGAGCTTACATCGGAATAAGTGTTTACTGTAGTTGTGGCTGTAATTTTATCCCCAACATGCCTGAAAGTATTAAAACATGAAAATGTTCAATAAAATCATTAGTTAGCAGCTTTCAGTTTCATATAAAAGTCCAGGGCCTGACGATCAAGGAATTACTTTTAGACAGCAATTGGTTTCCATACAAAAACCACCGTTTTGATTTTATTGATGGTTTTCATTAGTAATGCAAAATGTCGTATTTTTATGTTTTAGAAAAGTGAAAAATGTTCTTTTGACACTTGATTCAGAAAAGTGCTCAATGTTCTATATACATTTTTTAGAAATGTGCAAAATGTTCTATTTACATGTTTTTGAGAAAATTGTTTAATGTTTTATTTGCATGATTTTGAAATGTGAAAAAATTTTAATTTGCATGTTTTTAAAAAGTCCAAATTTTTTCGTATTTAACTACCTACATGTTTTTTGAAAATTCAGGCAGCTATATTTCGGTATTGTCGGTACATTTTAGGCAACCAAATTATATTTCCCAATAATTATCAATTGATAAATTGAGTTTTCAAATATAATCAATATTTATGCTTACTCCTGATTACGAGTTGCTTCTTCAAATGTAATGCAGTTAAAGTTGAATTTTTGAAATTCAGCTAAATGCCATTGCTCCTTGTGTTTCATGAACTTGTTTACAGTTGGAAAAGAACCTCTACAAAGTTGACACCGAAACCAAACCCTTAAGTTTTGATTTTGACGAAATACCATTTTTGAATTTTATACTTGTGAATATACGTAGCCGTAGGTCTTCACTTCGTTAAGTGTAAAAACTCTTGCGAATGGAAACACTTTGTTCTTGCTGTGGAGAAAGTAATGAAGTGATATTTTTGGCTGGTATAGTAGCGCAAATCAATTCTTCGATTACAGACTGGCTTTATTTGGAAATACTAAAGAGATTTTGTTTAATTAGGCTAACAGGCCCTAATGTAGCTAACTTATGAACTGAACTTATGACAACGGAAACAGATAAAGTCTGCCCGATTGTTTTATAAAGCGGTGCAGTGAAATACACACAGAAAACTATATGCTATGCCATTTGGGTTATCAAATCAACAATATTTATGCTTTTTACTTTTTACAGGTAAAAAGTAAAAATAAAAATGTTACCAGTAAACTTTTAAAAGCAGCGCCATAGATGACAGAGAAGCAGGTGAGTCTATAATAATTTTTAATGACATTTATTATGTATCTATCTTCATTATCGTTACATTCAATTCATTCAATTTTTTAATTTTGTTATATAATACTTTGACCTCTGGTGTTAGTAACGTTTAATTGCAGGGGTAACTCACATATAATAACAGTTACTTTTAATTAGCAGCTTGAAGTCGCATTCACTTAACAGCGGAGAAAAAATAATTATTATTATATAGTTATTTTATACAAAATTGACTCGCATAATTATTTATATTTTCAGAATAAATGGAAAAATTTAAAATTCATACAGTACAGTTTAATTGCATCATAATTTTAAGTTTAAACCAAAATTAATTAATTGTATACGTCGTATGAGATGCGGGTCTCATTTTAATTGGTAATTTATTTATACTTTACGTACAAGTGGTAAGCATTATTAGAAACTTGCTTGATATATTAAATAACCATGTAATATGTCGTTAGTAAAGAATCAAAACAATTCGCATCTTTAAACTACAACTAAAACACACTACTATATAAATGGGTCAGTTTGTAACCCGTGAACTTTTAATTTACGAGTTTTTAGACAGTGCGAATTGCTTAATTTTTCATGTAATTTTGAAAGAATACAATTTTCTATTTATGTATATGGTTTTTAAAAAGTTGAAAATGCTCTACATTTCATGATTTGAAAAAACAGGATTTTCTAATTATGTTTTTCAAAATCTGCAAAATGCTCAATTTTTCATGTTTTAAAACAGCAAAATTATTTAATTTTATGTTTTCAAAAATTTTAAAAATGCTGTATATCCCATGCTTTAAACGAGCACACATTTCTATTTAAATGTTTCTGAAAACTTGCAAAATCTTCTATTTTCCATTTTTTAAGGAAAGTACCATATATTCTATTTGCAGGTTTTTAATAAGTCTAGAATAATAACCTTTTTTCCCCACATATTTAATAACAAACAAAAGATTATTCTTATAAATTTTAGGACCGAAATATTTTATTAATTTTCGTAGACAGTCCACTTTTTGTATGTAATAAGTGAAAATGGGTCATTTTGAGTCATCACTGGTGGTGATATCCATACAGCCTTGCTCGTTTATGTAATTAGAGTTTATTCTATAGGCATACTAAAGTACATTTAAGTAACTACAGCTGCACGTAATCTGCTTTCGGTGTTTGTAGCAATTCATCTCACACACATAGGGTTAAAAATCTGTCTGAAAATTGGTGCTAACTAAACTTGTGTTTATCAATTTTTATTACTACTTGAGTTGCATGTGACTCCTTTCGTGTCGACCTACTGACCTTTTATGCCGAAAACGGGCCGAGCATTTCCCTATTTTACACTTGAAGGGTTTGTCAGGTGCAGGAGGTGGAGCCTGTTTTTGAGGTTTTTGTCCATTTGGGACACAGCATGACGACGAAGCCTGGTGCCTCCTCAGATTCTTCAAGTACCAAAACACAGCTTTGCAAGTGTCACATACAAAGACTGCGCGATCCAAGTCTTCAAAATGTGTTGGAGAGTGTTTTGAAAGGCTACGTTTCCTATTAAACGTTTTGGAACATCCGGGATGGGAGCATTTAAACAACGGGTTCAAGTTTGTATACAAACTACGGGGAGCTCCGTTAGACGAACGCAGATTCTCTTTTAACATCGATGAGGAGGTTGCTTTCTGAGCGGAGCTCATGGTTTGTGTTGGCTTGTTAAAATGTTTTGGATGGATTGCATTTTTGATTTGTTTCAGATTTAAACGCTTAATCCGCACTTGTGGCAATCCAACGGTGAAAAAATCATGACTAAATGAAAATGATCCATTCTTTGTTGTATTTTGTAGTTTTGGCTTTGAAGTTTCAGCTTTGTTAGTTTCGGCTACTACTACTATTGGTTGGTCTTTAATATTGCTGGCAACATGGTCAAGAAGGTCATCACTTCCTTCCTCGTTTGTAACATGAATTTCATGTGGTGGGGCTCGAGCAGCGTCCTCATTGCTTCCAGGTGTAAACTTTGCATTATTTAAATCATGTACATCTTGGTACAAATTTGAAGGTTCTGAGAAAAGTTCCACAATCAAAACGCCTCCAATGTCAGTGTCATTTGCTAATTGTTCGTTTTTGACATTATTTAGGTAGTCGCCAGGTCTACTTTTAACACTCGTTTTGCTGGGACCAGGTGCTGCATAAGTGTGATCGTGATCCCACTGATCCCAGTCCTCGTCATACTCAACACTTTCGTCAAAAGTAAATAGCTCCACGATTTCCTGTTTGTAGCCTGTAGTTGTAGTGTTATCAGTAGAGACAAGAGGGTCTGATATCGATACTTGAAATATTTTAGCTGAGTTATTTACTTGCGTTGCTGGGTCATCCATAAAAAAATCATCAGTGAATCTGAAAAAAATAAAATTAATTAATCATTACGATCGGATGTAAGTGAATATGTAAGGAACGGCTATGAAAAAAATGTAATGCAAAGTGGCAAAGTTATTATATGGCTGCTTGTAAAAAAAATGAATTTACCCACGCAGGTTTTGAGAATAATAATATTATGTAATGCTGACTTACTCTTGATTGTCAGTTGGAATTTCAGCAACTTCTTCGAGCACAATACAGTGAGTGTTGGTCCTTTGAAATTCTGCTAAATGCCACTGCCTCTTATGTTGAATAAATTCATTCAGTTTTAAAAAGAACCCTCCGCATAATCTACATCTCAGCCGAACTGCCAAGTTGGAATTTGAGGGATCTGCCATGCCAAAAAGCTGTTTGAGTTTTTATCGCAATTGTAAAATTAAGAATGAGGAGTGTGTGAGCTAAAATAGAAAGTCGATTAAGACAAATCAGCACTTTTAAAGCCAATTTACTACAACAGACGAAGACAGATTTGAATTGAAATATGGAACCATGCATTTTTAGGAAACCGAATTAAATTTAAAAGTTGCGCGGGTTGAACATTATTCTAATTCCAAGTATATCTACTCACGCTCTCTAAAATACGATTAGTAAATTACATAATATGCATATGCTGCTTTCCAATTTCAAATTTCGAACTTTCTCTTGCCTTCCTTGGAGCATTTTCAGATGCCAATTTGAAATACTGTTATAACGGAAATAAAAAATGTTTTCATATAAATATTAATTATTCATACACATCCTAAACAATGAATAAAAGTCCAAAAGGTAATTAGTGCAACTACAAAAAATCCGGCGCGAAGCGCCGGCTTTGTTGACTGATAGCCTGAAGTAGATGATGAGCTTCAACAAAGGTGCAAGATAGTTTACGTAACGCTTAAAGATCATATACGATTTATGGAAGCTCCCCTAGCATCAATAAGCCATATACGAATTTACGTAGCATGTAGTTAAATACAGCTGGAAAAGTTTTGAGAATTGCACTATTTACATATGACGTCATTTATTGAGCCTCCCCAACCATAAGTAAGCTATTTACTTTATTTCCTGTTATAGTACACGGGTCTGTAATTGTACACGGGTCTGAGAGCTTTGAGTTTGAAAAGAACACTGGTCTATTTAACACACTATTATATGGCAGTACACGGGTCTGTAATAATACACAGGCCTGTAATAGTACACGTGTCTTAGAGGTCGGAATTTAAATAGTACATCCCGTGTACTATTACATGAAATCAGGTACGAATGTATGTTGCAAGCAGTTAAAAAAAGGTTGAAAAAAATTCTATTGTTGGAAATGGGGATACTAAAACTATAATATTTGAATGACGTCATTATAGGCGATCCCTAAATATCTACACCTTATAAAGGTTGTCCATGACATACTGTTAAAATATTTTGGAAAAAAATCTGAAAGTTGGAAATGCGGGTACTTAAAACTATAAAATGTGAAGGACGTCATTATGGACGACCCCTTAACATCTTTATACTATGTAGATATATTTATGACAAGTAGTTAAAATAGGCTGAAAAAAAAATTAAAAGTTGGAAATGGGAGTACTCAAAACAGTAAAATGTGAAGGACGTCATTACGAACCATCCCTGAATATCTATATAATGCCACGAAGGATCGTATGCAAGTATTGCCAACAGTGTAGGACTTTCAATCAAGGTACGTCGAACGTAATATATGATTCACGTGACATCATTTGTGCGTCATCCCTGAGCCCCCAGAACGAAATTCCTTGCGTGTCTGAAGGAGAGTCCAAATGACCACTACCTGTAGCGTAGCGTAGATTCAAATACTTGTATTTGCCCGGCAGAATTCAAAAGCAATGGTATGTATATGAGTTTTGTGCATTTGTTTTGTATGTGGTTACACGCATTCTAGTGGTTATTAGAAGCTCAATTACCTAATTTTTGACATGGGTCCACTCAACTGTTAATTGTAGATAAGTTGTTGGTCCGATCACCCTCAAAAACAATAGGGCATTTTTTACTCGCATTTGTGAGAATTTAAAAGTAGTTCAAAAGAATTCATGTAAAAACTGTGACCTGTATAGAGCACGACCAACAAACGGACGGACGGACTGACAGACGGACAAAATTATTTCAATAGATGCTCAACATCTAAAAGTTAGCATGTCAATGTGGAGGCCAAGGAAACGTTTAAGATGTGTGTATGCTACCCTATGAAACATTTCGGAAATGAAATGAAACATGAAATGAAAAAATGTCGGCTGATATTACAGGCTCAGGAGAGAAGTTTAGTTTAAGGCAGACTGTATTTTGCTGTAACTTATAACAGCAGTTATTAGTTTTATTTCCTGTAGTTTATATTTTATTGCATTTTCATCAGAAATTACTAATTACTTCGTTTTTTAAGTAAACTTTTAAAGATGCAAGCCTTGAGTTATTTTAAGTAAGTTTTTTTAACATTTTAATATTGTAATACATTGTTTGCTAAATCTATACGTAATACGTATTAGTAATAATTTTTGTACTAATTAAAACATATACTTGTTACAACAGTGAACTGGGTATAACTATGGAGCAATGATTGTAAGGAAATTAAAATAGTTAGCACAACTTAAAAAAAGTTGGTGTTGCTTCTAATTCGTATGACACAAGTTACAATCTTTTAACCAATGTAATATACATACACTTAACGAGTTACTTAATTTGCTACTTTTACTTGTAAATAAACTAAAAAATGTGTTCTATTTAAAGCTATAGTAATTACCAAATATTTCTTTGGAAGTATTCTTAATTCTTATTCGTCAATTCTGACACATTTTTAGTATTTTTCAAATTATAAAATTATTGTAATAATTGGTGCAGTTAGTTACACTGCATACATACTTAATCATACGCTTACTATTAAATTTAAAAAAAATATCTCATATGAGCACCTAAAACCTGATGAACCGGGAGAGATGGCACGTCACGAAATATGTACATTTTCAATATGGAATGTATTTGGTTAATTTGGTAAATAATTGCCCCTACGCTTCCTGGTTCAATTTCGATGACATTTCTCTTGCTTAGTCAATGATCCTTTCCAGTTAAAATTTGCCAAGCAATTTTCTACTGTGCGATTGCCCTAAGTTGTGCCTTTTCAACTGGTATTTTCGGCGATAGATGGTTTGACAAATTTGACATGCAAAAACCGGGACTGGTCGATCAACTCCATCACCATTATTCACATGAAATTCATTATTGTGTCGCTTTAGCCCAGACCTGGTTTTGAATAATTTGGTACACTCAGCGTGGGAGCATTTATGCAGTTTTGCTGCTGGGCTATGAACCAAGAAATAGTGACGACTCAACGAAGCTTTCCATAAAACTTTAGTGTTGCAAATTGAACAGGTGAAGCTAGAGCGAATTTCCTTATGCACTTCCGAGTGCTTTTTGTAATGATGTCTCTGCTTAAATTCTTTGGTGCAACCATCCTGCCTGCATTTGTATGGTCGTAAGCCTGTATCTACACTGCTGTTGTGGCTGTGGGCTCCATTATAATCCGGCTCCTGTTTTATCGTAGTTGAGTCAGTTGATTCTTCTTGAGAGTCAGTGTTTTGGCTTAGATTTTTATTCTTAAGTTTATTGATTGCAGCCTCAATTTGTTGCGAAGTTAAGCGCATAATTTGCACTTTTGGGAACCCAGTTTTAAATAATTTCTGATCTGTTACGATTTCTTCATGCTCCAAATTCTTGTGAACAGGATCCAATGCCAACTGTGGGATTTTAGATGGAATATCATCTGCGGCTGGTATTGGAACTGATACCGATCCTGGGAAACCTCCCTTTAATTCTTGGTGCTGGTGCAATTGACAGTTTTCAGTTGCAGTATTCACATGTGTTCGTCCTGCAAGAAGTTCATCATTGAATCTAAAAGAAAAAAATAATTTAATTAAGTTTAGTAATTTTGTATTAAAATAGGCTATTCGAAAACGTAGTGCTAGTTTCACTATGGACGGATAATGCAAGTACACGCAGTTATGAATTTCAGCTATATCATTACAAGTAACACACATTTTAACATGCAGTATTTTAATAATCATTTTAGTAACCACCATTGGGATGTGATCACCATTAAGACGGTCGCTAATACGCATAAACAGTAATTATATTAAAGAACTGACAAGATTTTTTTAAAAATATCTTTAAAATATTGACGTATGTACTGTATAGGTAATCGATAATTATTATATTTTTTAAATTAGGCTTGAATTTGTAAAATAACATAATTTGCATAAGGTTATAAAATCGAATTTAATTTCACGTTTTCTCAATGTTTAATTATAATAATCCTGAAAAATATTAAATAAATATACTTACTGTTGGTTTCCGATGGAAATGACTTCTTCGAACACGATACAGTGAGTGTTGGTCCTTTGAAATTCTTCCAAGTGCCACTGCTGTTTATGTAGAATGAATTTAGACAGTTTTGAAAAGATACCTCCACATAGTTTACATTTAAGCCAAACGGACAATTGGGAATTTGAAGGATCTTCCATGTCAAAGCTTAGATTTGAATTCCAATCTCAAAGTAATTATTATTGTAGTTTTTAATAACAATCCATGTACGTGGTAAAGTTGATAATCAAATTAATCAAAATGTGAAAAATTAAAATATATGAATTAAATTAAATTCAACGGTGGCGCCCTTAGTCACAGCTAATGCCAATGCTAACTAGGGTTCTACAATTCTTGAAATATTTCGTATAATGGTTTTTTTATTTTATTTAGTCCTGGCTCAGCTTATTTAATATATAGCTAGGGATGGTCCATAAAAGGTGCAACACAAATTTGCAAAGCGCTCTTTATACTAGTCATTTTGATTTTTACTATATGTAAATTCATATTAGTAAAACACTTGTATGATTACTACTGTGCATTTGCATTTTAATTATTGTACGCTACATAATCTACTTAGCGAGTAAGGTTACCAATACATTCCAATTGGTACTAAATATCTTGTGGTATTTTTATTAATTTTCAACCTTTCAAATAAGTTATTACTAACTCACGTGTGACGTTTCTCGTGCTTTTGTAGCAATCTTTTCCAATTGTAACTGGCCGAGCAGTCATTTATCATGCATTTAAAAGGCCTGTCGGGTCTTCCTTCTTGATGCAAAATCTTGTAGTGCGTTTTCAGATTGTCTTTATACCAATAGACGTGCTTACAAATTTCACATATGAAAACAGGGCGATCGATATGGTCCATATGAGTTACCGCGTGTCGTTGTAGAGAACGTTTCGCCGTGAACGTTGAAAAACAGTCAGGATGCGGACATGAAAACGGTCGAGCTGACTTTTCCTGCTTTTTGACGACGAATTGTGGGCGTTTTGATTTTTTGATGACTTTTTTGGTGCTTTTGCAATTCAATACTGAACAAAGTTTACTATGTACTGCGAAATGCTTCTTGTAATGGTATCTGGTCTTGAACGATTTCGAGCATCCAGGATGTACGCATTTAAACGTTTTTAACTTTGAATTTAAATTACTTGCGGTTGTATTACCACATGAATTCTTTTTAAAGAGCTGTGAGCAGGTTCCTTTTTGAGAGTTGAAGTTTCGGCTTGTCTTGCAATTTTTATGTGTAGAATTAGCAGTTTCAATTTGTTGTAAAGTTAAGCGCTTAAGTCGCACTTGTGGAAGGGATGCATTTGCGATTGAGTCGCGACTGGAAACAGCACTGTCTGTCAGATTTTGAAGTTTTGAGCATTCAATTTTCTCAGTTTTGGACACAGTTGGGATTCGTCCTGGTAAACTTTTACTGACTAAATTACTAAGATTATAATTTTTATCTTCATTTGCAACATCCACTTGATGCTCAAAATTCTCATCGAATGTAATCAGATGGGCGATTTCCTCTTCTTCTTCGTTTGTGTTACCGTTACCATACTGAGAAACAGTTACTGATACGGACGATGCAGAAAAATCTTCTTCTAAAGTTTTGCCAACTTGGACTTTTTGTGCAAATTGAAACTGAAAGCTTTCAGCTGAGCTATCCACTTGTTTTCGTTCATTTTGAAAATTGACATTTGATCTAAAATAAAAAATATTTATTACGATTTGCTGTAGCAATTTCTCTGATAGTTTAAAAGTTATCTTAAATACGTATATTGCAATGATATATACCATATCGTCAGTGAAGAACCAAAATGACCCATATCCATTTTTAGCTAATAACAATACCAACTATCTAGAAAAATATTTAAATATATCTTGAGAACATTTAAATAGAAGATTTTGCACTTTTCAAAAATATTTAAGTACAACATTTTAAAATTTTTGAGCAAATGGAATTAGAACATTTTGCACCTTTTCAAAAACATGGAATTAGAACATTTTGCACTTTGAAAAAAAATGGAATTAAAACATTTTGCACCTTTTCAAAAACATGGAATTATATGTATGTATGTTAGAAGTATCGTACTTGCAGGCCATAAGCCTATGTACACTTCGTAACAATTTAATTTACCGCTTTACTCTTCAGGGGTACACTATACAGACAAGTCTGAAAGGGAATGGTTTTACATGGTACGCGCCAATTTCAAAAAGTCATGTCTACAAAAATCAGGCTACTTTTAAATAGTAGGGATCCAAAGTAACTCGATTGCATTTTGCTTTGTTTGGTCACAATAGCCCGCCAAAGCTTAAAAAAATTCAAATTTTAATATTTTGCCGCCCTGTAACTTCTACAGTTCTCATCCGATTTTGACGAAATTTGGCTTTTTTTTTAACGTTTTAACTATTTTTTAAAAAGTAATTTCAGGATTTTTTAAAATTCAAAAACTTTCATATTATTTTTAAGGCCTAATTTTATGGACCAATGTTTTCAAAAAAATATAAATTTTCGAATTTTGAAAAATCCTGAAATTACTTTTTAAAAAATAGTTTAAACGTTAAAAAAAAGCCAAATTTCGTCAAAATCGGATGAGAACTGTAGAAGTTACAGGGCGGCAAAATATTAAAATTTGAATTTTTTAAGCTTTGGCGGGCTACTGTGACCAAACAAAGCAAAATGCAATCGAGTTACTTTGGATCCCCACTATTTAAAAGTAGCCTGATTTTTGTAGACATGACGTTTTGAAATTGGCGCGTACCATGTGAAACCATTCCCTTGTGAGTGTAGCCTTTGAGTTTTGCGGTGTAAATTATACTTAACTTTACTTGGGAAGTTATACCTATTGATTACAGACTATCTTAAATAACATGGAATTATATAGAACATTTTGCACCTTTTCAAAAACATGGAATTAGAACATATTGCACTTTTTTAAAAACATGGAATTAGAACATTTTGCACTTTTTTAAAAACATGGAATTAGAACATTTTGCACCTTTTCAAAAACATGGTATTAGAACATTTTGCACCTTTTTGAAAACATGGAATTAGAACATTTTGCACCTTTTCAAAAATATGTAAATAGAACATTTGACACTTTACAAAAACATGTAGATAGAACATTTTACACTTTCTGAAAACATGCAAATAGAGATCATTTTACACTTTTCAAAAAATCCTAATTAACATTTGACGCATGTTTCTCATTTTTTTTATGACATAGCTCATTTTGATTGTAGCTTAAATTGAATATGGGTCATTTTGGTTCTTCACTGACGATATTGTACTCACTAGCACCAAATCTTAAACAACCGACAATATTTTGAGTAATTATTTTATCAACTATGTTAGAACATGGTAATGGAAAGTCACCAGTTGATTACGGATATAAATAATTGTTAGCAATAAAAAATTTCAATGTTTAAAATCCGTAAAATGACAACAGCTTTGAGTTTTGAACTTTATCAGTATCTATAATATAATAGGGTCATAAAATGTAATACTGATCTTACTGTTGATTGCCATTTGGAATGACCTCTTCAAACACGATAGAATGACTGTTAGTCCTTTGAAAGTCAGCTAAATGCCACTGCTGTTTATGTTGAATGAACTCTGAGAGTTGTGAAAAGAAACCTCCACATAATTTACATCTCAACCAACTGGCCAAGTTGGAGTTTGTACAACCAGGAACTGGCATTGCAAGTAAAGCTGAATTTGTGTTTTTAGTTTAAATTCTATAATTCCTAAAAAATTATAGTTATGAATATTATATGTTCAAAAAGGATGATAAAAGTGTTACTGGGAACACATAAATGATAGCAATTAATATTTAAAATATTTAATAATTAATTATGCTTCAAGTAAAAAATTATTTCGAAAAGTTGCGCTAGTGTAGACCAAATTATTCAAATTCCAACTAAATCTAAATATATAATAAATTATACTCGACATATTTACACTGCTGCCAGCCCGGCCTGGCCTGCCCTTTATTTATGAATTAGATTAAATTAATATACAACTATCAGTGCAAACACTGCAAACATTATATAGGTATGTACATATGTACATACATAATTTATTTCATTTAGTCACGGAGAACGGGTCTCCGTTTAAGTCCGAAATAC
Source organism: Dicyrtomina minuta (assembly GCA_949802685.1). Classification (NCBI taxonomy): domain Eukaryota; kingdom Metazoa; phylum Arthropoda; class Collembola; order Symphypleona; family Dicyrtomidae; genus Dicyrtomina; species Dicyrtomina minuta. Next base: position 87,776,832 of record OX461808.1, on the reverse strand, counting down.
TTAGCAAGCTTACATTTTGAAAACATCAGTACAATAGATTATGTGCATAATACTGTAAGTGAAATGTATTTTTTTCACAGATGTGCTATAATTACTTATATTAGTCAAAATCCGCGATTTTAGTGAAATCACTGCTTGCCTGAGCCCGTAATACCCTGGGTAACGTACAAAACAAGTTACAATGGATTCAAATTTAATTAGTTTTACATAATTTATCATATTGTTAATGACCCTAGGGGATCTATTTTTGGTGAAATTAGTGAAATTCAAAGTGACAAAGGTTCGAATTCTCTAGATGGCGAATTTTTTTCATATTTTTCTCTCTTTTTATGCATTTTATATTTTTTTATTTTTTAAAGAAAAAAGGTTAGGTATATCAATGCACTGATCCCATCGATATATATTTAGTCATTTACAAGATCTGTTTGTCAGGTCTTCCCTCTTGATGAAAAACTGAGTAATGCTTTTTCAGATTGCCGTTATACCAAAAGACGTCTTTACAAATTACAAAAACTGGACGATCGACATCGCTCAAATGTGTTTCCATGTGTCGCTTCAGCAAACTTTTTGACGTGAACCTTAAAGCACATTGAGAGTGCGAACATGAAAACGGTCGAGCTGGCTCCTGCTGCCTCTTAACGACTGACTGTGGACGTGTTGATTTTTTGAAGACTTTTTTGTTGCTTTTGGAAGTAAATCCTGGGCGATATTTACAATATGTTGTAGAATGTCTCTTGCAATTGTATCGGGACTTGAACTTTTTGGAGCATCCGACATGTACGCATTTGAACAATTCAAAGTTAGGATTCCAACTAGTACTCGAGGCTGTGTTAACAGGCGAATTTTTCTTAAAGCGCGGCGAGCAGGTTTCTTTTGGAGAGTGGTTGCTTTGTCTGTTCTTAAAATTTTCACGTGTAGAATAATTAGTAGCAGTTTCAATTTGCTGTGATGGTAGGCGCTTAAGTCGCACTTGTGGAAGTGATGCATTTGCGATTGAGTCGTGACTGGAAATAGCACTGTCTGCAGGATTTTGAAGTTTTGAGCATTCAGCTTTCTCAGTTTTGGACACAGTTGGGCTTGGTCGTGGTACAATGATACTGACTGGAATGTCAAGATCATCATTTTTATCTTTATTTGCAACATCCACTTGATGCTCCGAACTCTCATCGAATGTAATCAGCTGGGCGATTTCCTCTTCTTCTTTGTTTGTGTTACCATACTGAGAAACAGTTACTGGTACCGACGATGCAGGATAATATTCTTCTGAATTTTGACTGACTTGGACTTCTTGAGAAAATTGAAACATAGAGCTTTCATGTGCGCCATCCACTTGTGTTCGTTCAATTTGAAAATCATTGCTGGCTCTAAAATAAAAACCACAATTACTTATATAGGAATTGCATTAGTTATTTCTTCAAAACGCGCGCTTATATACATAAAGTAAAATTAAATTTTATATTTTTATTTTGAATAAGTAGTTTATGTGCATATGAAATAGGATCTTTGAGTTAGATGATACACATTCCTACTACAATCTTCCACAATCGATAAGGTTTTGAATAATTATTTCATTAACCATGTTCAAAACACGATAATAAAGAGTTAAAAATTAATTATGTATACCAATTCTGTTTGTGAAGAACCAAAATGACCCATATCCAATTTGTGCTAGCATTAAAATGAGCAATGTCATAAAAATCCAAAAATAAGGAAGATGCGTAAAATGTTAAGTTAGGAGTTTTTGAGAAGCTAAAGTCAAAAGTGTTCTATTTAGGTACCGTATTTTCTCTAATAGTACGCGGGTCCCTAATAATGCGCGGGTCTCTAATAGTACGCGGGGGGTCGGAGCTCGAGTTTGGATAGTACGCGGGTCTATTTAACACACTGTTAAATGCTAGTGCGCGGGTCTCTATTAATGCGCGGGTCTCTAATTATACGCGGGGGGTCGGACGGACCTCGAGTTTGGATAGAACGCGGGGCGTACTATCAGAGAAAATAGGGTACACGTTTTTGAAAAGTGCAAAATTTTCTATTGACATATTTTTTAAAAGTACGAAATATTCTAATAAAATGCTTTTAAGACATGCAATATTTTTGTAGACAGTTGATATTAATTTTAGCTACAAATGGATACATATTATTTTAGTTCTTCACAGACGATCTGATATTAGTATAAAATAAATGCATAATATTCGTTAAGTTGTAAGTAGGTATGTACATATAGAATTAAAACTGATTTTAACATTCAACTTTATCGGTTTCCAAAATAATAGTAGAATATAGAACGGATCTTACTCGAGACCTTGACTCTCATTTGAAATGACCTCTTCGAACACGATAGAATGACTGTTGGTCCTTTGAAAGTCAGCTAAATGCCACTCCTGTTTATGCTGAATGAATTCTGACAGTTTGAAGAATGAACCTCCACACAGTTTGCATCTCAACCAAATGACCAAGTTGGAGTTTGTACATCCAGGAACTGCCATTGCAAGTCAAGCTGAATTTTTAATTTTAGTTTTAATCCTAATTACTAAATATTAGTTATGGATCTGTGTCTAATTGTGCTGAAAAAAGGGATGACGTAAATGACGTTACAAAAGTGTGAGAATAGAATTTTAAAATTGAGCCAGAATTGTTAATTTTGAAATGTAGCGCGCCTTATCCTTCATTAAAGGATACCAAACACTTGAGCTGAATGAAAAATTTCACTTCACCTTCACCTTCACGTTTTTTTATTGCTTTCAATTCTAGAACTCTTCTAATTGACAAAAATTTTACTCAAGCCTAAATAGGTACTTTAGTTCTTGGCTAACATGTTTAAAATATTTCGTAGTACATACTTTAAATGCATCCCGATTTTAAAATCTTAGACGCAGGTAAGTTCGTCGGCGGACAGTGACATTCCATCTGGACATTCACACGTCGTCATGAGCACGAAGCCGCTCCCTGAAGACGGAGCCGGCAAACAAAATGGGAACATTGGCGAATTCTCTTGGAGCAAAAGTTTTCTCCTTTCTGCTGTAGAGTGGCGTCATGAACCTTAATTTCCTGCTATTTACTTTCCTGTCAAATGAAAGAATTACTCAAAATAATTTATCTTGTTCGAAATTTAAACCTAGACGAGAAAATATTGAATACATGTCAAATAATTAGTCTGATTTGAACTGAATCTGTGCAGTAAATTAGTTTGTTAATTGCCTTACAGATTTGTAAATCTCTTCAAATTTTCCCCCATCGCATTTGCTGACCTTAAAGGCTGTGTAAGAATTCCATTCAATTACATCGACGTATTTTTCAAACAAGGCGATTTTCCAAAAAATGAGAGAAGGAAATTGACCAGGATTTGGCTCACAAATTAATTTCATAGCTGAACCAACAAACTCAGATGACCAAATGAATCTGACCAGACGAGTCGATCATCTTGAAAATTCACAGCAAGACTAGAAGGCCAATAGCCAGTACGTATTCTTGTCAAGAATAACTTCCCTTCGTGATCCGTCCATTCCTGATCTTTCAATTCGATTTTTGTCCTTGTCCACCCAGAATATCCATCTACAGGAAAACAAGTAATAAAGCTTCAGTAACCGACTTTGGTTCCTAAATAATTTTATTAATTAATTACATTACCCGTTTATTGGATTAATACCAATGCAACGTGGCTTAACAGGTTGGTCCTTATTTAACAGAACTTTCTTCATTGTACAGTTGAAATTTGTGACGCTGAGGTAATTTGTTCCAAAATCAACTAAATAGATGTTCGTTTATATCCAATTAACCGCCAATCCAAAAACCCAAGACCCTTGCATAACTTTATTTTGGTCAACTTCTCCATTTAATACTGTTTTGTAGATTGTTTTATCTAAACCACTGAACCAAAATATTGAGTTGGTTTCGAAGTTGAAGTCAAAGCCAGTAACTGGTTTTTTATTTTGTATCGTTTGAGGAGCCCAAAATTAATTCAATTAATTGTTAGAATTATTCCGTCATTATTTTGTAATTACATTAATTTAAAAAATTGATTACTTTTTGTCCATCCAATGAAAGCACTTGAATGCCCTCGTCTGTAAAACTAAATATGGATGCATTTAAATTCGCATGTGTGCATCTTGTGTCATCTTGTGGATCTTTGACAAAACCATCTCGACATCTTTCGCAATGTCGTACGTTACTTGGGGAAGCAGCACACATTCCCGGATAGTGACATTCATTCACGCCTGGAATATTTTTTAACAAAACCAATTTTTCGTTGTTAAAGGGTTGTCCATAAAGTGCGTTGTCAAAAGCTTTATGCCAAAATAACGTTTACCAAAGTCACTCAACGCCTCATGAATCCAACCCAAGTATTTTAAGACTTTCATATATATTCCCGGGTATTCTTTTCTCGCGCAACCAATTCCACTGCAAACAACACCGATTAACATCGACGTCCCGTTTTCAAGCGGCATACTAAGCGGTCCACATGAATCCCCTTGACAAGCGTCCACGCCACCCTCCACCACATCGCCCGCACACAACATAAAAATAGAAACGAAGACTTGCTTCCTCTCGTATGCTTTTACACAATCCTCCCTGGGCACAATTGGGACCGCTACTTTCTTAAGAACGTTTAGTGTACTTCCACGGAATCTTACAGCGCCTCAGTCTGTCACCACTGCTTCCCCACGAGCTTCATAGTCTGCGGGGGGTAGGAGAACTGGCTGGACTTCTTTTGATAATCGCAGTGGACGGTGGTCCAGCTTGATGATGGCGATGTCGTCAACCTCATAAATTGCGATGTATCTTCTATGAATGTGCACGGATTCAATTCCACATCGTTGTTCTGTTCCATCGTTCTCTTGCCAGTTGTGATCGGTGTGATCCTCTGCAACGATCGTCCAGGATTTGTAATCTTTCGCCGAGTACCCATGAACACAGTGAGCAGCTGTCAAGATGAAATTTTTATAAAGAATGAAACTAGCACAATAAACTCCTGTTGAATTTAGAATTAGAATTTGGAATGGAAATTCATGTCGATTTGCAGTTTTTCCACCCACAATTTTAGTTCTGTGCAACTTGGCTGTGTTCCTCCTTTCCCTTGTATTTTTCATGGTGTTCTATGTGCTTATTAGGTAGTGAAAAATATTAGATTTGAAAATAATAATGTCATAAATTGATCCTGGACGTCTCTTATACAAAGCAGATTCCACGTGAGAAACACCTGTTTTTTTATTTCTCGCATCTGCGGACGTTGTCTGACCAGCTCACAAGTCTAATGATATGTAATTATTATTGAAATTGAAACTGAATTTTTCATGTGGAGTGTAATGCTAATGAAGTTTTTGTCTCAATGAATATAATCTAACCGTAAGAAGTGCGAAGCCTTAAGCAATTAATGAATGACAGATGGAAAGATGCTTTACTACACAAGTTCCTTGAGATTTATAATAGTTGTTTTTGTTTAAGATAAAAAGATGAGCACTCATAGCTACACTTATAATGACGCATTTTACAATTTCAAAATTCAAATCACTTATAAGAACTTAATGAATTCAAATATATATATTATGTAGGGGCGTACATAAGTTTTACAAATATTTTTTTAATTTCTATGGAAGTACAAGAATACTAAAAGCTGTCAGTATTTTTTTAAATCCATAGTTAAAGTAACACTGTGATTACAATTTATTCCGTACTCGTAAGGAATCAATACGATACTTTTTCTATTCAAAAAATATCAGGCAGCCGTCTTACGATTTCGAATTCGATTTCCACTGTGTACTGCAGAGTGAATCTTAAGATTTCCTTTCGTTTTGAACGACATAGTGCATCCAATGTGTGGGCATTCAATGAGCTTAGTACTTGGTGTGTGAACAAGGGAATGGTGTGTTTTTAAGGAGCCCTTGTAAAACATAGTCAGGCTGCAGATTTGGCATGTGAATACGGGACGGACTTTAGCATGTATAGCAAAGTGGGCCTTGCAAGTACCCTGAGTTTTGAACGATTTTGGACAGCCTGGTTGTGGACATTTGTGGGGCCTGGCATTGGTATGCACAAATCCTATGTGCTGACTCAACCGAAATCTGCATTTAAAAGAAGAAGCGCAGTTTAGTTTTGGGCAAGAAAACTTCCTACGGATCAATGTTTTGGTTTTACGTCCAAATTTTGAGTTGCGCCATTTTTGAATTTGCTTCCACGTTAAGCGTTTAATACGTACAAAAGGATTTTCTTTCGCTGTGATGTTCCTAGTTGTACTCAAACTGGAATTAGTAAAATTAAATTAGTCAATTGAGTATAATATACTTGTGCATGAAATTACGCAAAAAGGTTTTTTCACTAACGACACAAAAATATAATTATAATAACTACATAGTTGCATAGTGGGCCAGGTCAGTCAAAAGTTTGACATGTTTTCTTACCCTTGACTACTCGTAGTAACTTCTTTCAAGGTGGTGGTGCTGTTACTTGCATTGTGGTTGTTGGTTTTGTTGTTGTTGTTGTTGTTGTTGTTGGGCTGTGGAAATTGAGCCAAATGCAAGGCTTGTTCATGCTGAAAGAGCTCAGTGACTTTTGGAAATGAGCCACCGCATAGTTTACATTTAACCCAGGAGGCTATCAACTGCTGAAATTGAGACATACTGACAGTCTGACGGTGGTGTGGTGAGCGTCTACTTACAAAATCGATGTCAATAACACAATATATTACGTTTTAAAATTTGAATAGCGTAAGAGATAATAACCAATATGCTTACAATATAAATATTTAATTAGAAAGTTAGAAATAAGGACTAAACCAAGTATCAATCTTTTATAGCAATAAAAATAACACAATCCGAATTCAAATGTAAAACTCCAAATCATAATCAAATTGTATAACTATTAATTATATTCAATATGCGATCATTTAAATGTTTCCGTTGGTCTACAGCTGACCAACACGAAATCAAGGATTTCCCAGTAGTTGTCAATCTTAAGTTTAACATTTAGAAGGACAAGATGAAATGAAGTATGTATGTATGTATGAGTTTAGAGTTTTCAACCTTGAGGTTATATCTCACTCAATTTAATATGTGATTTGAAGGATCCCGCGAAGTAGTATTATACTAAATCGCATTGGGCTTCGCATCGAATTTACTTAATTACCTACACTTGTAGTATTTTGGTTTTCGTCGCTTATCTTATACGCGGACCACTTTGCGATTCATTAGATTTTCAATGCTAATTAAACATTACTACTTGTTGCTTTCCGATAAGATTACTCTTAGTCGACGGAAGGCAGTTGGGTAGAATCAAGTAGGCAGAGGTCATCACTCTCTGACTAAATGAAATACGCCCGCTCGCCCACCCCGCCAGTTAGCCCTCCAATCCTCCACGAGGGAAAGTAACTTAAGTAACAGCAGCTACTTGCAGAATGGATTGGAAAGATATGTTGAGTTGGCCTATTATGTTCATGCTCACGCTCGGCATTGAGCAGACTCATGTCGTCTATTATTGCTATCGCCTCTGTCGCCATCAGTATTAAACTGATACAGATAAACAAAGGCAAACTCATTAACTCATATACCTTGAACATTCATACAACTCTCAAACTCCCCTCCCCAAGCCAAGTATTACCACTGTACCATTCTCATGCGAGAGGGTCTAAACTGACTGCCGGCTGCGGTTCCCTCAACAGATGCAAAAATGAATCTGCCGAGGATTATTTAGGACGGAGCAAACCTCAGCTTGTCCCCTAAGCCACGTAGCCCGCTTAATGAATGATGAAACGAAGTATATGACTGCGACTGTATGTAAATTATATAATTAATAGATAGGTAGTAATTAGTGTTTACATTGGATTGGCATTGCATTATTAGGTAAGTATATATTATTTATTAAGAAAACTGTAGTAAAAGTATGTTCCAAAACTGTGTTTACACATCGTGTGTAAAGAACCAAAATGACCCATAATCAATTTAATCTAGAATTAAAATGAGCTATATGTCATAAAAACAATCTCATCGCTCCCTCACGTATGTAAAGTATTTAAAAAGCTGATTTCTTCTATTATACTCAATTCAGTAGAATCTCAGCTCTGTGAAAATCAGTATGGATTTCGAAAGCAACGCTCCTGTGATATAGCTGTAAATATAGTTAGTCAGGATATTTTTAATAAGATCGATAAGCCTAATGGCTGTGTTGCTGCTGTATTTATAGATTTGAAGAAAGCATTCGACTCGGTCTCACATGTTTTTTTACTGAGTAAATTAAAATTACAATATAATCTACATGGTAACTTACTTAAGCTAATGGCTCACTATTTGCTAGACCGAAAATTTAAAATTAAGCTAAACTCATTTGTATCTTCTGATTACAATTTAGAATGGGGTGTTCCTCAAGGCTCAATCTTGGGACCACTTCGTTTTATTCTATATATTAACTGTATGGCCGCTATACCAGCACTTGTAGCATGTATGCTTGTTTTATATGCCGATGACGTCGTTCTTTATGTAGATAATACAAATGCAGAAAAGGCAACTCAAGCATTACAAATAGCGTTAGACGAAGTTGAAAGCTGGGCTAAAAGTAATAGCCTTCAAATTAATTATAGCAAAACAAAGTTTATGCTTTTCCATAAAACTAGTGGATTCAAGTATAGTTATAAAAATACTCAACATTTAAAGCTATTTTGTAATGGAATAGAAATAGAGAGTTTTTGAATACAAATATTTAGGCGTTCATCTGGATGAAGGTCTAACTTTCAAAAGTCACTTTGACCATGTTAAAAATAAAGTACTGAATTCAATAGCCTACTTATATAGAATAAGACCATATATTACTTTTGAAATGTTAAAACTATCAGTCAATGCTTTTATTATGTCTCACATTGATTACTGCATAGCATCCTGGGCATGTAGTCAACCCCAAGAACTTGCTTACCTTCAAGATAAAATTAATCAATTATTGTATTCATTTTTCTAGAAAGTAAATACTAGAGACAGAAAACTACAAAAAATTAGACGGCACCGAGGTAGGATAGTGGTAAATAAAGAAACGGAAAGCTACTTACTGGAAAAGTATAACTTACTATCTATCTCAGAGCGTGTTATGTATAACTGTGGAACAAGAATGTTATCTTTCCTTCAATATGGCTCAAAGCTTCCTATGTATGCTTCTGTGTTTAATTATGAGTTTAACTCTGTCTGTGGTTTACATTTAAATACGCTTAAAACCCTACTTTATAAATCAAATAGCTTTAAACGAAGCACAATGTATAGATATGTATTATTATGGAATAGTCTTCCAAACTTACTACGTGATTTCACAACTACAAATTTTTGAAAAAACCTTTGTGATTGGATAATTAATGAACGCTGTTAATAGCTTTATATATAATAACGCATATACATATTATGTTAACTATTTACCTGTTTTAAAGTAAGTGATTAGTTTAAACTACGCATAAAATTGTAACTTTTCCTACTCCTAACTATAGCTTGTTGTCCGGTCTTTAAAACCATTGATTTATTTCGATGTATCACCTTGACAATTGAATAAATGCAAATACAAATACAAAATTGAGAAACATGCGTCAAATGTTATTTTTGGAGTTTTTGGAAAGTGTAAAATGTTCTATTTCCATGTTTCATAAATTTCAAAATGTTCTATTTCTGTATATTTGTTAAAAGTGTAAAATGTACTATTTGCATATTTTTGAAAAATGTAAAATGCTCTACTTGCATATTTTCAAAAGTTTAAAATGTTCTATTTCTGTCCATTTGTTAAAATTCTAAAATGTACTATTTGCATATTTTTGAAAAATGTAAAATGCTCTATTTGCATGTTTTCAAAAGTTCAAAATGATTAATTTCTGTATATTTGTTAAAAGTGTAAAATGTACTATTCGCATGTTTCAAAAAGTTCAAAATGTTCTATTTCTGTATTGTTGTTAGAAATGTGAAATGTACTATTTGTTATTATATTTTTGAGAAATGTAAAATGCTCTATTTGCATGTTTTCAAAAGTTTAAAATGTTCTATTTGCATGTTTTAAAAAGTGCAAAATGTTTTATTTATGGCATTTCAAAGTAAAAAACGTTTCATTTAAATGCTTTTGAGATAATTATATTTTACAACATTTGTGTAAATAGTGGATATTGTTTTTAGCTAAAAATGGAAATGGTTCATTTTGGTTCTTCATAGTTCATAAAGGATATGCCGTATTGCTACTGATTATATTTTTTGTGCGTCGAAGAAAGTTAAAGTTATAGCTATGAAAAGTAACAGACACGAAGTTTTAGTAATTATATCATAAAAATTGTTCGCGAAAGACCACCTGCATAGTTAATTATAAGTCCATTTTGTACACTACAATTAAACGTACGGCCCTTAACTGTAAAGTCCTATAATAATTGAATTATTATAATCATTTAATAAATGCGATCTTAACTAACAACATTACAGCACATCCATCTTCCATTCACAATATAGCGTTTAAAAGCTGTTTGAGTCAAATTGTTATAGAAATGCAGCATGTATGTATATTAGTAGCGCACGACTAACTGGCGTACCTGTATGTGAACAGAAGGACAGACAGGCAAACATGCGGTTTTTATATTTTTATTACTAAAGTCTGGGTTCTAAAAAATTTCTAATAAGTATTAATTTTTAAATACAACATCAAATCATGTAAAAGTCGTAACCATTCAAAAACAGCTTAACTAAGCCAATCCCGATTTCCAATGAATATTTCGGCAACAACAATTACAAGAGAAAACGCTGTGCCGATTCCGAGCAATATAAACATCAGAAAAATGTCAGACTTATAGTGATGGACAAAGCCTTGGGTTCCTTACTTGCTCCTTCAACGACAGCTGTCATAAACGTATCACGTGCCGTCTCAGAAGATCTGATAGTTTCCCATTTCTCCCAAAACCTCCTGAGGAAAGAAGAACTTACTTCCGGTTTGGGACCCAGCTGTGATATATTGGAAACCCATAAGAGAAGCCATAGAACCTTGGGCGACGTTGAAATTTGCCTGTCTCACTTTTCATATTATGTGAATATAAGAAAAGGAGATAAAGATTAATACATTGTCGAAAAAATGATGGATCAGTGAGATTGTCTTCTTTCAACACGATGCCATTGCAAAAAGGAGGGACATCGTAACTGATGCGTCAAAAACAAAATACCAAACTGACTCATGTAACGGATTTGTGAAGATTTCGAACGACGTTTGGGTTCTTTTGATGTTTTGGGGCATAATGAATTTGAATGGTCGCGTCTGTCCGACTGAAAATAAATACAGCGTGAGATATTGATGGGCCCTGCTCACGTGATCATGTATTCTAGGTCCGTATAAACGTTTGCTTGGTTCCATTGATATAAGAAATGTAGTATTAAGACTTGAGCGTAGGAACTTGAACGTTGCATTTGAGAGCGATGTTGGGCGGAATCTGTGAAACGGATCATTTAGACCACGGAGAGTTTTTACAAAATACTCAACAGAGGTTTGAATGTCCTCGTAAACTAAGTAGGTAGTCCATGTAAAAATTCGCCCTTTGTCAATGAGCTGCTCATATTTGGTGAATGCCTCTTTGAAACAATTGGTAGCCACGTTATTTGATAAGCAACTTACATTTTGTTTCAGAATGCCCCAGTCATGATCCATGTCTACCTTTTAAACATTTTGAGGCTCAATTTGAACGTATGTCAGACCATACACGAAATTTGCACCCGGGATGAGAGTATACTGAAACTGAAGTGACATTGCGAGTTGTTGGTTGTAAAAACATTCCTTCACTGCTGCTGCCACTGCCTTTATTGCCCATCTGTTAGTTGAAGAATTGCGACATTCTTTTTTTAAAAGGATTGTGAACCATTTCAAGGAGATTGGTACGATTCATAAAGAAGTTCAGCTGATTCTTCTAGACTTGAATAATCAATCTTCATGTTTGCGTCACACGTGTGAACAATTAAAGTGAAAGAGTAGCAACGCATTTCGCGTACTTAGAAGGTTTTTGAATTACTGTGACGTATTTGGCCTAAATTCGGCACTGACGAATTTGTATAATTAAGTATGCAACGCTATTAGGGTAGTGTACTGCGCATGCTCGATGACGTCACTGAATGTAAAGAATTGTAGGAAACAATCTTTTATCTCGTCGCTGTCAACCATATTTCCTTTATTGCTAGAAATATTTCGGGCTTTTGAAAAATCAAACCTGTGCAATGCTTTACAAATAGGCAAACATAATAAAGGGTAAACAACCACATCCTGAACTTATGAGAACCAAATGGTATTAAATAAAATTTGTTTAGGCAAAGTAACACACTGGTTCCTCTGCAACCAGGACAAGATCGCCCTAAAGATTGAATGCATCTAACCCAACTAGTAAAATATCCAAAAAGACGTGGGATTAAATATACACCACTGTTAGTAGGAAAATTGGAACTACATATGAGGGCAAAACATTCAGGTGAACTACTACTAAAGAAACATAAAAAAGTGCTTGAGGAGCTGTATTTGAGTGCATTAGATTTTTAAAGTATTATCGATTCTTGCGATTGCTTAATACACGAATTTTATAGAATTCTAAAAACATTTTTATACTTGAAAACAGAATTTACGTAGTTCGCAGCTCATTTCACAGTGAAGTAAACAAATTGAGTAGAGTGTTGACTCAACATAAAATCACAAGTAGCGGACATTCAGGCAGAGTACGTAGGTAAGACTAAGACGTCCAGTTAAAGAATATAACGTTGCAGTCCTTTGAAATTCATCAATTTTTCAAAACGATGTACATAACGATAACTTTGAAAACAGAAATGTTTGCGTTTATATATTGTATTCGAGTGTTTTAAACAACAATTTTTATATGTACTAAAATTCAGTAAACTTTAATCTTGCTCTAGTGGTAATATTTAATTCCATCATTGATTCATAGGCAAAGCGCTACATGCGTGGTTACATAGAAGAAATGCAAAATGTGCCTATATTTATCCTTTTGAACAAATTCTGTTTTTCACTACTAAACGATCATGAATAGCAAATAACAAACAAAGCTGCCAGTTAAAATGTTAAGAAATCTAGTTGAAAACATTTTTGTAAATAAACAAATTTTAACAACAAACCACTAATTCTTGCATACAAATAATTAAACATGATCGAACTTTTGAGTTCATGATCATTTGACCATAAAGAAAGACGATGGCGCCAAATACAAATAAAGGAAATGAATCACTTAGAAAACATGCTTGTAACCCAGGAATGTATAATTATACAACGCGGAAGATTGTTATTCATAAAATTATTTCTACTCGGAAAAACGTTTTACAAACTTTCAAGTGTCAGTGTCAGGTGCGGCGGTTCTGGACTATGTACTACACAGTGGGTGTTTATCGTGAGTTACAATTTTTGTTAACGTTTTTAATGAATACAAAATAAAACGTCTATGTGTAGTATTTTACTACAACTATTTTAGAAGTAGATAAAACTTTTGTGCTCGGTTCTGTTTATAGATTCAAGAAACGTTAAAACATACCGATATATTTCCATTTCCGTGAATTTAATTAGGTCTGTCTGAAATATTACGACCTTGACTGTTGTATGCTTTACTATTTAATAGTTTGAGCTTGATAGCTTGGTCTAATGAAACTAAACATAACACATTTCCGTACTATGAACAAAATTATAAAACCAATATTACGAAACGATATGATTGAAATAAAGACCAAAATGTTTGCACATTCTACTTTTGACTTTCATGTACCTATGTTTAGACATACATTATTATGTGTACTGTGTGCTAAGCCTATAGGCATCGATACATTTTGGAGCAGAGTAAATTGTGCATAAATGTCTAAGGCAGTTTAATTTGCCGTTATTAACAACAGGAAATTTTAAATGATACTTGTAACGGGCAGAATCAACACATTGAGCACAGTGTAATTAAAATCAACTTTACTTCGAGCTTCCGTTTATATGCCAGAAGCGCTTCAATTTATAATTGATTACAGTGGAAGTGTAATAACTATTGCTTTGGTTTTACTTAAGCTCAGTAAACAAGCTCCCAGTCAGCCTATTGGCGTGTTATTATAGAATTAAATACTGCGACTATTTTAATGTTAAGCTAGGAAAGTGTTTCCTAGATTTTCTGAAACCTTTTCCTTCGAAACGTTTAATTTAATCCTACACGGAAATACAGAGTTTAATTCATAATTATTCATTAGGCATACCCGTGGTGAAGGACCAAATCCGTTTCCTTCCATTTTTCGCAGAAAGCAAATCTGCTTCCTTCCAATTTACCTTAAAAGCAAATCCGTGTCATTCCACTTTTGATTTAAATGTGCGTTTTAGCTGACTAATTCATAGTAACATAGTTATGAAAAGTGGAAATTGCTCTAAATGCATTTTTGGAAACGCAAAATGTTCTAACTACATAATTTTAAAAAGGCGTATTCCTCTAAATTCATGCTTTTTAAAACTATAAAATGCACTAAATGCATGATTCTAGTCGCGAATTGCTTTAACTCCGTGATTTTAAAAATTGACAAGTGTTCTAACCGCATTAACTTACGTTATCAACTAATTCTAACCACAAGATTTTTAAAAGTGCAGAATGTTCTTATTACATGCTTTTGAATATCATAGGTAGTTTGAGAATTTTACACTTATAATATGTTGTATTTAGAAAATTTTCTAATCTTTTGCAATTAGAACAATTTAAAGTTTTCCAAACATATAATCAAAACAATTTGCACTTTTCAAAATCATGTAGGGAGTTAGATTATTTTTCAATTTAAAACCATGTAGTTAGAACATTTTGAAGTTTTTCAAAATCATACTGTTAGATTAGTTAGCAACCTGAATCGATGCAGTTCGAAAATTTTTCAATTTTTAAAATCACAAATTTAAAGCAATTTGCGTTTTAAAATAATGTAGTTAAAACCATTCGCAGTTTTTAAAGTCATACAGTTAAAACGTTTTGCAATTTTAAATATGCAATTCGACAAATTTGCAATTTTCATAACTAACGATAAGTTACTATGAATTGGTCAGCTAAATCGTTTGTTTGAATCAACAGTGGAACGACACGGATTTACTTTTAAGGTAAAAATTTTACCTTAAAAGTAAATCCGTATTTTACCGTAAAATGGAAGGGTATCCGCTCAAAACGTCGCCGCCGAAACGTCGCCGTCCAAAACGTCGCCACCAAAACGTCGCCAGGCCAAAACGTCGCCAGCCCAAAACGTCGCCGACCAAAACATCGCCAGGGACAGAACGTCGCTAGGCCTAAACGTCGCCAGGCCAAAACGTCGCCGGCCAAAACATCGCTAGGGACATAATGTCGCCAGGCCAAAACGTCGCCAGCCCAAAACATCGCCAACCAAAACATCGCGTGGGACAGAACGTCGCCGGCCCAAAACGTCGCCGACCAAAATATCGCCATCTTAAATTGCGAAGCTCGTATAGTTAACTGTTAACTATCAAATTTTGATAACTGAAAATGCACAGCCGTAGACATTTAAGGTGTTTTTACCTGTGGGTTATGAGCAAATGAGTCAAAACTAGCCAATAATTTAAAACTTACGAATTAGGTACTGTGTCAAAATACATTGGAAATTGCAATAATTACACACAATTGCTGACAGCCTGGAGTGTGTAGTTTAATTTGGCTGACTGGATATGACTGACTAATTATATTAACGTTTCCAAATAGGTGCCTATAGTCAAGTCAAGTCAAACCATACGCCTAAACCAGTGGCCGCAGTAAGTCTTATTCCTAAGGGTGGACAATGAACGAGATACATATCACTCCATCATCTTGATTAAAATATTGTACTCCCTCCCCCCCTTTTTAACTACTAACCGAACCTTAACCATAGCCTACTTGTACAAAAAAAAGTTCTCTGATTCTGCAGCAAATTGGCGTTATTTTCTGAAGGAAACTTTCTGCACGAAATTTTTAAATGTAATGTTTTTGTGCAGAATATCCATAAAAATTATTCATAAAATTTCTGCACAACAATTTCTGCATTGAGTCTGCAGAATTCGTCAACAACTTTGGTCAGAATTTCAGCAGAAATTAAACTGCATGCTTAATATGACTAGTTATGGAGAACTCGAAACGCAAATTTTTGTACGGGTAATCGGCTATTATAAGCATAGCAAATTATAAATTTCAAAAACCAGCACCTTGGCTGGAACATAAAGTAATATGAATGCATAGAGACATCTACGTAGAGACATGCATTCATATTACTTTAAGTTGCAAATTTGGTTTCTGCATTATTTGGCATATTTATAGTCATTTACTATTTTCAATAATTTTTACTATATAACAGTTTATTGGGCATTTTTAAGTTTGGATATTTGTTAGCGTTCGTCAAAACTTAAACTGAGTACCAATATTTGGAATTTAATCTAATTATTAACAACTTTACACTGATTATTGCTGTTTGTCGTTTTATGGAAAGCAAACGTCAATTAACCTTGACATTAGTGTATTAATCCTAATTTTGTGTAGTAAGTCAAGAATTTGTTTTTTTAAATTTACTATATTGCAGAACAATTTATGAAAATTTATGACAATCATTGGTAAATGTTGATTAGCAGAAAATTGTGGGATTTAGACATCAAGCAATTTAAGATGGCGATATTTTGGTCGGCGACGTTTTGGGCCGGCGACGTTTTGTCCCAGGCGATGTTTTGGTCGGCGATGTTTTGGGCTAGCGACGTTTTGACCTGGCGACATTATGTCCCTGGCGACGTTTTGGCCTGGCGACGTTTAGGCCTGGCGACGTTCTGTCCCTGGCGATGTTTTGGTCGGCGACGTTTTGGGCTGGCGACGTTTTGGCCTGGCGACGTTTCGGTGGCGACGTTTTAGACGGCGACGTTTCGGCGGCGACGTTTCGTCCTGGACCCAAATGGAAGAAAGTGGATTTGCTTTTAGCAAAAAGTGGAAGGAAACGGATTTGATCCTTCACCAGCGATACGCTACTTCATGCTATTTATTATTTGTTTGAAAATTGTTTCCTACTTTTGAACGTGGAAGTGTTTACTGATATCTATATCCTAACTATATAGAGGGTCAGTTGTTGACCAGCATTAGCGCTTGAAAGTTATTAATTACAGCGCCAAACTTTCACAAAGCTCAGTATCATTTCCACAGGTTTACACGATACGTGTCTCTTTAAGCATTTCTCGGTTTTTCAGATTTTGTTCTATATCTTAAAGTTTAGTCAAATATCTTATCCAAATTCAAGTTGTTTCAGCAGTGTTGGATACTTTCAAATCAAAACCACACGTTGCAATAAATTTAATAACTACACATCTTGTAAAATGTACAGAACGTGTGTAAATATTAACCACATCACAATGTTCTTCATTTGCTCTGCATGCTTTGTTCCATTCAATTTCGATTTGTCGATGTTAAAATTGACAAGAAAAACATCCACATTTAAAAAATTGTGTTGTCACGCATTTATGTTGTTAGTAATGTTTGACGTTGCGTATTTAGCCTACACTTTTGCATCCCTTATTCAAGTATTCCATGCAACTGGCGATTTTAATTTCAACCATTTTTCAATCAACTTTGCATTTTTGATTGGGTATATTATGAGCACTGCATTGCAGCTTAACTACAGTAATTGTGCTTCTACTGTTTGCACTGTATGGAACCAACTTCACGATTCAAAAGAGGCTCGTCAAGGATCTGCTAGAACAAAGTGGTCATTTGTTTCGAAGCAGCAGCTTCTTTTGAAAATACTTCCTGTTAATGTGTATGTGTCAGGGGTATTTGCTATGTTAGTTGTACTCAGTGACCCCGTTCGACCTCAGCTACTGTACCATATTCTGAGCAGATACTTTAAACTAGATCTTCTGTACATCTTATGTGGAATGTTTGAATGTTTTCTGCTTTTGAAAGGCTTATCAATTACCTATTTTGTAATTTACTTTCACCTGTCACTACTTGAACATTGCAATTGCGAATTAACTGCTGGTATAGAAAATGTTCTACAACAAAAGTAAGTAATTACACTTGAGGAAATTTGAGGATGTTTTATTCATTTGATTCTACCTATGGAATAGATACACTAATATGTTTTTAAATTGACCGTTTTTATAGAAAAGAAAAGAACATAAAAAGGAGATACATAGAACACGCTACCAACAAATGCCGAAAGTTGCAGATTCTTATTCATTTATTTAATCGAAGCAGCTCAAATGCAGTTTTTATCGTGAAAATATTGTGCTTAGTAAATAGCATTGGAGGCACGTTTTTTGCTATAAGATATTTCGACAAAGGACCCTGGACTGCAATATTGAATTTAGTTGCGGCGATGGATTGTATAATGTTTTTTATTATCGTTTACGAAAGAGCTTTTCAGATTCCAACGAAAATAGCACTGCTGAAGACGCATGTGTTGTCTCTACTGTACGTAAATGCAGATGCAAATTCCGATAGAACTGTGATTAAGTCGCTTTGGTTTTTCTCCCAACGTCGGTTTGGCGATGAATTCACATTGACAACAGCGAAAACGTTGCGATCAATTCCAAATATTGGTATACAGGTTGGAGGTTTTTGTCAAATGGAAAGAGAGTCCACACCAAACTTTGTTGATTTTGTTGCTAACCAAATTTTTTCTTTATTGATCACATTTAGATAGACCAAGGTAATTTGTAGTGCAATGATTTAATTTAAGAAACTAATATTGTACTTAAAGGTTTATTATAAGTTAGGCACTCACACTGCATGCTTTAGTTAATTCCTAATCTATAAATATTTATTAATCACTCTCCGTTTATTACTGTAGGCCCATGTACTAAATGTAATTTTAAGTTAACCTAATGCAACTACTTTGATAATATTATTGCTCCTTATGCAAATAAATGTGAACCTTCAAAGTATTAGAAATAAACATTCCTGTAACATTATGTGAATCTATTTCTGTTTTGTTTGTAATGTATAAATAACAACTGTCTTTCACGTAGATGTAAATTGTATATTTTCAAGAATATTTATCCATTTTGCAGTTATTACAATCAAAAATCATGTTAATAAAATCACTAACTATTTAATTCCCCTTTTAAAGGCCGAATTGCAGGCACATATTATACATTGGGGTTTTTAAGTCATAATTTTCTATTACTTTATATATTTAAAAAATGTATCACACTTATAAAAATTTTGACTAGATTTGAAAAGGAAGTGCTATTCAAAATTAGGGTCGTTCTGATACAACTTGATTTAGCGAAAAAGTTAGTAAATAAATTGAGCCATCATTGTTGTCATTGTGTGCTCCAGGGGTACTACTATTGGACTGGGACCGGGTCACTCTCGACCTGCTATTATTCTCACGTTCAGTTTTGTTGTCGTATGTGAAATTCTCGAAGACTTCGGGTACTCCTTTAGCAGTACGCAATGCATGAGTCAAATCATGTGGTGGTGGTGGTAGATCATAGCGAGGTACTGTTTTATTTCCCGGTTTCTGTTCCGATCTGCCGCCTACGAGTTCTGTTTGGGATCGGGAGTTTAAAACTGTAGTTGTCGCTGAAATGTTAATCGTATAACTAAATTTATTAGAGAAAAATAAGATTAGCAGAATTTAAGACGATGCCAAATAAAGTATTACAGTTTTTAACTACAGTTGTAATGTCACATAATTCCAAGAAAAAAAACACTGTCAATCGTTTTGTGTATAAATATAAAATGCTCAGCAGGCAGACAACAAAAGTAACATTTGACTGCTTAAAGAATAAATAATGTTTTTTAAAATAAATTTAATTGAACTTACTAGTGATTAGCTGCAGTGATTTTATCAAATAGAATGCAGTAAGAGTTGAATTTCTTAAATTCTGTTAAATGCCATTGCTGCTTATGTTCAATGAACTCACACACATTTGGGCATGATCCTCTGCAAAGTTGACACCGAAACAAAACCGTCAAGTTTCGATATTGAGTAAGATCCATTTTTTAATTAGAATTATGAAACGTCAGCCAAGTCGTTGTTACTATCTATACTAGCAAATAAACGAACTAAAGTAAAAGTTCCCACATATTTTGAAAAAAACAATAAATGAAAACCAAAACTAAAATATCAATCAACTATCAACTAGCATTGGCATAACTGTCAAACCTTTCTATTTAAATACTACTTTAATCAATAAAATAATCTTAAAAGTTAACATTTGAACGATGCGCCAGCGAAGACACAGTAATTAGCACCAGGCAGTAGGTAGGCAGTTGCGTGTGCATAGAAAGAGAAAATTAAAGTAATTATTTGGTATTTTAATTATATGTACATTTCAATTCACTTTATTCCTACTAAGCATATCGTTGCAGTTTTTTAAGTACAAAATGGTAGCTATACGAGCAAATCTATAAAATAGAAAAAAAAGGAAAAATATGATATTAAATTTAATTAATTAACTAATGAACTGATCCTGTGAGTTATTATGAATTATTCTTAGGACGAAAGAAGAAATATGTAGATATTAATAAATAATCCTGCTAATAATAATATTAAGCTGTTGCGATGGAGTTCAAGTCAAGCCTAAACTATTATAGTTTAAATAAAAATAACATAACCTACCGTAAATACTAAAATAAGAGCCAAAGGTCTAATTCATATGCACCATTTCCGTTAATTCAAAACTGGTAAATATTATGTTTACTTTTGTGTATGCAAACTATTTGTTTCATTCATTGAATTCTAACTTATAACTTTAACGTCATTGGTGTATTTAATTTTTCAGAAGCTGTAATATATGTTTAACTGCAATTTAAAAGAAAACAGAAGTATTCAGATGACACGCCTAAAGTGCAGAAGATGGTATGCGCCTGTACTGAAACTACACGCTTAGAAAAGATCTTAACAAGAATCTTGTACCATGAGGCTTATTGGCCTATATGATTAGACATTAACTTTAACAAGTTTACTAGTCAATTTTAAAATATTTGACAGTAGGGAAATGGTTAGTCATGTGTAACAACGCTGTTGTCAATTGTAACAGCGCTGGTGGTACAACACCCAACAGCAAATCTATTAGAATCTACAGTAAGCCTGTTAAAGCATTTATGTCACTGTATATGTATGCTAAAATAGTGGCCAATTACTAAATGTGTTGCATCAGCCCAGTGGTTAAGGCTAGACGGGACCTATGGCGATTGTTGCGGGTTCGAATCCAACTTTTTGTGTTATTTTTTAACTAAAAAACTCATTCCACAGGATTAGCTGTTTAGTGATCTAACAGTGAAATCAGTAAGCCTAATATAACAAGATTATTGGTAAATCACTAACCATAGCCCTGTTGACCGCAGTTAACAGGATTTACTCTGGATGTCCGATTAACAGTAAAATCAGTTAAAATTAACATTAAAGTAGTAAATTCACCCATATTTTACCAAGCGTGTGTGTAAGCTTGTTTGATGCGATTGTATACAAAGTGTTAAAAAAGTAATAATAATATTTGCAGAGCTTAAATTGTTTTTGTGTTTGTGCAAATTATAAAAAATATGCTGAGGGTGTTTGACATAACGTTTAATGCAGTAAAATAAAATGCCAATTTTATTAAATCAAATTTAAATACATAATCAACATTTTAGGTTTAGATAACTGGCAAAATTTACACAGTGAATTTAAATTGAAGAGAATAAACAAAAAGACGAAAATAGTTGGTTTGAATCGCAGGGTTCAAGAAAATTAAAATTAGCTGGCCGATACATTATCCCAAGAGAACCGAGTAGAATGGAACGTAATGGATTTCAATAGTAGCAGCAGCAGTGGTGGCTTGATGATTAATAGCACTTGGGTGGGTTTCCAACCATTTTATCGTACGCAGACTGGTAACATGTTTGCGTGGCAGCAGCTGTTGTAGCAGCAGCAGCAGTAGTGGCGGCTTCTGTAGCAGGAGCAGCTGTTGTAGTTGTGGTAGCAGCAGTTGTTGTTGTGGCTGCAGCAGCAGTGGTATCTGCAGCGGCGGCAGCTGTGGTGGCAGCTGTGGTGGCAGCAGCGCTAGATCCTTCGAGGGCAGCAGCCCATCTGTTGAACAAGTTGCCAAAGACTGAGAAGAGGGGTCTAAATGTAAGGCCAAAGAAGGGTGACTTGGCAGCTGCCATGAGTCCGCTAGCTGCAGTTCTGAGACCGGTTGCAAGGACAGACCACAATGGGACCCATTTGATTGTTGTGGTGGTTCCACATGATGAAGCTGTTGTTGCTGCGGCTGTAGTACCACCGGCTACTGTGGTAGCGGCTGTTGTTTCGCCGGCAACTGTGGTAGCGGCTGTTGTTGCCTCAGTTGTCGCTGCAGTTGTTGCCTCAGTGGTGGCTGCTGTTGTTGCTTCAGTTGTGGCTGCTGTTGTGGCCTCAGTTGTAGCTTCAGTAGTAGCCTCAGTTGTGGCTGCAGTGGTTGCTTCAGTTGTTGCTTCGGTTGTAGCCTCAGTTGTAGCTTCAGTAGTGGCTTCAGTAGTGGCTTCAGTAGTGGCCTCAGTGGTAGCCTCAGTAGTGGCCTCAGTGGTAGCCTCAGTTGTGGCCTCAGTAGTAGCCTCAGTAGTAGCCTCAGTTGTTGCCTCAGTTGTTGCTTCAGTTGTTGCCTCAGTAGTGGCTTCAGTTGTTGCCTCAGTAGTGGCTTCAGTAGTGGCTTCAGTTGTTGCTTCAGTAGTGGCTTCAGTTGTGGCTTCAGTTGTGGCTTCAGTGGTTGTATCCTGAGCTGCAACAGATGCGACGAGTGCCACAAGGGCAATGAGGACAATTTTGCGGAATAACATGTTTAACCCTGGATTCTTCTTTCAAACTTTTGCTAAATCTCAAACTGGAACTAGCAGAAGTGAATGAATGATGACTTACTCCAACTTTACTGTCCTTTTTATACTCAAAATTTTCCAGAGTTAGAATCGTATTCCAAAACCTTGTATTAAAATTCATTCCAGATTTTGTTTTGAAGTAATAAATTCCTGGTTTAATGAATTCTTGTATCATTTAAATTTTTGAATGATTAAAAATTCGCAAACTTGCTTCCTATTATCTGGCCTCTTATTCATGTATAAAATATGTTCTACGAATCAGATCCTAGCATATTAATTCATCTGTATTATTGATATTTTAATTTTTTAGACTGTCGAAACACAATAATGTATGCATTAAATGATATCCTACGGAGTTTTGCATAAGGGATGCAGAAATTAATTTAAATATGAATTACTGGTTCAGTGTGAATTATATCTAATGATTGCACAAAAATATTTTTTGCAATATTTTAAACAGCTTCACGTATGTTATTTTATTTTTAGTATATATTCTCACTTGTATTTTTCTCTGAGCATTGCTGAATATAAGCCTAGTTAATATTTCCATTTAATTTTAAATTCAGATTTTGATTCTTTGTACTCCAAAGTATTTTGCAATCCATGGATTTACGTAGATTGCAAGTAAGTTTTAATCAGTGTCGTCAATGTATTATGTGTATCTAGGTTGTGCGATAGGCTTTTAATACGTAAAATTTATCAAGACTGACTTTTTGTTGTTGCTACGGCGCCATATGGAATCAAACATTGTAATTGAGCTCTAGGAAATCGAAACCCTATAATTAAATTACGCATTTGTGAAAGTGTTAAGTGTAAATAACGGTGTGCAGATGGCAGCATAGGCATGATGTGAAGTGAAAAATTAGAGAAAAGTCGTGTGTTTTTACCTACAGTCTGGGTATATAATGCGTAACAATGTACTCTTTTATTATAAATTTTTGATCACACGCAGGATGATTTTATGCATCTTTATTTAATTAATTAATTTTTTATAACAAATATAAATAATAATATACTTTAAAATTGGAATTAAGAGAATTTATTGAATTCAAATACATCAACATATTTGTAACCCATTAGTAATCAAGTATTAAGTACATAGGTAGGTAGGTTGTTAGGGACTTTTTTGTAATTTAGGTAAGGGTTTTTGTAAATTAATGATCTAATTACTTTAAACGTTGATAGTGTCGTTATACTTTTAATTCTTCTAGTAGGGTTAGGCCAGTTGTAATATTCTTTATGAAACGATCATATGCTTCTACACTGTAACGTATAAAAAGGAATGTTGTTTTTACTATAAAATACTAAATTAGTCTTTGTATATATAATTAAATCATAATTCATTAAATTACACGAAAAATACTTGGTACCTTTGCAGTGTCCGGTAGGACTGATTATACTTGTAAAACTGTTGATTATTGAAATAAACGAAATAAGAGTAATCAAAGATTGGCTTTGTTATTGAATATAAAAAAGAATAGCCTTTAAATAACGTAACTAAGGGTTTGTTCATAAATGATGTCATTTATAAAATCTACTGGTCTAAGGAGGAATTGTTGACATACTTTGTTAATGTTGCAATATAAGCTAGATATAGTAACTTGCGATGTTCAGTACTGAACCGAAGTTTAGGTTTATTTTATGCTAGGTATAAAGTTCTTTAAACTTTAAAGATTGTGAGGTAAAATGCTAGCATTATTTATTATTATTTAACGTGTCTTAAATATTATTGTTAGTGTATAACTACCTACCCTTTGACATCGGTCAAGATGTTGATGTTACATATCAGTAAGCTATTTCCAAATAAATAAATTTGGCTGTTATTTTCCTCATTCCTAGCATTTGATGTAAAGTTAATATATTCTTTGATCTGGCACGGTTCCTTATCAATATTTTAATTATGTTAATACCTACATTCTTCACATTCCCGGCCATCCTCATCCTTGAACTCATGTGCTTGTATTCTAAATTAGGTTTTGCCTTCTAGTCCACGTCTAGTCCACGTGAACTGAAACTACATTTATACTAATTACAATTACTACATGTCTTTTCTGGAAACATCCATTTTATCAGCCATGTGGTATGACCAAGCTTTCAAGCCTTCATTGCCACATCTCACCCTTAAATCTAAGAATCCCAATCCAACTGTCTTGCAGATCAGACTTACAAACTGATCTGCTTCATTTGCAAATTTTATCACGTCTATTGCAATCTATACATTAAATTGACCTTCATCTATTAGTTAAATAAATTCTGATTTATTATTTTATAGAAGTTATTGGTTTCTGTGTTGAGTGCAATGATAAGATTGTTAATTTTTTCATCTGCTGCAATAATCCATATATGAGAAGCTACTATTATTTGGGGTTTCGTACCAACTAATCTTCACGGAAGTTAGGATCAGAGATTCACGTCTTAACGATTTCAAGTCTCATCGTTCCGCTTTTACATGAATTTATGTACACAACTGAACAAGCGACTAATGCAAAAACTTCAATATGACTTGTGAATAAGTAAAAGATTTACTGATATAAGGTTTATATTCGGCGAATAGTTTCAAAGTTTATTTTGAATTTTGTCAGGGTGTTACATTTATGGTAGTTTAGCCTATACAGTGTACACTATAACTTAGTGGTACATAGTATAAATACACATTAAAATACGAATGAAGTGAATTTATTTAATTTAATAATAATAATAATTTATAAATTCAATCAATTTAGCCGTAGCAAATACAACATCCGTTATTTACAATTTGATTGTACAGGGATAATGGTCCTTGCTCAGATAAGATATATTTTTGCCTTTAAGACACAGTAAGAACAAACCACATTAGTCACAGGGTAATTAATTATTACTTTTGTAAATCAAAAGATAAAAGCAAACGTGCTTCAGTGAGCGGTTAGGACTGCAGACTGTAACGAACTTTAGATTTTCCGACCTGCCTTCGATCCTCGACAACTACTAATCGTTTACGGCTCGGTGTTGTACGGTAAACGTCACTGGATGGTTGATTGAAACCCAATCTCTTTCGGTGCTCCTTAGTGACCACTACTTACTGTAGGAACCTAGGGAATGGGAATTATTTACTGTGGAGGAGGGGACGGGGATAGGTGAAAGGGTACAAAGACCGAGACGATCTAACGCCGTAGCCTCCTATTTCCTCACCCACAGTGAGTGGCTCAGTATGGAACTTCGGTGATATCGACTTAATGAATATTTATTTATTTTTTATTATATTAATTGACAGGAAAATAATAATTAACTTTTAATGTGAAGAAGACAGCACAAAATGTACTTATCTATTCAGTTTAATTTCACTTACCTAATTTTGATTAATTTCAGTGTTGGGAATTGTGTTGCTTTTTTGCCTAAGGCCTAAGGAATAAATTTCTATAATAAATTAGCATGCATCTGCCTATAGACGTTAACATGTTGGAGTTCTACAATTTTGTAAGTAAGCGCCAAGTAGGCATATAAAAGTAATTATAGTGGTAGGTAGTAGGCATATGAATTCCAAGGTGACCAAATTTCCACTACTTTCCAAGCCCTATGTTTTCTAGTAATGCCTCTAAAAAATTAAACAAAGAAGATGTGGGACATGTTAATGACAAGTTTCTGAAAAGGCTTAAATGATTTAGGTGCATTTTTATTTGTAAAATGACGTTTTATGTTTGCACGTTTTTGAAGTTAGCAAAATATTTAGATTGCCAGTAGCTGGTATTTTAAAAAGTACAATGATGTTTAAATAATGCCCTATCACATTAGAATCGCATGCGCCATTCCTCTTGATGTTAACTAAAAAATAGGTAAGTATTAAAATCTCCTCAGGAATTAAATGCAATAGATGAGAGTTTATTTTCATTCCATAATCATAAACAATCACATGTAAAGAATTCAGATTGACCAAATACATATAATTATTATCAAATAAAGTTGGTTGTGCCACATGCATAATTTAAAATTTAAATAATGTACATACACAAACATGAAATAATTTGGAAGTTGACATTTAGACATTTCTTGCATTGCCCATTAATATTGGTGTTAATTGGACTGCTGCGGCATGACGAGAATACACATTTTATACATTCATGGAAATTAGTATGGAAGGAAGAAAGGAAGGAAGAATAGTCTTTGAAAAAGTCGTACTACTTATTCTGTGGTTGGGACTGGGATTTCTTGACCCAAAAGGATTTGGATGAGTGTCTTGAGGGCGGAGAGTCCGGCTTTAATCACATCAGCGTAAGCATCAAAAGCTACAATAATTGGGAAAAGTGGTCCCAAAGCTGCTTTAATCATTTCTAAGCCATTGTCGGAGTCTTCGGAAGAGTCTTCTTCTGAACTTGCTGCGCTAGTAGTTGCGGCGATTGTAGCATCGTCACTTGTAGATGAGCTGGTTGTGGCATCGTCACCAGTTGATGCGCCGGTTGTGGCATCGTCACCAGTAGTTCCGGCGGTTGTAGCATCGTCACCAGTAGTTGCGACGGTTGAAGCATCGTCACCAGCAGTTGCTCCGATTGTACTGGCTTCAGTAGAACCAGCTTCGGTAGACGCATCGGCACTTGTAGCAGGACTTGAAGCGTCGGCGGTTGTCACTGGTGCAGGTGAAGCAGCTGTTGTTGGTGCCGTTGTTGGTACTGTTGTTGCTGCTGTTGTTGGTGCAGCTGTTGTGGTTGTTGTTGTTGGTGCAGCTGTTGTGGTTGTTGTTGTTGGTGCAGCTGTTGTAGTTGTTGTTGTTGGCTTAGCGGTTGTTGTTGTTGTTGATGTTGTTGTTGGCTTAGCGGTTGTAGTTGTTGTTGATGTAGTAGTTGGCTTAGCGGTTGTTGTTGTTGTTGATGTTGTTGTTGGCTTAGCGGTTGTTGTTGTTGTTGATGTAGTAGTTGGCTTAGCTGTTGTTGTTGTTGTGGTTGTTGTTGTTGGCTTAGCTGTCGTTGTTGTTGTGGTTGTTGTTGTTGGCTTAGCGGTTGTTGTTGTTGTTGTTGTTGGCTTAGCAGTTGTTGTTGTTGTGGTTGTTGTTGTTGGTTTAGGTGTTGTTGTTGTTGTAGTTGTCGTTGGCTTAGCTGTTGTTGTTGTTGTTGTTGTAGTTGTTGTTGGCTTAGCTGTTGTTGCTACTGTTGTTGGTACTGTTGTTGCCACTGTTGTTGGTACTGTTGTTTGTTGTGTGGTTTTTTCGGTTGCGCCAGCATTCAACAACATACCGGCAATGGAATTCGGAGCAATAGTGAACAACGCTAAAAATAACAAAATATGGTTGTCATGAGGTAAAACTACCATTATTTTCCCAACTGACAAACACTGTGTAGAGTTACAACTGCAACTTTAAGATGTTTAACTTACGTAAACCGAACAGTCTCTGTCCAATAGTTTCGTCTGATGACCCTGGACCATGCTGAAAAAAAAAAGAATATAATGAGAAAAATTCGACGTATTTAGTATTCATAAACAATCATTGGGTATAATAGGTACAAATGAAAAAAAAAGATGTTTAATTTTGTTTCGATTTTAATTTTTAAATTCTGTAAAAAAAACTTTAGACGAACAATTTAGTTAAATAAAAACTTAATAGTTACAAAAATTACCGTTGGTGAAGCCAAGACGCAGGCAACCGCAGCCAGAACAAGTACGATTTGACGAACCATTTTTAGAATTGGCCTACAAAATTGTCTTCACTTGGAAAAAGTAAACAAGTTTTTCGAAAACCAAATCTAAACTGGGAAACGGAGAAGAAGAAGGTGAGTGATGATCGAAACTAAAATCTAAGTTGTATTTATACTCAAACTGTTCCAAGTTCCCATGATCCGGTTTTGACAACCTTTACAATTATTTCCATATGATTTATTTGATACATAGAAATGAACTTCTGGTCCATTGTCATGAATTGATGTGGTGATCAACAGTGATCAGAAAGATCTTTGTATTGCTCAATATTTTTTATATTCTAAGCAACAACATTGAAGGTGTATTACTGACTGAAAATAATAAATTCATAAATACAAATATAAAATTATAATTTATTCTTTTATATCTTAAACATGTTGTGCTTAGTCGGGTGAATGTGAATTAAATATTTTGTAAACTTTTAAATTTAACAGTGATTTAATTTTAACCATATTCCAGCGTACTGATATGTGCGCATGATGTTGGTACTCATAAATAATTAGTTTGCGAGTTCTATACATTTTGTTCCGTGCCTGGGATGGAAGCAGGTGCATTCCGATTTTGATTTTATAATGTTTCACGATTTTAATGAATATGGACAGGTCCATATGTATTTATTTGACAGGCGGGTTGGATGAAAATATAGCATAGCAGTTGTAAATTTGAATATAAATAGGAACCATTGGAAGTAGTCACAAACTAAAATTACTTTTAAATATGAATACTTTTTAAAGAAACTATTACTCATTGCAAGTGATTAACATGACTGTCATGATACTTTGCTAAGCTGAAAATTATTTAATACAAAATGAGAGAAATTGGCAAGCGACAATATCTGCACTTCTTATATACAAATGCCTGGATTCAAATGTCTACTGGTAGACTAAACTTCAATAAACAAAAGCCAACAGAATCGCTTTCACAAATAACCTTCAATTAGACTTCATTAATGTAAAATACAAAGTAAGTTAAATGTAAAGTTAACAAAATGATGTGGTAGAATATACGAATACTGAACAAGACGGAGTTTGTAGTCAAGAGGAATTTGAAGCTAAAGCCAGAAATTTTTAAGTTGATTTAGTAATTTAAATGAATGTGGGCATATCCCGTGACACGCAACACAAAATGGATATAATTCAGAATGTGTTTTTAGTGTAATTAAGCTTTAAAGTCAACATATGCAAAATATAAAATGTAAAATTTGACAGAGCCAATGTTGGAAATAGTTCAAGGTTTAAGCTGGCCGGTCAGCCAAAGCTACAAAAAAAATCAGTAATGCGGCAATTAACATAAATTCAATGTTAAACTGTACATACGAACTTACAATTAGAGGTTTAACTGATGAATAGAATTGAAATTGGTCGATACGACCAACTTTAAATGGAGTTTATGGAATGATGCAACTTATAAATTATTAACTTTATTAATTGATGTACCTAAGTTAATACAGATATAGGAAAACTCGGTTGATGTCACTGATCACTAACAATAAGAAATATTATGACACAGAAATATTAATATTGCAACTGATAAATGCTTGTATTTTAAACCACAGAATAAGAACTTGTAGGATCGAAAAGATCTTAAAAATATAACAGAAAAGATACTTCAAATATTGAATCAAAAGACTTTTAAAAGCATAATTTGCCTATAGGTATTAATCCAGTGTCACATTAGGTTAACTAAAAAATAATTTTTTAACTGTTTGGCATCCTGCAGCTCTAACCAGCTTCCTCCTATTTAAAAACATTAAGTTTTAAAAATTAAAGAATACCCAGAAATTGCTTTTCAGATAGTGTTCTGCGAATTACAAATTTGGGATTTTTCTTAAAGTGAGATTTTTGAAATTATAAATTTGCTTATGGTATATAAACGGGCGCAAAATTTAGTTGAATTTCTAATTCCTTAGCACCCAGTCGTTCCTAGGATGCTCGCATATTTTACAAGAAAAGTGTAGTTTTGTGATTCCTAGAATATTACCTAAAAAGTAATCTATAGATTTTTGAACGATCAAGTTTAAATGGTTTATAGAAAAGCTTAATTTGTTTTAGGAAATAAAGTATTTTTTTCCGTCCTAGGCAATACGATTTTACAATATTTGAGTAAAAAGAAATATTCATATGCTTTATTTTTTTTTGGAAAAAAATATATATATAGAATTTTCAAACATCCATAAATCGAATTTAGGAAAATGTTCTGCGAATTACAAAACTGTACCTTTTTTGAAAATCGGACTAAAATTGTAGGAGCTACCGGGTGCTAAAGAACTAAAAAATCATTTTCTGGTCAACTAAATATGGCGCCCACTAAGTTACCATAAGCAAATTCATACTTTCAAAAATCCGACTTTGCAACTCAAAATTCCGAATCGTATCCTATTCTTAAGCAAATCTGTTTTTTTCCGCATACTCTTTTTAAAAAACTATGTGAAGCCGATACGGCGGAATCACGTATGACCCCAACCTCGTTAGTTCTATATCTCCCTCAGTTTAGTATTTCCTCCGCATTGTAGCATTATAAAAAGTTTAAACAGGTCATTTTAACCTTTATCTTCTAGTTAATGGAATCGCAATTTCATGCACAAACTTATTACTCATTTTAAGCCACAGTTCCAGAACCTTTGCTTCTTTATTAAATAAGCTCACACGAAGAGTTAGTATTGCATTCTACAAATTATTAGAACTACATACATACTTAAAATTTAATTATGCCTAATTTATACGGAGTGTCAGACATTGCAAACTAGAATAGGATCATGGTATTTATATATTGAAGTGAAAAAATTTATTATTTAATTCAAAAGCACAGATGCTCAACATTGCATTTTAATGCGTGTGAAAATACGAAAAATATTAAAAAACACGTCAAGCGCCAATATCACTGTTATGCAAATCACCTAGGACTCTCCCACCATTTCGAAATTAAATTAGTCTTGCCAAAGGCTTGACATATGGAAATACTGTAAACACTTAACAATGCAAAATCCTATATATTTATTCGTGGTAAATTAATTTATAAAACGTTAGCTGCAAGAAAATTAGCCTTCACCTTACGTATAGTAGAATGAACTGGTAACCGAAAAAGGCATACACAATTTTATTTTCATTGGTACTATATTATTTAAATTTTGCGCATTTAAACTTCGCTCCAAATCTGAAAAAAAAAATCATGTTTTTTGAACCATGTGAAAATTATAAATGATAAGAATGGCGCTAACTTGTAGAATTTCCATGTGATTTCCGGCTACAGATTTACAAACTTTTGAAAACTAGAAAAACAGATTGTGATCTATGTGTCCTTAAATGCCTTAAAAAATTATTAAACAAATTAAATGTAAAATTATGTATTAGCATTTTTTTTGAAATTGTAAAATGTTATATTTACTCGATTTCGTAAGATGCATAGTATCTACATAATTTTATAAAATTGTCATTTTTAACAGGCCAAAATTTAAAAACAAACTGCATAGTTTAATCAGGCAGGAAGGACTACATAATCGAACTGACCTAACATATAACTGTACAACAATTTTCCAATATGATTTTAAAATTTTGGGTCTACAACAATTTATATTATTCATCTATTTAAATTGAAGTTCTATTTGCGCCGTATAGTTGAACTGCATAGAAATACCTTAAAATATTTAAACTTAAAACTAATAAGTAGATACTTTGTATTATATGCAAAATAATAAATTCAGCAAAATAGCCAGCCCGTTGAATCCCTAAATTCTATTTTAGCAGTTGATAATTTTACCCACTAATTATACTGATAAGATCCTAAACTCTATAATTATTGTATTTGCTGTAAAATAATTATTTCAGTTCTATGCATTTTTAGAATTACCTTTAAAAAATTAAATTTAAATTATTAAAGTACCCAAAAGTTCAATGCGATCGTTTCAGAATATGCAATTAGTACAGGATAGCGTAACATATTCTTTCCTATTGCTCCCTCCTTATTTAAATTTCTCAATTTTTATTGCTGAACACTATAGGCCGCATGTAAACAATAATGAAAATTATCTTAACAAGAAAAAACGGGTAATTTCATGCAGTAAAATAAAATATTGATTTTATTACTTCAAATTCAATTTTTGTGGATAATGCCAGGATATTTAAAATTTAGTTAATTCCCAATGTAAATGAAAGAAATGTAATTATTAGAAGTAGTAGTAGTAATTGGTTCATTTTTGAATCACAGGGTTAACATAAGTTTTAACACTTACTTAAATTCCCTGTGGATTAGCTGTTCAACTTATTAACCAAACAATTGTGAGAACAAGCTAACGAATTTGATGCTGACGGAAGCAGCTGTTGTGGTGGTAGTGGTAGTGGTAGCTGCGGCAGTTCCACAAGCACCGGCCAAACCAGCAAAGAAGCTTCCCAATTGTGTGTACAGAGTTCTAAATCCGATGGAGGCACCAGCTAAAGCGTTAGTGGCAGCAGCAGCTCCACTGAGTGCGAGTCCAATTTGAGAAATCAAAGGTCTGAATGCAATGCTGCTACTCAACCCTTGAAGAATGGGAGCGACAGCGGCTCCGACGCCAGCAAGAAGTGGAGTAAAGAGAGCACCAAGAGTAGCGCCAAGAGGTCTGAAGGCCAATCCCAAAGGAGCAAAAGTTTTCAAAGCTGCACCAATTAGTGAACCAAGAGGGACAAATTTAATGCCAGTAGTACTAGCGGCAGTTGTGGTGCATGATGAAGCAGTGGTTCCTCCGGCAACTGTGGTAGCGGCTGTTGTTGCGCCGGCAACTGTGGTTGCGGCTGTTGTGGCTTCCGTTGTGGCTGCAGTTGTTGCTTCAGTTGTGGCTTCAGTTGTGGCTTCAGTTGTGGCTGCTGTTGTGGCCTCAGTTGTAGCCTCAGTTGTTGCTGCAGTTGTGGCTTCGGTCGTAGCTTCGGTTGTAGCCTCAGTTGTTGCCTCAGTTGTGGCTTCAGTAGTTGCCTCAGTTGTTGCTACGGTGGTAGCCTCAGTAGTGGCCTCAGTAGTGGCCTCAGTAGTGGCTTCAGTTGTGGCCTCAGTAGTGGCCTCAGTGGTTGCCTCAGTGGTTGCCTCAGTAGTAGCCTCAGTGGTTGCCTCAGTAGTAGCCTCGGTAGTTGCCTCAGTAGTTGCCTCAGTTGTTGCCTCAGTAGTTGCTTCAGTTGTAGCCTCAGTAGTAGCCTCAGTAGTGGCTTCAGTAGTGGCTTCAGTGGTTGTGTCCTGTGCTGCAACAGATGCGACGAGTGCCACGAGGGCAATGAGGATAACTTTGCGGAACTGCATGTTTAACCCTGGATTCTTCTTTCAAACTTTTGCTAAATCTCAAACTGGAACTAGCAGAAGTGAATGAATGATGACTTACTCTAACTGTACTGCCCTTTTTATACTTAAAATTTTCAAAACTAATTTAATCAAAATCGCAGCACTTGTCCATGGTAGAATCCACTCTTTATTTGGATTATATATTCTTTTTAAATTTAAATGACATGTTAATCAATTTTACTCTTTACATTGTCAGCTTTTGCAGGTGTTGCCATCTTTTGTGTCATGGCTAAGCAAAGCCTGTTTAAAAATCTAGATTTGCTGATTTTGAATTCTTACAATAGTTTAGATAGAGTCAACTTGAAAATACAATGCAGTTGATTTATTTTATTGCGATTTTGTATTTTGCGAAATTATGAATAACTTAAATATTTATCAAGTTGTCGTATATGACTTTAATATGTCGTTTGAACTCCTGTTGTTTGTGACTGTGTTTGTGTCCTTGCATTTTTTGGTCTGATATTTCTAATGATTTAATTTGAGATTTTTTGGTATGCTCTATGTAAATAAATAAAGTATATGCCCGTACAAAAATGTTTGGTCAGTTTCTGCAGAAGGACTACAGTACTACAGAATACTAGATTTTAAAAAATTACCAAAACTTAATGAAGTCAAATAGGCAGCAGACCTTAAAGGTACTGTATTTATAAATGCATTTTTGTAATTTTTGTGTACACACATGCCTGAACCTGAAATAAGGGCATGACTGTTTGAATATGCTACATTTTTTAACACTAATTAATCAAACGTAGAATTTAAAAATAATTTAAAAAATTTAAAGTTTCTATTTGGATTTACTTCATAATTAGGTGGCATGGACGAGGTAGAATAGCATAGTTTATTTGTCCAGGTGTATGTTATTATTATTATGATATACAATTGCATTGGAATTAGTTTTTTGAATTGTACCACGCTCTGGAAAAAAAACTTTTATATAAAGAATGCAACAGGTTAACAATATTTGCTCAAAATAATGTATAATTTATTTGTTTACGATATTTTGTCTGAAATTTTAATAGGTACAGTTAACATTTGACTTGAAAAATATACAGACACACAAAGACAAATTAAGAATTTAGATTATAGTGCTGTAAGACCCCTATATTTAAGAAGAAGTTTTAAAGTATGTAAAATGTGTACAATTAAATGTCAGTACGGGTTTTTTTTTCAAGTAAAACAGGCATGATTAGTGCTTTAACAGTGCTTACGAATGTTTGGAATGTTGTAGCTTGATTACTTGAATTAGGGTAGGTGCTGCACTGGTTGATTAATAGCATTTGGGTGCGATACCCATCAATTTGTCCATCGCAGACTGATAACATGTTTTTGTAGCGACTGTAGCTGGTTTAGTAGTAGTTGTGGGAGGGGAAGGAGGAGTCGTAGTAGTAGTTGCTGCTACAGCTGTACATGTAGGAGCCCAACCCATCATTATTCCAAATGCAGTATTAGTACATGTAGTTTGTGCCGTAGCTGTCGTTGCTGCGGTTGTAGGTGTGGTTGTTGGTGTTGTTGGTGTTGTGGTTGTTGGTGTTGTGGTAGATGGTGTTGTGGTAGTTGGTGTTGTGGTAGTTGGTGTTGTGGTTGTTGGTGTTGTGGTTGTTGGTGTTGTGGTTGTTGGTGTTGTAGTTGTTGGTGTTGTGGTAGTTGGTGTTGTGGTTGTTGGTGTTGTGGTTGTTGGTGTTGTGGTTGTTGGTGTTGTGGTTGTTGGTGTTGTGGTTGTTGGTGTTGTGGTTGTTGGTGTTGTGGTTGTTGGTGTTGTGGTTGTTGGTGTTGTGGTTGTTGGTGTTGTGGTTGTTGGTGTTGTAGTTGTAGTTGCTATAGTTGTAGTTAGTTTTGTGGTTGTTGGTGTTGTAACTGCAGTTGTTGTAGTTGCTAGAGTTGTGGTTGTGGGCTTTGTAGTAGTAGTAGTAGCTACAGTTGTTGTAGTAGCTGCAGTTGTTGTAGTTGCTACAGTTGTGGTTGTTGCTGTTGCGTTTTGTGCTCTCACACTTGTTGTTGTTCCTACGATTGCCAAAATGGCAATGAGTGCGAATTTTTGACAGAACATGTTCAAAACTAAACTGACTTGTTGAGTTTAACTAAAGGATTGTAGTGCAAGTGAATTGGAAAAAGTTGAAAGTAGAAAGTGTCTTGGATAAATCAAGTAGAGTTAATGATACTTTTTGAAAATATTTAGAGCATTTTATACTCGTATTTAATATCTAGTTTTCCCTATCAATTCAATTCAATAATTACCCTCATGCAATTGACAAGTTTATTTACCTTCAAACAAATACAGCGCAGACAAAAAATGACAAAAGTATAAACCTGTTCACATGCTCACATTTTTGTTGCACAAAATTATATTTTTTTGACAACTTCCCTGAGGAATAATATCCAAATAAATGTGGAAATTTAGAGTTAAACTTAGGGCGATGACGAAATCAGTCTCTTCAAAACACATAGGAATGTGATTACATTGTTTTGAAAAAAAACTACTGCGCAATTAAAGTCTATTTTTGCAAAATATTGTTTTTGTGACATCCTTGTGTGATTGTTTTACAATATTTAGCGGCTAAAGTTGCATACATGGAAGTATATTATTTTTATGCTTAAATTCTCACCAGCTTGAACAGTTTAAAAGAAATGTTTTGCTCGTTTTCCTTCCTTTCCATCTCTCTATATGCCACATTGTAAGTATTTCGGTATACGTTGTCAAAATATGCTGGCATTGCTATATCCGACGAAAATAGTTGCGATATTCTTTGTTTTAAATTCCTTTCTACATTTTTATCCAAATAAGTTTAATTCAATACTCTTTGTGATGTTGAATGTATTTCAATGTATAATGAAATATAGACAAATAAATACAAACTTTGCTGAATTCCCTATTTGTTCAATACATTACAAAGAAACCAACTGCGTGTATACAATTTAAACATGATTTAATGTTTACCTTTTAATAAATGTATTATATTTCCTCATCCATAACTTGGAATTTGATTTATCAATTGAGAAAACTTTTGCTTCTGGAATACAAAATGTTTTATCTTCGATGCTTGAACTTTTAAACATGAAATAACCATTTAAATTTGGAATGAAATATAAAAAATAAAATATGAATGTTAAGTACAATACTGTGGATGCATAGTTACTACTAAATCATTTAGAAAGCTATATATCGTCGATGAAGAATGAAGTTTGATCATCTCCCTTTGGAGCTAAAATGAATTATGATCATCTCCATTCTGATTACAAATTGGTTTTGATCATCTCCATTTTTCATGAAATACGCCAAATGAGATATGTTAATGATTAGTTAATGGTTTAGTAATTTAAAACTAAGTACATTAAGGGTCACCCATAAATGACGTCATCAAAATATCCCCATTTTAAGTCCCTATGACCCTCCTGTCATCAGAGTACCCGTTGGGTAAATGGCTGTCTTTAACATGCGATACCATGAATATTCAAGTAGGCTGCTTGGCCATACCCATAACGTCATTTATGGGCGACCCCTTAATGTTTTTAACTTTCAATAACGATTTATTGATGAAATAATCCCTGGTCTCATGAATGATGTACTAATTTATTAATTTAGTTAAATTATTTCATCAATAAATCGTTATTGAAAGTTAAAAACATTAAGGGGTCGCCCATAAATGACGTCATGGGTGTGGCCAAGCAGCCTACTTAAATATTCATGGTATCGCATGTTAAAGATAGCCATTTGCCCAACGGGTACTCTGATGGCAGGAGGGTCATAGAAACTTAAAATGGGGATTTTTTGATGACGTCATTTATGGGTGACCCCTAATTTACTTAGTTTTAAATTACTAAACCATTAACTAATCATTAGCATATCTCATTAGCCGTGTTTTATGAAAAATGGAGATGATCAAAATTCATTTTAAAGCAGAATGGAGATGATCATTATTCATTTTAGCCCCAAAAGGAGATGATCAAACTTCATTCTACATCGACGATATGCGCCTTTTCAACTTGTGACCACTGTGACGGACGGAAAATACAATACTCTGAATAATAAAGTACCAGTTGATTTCTATTTTGTTCTCGTCTACTCTACTATTTACCTAGGCATGTAGTTTATTTTCAGTTTGCTTGTATGATTATAATACATATCGTCAGTGAAGAAGCAAAATGATCCAAATCCAATTTAAGCTAGAATAAAAATGAGCTATGTCATCAAAACAAAATGAGAAACATAAAATTACGAGTTTTTGAAAAGGTGCAAAATGTTCTAATTCCATGTGTTTGAAAAGGTGCAAAATGTTCTAATTCCATGTTTTCGAAAAGGTGCAAAATGTTCTGATTCCATGTTTTTGAAAAAGTGCAAAATTTTCTAATTTCATGTTTTCAAAAAGTTGCAAAATGTTCTAATTCCATGTGTTTAAAAAGTGTAAAATGTTGTACCTACTTACATATTTTTGTAAAGTGCAAAATGTTCTATTTAAATGCTCTCAATATCGTGATATTTCAATATTTTCGTCGATACTGAATTTTATTTTTAGCTTAAAATAGAAATAGGTCATTTTAGTTCTTCACATACGCTATTGTTATGTTTGTAATTATGTAGTTTAATGTAATATGATTGTATACCAACAAAAAAACAACTTAAAATAAGATTTGCTTTCTGTGTTCCATTTCAATTAATTTTATATATTTTATTTAAAATTAATTAGGTAATTTAAAATGATAAAAAAATTTAAAATATCACCTACATTATCAACAACCACAAATATGAAAACTAAATAAATAGCATTAATTGAACGTTAATAAATATCTGATTAAATTATTACTAAAGTAGCAAAATGATTTATCTGATATAGATTACCATTGCAGTGACAATATTTATTACAATATAAAAATGCATAATGCTTCTAACTGCCGCTTTCAACTCATGCAAAAAGCAAAATATCCTTCAAAATTTTAATTGTATTTAATTTTCTGGCTTAGATTGACATTGACATTGATATCACTATTAGGTATAAAAGATAAATCAGGATTCTATAAGTTTGTTGTAAACCCATACCTACACACCTATATTGTATACGCTTCATTGTGCAGTTCTGTGATGATTACTATTTACACACATATGGTACAGATATGTATTATTTGTAAGCCCCTTTCATTACTAAAGATGCAAAATCGTCCTTGTCCTATTTATTACAATTACAGTTTGGTTCATTTTGCACCTTATTTACTATAACCCTTCGTAAGTTTAGTTTATATTAAAGCAAAGTATATATGTTACCATTTGTTCTGTTCTGAGTGTTTCGCAAAAGCAGACAGGGCTGCTTGCATAGTAACTATGTTTTTGTAGAGTGATTTTACTAGACTAGTTTGAACCGTTTAAAGAACCCAGTTGTTGAGTTTATTTAGTTAGCCAGTGCTGAAACAGTTCGGCTTTGGATGCTACACAGACGATGGACTAGTTAGGTTTTTTAAAAGTAGACAAAAATTAGACCAGACCGGACCGGATGGGATCGGGCTGGACTGAACCAAACCAATTTGAATTAGTATATTTGTAAACATGATAGCACATTTTATTTGGAAACTTAAACTTGACTTATTTCCTGTATTAGGAGACTATAAGCCTGGAATACTAAAATACCGAATCGGTTCAAACCAATTAGAATAGATCATATTCTCCGGTCCGAACCCGATCATTTTTATTTGCAATTCAATTCAATACATGTACATTGTGCTAAATTCCATTTACCATTACCGTATGGTACGAACTACGAACATTGTATTTTACAAATACTTCGAGCTACAAACATGTGTTTAATTTAAATTTGTGAGGAATGAAAATAATTCAATTTAAATCCATGCTAAATGTAAATCTAATGGAAATTATACGAATTGTAAGCACAATTTTTGAGTAACTAATACATTCAAGTTAAAAATATTCCTTTTACAGCTCGTATTGTAACACAACATCATAGACATGATTATTCAAGATTATTAAATATGAGCCAACTGCGTAGTTTATTAATACTACCAAAAATTACACGATGTAGTTTGTGCATTTTACAAATTTTTTTTATTCCGTCTATGTATCTCATCGTCTGCCATCCCAAATATTTTAATCTTTAATTTAGTTTATCTATGTTGAAAATATTATTCCCAGCTACTTGTTCAGTGCATGGTGTCGCTGGCAATAACACAAATTAAAGAATAGATTATTTAATCAAATTTATCGCGAAAATGTTTCTAGGAAAACATTCAATTCTCCCACTTTCAGCTGGCATCTTGTTTGGTTTTGGTCTCTGCTACATGCTTCTCATTTCAGAATTTAATCCAAGTCCGCCCAAACAAACTTCCGTATCTAATTTAATAGTCCCAGTTCATAATAATGTTATTATCGACACCAGCACGAGCATTGAAACGGAAAAGCCCGTGCGCGTTCTTTGCTGGGTCATGACCTCCCCCGCCAATCATAACACCAAAGCAAAGTATGTTAAGGAAACGTGGGGAAAGCGCTGTGATAAACTTCTTTTTATGTCCACTAAAAACGGTAACAGTATTTTCACTAATATTGTTTTAACTTAAGGCATCAACCTGCTATAAGACGAAACCTGAGCTATTGCTTGATTGAATTCTATTGTTTAATAATTGTAAAAAAATATTATATTCTACAATTTAGGAATTTTGATTGAGCCGAAATTTCAAGTTTTATTTTGGCGGAAAACTCCAATATATCGATTTTTAAAAATAAATCGCCTAAATATTAAAAATTACTAATTATGTATTTTATCATTACTTGATTATTGGTATGCAAATTGGATTTTAGTCATGTAAATTGAACTAATTTTAGTTTCGCGCTTTTTTTTTAAATTTCCAGACACGAAACTTGGCGCAATTGGTTTACCAAATATTGAAGAAAGTAGAGACTGGTTATGGCAGAAGACAAGGGACAGTTTCAAGTACATTTGGGATCATCACAGGGAAGAAGCTGATTGGTTTATGAAAGCAGATGATGACACATACGTAATTTTGGAAAATCTACGCCTTATGCTTAGCCAGTACAATCACACTGATCCAATATATTTTGGGTGCAAATTGAAAATCCCTGATGCCAACTATATGTCAGGCGGAGCGGGTAACAAATATTTAAAAATGGATGCCGATGTACCTACATCCTACATTTGAATTAACAATTTACAACATTATTGTGATGCGTCCATCAATGACGTTTAAAGGGGGATAGAAATAAAGAAACTTTGTATGATTGTGCAATGCACAGGTTCTAAACTAGGAAAGGGAGGGGTTAAGAATGTTGATATTATCCAAGACGTCATTTATGGACCACCCCTTAACATGATATTTTGAACAATATAATTTAAATTGTTTCAACACACAGGTTACGTCCTGAGTAAGGAAGCTCTCCGTCGCTTCGTTGAAACTGGCCTAAATAACTCAGCCCACTGTTACCCGCCTCATTTCGGAGCGGAGGACAAGGAAATTGGAAAGTGTCTAGAGAACGTGGGGGTGGTGGCGGGTAACAGTTTGGACGAGAAGGGACTCCACCGCTTTCTCCCTATGACCCCCGAGTACCAACTTCACGAGCCTGTTAATGGCACCTGGTGGATGTGGGAATATTTTGTGCATCCTCCGGGTCTTGGCTTCGACTGCTGTTCCGATTCCGCTATTTCATTTCACTACGTTGAGCCACACACGATGATAACCATGGAGTATTTAATTTACCATTTAACAGCTCACGGTCTTTTCTACAAAGTTGATAATAGTAGTAACAGCGATAGCAGTTACAATTTTTCGAGATTCGCGTGGTAACCCACGGCCCTTATTAGAGACCGGCTTCTATTAGAGACCCAGCCTCAAGGGGTCAGTAATTAAGATCAATTGACGAGAAAACAAATATTTTGCATCCTGACTTTAACTTCAACTATGTACTTTAACCACCATGGATCCATGCAAAGTGTAGTTGCGATGCAAATACGAATAATTAATACGAATTTTTCAACGCTCCAAAATCAATCTTTAAAATATGTTTTTATTTTTAAAAGAATATTTTTGTGCGGCATTAAAAAGACTTGTACACATTTCGCTGAGTGGTTCTCAGTTGAACTATCTATTCCAATACCACAAATTAGATTTAAGGCACAATCTTGTATCATTGTCACTAAAATTAAACGTTTTAAAATCATAACTGTCCTCAAAGTTAAAATAGGGGAGCTGAACGGAATTTGAACCCGAAGATCTTACATTTCTAATAGTATTTTGAATTTCTTTTTGATCATGAGCTGGAGCAGCAGCAAGAATATTTTGTACATGTAAATACGAACAGAGTTCACACATAAATCCTTGACCATACAATAAAAATTTCCCGGTTCCTTTCCACGCAAAGTAACTATTGTACAGGGCATCGTCCTTGTCCAGGAGTGTAAGGTATTTGGCAAGCTCTTCCACAGAATCAAAATTTTCAATGTGAATGTAGGAATTCTTAGGGGCTATCGTTTTGTAGTCCACTGGATGAGCCCCCATAACAATGGGCAGGAGGTCATTTCTAAATTATTTTAAAAACAAACAAATTAATTAAAAGCCTTTTTTTAAATAGGCAATTTAAATTTAAACAGTATTAAAATAAAAATAAATCTTTTGATGTACTCGTATCCTTTTAATAGTTTTTCAGTAATGTAGTCCCTGCAATTGGAATTTTCAAACGACAAATAAAACTTGTAATTTTTTCTTATTTTCCGGAAACAGTTTGTAATGCGACACTCAGTCTCACCACATTTCCCAAATGTGTCTACTTCAAAATAACGTCGAAGTTCTTGGACAAGGCCCATGCGATTATTATTAGGTAAACAGTTGGAGACAACAATGGCTGCCATTTTACTCCTTCCTTTTGCATAGTTTCTTTCTGCAAAAGCAACATGACAAAAAACAATTAGCATAAAAAAATAAATAATAGATATGTAAATAGAATATTTAACGCTTTTCAAAAATAATGATGCTGATAGAACATTTTACACTTTAAAAAAACTATAAATAGAACATTTCAAACTTTTATAAAACTGTATATAGAACATTTTAAACTTGAAACAAAACTGTAAATAGAACATT
The DNA here is from genome assembly GCA_949802685.1 of Dicyrtomina minuta. Taxonomy (NCBI): domain Eukaryota; kingdom Metazoa; phylum Arthropoda; class Collembola; order Symphypleona; family Dicyrtomidae; genus Dicyrtomina; species Dicyrtomina minuta. Next base: position 87,734,018 of record OX461808.1, on the reverse strand, counting down.
TTTCACTTGCAACAAAACTGAGCTCGAACATTTTACACTTGAAAAAAAACTGCAAATAAACTATTTTGCACTTGAAAAAAACTGTAAATAGAACATTTTACACTGAAAAAAAAATGTAAATAGCAAATTTTGCACTTGAAAAAAAACTATAAATCGAACATTTTAAACTAGAAACAAAACTATAAATAGAAAAATTTACACTTGAAAAAAAACTGCAAACAGCACATTTTACACTCTAAACAAAACTGCAAATTGAACACTTTACACTTGAAAAAACAACTGTAAATAGAACATTTTAAACTTTTATAAAACTTAAAATAGAACATTTTAAACTTGAAATAAAACTGTAAATAGAACACTTTACACTTGAAAAAAAACTTATGAATGTGACAATAAAGCAATTTACTTACTTACTTACTGACCTACTTAAATCGAATATTTTACACTTTGAAAAAACTAATAATACATAGTTTTTTCTGCAAAAAGCATAACACAAAAATTTAGCACCAAATAAAATATTAAAATAAAGTTAATATAATTAGATCTAAAAGTTACTCTGTCTTTTTGCAGTAATACTAGGATCATAGTATTTCCATGTAAAATAAGGAGTATAGATATCCGAGCCTCTCCAATAAGATGCAAAAATACTTCTCCCCAACCTTCCATCCCTCGTTACATCCATTTGCCAATTATGAGGTGGACCTGGAGCTTCGAGCGTAAAATAAACTAATTTTGGACTGGTGTCATTACTTTGAAAGTAAGTCGCATCCGAGTTTAATGAAATGTACTGTTTATGAGCCCAGTCACGATACACAAATACAGCATCAAAATTCCCAGCGACTTCCTTAATTTCTAATTCAGTAGAACTATTATGAGAATTCTTTAGTTCAGGGAAATCTGTAAAGTTGCATCTAAATTCTGGATTTTTATTTTTCTTACAATAATTCATTTCATTGTAGTTCCCCCAACCATTTCCAGTCTCAACTAAGATTTGTAGTGTCTTTATTGTTGGATGTGAGAAATATTTGTTTTGGTCGAGAACAGTGGTAGAAGAAATGTCAGATGGGGGTTTTGTTGTTTGGTAATGTTTAATTTTTAATTCGTGTAAAATGTCATTAAATGTTTTGGGCAATATTTGAAATTCAGGCTTGACAGCAAAGCCTAGTCTTTTCCCATCATGACCGGTAATTCTTGCGTCGTAGCTCTTTACCTTTTTTGTGTGATGCTTGTTTTCATTCTGGGTTCTTAAATGGATATAGTAAACACAGTATACAATATAAATGCTCAATAATACACAGACAGAAGAGCTTAGGAAGTTTCTTTGTAATTTCACCATTTCACCTAGCTACAATGGTACAATATTACGGTACGGTCACTGCTTAAGTATTTTCAAGGTAATAAATATTTTTTAAAAAACTGAGTTTAAATTAGGAAGGGTGCCAACTTTAGTTATGATGTAAAAATGAATACAAGACCAAACTGTAGTGCACATTTCCCACAATTTGTGATTTCATTTTATACTTTATATTTTTTTAAAACGCAGATTTTTATCCTTTACAGATCCTGGTTTTAAAGGAAAGTCTATTGATGTAATTGCTTAGTGACGTTGCCTCTGTTGCTATAACTCGTTGAGGTTAATGATCAATTTATCCTAATTTCAAGGAAAGTGCCTGTCATGCTCAATGTTCCGTGCCAGTTAAATGTTAAAACCAAAAAACTCATATAATTTCCGGGGTGCAAAGCAAATCAATTGTCACTCACCCAGGTTCAGCCGTTCAGCAGTAATTAGATGTACTTACCTTTGTTATCAAATAATATTTTTCTGGAGAAATGTAGCATATTTTTTCCTGTTACTGTTCGTTTCTATAATAATTAAATAGAATGCGGTTCTATCTATGCAAAACGCTTATATGGATTCAACACACACTCTGAGAATTTTAAATGCTCAAAACTTAATAACAATTAGGATTTTCCTCCAGCTGCTTAGTGCGACAAAATTTACAAGTACAAAACACATCAGTACCGCAGAAATAACAGGTGACTCAAGGAAGTAGTTGGGATGCCATTTATAAGTCAATTTCAAATATCATGCTATTTGCTTAAGGAAGCTATGCAAAATTCGTTTAAAAGTAGTTTCTTCTTGTTCAATACATAGGTATATTAAATCAGTAGCGTCATTGGTTGCACTTGTAAAAGACGACGAATTTGGGGACGATTACTCGTCCCCAAATTACTCGCACCCACATTAGTCGCATCCATATAATAGTCACTTCCTCGCAACTCGCACCCGTACATTACTTGCAAACGTCATATTCGTCTCCTTAATCTATATCTTACCTATGAAGATTGTAAATACACGATGCATATTATTATATTATATACATCATATACATAATGTTCACATAATGAATATTTGGATACTTCACGGGGGCCAATATGACTGTTGCGAGAATTGCAAGGGTGCGAGTAATGCACGAGTGCGAGTAATGCAATGGTGCGAGTGATGAACAGGTGCGAGTAATGCACGAGTGTGGGTAATGCACAGGTGCGAGTGATGAACAGGTGCGAGTAATGCACGGTTGTAAATAATACATATACGATTGCGAGTAACGCACTAGGCGAATTGCGAGGAGGTGACTATTACCTGGGTACGAATAATGTGGGGACGACTTCTATGGGTGCGACTATTACACAAACCGTCATTCCTCTTTTACAGTGTTACATTGTGCTTTAAAAGTCACCACGTACGTGCTAGGTTAAAAATATGCAAAGTCTATGGGGAGTGGATTGTAACCAAACTGTATGACCTTATAAGGTCATTGTTTCCCCAAACAGGCGCGTTTAAGTAAGCGTAAAGTACTTTGAACTATATATTTACACAACTAGAGCAGTTGTGTGGCATTAATGTTTATCGCTAGTAAAGAAGCAAAATCCCTGTCCCTGTTCTCCCTTTTGTTGGCATTGAGGTTTGACAATTTTGCCTCTTCACTAACAACATGTAAGTGCGCATACTTATACTGACTTGACATGTTTCGATTTGTGCTGCTATATGATTGTGTAACATCTGTATTTGCTGATTGAATAGTATTTAATGGTGAGATGATGTTCTACTAGTTTTGCAATTTATTTTTTGATGAACCCAATTGTCAAGTTCATTTATTTAGCAAAATGCTTGCAAATATTTGATTATTTATCACACAAATAGCTCAACCAAACCAGGGACTTGACCGGACCAGACCAAACCAGACCGGATCACAGTATTAAGGTCCAGACCGGTTCATTTGAAGCACTAATTCACAATTTTACAATCAATGCAAACGTATGTAATTGATTTGATTGATTGATTGATTGATTGATTTAGTTTTTATTCAATTGTCAAGATCATTCATCGAAATAAATCAATGATTTTCAAAATCGGACAACATAATAATAATTTATAATAATAATTTAGGCATTATTTGTATGCATAATTATTACTACTGCTATATTAATCGCTATTATTTACATAGTAGGTGACACACCATAATTGTGAATGTTGCAATATGATATTTGTTAATTTAAACAGTGTCGGTCTCATTTAAAGGGATTTCAAAATAGGAATAAAATTAGCTCTACAAAAATTGGTGAATTTGACTGTGATGTAAATACTAAACTAGAATTTAAATTTTTAACATTTCACAAGACATGTTTAACTTGCATTTAATTCTATTGTATCTCTATATTACTGTCTGCAACTCGCTTCTGTAAACTTTTTTACGCGACCTGAATTGAAATTACAATAATTATTGCAACAGCCTAGACATAGATCTGGAATCTAGACTACATTTACACAGTTGACAGTAGGCGCCAAGTAAATATTTAGACAATGCCCCGAAATTCAGCATCCGGACATTGTAATTTAATAGAAATAGAAACCTTATTTAAAAGTATAACATTTCTGCTTGAATTATCAAGCAGCAGTTAGTTATTTTATTTTGGATGTCTAAAATTAATAATTCCAAACGCGCTGCTATTCTGCCAAGTTCAAGTATATCTAGAACTAGAATCTAGGCCTGAAATGTCTTTAGGAAAAAATTCGATTTTAGCGCTTTCTACTGGGACAGCAATTGGCTTTGCTTTGTCGTACCTACTCCTGTTTAGATCAGTCATTGTGAAAATCGAGTACCGTCTCCCTCCAGACACTCTTTCCGCCCGCGAATTCACACAAGATAAATACGTTAGAACGTCTATTAATGAGGAGCAGCGCGTGCGCGTCCTTTGCTGGGTCATGACCTCTCCCAACAGTCACCAAACAAAGGCAAGATTTGTGAAGGATACGTGGGGCAAGCGCTGTGACAAACTTCTTTTCATGTCCACCCAAAACGGTAAAATTAAATATTACACTATTTGCACTGTGTCTAAAGCATTAATTTCTGAGCGCGACTGAAATTGGACGCGGGGTAAATTTTTTTAGTTTAAATATTTGGCGGGACAACCAACTTTATTATAGACAGTGATGCTACTTACGAGGTAATTTTTTAAAATAGAGTAGGATTTATTTTTGTCAACGCTATTTTTTAAAAAAAATTTGCAGACACCGATCTGGGCGCTATTGGTCTACCAAATATCCAAGAAAACCGAGAGTGGCTATGGCAGAAGACAAAAGACAGTTTTAAACATGTTTGGGAAAATCACAGAGATGAAGCTGATTGGTTTTTGAAAGCGGATGATGACACGTTCGTGATTTTGGAAAACCTTCGTTTTCTCCTTAGTCAGTATGATCGCAATGATCCTATTTATTTCGGATGTCGCTTCGAGCGTTATAAGACCTCATACATGTCAGGAGGAGCAGGTAAGACGTGTGTTGTGAGTGAAGACTCAAAATAGCACATACCTTATTTCAGCTAAAATAAAAATGCACCATCTGAAGATATAATATTCGTATATTTTGATCCTAAAAACAAATCAAAAAATGTATGTGTACTTTCAAAATCATGTGAATAGAACAATTTGAAAAAAATTGTAAATATAACAATTTGCAGTTTTCGAAAACATGCAAATGGTACAATTTTACAATTTTCGAAAACTTGTAAATAAATCAATTTGCATTTATAGAAAACAATGAAAACATGTTAATAGAACAATTTGCAATTTTAGAAAACATGTTAATAGAACAATTTGCAATTTTCGGAAACATTTTGAATAGGGGTTATACACACTATGGTGGGGTTGTAAGGCCCGGTGCACCTTAACGTCAACCCTATTTGACGTTCCTCTGTGTAAATAAGAGGATTGGATGGTCTCTTCCTAATTCGCTATGAAGACGTGTTTGATAGGTTGCTTGGTGGTGTTATTGTCGATATCTGGATACTTGGAGTTGGCTGGATGATGGAGACAACCGGGTATGATGCGGTTGGGATGAGATGTGAGGAGGTTTGGATCGGGCTCAATAGACTTGAGACCACGTTGGAGAGGCTTGAGATCAGGTTGAGCTGAAGTTGGGTCTGGGACCAGGTGCCGAGATGGGCCTGGGACCAGGTGAGTCGAGGTTGGGTCTGAGACCAGATGAGAGCTGAGACCAGGAGTTGGGTCTGGGACCAGATGAGCCGAGATGGGCCTGGGACCAGGTGAGCTGAGGTTGGGTCTGGGACCAGGTGCTGAGATGGGCCTGGGACCAGGTGAGCTTGAGGTGGGTCCAGAGCTTGAGCTCGAGATGGGACCAGAGCTTGAGCTTGAGATGGGACCAGAGCTTGAGCTTGAGATGGGACCAGAGCTTGAGCTTGAGATGGGACCAGAGCTTGAGCTTGAAATGGGACCAGAGCTTGAGCTCGAGATGGGACCAGAGCTTGATCTTGAGATAGGACCAGAGCTTGAGCTCGAGATGGGACCAGAGCGCTGAGATCAGAGACCGAGGGTGAGCTGATCTGGACGGGCGAGATACTGATCGACCTACCGACCGACCGACTGAGCTGAGTATGAGCTTGAGACTAACCGACCGAGTATGAGCTGATCTGGACGGGCTATGTGAGCTTGAGACCGACCGACCGAGTATGAGCTTGAGACCGACCGACCGAGTGAGCTTGAGACCGACCGACCGAGTGAGCTTGAGACCGACCGACCGAGTGAGCTTGAGACCGACCGACCGAGTGAGCTAATCTGGACGGGGGGATATGAGCTCGAGACCAACTGACTGAGTCTAATTCGGGTCAGACAAAGTGGTTCTAACCTGACGATACGGGTCTGAGAGGGGTCTTGACCTGGAGAAAAGGTTCTGAAAGCGGGTAAGACCAATGGACAGCGACCGAATTAGAGATGACCAACAGTGCAAGTGCTTGACTACATGCGGGTAGCACGAAAACAGAACTAGCAACCCTTAATGCGGTGTAAAATGGATGCACTGAAAACCCGAAGCGTGATGCACTTATTTTATATGTTGAATTAGATAAGATGAGACAATTAAGGTGTGGCAGCGGTTGTAACTGGAATAAAATGCCGGTTTTCATCACCCAGTGTTTATGTATTTTTGGTAGTAATTATCAATTAACTTTAATCACTAATTGAACACTTAATTACACACTTAAACTATCTAACAGATAAGTAAAGCTTCAGATTTGATACACCAAATTAAAGAAAGACGTTTGAAAATTGACTTTGAACTAATTTTGAGGAAAAGATGGAACTTGGTCAGGGCTCAGAGCGGACTCGCGGACACGTCTTATCGCTTGGATGTTTGGTGGTCGACTGGGAGCAGTGCCAAAAGGGAATGAATGCTACTGCTCCCTTTCCTTTGTTTGAGCCAATGCTGAGGCATCGGCTCCTTCTACTACTTTAAGCTCTCATACCCATACAAAAGCAGGGGTTTGAGAGCAACTTAAGTAAAAGTAGTTCAGTACTCTGGGTTTGAGAGCAACCCAGAGTGCTCGAGTGCTCGAGTGCTCTGACGTCATGGAAAATTTCTGCATGAGCTGTACAGTCACAAGTGAACACATTTAAATAGAACAATTCGCAGTTTTGAAAAACATGTGAATGAAAAAAATTGCAATTTTCGAAAGCAAGTAAATAGAAGATTTTACGCTTCCTTAAACATGTGGAGAAACGCATTGTTTTGCTATTATAAAAAAACGCAAATTAAAAATATTTTCTTTTATCTAAAATCATTTGAATAGAATAGTCGCACTATTCAAAAATAATGCAAATAAAACATCTATCAGTTTAAAAAACCATGTAAATAAGACATTTTGCCTTTTTCAAAAAACTGTTAATAGAATACAGTGTTAAAAGAGTAATACAGTGTAAAAAAACACACAGGTGGATTAATTATAAATTTTCTTGAATATTTATGTGTAAAAAATTTTTTACTTTTCCAAAACGTGCAAGTACAGCAATTCGCGCTAATTTTAAAAGACATGTGGCCTTAAATAAAATTTGTGGAACTTTTGAAAAACTCCCAAATAGAACATTTTTAATATGTTAAACGATGCCATTTAAATGACAAAAAAAATCTTTATTAAAAATATGTATATCGCTGGCAAAGAGGCAGCATGGTACAAGTCCAGTGGGATTACGTGGGACTTGTGCCATGTTGCCTCTTCGCCAGTGCCAGTGATATGGCAGTTTTTGATGAAAGTCGTATTTAACAGTCTACACAGTACATTCTGACTGAATTTAAAATTTGTTGTGCAATTATTCATGTAAATAGCCACAGTAACTTAATTCAAAATTTCTAGTTAGATAATTTAATCTATAACATTTGTCAACTACAGGATACGTTCTAAGTGCAGAGGCGCTCCGTCGCTTCGTGGAAACTGCACTTGAAGACCCAGTCCACTGTAAGCCTCGTAACAATGGGGCAGAAGATTTGGAAATGGGGAAGTGTTTAAAGAGCGTCGGGGTCGTGGCGGGTGACAGTCGGGACGAGAAGGGGATCCACCGCTTTCTCCCTCTAAGCCCCGAGTACCAACTTTTTGAAAAGAGGAACGGAACCACGTGGCTCTGGGAATATATGTACCACCCACAAGGGGTTGGCTTCGACTGCTGCTCTGACTTTGCTATTTCCTTCCACTATGTTATACCCAAACAAATGTACGCGATGGAGTATCTCATTTACCATTTAAGACCCCATGGACTCTTCCGCAGAGTTTACGAAGGAAATAATTAGTAGGGACCGCAGGGATCTTGATAGTAATAGAAAAGCAACATCCTAATTAACTAGAACAATGTATGGAAACTAAAATTCGTCAGAAGCAGAAAACTGTGCGTTTAACTTTTTACTTGTTTATAAATACATAAAAATTACATAATTATTTATATAGTCTGTAAAGATTCAGAACAAACTTTGAATTTTTGGTTAAAAGCAAATTGCGTTATCTGTAAGACAGAAAATATAATATCAAGATCGTAAAACAAGTAAATGCAAAACGTTACACTTTTTAAAAGCAATTTAATATACAAAATTTGGTAATGTTTGATTACAAGCAAATTTAATATTTTGATCCTTTTGAATTATCGTAAAAAGACCAATTTTGGCTTTCTGTTTAGTTAACGTAAATAGCACATTTCGCTTCTTTTTAATCCATGTAAACAGAACATTTTTTCCTCATTTTTAATTTACATAAACAGAACATTTGCTCCTTTTTAATTCACGTTAACAAATTATTTGTGTTAAATAACGCCGATAAACCATTTTGCTTATTTTTATCTCACGTAAATAGAACATTTTCTGCTTTTTTTTTAGTTTACGTGAATAAAAAATTTTGCTACTTTATATTTCACTTAAATAAAAAAGATTTTAATCTTTTTTAATTCAAGTAAATAGAACATTTTGCTTCTTTTGAAATCAAGTTAATAAAAAAAATTGTTGCCACTCTTTAAATTCAAGTAAACAACACCTTTTTCCCCGTTTTTTAATTTACGCAAATAGAACATTTTGCTCCTTTTTAAATACACATGAATAAAATGTATGCTTTTTTCGTAAATATTAAAATAAAATATTTCTGGAACTTTTCAAAAACATGTTAATTAAATACAAAATTTTTGCATTTAACATAAACTACTATGTATTTACCGTTTCACGTATTTCTCCCTTTTATTGTTTTATAATTATATTATGTAGATGTCGTCAATTGTTAAGAGTTACATTAATATCTTAGCAAATAATTATAGGAATGGAAAACAAAACAACGTAATGAATAATATGAAACCTAAGGTAAAAACATTTGCTTACCCTGTCAGTGTAGTAAGGGGCCATCCATATATTACGCTTTAATTCGCAGGAGGGGGGGTGGTGAGGGGGTAAGTTCACCATTTACCGTAATTTTAAAAAATTTGAAACTCTAGGAAGGGTTGGGAGGGGGTTTCCACAAAAACTTGAAACGTAATATAATAATAATAATAATTTATTCATTAGGTCGATTTAACCGAAGTTCATACAACTAGACTCAACCAGTCACTGTGGGTGAGGAAATAGGAGGCTACCGCGTTAGATCGTCTCGGTCTTTGTACCCTTTCACCTATCCCCGTCCCCTCCTCCACAGTAAAGGAGTCTCATTCCCTAGGCCCCTACAGTAATTAGTGGTCACTAAGGAGCACCGAAGGAGATTGGGTTTCAATCAACTATCCAGTGACGTTTACCGTACAACACCGAGCCGTAAACGATTAGCAGTGGCCGAGGATTAAAGCCGGGTCTGAGACTGTAAATTTCGTTACAGTCTGCGGTCCTAACCGCTCACCCTAGCACGCCTGCTTTGAAACGTAATATATGGATGGCCCCTAAATATAGAAAATGCTTAAAATTTAAACATGTACACATATTTTTGAATAATGTTATACAAAGCAAAAGCAATGAGGAAATCACCAAAATAAATAGTTTTACGCAATCTGGATAAAAGAAGGTTTGTCTGTGCATTAAATACGTTTCTAGGTGCGGGGTATGGGGTTTTCTAATAAGTTCAGATAGTATAATGTTTGCACACCCCACACATAACGACATTATTTTATAGTTTAAAATATAATAATTACAAAATTAAATTGTATACAAGAACGTTAGTAATATTCCCATTTAATACAATGACATTTACATACACCAGCGAAAATTATTTTTTAATTCAAGGATTCCTAGAATTGTGTACCTAAAACTGTGAACTGTCAACTGTTATCGTTGTTTACTGGACTGAACTGACCTGTAACGATAATCTTTGGCTTTTTTGCATGAGCAGGTTCTTAGTAGGTAGTGATACGATACATTAGGCTGGTGTGGACAAAAACTTGTTGGGCAGACTTTTTTAATCGATTCTTGGAAAAAATATGTAAATAAAGTTTTATACAAAATTATATCTAATACATTATTGATTCCTACATTGAGGACGTAAATAGTAAAAACAGAGCAAACATACTGTAAATAATTATACCACACAATATTTCGATTACGATAATTATACTGTAGAATGATGAGGGGGCATGCACAAATATTGCATTTCAAAATATGCCATTTGGTAGAGGGAGGTTGGTGTTGGTGGGGTTGTGACTTAAATTTAATGCTAATAAAATGAGTGTGATTTTATATCAACAGTCAACTAGAAGACAATCATCTCTTATTTTTCAAGAGAATAATTTGTGCACGCTTCTTCAGTTACATAGAAAAGACATGCATAGTCTCATACACAGCATTACGATAAGTAATGGGTAATTTGTAATTTGCACATCACTCCAAAGAGTTATAATTACATCACAACACTGTATCCTCCACCATCTCATTTTTCTGAATTGCTTATGTATGTATGTACGCATTTTGTCAAAAATTATTGATAAGCCAATTACATTCAAATGATCTTTATACGACTTGTAATGTGATGTGAAGAATCAAAATAACCCATTTCCAATTTATTCTAGAATTAAAATAGCTTATGTCAAAGAAAAAACTGTAAATAAGATACATGCTTACAATACGCTCAAGAGTTTCTAAAATAAGCAAATTGTTCCATTTACACGTTTTTTGAAAGTGTAAAATATTTTATTCACTTGTTTTTTGAAAATTGCAAAACTTTCTGTTCACATAGTTTTCAAAAATGAAAAATATTATATTTATACATGTTTTTTGAAAAGCGTAAAATTTCCTTTTTACATGCATGTTGAAAATAGCAAAATATTCTATTTACATATTTTTTGAAAAGTGTAAAATGTCCTATTTATATGTTTAACAAAAGTGCACAATATTCAGTTTACTTGTGTTTTGAAAATTGCAAAATATATTAATTATTTAAACGTTTTTGACAATAGTGTAAAATGTCCTATTAGCATGTTTTTCGAAAGTGTAAAATATTCAATTCACTTGTTTTTTGAAAAGTTTGAGATGTCCTATTTACATTTTTTTCATAGGTTCCAAATAATCTATACACATGCACTTTGAAAAGTGCAGAACATTCTATTTACATGTTTTTTAAAAGTGAAAATATTCAATTTATTTGTTTAAAATATTCTATTTACATTCTTGGATAAACATGTTTTAATTTTTTTTGTAGATAGTAAATTTTGTTTGGAACTAAAAAAATGTAATCGTTCTTCAAATAAAATATCTCTAAACTACATGCAAAGATAGCGTACAGTTCTTGGGATGGCTGCAGCATAACAGTTTTAATCTGGACTTTGCACAGTGGTGAATGTATGTCAGTAAGCATGAAATTATTTATTACAAATATATTAATAGTACTGTTTTACTGTTTATTCCATTGCTTCAACTATTATGCTCGCCAGTTCAAGATCAAGTCTTGGAAAGTCAGAAGAAAAAATCTACATAATAAATGAGTACGACCAACGGCCACCGAACTATTTAAATTTAAATACAAGAGTCCAGAGATTCAAGACCTACTATACAAGTGAGCGAGAGCCTAACATTTTCAATCATTGAAAAAACATTGCAGAGGTAATTTAATAACTATTATATTCAAAGAATTATTTGTATTACAGTTTGTGCAGCAGATAATTTGGGAATTTCATTAAAATTACTTGAAGGTAATTAATTTTATTTTTCTGTAATTAAGAGAAGGATTTATCTAAGTCACGTTTCCGTTTATACTAGATTACATACCAGAAAAACAGTAGGTGCAGGGTAGAGGGTCGTATTGCCCAGTGTTCAATAAATATTTTTGGAAATCGTAATAAAAAAGTAAGAACTTACAATATTGAATCAACAGCAGCTTCCATGACAAATTTAAATTTTTTAATTAAGTTTTTTCAATTAATTACACTTTTTGTTTTGAAAAATTTACTTCCTTGCTTACAGATTTATGGTCAAAATAAATATGTGGCGATTACACCTCCTTCCTTCAACGGTGTTGATTTTCATAGTAGTGTTAACGCCCAGGCCTTCTCAAGCTTCGAATGGTGTGGATAACCTTAAGCTACCCGCTCTCGGCCGAACAGCCAGTCTCGGTGATCTGTACGACGAGCGGACGGACCAATTTCGCTCATCCGTCTTCAAGGCAGACGTCCCTTCCGCCTTCACAAAACTCACAGACAAGCCCTACACCTTCACGGAAACTGCCATTACAAATACCATAGCGCAGAAGTTCAGCCTCCTCAAACTGGGCGCTTCCATTCAAGCCTCCGTTCTCTCAGGCCTATTTACTGTGAGTGGGAGCGCGAGTTATTTAAATCAAGATAAATCCAGTTCTCACGAAGTCCTAGGGAACCTCCTCCTCAAATACCAAACAGCTGTTGAGCAGCTCCACCTCTTCTACGACGGAATTAAATCCTACTACAAAACAGAGCTGCTCACGCACGAGGGCGCCACTCACATTGTCTCCTCCATCACGTGGGGTGCAAACGTGGCCGTGAGCTTCAAGGACAGCAATTCAAACAAGGATACCCAAGAGGACGTGAGCGGGAAGCTTTCTGTGGAATTTAAAAAAATCCAAGGATTTCTGGACATTGGCGCAGCTGCTGATGTGGATGCGGGGCAGTCAGGTAATAATTCAATTTCTACCTACTCAATGTCCGTTCATGGGGACGTCAAGCTTCCAAATGAGATCCCGACAAATTACCAGCAGATCAAGGAGCTCATTTCAAAAATCCCGGGCTCCATCCGGGAGACAAATGGCGGGAAGGGGGTTCCACTTGAATATACACTCACCCCAATTGCCCGGGTAAAGGAGCAGATGCAGATCGCGGAAGCAGATGCAGAAAGCCAAATCGCACATCAACTGGACGAGTCAATTTTGATTTCGTGCATCGACATTTTTGAAGAGATTTCAAAAATTCAACAAATTTTCTATGATCTTAATGTAGAGTTTGATAGTTATCCAGCATGCGTCGCCCCTAGAACGATGGACCTTTTTAAAAATTTAAAACATAATTTTACAACTTCTAAACTTCGCTTTACGGCTGCTTTCAAGGATACGCTTATCAAAGTTCGCTCTGGATCACTGACCAGCTCAGCCTTGGCAGAGTTGGCCGCTGGGGTGGGCCAGCATTTGAGTGAGAATAACATTAACTCCTTAATTTCTGTCCTTTTTGACGAAGCCAGAGTGAAAATCTATCTATGTGGGATCTTTGCGCATGCGCACAACAATCACGGCGCTCTGAGTCCCATTGAATATTTTGGATCCCACCAAAAATTTCTCAACCAGAGAATCCAAGAAAATCGATTAAAACCAGTCTACATACTTTTTCAAAAATACGATCACATTCAAATGTTCCCTGAAGATTGGAATGATAATCTAGATACTTTCCTTTACACACTTAATAGGCCCTACAATAAACTTTTTGTAGTTGACTGCGACTTCGACGATAGCTACTGTAGAAATGTATCTAAGCCAATCATTAAGCAGTTCAAGAATGGTAGGATTGCTATTGCAGACGTTAACGCAGAATTAAAAAATGCAAACTTTTTTTCAAAAGTTGGCGCGCTCAAGATTGAAGCGCTTGGGAGGTTTGCGCAGATTGGGGAACTGTATGATGCGAGAACTGACACTTTTTTGGGACCTGGGGTATCAATACTACCACATAATTATCCAGACAGTTTAGTGCGCCTCACATCTGATGTGGATAGCACCGCGCCAGAAATCAAGGATGTCTTGTCTGAGCGCTTCACAGATAAAATCCAAGCGCTGAAAATCAATTCAAAGGACCAACAGTTTTCGATTCTGGCAGGAATAGTACCATTAAAGCGCGCTGCGCAGTATTTAAAATTTGGCGTTGGTGAAGGTGACCTCGTGCGCATGCGCAGTGTGGTGAGAACCCTAGTTTTAAATGAGGAACACATTTCAAGCGTGAATGAGGCAAAGTTTGAGGAAGTAATCCAGCCGAATGTACTGGACACTGTAGAGGCTACCCACTTTGTTCTCAAACGGACACTGGGCTTTACATCTGTATTTACATTAGAAGATCGTAGCATTCCTACCACTGGTAATGCTACGGATGAAACTACCCAAGATACTGTTGATCTTTACAACCAAATGAAGACTATGATTTTAGCGAGTCAACCATCTCAAAAGCAGCAGTCTGTGTCTGCGCATGAGAAGAACTCAACAGGAAGCCTGGAGGGAAATTTCAAAATCAAAATATACTCTGACACCCAGCGGGAAAATTCTGAACCAATCAATTTTGAAACTAGCGAAGAATTCCTTAATTATTTAAATAACCAATTCTACCCACAGCAAATTACTCAAAATGGCGGGAAAGGACAACCAGTCTCCTACGAACTGTACCCTATTCAAAACTTAGCAAGCGAGCTTGGGATCCTAGGCCCAAAAATTTTATACAAATCCCTCTCATCCACAAATGAAGATCCTGCAGCCTATTCAAACCTACTGGAGCAAGTGCAAACCGCGAAAATTCAAATTCAAAAAGTGGCGGAAGAAATGAAGCGACATCCAGACTGCACAAAAGATACGGACCAATCAGATTTAGCAGAGATCCAACTTCATTTTGAAAATACGATGGGTAAATTTGCAAGTAATGTTAGCGACATTGTAAGCAAAATTAAAACGGGGGAACTTGAGCTTGAATCCCTACCAAATTTTCGAACAGAATACGAAAACCGTAATTATTTTGGACATGGCTCGCAGTACAAGAACCTGGAGCGGCTGTCACTTTACATGGGGAAGTTAAGCATGGTAAAGCGCCTTCAGAATTCAAATTCGGGAATTACTTACATAGGGCGGGAAAATGGGGCTGTTTCTTTTAATAAGATTTTCGAAAATGAAGATCCTTCTCAAACTTATGTTCTATTCTACAAGCCTGAGTGGACCTCTGGGACGGAGGGGGATACTTGGCGCCGGTGGAGCTATTTTTTCTTTGGCGCGAGCGGCGCGGCAGGCTCTGGCGCGCGGCGCTTTATTGTGGATTGCAAATTTGGTCATACTTCCTGTAATGGTGTTAATCACCCTGCAATTTATAAGACTAGCCGCGGCCGCCTTGTCCCATACAACAGCACTAACTCTGGGGACGATACAAGTAGCGACGATATTTTCAGCGATCGGCCCGGAAAATCTATTAATGGTAATTAATACTAAAACATATGTAAATACATTATTTTCTATTTTTATTAAAGTTTTATTAATTCAAGTAATTGTAAAGATGTATGGAAAAATTACATTTACTTACACGGATTTCAAATGAATTTTATTTTCTAACAACTTTTTATTTAGAAACACTTCAAACTGCTATTACGAAAGTTACAGATCAAATCCGAGATCTACGACACAATTATGGTACGTAAAAAAGTTCCAATTACCTACGTACAATTTTTACTGAAAACAAAATAAAAGTAATACAATTAAAATTTTTGCACGTTTTAATTTGAAATCAATTTTAACGTTAATTGTACCCTATTGCTTTATTTTACAATTTTTAGTCAGTCTACGTGACATTGTTAATAATATCAGCAGCATTTCTCACACCCACAGAAATTCAATATGTAAGTAACAATAATAATTATTGTAGAAATTCATCAAATTTGAAAACGGTGAATTTTAGCTGAATTTTATATAATACTATATTAATTATTTTGTTAAAAAAAAGAATATTCCAATTTTTTTATGCAGGCAGTTTACAGAACCGAGGGGAAAACTGTGGTCTTGGAAACATCCGCCCGTCTGATATAAAGCCTCTGAGTAATATTTTTTTTCAATGTTTGTGTGTCACACTGTATTTACGCACCGTACGAATAATGTTACTAATCTAAGGGATGGTCCATAAATGATGTTATTTAAATTATCACTCTTATTTGGCCCACCCACCCCAATGTCAATGTCAATATTTACTATCATGGAAACGAGTATCTTTAGAATGGGATGTCATCAAAAACGTACTTAACTCACCCACCCAACCACCCACCGACCCAATCAATGAAATTAGTTATAGATGAACCCTAATGTATTTATTATTATGACTTGATGGTTTATTTAGCCTGTGGAGGAATGATCCCAATGCAAAGAACGGGGACCTCTGTCGTTTACAGCTACAAGGTAGATTCCGCCTACAGCAACAATGAAAATTGCCTCTGGACGCTCGAAAACCACGACAGTCACTTTTACCGGAAGAAACAACAGCTCCGAATTACGCTAGTGAGTCATGGCTTTTCTGAGTCTGCGGATGGGCTGACGGCACTCAAGTTTAATCGCGGGAGCGGCACTGAACTGACTCCTGAGAGTTTTCAGTACGTAAATTTTTGACAATGATTTTTTACAATTTTAAAAATAACCAAACTGTATATGGTTACCATATATCTTTTGTGATGCGTCGGAATCGGAACAGGCCATGTCCAATTTAAACTGAAATTAAAATAAAGTGTGCCAGAAGGCATCAGCATAATATGATATGGCATCAGTAAAGGACAAATCTGTTTTCTTTTAATTTTTCCTAAAATCAAATCCGAGTCGTTCTATGGATATTCTTAGAGATGAAAACGGGTTTGTTTTTTTCTATAATTGGAAGTGGGCGGATTTGCATTTTTTTAGCGAAGGGTGGAAGGAATCAGATTTGATCCTTTACCGACAAGATGCTTAATATGTTAATTACGATGCTTCATAAAATGAGAAAATTTTCTATTTAAATACCTGCTTTTAAAAATTTGCTTTTAAAAAGGGTCAAAATTTTTCATTTGCATGTTTTTCAAAAGTGCAAAATTTATCATTAACTAGTTTTTAAAAAAGTACAAAATGCTCTTTTTAGCAGTTTCGAAAAGTGAAAGTCTTTTATTACCGATTTTTTGAAAAGTACAAAATGTTCTTTTTGAGTGTTTTCGAAAAGTAAAAAAGTCTTTTATTACCAGTTCTTTGAAAGGTACAAAATGTTCTTTTTGAGTGTTTTTGGAAATTGCAAAAATTTGTACTTTACAGTTTTTAGAAAAGTGCAAAATGTTCTATTTGATTGTTTTTAGGGAGTGCAGAAATGTGTACTTCACAGTGTTTTAACAAGTACAAATTTTCTTTGTATTAGTTTTTTGAAAAGTACAAAATTTTGTATTTAAGTGTTTTGAAAAGTGCAGAAATCGGCACTTCACAGTATTTTGAAGAGTACAAAATTTTCTATTTAGCAATTTCTGAAAAACACACAACTCTTTTCACTAGTTTTACAAAAAGGTGCAAACTGTCTTCTTTAAAATTTTCAAAAAGTACATATATCACTATTTATCAGTTTTACAAAAGAAAAAAATTATCTATTTAATTGTTTTTTTGACAGTACAAAATTGTTTAAAACATTTTTGAAAAGAACAAAAATCTCTATTTACCTGCTCATAGGCTCATGAAAATCTATTCTTTTTCGTAATTAGTGCTTTTTGATTTTATATTTAAATTAATATGCGCCATTATGTCTTAACTAGAGACT
The DNA here is from genome assembly GCA_949802685.1 of Dicyrtomina minuta. Classification (NCBI taxonomy): domain Eukaryota; kingdom Metazoa; phylum Arthropoda; class Collembola; order Symphypleona; family Dicyrtomidae; genus Dicyrtomina; species Dicyrtomina minuta. Next base: position 87,716,213 of record OX461808.1, on the reverse strand, counting down.
TGTGTACCTCTACATATTAGGTGCACTGCAACATTTCACCACAAAATTAAAGAATGCTTCCTATTACAACAACAATGCTATTTTCGTTTTATAAAAATTACTAGTTACCTACCTACTTATTTTACAATGTATTTTTTTTACACGCCAAATATTTATGCATATCAAGTCGCCTTACGTTTTTAAACGCCTTATAAAAACTAATATACTTTTCAGACAATAAATCGTCAAAAATAATTATTAAAGCCACAGTTGAAAAATGTATAAATTCACAATTTAAAAATAAATAATCGAAATTTCCATCTCTGTAGACAGGGAACCCCTCACACATACCACGAAGATGCCCTCTTCCTCAGTTTCACATCGGACGGTTCGGGAACTGGCACAGGCTTTCTAATTCGGATTGACGTCCTCACCACAGAGGACAATGCCAATTCTACACATGGGACTGGGGTCCACCGCACCAGCTCCTCTGACAGTGTCACCTTTGGAGCTTACAAGGACAATGACCTCATCACAGTCGTGGTCAATCCTGTCCCATCCCGTCATCTCACGTTCAGAGTGGATAACACCAACACCGAAGAATCGGAGAGTTGTCACTATGACCGACTTATTATTTGGACCATTGGGCGTCTTGGAAGTCTCGAGCAGAAAGATATGTACGTTTTTCACCTACCTACAGTACAGTGATTTTCATAAAGTTATAATATCCTATGTACCTAATAAATTTATTTTAAGTTAAAAAAAAATGTCCATTTATTTTAATTGCAGGTTATGTGGAGTTCACTCCTCGTCACCCGTTTCCTTCTCCACCAACGAACCGATTTTGACTCTGTTCACATCGGACGGCTCAACGACGGGCAATGGATTTAAAATTTCGTGGCAGTGATGCTAATTTATTGTGATTAAATTTAGTACACATTTAAAAAAAAATTAAATGCAGTTTTCTCTAGAGCTAAAATTTATGTGGTCAATTTCCTTCAGTTTCACCTAAATTTAATTACCTGATTTGTATTTAAATAATTTTTAAATTGAAGAAATATAATAAAAAAAAAAAAAAAAATGTCATGTACTATATTGAAGATATAGGCTGATAGTATATTTTCTAATATATTGTAAATAGTAGGTATGAATAACTCACTGTACTTTTGAAACTCGAATATGTAAACAAAATGAAATATTTTTTGGCGCAGCCTTTTGGCTTATTTATTAACGCCAAGCGCTCTTTACTGAGATTTGTAGGCTGAAAATACAAAAACCCTAATTTCAACAAGTTCATTCGTTTTAGCAGTCCGAAATGTTGCTATTTTGAAAGAGTTAACAATTTTTGATTTACATTTTTCTGAAATGTTTGGAATGTTCTATTTAAATTTTTTTGAAAGTCTAAAATTTTGAATATTACAATTTTTTTAAAACACCAGAATGTTGTGTTTACATTTTTTTTATACACATTAACACAATGATTCTAGTGACCGTGACAAGTCCTCAAGGTCAAACCCGCCAATATCAAACAAATTAATCAATGTCACTATAGCAGCCAATTTTGTGTGTTGTCTCAAGCTTCGCCTCCTTGCGACTGATTTAAACACTTCCAAATTCCTCCCGCTTCTCAACACGCATTCCACATGACTGAAAAAAAATAGTTTTATTTTTGCAGTTGTATTAAAAATCTAAAATAAAATTACAACGGTTTTTGGCCGTTGTATAGTAGCCTATTATAATGTTTGTATTATTTTTATTTCGTCACAATATTAAATCCTACAGAATGTGTAGTTAATATTTTGTTCGCAATAGCAAATAGTAGCGGTATTCATGATTCCACTTTATCAATTTTTGGCGTTATATCACTTTCGCACTATAGTGTCACAAAGCAAGAGCGATATATCGCGATATAGCGACTATCATTTGTCGCCGTGGAAACGGCAACTTGACTACATTCAATGTTTCAAACAAATAAATTTGAATTACGGTCAAAATTTAAAAACAATAATAATTGCTTTTTGTTCAATGTTATTTATGCATAATTTGTTAACAATAGCAACAAAACCACCACGAACGTTATAACACATTAAAGGCTGGGGTGTTCAAAATTCTAGACGACTTTTGCGTTATAGTGCGAAACTATTTAACGCCAAAAATTGATAAAGTGGAATCATGAATACCGCTAGTAATTAGACTGGACCGACTCATCATTTTAATCATTGGGCGTCTTGGAAGTTTTCAACAGTGAGGAATGGACGTGTAATTATTTTACAGTTTTATTTATTGCGCTATACTATTTAAGGAATGGTCCATAAATGATGCCATATAAATTATTTCCATTGTTTTGCCCAAAAATTTACTCCCATTCCCATGCCATCCATTTAAGATTACGCTAATAAACGGCTAGCATTAAAATATTATGCAATAAATACTCGAATGAACCTGTACCCATCCTATCAATGACATCATTTATGGACGATCCCTAGAAAGTTTGCAAATTTTTTTGCATTATTGTTTTAATAAGGGTCGTTCATAAATAATGTCATTAAAAATGTAGGTGGGTGAATTCGGGATTGCATAACACCCCATAAAAAAGATACCCATTTATGCAATAGTCAAGCTAATGACATGCAGATCATATTGCCGTAAGCAATGGGATATTTTGACTACATCATTTATGAACTACCCACAATCCTCTGTTTTTTTTTAGATTTTTCGTTATTTCCAACAAAAATGTCAAAAATGAAATCAATTAAAAGCATGTAGTTACTTGTATCAGTATCGCCTGGCCATATGGATCTCTTCGACATTTCATGGGGAATTCTACAGGGTTAATCTGCACTGTAATTACGTAAAAGATTAAATTATTTGTATCATCCTTAACTACATAGACATATTACATAATAATCATTACGATAATATTTCTACAATTTTCCCTATTTCTGGCTTAGATTCAATGCAATTATCACAAAGTTAGCACAGGGGAATCGCCATGCCATTTGCAGACAAAAACAAACCAATTATTGGCAACTGGGAAATATCCGCTGTTTTAGAAGGAAAACGGGCTGCTTTTCGACTAAGGTCGCATTTTCACTTGTCTTGAAAGTGTTAAGAAAGCGTGCACAAATGATGTCATTGAGACCAAATTATAACACCCCAGTCCCCAGTACCAGTACCAGTACCAGATTAACCATTTCTCAAATGGCGATCTCTAAGATGGAATTCTATCAGTATCCTACAAGTAGACCCACTGACCCTACCCTTGACGTTATTTGTGTACGATATATAGTTAAACTATTTCATCAAAAAAATAGGCGGAATTCCTCTTTCGATTTTTATGTCTGATGGACTTGCAAAAACATTGGGGAAAAAATGGCACGAGGCTTTTGGACTTACCTATGCATTTTTAGACGTCACTGCCTCATCTGTTTAGCACTGTCTGCGATTTTGTTTTTGTTACGATTTAATTACGAGAACCTTTTCGTTGCTCCCAAAATCCCGCATGCTTTTTAGCCGAGCTGCTACACACAGAATAGAGACACGGGCCATTGGAAATTATGCGTAAAGAACTCTGTGGATTTCCCATCAGTGTCAATAGTCAACAGTCAACGGGGTGAGTTTGTAGTAACAAAAAAAATGTGTTGTTTTTGTTGTTTTCTGTGCACAGTAGAACATGCGAACTTAATAGTATGTAAGGCATTGTAAAAGGTGAGTACGTTGTACTTGATCCCTAATGCGTTTTAGATTGGGCTTTTGGACGAGAATGAGCGGCCGCTGACGTAAAGTGCAAAACCAAAACCAGTGCATGCAGTAAAGTGACTATATCACTATAGTGACATAGGTGGGGGGCCGTCCATAATTAACGTCATGCGTATGCTCAGTGGGTCTACTTATAGCGACTAGTGACGTCTAAGGGTGAAGGTCACCATTTACGCAGTGGTGGAGCTGACGACAGTAGTGTCAAAAATAGATTTTGCATTGACGTCATTTATGAACGATCCTTAGTGTATAAAACAGTGTCCAGTAATCATAGTAGGAAAGTCTGCTTCTATTTTAGCTGGGTTTTTTGACGCCACGTGTCCCAGTTTGGGGTTTTCTGGTCGACCTGCACAAAAACAAAAATATTTTTGTGCATTCTTCAGTTCCATAAATCCATAGCAATTAATCATGTACCTACGAAAGCACAAGTTTAACGAAGGGCAGACAGAGACGGATCGCGGATGAGTGGGAAGCTGGCAGAATTTTATTAAAGAAGTATATATAAGGAGGCAGGAAGCTTACAGCGTCAGTTTAATCTGTACTTGATCTAGTAAGCGATCTTTGGTCCTCCGATCTTGCCTACTGGCTCTCTTACCGATACAGTCGTACTAGTGCAAAAAACGATACATTAAAGTTACACTTGAGATAGAATTTTTTGGACCTTCTTAACTTCAATTTTGTACATGCTACAGGATTAAAAGTACAGTCAGAGTTTTTTTATTTGCAAATTGCAAAAGCCGCTAAAGGAAAAGAATTCATTGAGTGGAATATTTACAAAAGTAATTAAAAGCAGCAATTATATGCAGTAGGCAAAAAATAGCAAAATAAATTCATATAAACATTAACACTGAATTCACTATAGAAGCAGTTGAAGTTGAAGTTCGGCAAGTGACTGACGATCAAGTGAGTGAGTTCTCCGGCTACGGCTACGCTCTAAGCTAGCACTGCATCTCTCCTAAATAAAAGACGTAACACATTAAACATAAGAGAACTTACGTAATTTAATTTATACATTCCATTAAGAGATACACATAAACAGAAAAAAAAATATGCCTGAACTCCAAACAGACAAGTTGTTTGCGTCAGCAGTGGAGACGACCAAACCTGAAGTTGGACATATCAATGGTGAGTTTTTGATTTTATTTTCTATATACCAATACCAATATAGCTATAGTATAGCATTTGTGATACTTGTATATAGAGTCATAGCGATACTGGGAATGGGAGATTGTGTATGTGTCTGTGCTAGAAACGCATAGGAGTAGATTGCAGCTGTAAAAATCAATGTTAAGTGTGCAGAGCAATTTACTTTTATTTTTATGATAATTATATAGTACGTACGTAACAATTTAGCCTTTAAATGAGGAGGGATCGTCAATAAATAATGTCATTCATAACATAACACTTTACTAATGCACCCACTAACTCTAACAAAGTCAAATGACAGTTTTTCATAACATTATCTTATATGGAATGGTTTCTATGACCGCACCCGCCTAGAAGATGACATCAGTTATGGACGATCCCTTGGAATTGTAGTTTAAATCATTATTATTAATGTATTACAACTGTGCAGAAAATCAACAAGTTTTTTGTGGTTTATTTCACAATTTTTATTCTATTTGACACCAAACACATCATTTGTGATTATATTTCACTTTAAATTACATTCTAATTTTGCAAAAATAAAATATGTACTTATGTAAGAGTAACATTTTTTTCGAATTTCGAAGCAACGAGATATTTATAAAATTGTAGCCCATTTTTTCGCGCAATTCTTAAAAAGAACTTTATCAAGACAAAATTTAATTTCATAAACCTTTTACAGAAAATTTGCATTTTATCAAAACAGACATTTTCAATTTTCGAAAATATGTCATTTTGCATTATTAAATTTTACTAACAAACAACGTAAGATAGATGCGCAAAATTTTAATGACGAGTTTTTCGGAACTTGCAAAATTTTTCTTAATTTTTGTTTATTTAAATGTTTTTGAAACTTGCAAAATGTTTTATTTACATTTTTTAAAACATGCAGAATGTTTGATTCACATGTTTTTGAAACATGCAGAATTTTTTATTTACACGTTGTTGAAACTTGCAAAATGTTTTATTTATACGTTTATGAAACATGCAAAATGTTTTATTTACATGTTTTTGAAAGTTGCAAAATGTCCTATTTACATGTTTTTGAAAGTTGCAAAATGCTCGATTTAATTACATGTTTTTGAAACATGCAAAATGTTGTATTTACATTTTTTTGAAACATGCAAAATGTTCTAATTACATGTTTTAGAAAAGTGCAAAGTGTTCCATTTACATAGTTTTAAAACTTGCAAAATAGTCTATTTACAACTATTTTAAAACTTACAAAAAATTCTTTATTTATGTACAGGTAAAATCCCCGCCTGGTTACAGGGAACGTACATGCGTGTTGGCCCTGGAAAATTTGATCTTGACCCCAACTTCACAATGAACCACTGGTTCGATGGCTTCTCCATCCTGTCAAAATTTACAATCTCACCAGAAACCGAAACAGTAGAATTCGAAAAGAAATATCTTCAATCTGACGCTTACAAAAAAGCAGTAGCAGCTTCCCGCCCCGTCCTCACCGAGTATGGAACCCGGGCGTACACTGACCCGCATAAAAGCCTCCTCTCCAGAATAATGTCCTGCTGCCTCCCTATGGAACTCACGGATAATGCCGCTATTAACCTATTTAAATTAGGCAGTGACACTTTTGCCACGGGTGAAACTTGCTTCATTAGAAAAATCCACCCAGAAAACTTGAGCACTGGAGAGAAATTCGATTCTAATAAATGCTTCGGCCTAAACGTGGCCTGTGCCCATCCTATCACTGATTCTAATGGAGATACGTACACACTGGGTTCGTCCGTTTTAACAGGGCTTAAATATAACATTGTTAAAATCCCCAAAAGTAGCAGTGGAGGACGCAGTGCAAAGGATCTCATGAAAAAATCGAAAATCATCGCATCTATTAATTCATCTTGGTCTGGGGTAATGAGTTACAATCACAGTTTTGGACTGAGTAAGAATTGGATTGTTTTTATTGAGCAGCCGTATGTAATGAATATTGGGAAGGCAGCTCTGAGTTACCTTAAGGGGGGTCATACATTTTCGGATTGGCTCGAGTGGCGGGGTGACACTTGCACTAATCGGTTTTGGCTCGTTGAAAAAGAGAGCGGGAAGGTGATCAAAGTGGATTTTAAAGCGAAGGTCCCTTTCTTTTTTCTTCACATTATCAACGTCTATGAAGATAATGGACAGGTAAATTTCTTTTAATTACAGTTTTCACTTTTTATTAAATATCGTTTGGTATAGTTCAGTGTCTAAATTTTGATACGACAGAATTTTAAGTGAATTATTGCCAATTTTAAATTCCGTATTTTTTCAAGTTTCAAAATTCTCTATTTTCGAAATTTTAAACACATCTCTTACTAATTATTGAAATTAGAGCGTTTAAAAAAAATTAAATCTGAAAATTAGGTATGTATTTGAGATATTTGTAAATGATGTAAATAGAACAAATTTCACAGTGAAAAAGGTTCTACTTTCTACAGGTTAATAAGGAACTTGTAAAATGTTCTAACATCTAAAATTTCATGAATTTAAAACTTGCAAAAATATTTATTGCAAATTTTTTTAAATATGCAAAACTGATTTTATTCAACTTTTCGAAATATGCAAAATAGATATAAATTGCACTTTTTGAAATATGCAAACGGAATTTTATTTTACTTTTTGAAATACAAAAAAATGGATTTTGTTAAACTTTCATGAAAGAAGTTTAAACTTGAAACGAAGAAAAAAATTACAAACTTTTGTATTATCCTAATATTTACCTAATTTCAAAAATTGCAAAATAGTCTGAATGCAAATTTTTAATTAGCAGAAAAAATTTGCAATTTGTTATGTATACCTAGGTTTGTATTTTTTACCTTACTAACGTATATGTATGTTGAACTATATAAATTCAAAATTAATTAACAATTTCTACTTCTTTTTTTCAGCTTGTGGTGGACCTCGCCTCCTACGAAAACTCAGACTCGTTAAAATCCATGAATCTCGCTAAGACCCGTTTAGGTGATTGTTCCCAAGACTCCCAAGCCACTGCTCACCGCTACGTCATCCCTCTCATCACAGATCTCAAAGATGTCTCAGAAAATGTTGATCTCGTCGCAGTGAAAAGTAGTGCGACAGCTACAAGACAAGGAAATTCCATCATCCTTACCCCAGAGATCCTCTCTCTACCCGGATTTGAAATGCCAGTCATTAACAAGAATTTTACTGGTAGGAAATACTCATATTTCTACGCATCAGGAGCCATGGGGGAGTCCCACTTTTCAAAATGTATCTGTAAATGTGACGTCAAGAAAACATCGTCAAGTTTACTGTGGAGAGAGAGCGAGTACACTGTTCCAGGGGAACCTATCTTCATTCCTAATCCTAACGCAGCAGGGGATGCGGAAGATGACGGAGTGATAATTAGCGCCGTCACAGATGCAAGATCTGACCATTCTGATTTTTTGTTATTTTTAGATGCTAAGACTTTTAATGAATTAGGGAGGGCGAAGTTTCGGCAACATATTCCACTTGCGCTTCATGGGTTATTTTTGAACGACAGTGAAGCCAAGTCCTAAATATTGTAACATTACTAGAATTATTTTATAGTTAAGCTTAATTATTAATTGGTTAAAACTTTGCTAAATAGTTTTAAAAATAATTTATGCCGCCAATAATTTTACCTATTCAAATATTTTATGTAATTAGTTTTAACTAGTGTTATGCGAATGGTATGCGAAACTATTATTATTTTTAGTATTAATTTTATAATGCAATCTTACGTGGGTGGAAAATTGTTAATAAATCAAAGAATTGAATTTGTGAAAAAGGCGCTGTCTGGCTGTCTTACTATTCCGGCATCCTTACATACAGTTTGCAGCATGCTTTAAGGGGACGTTCACAAATGACGTCATGGGTATAGTAGGGTTAATGGGTTACTGTTGATACTGATGACATCCTGTGATAAAGTTGAAGCCATTTACGTAATGCTTAATCTGATGAAAAGGGTACTAATCGTAAGAATAGGAAAATTTTGATCACATCATTTATGGATAATCCCTTAATAAAGGGAAACTGCATTATTTAGAATTATTTTTACTTCCTTAATAGTAAAATTACGTGACGGTGACGTTTTAGACAGCGGAGCATTATTTTTGGAGATTCGTAATCTTGTACTCTGCATGTAATTAGTGGTAATTATGTACGCTGTGAATAAAAGGGAGAGTTCCCCTAATTTTCAGTCGTTGTCGCAAGATTAAAAAATGTCAAGCGTCAACATTTAAAAACAAATATTTGCATAAGGAATGAGAAATTATTATCATTCTATATTTAAGTTATCAATTACTTAAATCTTTTTTCTTTTAGTAGGGTGGTTGCATATGTAGTATGTAAAAAATTAAGCAGTGTTTTTAAGGATCGGTTTAAATTATTTCAAGTTCAAACTTTATATATGTACCTGTAGCATACAAAATTGAACGTGTATTTTACCATTTATTATGAATAGGCATTGTGTTGGTTTTTGCATTTATTTAAAGGTATTAGTGTATGAGACATGTAAAAAGAAACCTGTGTAATTTTTAGAAAAATCTGAAATGGTATTCAAATGAGCTGTCATAAAAAACTGTAATCAGAATAATAAAAAAAATGTTGTTCACACGTTCTTGACTTCTTACATAGTTTTTAAAAGGTACGAAATTTTCTCATCCTGAATTTTGAAAAGGAACAAAATTTTCTGTTTACGAGTATTTAGAAGATGCAAAATGTTTTATTTACGAGTTTTTGAAAGGTACAAAATTTTTATTTACGTGTTTCTGGAGAAATATAAAATTCTTATAACCGTATGCTTGAGAAATGTGCAGACTGTATTGTTTACGTGTTTTTGAAAGGTGCAAAATTTTTAGGTTTCGAGTTTTATAAAGGTGCAAAAATGGTCTATTCAAGAATTTTTGAAAAATGCGAAATTTTGATTTACGAGAAAGGTGCTATGTTTTCTATTTACGAGTTTTTGAAAAGTGCAAAATTATCGATTTACGAATTTTTGAACGATGCAAAAGTTTTTACCGACAACTATTTTTAAAATTTACTATGTTGCATTACTAATTTTTCAAAAAAAGTGAATTGCTGTATAAAAAAGGTCTTAAAATGTGAAAAATGTTCAAACAACAATAATTACAAAGTAATAGTACATAATATCACTGGGATGTACATACTATAAAAAGTGCATTAAACTTTATTGGAATTCAGAAATCATGTATTTCTAAAAATCATGCGATACAAAGAAACAGGGACAAAGTCATTGTCTCCACCAAATTCTGGAGGTAGCTGATCTTTTGGAATAGCTTCTAAAAGCGCTGCTTCCCACAATTTCTGATCAGTCCCAAAATATCGTGTTGTGTTTGCATTTCGGGGTTTGTGAGCTCCCAGTGATTCCAGTATCATCCGCGTTACTGGGGAAACTTTATTAAAAAAAGTCAAATAATAATTACAACGATTATTATTGTAATTTCTATTAATTATTAGCTGATGCAAAAGTTATTAGTTTTTAAAAATAAAAAGTAACGCTTTCGCACTACTTCAGAGCACTTAAAAAATAAAGTGAATTGAAATTGTAACGTACTATTAATGTGAAAGGCCATTTCCATTTTAGATAAAACATCGTCTTCAAAACTGTTGCTTATTAATGCTTGTAACGCTATCATTACTATAAAAGGTATAAGAAAAATTTTCATAACCACAGAAAATCATTACAAAAGTATTGCTATACATAATACAATTATTAATTAGTACAAAATTGTTAGGCAAAATTGTTTTGCCAAAAAATTATGTTTTGACCCTATTTTGGTGTAAAAATTGTAAATAACTCAATATACACCCTAGCATTTTAGAATCAAAATTAAAATCAACCCAATATTTGACCCAACAATTTTTAGTGGAAAATGAAAACACTTTAATTGACCAAAGATTTTGAATTCAAAATTGGAAATTACCTTATAATTGAAATAATATTTTTCAGTCAAAATTTAAAAAATCCTCTATAGTTTAGCTAAAATTTGTGGGTGAAAACTAAAAAAAACCTAAAATTGATCTACAATTTGTAAGTGAAAATTTAAAAAAAACCTAAACTTGACCTAAAATTTTGGGGTCAAAATTGAAAATAATCTATCAATTAATATAAAATTTTGGGATCCAAATTAAAAATAATCCTGTATTTGACTTTACATTTTTGGGTCAAAATAAAAATCACACTAAATTTGACTAAATATTTTAGGATCAAAAATAAAAATAACACTATATTTGACCTTAAAATAGCAGGTCAAAATTGAAAATAAATGTTTATTTAATAAAAAAGTTTAGAGTCAAAATTGAAAATAATAATTATATTAATTGATATAACATTTTGGGTCAAAATTGAAAATACCTGTTTATTTGACCTAAAATTTCGGGGTCAAGATTGAAAATATTCTATCAATTAATATAAAATTTTGGAATCGAAATAAAAAATAATCCTGTATTTGACTTTACATTTTTAGATCAAAATAAAAAATCACCCTTTATTTGACCAAATAATTTAGGATCAAAATTTTAAAAAACCCTATATTTGACCCTAAAATTGCGGGTCAATATTGAAAATAAATGTTTATTTAATAAAAAATTTTAGAGTCAAAATTGAAAATAATGTATTATTTGATATAACATTTTGGGATCGAAATTAAAAATAACCCTGTATTTGACTTTGCATTTTTGGGTCATAATAAAAATAATCCTATATTTGACCAAATATTTTAGGATGAAAAATAGTGATAACACTATATTTGACTTAACATTTAGGGTCGTGATAAAAAATAACCCTGTATTCGACCTTAAAGTTTCGGGTCAAAATTTTAAATAACTGTTTATTTGGCTTAAAATTTTGGAGTCAAAATTCAAAATACCTGTTTATTTAAACTAAACTTTTGGGGTCAAAATTGAAAATAATCTAATAATTGATATACCATTAAGGGTCGAGATTAAAAATAACCCTATATTTGACCCTAAAATTTCGGGTCAAAATTAAAAATAATTCTAAATTTGGTATCACATTTTTGGGTAAAACAAATCCTATATTTGACCCAACATTGGGGGATGAAAATTAAAAATAACCCTGTGTTTGACCTTCGACCTATCTTTTTTGGGTCAATTTTATATTCCAGAAGTTCACGTTTAGCCTACGTTAAGCTCAAAACAAAATTTCTGAACATTCAAGAATTCGTTTTTCCAAAGATAAATTTAAATTTTTTAGAAATGATCAAAAAATAACTAAGAAAGCACAAAAAAGTTTAATTTTTTTAAATACTATTTTTGTGGAAATAAATTGTTTAAAATCCTATAGAATTACATAGTAAAACTTGTCTACAAAATATTTAAAAAAATTTACTGACAATTGGGAGAGGAAAAGAGATGCAAAAAATTTCCGCTCATATCGTAGATGCCGACAAATCCTGTCACTTTCGGGAAGCCTTCCTCACGTCTTTCCTCTACACTCGCCTCCACTGCATCCAACACTTTACTTTGAAACGCCAATAAACGTCTCAAGTTACCCTTTGCCACGTGAGTTCCGAGTGCCAGAGTTTCCATATCGAATACCCACACTTGACACAGGAGCGTGGGGCAATAATTGAAATTAAAATTTAAACAATAATTAAACATAATAATTAATTAAACTGCAGGTAGACTACTAATTATTTGGTGGATAAAACTATGCAATATGTACATAATGGTTGTTGCTTTGTTTTTTATGAACAAAAAAAATTATATAGCAACCTGGTCTGTCCATTTTATCGTAGCCAGCGTGGTAAAAGGGAGAAATCCCTTTTGATTGAGAAACCTGTAAAATTTTTAATTTCAAATAAGATCAAGTTAAGATGATGTGTTATACAGAAAAAAATTGAATAAATATAATCGTATCGTATGTGAAGAACCAAAATGGCCCGTATCCAATTTTAGCTGAAAACAGTAATTATCAAGTATCTACACAAATATTCAAAAAAGTCATTTAAATACAAAATTCTGTACTTTTCAAAAACATGCAATTAGATTATTTTGCACCTTTTAAAAAACATGCAATTAGAATATTTTACATCGTTTCAAAAACATGTAAACAGAAAGTTTTTCTTTGTTAAGAAACATAAAGATAGAACATTTCACACTTTTCAAAAATTCCTAATTAACATTTTACGCATGTTTCCTATTTTATATTTATGGCATAGCTCATTTTAATTAGATATGGGTGATTTTGCTCCTTCACAGAAGATATCATCAAATAATGTTACTTTTATCAATTTTTCCGTTCCACGGTGCATTGAAGTTCTTTGCTTAGTTTCCAGCCCTTGGACGCAAATTTCTCCAAGGTTACTTGCTACAGGGCCTACGCTTCTTCTTAAATTCAAAACCTCATCGTCTTCCACTTTATTGTGTTCCTTTCCAAGCGTGGACTTAAAAGTGAATTTAATAAAAAAAATACATTAAAAATATTTTGTTATTAGCGAATAAAATTACGGGAAAAAAAATTTATTTAGGGGTTTTCCATAAATGACGTTATGCAAATATTCCTATTTCTAAAGCCCTATTACCAACATTTCCTGCCTTAATTGCTTCACTATTGCATATAAATGACTTTCTTTAACATATGGGACGTAATCAATTTCTATGTAGACACTTATTATATAACCCTATTTTTGACATCATTTATGGGTGATCCCTACAGTACTTGTATGCTAAATTACCTTTGTAGCAGCAGCGTCATGAATTTTTGTCAAAAGAAAACTAAGCAAAACTATTTTTACGAGTAGAAATAGTTTTTTCTTCATTATACACCTTTTGTTTTTAGTTTAGAGTTTAGACAAGAAGGCTTTCGCAAGTTCTAGGTGCCTATGCCTTCTATGTTTTTTCCTAAAATATGAGATAAGTTTTGAAAACTTATAACAGGAAATACACAATTAATAAGTTTAATCAAAAACAAATAATTCCAACTTGTAAACTGATACATAAAATCACAAGGCGATTATGAGTATGGAAATAAATGACTTTGCAATAACATAAAATGGGTGATAAAATGAGCATTAAAAGCTAAAAAGTTGTGGTAATCAACCGTATAATTGTTAGCTTTATTGACAAGTTTTTGAAAAATAATTACCCAACGTTTTGAATCACGTTTGTATGCAATCAATAGACAAAAAAATTATTATCTTAAAGAGAGAACAATGAAATCAATTTTTTAATTCCACAGTTTAATGTAATTGTAAATGTTCTGAATCCCAAATAAAGACTCACAGTGACCATTAGGTCTGTAAACTAGTGTAAACAATCAAAATTTAGGCTACAATCAAAAGGCGCTATATGTCATAAAACAATTTGAAACATGCGTAAAATGTTGATTAAGAGATTTAAAAAAGCGCAAAATGTTCTATTTGCATGTTTTTTTAATGTGAAAAATTTCCTACTTACACGTTTTTAAAAATTGCAAAATGTTCTATATACATGTTTTTAAAAAGTAATAAAGTTTTTATTTGCATGTTTTTCAAAAGTGCAAAATGTTATATGTACAATAATTTAAACGCTTCAAGGATCATGATGGTTTAGTTTTTTGTAGATATTGCATTTTGTTTTTTCGCTAAAAATCATATGAGTTATTTTGATTCTTTTCAGACGATATCTATTTTTACCAACATCAGATTTAAAATGAACTACAAAAAGGAAGACAAAGTAAAATGTAGCTACATTGGCAAATGTCCAATCCAATTACAAGCAGTTTTGATATGCAGAATTGCACTGTTTAAGAACGAGTAAATAAAATAATTAGCACAATAAAAAATAGATACCATCGTAAGTTGCTCCTAGAAAAGTCACCCCCACATTATTAGCGCCCAGGTATAACTCTCCCCCTGGCAATTTTCACCCGTCATATTCGCCCCCACAATCTATAGCTATCCTACGAAGGTGGTTTATTACACAAATTTATTATATTTCTTTCTATAAGTATTATGTAGCAGAATTATTATTACGTCTACGTACCATTATAAGTAGGTAGGTACTGTCCAAAGCATCCACAGAGATACTTTACCAATTAGGCCCACAGGTGAGTTGGCCGCGCATGCGCCCTCCATCTTATACCAGTGTACAAAACCAACCATTGCAGCATCTTAGCATTTCGCTATCTCCTTGTTACAACAGCCGAATTTAAATCTTCGTTTGCGGGAAATTATTTAAGGTAGGATTTTTATATAATATAGAAAATGGTTTTATGAGTTGCGGGTTTTAACCAAGGAGATAGCGAAATGCTAAGATGCTGCAATGGTTGGTTTCGTATACTGGTATAAGATGGAGGGCGCATGCGCGGCCAACTCACCTGTGGGCCTAATTGGTAAAGTATCTCTGTGGATGCTTTGGACAGTACATATCATTGGAGTCTATTAGTGCACATTACATTCGTCATGCAACACAAACGTACAGAGTGATCCATAATCCAGCGTATGTACACTCCGTACCAAAGTTTTAAAAAATTCAAATTTTTAAACTTTGCCGCCCTATAACTTTTACTGTTCTCATCCAATTTGGACGAAATCTTATGTTTTCTAATCCTTAGACATACTCTTTAAAAAAAATTTCACTATAATCGTACGAGGGTATTGAAAAACGGTGATAAACCAAAGGAATGCATTTTCGTCATCCGAAAGTCCGAAACTACAATTTGCAGCATGCTCCAAGGGGTCACCAAAAAATGTCGTGACGAGTATTGTACGGTTAATGGGTTTCTGTATATACTGATAGCATTATATGTTAAAAGTAAGCCATTTAAGCAATACCTATTAGAGGAAGGAAAGTTTACTAAAAAGGGGTGAATTTTAATGACATCATTTATGGACCATCCCTAAATATAGGATAGTTACATTACTTAGAATTACTTTTACTTCCTTAGTTGATACTAAAATTGCGTGACGGTGGAGACAACGTACCATTTAAGGGGATTCGTAATCTAGTACATATACTCAGCCGCTGTAATAATTATTTACGATGCACAAAGAAGGGAGTGGAGCCATAATAGTCAGTCGTTGTCATTGTCACAAGATTAAAAAATGTCAAGTGTCAAAATTTAAAACAAATATTTGCATGAGGAAGGAGAAATCCTTATCATTCTATTAAAGTTATCAATTACGTAAATCTCTTACAGCTAAATACAAAAACAGGAAAATTCTAAATTTGTTATAGCGAAGGAGTTGAAGTTGTAAATAGTAGATATGAATAACTCACTGGATTTTTGAATATCGAATATGTAAACAAATTGAAATATTTTTGGCGCAGCCTTTTACTTACGGTCTGGCGTTTACGGGCTATGAGGTTCGATTCCTCACTTCCTTCGTTTACTTTTAGTGTTTTTTAAAAAAATAGGATTTTCGTATCTTCAGCGTACAAATCTCAGTAGAGAGCGCTTGGCGTTAATAAATAAGCCAAAAGGCTGCGCCAAAAATATTTCAATTTGTTTACATAATATTATTCGATATTCAAAAATCCAGTGAGTTATTCATATCTACTATTTACAATATATACTCAACACTCACTGCACGCATTCATTCTTACTCAAGGAGTTGAAGTTGACCAGAGTCAGAGAGATGAACCAGTGAGATCTAAGCTTTTGGATTGCATCTGCCAAAACAATACAAAAAACTACTTACGTAATCCACTCTACATAATCTACAAGGAGATTCCTTTTTTTGCAAACATGTCTGAGCTCCAGCAAGACAAGTTTTGTGCGTCATCAGTCGGTTGGAAACGCATAGTAAGCAGCATAAACAGAGTAGTCACCCTCATGACTACGTAATTATGCAAATTATATGCATCAAAAACCATGTATGCTTCAGTGCATTGCATGACTTTCAATAATGTACATACATTTATGTTATAAAAATAAATCCCAAAAAATTTCTAGTAATTGCCAGTTTATATTAATTAAACTCTGACAATAGTCACCGCACTCATTGACTGATTGATTCTTTTTGACATAAGTAGGCCCTTCAATCGATACTTTATATTCACTTACGCAATATATGACGTAATTTAATTTTGTATTACGCTCAAGAGCATAATAAAAATAGTAAATTTACATTGTGGTTTGAAACCACTATTAACTTACGTAATACAGTTAACCTACACGGCATTTGGGCAATAAAGCCTATGACCTTCAGGGATTTCCAGCCTAAGTCAAACTTTAAAACAAATATGTGCTTAGCATTTACTTTGACAATTATCTGAATGCAATCATTGAGATGGCTAATTTTTTAATAATTTTTTCAAAACTAATAGTTGTTTCCTAATTTAAATTTTTCATAAATCTGTATGATAAAAGTAATTAATAACAAATTATTATAGGTACGTAGATACTTAATAAACATTTATATAATTAATTGACAAAACACCACATCCAAACGCATGGCAAACCAGACATGCAATTTCGTAAATTATCTGATTTTAAATTCCAGTTCACAATATAGTGAGAAACATTCTACAATAATTATTATTGACCTACATACAGTTACGGGCAGAAGTATCCGGACAACGGGGCTCACAAACTTCGACCTCGAATAGTATCAAAACTATTATATAATTATATCACCATATTTTTACACAATGTAGCCTGAAGTACTTAAATTACAAACAAATGTGTTACGGGTTGTAAAAATAATATGCGTTGTTGAAAAAAATAAATATTTAGTTTGAAAGTATCCAAAAACAGTGTGCAAAAGTATCCGGACAAAAAAAAATAAAAAAATGTTTATTACAAAATTTTTTGCTAAAAAAATACAAATTTGAAAATAAACAATATTTTACCTTAAGCTAGTACGTTTTCGGACCTTTCTATGCTTTAATCACTGCTGATAACTGCCTTGGAATTGATTTTATTAACCTACCTGTGACAGGTAGATCAATTGCGTCATAAGCCTACGTAATTTTATTTTTTAAGTCATTTTGTTTTCCTTAAATGTGGAACCTACATTCTTCAGTTTTCTTTATCTACTGTTTGCGATGTCAGGTATGGATTTCAAATACTTGAAACAATCAAAAATTACCCTAGACTGGGGGGCAATGCAAATTTTTCGTTTTAAAAAAATCGTCAAATGATTAGAAAAGTGAAAGCAAATACTTAATTGAAGCAGGGGTGCTTGGGTGAGCAGTTAGGACTGCAGACTGTAACGAAATTTACAGTCTCAGACCCGGCTTCGATCCTCGGCCACTGCTAATCGTTTACGGCTCTGTGTTGTACGGTAAACGTCACTGGATGGTTGATTGAAACCCAATCTCCTTCGGTGCTCCTTAGTGACCACTACTTACTGTAGGGGCCTAGGGAATGAGACTCCTTTACTGTGGAGGAGGGGACGGGGATAAGTGAAAGGGTACAAAGACCGAGACGATCTAACGCGGTAGCCTCCTATTTCCTCACCCACAGTGACTGGTTGAGTCTGGTTGTATAGACTTCGGTTAAATCGACCCAATGAACAAATTATTATTATTATATATTATGTTGTTGCTTCATGAGGGCAAAATATAAAATGTAGTTCTAAATTTCAAAAATTTATTCGAACTCTTTGCATCATGCTGCATAGGCAACTCATTTTTTCCAGGATTTCCCGGGTTTTTAGTTATTTCTGCGTTTTCCTGTTAAGTTTGATATTGTCAGGATATACAATTATCGAACTATACACTTTTTCTATTCTCGTCCTGTCAAGCATCGCTCCTATATAAATCACTGTGTTGTTCTTACAGATTTCCCTCTTGCATTTCCATGTTTGTCCAGTCTATACAAATATTATGCTATAATATTATCTTAGCCCAGTTGATCTTTCTAATATTTGCATTCGCAATATTTGCACAATTATTTCTTATATAAATATTGCCTTTCCAATCTCCGCTTTAGACTATAAACCTCTCCCGAATTGAGTCATTAAACCACTTTCTCCGTATGAGACCCATTGAATTTACGCGGAGATGCTGTTGTACGGTTGTGCTATGACTTTAAGCAGGGCCGGATAATGCGGCCAGCGCAGGCAGCCCCCGTTGCTTGAATTTTTAAAAAACATGTAAATGGAACATTTTGAACTTTTCAAAACAATGTAGAAAGAATATTTTGATTTTTCAATACCATGCAAATAAAAATTTTACATGGGAATTAAACATTTTTCACTTTTCTCAAAACATGTAAATAGAACATTGAGCACTTTTTTAAATCAATAGTAAAAAGAACATTTTAAACTTTTCTAAAATATGCAAATACAATATTTTGCTTTACTAAAGAAAACAATCACTAAAATCAAAATAATGTTTTGGGATATACGATTTGGGAGGAAAATGTCCTGGGGGTATAATTTCCAGGAGGAAAATGTCCTACAACCCATCAGCGTACAATACATGTTGCATTTTAATTTAAACTGTATATATATGGGGTGAGTAATTGTGACCGATATCCTAATTGTGAACACCATCATTATATGTATACCTGATATGAGTCGATGTATGGCAAGATGGAAATATGGTTTGTAAAGTTTGGCTTTCCATTTACTGATTCTGCCACTTTGAGTTTCCAATGTTTTTAACAAATACGAATTTATTCCACCGGCCACAATTAGGACACTGGCTACAACTAGGCTTTCTAACTCTAGTTCTAATTCGATCTCGAAAAATTTGTATGGCCAGATACAGGCCCCTTGTGTTAGCTTGTTTTCCATAAAAAGTGTAAGCCGGCTTAGCCGGCGAACTATCTTTTTTGCAAATAGTACCTTGGTTGAATTGCGCTGGACTTTCCTGGACCTAAATTGGTTCTAAATATGGCCAGAATAAACTTACATGTTAGTGAACATTTTTAACATATTATAATATATAATCGGATCATTACAATGACTATCTGGTTTGCATGTCGTCACAAGCCATTAGGCCAACGCTGTCAATATTCAACAAAAAATTAATATCAGGGCATTTTCGAAAGCAATTGTTTCAAAATTTTGATTTAAAGAATAAATTACATAATATCGTATTGTTCGCTTTTACTGTTAAGCTGTCAGATAGAAGGCCAATACAAAATTGTTTTACATCGTTTAAAAAATTCTAGCGGTGCATGGCTAGTTGACACGCTTCGATGTAAACAACAGTATTTCCTACAATAGTACAAGGGTCTGAGAGGTTTGATTTTGAATAGTACTCGGGTCTATTTAGCAGCATTGTATGGCAGTACATAGGTCTATTTATGAGTCTAAATAAATACATACAAGCACGTGCGTGCAACAAAACTTTCCTACTTACCTATGTATTCGTATTATAGGTATCTGCCTATACGAAAGTACCTAATGATATTATTAATACTAATGTTACATAATTTCTCTCCAATGCCAAAGCAACTACCTGCAACGGCTGCAACTACATCTATACCTATTATAGCATCTACATTATACAGCTATAGTAAATAGCTGCGGGTGGAGGTGGAGGTGGTTTAGTGCATGGCTATCATTATAGTCATACATAATGAGGTGCATATTATTTTAAAAGAGCTTATTGGAATTCGGTTTACGTGGAACCTGGAAATTACAAACTTGTTTTGCCAGTCTAGTTGAACTCAATTGACCGTCAGTAAAAAATTAAATCTGCACTTTGACAACACTTAAAATATGACTATGAAAGTAGCTACGTTAAAAAAAAATAATTACAGAAATTTAAAGTTGATTATTTTAATTAGGTTAAGACTGCAACTGCATTTAGATTTTAAGGAAACTAGTTACTTCGATAGTATTATGCAGTAAATATGGATCGAGGATGACGTATGTTTGACTCATGCGAATTGTTAGTGACGAAGCAAAACAAGCCATGTGGAACATTAAAGCTGCAATTCAAATAATTCTGTTTAAAGTAGAGTAAGACCTTGATTTCACTGTAAAAGTTAACCATTGTTAGCCTTAAGAAACACGCTTTCAGAGTTAACCATCGTTAAATCTGAAAGCGAGTTTCTTAAGGCTAACAATTGTTAACTTTTCTAGTGACATCAAGGTCTAAAAGATGCACAAGATAATTACTTGTACGTATAACTTAAATCTATAATTACAAATACTTCACTTAAATATAAATATTAACTTATTTACTTATAATGGGTATTTAAAACAATCAAAACTGATTCTTTGCATGTGTTTAGAAAACTGCAAAACGTTCAGTTTAAATGTTTAAAATTATCGATATCTTTCAATTACTTGTTTTTAGAAAAAGCAAAATGTTTTATTTAATTGTGCTTTTTAAAATGAAAAATGTTTTGTTGTAATTTTTGATTTAAATATTCCCAAAATTCTGTATTTCTAACTTTAAGAAAAAACTGAATCTGAACATTGACCATTTTTCAGCATCGCGAATTCCAAATACTTTTTTAAATGGTGCATTAAACTATAGGCTAAAATTATTTTGGGTTATTTTGGTTATTTACGCACGATGTGTGTACCATAAATAGTGCTTTATCTTCTATGGAGCGATTTTGCTGAAAATATCGTGCAAGATTTAAAACGAGGGGTTAAATTTTAAATATGGAATCAAATATGTTTCGTGAATAATTTTTTTTTACAAATTTTTAATAGTAATTCAGAAAAGTTGTGAGCTCAAAATAACTAAATATTGTACTGCTATTATATATTTGAGAAATTAAATCGTTTTTATTTATAAAAATGTAAACTTTCTAATATCACCGATTTAAACTGGTAACAGGTCTATTTTACTTACTTACAAACTAGTTACACCAATTCATCAAAATAATTATACATGTATTATTTTACCTTCTAAATAACAATAAATAATAGTCAAATTGAGTTGTTACAACTAAACAGGTACATGCAATCACTCGGTCAGCATTCGTCATTCATGCAAGAAACTTACCTAATCGAATCTATAACCCAACAAACAAAAACAACTAATACATATAATACTGAATAATGCTAAAAAAAATACCTGCATGAATTAAATTAAATAATAACTGTACCAAAACAAAAAACTAACATGGTAAATCATCGTTCTAAAAAATACGTACCGTAATGCTTCTAATAGAAACCCCCAGTCACCAGTGTCTATTGAAAATGCAAAGTTTGAGCTGCAAAAATTCGCATTGTCGCCTATGGGAAAACTCACAGTGTCTATTAGAGACCCGGCTTCTATTTGAAGCTTCACGGTAATTTGAAACTCAAATCATGTTATACATTACATAGACTGATCATCTTGTGAAGACGCAGCCTTTCCCTGATTTCCTGAGCCCTGCATATTCCACAAACGATGGTAGATCCCTTGGCGCTGAAGTAATTCTTGATGCGTCCCACTCTCTACCAATGAGCCGTTGTTGATGACCAAAATATTATCAACATTTTGAATGGATGCTAGACGATGAGCAATTGTAATTAAAGTTCTTCCTTCACTCGCAGTCTCCAGAGCGGCCTGAACAACTTGTTCACTCTCCATGTCCAAGGCTGACGTTGCCTCGTCGAGTAGAAGCACTTTTGGATTTCGTACCAGCGCACTATTTTAAATAAGGCATTACATGGAATTTAAAAAACTAACTTTTCTTTTTGGTTATACCTCCATCTTTGAATTCTGCGACGTGGTGCAGAAACTGCAGAACATGGTACGAATAATTACTAATTTAGTATTATCAGTCTCGTAAGTCTGATGGTGGATTAAAGTCATTCAAGTTTTACCGTGCTATAGCTACACGCTGCTTCTGGCCACCTGAAAGCTGAGTTCCCATCGCACCCACTCTCGTTTCATACCCCTGTTGGGAAAAGGGGAAAATATATTGTTAATGTTAGTAAATATATTAATTATTGTATTTAAAAAATAAAAAACCTTCAAAATTCAAGAACACAAAAGTCACGATTTACCGAGGGGAGTCCATTGATGAATGAATGAATATTTGCCATTCTTGCAGCATTAATAATTTCATCCATAAGGATTTCCCTTGAATTGTCTCCGTAAGCAATATTTTCAGCCAGCGTACGGTCAAAAAGAGCTGGTTCCTGTGCCACGATAGCCAATTGTGAACGCAAGGCATCTACATTCAGAGCTGCCACATCCAGCTCATCAAGTTTCTATAAAATATATATATTTTTATGAATTAGCTGGCTATAACTACTATAAATGTTCGTACATTTTTTTAAATATAATAGTAGACCTATGTATACAATATATCGTCGATGTAGAATGAAGTTTGATCATCTCCTTTTGGGGCTAAAATGAATTATGATCATCTCCATTTTGCTTTAAAATGAATTTTGATCATCTCCATTTTTCATGAAACACGGCTAATTGGATATGTTGATGATTAGTTAATGGTTTATTAACTTAAAACTAACGAGCATAAGTCGCCAAACCATTAGCGAGATTTTCCATGAGATATTTTTTTTCGAAAAGAGCGTCCAAAAAAACTTAGAATGGCTTAACAACATGGTGCGCGTAATGAGTTTCGTTCGATAAAATATTTTTTCGAAAAAACGAAAAAGGCCTTAAAATGGTTTTTTAATCCTATTTTTAATTTTTTTAAAAAGCATCTTAAGCACAATTTTTGAAAATTTTGAATAAAATACCATTTTAAAATATTCTGAATTCAAAAACAATAAAAATTTAATATTTTGAAATTTTTTATTTTTTCAACATTTTTAACGCACCTACCCTTGTTCCGTCAAAATTTTGAAAAAAATAAAAAATTTCAAAATTTTAAATTTTTATTGTTTTAGAATTCAGAATATTTTAAAACGGGTTTTTATTCAAAATTTTCAAAAATTGTGCTTAAGATGCTTTTTAAAAAAATTAAAAATAGGATTAAAAAACCATTTTAAGGCCTTTTTCGTTTTTTCGAAAAAATATTTTATCGAACGAAACTCATTACGCGCACCATGTTGTTAAGCCATTCTAAGTTTTTTTGGACGCTCTTTTCGAAAAAAAATATCTGATGGAAAATCTCGCTAATGGTTTGGCGACTTATGCTCGTAAGTACATTATGGGTCATCCATAAATGACGTCATCAAAATATCTCCATTTTAAGTCCCTATGACCCTCTTGTCATCAGATTACCCGTTGGGTAAATGGCTATCTTTAGCATGCGATACCATGAATATCCAAGTAGGCTGCTTGGCCATACTTATTACGTCATTTATGGACGACCCCTTAATTTCTTAAACTTTCAATAACTTGAAATAATTTAATTAAATTAATAAATTAGTCCATCTTTCATGAGACCAGGGATTATTTCATCAATAAATCATTATTGAAAGTTTAAAAAAATTAATGGGTCGCCCATAAATGACGTCATGGGTATGGCCAAGCAGCCTACTTGGATAATCATGGTCATGGTATTGCATGCTAAAGATAGCCATTTACCTAGGGATGTCAGCACCCAAGACCCAAGACCCAAGGATTTCCGCCAGCTTACCCAAGAGTAACCCAAGAGTGTTGGGTTGTAAAAAAATTTTAACTTACGATATTTGGGGTATTTTGTTGTTTAGTATATGTTTCAGAATGAAATACAACTTTACTTGGGCAAGAATCTTGGGGTAAGCAAGTAATTGGAGTCCTTGGGTACCCAAGACTCTTGGGGTACCCAAGACTCTTGGGGTACCCAAGTAATTTTAATCCTTGGGTACCCAAGAGTCTTGGGGTACTCAAGGATTTTTAATCTTCTTGGGTCACCCAAGTAAAACAAATGCTTGCCAAAACAAGAGTCTTGGGTGCACCCAAGGAATCAGAAACCCAAGGCTCTTGTCCAAAACCCGAGGATTCCTTGGGTTTGGTACCCAAGAGTCTTAGGTTTGGTACTTAAGAGTCTTGGGTTTGTACAAGGGTTTTGCATACTTAGGTACCCAAGTAATTTCAATACTTGGGTACCCAAGACTCTTGGGGTACCCAAGTAATTTGAATCCTTGGGTACCCAAGAGTCTTGGGTTACCCAAGGAATTTCAGTACTTGGGTGCCCAAGACTCTTGGGGTACCCAAGGAATGCAGGTCTTGGGTACCCAAGAGTCTTGGTCTTGTACAAGTAATTTTTTACCCTAAGTATTTGACATCCCTACATTTACCAAACGTGTAATCTGATGACACGAGGGTCATAGGGACCTAAAATGGGGATATTTTGATGACGTCATTTATGGGTGACCCTTAATGTACTTAGTTTTAAATTACTAAACTATTAACTATTCATTAACATATCTCATTTGGCGTATTTCATGAAAAATGGAGATGATCAAAACCAATTTTGAAGCAGAATGGAGATGATCATAATTCATTTTAGCCTTAAAAGGAGATGATCAAACTTCATTCTTCATCGACGATATATTATGCCCATGAAATACAAAGGTAATTATAAAAGTCGACATTTTAAAACTTACGACTTGGCCTGACAATGGATCATAAAATCTCAAAATGAGCTGAATACAAGTCGATTTTCCAGAGCCAGAAGGCCCAACAATAGCTACTTTCTTCCCGGGTGCAACAACTGCTGTTAATTCTCGTAGAATTTTGGTAGCTGGTCTTGTTGGATAACTAAAGGCAACTTTATTAAATGTAACACTTTCTTGGGCGTTTTTCTGAAATTATTTGAAAAAAAAAACGTGAGACAAACCGATAGTCAACTTAAATAATGCAAATAAACATTGCAGATTTTGTAAACTTTTGTTTCTGTTCTCCATACAATTTGCAATCCAACTCCAGGGGAGTTTTTAATTGCTGAGCGACGATCCAGTAGTCGAAGTAAACGGGATCCTGATATTTTGGCTTTATAAATGTAACAACACAAGACACAATATAACTATTAGTCATCTTTGAGCAACAGGCGTCACGTGCCACTCTACTTACAAGAGTTTTTTTACAGTAATAAAAATTCTAGCCAAAATCATTAAAATAATATTCTTATTATAATTATTATAGTTTATTAGGGTGCAAATCCAACAAGTAAAGTATTTACCTTTTGTATAGTTTGGAGCTAATGCTAGTGTCTGACCCACCATGATTGTACCGAAGATGAGTGATTCTGCGACCCTGTGAAAAAAAACGTTTGCCAAACAACGATTAGGCCATCTCTTTTAACAATTGCTGCAACTGAGTTTTTCTTCATGCATCAAATTTGAATGTCCAAAACACTACATTAAAAATACTAATAATTAGAAACGTTACTTGAAAATATCCTTGAATGGGATTTCTCCTTTGTCACTTAGAACAGCCCCATAGTACAAAACACCAGCATATGCATACAAAGGCAATGCTTGGGAAAATCCAAAAATAAATCCCCGCAAGTGGGATCGCCTAATAATCAACCTGGCAATGTAATAATTAAATTGTTACGTTAGCATATTTTTAAAGAGGTTAAAGTTTTGCATGTTTCGACCAAGTATTGTTCTTAGTACACAAATTTTTTCAACAGGGGGTAAATACCTAAATAATTGTATATTAGAAACACTTAAACAGTACATGATTTAAACATGAGTTAGGAGGTAACCTACTTGTGTGGAGCGTGGAGTGCCCCGTCATACATTTTGACAAACTTGCTTTCCTTGCATAAACTTGCCACAGTTCGAATATTTGCAACAGCCTGAACTGCAACCTATTTAATACATACAATTTAAAACAAAAACACAAATTATTTTAAATCCAAATTCAATTTCAGATAGACTTTGTTCCGTTCAATACATCAATATCATAAGCACAGCTCAGGCCCAAAGATAATTATACCTTTGATGAATCTTCCACTGCCTTTTTTTCTTTAATATTTTGTCCAGTCATGAGACCTCCACATAAGTACGTCATAAAACCGAGAATTGGCACAAAGGCTAATGCTACAGCACCCAACTTGGGTGAGTAGTAAATTGACAGAATAATGGCCAGTCCAATTGTTGATAGTGACTGGACCATAGAGCCTACGCGACTTCCTGTTGCCTAAATTAAAAAAGAACGTGTAACAATTTTGAGCTTCCACGATTTCAGACTACAACTATGGACAGCACACCTAACAACCTAGCTTGTAAATGCACATTAATATACTGTAAAAAATTTATAACGTTATAAATAATAAAAAATCTAAACATAACATTATAAAAAATATACACATAATTATATAAAATGATAAATTATTACCCCCTGAACACTTGCAGCATCCCCCGAGAGTCGAGCACACAAAGCACCAGTATTGTTCGATGGGTCATCATACCAACCCGGCTCCTGTTGTAACATTGCTTCGAAAGCTGCTCTTCTCAAACGCTTTGTGAGAGCTTCCCCAGCAAAGCTAAATGCAAACATTTGAAAAAACATAGAGAGCCCAGACACAAGTCCAATTCCGAGAAAATATAAAGCGTACGTATTTGCCTCGCCTTGCTGGTCAGCTTCGTCATCACCAAGAATGCCAATGAACTCGCTAAAAATAACGGCGTACGCAGGAACGACACTTCCTTGAATTATGGCACAAACAACTCCAGTTAGTATCCATTGCCATTCGGGCATGTTCATTTTTAAAAGGCGTCTCAACGGTGCTTGCTTTGCAAGCTCTTTTTCCTACGAGAATAAAATAGGAAACAAGGTATTTATTTACAATGTATTTAAAAAAATGTATTGAATCGATTCCTATTCAAGTGACATATCGTCTGTGAAGAGCCAAAATGACCCATATCCAATTTTAGCTAAAAACAATATCAACTAATTATCTACAAAAATATTAAAACATGTCTTGAAAACATTTAATTCAAATAGCATATTTTGCACTTGTTAAAAATATGTACGTAGAACATTTTGCAATTTTCAAAAACATGTAAATAGCACATTTAACAACACTTTGAAAAAACATAAAATTAGAAAATTATGTAAAAAATGTAAATGTAAATGTAATGGCTTTAACGTCATAACCACACCGCGAATTTTTCACTGATTTTCGGGGAAAGACAGCTTTTTGCTACATTACAACTCACTATAGTCGTTACTTTTGTATTTGATTTTTTTATTTCTGACATTCTGACTACTTTTTCTAGAGAAGGGAACTCTAGAAAGCCTAGAGAATGACTCTCTAGGACCTGCAACGTACATACCACCGAGCCTTGCAGGATTACCAAGCACAGGTCACCCATCCATTTCAGAATGCGCTTGGACTGTTGCTTAACCAGTAGAAATCACCCTTCTAGTTAACCGCCAGACCAACCTGTACTGGTTACCTTTTCAAAAACATGGAATTAGAACATTTTGCACGTTTTTGAGAACATAAAATTAGAACATTTTACACTTTTCAAAAACTCTTAATTAACATTTTACGCATGTTTCTCATTTTGTTTTTATGACGATGTAGTACATAACAAATACACAATATTGACTATTTAAGACTTGTTCAAAACCATTACCGAAAGCGACGAATCCTCAGACACGATGGCAGTAGTTACAATTTCTTCTTCATCTGGTATACTTTTTCTTGCTGACTCACGTCGACGACGATCAAACTCGTTCACTGCAGTCATATCAGAGTCATTTTCGTCCAAGTTCCCAGTTGAATTCATTTGAGCTGTCACAAGTTGAAAGTAAAGCCCCTTTTTCTGGAGAAGCTCTTGATGATTTCCTTTCTCAGACACTTGTCCGTCACAAAGACTGACTACGAGATCAGCTGCACGGATTGTGGACAGTCGATGAGCAACAATGAGTGTCGTTCTTCCTTTACGGGCTCTGTCCAAAGAAGTTTGGACTACAGACTCACTCTGAGTGTCCAAAGCGGAAGTGGCTTCGTCCAGTAGCAGTATCGACGGGTTTCGAACCAAAGCTCGAGCAATTGCAACACGCTGCTTCTGTCCACCTAGTCGAATAAATAATAATGTAAATTATAATGGTCATCAAGTATAATGTATGAATTACCTAGAAGAAGTATATACACTGAGGAATTTTAATTACGCGTGGGTACAAAAAAAATGAAGGTAAAAATTAACCTGAAAGTTGTGCACCACGGTCACCCACTTGAGTATTGTAGCCCTATAAAAATATTTAAATATGGCGTTCTTTATTATTTGTACTTAACTAAGTTCACACTACTAGAACAGCAACAGCGCAATTAAAACTTTCAATGCGCTACTGTTTTTGAAGTAGGTATTGTAAGACGTTATTAAGCCTCAAGTAATAAAAATTATCATTACATCAGGAAGTTTGGATATAAATTGATGTGCATTTGCTTGACGACATGCTTCCTCCATTTCCTTCTCGGTAACACCCTTCCGCCCAAAACGAATATTTTCAGCAATGGTAGCATTAAAAAGAATGGGCTCTTGACTCACTATTCCGATTTGTGATCGAAGCCATCTCAAATTTAAATTTTTGATATCAAATCCATCAACCATCACCCTCCCTTCCGTTGGATCATAGAACCTCTGAAGAAGTTGCAAGCAAGTGGATTTTCCACAGCCACTGTCAAACGAAAAAGAAATCTTAGACATTTCCCTAATTACAAATCACATTTGGAATTTTACACGTAAAGTTTTATTTGTAATTACTATTACTGGCGCTATTACATATTATAACTTACTTATGTCCTACCAAAGCAATGGTCTGCTCAGGTTCCACTGTTAAGCTAAACCCATTTAAAATCTGTAAGTTCAAAAGCCAAAATTTAAATTCAGATTCATGTGATACATATTCGCATAATATATTTGTATATTTTATATTGCATAACGGAGATTAGGATACTACACATACCTGCACTTCAGGCCTTGAAGGATAGTTAAATTTCACATTGTTGAACTTTATCTGTCCCGTTGCTCTACCCTTTGGCTTTTCTCCTGAGTCAGAGTAGCTGTCAATTTCTGGTGTTCTACGTAGCATGTAAGTACAAAAAATGATTGCAATGATATTTTTTTCTGATACTTACAAGGGAATGGCGCGACATGATACACCCAGATTTCAAGGAGACCCATTTCAAAAAATCAGGTTACATTTCAATAGCACAGATCCAAAGTAACTCGAGTGCATTTTGCGTTGTTTGGTCACAGTGACCCGCCAAAGTTCAAAAAAATTCAAATTTTGAAACTTTGCCGCCATATAACTTCTACAGTTTCCATTCGATTTTGACAAAATTTGATTTTTTGTGATCCTCAGTTTGTATTCTAAAAAGTAATAAAAAGATTTTGAAAAACTCGAAAATTTCCATTTTTCTTAAAAAAATACAAAAAAAGCATATTTTTGAGGCTTAATTTTTAACCCCGATTTTTTAAAAAATTTGAAATTTTTCGAATTTTTCAAAATCTTGTTATAACTTTTTAAAAACAGACTGAGGATTACAAAAAATCAAATTTTGTCAAAATCGGATGGAAACTGTAGAAGTTATAGGGCGGCAAAGTTTCAAAATTTGAATTTTTTTGAACTTTGGCGGGTCACTGTGACCAAACAACGCAAAATGCACTCGAGTTACTTTGGATCTGTGCTATTGAAATGTGACCTGATTTTTTGAAATGGGTCTCCTTAAAATCTGGGTGTATCATGTCGCGTCATTCCCTTGTTAGTACAGTTCCCTGCAACATTGTTGCAAATCTCCATTTGTTGACCTATATTACAGGCACCAGGGCATATGCTTGGAATTTCCTTTTTTCAAAATTTCGTAAGATTGCCGATTGTATGAATTCAACGGCGAACGGCGAACATCTTAATTCTTATTAGTCCCAAAGTATTTCATAAATTTTATTTTACTTTACAATTGTGAACGGTTAAATAACAGTTTCTGTCTATTTTCAACTTGTAATCAAATACTTAAGTACGTCAGCAAGTGTAATTTGATCAAAAATGTTTAGATTTAAAGTAACTGGTTAGTGTTTTTAGATTTAAACCGTTAAATACGGAAGGCAATATTAAGCAAGTGAATCACAAAATATTATACTATAAATGCATTACATTAAACATGTTAAAACTTAAGAACAAATATTAAACGAGCTACAATGGTTAAAGAATTAATTTGCTTTAACAAAAATATTGTAACCAAAATAATAATCAGATTTTTGTGTGGGCTAAGGCCCTTCTATGCAATAAATCAATACATACATACAAACATACATAATTACTACTGGAAAACGTAATAAATATGTTTAATGTACAAACCTGTCTATAACAGCGTAAATTTCAGCAGCTGATCCTGTTCCAACTGCAAATGCTTCAAAGTACGATACAGACTGTCCGATATTAAGTGAACCCATAAGAACATTAAAGAAGACCTATTTAGGAATTAAATAGAAACGAATTCTAACATGAGTAATGAATTAGGAAATCATTATAGTCGACAAAAACATAAACAAACAAAACTTTGCAAAAATAAATATTTATTAATTATAGCTGCACAACACTGACAGTTTGCACTCACGATAAGCATAGTTTGAGCAGTGTAGGCTGGCTCCGTCCCATCCTCACAAAATTTTTTACGTCCATCAAGAATGAGTTTAGTTCCATACCAGAAGGCCAAAGCATAACCACTATACATTATTAGCCAAATAATGCCCATCCCAAAACCAGAAACAGCTCCTCGATGTTTTCCAGCAGCCTGGGCAGTTTCTAAGCCTTTCTCATACCGCTCAACCTCTTTTCCCTGACCACTAAATGCAAATACAGTTCGAATATTTGTGATGGCCTCCTCCGCCACAGCTCCAGCCTTGGCATAGGCAGACTGCTCCGTCGCAGCTAATTTGGATTGAATCTTAGTCACGACGCCGGCCGCAATGGCGATGGCTGGTGCAGTAGACAGGACGACGAGAGTGAGAAGCCAACCGTAATAAAACGCACACCCAAGGGAGAGTAGACTTGATGACATAAAATATATACAAAGACCGGCTTTTTCCCCCGTCGCATCTTGAATTTTTATAGCATCTCTGTGAGAAACATAGAATATTACTCATTATTTTTATTCATTTCTTATTCAAGTGTATAAAAATCGCCTCATACATACATGCAATACTTACATTTTACTAAATTACTCATTATTTTATATGGAATTTAAATACGCGTACAATATTCCTTACTCTGCAATTCTGGACACAAAGTTGCGATCTTGATTCGTATCATACCATCCTACATTTTGACGGAGTAGAGCAGACAAATATTTTTGTCGAATGCGATATGTCTAGAATTAAAATCACATGTCAGATTACAGATTACACATATCGAAGGTTAAGTATCAAAACGGTTTGCTTCCATTTTTTCTAAAAGCAAATTGGTTTTCTTCCATTTTTTTGTAAAAGCAAAATGGTGTCCTTCCATTTTCAGCTGTAGACAGCCTTCACACAGGAAGGACAAGTAAGACGTATCGCACTGTTATATTGGGATGATGCGTACATGACGTCAAGCAAATTAGGGGTCGTCTACAAATGATGTCATGGAAATATCCCAATTTTAGGAACCCTAGGACACCACTTTCAGTATAAGCAGCTTAACTAGTAGGTATAACTGGCCATCTTCATCTTCTAAATAAAATGATCCATATTCTAGTATTTAACGTATTTACACTACCTGTCATGCCATTTCTGGACGATCCCTTGCCACTCTTTTAGAACTTACCCACCCTCATGTCATTACTTCAACATTACATAAACGGTTATCTTCAACATGGGCTATCCCTATATCAGTAACTGAGTATGTTACAAAATTTAATATAGAAATAGTATCGTTAGTGAAGACGCGCCAAAGTCCAATTAAATGAGTAATTGCACCAAATTATTGGTACATAGTCAATTGTGAGTGAAGGATCAAAATGACCTATATCGAATTTAGGCTATATTTCATAAAAACACGGAGCTAAAATAATTCTTAAAATGTTATCTTACGATGTGTTATTTAACATTGTAAAATGTTCTATTTACACATGTTTGAACACTCGAAATTTTCTATTTAAATATTTTAAAATAGCTGAAAATTTTCTATTTACAAATTTTTCAAAAGTGCAAATTGTTCTATTCACATATTTTTAAAAAGTGCAATCACATTACTGTTCGATTTAGTTCCTTTAGGATCATGATATATTATAATATTTTTGCACCAATTGAATTTTGTTTCTAGCTAAAAATGGATATGGGTCATTTTGGTTTCTTTACAGACCATATCCAATGCTCTAACTATCTCATTTTATTCATTTCATTCACTTTTGCAGAAAACAAGACATGATTATGTGAAAATATTGATAAATAGGTAAAGCTCTTGAGCTTTAACTGTGTAGATGCTATAGTTGACACTTTAATGTTGTGGATATCGCGTTTTGTACTTTAAAGGAGTAGAAAATGAATTTTGCACTTTTTTTAATACAGGACATTTGGCACTCTCGTGTATTGTTATATAAGTAGGTATGTTTCGTCAAGCATACCACAAAAATAGTATGCAGTGAAAAAGTGGGAAAGGTACATAGATAATTTTGATTGAAAAAAGGCGAAAAAAATCTTCTATAAATTATATAATTAATAGAGTCAGTGTGTCTTGGCAGGTATTAATAAAATCCATATTAAAGGTTAACATTTACGTAATTTTAAAGTGATAATTATGAGGATAGGTAGGTTCCAAAAGAGTAGTAAGGTATCGTCCATAAATGACATCACAGGTAGTG
The DNA here is from genome assembly GCA_949802685.1 of Dicyrtomina minuta. Taxonomy (NCBI): domain Eukaryota; kingdom Metazoa; phylum Arthropoda; class Collembola; order Symphypleona; family Dicyrtomidae; genus Dicyrtomina; species Dicyrtomina minuta. The sequence continues at coordinate 87,682,777 of OX461808.1, read as the reverse complement.
TAAATACGTTCACTTGGATATGGATAATTTCATTTTGAAGATAGAGATTCCCAGTTACGTAATAGTAAATAAGCTGATACTGAAAGTGGTGTCCTAGGGTTCCCAAAATTGGGATATTTCTATGACATCATTTGTGGACGACCCCTAATTTTCGTGACTTTATTTATGCATCATCCCAATAAAACTATGCAATACGTCTAACGGGTCTATCTTGTGTGGTTATGCCTGTATAAAGGCTCTCTTCAGCTAAAAATGGAAGGACACCATTTTGCTTTTAAGAAAAAATGGAGAGAAACCAATTTGCTTTTAGTAAAAAGTGGAAGCAAACCATTTTGCTACTTCGCCCTTGATATACTTATTACAAATTACTAATATTTGTACCACTGATAGTTAATTATAAACTATTACTGCACACTAAGCTGCAATTAGTAGTATACTTTACAAGGTAAGTACATATAATCCTAATCCACGCAATAAACTAAAGTACATAATACATTCAAATCTTACCAAATTTTCCGAAACTATATTGAAACTCATGATAAAAAAATATCCCGCAATAAGCGTTCCAGTCCCGAGCATTGTTTGATACAACGACAATTCAGCAATTTTTTCTAAAAATGTTTCACCTGGTTGTTCTACCGTTGTCATACTAACCAGCAAAAATATGAGCAAAACACATCAGAATTTCAGTATTCGCAATTCAAAGTAGTGACGCCTACTTAATAATTAGTGGGTGTAAGTGACAATGTTTTTATAAATGAAACAATCACGTTAATCCTCACCCTTCAGTAGTATTAGCTGTTTCTTTTGTTTTGCAAGGGTCTGAATTTTCCTGTACCATCGTATTTGTAATTCGTGCAAATAAAATAATCATCCCAGGCATTGTAATTCCAGATGCTGCGGCAGCCAAACAACCAATAATGACCAGAAGCTTGTCCGTTGAGGAGGCATATCGGAACTAAATTTTAATTGTATCAGCAAATTATTGTTACTTACTGGTTAGTTAGATATGTGTAGGTTAATATATTATTTACGACTATATGAAACATTGACTTGAACAGAGCAAATTAAGCATGAAGATGCCTACTTAAAGGAAATATTATTATGTATTTGAAGGAATATAAAGCTAATAAATAATGATAGGGCAAATAAATCTAGGTAGGTAGGTACTTGTGCTCACGAGTTGGGTGAAAGGCACAGTTGGAATTTGAGGCTCCGTTGGTGTTTCCTTCCTATCCTTACCATTTTTTGTGTCATCTTTTCTGCTGAAAATTAAATAAAAAACAAAAGTTTGTACTCAATTTCATGCGACAAAATAGATTGTCATTTCCATAAAAAATTAAAAATTGCAACTGTATAATGTAATATTATGCAATGAGCGTATACGCTTTAGAACTATTAATTATATTACTTACTTATTATTTGCAGAATCAGACTTGTCCTTTTCTGTTTCTTCTTTTTTACTTCCCTTTCCACCCATTGTAGGTTATGATTTTTAATTTTACATTTAATTCTATATGGAAATCGTTACTTTTAACAGCTGACAGTATAATGTCTATACTCAATCTTTAACTGAAACCAGTTACACGACGATTTGAACTTCTCTACACCAACACAACTGGCGTCCATGCTTTAAAAGTATTAGTTAGACTTTTAGCTCTTACCACCTACAATTGAGAAAAATTTATTGTTTGAAAATAATTTTGTTATAAACCTAAATCAAAATGTAATCGCAACTATCATAACCGTAAACAACATACAAGGAAGGTATTTCCAAACACAACGCCCTGACACGAATATGCTAAACCATCTGTGTAAAAAAAACCAGGCGTTTCGCGCCGGATTCGTTTACCGTGGGCTCGAAGTAGAAAAAGCATAATTAATAATTAAACAGTTTCGACAAATTTTGTCGAGTAATATATCATTTAAAAGCTCTTGAAAAATAAGCAGACCATTTGTTCTTGTTATAAGTTTTTGGCCTATAAAACACGGTTTAGGCAAAATTTAAAACTTAAAACACCGGTATCTTGAACATGTCTTGCAATAACGCTAGGCGCGATATCCGATATTTAAATTTTACTATTGATTATCTTTCGAATGATATATGGCTCGAAAAAATTAGTTCAATCGTGCCAAATCAGATAACTTGTCATTTGATCCGTCATTTGATTTATCCGTGTCCAATCCGATCTTATCTGACCTTATAATATAAAGAGATGAACTCAATGTTAATTAAAAACAGAAATAATTGAAGTTTCATTTTTTATTACTTTTCTTGACAGATGGATTTGGAAATATTAGGAATAAGAAAGTAGCAAAAAATTCATTCACCTTGACACTTTTAGTACTTGCTAATTTCATAACAAAATTTTAATTTTGGAATTACTGTTATGCTACATTTTTTGCCGAATATAATGTTGCCTAAATTAATCAATATATAATTTTTATTGTGAGCATTGAATTTATTGATAAAAAATTACTTACAAGTGAATTGCTGCTTAGTTAAATCGAAGCTATTGAAACTAAAAATTATAAGACACGCAAATGTTCAATGCATAAGTTCACAGTTCACAGCAAAAACATTAGTAAAATGACATGTACTCCTCGCACTTTATGCGTGGGCGTGAACTGCGGTGTATAAGGGACTCACACTGTATCAGAAGCTTTGTTATAATAGGAGATTTATGGTACATCAACTCTAAAAACAAAAATTTAAAAAAAAAATAATAAAATATTTGGCATAAAATGCCTAAGCTACAAACGCTTAATTTAAAAATAAAAAGAAACAGAAATGCTACACCAAATGCATTGTAAAATAATGATACAAAAAATAATAAAATTTGAAAAACAAAATAACCTTATATACAGATTTTTAAGCGTTCCTTCTGCTAGACGGCAAATTTTATTACTTTAAACTAACGCTCAAAAAAAGAATTGACATAGTACGTCACCCCAAACTTGTAGATTTTCCTTTAAACTATAATTAAACGAAGTGTTGATTTATGTAATTAATTTTGTCCTCATCGCACAGAAGATGCGCAACTCAATCTCTTCACTGCAGACCAAGCCACAAGACGGAGGTGCGGATTAAAACACAGACAGGGTACAACTTTTGCAAAAATAAAAAAAAAACAAAATTAAAATTAAAAATCGAATTTTTCAATAGGAGTTCTTCTTCTCAGAACTTTTGGAGTGAAATGATGAGCTAAAGATCTCATGTCAAGGCTTTTATAGGTAAATGTGACATGTATTGTAGACAGTGGAGGCAGCAGGCGAAAAAAATAATAAGTTAATCGTATTAAGCATTGAAATAAGACAAACATCGTCTTGTTTATTATTGTAGTAGAAGGGGTCGACGTCCATGTAAAGTTCTACATGTGTTTGCATGAATAGGAATGAAAATTCATTCAGAAAAAGAAATTAAATCAAACCGGTTTAAAAAGTGTTGAACTCCAAACTTAATGAATCCTAGGAACTGCGCTCAATGTCATCAAGGCAAAGCATCACTTGCATTGGAAAGCACAGCTACGTAGATGTAAGTTACTATGATGGTGAGTAAGTTAGAATACAAATAATTATTTATTAATCCTACAAGAAAAAAGTTTGTGCTAGGACAACTGTTTGTGGCAGCTGCAACCGTCGTGTACAATCGGGGATGTAACGAATAAATGAAGTAGCAAAAAAGCGGATACGTTTTTGTTTAAAAATTTTAAGGCTGTATCTACGAAGATAATTATATTTGAACCTAATTATGCTACTTACAAGGTACAAATTTTGTTACTATCTAACTTTTTCTTTAAATATGTTGAATAAACAATGCGATATAAAATATTATATAAAAAATGTTTTGACAATTGAAAACATTAATCTAAAAATAATTCACTAATTAAGGTCATTTAAATAAACTGGTTTGACTATTGTTCGTAAGGCTTTTGTAAATAAAAATGTTGCGACTTGCAAAATAATGTAAATAAATAATTTGTACCATTAAAAAAGGAAATAGAACGTTATCAGGTAAATAGAACACTTTGCACCCTAAACAAGCTTGTAGATAGAACAGAACAAAGCCCTTTTTAACTGTAATAAGGAGTGAATGCGGCTTGTGACGTGGATTCCTGGAATCGGGAACTTGTTTCGTCAGTCTAGTTGAACTCCATTGACGGCAGTGGAGGTCTTCATTTTTTTTGTATCGCTTTGATCGACGAGTCAAGATTAAAAATATTTGCCAATGTACTTCAAATATTAAGCCTACGAATAATTTACTAACATTTCATGCAGTCTCGTCATCCCTTTAAATAAGAAATAATTTTTGCATCTTTACCTCATTGAGAGCAGCAGCGGATCTAGGGGAGCAGGGGGGATGGGGGCTAGGGAGCTTTAGCCCACCCAGAAGAAAAATTTTACCATTGCCAGGATACGAGAGCCCATTTTTAATATGGCGGCTTAACATTGTTAGTCCCCCGCCAAGAAAAATGTCTGGATCCGCCGTTGAGTAAAAATACATAATTACATAATTATAGTGATACAAATATCGAAAATTGTACGCCCCTACCACAGTTTTTTGTGTGTACGCCCGTGTCATGCATGGTGAATTACATTTTTCATAGTTAAGACCTTTCGAAGTGCGAAATACGGGGCAGTCATAGGGAGGGAACCACAAATGTGAATATTTTGAAGACATCATTTATTATCAACTCCAAACTCTAAAATTGATCTATGATATTAATATAAATTAGGTTGCAGAAACATCATTTAAATTTAACGAGTAACTTGGTGTCAGTTAGTAACTGTAACTTAGCACTATAACTATGCCAAGTGGGGTGTGTGTAGGGCTTGCAAAATCAAGACCAAGACTTTCGCCATTTTCAAGACCATTCAAGAGTCTTGAAAAGTCTTGAAATTTCAAGACCACCTTGGAATTCAATTATTCCAACATCCTAACTCTATGTATGACTTTTCAGACAAAGTTGAAAAATTTTTGTCAAGAGTCTTGATTTTTTCAAGACTTTTGAAAGTCTTGATTTCAAGACTCTTGAATTTTCAAGACTTTCTAAAGTCTTGATTTCGAGAGTCTTGAATTTTCAAGACTTTTGAAAGTCTTGATTTCGAGAGTCTTGAAATTTCAAGACTTTTGAAAGTCTTGATTTCGCGAGTCTTGAATTTTTAAGACTTTTGAAAGTCTTGATTTCGAGAGTCTTGAATTTTCAAGACTTTTTAAAGTCTTGATTTCGAGAGTCTTGAAATTTTAAGACTTTTGAAAGTCTTGATTTCGAGAGTCTTGAATTTTCAAGACTTTTAAAAGTCTTGATTTCGAGAGTCTTGAAATTTCAAGACTTTTGAAAGTCTTGATTTAGTCTTGATTACAAGAGTCTTGAAATTTTTGTACCTCCAAAAGTTGAAGTAATGACGAAAAAACTGAGTTTTTGTGCCTAAAAAGTGATTGTGTACATGTTTTTGTTAGTCTTGATTTCAAGAGTCTTGATTTTTCAAGACTTCGGTCTTGATTTCAAGACTCAAGACTTTTGAAAGTCTTGATTTCAAGACTCTTGAAGTTTCAAGACTTTTAGAAGTCTTGTTCTCAAGACTCTTGAATTTTCAAGACTTCTGCAAGTCTTGATTTCGAGAGTCTTGAATGAACAAGACTTTTGCAAGTCTTCATTTCAAGAGTCTTGAAATTTCAAGACCAGCCCTAGTCTTGATTTCAAGAGTCTTGGTCTTGAAAAGACTTTTGAAGTCAAGACTTTTGCAAGCCCTAGGTGTGTGGCACTCTGTGACGGTGTTAATGTTTGTAATCATGTGTAATTATAATAGTTTTAATAATCTGTGTGCTTTTACATACTTTATACACACATTTTTTTTTCATATTTCACGTATTTTTTTGTAAGACAGTATGAGTACAAAAGACAGATCGGTCACTTTCGAATATTTTGGGCTTAAATACAAATACCCCACTACGGATACGACCGACTTGAAAAATCGTTCAAATTTCATGACTCGTCGGGACGCCCCTGGCCGTTCGAGCATGCATGAGCCGCGAGGAAAAAAAATGATCCCAAGCGTGCCTGATTTTTTTTTCATTCTAACGACCAGAGCCACGGTCAGTGGACGGGTCAGCACCGGTCACCGGTCTCCTGTCTTACAAGTTTTTGTTTGGAACATCTGGAAGCTTTGCTGTTTTAAAAATATAGAATTCAATGGATCTACTTAGCAAAAGATTTCATCGTATGCTAGAAATAGTCATTTACGTTTAGTAAAATGATTAATCTGGTTACAGGTGGGTACATAGTGGTTACACACCAGGGCTTAAGAGTTATTTCAACTGCCAGCTATAACTAAGCAGTTTCCACCGGTTTTAACTGGTTACAACCAGACCTTAAAATTTTTATTTTTGGGACAAAACGGCTTTTACTGGCTTAAACTGATTTAGGCTATAAAATTGTAAACAAGGTAATAACAAAATATTTTGTCATTTTCCTAAAGATTAAAACAATAAGTAAAGTGTTTTACTGCTTTTTTGTAGTCTTACAGAATGTCGTCAGGCACCGAATCATTTATGATGCTATTTTTTTTCTTCTACGAATTGAGACTTAAAACGTAAATTTTGTAGGATTATTGACCATGCTATTTTTAGTTTTTCTGGATCATGTTAAAGTAAAAACTTGATAATAACAAAATGATTTGTTATTATTGTAGCATAACTAATTACTTTTACGAAATAATTTTGTTTGCTATCAATCAAGCTAACCTAATATAAAAGGTACACCAATCATTCATATTATTTATTTTTATGGAGTATTTATTTCTAAATAACAAATCTGTTTTATGTGATTTTAATTAGTATAATGATACTCTGAATTTATTGAAAAATGTAATTGTCTAAGCTTCCATTACCTTCAAGCAATATTTTGCATTACATGAAATACCATTTTGCATTAAACGAATTACCATTTTGCATAATTACTTCACCCTGTTTTTACGCGATTAACAGAAAAGTGATGTGATAAATGATAAATGTGAATAAAAATAAAAGCATCCTCCTTTACCACTAATTCAAAATTTTAATTTATTCTCTGTATCTAACTTTTATCAAATATGTTTAAATTATTAGGCCGGACTATCAAAATCGTCTTTTCTACGATCTATTAAATAATATTTCAATTATTTTTCGTGTATCTCGTTACAAAATTAAACAAAATCAGATTTTCTGGACTTTTAAAAAATTCTGACGAACAATTCATAACATAATATATTATTTCTAACAATAATTTGTTTTTATTTTGAAATATCCCAAGTGAACTTATTCGCTAAAATACATGACTATTGAAAGTAGTTTTCCATCTTTGTTTCTTTTTCCTTATAGACTTATATTGGCAGGGAATTTTTGCCCAGTTTTAGCCAGTTTTAGCCGGTTTTAGCCGATGGGCAGGTTTTTGTTTAAAGTAGGCGTTTTTTTAACCCTTGTACACCCACAAAACAAATCCAAGATTTCAAAATTCGACGTTATAATTCGTAATATAGGAATAATTAATAATTCTAAATAGTTTTCAACTATGGCTTTTGTGCACACGTAAGTGTTGGGTTTAAAAAAAATAAAAAAAACAAACTAAGGTGTCAATGCCCCGTTGCACTATGCAGTGCCGGATAATGCGGACAGCGCAGGCAGCCCCCGCTGCCTGAATTTTTAAAATACATGCAAATGGAACATTTTTTACTTTTTAAAAATATGGAAACAGAATATTTTGACATTTCAGAAACATGCAAAATTTTTTTGCACATTTAAAAAACATGTAAATAAAACATTGTTCATTTTTCTCAAAACATTTAAGTAGAACATTGAGAACTTTTCTGAATCATGTAAAAACAACATTTTGCACTTTTTTAAAACACGTAATTATATACAGTGTTTCGCTTTACTAAAGAAAACTATCTAAAAAATATAGTGGTTCTTGTACGAAAACAAATTGCTGCCTAAAAGCAATTCTTTCTTCCTGCCCTGGCAGTTTGCATTTTAATTTCCCTTGTTTCTTGTATGCTTCAATGTGTAAAACGTGATTGACTTACCCAGGTTCAAGTTTGACCAGTTTTTCCTTATCCAAGCCAGCCATGCTTTGAACGAACATCCTTAACAACTTTTTGAATCTGCCCCTCGGTCTTGAAAGGATATAATTACGGTATTTTATTTCACTCCTCTCGGCATTTGTAAATGCTGTAGAGATGTACATTAGTGCCTGTAATATGAAACACACACAAAATAAACAACTTTTGAACTTTCAAATACTTCATCAAAACTTTAAAAACATTTTAAATTCTTACTTCCAAATTTTGGATTTCCTGGCAGAGCTCTACAACTTTTTTAGCTCCATGAAAATTAATCTCTATTGCAACCGGAAGCGGATTGGTAAATTTGACCGATGCAGCGGAATGAATGACTATCTAAACTTTTTTTTGAAGGGTGAGTCAGTCTTGTGTCGAAATGCCAAGGCCTGGTAGGACAAGCTATTCAAAAATCTGCGATAAGAAAATGTAAATATCAAATATTTAATATCTAGACGTTCCTTATAGAATACCTAAAAAGCTATAAAATAAATAAATTGTCTAAAAAGCACAAATGGAAATGTTTAATTTAAAAAAAAACTTGCTGGGCTCTGTAAAAGCACCTCAAACCGTTGTTCAACAATGTAATGTTTCTTCGGCCTGAGTAGAATATAAATTTGGTTGAGTGAGCAAGTGAGCTGCTACTTCTTAATAATTTTTCCAGTAGAACTTTCCCTACAATCTCGCTCGCACCTGTGATAACAATTGACTTATTTTTGTAAAACGTCGGAGGAATCCACGTAAGTGGACATTTTTACAATTGTATTGTTTTTGATTTATGTAAAATATTGAGCCACCTTGTTCAATTTTTATTCACCTAATACACAAATAAAAATTAGAAAATTGAGAAAACGTCTTACAAGTTTAAAAGGATGTTGCTGCACACTTAATTGCTTTATGGATGCGACATCAATTATAATTGAACGCTGAAACTTACAGTTATTATATATGGTTGTATTTTTATTTTTGATTTGTAATTACGTTGAAGAATAGGTCCGTAGTCCGTAGCCATTTTGAATAGGCAGTATACATATGGTACGCAGAAAATTACAAATTCTATGATTAATTATGCTTACATAATTACCTTATGCGGATGGCAAACCAGGATCCTTCAAGTTTTTGTCACGTTTTGGATCTAAAAAACTACACCGTGTCATAATCTAACACAAATATTAGCCAATCAACGGAAAGGGCTTAAGGAATTACCGAGGATGGTAATGACGTCAAAGTTCCTTATTGATGGTCAGAGGTTTTAAAAATGTTTAAATTTTTTAATATTTGACCTACAATAGGGTGAGTACGAAGCGTAATACATTTTACATTGAGAATATTTTTAATAGGTTATTAGTATGTTCTCATTGGTTTCAAATACATTGTACAATTTCATGAACTACCTCAAAAATAAATATGTATACAAGGAATTTACAAAACCTACAAATAACGTAGCTGTAGTTCTTGTTATTCTATCACATGAGGTATTTCAATATTTATAAAATTATGCAGTTTAGGCTCTTACTTATTACATACAGAGATAGAGATAAGTCAGCAAAAAAGCAATTGGATTGTATATCCATGTATATCTATGTACATTTATGCATATAAAAATAATTTTATTCAATAGAACAAACTTACTACTGACCTCCATCAAGGGTAGATAGAACATATTTTTATTTAATTGTGGTATTTCAAGATGTTGTTGAATTTAAAATTTAACTGTTCTTAAATTTCACGCAGGTTAAATAATAATAGAAAAAAGCCAAAACTATATGGAAATAAATTTTTGGCAACAAGTTCACGATATGTAAACACATGTAAAAGTGCTCAAGTAGTAAAATATGTATACAAATATTTTATACTGTTTTAAATGTAAACATATCAATGAAATTCACAATGCTTCATTCTACAATCAAAGTTACACAGTGATATTTAAACAAAATTAAATAAAATTATTAAGAATGGATGCAATATAATTGCGTGTCTCAATCTACAGAATTCCACCATATTTTGATCAATTAGCATGTTATTTTTTCAACCTCAAGGTCCGGAACAACTGCCTTAGTTTTCCTAGACCAGAACTATGAAAGAAAATCCATTATTAAAATATAATATCATTAATTCAGAGTACTTTTGGAATTACGGCCGGACCGAATTATTTTCATGTTGTTTGCTAATCATATTTTGTAATAGTGTATCTTTTTATAAAATTATTTTAATTAAATTGCAACCATGTCATTTTGGCTAATTCTGCTTTGTAACGACATGCCAAAGATTTTCTTTTGCAAGTACAAAAATTTTTTACCACACCTTTGGACTACAAAAATAGGCAAGAAATTGGCTTGGAAACTCATAAATTTTGGAATAATACAAACTCACTGTTTATTGCTTTTTTGGGAAGAAAATTGAATATTTGGGGATGAGGCCTCTTTCAACGTGTACTTTTTGAGGCCAGCAATGTAAGTATTGTAGTATACGGGCCAATTCATCTTCTTGACGATTAATGGAAAAAGAGTTTGATCTTTGGGTGAGCACTCTGCATGTAATTTCTGTACATTCTTTTGCTCAAAAGTCCAGCTGCGTCTAATGAAGAAGTTTAATACAGTTTCTTGTGACCGGGCGTAGTTGTACATGGTCATCATACTGTGTGCACTAGAATATACAGAGCAAATTAATTTACAAAATAGATTTTATACCGGGCAATTAATAAAAACATTGTATGTATATTTATTAAATATGAAAGTTGTAATATGGCAGGGTTTCGTCCACATAACGGGTCGCCGATTTACTTGAGCCCGTAAGCAAACCAAAAAAATTATTTTCAAAAATGAAAAACAAAAACCTGTTTTTCGGTCTGTAAATAAAGTCGATGCAGAAGGCTCGAAGCCAATGAAAAATAAAATCGTGCGTCCTAAACAGCCACGTGCTCCCAATACCGATTAATTTTGGTTGGGAGACAACATTGTTAAATGGATGAGCGGACAAGGCTGAAAGTGTACATTTTTGAAATTCCAGGAAGTCTACTGGATTATGGCAACATCCGTTGTAAACTTGTAATGTAGTTTCAACATTACTACGCACAGACCCAGCTAAGTGTGCACAGGTTTGTTGTTCCCTGAGAGATAAAACGTATGTTTTATTATGCAACATTTATTTGTTAGTATTATTAATTATTTTTTCCTTTTTGAAATTTAAATAACTAATTAAATACCTTTGGAGTGCTACTTTCCACGCTGCAAGAATAATTAAATTGGCCAAGTAATCTACAGGTATGGTGTCCGCGCGGGTATCCTTAGTTGCGTTTATTGCGCGTACATGTCCTTTTCCTATAGCAACAATTACCCCTGAAAGGGAACTCATATTGTCTACAAAGCCTGCAACAGGCTCGGCCGCAGTCGCTGTCACTGTACCACACAAGTTTGCTATGAATGACTGAAAACTGCAAAATACCTTGCATAGTGGAATAAGTTACTCACCAATAGATGGCCTCACAATTGCAATGGGTAATGTTGCTTGAAACTGCTCTAAATAATTTTCTACCATGGCTTTTGCGTACAAATACGTGTTTGGTTTCTTACCTAGCATCCTTTTAAAAAAATTCTTTAATGACCGCATTAGTTACAGTTAAGGAAAAGAAATGAGTAGAGTTACGCAGTTTTAAATTGTTATATTATTTTCATTCTTTTTCGCATTATTAATCCATTTACTTACTTGAGTTCGATTTTTTTTAACGATTCCCCATCCAATGCAGACATGTCTTGAACATCCTTAATAATTTTTTCAATCTTCGCTTTATTCATGAAAGGATACACGATTTCCTTTATTTTACTCCTTTCTGCATTTGTGAATGCTGTAGAGACGTAAATTAATGCCTGAAATGTAGTACACACAAAAATAATCGAATTGAAAAGTGTTTGAAATAATCAACTAAAATAGTATTTACTCTAAAAATTCTTACATCCAAATTCTGAATTTCTTGACAAAGCTCCACAATTTTTTTTGCCCCGTGAAAATTAATCTCCATAGAAACCGGAAGCGGCTCATTGAGTTTGACAGACGCTGCGGCATGAATAACAATTTGAACATTTTCTTGAAGAGTGAGTCGATATTTTTGAGAAATACCAAGACCTGGAAGGATTAAGTCTCCACTGATTGGCGTTATTTTCAAGTGAAAGTCAGGATTCGTTTTCTTTAGCTGTTCAAAAATCTGTGCGCCCACAAAAAAGAATTTGAATAAAGTTGGAAATATTTGCGGACGTTTTTGCAGTAAAATAAACACTGACTAAAAAACTGAAAACAATAGTGAATTTCATGCCTAAAAATATGAATAAATTGAAATAAAAATAATTATTGTCATCTTTAAACTTTCTGGACTTTGTAGAAGTCGCTCAAAGCGTTGTTCCAAACTGTAATTTCTTTTAGGCCTAAGTAGAATAAAGACTCGGTTGAGGGAACTGCAAGTCCTTAATAATTTCTCAAGCAGTACTTTCCCTACAAATCCACTTGCGCCTGTGATAAAAATGGACTTATCTTTGTAAAATTCCTGAACGTTGGATAAATTCCCCTTAAGGGTCATTTTTCTTCAACTATGGTTTCTATATACTGTGAAATGTGAGAACACTGTTTTTTTAATGTATTTACTAAAGGTAATGAGTTCAAGAAATTACTTCTAAAATAATGTTCGGAGTAAACTTGCCTAATTAATTCCATATTGTATGGTGAAAAATTGAATGTTGATTATTATTTGTTTGTATTTCTGAGTGAGTATTGTTATGACAAGAACGTGCATAATGTGAAGAGACCCATACCTATACATTTATTGCCTCTGTTAAGTACAGTGTTATGTTTTATCTGAGTAGTTTAATAATAAGCCATTGTGTCGTAAGGCTGTAAATAATTATTATAAGTTTAGACAACTATTTAAATTGTTTATACTCGCGGTGCCTGTGAAAGGCGCAGTACGTTTGTTTAAAGTTTATGACACCATTTTGTAATGCTCGTTTGCATAAACTAAGGACATATCCCGGCTGATATGCATTGTTCACAATATAATTATGTTTACTTTTTATATGCTTGTCTCATCTCAAAACTTAAGACGTACGTGTAATTATGTATGCAAGGCCCAATATAACGCTCCCTTTTCCTAAAGGCGAGCGTATACACTCATGTTAAAAAGACTTAGCTAGTAGTGAAGATTGAAAATAAATAACCTAAAACAAATTTAATAGTCATAAAATTTAAAACGGAATGGCACTAAATGTCGTGTATTGTCAAAATGTAATTTAGTGTGTGATTTAGCATTGCATCCAACAATTCACATCGCCTGTAAATAAATTTGAGTTCCACATTGAAGATCCACACACCCCTAGTTTTAAATTTTGAAAATTTACTATACAGTTAAATTAGATTGTACAAATCGTCTGTGAAAATTCAAAATGACGCATTTCATATTTATGCTTGAATTAAAATGAGTTATGTCAAAACAATATAGTAATTAAATAAGATGTATGCTCACAATGCTACTCTTAAATTTCTAGAATGAGCAAATTGTTCTATCTTATAATGTTTTAAAACAGGTTAGAATGTCCGATTCACATAGTTTTTAAAATGCCAAAATGTTTAATTTATGTGTTTTTAAAAAGTTCAAAATGTACTCTTTATGTGTTTTCAAAAAGTGCAAAATATTCTATTTACATGCTTTTTAAAAATTTTAAAATGTTCTATCTACTTGTTTTTTGAAAAATATACAAGATTCTAAATTAGAACTTATAATTAAAAGCTTTCGTGAACATGGTATTTTTTTAAATATCTGTAGGTAGGGCATTTTCGTTGAAACTAACAATGAATATGAGTCATTTTGTGTCTTTACTCACGAAATGTGAGTGTAATATATCATTTAAAATAAGAGATTTTATTTTTGACGAAAATCTGAAAACGAATATTGTACAATCATATCGAGGGTGAAGTATCAAATCAGATTCCTTCCACGTTTTCCAAGAAGCAAAACGGTTTCTTCCATTTTTAGCTGCGGACAGCATTTGTACAGGCATAACCACACTAGAAATACACGTAAGCACGGTTTTGTTGGGATGATGCATAAATGACGTCACCAAAATTAAGGGTCGTCCACAAATTATGTCAAGGATTGTTTTAAAAATTAAAGGAGTCGTCCATCAATAACGCCAAGGACTGTTACAAAAATTGAAGGGGTCGCTCATAAATGAAGTTCATGGTCATTCCAAACATTAAAATGGTCGGCCATGGACCTTATTTATGTACAGCCCCTTCGATGTTTAGAACGACCATAGAAATCATTTATAGACGATCCCTTTAATTTTTGCAACAATCCTTGACATAATTTTTAGACGACCCCTAATTTATGTGACGTCATTTGTGTATCATCCCATTAAAACCGTGCTTACGCGTATTTCCAGTGTGGCTATGCCTGTACAAATGCTGTCCGCAGCTAAAAATGGAAGGAATCCCATTTGCTTTTAGCAAAAAGTGAAAGTTAACTAATTTGATACTTCACCCTCGATATTTGATTCTAAAGGTATGTATATGAATAAAACGATGTGCTAAAAACCAACTGATGATAAGATACAGGTACTGCCTAAATATTTTTAAATTTTTGTTTATTTTGCTTTTTAAATCCACTAATCGATATATGAAGTCAATATACAATTCTAAAATCTGTGACTGGTTTGTTCAGGGTCTACGGAGTTTAGATAGATTTACTTTAGACTTCGTTTGTAGTATTGAGAAAAAAATTGGTATATACAGGTGATAAATTAGTTGTGAGTTAGTTTAATGTTTATTAAATATAAAAACACTATAACTAAAAATGATATTATTAAAATTAAAATTATGTACAATTAAATCTATATTACAATATTGTGCATAAATATTATGTAACGTATACTGAGTCCTTTGGGCTATCGTCGGTGGACGACAGTGTCAAGTTTATTTTAATAAAGTTGTCTTTCTCTCAGCTAGAGTGAATATTGTGTTGTTTGGCCACAGTGACCCGACAAAGTTTAAAAATATTCAAATTTTGATACTTTGCCGCCCTATAATTTCAACAGTTCTAATCCGATTGTGATCAAATTTGATTTTTTGTAATATTTAATCTGCTTTGTATAAAGAAATTTCAAGATTTCGAAAAAGAAAATTTTTATTTTTCTTAAAAAAGTTACAAAAAATGTAAATTTTTGAGGCCAAATGTTTATCTCAAAAAAATAAAAATGTCAAATTTTTAAAAATCTTGAAATTTCTTTATAAAAAGCGGACTAAACATCACAAAAAATCAAATTTTATTAAAATCGGATGAGAACTGTTGAAGTAATCGGGCGGCAAAGTATCCACATTTGAGCACTTTTGAACTTTGACGGCCACTGTGACCAAACAACGCAGTATGCACTCCAGTTACTTTGGGTCTGCGCTATTCAAAAGTAGCCTGATTTTTTTAAATGGGTCACTTTGAAATCTGGATGTATCATGTCGCGTCATTCCCTTGTTAGTATTATTGTATGCCAAATAAGGTAGTAACCTTGCCCCAAGGTACTACAAGTGATGGTATTTAGGGGAAATGAAATATGAAAAATTAATACAAAAATGTAATTAAAGTAATAATAAGAATTTATTTTAATAAAATTATAACAGCTCAACTCTATAATTAGGCTGTCACTTGTAAATATCTGCATACGATTATATTTATAATTATAGGCAAGTTGTAGGCTAACAAAATTAGCGCAACATCTAGTATATTGAAATAGAGTGAACTTTGTAGTTTAAATATTTTGTAAAGTCGGAGTTTAGATTGCGTTCACTATTTATTAAAATAAGGTTAGTTATACTCACAATAGAAATGACTTGCAATGAAATTTTGTTAATTGTTTTAGGATTAAAATTTAAAAGCACACTGACAGCCCCATTTTACGTAGTTCACTGATTCAGTAACAGTAGTTATTGTTAGATAATTAACCAGCCCCAAGTAAATAAATTCAGACGAGGTTGCTATACTGTTACCCTTTACAAGCCTAACTCGCGAAACCATTAACGAAATTTTCTAAGATATTTTATTTTAAAAAAAACGTCCAAAAAACTTAGAATAGCTTAACGACATAGTGCGCGTAATGAATTATGGTCGATGAAATTTTTTGGCAAAAACGAAAAAGACCTAAAAATAACAAGAAAACCACTAATTATGTTTCCTCTGGATTTGACAAATTTAGTCAAAGTAGTTTTTCTAGCCCTCCCTTAACTGTGATATGAAAATCATGTGAGTGCATTTTGGGTTTGCTTCTCAGAATATATTTTTGAAAAAATGCCGAAATCAAAAACTGAAAAATTCCTTATCTGATTTTCCATGTTAACAAAAAGTGAGCTATTGATCCCCACCCCTTATTTTTTCATATGTTTTAGACTACACCACATGCTGCCTTTCCTTTCCCCCTTCCCTCCACTCCATCCTCCTGCTTATTGTTAAGTTATTTATGTAGAATGTAGTGTACCTATGTACTTAGCTTCTCTACTTACCATGTAATAGCAACATCAGGCAAAGTTATTGCCGAATTTTAATATTTTTTTTTCTCAGCACGTAAATTTCTAAAATAAATTCATATTTTTTATTTATAAGAAGGTTTTAGAATATAGGGATCAAAATAATGGCGTAATGAAAATTTACAAACTTTTCCGCTATTGACATGTTTTGGAAAGGCGTAAAATGTCCTATTTGCAAATTTTTTTTAAAAGTGCATAATATTTTAATAAATATTCATATTTTGTTTTTCTTAACCGTCTAGAATTTTCTTTATTGCATGAGCATTATTTAGCATTTATTTTTGTAATTTAGTTAGTTTTGAAATTTCGATGTAATCTAATGTGGTTAAATTTTATTTTGGTTCATGTTTTTAATTTGTTTTATATGCATTGGATAAAAATGGATATGGTCACTGTAAGCCCTCACTCGGGATTAAAAACAAGAACATATTATAGCACGTGGGCTATAAAATAAATATTTTAATTATTGTTCTCTCTATTCAGAGATTAAATACTTTATCTTTTACAAACCTAACGCTTTGCAAAGTTAGGGTAATTATCTAAATGTGCCTGCATAAAACTAATTAAACGTTCCCTTAGCACAACTTTTCAACCTTCAGTGCCCATTATCAATAGCTACTGCAATAACTTAGTATAATTATTATTACAAAGCTATAATTTATTTCGTTTTTCCTTAAAATTTTATTACATTTGCCAATTTACGACTTTGAATTTTGATTTCTAATCAAAATTATTAACTGTATTTTTTCATTAATCAGTTTATATTATTAGTTTTCATTTTAACAAATTACCATATCGAAAACGGCTTCTTGTCCAAACAGAGTGCATAATGAAAAATCCCTCAAACCTCCTCGTCCCAATTATTTTCGTCAGTTTTCTTGTAACGGTAAGAATTTAGGAAGATAATAAGGTCATCTGATATAACACAAGCACAATGGGATCGCTCATAAATGATGTCTGACAGAGATAAAGTTTATAGGTCTACATAGAAACTAATTACGTCCTATGTTAAAGGGAGCTGTTAATGCAATAGCTGCAAAGCAATGAAGGCAAGGGTAGGGTATAATAGGACTCTAGAAATAGGAACACTTCAACAACATCATTTATGGACACATCGCTTCAACAGAACTGCTCTTTGTAATTTTTATAACATAAATACCATATATTAAATGCCTGTTTATTAAATAAACTTTTTAGTCCACGCTGGGAGAGGGGCACAAAAAACATGATGGCGATGAGACTTCCAAATTCAGAAGGAGCGTCGGCCCTGTAACAGGTCATACTGGAGAAATACGCGTTCAAGGGCTGGAAACCCAAGATAAACCTCCAGCGCAACGTGGAAGGGGAGCAGTGATAAAGGTTCGATCAACTCGATCACATTTTCATTTTTAAATCAATTTATGTTTAAAAAAATATTTTGACTAGATAAATGTTTAAACTTATTTCACAGATTTCTCAATCAAAAGGGATTTCTCCCTTTTACCACGCTGGCTACGATAAAATGGACAGACCAGGTCATTATTTAATTTATATCCGTAAACTACTCCGTACATTTAGTGCTATTAAAGATTCCAGGGGAAATCATGTATGGACAATCCCTTGTGTATAATATCTACTAATAATATAAGAACCTACGTTAAATATAATTAATTTTTGAATCTGAACTCAAATAATTGCCATGTTACGGATTCAAGTGTGGGTATTCGATATGGAATCTATGGCGCTCGCAACTCACGTGGCTAAGAGTAACCTAGGGCGTTTATTGGCGTTTGAAAATCAAATGTTGGATTCTTTGGAGGCTAGTGTTCGAGAGAGACGAGATGAGGGATACCCAAAAGTGACAGGATTTGTCATCATCTACGATATGAGTGGAAATTTTTTGCATCTTATTTCTTCCCCAAATTGTCAGTATCAATTTATTTTTTAAATTTTATATTTCATCCAATGAATACTAATTTGATTATATACAAGTATGTAAATCTAATTTTATAATTTGTTTGATTTCATCTGGCAAAGCATGTGATATTGGTTATAAAAACTTTGCCTACCTTTTATAGTGATGGTTGCGTTAAAAGCAGTAATTGATAACTGTTTTGATGACGAAATTATGTCTAACGCGGAATTGGGCTTCCACATTAATAGTACGTTAAAGTTTCAATTTACACTAAATTAAGAATTCCTCAAATAACTAAAATCTGAATATGATTTTTTTTAAATTAAAAACATTATCAACTTAAACAGAATAATATTTCAAATAATTTAAGTCATTATGATTTAACTTTTTTAAATACAGTTTCTCCAGTAACTTTGATGATTCTGGAATCACTGGGTGCTCACCAACCTCCACATGCGAACACAACACGATATTATGGGACGGATCGGAAAGTATGGAAACCAGCGATTTTAAATGCCATTCCCAAGGATCAGCTACCTCCAGAATATGGTGGAAACAATGACTTTGTCCCGGTTTCTTTGTATAATCTCAAATTCTAAAATGTACATGATTTTTGAATTTTTATATAATTTATTTGCACTTTATACTTTATGTACATTAATAATATGTACTATTACTTTGCGCTGATTGTTTTTAAAAACGTTTCGAACAAAACCCTGTTTGAAAGTTATTATGAAATAAATTCCCGTCGTTGAGTAATAACAATGTACATAATGGGCATTATAAGTGTCTACGTTCAATTTGACTTTACTGCTTAAGAGAACTTTTTAAGTGTGCTGCACAAGTCGTAACTAAATTTGTAGGTAAGAAACCATTTGTGGACAGTTTATTTTTCTATTGGATGCGACCCTTACTTCATGTATACTGTCATTTTCTGAAGTCTGTGTCAGTACGTTTATTTTATTCAACTTTGATAGAATACGTCATTCGACTGACTAACCGACAGGCCGACAGACTAACAAAGCAATAACTTGTTTGACATCATTTATAGGGAACCGTTAAGCTTGAGCATTGACATGAAAATAAGGATTTATTAATCAAATTTTAATTTTGTTGACATCATTTATGGACCATCCCGCACTTAAAGTGATGGCACGGAAGACTTGCATTGAAAAAAGAGTTATAATTTTGTAGACATAATTTATGGACCTTTCCCTAATTTAAAACAAGGCATGTGAGTAAACATATATTATTAATTGGGTAATTTTGTTGAAATCATTCATGGACCACCACAAAGGTAAGCTGATGTCGTGGGAGTGGACATATGATATAGATGTCAATATTTCAATGACGTCATTTATTGACGAAGCCTGAGCTAAATTTATGTCATGGGAGTGGGATGCACTGAACGGGTGATAATATAGAAGACATTGTTTATGGACCACCTCTTACGATTAGAATCTATGCTAAGAGCGGACGTTTAATTAATAGTAAAGTTTTGACATTGAAGCAGGGCAGTCGTAAATGTGTGACAGTGTGGGGGACGCAATCTATGGACCAACCTTTTGGACGTGCATTGCTAGGTACTCCTGCTGGTAATGTAGGTTTGTTGGTAATTTTTGTAATGCAATTAAATATTGTATTCTGGTTTCTGCATTAAATTATGTCATGGAGTGTAGTTGTGGCTTTGGGTTGGTATTTGTTACACTTTATAAAAGTTTGAAGCAGCCCTTTGCGTAGTTTTAATTTTTTACAATGGGGTGAGGCAGTTGTTGAATTGTTTTATTTTTTAAAACTTTATCGACGGACCATCCTAAAGGACGTAATTACATAGGAAAGTACATATGAATGCAATGGTAGTTTTTGTGTAAAATTCAACTAGTAAAATCATTAAAAACAAAAAATGACAAGAAAAGGTTAGCAGCCGCACCCCAGTGGCATCCAAAATAATTCCTATTTAATGTAATCATATTTAAAGGGTGGTTCTTGTGTAAGAAAACTTACCACGTTACTTGAGTCTTACTGTCTTGCTTTATATTTCTCTCTTGACATGTGTCGTCTTACATGAGGTTTCTTGAGTATTTAAGTGGTTTTATAAAGCTACATTCACCATTTAAACAGAAAAACTGTAAAATATTGTTGTATGACATACTGAAATTCAATTTATGCTTATTTCCATTTGTTAAAGTTAAAAGAATCGAATTCACTTGAATCCCTTCACAAGAGGAAATTTATTGGGTGTTTCCCGTTTCTGAGTCAAAACTGAACCCTTTACCTTAAGGATTTAAATTGATTTTATATTCTAACCAACGATGCTTCGCTGATACATAACATACAACTCCTAAAGTTAGGATTTATTAAACATTGCCTGTACCGAATTTATACAGTGAATTTAGTGAGGTTTATTTAGTCAGTGTTGAATCCCAGTAGGAACATAAAGTAGGAAATAAAGTATAGTCACAAGTTGACGAATAAAAAAAACGCCTTCTAAATTGTTGAATTGGTGACGTAGTATACAATTTCCGCGAATAGTTTCTTTGTAAGAGAGCATTTACTTTTAGCAAATTAAATTTGACCTCACAGGAACCGACTTTGGCAATAGTAAATGCGGGTTGAGTAAGGAAACAAATAATAGCTCCTGAAAATATAACTAAATCCTAATAGATAAAACAAAAAAATATTTAAAAGTAAAGATTTCATTATGTATTTTACTTTTTTTAGGGCATAATCAATTAACTGATAAAAGCCAAATTTATTGTTAACATATCATCATAAACTTGACAATGCTTAACGTTGCTATTACAATATTTCTTTGCTTCTTAAATTCCCAAATCGGTGTGAGTCAGTTTATCAAGAAACACCCATTCACATTGAAAAATTTGGAAATAAAACTCTCAAATTTACAACAAATAGAAATAGGAGACTTCTTAGGTCATTTTAAAAACTGCACTATTTTATTTTCTCTGAAGGTAGAAAAGACCCATTCAGATATTATTAACCTAACGTCAGTCCAATCTGTACCAATTACAGTCATCAACGACGATAATTATGTGTACACTAGTACAAACGAACACGAATTTGACAAAATGGGCAAATCACAGAAATTTCAAATACTTACCTGCTCAGTCAGTCTGTTTGTAACTCCAACATTAAATGAACTTAAAAAAATAAGACCATATAACATCGAAAAATACATTCCTAAAGGCCTCATAGTATACAATATTTTTATGGCCAACAACGAAGAGTTAAAAAGTAAATTAAATATTCTTGAGAATGGGATATTTCAAGAAATTTTTGAAACTTATAGATTTGAAGCATTATTCCTCTTAGCTTATGGGCAAACCAAAAAATCTTATAAATTGACTAATATTATGGAAACTAAAAAAACTAAAGTATTTTCGTCACAGCTTGTCATTCAACTTGGTTGGTTCATTTGCTGGTACTGTTTATCGAAAGAAATCAAACATTTTGAATTCCATTGCAATGACTACCTCTCGTCAAGTTGCTACACTCAAATGATTGACACATACACAACTGCAATACAAGATGGCGCCCAAGTCAGCTGGAATTGGTATACAGGAGACAACTCTTTTTCTTGGAAAATAAAATTTAAAAAATCTAAAGGAAGTTCACCATTTCAAAGAATAAATCCAACAAAAACATTTCCGGCCGTGTATAATTTTGTAGATTCGGCAATAAATAGGACACAACAGATTCAGCATCATGGTAAACGCAGCGAGGCTTACGGGTTCATTGTTTTTCTAAATCCTGATCGTTTAATTAATGACCGAGCAGAAATAAGAGATCGTTGTAGAGCACGCACAACCAAGGAGCAAGAATTCATTGAGCTTTTTACTAATATAAACGATAACACGTTCACATTTGTGACAGCAGAGGGCGTTCAAGAACTATCTGGTCAATTAAATATTTTTCAAAGACCTTTTGACATGCTCAGCTGGTGCTCGCTTCTGCTAACAATTGTTTTCACTTCACTAGTTACGTGCGGAGTCTATTGGTTTGTAGATCGAAAGGAATCAGCATGGAATTACCCTGCACCTATTTTTGTGAGTAGCATTTTTTGGATTTCGAGAATTCTCCTAGAGCAACCTGACGACTTAAAACCATGTAACAGCAAAACATTAAAAAAATATTTTTTAAGATATTGCGCAGCCCAAACAGGATTTTGGCTTCTAGTAGGAATTGTCATAACAAACGGCTACAGAGGATTCATAAAATCTGATTTTATTGCTTCATCCAGCTTTAAAACTAATTATACTTCTCTTAGTGAGCTGACTGAGTTTGAGTTGTTTTTACCTATTAGCTCGCATAATTGCAAAGGGTTGCTACAACTACAGAAGCGAGTTAATGAACTATCGAATCAGTTTCTACCATCATCATATTTAAATAGACGTTTTGAATGGAAGAAAGATTTTGTAACTAGGTCATTCTGCGAACGAAGTTCTAATTTGCCAATTTTCACAACAGGTCTAAGGGGAACTAAAGGCAGTGATTGTACATTGTTCGATGCCCTTGAGCCAACTGGCGATTTATATTCGGGTTGGGCTAATACTAAGCGAGCAAAGGCACTTCATGTATTAAAGAGCAGGATTAATTTCTTTTGTATCGATAATATAAACCACTTGATTCGTACTAAACTAGTTTCCCCCAAAACTGCGTTTGTTTCCGTCTCATCCGAATTTCCTTACTACTGGAAATTGTTCCAACGTGAAATGAGGAAAAGCGCCACAACAACGTGGACACAATTAACGTTTGCCCATAATTTCAAATTTAAAGATACGTTTGTTCAAGTGCAAAACGAGTACTGTTGCACTGCTGGATTAAACCAATTTCATCAAAGCCGAATTCCAAGTCGGTTGAAATTGCTAACGAGCACTGGTTTGTATCAGCACTGGCTTAAATGGGAGAAAATTTGGTTCCCAAAAGATAAGGAAGGAACTAATAATATTAATTCGATAAGCGTAACAACAACCCCTGAGCCCCTGTCGTTGTATGATTCTGAAATGTTTATTATTTTCCATGCTTGGGCAATTCTCTTGCTGACTTGTGTTGCCTTGTTCTTGTTGGAGTTAATACAGCACTATAGACACTTCGTGGTTAAAGCGTTGGTGAGAGTTATAGTAAAAATTTACAAAAGTATTACGGAAACGTTGATGTACGTGCAGAAAAAATTAACTAACGCACGAAATTACGTTCTGCAGAAAATTACAACTTGTATGACTTGAATTGTTGCCACAATTCGAGGATCCTGCGGAATTGCCCATAATCATTTATATAATATGAATTTATCTCATAGTTAATTTTAAATTATGTAGCTGTTTTAAAATAATCTTACTTTGTACTTTTCAAATATCATACTAAACTTGTAAATGATGTGTTTTGTTCTTACTGTGTCTTTATGGCAAGCGCAATAGTAGCGCCAGTTGTAAATAAATATTTACGTTCTCTCTAGCTAACTAAAATCCTCTATTTCTTAAATTTTGCATTAGTTACCTTGATTGTCAAATTGGCCATTAACGGGTTAAAAATTGTTTTGAAAGTTACTTAAATACGCCATACATGTAGTAAGTGCTTATAAGACCGAAAATAGTTTTTAAATTAGACGTACGTATTTAAGTTTGTGAAATAATTCACCCAGCTTTTAAATGTGTTAAATGTTATGTATACATATTAATAAAAGTATAATTACAATGTAAAAGCAGATTTCTATTTTGACTTGTTGTTTGACTCGTTACTAATAAAAATCACTGTTGCATATGTTCTAAATACACATTAACATATAGCAGTGTGAAACATATTATGTTTTAATTTTACTAAAAGCTCGGGTATTGCTAGCAGTCAGGCTGTGGGAGGTTCTGTATAAAAAACAAGCCTTATGGTATCGGGTAAAATGATATCGGTATCGGTACATACATATACAGCTATCCAGTTTCGTTTTTATATTATAACGGGCAGGCGCGTATTCAAGATGTGGGTAATTAAGCAGAAACAATGAATTTTAGAGATGTATTAACAAAAAAGAAATAAGGAACTGACTTTACATTACCCATTTGAAATTAGTTTTCTAGATCTTTTTCTGAACATATGTAAAATAATTGTAGTTGAGGGCGTTGAGGCTACTGTTTGCAGCTATGCGTTTGCATACGATTAAATACAAAATATACAATCTATTCCTAACAAATGAATTTAAATTCAACCAGTCATTCTATAGTTGTTACGAATATGCTAAATATCGTCGGTGAAGAAACTGAACAGTAAAAAAATCAAATTAAGTTCAATTTTGTATAAACCTGAAAAAAGAAAAGTCTATAAACCACTGACGATGAGATATATTTGTAAAATGTTCCAATTAAGTTCGTGCAAAATGGAGCGTCTTGTATTAAGTATGTAGTTTTAATGTTGTATTCCTACTTTTTAAAGCTGCAAATTGACATGTTTGTTTGTTTTTATGAACCTTAAATCCTTATTTGTTTTTGTAGATAAGTGCAAAAATGCTTATGATAGTCATAATTAGGTGTACTTACAATGTTAATAATTATACTGGTTTAAAATAACCAGTTCTTGCGAGCTTAAAGACTTGTAGTTTTTTACACACATACTTCAATGCACTTGACAGACTTGGCTTAGCATTAATTAAAATACAACACATCACAGTTGAACAGAGTAGATTTAAGGCTGTGATTCCTTCCTACGGAAAAATAAAATAAAAATTCAAATGCTGTAAGTTCTTTTTTTTTCGTTTCTTTAGGGGTTGTCCATAAATAATGCCACGCAAATTGTCGCTCTTTGAGGAGACACCTAATCGCCTAATCCTATGTCATTATTCTAGCATTAAATCAACACCATTGTTTAGCATTGCATGTCATTAATACATTTGTCTAGACAAAATAAATCTAATTTGTACATTGTTTATAGACAATCCCCTGTTATTAAAACTTGACTTGCGACTAATTTTTTTAGAACTTTCCTCGATTAAAGTGTAATTTATTCACAGTGTATAGTTCTTCGTTTCTTGACCTCAATGTGCTTCGAAATAAAACACAGTGCTACTCAAATCTTGTTTCTAAAATTAGCATATGACGCCAATAGGAATTCCAAGAAATGTATGTATTGTTACTTGTTACCTCACGTAAAACAACTGGTTACGCGTTTACACTTCTAATAGAACTAACATATCGTCAGAAAGAACACAAATGACCCATATCCATTCTTAGCTAAAACAAATATCCACTATCTACAAGAATATTCAAATTTGTCTTGAGAGCATTTAAATAGAACATTTTGCAGTTTCCAAAAATAAGTAACTACAAAATTTTACTTTTTAAAAACATGGAATAAGAACATTTCGCACTTTTCAAAAATATGCATATACAACATTTTGCTCTTTTTTAAAATCCTTTTAATTAAAAATTTTTGCATCTTTTCAAAAACATGGCATTAGAACATTTTGCACCTTTTCAAAAACATGCAAATAGGCGAAATAGGACATTTTGTATCGTCAAAAAACATGAAAATAGAACATTTGACGTTTATCAAAAACTCCTAATTAGTTCTAATTACCACTTTACGCATGTTTTTCATGGTATTATTACATTGTGTTAGCTCATTTTGATCGTAGCTTAAATTAGATATGGGTCATTTTGGTTCTTTACTGACGATATTATGTATTAAAACTTGGGCTTACAATTAATTGAACCTAAAATTGGACCTACGCGGAGTTCATTTGTTGAGTGAACTACGCAACTTGCAATTCCAGTTATTGCAATGGCATCTGTTTTCAGTCAATGAAATTTGTATCTTCCAAATTTCTTACCAATAGTTACTTCATAAACAATCCTTGGCATTTCTTATTTCCATTTTGTAGGTCCCGGTTTTCCATGTACAGCGCACGTAATTATACAAATATTTAACATAACCGCATTTGCTGTTTAGTGCAACACTGATCTTTAGAGCTTTAAAGTTTGCTCGAAAAAATTAACACGGTTCGAAACTCATATTAAAATTGCCTATATTATTTATTATATACTAGAAGTTAGGCCCACCTGCCTACGGCAGGCCCCCCCCCCACACACAGTGCGGTTGACGGAAATTTTATATGCAGAGACACAAAAGTAAAGTAAAAGTTGTGTGGCATCAAATATCTATAGTGGCTTTATTCAGAGGGTAGTAAGATACAGTAGAGACATGAGAGACATGGACAGAGTAATATGACACAAGTGTAAAGTTAGAAGTGGCGAGGCACAAGTAATAAGGGATTACAAAAATATTGTGTGCGAAGTTCGAGCAGACGGTTCAGGTGGGCTGCAGCGGGGAGGTTACACACCTTTTTTCTTGTGTTGGACCTTAGGAGAGGTCCCTGCGGTCAGGGTCTTAGGGGTCTTCTTAGGTCGTGGCGTCGCGGGGGTCTTCTTTTTGAAAATTGGTGGCTCTACAGCTGGGGGGCGGGGTCAGGAGACGGCGGCGGGGAGGCGCCGGCTGGCGAAGCCTTACGGGGGCGCTTGATGGTGCGGGTACTGCAGGCGGGGGTAAGGGGGTCGGAAGCAAACGCTCCTGGGCTTCCGCTGCTTCGCACAGCTCTTCATCCATGTCGTCCTCCATCCCATCCATGAGTTCAACCTCTTCCTTGGCAGTGGGGAACTCGGATGGGGATGGAGGAGCACGACCTGCTGCTTCTGCAGGCTGTGGCCGCTGTGCGTCTTGGGGAGGCGGGGGTTGGACGGTGGCGGGTTGTGATGGGGAGCAGCGGGGTAGGGAAGACGGAGCCTGGGCTGCCTTCAAAGCTTGACGGCAGGATTACAATTTTTCCGGCTGGTAGTCCTTCTGCGCCAGCCGCATTATGAACGTGATCTACCCAACCCGCGTACATTTCGCACCGTAGTTCCCGTTGGTGCGTCCTGACATATTGTAACCTATTTGCTTCGGCTTTGCTATATGCGTCCACCACATACATCTGAAACAGTTTTCCGCTGTGGTGGGTGGGGTTAAATTCCAGCTCCCTTTTGGCCAGTCGATAAGCGTAATACTCCGATTGGGTCACGCGGCGCGTTCCCAAACACCAAACGCCGTCCACGTACTTATAGTGTCGCAAATGCGGTGCCCAACCGCTTTGCCCTAAAATCAAGTCCGTGGTAAAGCTAATGTCTTTTTCTGGCCTCCTGGTGTGTATGTTGCAAATATGTACAAGCGGTTACCTGTCAGTGAATTAGGGGATACACAAGAGAGTCGACGTTAGCGTCCAGTATCGAAACCCGCTGCGTCCTGTGAGCCGTTCTGCTGTAAATATGCAAGTCTCTGTTTCCTGGAGGGGCTCCGTCGCCGCTCGCGAAGACCGCTGCTATATCAGCAGCAGTGCTGATATTATATCGTCTCTGGTCAGTCCTGGGTTCTTTTGCAAAGGACATGCAGATATTCTTTAAGGGCTGGCCTGTGCAATTGCTTGAACACTCTTTTTCGACTTCCTTCATCGTCTTCAGTGCTTCAGCATAAACAGGGATGGCACGAATTGTCGCGTCTATTTTCGCCATGATGTTAGGCAAGCATCCTTCATTTTCGACTATCCCCATGCGCTGTGCCGTCGCTATTTCAGTGTCAACAATATACAATTGGGCATACCGAGGCTTCGTTCCTTCTCGGAGATGCAGCTCTGCGGTCACTACATGGTATACTTGACCATGTAGGCGGACAAACGGCTCGCCTGCACAGGTAGGGCTATTTGTTTCGATCGGGTATTCTGTTCCCATCGAACAAAATGATACGGCGCTGTTATATTGTCTTATGAACTTTTTAAAATTCCGCTTGTCAGCTGCCGCTGCGTCAGTTTCGTTGCAGTCCATGTACTTTTTCAATTCCGGTGGGTAATCATCAAGCGGACTTAGTCTCACCACGCCTTTCTGGCAACATTTTGAAAATCTCCGGTCACTAGGTAGTTCTGCTGCAAAGTTTAGGCTTCCGCAAAATTTACATTTTACGTTCATTGCTCCGAGGTCGTGTTCGGGGTAATTTTTTCACTATCTATGGGTGTGTCTTCAACTTCCTCGCCATCAGAGTCCTCGCCACCATTTTTCTTTGCGCCTTCCGCTTCTCTGTTACACTCACCTTCATCATTATCGCCATCCGCTACAACCGCAAAATTTTGTTCAAGCATTCCAACGTCTTCTTCGTGATCAAACAAAAGAGCATTTCTTTCGTGGCTACTTTCTTCCGCTTCGGTATTTCTGCTGTCGTTTTCTTCTCTTCGTGCCCGTTTCTTGCTGTCCTTGCGATTGTTTCTGACGCGCTGCCCGCCTGCTACGTTACTTCTTTTCCGCCGCGGCATACTCTTCGCTATTATCCAGCTATTGCTCCGTTGTTCACTTGTGTGTTGCTTTTCACCTTTTTTGTTCTCACGCCGCATGGGTTAACACCGACTGCACCAAAAGTAACGCTCATTACTAACTGAAACCACTTCTAAAAGGTTTTTCAAAAGTTTAGCGAATTGTTCGATATGGATTACCTATTACAGCACGTACTAAGTCGGCATGGCTGCATTATATTACACTCCAATGAATCCAATATATCAATGCGATAACGTATTGTTGTGTATGTATGCAGTGCAGGGCAGAATTTGTTTTACACTGCCGGTGAATCATGTGTGTTGGTTTAGCCCCAAACTCACTCTAATATAGGCTACTTTTGATAATAATGCTGTTATTTACTTCCGAATAATCCATTTGTGTGCGTCATAACTTTAATCATTGGATTAGTCAGCTTGCACCAGCAATCAGCACACATTTCTAACTTAAGCTAAAACCAATGTACGCTATCAACAAAAATTTGGAAAAGTGTCTTAAAGGTATTTAAATAGCACATTTTACACTTTTTAAAAACGTGTAAATAAGACATTTTACACTTTTCAAAAACATGTTAATAGAATATTTTACAATTTACAAAAAAAATGAAAATATAACGCTTTACGTTTTTCAAAAACACCTACTTCACATTTTCCGCATATTTCTCATTTTGTTTATTTGACATAGCTCGTTTTCATTGTAGCTTAAATTAGAAATTGGTCATTTTGGTTCTTCACAGACAATATGTAAGATGATTCCTCGCAAGCTGCGACTTGTCCTGTACACGTTTCCAAGCATAAATTCGATTCCATTACGAATTGTGATTACGTCTTATTGAAAGTTTCAAGCCTATCCATTTCGTCGTCTTATTACTTCCATTTACATTATCGTGCCGGGCATACCTGTGATTAAGCTGGTTCCTCGCAAGCTGCGCCTTGTCCTGTACCCATATCCAAGCATAAATTCGATTACATTACGAATTGTGATTAAATCTTATTGAAAATTTAAAGCCAATCCGTGTCGTCGTCTTAAGTCTTTCATTTAAATTATAGCGCAGGACATACTAGTGATAACCGTGTTAACGTACCTATCGTTTAGTTTGGATTGGCTCTTCTTGTCAGTGATAGTAATAATTTTTGCGATGTCCCGCTTTACTGTTTCCTTTGTACTACTAATTATATTGGTGACACAATCTGCCCCAATTTCCCAACACTGTTTTCCCTCACCTTCCCCCTCGATACCAAGTAGAATAGTGCATTCCTGGGGAAAATGTTGCGTTTTGCTTGATAAACTCGAAAAAAAACATAGACCATCTTCTTTGTGGTCCAATTGTATATTTAGAGTTTTTCAAGCGAATTGGAAAACATTTTTCTTTTGCGTGAGCCCATGGGAACGGCAATACTTTCATAACCAAGTGTAGCCCTCTTTTTTCGCATGTTTTGATGATTTTCTCTCTTGGGTTTCACGTTTTTCCTGCTCGCAAATCTGTCATATACGTCCTACATTGACGTGTGAGGTATCAAAATGTGCGCGATTGTTTTCTCTATCTTTCGGGGCGTTGGTTTGATCTGCTTCCGCATCGGAGGCCTCTGTTTTTGCGCCCGCTGTTCTCCATTCTTTTTTCACGTTTTGTCCTTCATGCGCTTCGCGCTCATGTGTTTGTGGGAAAATTTACTTAAATTTTCTCGCCTTATGTGAATACTCTGGTTCATTCTACATCTTTTGCACCCTTTTGCTCTTTCGTGCATTACACCGTTCAAAAGGAGTAGCGGTTCGCGCGGCCCCCTTTTTTCCCAGATTTTGCAAACTGTGGTTTTTACCATCTCCGTTCCTGCGCTAAGCTTGCCCATTTCTCTAAATGTCGCCCTGGATCTGTATTCCTGTCGTAATTCTGCGTCTAATGGTACCACTTGCACCTTTATCCGCCCAGTAGTGCGGGTGCTACGGCTCAAAATGTACTCCATTGACGTGCTTTATGTTATAGATATTTTAAATTTATTTATTTATTATATTTCTAAATGAGATTACTTTAAAAGTAATTATTCAAAGCACATACATAATTAATTGAACATGTGAAATGTTAACGATAGGTTTTTAAAAATTTTTATTTACCTATTTTTAAAAAGTTCTAAATATTCTACTTTCATGTTTTTGTGAAGTTTTACATGTTTTTTTATGTACTTGCCTTTGTTTTTAATTTTAACTCTTTTGTGCTTTACATTTTGTGATTAAAAACAGTGCAGGACACTTTGTACTAAATCACATAGACCCTCATACATTATTTATTTATTATTATAATTATTGTAATTTTTAGTACCTCAAAGAGATTAGAACATGATAAAACTTTTCCTTGCAATGATGTCCTTGTGCCTTGCTTCAGCTTTTGCTGCAGCTCTTGAGGATACGACTTCGTTTTTTAAAATCGATAATGACTACACTGAAAAAGTTACAGAAACTGATTTTCCAAGAGAATTTACAACAATTTTGCCTGATTTACCAGAAGAGTGCTAAAGTAAGTAAGCATTTTGACACATCTATAATTTTCTCTTATGTACTCGAAATTGACTGTGTAAACCTTTTGTAAACCACCTGCAAGACAACTGCATGACGATACTACTCAAAGTTAATTTAAAGATTCGTAAAATATTTTAGATGTAACCAGCTGTGAGTATCCTGGAACGTGTCCTTCTTTAATTGATGCTAGAAGCTGTCAAAAATGTCGAATTGGCTTTGTAAAAGATCTGAAAAACGACACGAAATGCATATATTGAAACAAAGACGAAAACGCATTTTTACTTAATTACTTCTTTCAACCATGGCAATGGAATAACCTTGATTTCACTAGAAACGAAAGAGGTATGTTGCATATATAATTATAATCTTTTAATTACAAATTATAATTAAATTAAAAAAATGTACGTAATGAAAAAACAGTGACATTTTTTAAATATTTATTAATTTTCAGTCAACTGAAATAATGCAAAATGGCAAATTCTCAACTAGTCGAGGCATCGACTACAATTTTCAAACCAACACAATATTCTGGTTCAGTGATACAGATAAAACAATTTACACCGCGTTTCTACTAAACTATGTAGATTCTAAAAAAACAAAGTACTATGCATGATAATGCGTCTAATACATATTCATGAAATAGCCGTGGATTGGATCTATAATCACTTTTACTGAGTCGATTAGGAAACACAAAAACTTGTATCAAATTTTAATGGCACAATGAAGAAAGTGCTTTTCAGCGAGCAATTTATATGGCCACAATCAATTGCTGTAAATCCATTAAGCGGGTAATTTTTAAACTGTTTAAACCGATCAGGATTATGCGATGGAATGGTTGCCGCTATTTTTGTTTCGTTTTTAAATTGCATTAAAATATATCGACAGTCAAGAACTAAAATTACTTAAATCCATTTGTAGCTTTAAAAAATCCCTGATATACAAAAATAATGAAACATATCTTGAAAACGTTTAAATAAAATATTTTGCACTTTTCAAAAACATGCAAATCGAACATTCTACGCTTTTCTAAAACATGTAAATCGGACATTTTACACATTTCTAAAAACATGTAAACAGAACATTTTACACTTTTAAAAAACTCGTAATTAACATTTTACGAATGTTTCTCATTTTGTTTTTATGACATAGCTGGATTTGATACTAGTTTTAATTGGATATGGGTCATTTTGGTTCTTCACTAACGATATGAAAGATTTACATGCTTTTAATATAAATAATCATTATTTAACTGTGATAAATAGTAGTTTTTTTTATACTCCAAGACGAATGTAATGGACGTAATTATAAATGTTTAAATCAAATTGCAAAATCTAGTCTCGACGGGTCACGACGAGATATATTTACGGCGATGAAATTTCTGATCCTCATCGTCTTGCTTTAGATTTGGTAGAGAATCGATTGTATTGGTCACAAGGATACAGTTTTAGCTCCATTTGGTCCTCAAATTTTGATGGTGCAGATAAACAAATTATTTTCCAATCAACTGAATCACAAATAACTGGTGGGGATTTTCGAACAATTGCATTGTTTGATAAATATATTAACTTGATGGACGAGAGTGATAATGAAGTTTCAGTAGTTTACAAAGTTAACAAATGTATAGGACAAGAGTTGGAGATATTTTACAATTTTGTAAGCTGAGTTTAACGTGCCCACTTAACTATAGTTGATTTTTAATGTAATTTTAAAAAAAGGTTGAGGCTCTTAATCAATATTTGACATAATATTTGCATTCAATTTGATAGACATTTCGCCTATGGGATCTTAAGACGTATCACTCCACAATACAGCCTGAAAGTAAAAACCTTTGCTCAAAGCGAATTGATCAGTGTTCCCACTTTTGTCTCCCGGCTCCAGGCAAAGACTGTGTCTCCGTCTCCACGACGACATGCGCTTGTCCAGATGGAATGCACCTTTCTTCTGATACAAGAAATTGCATCTTAAATAAGAAAATTGTAATGTCAGTTTAATCAATAACTGAAGTTAAAATAAGAAGTATTAAAAAATAAAAACATCAGTTTACACGGAGCTGCGCTGTCAGAATAATAATCTAAAGTTGTAATCAAATTCATTTATCGAATCGAATATACATTTTTTTATCCTTGCACTTTGCAAAATAATTTTTTAAAGCGTGGGTTAGCTAATGTACGCAGTTAATGAAATATTTATTTATTAGTCATTTTAATGTTTTAAGGAGTTAAATCTATTTTTAAAGTTTATTTTTGGTCACTCCCATGGACCACACACAAATAACGTGACCAAAATTTACTAAGTTTTTAAAGCCACCCACCCACCCTGTTACCCTCTTACACATTGCGTAAATGACAATCGTTAAGGGTGTCTTAAGTTTTCATAGTGACCCACTCCATAAATGTATGACGCCACCTGTGACCGACCCATTGCTGGCAAATTGCATATGTACATGATTTTGGCTGAAAAACTAGTCAAATCATTTCTGGCGATGTTCATAGTCTGATCCGGGCCACTGTGCAGCATCTGCAAGCATTCGTTATAGGAAGCCATTTAAAATTCGTTCAAATTTGACTTAAAGTGCCAGACTGATGAAATTAATAAGTTAATTCTAAATTAAAAATGTAAATGATTAATCTAAACTTCCAAAGTTGCGAAATGCTAGAAAATTGTAGCCTCTGACGTTTTCACGTTTTGAGAAAACTTTAATGTACATGTATAAAAAATTACGAATCGCACGAAAATAATACTTGGGGCAGAAAATTACTACTTGCACGTCACTAAAGCTATTTAAATCTCACTTTTTCTTAAGTTCTGCATTAGTGTAATTTAACTGTCATATTTGTCATTTAGTGGTGGACAATTTCTACGACACCAATCTTAACATAAAAAAATGTTTTAAATGTTACCTAAATTCTTCAAAAATGTATTAAATGCTTATTAGTCCGAGAAACGTTTTTAAATTAGACGTACATATTCAAGTGTGTACATTGTCGAAGCTTTTAAATGGGTTAAATAGGTTAAATTTTATATATGCACCCATTAATAAAAGTAATCAAAAACGAAAACCGATTCATTTTTGTATATGTATACTGCAACTTGTTACTATATTTCTAAAAAAAAATGCTGCTTGTTTGAATGAAAATAATTGCATATCTGGCACATTTAATTAGCCGTGCATTACATAAGTTTTAATTTTACCAATAGCTAGGGTACTGTTAGGAGCAAGGTTGTGGTTGGTACTTTATTAAACTCAACCCCTAAGGTTTCTGGTAGAATGCAATCAGTACTAAGATACAACTATATTTATGTTCTATCTTACATTTCGTTCACATATTTATATGGGTAGGCGCGGTTCAAAGGCGTAGGCAATTAAGTCACATGATGAATTTTTGGCATGTACATACTGAAATAAGGGGCACAAGTGTCTGACTTACATATTGCCCACTTTAGATTTGTTTTACATACGCTCCTTAACATAGGTAAAATAATTGTGGTTTGGGTAACCGTACGAATAGCTATGCGTTTGCAACAATCACAAATATCTTAAAAAATCTAATGAAGAAACTGATACATGGCATTAGCCATACTTATGTTTAAGAGGTCGTCCACAAATGACTTCATTAGTATTTCCATCGGGTATTCGTGTACGCGGATAATATCCCACGTTAAAGATAGCTTCATAATTAACCATTGGTTTATTAGTCGCATAAATGTCATATACCACTAAAAATAGGCATGAGTTAATGACGCGATTTGTGAACGATCCCTTATAAATTATTTGCGTTGCCAATAACTAACATAACAAGCCCCATTGATTAAGTGATTAGAAAGGTTTAACCTATGGTGTGTTCCATCGGCGTAAGCAGCCATTTGTGTTTCAAAGTTGTATTTTAGCCCAGGTAAATTAAAAATTATTTATCATTGAAATATATGATATTGATATATATGATATGTAATTACTAAAGGAAAACAATAGGACTCGAAGATTACAACCGCATCGAAATTTATATTATCAGTAAAGTAGAAAAAGTCTTTATTTCATTTGATTCTTTTTTTCTGTAAAAAAAGACGTTTAATACACAATAAATACTGAAATAAGAACCACCCTCCCAATGATTGTTAGATTTTCTAAATCAAAGTTTGGGTATTCACAGAGTCAGAAAGGCAAACAGAACAGTACAGGAAGAAAAATGAAAACAACAAGTGAGAAAACAAAGAGAGTACTTACAAGGGTATAGCGTAAAGTCAAAAAAGAAACAAAAGTCAAGGAGTGTACAGCACTTGGAGAAAATAAAGTCAGTAGTGACTGCACATGTGGGTAATACTTTTTTTTACAAATTTTACAGAAGAAATTATGTACAAGAAAATATCAAATTCCGATATTAAAATCACGTCAGTAAACTATTCACATTAGGATATTTCAACAATTAAATGTTTTTCAATTGTGAAATAACTTAACCGGCGTAGGCGAGGGGAGCGTGAGCGTAGGCGGGTTGAGCATAGGCGACTGGAGCAACAGCCTTGGCAACGACTGGAGCGTGAGCGTAGGCGACTGGAGCATGAGCGTAAGCTGGGGCAGCATAGGCAACCTTGGCAACGGCTGGGACGGCGGCCTTGACGACAGCTGGGGCAGATCGGTCTACGACGGCGTTGAATCCGTTGACTGGGTCAGCAGTGTAGGTGACGGTACGGACAGCACCATCGGGCTCAACAAGGGAGTATTGTCCTTGAACGACATCTCCGGAACGGCTTTCTTGTTGGGTCTTGCTGTCTCCGGTGAGGGCATCAGCGACGGAGTATCCGTAGCTGTATTGTGGGTTTGGGTCGTATGGCTCGGCAACGGCGACTAAAAATATTATAATATATTATTAATTAATTAAGTTTAATCAAGATGCTATCCTTGCCACTAGATCACATAGGAAACATAAAACTATATAGTTGTTTGTCAAAAATGTTGTCGAAATTTTTAATGATTAAAACATTGTTTACCCTTGGCAACTGGGGCAGCATAGGCAACTGGGGCAACAGCCTTGGCAACGACTGGAGCGTGAGCGTAGGCAACTGGAGCAGCAGCATAGGCTGGGGCAGCAGCGTAAGCTGGGCCATGGGAGTAGGCAAATCCAGCTGGGGCGACAACACCGGCGTTAGCAGCGGCGGCGAAGGCGAGGAGTGCGACGATCTAAAACAAAGAATCCAAATATTTATTATTCACTTGTTGCTGTTATTGTTGTTGTTTTAAAATTTTGAAAATTTGTAATTTTGAAGTTGGAACACTGCTGCTGCTGTTCCAGCAGCTTAAAGAAAATAATAATATTAGGATTTCTATTATTTTTCTCACCTTGATCATGGTGAAGTAGTTGTTTTGTTGTTTGTTGTTTAGTAGTTAATTGTGGAGGGATGACTGAGTACCGTTGTAATTGTGAACTTTGTATTTATAGTAAAAGTGTAAGTCAGAAAAAAAGAGACGTGTCCATTCATACAGCATGGAATAAAAGGTAAAAAGGAAAAATATAAAAGAAATTGAAAGGTGGTAGGGTATAGTATGGTATGATATGGTATGGTGGTTTTTTATCGTGGATCGTGGGTACAAAATAAAATATATAACCTTCTGTCAGTTAAAGAGATTTGAATTCTTCCAATTGTGGGGTTGTGCACAAATTAGTCGCCTGCCTTCTCCAATTGATTTAATAGAAAATTCCCTATGGGAGCAGATATGTGATTCTGTGTGTAATAGCTGTAGGATAATCATAAGGCAAAAGACAAGTCCATATGTGAAATTATTATTGAAGGCTCAGCGGGAAGGAAAAAGGAATTCTCTGTGGAGCTTTAAACTGACCAATTTAAAGCTGATGCACGAGAACGATTCAAAAAGCAGACACACGGCTATATGGAATTATTATCAAGCCTAATATACAGAAAAGATATACTAGCAAAAAAACATTATATCATACGCAGGTATATACTCTAAATCATGGCCATCAATTGTTATTGTTACTGTTAAACGCTAAATTCTCTTTTCCGCACCCAACAATCGAAGTCGAATTCGAATTTTATTTGACTCCAAAATGATTTATAAGGTTATGGTTATGGACGCTACGGCAACGGCTACGGCTTCGACTACAGCTCTGAGCTTCAGGCAGCATGATAGAGATTGCGTAACGGGACCCCCACCTAATTAACACACGTAGAAATATCAGTACTTAGCAGCAAAGGCAACGGCAAAGGTACACAGTATAAAAAAGAGCGGCAATATTACTTTGCATATAGCAGTTACAAGCATTAATAAAAAAAATCATATAATATATGTGAGATAAATATATTTGATTAATCTAGGTGAATGTTCAATGTGACTTTGGATTTGGATTTGCGTGAACGCCTTTATACTTTTCCACTGTTCTGCTGTTCTTGCATGTGCGTACATATACGGGTTGTAATTTGTGCACATGTTTAAAATAATTGATTGCATATTACTAGGGAACGTGTCCTGACTCTGGCCCTCAACCCAAGTACGTGTGTAATAATAATTATATTTTTTTTAATCGAATTGCAGATCAATAATCGATATCGATATGAATGGTATACAAGTAGTTACATAATAAACAGGTAGATATGTAGGTAGGTAGGTAAGTACTTTTATTTTCATCTGTATGTTTAAAACTGTCACTTATTTTTTTCTGTGCGCAGCCTATTATAAAAGCCCCTTTAAAAATAAAAATTAATTAATGCTTTTCAATTCAATAACTAACATATTATAGGCCCTCACTTTCGGTTTTGGTCACTCTACTTTTGTCAGCAGACCAGAAACGACCCGTGCCATTTTTCCTATAGTTTTCATTAATTTTGCTTGCTAAAGTTCATAGTGCTAAACAAATGCATTTTGAATTAATGTTAAAAAATTGTATCTAAAAATTTCGTAGATAATTGGATTTAAAATTAAGCAGTTTAATGTATGGCTGTGCATTGCTATTGGTATTGATATTGCTACTCCTGTTGCTATTGTTAGTGCCAGAGCCAGACAACAATGTAAGTAGGAAACATTGAGTGTTCAATAATTACGAGGCCAAGGTTATCTATTCTAATCAAAAGTCGTATTCTGATTTACCTCAATGTCATATTCTTAATATTCATTCAAATATATTCAAGAGCTGGCTTAATTAATTGCAATCAAAATATCACAACTTGAAATCAAAAATCAAAAACAAATCTAAAGGAACGGAATATAATTGTATATAAATTATATATACAAAATATAGGGAAAAACTTTAAAAAGGAAAATCCATGAGAATTAAATACAACTAATTTTTTTTTCTCGCATGTAAGCTTGTTTTTCTTTTTTTTTCATTATTATTGTTTCCAAGTTTTCATATAAATTTCTTTAGGATTTGTTTTAATTAGAAAAAAAAATGACTCATTGTCAGTGCAATTAGTGTGTTACGTTTTGTTCCTTAATTGAGATGTTCATGTCCTCATAATGTGTGCTTCTATATGTTTATGATGGTTACATATGTTATGCTTCTTACGTACGATAGCGATTACAATAGTGATTACTGATACAAGTAGTTTTTTCCCAGGTATAAATTAGCATTATACAAATTGCGTGGGATTCGAAATTATTACAAGTACGAAAGTGTTCTCGATGTGTGCTACTTTTGTAGCTGTGTACCTATGCTAAATGGAAGCCTCGTTCCAACAAAATTATGTAAAGGTTGTTTTACCTTTAAACTTAACATTTATGTAAAGCAGAGGAGTACTGCATGTTATTTTTTCACGCTGTATCAGTTGAATCACCTAAAAGCTTACAAGGGAATGGTCACAACCCATCACGCCCAATCAGCCTGATATACTTTTTTTAGAAAGAACATGTGAAAAAAAGTAGGGTAGCGCAAATTTTATTTCAGAATGGGCCTTCTGATTGGCTACAGGATTTTTTAAAATCCTAAAATAGCCCAAGTTAATGCATTTAAATATGGCGTCCATTTGATTAACATGGTCTATTTTAGGATTTTAAAAAATCCCGTAGCCAAACAGAAGGCCCATTCTGAAATAAAATTTGCGCTACTCTACTTTTTTTCACATGTTCTTTCTAAAAAAAAATATATCGGGCTGATTGGGCGTGATGGGTTGTGACTATTTCCTCGTTAGTAATATATTGCTAATTAATTTTTTTTAAATTGATTGCATAGCTACTTTCACGGTGACTTACATAGTTATGCTAACAATTTTAAAGTATGCGGATTAAGTGTATTTTTTTAATATGAGCTGGTACTGGTAGTATTTTTAAACGAATATTTGTCTATTTAAATCAGAGTTGACTGTAACAGAGTTGACTTTAATAACATGAAGGCCACAATTTCTGAAACTTTTGTGAAACAATAAACTAAAATGTAATGCTATGTAAAAGTATTAGGATTAACTTCCTGCTCATTTATTCTCAAAACACTTTTACTATAAATTGCAAGTGATCGTGTTCTTTAGACAATTTTTTGTTTATGTGATTTACAAAATTATACTTAACCTTCGAGCGTTAATACTACTTAAGCAAAATTTTGAAAGGTTTATTGCCAATGTTTTTTTGTCCACAACATTAAATCTCCAAATTGAAAGCTATATCAATTTTTTAAAGAAAAAAATTCTGAGGTGTAGTTTTCGAAATGGTGAAAAATGACAATAGAGAGATTTTTGAATTTTAAATTTTTTTTTTATTCCAACGAACGCTAGCTGACTACATATTAAAAGCTGTAAGTAGCTGACCACGAAAGTTGCAAAATTTGTTGATCATGCGAAAATAGGCTATTTTTAGTAAGCTGCACTCCAGTTTGACATGAGTAGGGACAGCCATTTCATTTGAGATCGTCCACAAATAATGTCATGATTAGCACAGTTTTGTTGTATTAAATCTATCCACACGCACTGCATTGGAATGGCAACATTTTTAACATCGCTTTCAATAGAGAGGATTTTTGAACCCACCCACCTAGTTGTTGCTATCAGTTGTGAACGACCCCAAAGTAAGTACGCAAATTCTACACTTTAGCAATTATAATAATAATAATAATTTATTCATTGGGTCGATTTAACCGAAGTTCATGCAACCAGACTCAACGGGTCACTGTGGGTGATAAAATAGGAGGCTACCGCGTTAGATCGTCTCGGTCTTTGTACACTTTCACCTATCCCCGTCCCTTCTTCCACAGTAAAGGAGTCTCATACCCTAGGCCTCTACAGTAAGTAGTGGTCACTAAGGAGCACCGAAGGAGATTGGGTTTCAATCAACCATCCAGTGACGTTTACCGCACAACACCGAGCCGTAAACAATTAGCAGTGGCTGAGGATTGAAGCCGGGTCTGAGACTGTAAATTTCGTTACAGTCTGCAGTCCTAACCGCTCACCCAAGCACGCCTGCTTACACTTTAGCAATTTACTTCGATATGTAGTTGTGTTTGTACCGTCTTACCTAACACATGGCTTTAAACGGTGACTGCAGAGGTTTTGCTTCAGGTCTTGAAATTCAGGAACGACGCTTATAATAAAGATGCGCTGGGGATGCAGATTCAGATGCCGAAACCGATGCGAAGGGTAATAAATGTAGAACCCGATTTTCACAAAATTAAGATTCAATGAAGCTTCAAATTTATTCACAGAGAATTTCCAAATTTCCATCGATTAAATAATTCAATAAATATTCTGTTAAAGGCAGAAGTTAGAAACGAAAACTGTGCATTCAACAGAGCATAGAAAATAGAGAAAAATAGAAGAAACTGCAGTTGTTAGTTAGATCTAGATTCACAGGCAATAGAAGGAAAGGATGAAAGTGATAGAACAGAGAACCCAGTCGGCATTTGAAGTTCAGAATGGTATCATAGTGAGCACATCCCCTTCAGAGTAGTGACAGCATAATGAATGACATTATGAATTACATTGTTGTCTTTCTGACAGCTTTATGAGCGTCGGATGTCCGCTTTTACGTATTATAATGAATTCTGAAAGGCATCATTCTACCAACCGTATTCTGAACATATTATGAATGGTTTATGAACGATGCTAATATCTAGCAGTAGTATGCCATCTACTGTCTAATTATTCAACTTAATGATATGGTGTATCGACTGCAGGTTCTTCCTTGTCCCGCCGTATCATTTTATGCCATGAAATTATTACTTTAATAATCTCCTATCATAATACACAAAACACATCCTAACTTAAGTATTCATTACTCGTAGAACCAAAACTTTTCAACCAAGATGAAATGAATTAATGTAACATTTTACGCTTAAATTCACTAAACAATTTTTTTATTAGGGATTAAAACTGTAAGCTATAAACACTGTTAGTATGAATTGTGAATACTACATTTACACCATCAATACTCTTATACTGGAATTTCATTGTATTTAGTATTTCGTCACACTCATATCTCCCATTAAATCACTATCACCAACAGTAATTTTGACGTTGTGATGCTCAAGCTTCTGTTTAACGCATAATATCACGCTTTTAATTCACTTTTGGCCAAAAACCACTAAACTGTAGACTGTATGCACTCAACACTAATTTTCAGAAGGTTAATTTGATCTAGGCATAGGTAACTTTTTAGATGATTCACTTCCCTGAAAGAAGCAAGCCCGCTTGTTCCAACTAATTTAGTCAGGGCGTTAAATTTAACTTATAACTTCGTGACGTATGGTAAATGTAATCCGTAAAGTAAAGGTAAAGCCCTGACTGAAACGGGGTAAAGAAGTGTTTAATACTTGGTGTTAACGATCAGTATTGACACAATTAACTAACACAACACCTGGGTAGTCTTAATAGTAATAAAATACACAGTTAATTCTACTTGTTTCTGACTCCTTCGTGCCGTGGTCTGCCTGTACAACTGCTGCTTCGTCCGTTAAATTTCTGAATGCAAGTTCTGCCGCCTTTACTGTATGGTATTTTGTAAAGTGTTGGATGTTTGCATTAAACACATGCATGTCAGTTTTATGAATTTATTATGAAAACTTTGCGAAACCTCGTGGGCGTGCGCGCGCATCCTTCCTTTTATGTATGAAATATAACAGAAAAATGACTTGTGTCAAAATTCTCACAGCTTTATGACAACTTTAAGAATTGCGTCATATTACAGTCAGTAAACTGTTTAATTTAAGGATTTCATATTTCTATCATCAGACTGATGTGAGCGATTTATGAACTGATGAACGGATTATGATATCATTCTGAACTTCAAATGCCGACTGGGAAGAAGCTGGGTAGATAGAAGAAGTCAACAAGTAGGTTCAACATCCACACACAATTAAAAATGTAATTATTAGAATGCTATCACACACTTATCATTTTCACTCCGCACTATCTATCAGTTTGATATTTCAGGAGTATGTACATTGTTCCATTTGTTAGGTCAGGCCGCTGAAAAGACAAAGCCAGACAGAAAAGTTGACGAAAAAAATAGAAAGGTTGCAAAAGTTGAAAGTTGTAATAAAGCACAAGAAGAAGCGTTGGTAGAATTGAGATTGATCAACAAGTAAAAAATATCCAATGTCCACATATTCTTATAAAAAGTCACACAAAAGTCTTTCTTGAATTTTGGAATTTAACCGTTGTTGTCAGAAGGGAACTTAACCGGCGTAGGCAAGTGGAGCGTGAGCGTAGGCGGGTTGAGCATAGGCAACTGGAGCAACAGCCTTGGCAACGACTGGAGCGTGAGCGTAGGCGACTGGGGCAGCGACCTTAGCAACGGCGACGGCTGGGACGGCGGCCTTGACTACAGTTGGGGCAGATCGGTCGACGACGGCGTTGAATCCGTTGACTGGGTCAGCAGTGTAGGTAACGGTACGGACGGCACCATCGGGCTCAACGAGAGAGTATTGTCCCTTGACAACATCTCCGTCACGGCTCTCTTGCTGGGTCTTGCTGTCTCCGGTCAAACCGTCTTGGACGGAGTAGCCGTAGTTGTATTGTGGGTTGGGGTCATATGGCTCTGGAGCAGCAGCGACGGCAACTAAATTTCAGAAAATATTAAATTGTTTTATAAACCTTTTTGACATTTCTATCCTCGCCACTAGATAACATGAGAAAATAATTTTGAACTTTGGTTTTTTGAAATATTGTGTATTAAAATCGTTAGGCCGAATTGAGAATCATAATTGTTGTTTTTTTCGTACCCTTGGCAACTGGGGCAGCATATGCGAGTGGAGCAGCGACCTTAGCGATGGCAGGTTGAGCATAGGCAACTGGAGCAACAGCCTTAGCAAGGACTGGACCAGCAGCGTAGGCAACTGGGGCAGCGGCATAGGCTGGGGCACCAGCGTAAGCGAGTCCAGCTGGAGCAATGACACCGGCGCTGGCAGCAGCGGCGAAGGCAAGAAGAGCTACGATCTGTAAAAAATTGAATCATGAAATTCAGGTATTTTGAAATCCGCCGGTTCAAGTTTTTCAAAATTATATTTAAGTCTGCGCAGATTTTTGTGTTTTGGTTATTGCACTGATTATTTTAAATTTCGAAAACTTACCTTGATCATTTTGAATTTGTTGTTGTTGCTTCTGCTGTTGTTGGTGATGATGATGTTGTTGGTAGGATGCGTTTTGTAAAAACGGTCCGAAAACTGAAGGAAGAGTTCTTCTGATTGAAGTGAATGGTAGAAAAGGTTGAGATGTGAATGATTTCTTGTGCCCAGCACTGCACAATTTATAGTTTGCCTGCCAACTGAGTGAAAGGAAGGCATCAAGTATGCATCTTCAATACAAGGAATTGATGTGAAGCTCAAGCTTCATACTTCATATACAGCAAAGCATGATTAACATTATTACTATTATTACTACCATTATTATTGATACTGATCAAATCAAACTACAGACTACAACTTGGTACAATAAGTAACCCAGGCAGCGTATATACCAGTTTAGCAGATAACATAAGAAACAAGACATGGAAACCAAAAAGTACAATCAACGGAATGCATATTTAATGTTTATTGAAATTGAAATTGAACAATGCACACTACATTTGATTATCCCTGTACCCTGTCCGTACTTTTGCTTTTGATTTCGATGACATAAGCATGTTGCATTATGTTCTTGCATTACACGACATTATTGTTAAATTACACTGGCTAACTGAACCACACACTGTAACAGTAGTAGTGGATAGCTCAATAGACACTCTACTTTATCATCATCACTTTATATACGTATGGCCTTACCGTAGCTGTACATGGTCTGGTCTACGGTTTATATTTAGTCAGTTACTGACTGTCACTGACTGAGATTCTCACAAGAATAATAATTAGCATATTTGATATTCGATTTTGATAGTTTTGATACATAGTATATAATAGGACTGCCTCTATTCAAAAATATTAAATGTTGAAACAAAAGTAGATGGGAATTAATTTTCGATTATTTTGGCATCAGCAACTCGGCCTTTC
Source organism: Dicyrtomina minuta (assembly GCA_949802685.1). Classification (NCBI taxonomy): domain Eukaryota; kingdom Metazoa; phylum Arthropoda; class Collembola; order Symphypleona; family Dicyrtomidae; genus Dicyrtomina; species Dicyrtomina minuta. The sequence continues at coordinate 87,637,958 of OX461808.1, read as the reverse complement.
ATTTCTCCCTTTGTCTGTCAAAGTAGCGACAACGTTTCCTTTCCTTCCACGTCCTCCTGTGTCCATGATTAATTTACATTACCTGTTGTAGACCTAATTAGAGTTTGCCGGCAGGCTGTGTACAAAGTATATAATCCAGCGGTAAGGGTGTCCTTCTACAGACTACAAAATAATATATTGATGATAATATACTGTGAGAGTTCAAAAGGCGAGGTCGGTCTTGAATTTGATTTTGAATTTAAATTTAAATGCCTATGTACTAAACTATTGTAAAATTGGCGATGCCGATGCCGATGTCAGCTTTAATAGCATGGCTTGCAATTATTGAATAGGAATGAAAATTGAATGGTTTTAGTGTTAAGGATCCTTGACGGATGTACATATCATTTAGTCGTATCCTTCACTCATCCCTTCAGTCAGTGAGTTAAAGATCCTTTCTTCGCAATTTGGCGTCCCCGCCTTTACCATTCCCAACCAGATTATTTGTGAGATGAAATCAAAAGTGTTCAAAAGAACACAGACTGGGTTCCGTTGGAATAAAAAAGAAAGACCTGTGCCTTTTACATTGTGTGTATAGTGTAGTTGTGTAGTACGTAGTGAGCCTTGAGGTTGCAGCATAATGGAAATGAAATAAATACACAGGAAGTACACTGTATAGTGTACAGTAAATAAATAGCGTGGAAAGAATGATTGGTGATGGCAGAGTCAAATTAAATCAAAGGTAAAACTCAAAAAAGTAAAATTGAAATTAATTGACAACTTGAATAAGACAGCTTAGTTAATAATGACGGCTTCATCAATTTTCAATTTTCTGCACATGCTTGGGGTCGTCTATAAATGACGTTAAGGGTAGGGTCTTTCCGAATATAATTGACAGGCTATGTTATTTTGCGCGATGGGTAAGGTGATAAAACAGCCAAAGAAATGGGATTATTTTGATAACATCATTTATGAGCGACCCCTTGGAGTTCTAAGCCTTGAAGCTTTGCTTTGTTTAGAGTTGAAAGGTTCTCAGATCTTCTTCAGCCTGCAGGATAAAAATCAAAGTTTCGCATGAAGTATAATGCATGACTATCCCTTTCCCTGTCCTATGTAATTAAGTTAATTACTTATTTATTGTTTTTGTCAACTCAGAAACTGACTTAAAAGTCCTTAAAAAGTGAAGTATGTATTTGCAGATAAATTGCACGTCTCCATCATTCCTGATATTGATCTTTCCTCAATTAAAATTAAATGCAGGTGAAGCTTGGTCGTTTGTATAGTTCGTGAGTTGATTAGGACAGGAGGATGGGAAAACTAAAATGTAAACAAAAAACAAATATACCATTAAACTAAATAATGACACCCAATTACTATAGTGTACATATTATGTTTGCAATTTAGGTTTTAATTGTAATACATATGTTACGTACGTATTATTGTTTTTTTTTGTTGTGCTTTGTGCTTCAGACAGGGCTACGGCTGCAGCTGCTTAAGAAAAAATCAAGAAATAATAGATGTTTTAATGTAATTTGTTTTCGCTTTAATTCACCGTACATTTAATTTCCTTTAAATTTGAAAAACATATTCTGCAGAGCATTAGTCGTGGTAACTACAGGGCCGGACAAAGGATTTGCGCTTAGGCAGCAATTTGTTCCCATACAAAAACAATAACTTTGATTTTATAGATGGTTTTCTTTAGTAGAGCAAGATGTTGTATCTAAATGTTCTAAAATAAACTGAAAAAATCTTTTATTTGCATGTTTTTGAAATGTCCAAAACAATTTTCTTACATGTTTTGAAAATGTCCAAAGAAAGTTGTTTTCGTGTTTTGGAAATGTGGAAAAAAAATTAGTTTTTATGTTTTTGAAATGTGCAAAAAAATTAATTTTTATATGTTTTTGAAATGTGCGAAAAATTTTGTTTTTGTTTTTGAAATGTGCAAACAAAATATTTGCATGTTTTTAAAATTTGCAAAAACAAATTATTTCCATGTTTTTGAAGTGTGCAAAAAATGTTAATATCATGTATGTATATGCAATATGTTATAACAAAATGTTCCATTTACTTGTTTTGAGAAAATTCAGGCAGCGGAGGCTGCCTGCGCTGGCCGCATTATCCGGCCCTGGGTAACTACCTATATGGTGTTCAAAATTCACATCATTTAAGTTACGTAGCGATATTAATACTCAACTTTTGTAGAATTTACATTTACAACTAAGGAAAATCTTATAAATTGTTTAATGTATATTATATTTATAAGATGTGCCTATTTGTAAAAATCAACAATGGCAAAATAATTAGCATAAATGGCATAGTTAATAATTATTATTGCGGTGCAGGAAAGACAAAATTTAGATAACAAAAATACAAAGATGCATTTAATCACACACATGATGAGCATACCAAGTGCATTATTGCGTGTCTATTAATTACTAACGACTTGGTCGTATGAATTGCTGCATTTTGTGCAAAACTTTTTATACATAATTATCTATATGTTAATACCCTTACAGACTTACCACTACATAGTGAGTATGGCATTGGTTTTTAAAGTACCTACCTACCTACTAAAGTGCCTACAGCTCATAACAGTGGAGTGTGTAGACATTTAGATTTTGAGATGACTTCAAGTGATTTCCGACAGGTTAATAAATATGTTTTGCTCAAGATTCTCAAAATATTATTAGCAAAGTTTATTTGTGATATTTCTGGGCTGCCTGCACTCCTCGCGGCACTGCCTTTTTTGCCCATCCAAATCTTTACGATCTGCACATGCACGTTGTATTTTCATTTTCATGTTCATTCCTCGGGGCTATATAATTACGTGTTATGCTCTGCATGCCTGTCTGAAAGGCTTGTCATCGTTCATCTTTCAACGTTTATCGCTCGTGTTTTCCTCATTGTTATTGTTATTCTTGTGTTGGTTGAGCATTGAGCTGTTCATAGTTCATGACGTTCACTCGTTTACTGTAACATTATTATGGTATTATGGAATGGTCGGTTAATGGGCGGATGGATGGATTGTAATTACGATTGTTGCTGATAGGAAGGGACCGTGGGGATGGGCAGAAATGCAAAGTCCAAAATGCAAAACGGTTCATTGTGTGGTTATTGAAGCTTTTGCATTGTTACTTTTAGTCTTGGGACTCTGATGATATTTGTGCACATTACAATATTTGAAGAGATCCAAGAGATCAACTTACAGTTATTACAATGCACTTTATTATTTACATTTTACACATTTGCATTAGAACTGGAAGCATCAACTTGCATTTTGTCTAATCATAAGCTCTCAACTGCTCAATTAATTATGAAGTATTTAAATGTTAACGTTAGCAGTAAAGAATCAAAATTATCAGTAGACATTTTTAGCTCAAAACTAATTGTAATAAAATTAAAGTATTAAAGTACCATTTTCATAAAATGTGGACAAAGAATATTTTTCAAATTTTTTAGAAGCACACAATTAAAAGATATTTAAAATTTTTCATAACATGCGAATGATATATCTTGCAATTTTCAAAAATCATTTTAATATCACATTTTGCACTTTTAAAAATGTGCAAAAATAAGACATTTTGCAGTTTTCACAAATGTAAAAATTGAACATTTTGTAATTCTCAAAAACATAAAAATAGAACCGTTTAGTTTTTTCAAAAATATGTGAACATACAATTTTATAGACTTTGAAACATATAAATAGAACATTTTACACTTTTAAAAAATATTGTAAATAGAATATGTACCTACATTAAAAGTTTTGTAGTTTTGAAAAACAAGTAAATTGAGTTTTTTGCAATTTTCGAAAGACAAGAAAACAAAATTAATTGGTAATTTTTTTAGCCTTAATTAGTGTATTTTTTGACTCAATTAGCTCTTCTTGATTTTTCTCCATGATATGCATTATATCATATATTTGTAATATGCTACGTATGTATTTCACTGCAGTTTACGTGTAAATTTAATTTGAATTGCATAGGTGAGCTATTTACGCACTGTGATCCAATTGTAAATATGTATATTTTTTTCAGCGCAGATCATTTATTTTATTGTAACTAACTCTCACTATGATACACTCAATATACTATACACATAGTATCTGCACATATTAGGTACACTTCTTGAAATGCTATCTGTTTGTGAGTACCGTATTTCTTCTAATAGTAAGCGGATCTCTAATAATGCGCGGGTCTCTAATAGTACGCGGGGGGTAGCCGCCTCAGTTTGGATAGTACGCGGGTCTATTTACCACACTATTAAATGCCAGTGCGCGGGTCTCTAATAATGCGCGGGTCTCTAATTATACGCGGGGGGTCGAGGCTCGAGGGGCGTACTATCAGAGGAAATACGGTAGATTTACTTTTAATGACGGGCCTTTGCAGTTTCCAGCCTTGCTGCAGCTGTTTTTTGTCGTAGCATAATGTTTTACGTGGCATAATATTTTACATACAAAAATTATAAAGATTAATATGTAGATGTTTTATCATTGATTTTTATGTTCCATTGTCTGCCATTGTATTATTGTACTGCACTTTGCCTGTGATTTTATCCGACGATGTAACATATAATAGCAATCCTGTGATTGACTAGGGCATACAAATAGCATTGGTAATTTACATATCATTACAGTATAGGGATTTTTTTGACCTAATATTAGGGGTTCTTTGTGAATTGTGATATAACGGATCGATGTTGGATAATCAATAAGACCAAATACACCGCTCACAACAATGGTCAAGAGGTGTGTTATGCGGCACTACGAAACCTTTCCTTACCTATGCTTTTTACATACCCTCTGCATACTTTATAATTCCCGTATGTATAATAAAATACTATAACTGCGGTATATGCCGTGGCTTTAATATGTAAAACTTATGAGATTGTATATGTGTTGTAACGATTAAACACCAGAACTACAATCACCAAAATTGTCTGTCAAAAATCTAAATGACCCATATCTGTTTTGAGCTAAAAATTAAATAAACTATTTTGTATTTTTCAAATAACATAGAATAATAGAATAATTCGAATTTTTAAAATAACATGTAAATATAACATTTTATACTTTTGAAAAACAATTAAATAGACACATTCTGGTATTTAAAAAAATATTTAAATAGAACAATTTACCTATTTAAGAAACTCGTTTTCCTTAGTAAATTTAGAGGAGTCCTTTAAAATAAAATTTAAAAATAAAAATCATATGACTTGTTCTTTGTATGAAATTTGCCCACTGGAAATAGCATAAAGACCAACGTGCTTGCGTTCGATTAAAGTTTCATAGAATTTTCTTGTTTTAAAAATAAAAGGGATTCTAACAGCAATACTATGTAAAAAATAAAAAAAAAACATATTGACTGAAAAATCCAACGGAAAACATTGTAAGTGCAAGAATAAAAGCAAACATTTTATAAAGCTTTTAAAAATAAAAATAAAACACACAAAGAGTGACGAGTCCTTTGTGAGTTCGTGAGTTGAAGTGAGCTTCAATGCTCTGTAGTATATGAAAATATTCTGCAATCGGCTATACGCATATTACGCTTATATTACTAATACGTAGCTGCCCATTATACTAATGGGTCCTCTTCAACACACAAAGCACTTCACTAGCTTCTATTCGATTCGAACTTCATCAAAAATGGTGAGTGAGGAAATGGCTAATTATTTATTATTCTTTGGTAGTACACTTTATGCCTCATCTTATTGTCATTATTTTACCTTTTATATGCAAATCAAAACACTACACTAATTGCTAGCATCATTATTTTTGTAAATTAGTCATTATTATTAAACTTATAAATTCACGCATTGAACACTCTATAATGCAACTATATCGCGTACAGTCAAATCACAATTTACTAAATCTCTACTAGTAACACAGTTTAGCATGTAAAAGTAATTAAAATGTTAATGGCTATTTGATTACATGCATAATTCTTCCCCTAATTTGTCTGCAAGTGATTTACATGTACCTACCAATTTACGAGGTCAGTTTTTTTTGTTGTAAAATAAATTATTTTATTTTACATAACATTTTAATTTTTATAATGGGTTATTACTACATTTTTTAGGGCAATGCCAAAATCTACTTTCTGCATTTTTATACCTTGTAGTGCAAAAAATGTTATGTGGTTGTGTATTTTTTTTTTCCAGAGTTGTAAAAAAGTCAAACGATACTTGTCTAGAGTAAAAAGTGCTGATTTAAAAAAAATCAAAATAAAATAATGATCGTGTAAACAGTGCTTTGAGCTTTCAACTAAGAACTAGCTGCTTGGCAAAATAAAAACATAAGTGTTATATTTGTTCATTAGCCAACAGCCAACTGTACTTGCAATAAAAATCCCAGAAGAAAAAAGGACATTAAAAAAGCAGCGCGATTTCTCAGAAAAAATATTTCATCGTGTAAAATAGATACCAGAGTTTGAATAATAAATTACAAGATAATAAAAATTTTATTGAGGAGCTGCCAATGGATCATTAAGATCGATGAATGATGAATTGCTAATGATGAACTAGCTGCTTGTGTGGCACACATTTATCCACTGAGATCAAACCAACTGAGAACACAGCTCACAGCGATTACCAACTTACAAATTAATAACGACACACTTGACGTATTTTGAAAATTATTTAAAACTATTTAAATCCTTTAAAATATGTGTATCTATGTAGTTCAGTGCTTTTGTTGCTACCATTTAGCATGTTTATTTACAAAACGTTTGAACTATGGATACAGATTGGGGATCGTCCACAAATGGTGTCGCGGGAAAAGCTTTTAATTTTTCTATGAAAAAAATAACAATAATTTATTAAAACCTTGAAGACAACAGAAAATAAAAACTATTAGATAAGCTCTTTTGAACCTACCATGTTAGGTGCAATTTTGTGATTCAATCGTACGCGTAATTGTATCTATGTTTATTACAACAGTATCTATATGTAACCGAAACGTGAGCAAAAAGTGTATGTAAATTGTATGCCACAAATGCCGTAATTGGACTGTATAAGGCTCGTCCACAAAGATTAATGGAGCTAAGCGTAAGAGATAAAAAAAATGTTCAAAACTCCAGGAGGCCCCATGATGCATCATTAAATTACAAAGTTTATAAGCATAGCTATATTTTCATATACGTTTAATGTAAAAAACATCCCGCCAATTTTAATTTCAATTTTGAATAGTAAGTCGTTTCATATGTTAAACTGTGGGTGTTTGAATTGACATTTGGAATGGAAAATGGAAATAAAGCTCTTATTGTATTCAAATTCAAATGCCAAATGTGCATTGTAACTGATGAGAATAAATTGTAAAGTTTCTTGTATTTCTTTTCTTGTTGAGACTGCTAATACTATTAAGGTCGGTGTCACACTGTCTGTGTCTGTAGGTCTTTGGGTCTTTGGGTAACGTGAATAAATTAACCAGGCTAATCCGCGTAGTATCTGCAGGTAGAGGTGGAAGAGGCCTTACGCAATCAGATGTCTCGTCGCCAGTCCTGAAAGCGTCTGCTGGTGTCTACTCTCTATGTCTGGCTTTGATTTCGATTTCGTCACACACTTGACTTCCATATTGCAAAGCAGATTAAATAATTTATTCAAAAAAAAAATATTCCAATTTATTTATTAATGAATTAAAGAAGACAAAAATTTGCATCGAGATCGAAAATTGAAATGAGCTGTGTACTAGTGGAAAGATTCTTTGACATGAGGATGATAGGAAATCTTTTAATTGGAAGTGCCCACCACCATGGCCACACCGCATAATTCAAGAATCGTATAGAGTGTATATAGCATCAACGGTTACATCTACGATAACTGTAGTCAGAGTTTGACATTTAATTACGTAAAAAGTATTGTCTGTTATATACCTGTACACGTATTATTGACTGGTAATTTAAAATCAATATCGAGATTTAAATCTCAAAATCGGTAATCTGTATTTTCATTTAAGAAGAATACACTAGAACAAGCATTACAAAATGTAATGTGTGAAACTGAAATGATGTAAAATATTTTGTTTTTACAGTTTACAAGAGATATGCAAATCGAATTTTTTTACATTTTTCAAAACACATGAAAAAAGAATACATATTTTGCAAGTTTGAAAACAAGCAAAAATAGAATATTTTGAAATTTTCAAAAATATCTAGATACAAATTTTTTACATTTCTAAAACATGCAAATAAAATATTTTGCACTTTTCCAAAAAAAGCAAATAAAAATTTTTGCAATTTTTGAAAACATGCAAATACAACAATTCTGCACATTTTGAAAATATGCGAAAAAAAACATATTACACTTTTTAAAAACATGCAAACAAAACAATTTTGCACATTTTAAAAACATGCGAATAACATAATTTTGAACTCTTCAAAAACATGCGAATATAAAATTTTGTAGCTTTTAAAAGGATTTAAATATATCCATATGGAATTCATGTATAGCTCCTTGATAACATATTACGCAGCTGTAATTGGTTTTTTTACTGTTTGTTTATTGATATATTAAAAACATCAAATGGCTCATTTTGACTCTTCACTCAAGATACTAAAGTTGAAAGAAGAATATTTCTCTAGCACCCAATCAATCAAATTGATGAATTAATGTATTGGAATAATTTAATCAATAAATTAAATTTAGCATGTAGCCCTCATCTGCATTTTTGTAGACATAATACTAACACAATGGATGTAACTTTGAAAGAAACTTACACAGACATACGTCAAATAAGGTGCAAAGTACCGTATGCTAAAAGCATTACAATTAAGTATGGCACATGGCCTTTGTTCACTTTCCATTGTTATCATTATTGTGCATTTAAATGTTTAAAGTTTACATGGTAATTATTAATTAATTGGCGGCACAATTGACAATTGAATGGGAGGGTCAATACTACTATACCATAGACTATAGTCAATATAGGGAAAAAACAATATATCAATAACATCTCCCGTTTTGACAGGTAGACATACCGAAATGATCCTGACCTCTTTCCACCCTTTTAATAATTTCTTCTTATTTTTCCTATAAGGTTTTTCTATAATGGTATATTTATTTTTTTTTTGGCAAGTGCAATATGTTTTGCATGCTTTAGTGCATGGGCGGGATTTTAATTTTGATTTAAATCCTTTAGTATAATGTTATAGTAAATATAGTTATAAGAACATCGACGTCGTATTTTTATTCTAATTCCAAAAAAAAGCAATGCTAATATTACTAATAAATAAAAACTTTTTTGTACACCTACATACACCATACACTACAAGCAACAAGCGCGTGTTTTATTTTTTGAAAAATTAGTAATTTGTATACTGACAATCAAAATATTTTTGCAAATTAATTAGGCATCTGCATTTAAATCAAAAACGAAAAACGTTGACACTGTAATTAATGGCTAATGGCCGTAACAACCACCAACCGTTTGTGCGTTAACGATGCGGGATGAGGATGAATGTCATTGCCAAGAGCTCTTAACGGCACTTAACGCAGAGTGCGAGCATAAAAAAATGTTCAAAAGCTTGTCAAAGTGGAAACTAATAAACTAATGGAAAGAATGGTAACGTGACTGAAGAAGATGCGCTATACAAAACGCAGGTAATCATTCAGCTTTTAAGTGGTACAGTATAATTAAGCACAGCTTCTTTTGTGGCATATATGAATCGAATGTTTGTGAATTTGTGTATAACTTTATACACCAGATACTTAAGGTAATGGTGCATACCATTACCAAAAAATGATGCAATTCTAGTGCGACCTATTTTGCTATAAAAGTTTCTTAAAAAATATTTTTATTAAATACAAAAAACTAAATCGTTGCAGTTGAATTTATGAGCAAACTTGTAAAAGTTGTACTGTATATAATACCATTATATAATTTTTCTATGAAATAAAAATTTCAAAAATATTTAAACAAAAATTGTGCTTTGTTTGCGAGTCTTTAAATGTATAGTTATTATAGGTACTGTTAGAATCTGGTAGGTATTCAAGATAATATGATAAGCAATAGTGAAAATACATTTAATTATCAATTTATATTAGACAAAATATTTGTTATATGAAAACACTTGGATACAATTTAATACAGAACTATATAATGACTTCAAAAAAAGCTGTGTAGTAATTTTTTCAAAAGTGCACATTTTATTTTCCTGTTTTTGAAAAGTGTGAAATATACCATTGTCATATTTAAAAAAAAATAATATAATATTTGCATGTTTTTTAAAAGATAATAATTTTTCAATTGTATGTTTTTTTAAAAGAACATAAAAATTGAGTTGCATGTTTTAACAAATTGAAAAATATTTTCTGTCAATATTTTTAAAATCTATACTGCAATTTATTTGCCCATTTTCTACAATTGCAAAGTGCAAAATAAATTGTAAATTCACTACATTGACATTTGTGACGCTTTACGTATAATAAAATATACTATAGTCAATGTAGCGTGTGCGTTTCTAAAACTTTTTTTATCCTAAGATGGTAACTAAAATCTGATGAAAAAAATTGCGTGAAAAATTTGAAGTGGAATAGTTGTATGCGTATATTATAAGGCTTGAACAGAAATAAATAAAGTAAAGCAGCGCGATTCTTTTAAGAGTTGTGTCTTTATTGGAACCAGCACGTCTCTCACTCTCACGATCTTGATTAATCCATTTAATTCTATAGAAGATTTCGTGTATGAAAACGTAAAGAAACCGTGGGAAGGTAAAGGCTACACGGAGCTAATTGTGTACGTTTGTGACTTTTGTGAGTGAACCGTCAACGTCAATTGTCAATTCAATGCGACGATACTATGTATGTACCTACATACCGTACACCTTCTGTCCCATGAATGCTGTTGGTTTCTGTTTCTGTCAAAGACGGCAAGGTCACTTCATAGCTGATCGTGAGTCTTTTAGACAGTTATATGCAAGTGGTAAATGCAAAGTCAAATAGTGTTGTCCCGTGTTTTTAGTATTGTATGAGTTGCTCCCATTGTCTGTATCAATAATTGTTGTTGTAATCCTTCTAATTGTAATTGTATGATAATTGTTGATCCAATTTCTTCTCATCGTGCTTGTAACTTTTGTGTGCCTCCTTTTAATTCGCATTTGTTAAATTATACATTTTAAACTTCAGATCTCCTCACCTCACGGGAAAAAAAATCAAATTCAAATTATTATATGCCTTTGAAGTTTTTTTTGTCGTCAATGACTTGTGTACGTGGGATCGGGACTAGAGAATGGACAGTAGACATTGCAAACAATAACAAAACAAAGTAATGGGCCTCTCACCTCTTACTCTGCTGCCTTTGACTGTGAATGACTTCCAATTACAGATACATACGAAACAAGTTACATAGCAAATAGCGGTGTATATCAATAACAATGCAGCCAGCCCACTGCTCTCGTTTTCTTTCTGACGCCAACACATGGCACTCAACAACACAACTTGTACCGTCTTGTGCTTAGGGACCATACATATATTACGTTTACAAAAAGGGGGGGGGGAGGGGGTTAGGGGCTATGCAAACTAAAACTCACTCAAACCATGAGGGGGGGGGGAGGGGGTTAAAGAAACTTACGTTTGCACCCAAAAAATTGTTTTAATATCATTTTATTCAATTCCAAAATTCATTTTCATCTGTGATTTTGAAATTGAAACTTTAAAAAACGAAATTGATTTCAATTTTGCTTTAAATCATTGCCGTTTTATGAAGTTTGTAATTTATTATAGACAAATTATTTTAATACTAGTTTTTGTGTTTACGCATTGGTAAATAAAGGACTAGGCACAGTTAGTGTGGAAAAATGGGTCCCCGTTAGATTTTGCCTAAATTAACATATAATATTGTAAATTTTATGGCCAACAACTTTGCTAAAGACACTTTTCTAAAATATAAGAATTTGACAACACAATTTTGGGTCAAAGGTCAAATATCAAGGTACTTTTTACTTTCAGAAAATAATTGTAAACGGTGGTAAATTTTCTTCTGATTTACGTTGTGGTCTTTGTTTTGACAAACAAATAATTTTTGACCCTATTTTTGGGTCAAAACTGAAAATAACCCCAAAAATAGGGTCAAAAATTAGTTTTTTGCCAAAACAAAGACCACAACGTAAATTCGCAGACAATTTTACACCGTTTACAATTATTTTCTGAAAGTAAAAAGTAACTTAATATTTGACCTTTAACCAAAAATTGTGGGGTCAAATTCTTATATTTAAGAAAAATGTCTTTTGAAAAGTTGTTAGGCATAAAATGTACTACATTATATGTTAGTTTAGGCAAAATCTAACGGGGATCCATTTTTCTACACTAACTGTGCCTATAGTTCTTTGTATAAATTAATAATTCATGCATGTGGAATATTTTTGTATTACTGTAAACGTTTCATGGGGGAAGGGGGAGGTCAGGAAATATCACTAATGGTGACAAGGGGGGGAGGGGGTTGAAAATTTGGGTTTTTTGTAAACGTAATATATGTATGGTCCCTTACTACTTTTGGCACGACTTGGATCACTGTGATCTCGTTATTTCTCAGCAACTGTCAGAAGTGCAAGTTAAATGCAGTAGATTTACAAATGGTATCTTATGCGTGGTATGAACATACATACGTTGTGTATATACGAGCACGCACGTAAGTACAAATGAACCATTAACTTGACTTTCGGCTGTGAATTAGTTATAATTATACTACTATATAGTGGCCGCAGTGTGCTGTAGCTGTAGAGTTTGGTTTTGCTTTGATTGGAATTCAAGTTGCAGTTCAAGGACGCACTTTACTTGATTATGTATCCACAGTCTACAGTTGCTGTAAAATATATCTTGTTTTTTTTATTCTTTGCGTCATATCTCTTAAATCGTTGAATGTACAATAATGTACATTAAGATTCAGACTACAATACAAATTTTAATAAAGGAGGTGATATCCTTGTTTATTATATGCCACTAACTCAATGTATTGAATATCAAAATTTATTTGTTATGATTTAGTTTTTTTTACCAACTGATTGTGAGTTAAAACTAAGGCGACTTAAAAAAAGACAAAGCAATATTTTTCCTTCTCATAATAATAATTAAATACAAGCCTGAATTAAATTAGAGTGAATAGTTAACTAGCCATACTATACTCTGTAACCGTAGCCGTAGCGTAATTTAATGTCAAAATCAAAGTATAACAAGTGTATGTATTCTAAATTATTTTACAACCTACAATTACAACACTAACTACATAATTACTTGTACAACTGCAAGCACTACATTACACTTTGCCTCCCATACCCCTTGCCGTTGCCATTACTTCATAACTATATTATATGATTGTAATTTACAGCGCTAATTTGTGCATAAATCATACTACCTACATTATCTCTACAACCAACGAAAAGAATATTCACTTACGACCAATTTCGTTTTCAAGAGGCCAATTTTTGAATTATAAATGACTAATTTTCCTTAATTTCGAGTAATTTTACACTCTCCTAAATTGTATTAATAAATCATTATTTCTGTGTATACTATAATAAATATACCAGTAAAACTATAGCGCGCATAAATATTCATAGTCGTCTGTTTTTATTACCTAATTTATTTTAATCACCAAGGTTTGTTAAAGTTTAGAAAAATATTAAAATTAGTTAAAAGTGAACAAAAAGATAAGGCAAAATATGCATTTAAAAAATATCTACATTTTAAAAACAAATCACAATTTATAGATTACAAGGAAGTAGTTTTTTCTTTATTTTTAGCATTGCCCTAATTCGAAATTCAAAAAGTACAGCGTCAATTTAAAAAATACAACGTGTAGCATAAACGTTGCAGAAATAACAAATGATCAAATCTTACAGCACACTAAAAATTCAGTCTGAAATTATTTTCCTATGTTAGCTTGTGGTTAGGATACTTTCAATTTTTAGACAGTCAACAAAATACATTTCAAAATTATTTTCTTGTGCTGCTGTTGTAGTAATGTTTTAAAACTGCCTTCATATGACTACATCACTTGTTCGATCAGTTCTTATTCTGTTTCTAAATTAATTTAAAAATTCTCAGTATTCAGGTAATCATTAAATAATGTAGAGATAATGGATGTGACAAGTGTTTTTAATAAAATCAATACATACCTACTAAAAAGACAGCATGACTCTTGACATGACATGGATAGTGCAACGGCAGGATGAGATGGGTAGGTGTTGTCTCGAGATCATTAGCGTATGCAAATTATATTATGTACGCAATTGTTTCTCCCTATTACTAAAATGTAAAGTGAAGGTTCTCTGTCTGTTTCTGTTATATGAAGTCAATGCAAAAATCAATATCGATTCGATCAATGCTTTCTGCTGCTTCAATTCCCAGGCAATCGAATGCAAGCAATAGAATATTAATTCATTATTAATTCATAATTTATACTTTAATTAATCATCAAGCGCCGCTCTCCAATTCCCATTCGCAGAGAATTAGCTATCAAATTTATACATGTATTTATATGAGTTATATACTCTATTAAAGAATTGGGTATATAATGCCATCTTTATTATATAATCGCGTATCTATTTCTAATTTAAATATTAAACAACAATATCACATATGTAGATGTTACAAAACAGACAGGAGTCTCTTGATGGGTTATCTTGAAGATGTTTGACGCAATAATACATAATACAGAGAGTGCCTTTTGGCGTGGCTATATATATGTAAAAGGGTACACACCTACTGTACCTTTTAATTCTGTCTACCTATACCCCCCATTCCATTGCCACCCCTATAGGCTTTCTTATGCATTCAAAATTGGAATCAACGGTTCACTGCAAAGCCACTGTAGGAGTTTGTGTAATTGTATATTCCTCTTCAATGCTGCCCTGTTTGTTTGTGTCAACTATAAAAGCTCCACAGCTGACCAACAATTACTCACAAACTACATCAGCTTCTCGTACAATAACCATCACTTTGGAACAATCCTAACAACCACTTCCCAACATGATTGGAAAGGTACGGATACATAGTGAAAAATATTTTTTTCGAACTATCTACTACAGTTTATTAATTTTAAAATTTTCAAAATTTTATTTTGAAATTATTTTTTTAACACCCCACATATAATTATTTTAAGTACCCGCCTTTTTATAATTGAAATACGACTGAATTTATTTTTCCCTTGTACTTGGGTATTTATTTTTAAAAACGGACCTAGCTGTTAGCTTCATTAACAAGTACCCTGCTTTTTCAAACATAGTGTCCTATAAAATAGTAGAATCAACATTTTGTATATTTCGTGATTAAATCTTTGTTCAAAATATCAGCCTTTTGTAGTTCAAAATTTTATGAAGTTTTCAAACCTTGCAAAGATTATTTTTATTGTTTTTTAAATACTTCTGAAAAATTATCTACAAAACTCAGTGATAGTTTTAAAACCACCGCTATACGTTAAAAAAAATCATGTTCTGAAAAAATTTAAAACATTGTCACTAAATTCAAAAAAGTTTTGTATTTTGGATTTGCAAAACTTTAAACACGCATATTAAAAATTATGGGCATTTTAAAAGCCTGCTCCCATTTTTATGGTTAAATAAAAACTGTGCCATTATTTATTTCAGATCGTCGCCCTCCTTGCCTTCGCCGCTGCTGCCAGCGCCGGTGTCATCGCTCCAGCTGGCCTCGCTTACGCTGGTGCCCCAGCCTATGCTGCTGCCCCAGTTGCCTATGCCCACGCTCCAGTCGTTGCCAAGGCTGTTGCCCCAGTCGCCTATGCTCAACCCATCGCCAAGGGTACGAACAGTTTTATTCCAGAAGCATCGATATTAGATTTACGTTTTGACTCTTTAAGTTACAATTTGCAAATATTTTAGTTTTAAATTCCTTTCCCATGTTATATAGTGACTAGGATAGAAACACACTAATAAAATTTTTAAATAATTTTGATAATTGTGTTAATATAATTATAGTTGCCGTCGCTGCTGCCCCTGAGCCATTCGACCCCAACCCACAATACAACTACGGCTACTCCGTTGCTGACGGTTTGACCGGAGACTCCAAGACCCAACAAGAAAGCCTTGTCAACGGTGTCGTCCAAGGACAATACTCCCTTGTTGAGCCCGATGGTGCCGTCCGTACCGTCACCTACACTGCTGACCCAGTCAACGGATTCAACGCCGTCGTCGACCGATCTGCCCCAACTGTAGTCAAGGCCGCCGTCCCAGCCGTCGCCGTTGCTAAGGTCGCTGCCCCAGTCGCCTACGCTCACGCTCCAGTCGTTGCCAAGGCTGTTGCTCCAGTCGCATATGCTCAACCCGCCTACGCTCACGCTCCCCTCGCCTACGCCGGTTAATTTATTCTAATTAGTGGTCTTTATTTAATGAATAACCTAAAGTTTAAAGTTGACAAAAAAGTGCCATTGAATTTATTTTTTCTTGGAAATCTAAATTATTATCTTCAAGCTCAATGCTGAAACTAAACTACTGTACTAAATAATTGTTATCTGTTATATCGGTCCGTCTGTCTGTCGAATCTTCTACTTTTTTTCTGTTTTTCTCTCTAAATATTTATCTCTATTTGTTTGACTTTGACCTGGAATGAATACTGAATGAAAAAATGAAATAAATTATTCCAGACCTTTTTTCATTTGAACAAATACATTCGTAACTTAACTGTAGTTCATTTAATAATTGCATTATTGATTTTTAACCCGTAATAACAAAACGAGGATCGTGCATAAATGATGTCACCACTTGGGAAGGTTAGCTTGAAAACGTTTTTGTGTTTTAGGCATTGTTAAAAAAATGTTAATCCTATAGTTAGTATGGCTTGGTTTACCAGAGAAACGGCAAAATATATATGACATCATTTATGCACGATTCTTTATTTAAGTTGTGTTTTAAATTGGTAATAACATAAAATCAGCACTACAAAAAATTAAATTAAATTAGTGCATTGATGTGCTATATGTATTCGGTACGACGCGCCTTTGCATTTGAAGAGCGTGTTCTTGCCGAACCATTTCCTTGTAGTCGATGTGCTTCACAATGTTAAAGAAAACGTAGGCAAGGAGAATGAAGAGAATTCCAATGTTGATGACAAGGGAGTTAGAGTAGGCAAACCATTCGGGTAAATTGCAAAGTTTTTCCTGACAAAAAGGTTCCATCATGTCGGTTGAGTTTGTTGTTGTTGTTGTTGTTCTGTTTGCACTCATAGCGACGCTCTGCCTGATCATATTTTGCATGTCTCTTTCCTGTGGAAGTCTCCCTTTGCACTGTCCGTAATAGAAAGTGAGGACACAGAGGAGGAAGTGTGGAATGAGGAGAATCATATTGCTGAACATCCACAATGAGGAAAACTTTTGGATTTCCTGTAAAAGCAGAGCATGGATTAGCGTGAGTGAAGTAGCAAAATCAGCAATTTCAAATTGAAGCTAGAACTAAAAAAACATGTTAAAGTCAAAAACCACATTTAATAGGATGACCTAATGATGAAATGTGTATAAACAATATTATATAGTTAGGAAATTTTTAAAACTGCTAAATGATGTATTTGCATATGCTTTTTTCGAAGTTCAAAATAATTTATTTGTGCATTTTTGCAAAGTGCAAATTGTTCTTTTTGCCTGTTTTCTGAAAAGTTGACAATGTTCTATTCGGTTATTTTTCGACAATTAAAAATGTTATTTTTTCCATTTCATAATGCAAAATATTTTATTTGTGGACTTTTAAAATTGCAAAATATTGTATTTGCATGTTTTTTAAAAGTACAGAATATTATATTTGCATGTGTTTTACAAGTGCAAAATATTCTATTTTCATGTTTCTTAAAAGTGCAAAATATTCTATTTGCGTGTTTAAAAAAAAAGCAAAATATTCTATTTGCGTGTTTTTCAAAATTGCAAAATATTCTTTTTGCGTGTTCTTCAAAAGTTCAAAACATTCTACTTGCATGTATTAGTTAGGTAAAAAAAACACAAGTGTTGCATGTTTTTGAAAATTAAAAATTTTGTATTCAGAGTTAAAAGAAATAGCAAAATGTTCTATTTATGAGTTGTAAGGGTTTGATGTAGTTAAAGGATCGTTCATAGAAGATGTTATTATTTGTGTGGGTCGGTCCTTACAACCTCGTAGTATTCGACGAATTCTTCACAAAAAAAATCATTCTATCCTTGCGATTAGAGTTGGTATTTATTTACTAAGAAAATGACGACATCATTTATGAACGATCCCTAAATGTGTGTAGATACTTACACTCCTTTGGTTGTCACTATCATGTTTGGCCGATGTGAAGTAGGTGATGTGGGCTGTAACAAACTGAGCGGCTGCCACGACAATCCCCGAAATAGACAGAGCCAGTAGCATCTTGAACTTACTAGTAGATCCACAATGTATCTCAAAACTGACATCAAAAACATCTAAGCTCCTTCTTAAATCTACTTTGACGGCTTTTTCTGTCAGACCTCCTGCAGGAAATGTGTGGGAGCACTCATAAGGTAAGCAGCGTATGCACCATGGTTGCAAGCGGAGTGTCGGGAGCAGAGCACCTAAATGACAATTGTGAAAGTCTACAAGACGATTGTGCTCAGAATTTGCGCTCTCCAACGGATGCCTCACAGAAACCAATGGACTTGCATTCTCCGCCACTTTCATGAGCATCACGATGGACGTGAGTAGAACGGTTAAGGATGCTGCCTGGAAAAAGTACACAAAAATACATGCAACAGATAATCACCAATTTGAGCTACAATACAAATGACCCATCGTATTTCCTGTATTGGTACACGGGTCTTCACTAGCACTTATTGTTAGTACACGCGCCTGTATTATACCCAGGGCAAGGGCCTGTTTGAGTACTAGCGCAAGTGTCAGAGAGATAGGCAGATAGGAATTTAAATACAACACGGTTTTACAACGATATTATGTAGCGGTGCACAGACGTGTAATAGTAAGCGGGCCTAAAGAAAGTCAGAGTTTGAATGATACACAGGTGTACTATCAACTGAAATGTGGAAGTATGGAAAAAAACACTTCGTTAATGTAATTAAAGCGTAACATTGTAATTAGAAAATTTTTTCAAACACGTAAAAATGTTTTTTCAAATGTTTTTGAAATTGAAAAAATATTCTATCTACAAGTTTTTTAAACTTGCAAAAATTTTATTTCACATGTTTTAGAAATAGGCAAAATGACTTATTTACGTTATTTCGAAAACTCTAAATTATAGTCAATGTGTATTGTGTATGTTTTTAAAAGTGTAGTTTGCGTTTAATTCTAAAGGTTTTTTAAAAGGTGACATGTTTTATATCTACATATTTTTGAGAAACAAATTTTTATATTTACATGGTTGTAAGTATTGTAATTTAATTATTTTTTGCATAGGTAGCAAGTTATAATTTTTGATTTTAGCAAAAACTAGATGTGGACCAGTTTATACAATTAATTAATAGCGATAGTATGTAGGTTTTGTAGATTAATGTAGATAGTATCTTTATTTGTCTAGTCTAAATGCAAGATTTTTTTATACAGTAATTTTAAAAGCTGACAATTGATCTATGAAAAACTTGAAAACTTTTATACTTACTGTAGAAATGACGCCAACGACTTTTAAACGAAGCTCTTTATTTGATGGCATGTTTTTGATTTTTGGAAACTTTTAGGCACAAAAAAAAATGTGTACTGTTTGTTTTCTTAATTAATTAGATTTTTAGGATGTTACTATGAGAAAAAAATTATTGTAATATCAAATTAATTGCGACCGATAGACTTTTAATAAATTAAATTTAAAAATTAAGATTTTAATTTTTTTTAAATACTTTTATTCCAGATGGCCAGTTTACGGGATAACTTTATGACACTTTAAAGGGTAAAGGAAACTAATATTGCAAAAATACTTGCTTACTTATCGTTAGTGTAAAAACATTTTTAATCGCATGACCATAGTCTTAGTTTGTAGTTTTATCAATATGATTGTAATTTTTATTATTATGTTCTGGAAGTTTCTGGTGATGCATGCACAAATAGGCCTTATGCATCACTAGCAAACGTATGAGGTTTTTAGAAAAAGTGAGCTACTGGAACAGTTCTAATGGATAATTTGGCTAAAAATAATTATTCATATAGACTCGTGCGTCATGCGGCATGTGGTCACAGGGCCGGATAATGTGGCCAGTCTAGGCAGCTCCCGTTGCCTGAATTTTCGAATAGCATGTTGGTGATTAGAACTTTTTGCCTTATCAAAAACATGTAAATTATATGTTGTTCAACATTTTAAAAATAAACAAATAGTACATTTTCCAATTTTAAAAAATCATGTAAATGGAACATTTTGCCTTTTCAAAAACATACAAATTATATTTTGTTCTATATTTTAAAAACATGCAAATAAAACATTTAACAACTTTCAAAAACCATGTAGATGGTACATTTTACACTTTTTAAAACCATGTAAATGGAGCATTTTGCACTTTTCAAAACCATGTAAATGGAGTATTTTGCACCAGACGGAATTAAGTAAATAGAGAATTTAAAACTTTTCTAAAATATTGAAATAAAAATGTTTAGGTACCTAAAAAAACCTTCAATGAAATCTAAGTAGTGGTTTTTGGATGGATAAAAATTGCTGCCAAAAAGTTATTCCTTCTTCCGGCCCTGTGCGGTCAAAAATAGTGATGGCTCAGTTTGCTTTCTATGAATTTGACGTCATGAAATTACGAAATTAGATTTTGTAAAGGAAAAAATGCAAAAGCCACACGTCACTTCCTGGACTGTCTAATACGCAAATAACACTGTTTTTAGTTGATTATGTTTGCGGTTTCTGTGACACATTTCATTAGGCAACGCAATTTAAATAAAAATGTAGAGTAGGTAGTTGCAATACTAGTATCAGTACCAGTACCAGAGTATAAACAATGTAGTAATTACAAACGTACTAGTTATGGTGTCAAGACGGTGTCGTGTATTTTCTAGTAATTGCGACCACGCACCTACTAATTAGACGTATTGTCTGGATACAAAGTCGAGATAGTGGGAAAGGTTTTCCTGTCCATTAATAGTTCCCACCCATCGCATCCAAATTGCACTTGGTAGGCTCCGCCCACCAATAGTAAGGACCACCTTTCCCGCTATCTCGACTTTGTATCCATACGATATGTACATGGACCCCGCACCTACTTTTCGCCAACATTGATCCTACTGACATGCATGTAACCTCCCCATTTATAACTATTATGTACACGTACACATTTTCAGTAAAGTTGTAGTTGTAAATAGAACTTTTTAACCTCTTCGAAAGCGGATAGAACATTTTTTACTTTTGAAATACATGAAAATGGAGCAGCTTGCACTTTTCAAAAACATGCAAATAGAATATTTTGAATTTTTTAAAAATAGAAAAATAGAATATTTTGCATTTAAGAAAACATAGAAATAGAAAATTTTGCCCTATTTAAAAACATGCAAATAGATCATTTCACAGTTTTCAAAACAATGTGCATACAATATTTTGCACTTAAAAGAAAATAAATAAAAGAAACTTAACCATTTTAAATCATGTTAAAAGGACGTTTTGCATATTTTAAAAACATGCAAATTGAATTTTTTTAATTTTTAAAAGCACTATAATAAAAGAGCTTACTATTTTGAAAATTGATACTTTATATATAAAAAAGATGTTTGACATAAGTGATTTTAATTCTAGCTTAAACTGGATATGCGTCGTTTTGAATCTTCATTTACGATAATGTAAAATGTTAGCAATATGCATTTGTCTATTCCAGCAATTTATAGATGATTGAAGAAGACCCGCCTATTATACAAAGAGAACAGCATACTTCTAAAATATATTGTGTATACGTAATTATTTTTAGATGTTTAAGGTTACTGCAAAATGCGCATTTCTATTTCTGTACTACTTAGTTTCTATGTAAAAATTTTATTTTTAAAATTGAAATATTTTGCGCGTTTATACAGTAATTAATTTAAAATTCCAGTAGTGCCTTAAAGTTTTTTAAACATGTGATTTTTTTACACGCAGCGCCTAGTAAATATGAGTTTAATTAAAATATTTACTTTATGATTGAAAAACCCTATGAATATTTTAGTTTTATTCAATCTTTTTTACTCAATACATTACATTAAAAAAAGTAAACATTCATAATGACGAAATTTGCTAGTGTATTGATTATAAGAATTCTAATTAGGTAAATTAGGATTTTTTGCATTTACTTCCTTAATAATAACACAGTAGGCAATTTAACAGTCTACATCAATTAATCAGCGCTTCAAGATTTTTAAGAGTCGTTGTCTTTGATAATCAGGATAATCTGTTTCCTATTCACGCAAAACAAATTTTAAATATATAAATTTTAATAATAAAATTTTTACAATATTTATACATTTGTTTTTATAAATGTAATATTTACATATTATTTTAAACTAAAATTTTTAAAAAATTTTTTATTAAATAATTTACCTATGTAAGAGCACGTGACATTTAGCCTGTACATTTTGGCAGAGGATTGTACTTTAATTTTTAATCAATATAAATAATCTACTTGTGCTATATACATTTTGTATGTAATTACACGTGCCACACCGTCACCTTAATTCTAGTGTAATAATTACAAGTTACGAAAGAACTGTGTGCTGTGTGGTCAACCTCAATCTCAATTTTTCTACTCTAAAACTATGTATGTGCAGCATTAATATAGTTACATAGACACAAATCACTGGCTCTGGAAACTGGATCAAGTGATGTGATCCAATTACATACAAAGGCATTATTGTTACAATTTACAATCACCAACTCAAACTGACTGAAATTCAAAGTGCATGCAGATCGAGGCATACTACAAATTACAGACGATCTAACTAACGATAAGTGGTTGGAGTAGCAAGCAACAGTTGGTAGCAGTTCGTTTGCTTAATTAAATGTCTTGTTACTTGTTATGATGTTGCTGACGATGCTGTCGCTCCTCTGTATTGTGAGGCTTGGCTTAACAATGATTTTGTTATGTGCTGGAAGCTATAAGTTATAACAACAATTGCCAAAAAATATGCTAACTGATCACGAGCCCAACACCTGCCATCCACATCCACACACACTTTCAAAATTAGTGATGCAAATTCTGAATTCTTCCAAACTCGATCCCAATCAATTTCAATTTACAATTTTAATTTATAATCGTCATGAAAATGAAAAGGTCTTTCAATCTTTCAATGAATTTCAGTTCATCAAGGGATCGTCCACAATGCCGTGATGGATAAATCCCCATTTTTAGATTTGTATCACCTATTGGTATTCTTCTTAACAATTGCTTACATGGTAAACGGCTATTTTTAGCATGAGATGTCACAAGCCGCCAAGTAGACCCGTTGCCATTACCGACAACGTCATTTGTGCACAACCCTTGGACATTTACATAAAAGTTTGATAATTCAGATAAAAAGCAACCCCACAAAACGCTGGATCTCTCATTTCCTGGCACAAAAGATATAGCGATCCATGGCCGATTCCACACGTACCATGCCAAATCACTAACTAATAAGCAATTTATTTACTGTCATAAATAAAACTCACAGGAACGTCCATAAATGGCGTCATCAAAAAATCACAAGTTTTTACCACCCCATGATCTGTTTTGACTATCCACCGTAATTGGATATCTTTAAGATGGGGTGTCAAATGTAGGCAAGTTAGCCCTACCACGATATCATTTGTGGACGACCCCTTATAAAATTGACACACTCCGCATTACTAGAAGTCTAACGAAAATCACTAAACGTTATTATTTCCTGTGTATAAATACCCTCTAAATTGATCATTAATTACAAGTTTAAATGAATGTCAAATACGTGTAAGATTAATTGTAATTTAAGACGCAGAAACTAGAAACACAGTTGCAAACTGAAGCGTTAGTTAATGTTAATGGTAATAATGACAAAAATAATATATTTCTATTAATATTTGCAGCAGCTATTACTACACCAGTAGAGCAGCCGACCTGTCCGTCAATGATTGCATAATTACATGCAACTTAATCTGCCTTGCAACTACCGGCCAGGCGCAATTTAAACATTATTGTTGTAGGTAAGCACGAATTATTTATATGAATGTAGGTAATTTAAATAAAATTAGATATCTGTATGATTCTGCTTCCTTTCTTTCATTAGAATTCAAAGTTGGGAATTCAAATTAAAGAAAAATGCCAAGTCATGTCACAACCTTAAACGACGGAGCCGATGCCAAATGGAAAAGTAAACATGAGAACTAGAACCTCGCAAACTCACAAAACAAAGCAAAGTACATACGTAGTGGTAGTAGGATTACAAATAACATACCATAATAGTGTAGAAACAAAAAGCTCGATTACATGACATATTACATTATGCTCAAAGAAAGGCACTCAGGCAAAGTCAGACATAAATAAAGAAAGGAAAACAAAAACAAGAACATGTCGAGAATGCTACTAATAGTAATTGTACTTTTACTTCAAGTCTAACCCACTCCGCCCCACAATGTTAGTTCCTATAAATACACTCTGAGTCATTACGATTAATCACATTCACTCTTCAACAATCTGCTTGTACGGAGCTGTCTACAGTCCAAAAGAAAATAAAGTAAACAATCAACAAAAAGATCAACATGATCAAGGTATGTGTTTTTATTTAACTGTCAACAGCATAACCGCTGGCTGTCAATTTTATAGCTGTAAAAAACTATCATTTTTTTTGTAACTTGTTTTATTTGTGAGTTGTAATTTTATTTTTATTTAATCAGATCGTCGCCCTTCTCGCTTTTGCTGCGGCTGCCAGTGCCGGAGTTGTTGCTCCAGCTGGACTTGCCTATGCTGCTGGCCCAGCCTACGCTCGTGCCGCACAACTCGCCTATGCTGCTGCCCCAGTTGCCAAGGGTACACATAGTTTCTAATTTTTGAACTAACTTTCAGTTTAAAATTGTTTTCCCATGTTATCTATAAATATAGTGGTTAGAATTCTCGTTGCCTAATTTACTTTCAACAAGCTCAATTTTAAAAATTTAATTTGATTTTTAATTCAGTTGCATATGCCGCTGCTCCAGAACCATTCGACCCCAACCCACAATACAACTACGGATACTCCGTCCAGGACGGTTTGACCGGAGACTCCAAGGGACACCAAGAGAGCCGCGACGGAGATGTAGTTAAGGGACAATACTCCCTTGTTGAGCCCGATGGTGCTGTCCGTACCGTTACCTACACTGCTGACCCAGTAAACGGATTCAACGCTGTCGTAGACCGATCTGCCCCAACTGTCGTCAAGGCTGCCGTCCCAGCTGTTGCTAAGGTCGCTGCCCCAGTCGCCTATGCTCAACCTGCCTACGCTCACGCTCCACTCGCCTACGCTGGTTAATTTTTCTTGATGACAAGAAAACGACAAATTATTGAATGAAGCTGACATCTGTACTTCTATTAGTTTTAGTATTACTATCTGGAACTGTATGTGAGCTGTGCTGACTGTAGTTTCAGGTGTTAAAGTTTCCTCTTAAAAAATGAATGAATGTTTTGTTAATGAGAACGTTTATTTTTTCTTTACTATTGAACTGTTCCTGTTTTTATACTATTTTTACATTGACGTAGACTCTTTGTATCGTAAGCAGTGAGTTGATTTCATTTGCTGAGGTATTCCCAACTTTTGACTTTATTTATTATTTAAACTTCAACAAAAAAATAAAAACGACTTTGTCTTTCATCAGTATACCGTAAACTGTGTTGCTTAGTGTTTTGCACTGTTAGTACTTTAAACCTTTTGATGCTTATAATTTATTCATGACTTCACACTAACTAGAACGTCTGTTTCGGTGTTGCATTATTATACAGTCAAGTGTCCCATAGGTGAGGGCCTTATCAATACGGATTTGTGAATAAGACAATTTATTATAAGTAAGTTCTTATCCACTTTTGTAACTAGGCAAACATAAATTAAAAAACAATTGCTAGTAAATACCTAAAACATGAAATAGAAAAATTATGAATAGCCATAGGAGTTACAATCTTAACAATAATTTATTGCATATTAAGGGGTTTCGTCGAATGTAATTCACAAATGCCAACTTTTATGCCCTTCTTTGACCCAATGGTACCAGAATGGTCACTGGATGCGAGGATGCGACAGTGTCCTTAGTATCTAAATTTCAGTATTATTTACTAAAAATCCAAACTTTGTTAGCCCAGTACCATCTCCCCCTTCCCTTTAGAAGAACGTTGTCTCTCTCCCTATAACTTAATCCCTCCTGGATTCGCTGCTGTTATTTGGAAAATATTTGGTAAACGGTGGGAGTAGTTGCTTACTATTTCAATATTATATTATAAACAATTATATGTCAAACTCAAAATGAAAGGAAGTATAATTATCCTAGAATTAAAACATTTTTAACAAAGACCTTTTTGTGTTGGGTTCGTGCTGTGAAAATTTCATTGTGCATTATTTTGGGAAGTTGGTTCTAAAAATCATCTAATTAGTACCTTTAAGTATAAAACATCTGTTTATACTGTCAATTCAGTTCTAGTGCAATTGCGATTCCGTTAAGTTGGCCGCAGGTATAAATTGTTCCACAATATTGTAATTAGGACTTTGTTTGTTGCAATAAAACCAGAGCCGGAAGAAAAAAATGATTTTAGGCAGTTTTAAAAAGCAATTTAATTCCATACCGAAACCCCCATCTGAATTTTATTGTAAGTTTGCCTTACTAAAACAAAAGTTTTTATTTACATGTTGTTGCAAAAACGTGGAAAATGTGCTTTGTACATGCTTTGTGATAAGTAGAAAATGTTTTTTTGACTTGATTCAGAAAAGCACAAAATGTTTTATGTAATTACATATTTTGAGAAAAGTGGAAAATGTTCTTTTTACTTGTAATTATTATAAAACTGCAAAATGTTTTATCTACATGCTTTGAGTGAAGTAGAGAATGCTTTATTTGCATGTTTTTGAAATGTACAAAATTATTTATTTGACTTTTTAAAAGTTAAAAATGTTCTTTTTTACTTTTTAAAATTGCAAAATGTGCTAGGGATTTACAAGTTTTTTTTTAAAATTCAGAGGGCAGGGGCTGCCTACACTGGTCGCATTTTCCCGCCCTGTTTAAAACTTGTATTCTCAGAAACACTCTGGTATACTGGTATTAAGAATTGCATCCTATTTAATATATTATATTACTATCTATATTCGCGGTGATTTTTGACCTTGCTTTCTGTTAGAAAAATTTGAAATTGCATGCCATTTATATACAAAGATAAATTATATGCTATATTATCAAAAATGTAAGCCACACGGAAACTATGACATCCTGCTTTAATAATAAAATAATTATAGTATTTTGAATTCGTATTCGTTTTAGTTGGAAGCTGGAAGCTTTTAATATTAACTAATCAGTCTGAAGCATCAAATGCCAAAAGTAATTTTTATCTCTTATGTGCAAAATTTTCAAACTATTCTACAAGAAGTTAAAAACGAGACTAGTAGACTATTTGCAAACTCCAGTGCGCAATCAATAGGATATTTGAAACTGATAAAAAAATGGATAGCTACTACAAGTTTCTAATTTTACTAACTGTTTTATTCTGTTTGAGAATATCATCAGGAGCATCAGGGGAAAATCTAGACCAAATAGAATCTCCACCAGAAATGGAATGCAAGGAAGGAGTCGCTTTCATGTTTCGCCGTCAACTTCACGGAGTTCAAAATTGCACAGAAAAAATGGGCATCACAGATTCAAAGGAAAAGGCTGCAAGATTTGCTGTACACATTATATAATTACTAAATTTTTATTATTTAAAATTAATTTAATTATTCAATTATTGCCTTAACTTTAAGAAAAATTTAAAAACACTTTTCTGTTTTGTTTTAATATTCAGTGTATTCAAAAGTTCATCTACATTAACGAGGGAGTCGTAAGTTTTCCATTTTTATTATTATAATATTCAACTGTCCTTTAACTAACAATTTAAAAACAAGAAAAGATAGTCTATCTTGAGATATTTGAAAGAAATCCTTTATTAAGAAAAAGCGTAAGTATTTTATTAAAGAAACGTTTTACAAAACAGCTTCTACCAGACGGAAAGCCGGACAAAGAAATTCTTGGAGTATTTTTGAAGGTGAAAATTCCAAGAAACTTGTACATGAAAGCTAAAGCGCTAGTCGAATCTTGTTTTGATGAGCATCGTACGTTGAGTTTCACTTAATTATTTGAATAGATTTTTTTAAATTCCTTTGCAAAAAATAACTAAGCATTAAACAAAATTTTATGAAGTTGTTTATTTTTAATAAGAAAGCAAATTTGACCACACAGAGGAATCCTGCAAATCGTATGTCCCGTTTAATAAATGTCTTCATGAAGGGATTCCAAAAGTGAGTCTAGTCTGAGTATTATTACTGCAATATACGTAAATCATATGGCTTTGTTTTTATGCTGACTTTATTAAAGGGCACGCAACTATTGTTCCCTCCTTTTTAGTTTTGTACCAACTGATGATATAGATGTTTGGATTTGAAGCCTGGTGCTGTAAACGTTTGCAATATCAATTTTATTATAGGTTACCTAATTGTTGTGTGTAATACAAAATTCTATTAATAAAATTGATTTAAAATGGGAGAAACAAATTTTTAAAATAGTTTTTTAAAAATCGTGGTCAACATTCATTTTTAATAATTAACTGAAATAAACGTTAGCGCAAATTACACTGAACGCGTTTAGTTAAAACATGATTTCGTCTGTGAAGAACCAAAATGACCGATATGCAATTGACGCTACAATCAAAGTGTTCTATGTCATAAACAAAATAAAAAAATGCGTAAAATGTTAATTAGGAATTTTTAAAACGTTAAAGGTAAAAAATGTTCTATTTTCATGTTTTTGAAAAATGTAAAATGTCCTATTTACATGTTTTTGAAAAAGTGTACGATGGTTTGTTTCCATGTTAAATAAAAGGTGCGAAATGTTTCAATTCAATGTTTTTGAAAAGGTGCAAAATGTTCTAATTTCATGTTTTAGAAAAGGTGCAAAGTTCCACGTTTAATAAAAGGTGCAAAATTTTCTAATTTCATGTTTTTAAAAAGGTGCAAAATGTTCTGTATCCACGTTTA
Source organism: Dicyrtomina minuta (assembly GCA_949802685.1). Taxonomy (NCBI): domain Eukaryota; kingdom Metazoa; phylum Arthropoda; class Collembola; order Symphypleona; family Dicyrtomidae; genus Dicyrtomina; species Dicyrtomina minuta. Next base: position 87,608,907 of record OX461808.1, on the reverse strand, counting down.
ATAAAAGGTGCAAAATGTTCTAATTTCATGTTTTTAAAAAGGTGCAAAATGTTCTGTATCCACGTTTAATAAAAGGTGCAAAATGTTCTAATTTCATGTTTTTAAAAAGGTGCAAAATGTTCTGTATCCACGTTTAATAAAATGTGCAAAATGTTCTAATTCCATGTTTTTGAAAAGGTGCGAAATGTTTTATTTCAATTTTTTTCTCAAGACATATTAGAATATTTGTGTAGATATTTAATTATTAATGTTTTAGCTAAAAATGGATATGGGATTTTAGTTCTTTCGCATACAATTTGTAATTATAAACTACTGTGTGTTGGTACATAATTTTTAGTTTGTTTAGTAAAAAAAAAAAAAAAAACTTTATTTAACGTTCGATTATCAGCAAATGCTCTTACAGACAGTTCATTGGGAAATGTTTGTTGTGTTGATATCTTTCCTATCTCTTCTAAGTAGCCGAGCATTCTTACCCAACTCTGCGGACACCCCACTACACTACTCTCAGTGACACAACCTCAGGATCTACAGCTTGAGTTTAAGCCTCGGCTAACCTTCGCTTCCCCTTTGGATTTCGTTTTATATGTTTTAGAGTAGGTACTGATGTTCTACAGAGTTGTTTCATGCCACTGTCTACTCGACTCAACGAGATAGTCAGATAACAACCACACAAGACCCTTACAAGCTTTTCTTAATTTTAACAATTCAAATTCAAATTAATAATTGTATGCAACTATTCTAATAACTTATCAATTCAAACTATGAGGTACAGTGAGCGATTGGGACAGATTATTGGAATCTTGAGGTTGCGTTGAAAGCACTTGTCTGCAGGCTTACTGTCCCCAGGGTGGTATGGTTTCAGGCAAAGTATCCCCTCACGTCGTCTGACTGCCTCCCGCGCACCTCCCCCAGTCCTCCTCCTCTGCAAGCTCCTCTACCCCGCACGGCCCCACCGTAGGCGGGCACGAGGGCCATTCATCGCGTACGTCTGAGAGAGGGGGCACAAAAATAATGTGCTTCATCTCAGATTCGACCTCAACTACTTCGCGTTACGTGTAGATCGTGTAACCACTTTGCTACAGGGGCCGCCCGGGTACATAATTTTTAGTTTGTTTAGTATTGCCTAAACTATTTACAGTTTTGTATTTATAAATTATTTCTGAAGGTATAATTAAATCAATATTGTCTCGTCTACGTTTCTAATTTGTATTTCGTGATCGCTTATCTTGACTTCTTGTTGTGGTTGTGTTATTTAATTTTACTGGCATTGCAACTTCCAAATAAACCTCGTGAGACGAGATGCAATGATGGTGGTCAAAATTAGGATTATAGCGTAGTCTAGAGACGGAACCGAGAGACAAAAATGGGAACACAAACAATAATTTTTGGTCAATTTTAACAGGCGCAAAGTGTTCTGCACTATTTATTATATTACAAAGTGTGGGACACAAGATCTAAAACTTAAGACAAGTAAATAGAACATTTTAATCTTTTCCAAAAAAAAAAGTAGAGCATTTTGCAATTTTTTAAAACATGTAAATGAAGCTTTTACCATATTTGAAAAAATGACTTGCAAATAATAACGTTTACAAATTCCAAGATTTGTGTATAGAATAATTTGCAATATTTAAAATCACTCAAATAGAACATTCTCCACTTTTCAAAGCTTATTTTAACATTTTGTGTTTTATTATGTCTGTGTGTTAAATAATTACTTAACTAGTTCCTATTTCAAAATAAATTCAATATAGGTAATTTTATTGCGAATTTCGCACCGTGGTAATTTTCTTAAAGAAAACATGTAAAACATTAACTTACAAATAAATAAATATTAATTCTTCCACTTCGCTATGGAAATTTCAAAAAATGGGTAATATAGATGCAATAACAAATAATAAAGCCAGATTTTCTGTATGAAATATCTATACTTTTTATGTGTTTACTATATTTCAAGGTGCTTGCATTGCAAAGTTTTATGTTTTATTCATATAATTTATTGAGCAATTCACAAATTAAAATTATTATTCGGCCAACAAAGCTACGTGTAGTAAACTGTAGCTTGAACACATTATAACCTAAGTTACTAATTTGACTGCCATCGAAATTTTCGAATCTGTGACGCAACTTCGTTGGTCAGAAGAAAGAAAAAGTCCATCTGGACAAGCACATGTCGTCGTGGACACGGAACTGTTGTTGCCTGAAGACGGAGTCGGGAAACAAAAGTGGGAACACTGGTCAATTCGCTTGGAGCAAAAGTTTTCCCCTTCAGGCTGCATTGATGAGTGATACATCTTAATGTCCCATAGGAAACCGGTCTACCAAATTAAATATAAATATCTTTAAAAATATTCCGTCTTAACATTAGTAACAACTAATTATACGATAGAAAAAATGAACCTTGTTAACAGTATTCGTTAAAATTAACTTACAGAGTTGTACACTATCTCCAACTCTTGTCCATTACATTTGTTAACTTTGTAAATTACTTTAGTACCCCACGGCATTACATAAATATATTCATCAAACAATGCAATGTGTTCAATGCTACTGAAAGCCAATTCTGATTTATCTTGTGGGAAAACGAGTTTTATATCGGAGCCATCTGTATTTGAAGACCAAATGGAAGTAAAGCTGCGGTTATATAATTGAGACCAGTACAAGCGATTTTCTACTAAATCCAGAACAAGATCTCTCGGGTAATTAATATTTGTGACGACGATTTCTTCTTTTAGTGAACCGTCTAGGCCAACTCTTTTAATCCAATGTGCATCTCGGTCCGTCCAGTACATCCATCTTGTAAATAAAAAAATATAATTAGTACGAGTCGCAGTAAATTAACTATTTATCATTTTAAATGTTTTTATTTAATTATATTTTATAAACTTAAAATAAATTACAACATGAGCAGTATAATCGCCCTCGGGTGTATTAATGCTGACTAATTTAAAAGTTATTAAAAATTACCCGCTCAATGGATTCACAACTATCGTGCTAGGCCATAAAAATATATCCCTAAGAAGCACTTTCTTCATTGTGCCATTAAAATTTGATACATAAAGTTCATTTTGTTTTCCATCAACCCAGTAAACGTGATTATAGATCCAATCTACGGCTATTCCACGAATATTAAACGAATTATCCTGTATGACAATTTCTTCTCCAGAACCACCATAATTTAGCAGAGGTGCGGTGTAAATTGTATTATTTCTATCATTAAACCAGAATATTTTGTTGGCTCGAAAACTGTAGTCGACTTCTCTAGTATACGCGAGTTTTCCATTTTGCATTGTTGGTGTTGACTAAAAATTAATTATTAAAATAAAAGATTTCACTTATTTTTTTAAAGATAACTTTTAGTTCACTTACTAGTAATTGTAAATAAGCCTATACATAAAGGTAAATTACGTTTCCTGTATCCAGCGAAATCAATGTAACGTTATCGTACATGGATGCAAGAAAAAATGCTTTTTAGATGCTGAGCTTAAGCATCTATTGTAATGGTCATGTCCGTCTGTCCGTCCGTCCGTCCGTCCGTTGGCCGTACACTACAGGTCACAGGTTACAACCGATTTTCTTTAAAAAAATAGTGTACGACCAGAAATGCGACTGGGCAGGTCTCTATTGTTTTTTAGTTGTAATTAGTCTAACCAATTATCCACAATAAATTGATTACTGGACCTATGTCAGAAATTTGTAAAGTGAAGAGGCTAAAAACGAGTGAACCAAATAGCTGAGGCAACTGAAAGAGGCGGCTGGCAAAGATAAAGCTGTCATTGTTTGCGTGCCAAATTTATCCTTGCCAGCCTTCTCTTTCGGTTGTCGCTACTATACATACCTACCACTAAACAAACGTACCTAGGTACGATCGGCGTACGCTTCTCACTCTTAGCATTCCCTTCCGTGTGTATAAATACCATACGAAATTGAATGTTAAGGTGCGTTCACAAATGATGCCATCTCAATTGATCAATTTTCTGACCCACCCACTCATTTTCACTGCTGTAAAACATAATGCAAACGGGAAATTAGGGATTTCTAGAATCATGTGACTAACACCATTTACGAACGCTGCCATATCAAAATGAACTATACAGTCAGTTATTCGCATGCACTTAGAAATGCATTGCAGGGGTGCCGCGCAAATCACGTCACGTGAAAATTTCTTTTAGACACCCCCTCCCAGCTGCTGTCGCATTCACATTAGGTAAGCAGGTAAGGGGTGACGCGCAAATGACGTCAGGTGAAAATTTCTTTTGATCACCCCCACCCAGCAGCTGTCGCATTCACATTAGGTAAGCAGGTAAGGGGTGACGCGCAAATGACGTCAGGCGAAAATTTGTTTTGATCACCCCCACCCAGCAGCTGTCGCATTCACATTAGGTAAGCAGGTTAGGGGTGACGCGCAAATGACGTCACGTGAAAATGTCATCTAGACACCCCCACCCAGCTGCTATCTCATTCACATTAGGTACGCAGGTTAGGGGTTACGCTCAAATGACGTAAGGCGAAAATTTCTTTTAGACACCCCTACCTAGCTGCTATCGCATTAACATTTAGTAAGCAGGCTAGGGGTGACGCGCAAATGTCGTCACGTGAAAATTTCTGTTAGACAGCCCCACCCAGCTGCTATCGCATTCACATTAGGTAAGCAGGCTAGGGGTTACGAGCAAATTACGTCACTTGAAAATTTCTTTTTGACAGCCCCACTTAGCTGCTATCGCATTTACATAAGGTAAGCAGGTTAGGGGGGACGCGCAACTGACGTCAGGCGAAAATTCCTTTTAGACACCCCCATTTAGATTTTATCGTATTTTTATTAGGTAAGCAGGTTAAGGGTGACGCGCAAATGATGTCACGTGATAATTTCTTCTACATGTCATGGACTGACCTAATTGTGTTATAGATGTTCAGAGATCGTTCATAATAACGTCCTTCAAATACCATAGTTTTTAGTATCCCAAGTCCTAACTTTAAATTTTGTTTCCATCCTATTTTAACTACGTCGCATTTACTTACCTATATGCGTTACAAATATTCAGGGATTGTCCATAATGACGTTATTTGTGAATGGTGCAATTTATAAAAAAAAATTCAGCTATATTAAAGTACATGCTACAAACATTGGTTTATGTCTTATTGATTGTAGGGGAGCTTACATAAATCCTATATTATGTTTTAGCGTAACATCAATTTTCTTGCGCCTTTGTTGAAGCTCAGCATCTACTTCGGGCCAACCCACGGTCGACAAATCCGGCGCGAAGCGCCGGATTTTTCGTCTTGGTTTGCATATTTGCATTTGGTGTCGTCTTTCGGATCTTTTACAATGCCAATTTGACATCTTTGACAGTTTTTAGCTTCAACTAAAGAAGGACACGCTCCAGGATATGTACAGCTGTTCGCTTCTAAAATATTTACGATTTAATTAATGAGCTATCAAACGTCTTTGTATGCAGTTGTCATTGAGGCAACATAAAAGGTTTACACAGCCCATTTCTAGTAATTTAGGTAAATTAAGAAATTTGTCAAAAGGCAATAGAACTGATTCTTTCTATAATTATCTGAAATCTACAGAAGCGTTTTCACCATCGAGAATTTTTAAAAATTGTAACATGACACTTTAGTTGTAATTATTGTTTTTAAAATGATATAATACTTTACGCTCTTGTAATTAGCTGTTTTAGTACTCACCTGGTGTATCAGGCAACATTGTTGTCCATTCTTTAGAAAAATTAGTGTTAGTAACTATTTCAGTGTATTTATTGTCAAGTTTGAAACGAGAATGTAAGCCCTCAACAGCTGCAGCAGAAACTGCAACAAGGCACAATGAAGTCATGGCAAGAAAAGGTGTCATCGTGTTCTGATCTCTAAGTCACTACAAATTACAGTTAATTTTGAGTGTGCCTATTTCGTTTAGGTTTTATGTGATACAGAAGAAAGCCAATATATGTTACGAATTTTAAAATGTTTTTAGTTTTATGGGGAAAAAATATCAAATTGAAACTTACGAATAATTAATAATAAATTAATTTCCTGTATTCAATATCTTGTTTGAAACTAATTTTAATTTAAAAATAAATAGACTTCAAAAACACTACGTTTAAGTTCCTAGGATCAGGATCAATGCTATACTACTCAGGAAATACGGTTGTGTTGAAGTTAAATGCGAGCTGTGAATGCAAAGTCTCCACCAAAAAAGTGCAAATTGCAAAAACTGTGTTTTGTTTCTTTGTTTGTGAAGCAGTGGTAACAAGTTTTGAAAATGAAACTTTTAGTTCACGCAAAAACAAATTTTGCAATACCTGGAATTTTACGCTGCGTCATTCACTTAAGAAGTGGATGTCGCGTAAGTCACAATTAGGACTGAAATAATGGCAAGCCAAGTTCTTATAGTAAGTATGCTGATTCAATTAAAAGTTTAGAAATGTATTTAGTTAGCCTACCTAGATAAAAGCTAACCTAATGATTCTTGGAATTCATATTTGTGTCGTATGCTAATTCGGATATCTAGCTTTGAGTAGTATCGTGTATTATTTCGAAGCATGTTATGGTTAAGAGCTGCTAAATATTTAATGTGATCAAATTATACTTCAAACCAGAAACTTTTCGCAATTTATTCAAAATCAAGTTTTACCAACAGAAGGTCGTCCATAAATAATTTCGTAAATAGAGTGGGTCTGTCTAGTTAGGTTTTGACGACATGCAATGCTAAAAATTGTCGTTGATACAATGATTAATAATAGACAAAGGGCTGGGTGGCTTCTCAGAGAGCAATAATTCGAGTGGCAATATGTATGGACAGCCCCTAATGAACACATTTATTTTGAAACGAAAAAAACAACTTGCATCATTTGATTTGAGTTTTTGCTTTTCTGTAGAATCCAAAGCCTGAAATTTACTGTGTCTAAAAGTGATGGGTGGCATTGTGGCATTGTCATGCCAAGTAAAGTCGGTCAAGTGCATTGAAGTAATTACGTAAGTAAAAAAAAACTGCAATCTCAATAAACTTGTAAAAATTAGTTTTTTTAAACCTGAATAATTATTTACATTATGTACATACATATCATTATGCCGTTTCGCAACTATCTACAGAACATGATTCAAGTATTAGGATCACCAAAGCACCTCAACATGACATTTTGCAGCTTACAAAAATATAAAATAACATTTTGCTCCTTTCAGAATTATTTAAATACAAAATTATCCATTTTTCAGGAACTCGCGTTCTATCACGAATCTATGTCACAAGCATAACTGGGTAAACCATAAGAAAGATTTTTGATGTTTTTTTTGAAAGAGCGTCTGAAATAACTTGAATTTCTTAAAACCATAGAGCGCCTACAGAACTTTGCTCGATGAAATATTTTTTAGAAAGAAACGAAAATGACCCTAAAATAGTTTTTTAATTATTATCTTTCGCTTACATTTTAGCAATAAATAATTACATTCATTTTGTCATGTCAGGATTTTTTAAATGTTTTATGTATTTTAATAAAATTACAAAAAAAAGGATATAAAAAGAAGCAGAAAAACCTCACAAAATTTTAAGCTAATTAATTTTTGAAGTTTAAAAAAAATTACCCGCTCCATGGATTTACAACAATCGAAATCGACTGAGAGGAATCCAAGTCATCACTAAATTCACTTTCTTCATGGTGCCATTTAAATTTATTTAATTATTATCGACCTACATAGAAGACGTGAATATAAATCCAATCCACGGCTATTCCTTTAATATTAGATAAATCATCTTGCATGATACTTTTTTACCAGAATGTACATTGAAATGTGAGGCGTTGTAGATTGTGTAATCTAAATCTATATCACTAATGTTAGCCAGAATTTTATGTTGGTTTTAAAGTTGTAGTGTATGCCTTGCCTATATAAAAAAAATCAGTTTCCAACAAGTGAGAGACCCAAAAATGATTAAATTAATAATAATTTTATTACAGATTTTAAGTATTTACATGTTTTGTGAACTAATTTTTAAGCAATGTTTAAATTTTCTCTAGTTATATAATTATAATTATGTGTTAAGTCATACACTACAAGTTTTTAAATATTTTAATGTATGCACAGTGTTATATAATTTGATCTGAATATAGAGCTATTTCTATTGCGCATTTTTATTTAACCAACTAATAATTGCAATTTAGCTTGTATTTAATTTAACTCACGTTTAGTCGATCTAATGCAATATTTTTAATGTATGTAATTGGACGTAACTGCAAGTAGAAAAGCGTTTTTGTTCTAATATTTGCATTTTGTGTCAGCTTCCAGATCTTTTACATAGCCAACTTGACATCTTTGACAGTTTCCACCGTGAATTAAAGCAGAGCCTCGGATAAAATGTTAACTGGGTGCCGCAACTGGCACGTTGCCCCTGTGGTTTGGCACGTAGCCCTTTGACTTGGCACCTAGTGATGTGCCTTTTTAAATATGTAACCAGAAAGGCCATTTTTTTTACAAAAACTTAATTTTTTGACAAATAATAATTATTAGACACATTAAAATGCGCCAGTTGCTTATGTGCCCTTTATGTTAAAAAATATGCTCTTTTTGGTGTAAAATTGAGCTAAAATACGAAAGTGGGATAATTCCCAATTCCGACCTCGTGCTGAAAAAGAATACCGAACAAAACCTGGAATACACAATCACCCCTCCACTCAACTCCACTCTACTAGACGTACACGCAAGAAGTCACTTTTGCCTGGATATAAATATCTCACAGTGGAACACTAGCGAACAAGTTGCAGGTTTTATTAAATTTAACCACATTATAAATACTAAATACTGAACAAACCAAGTTCAAAAACCGTGGAAAAAGAAGAATTTAACGAAATAAAACAACTGTTGCTGCTCTACATCGAGTCTGTGAACAAAATATATTCTGAACAAAAAAAAGAAATACAAAATACCATACAAGAAATTCGATCAGTTGGAGAAAAGTTCAACACTCAGAAGATAAAAACTAAACCAACAAAATCTATCATCGCAAAAGATATGATAAAGGTCAATCAAGGCGTTTTACGTGAAAAAAGTATAGACAATCATCATCAGGTCATCAACACAAGCCCAGGACCCGACAAAGCTTGCTTAGTCATACATGGCACAGATGAACAGTACGGTCCGTTAAATACAGTCATTCATATTATCAAACAGACTATGGCGATAAAGGACATAAGTATACCGTTCGAAAAACAACTAAAAACTGAAGACAGTAAACCATCGTACATCCTTATCCAACTCCCCAGTAAATACGCAGCTATAGAAATTCTAGTGAAACGACACACAATTAATGGACTAAGGTATGCAACAAGCAACTATTATACTAAAGATGAACGGGAAGTAAAAATTAAAACGCTGGTTAAAATCAAGAAGCTAAGAGAGGACGGGAAAACAGCCAAGATAAAATCTTATCTTACTTCACCGGCTCACACAATATTCCCTAAGCAATCACAGTGAAATCAAAACAGAAGAAAAGTTACATCGGAAAAGCGCTTCTATAAAAGTAAATCTCCTGAAATTTAACAAGAATGCCAAATGGTCAGTCCGAAAAATGAAATGAATGATATTAAATAATAATGCAGCAACATCAAAAAACCGCAGCAACATCTCAAAATATCAATGGATTTAACAAACCATTACTTCAAGAGCTTAGAAAACATACTAATTCACCCACGATCATTACCTCTTAATAAATCAATAATCATAATCTAAATCGAAACAGAGGAAAGTGGACTTCGGGAAGGCGCTTTTACGGAGGTATATCCCTAAACACGCAACAAAAGAGCAACTTGTTCAGACCGGAAAAGCAAACAATAATATTAAAAATAAAACTACATCAAAATTAACAACTTCAGCAACTTCTCAGAGTATCCATGGATTCAACAATCAACAAACAATTACTTTACTCGAGTAAAATACTTACTAATTCATATACGATCATATCCTCGAAATAAATCAGTAGTCATAACCTTAGAAAACAATTGCAAATTCGTGTACTCTGTGTACTCTAAACTTTTCAAATGTTTAATTTTTAAATTTTAATTGTTAAATATTAATACTAGTTAAATAACCTAAGAAAAAACTTTTTTTTTATCAATTATACCAAATTATGTACATTTAAAAAATACATTTGTTAACTTTGTGTGATGGGTGTAACGCCTTCAGGCACAATAAAGGTGAATCAATCAATCAATCAATCAATATAATTAAAGCAAAATTCCATCGTTGTTTCATGTTGCCTTGGAAATGACCCAATAATGATATCGTCACCCAAATAACAGCCCCAAGAATATCTACGAATCAAGGACATCTAACAACCAGCCGTATCTACAAACCAAGGATATCTAGAAATCAGGAAGATCCAACAAGGATGAACGTTTTAAACCTATGAATATCTAAAAATTAAGGATATCTAAAATTCAAGGATATTTAAACTCCAAGTATATTTAAAACGTCCGCATATCTAAACCTCAAGGATATTTCTAAAAACCAGGAGTGTCTAAAAGCCAAGGGTTTCTAAAGTTCAAGAATATATAAACATCAAGGTTATCTAAAACCCACGGATACGACCACCCGAGTATCTAAAACCCATGAATATCTGAAACCCAAGAACGTATGAAAACCATGGAGTTGTAAAAACTATGTAATTATATCTAAACCCTAAGGAAATCTGAAAACCTAAAGGTAACTTTCTACAAACTACAAAAGTCTAAAAGCAAAGAACACCTAAGATGACGGATACTTAAAATTTTAAAACTAAAGATATATGAAAACCCAGGATATATTAAAAATAAAGATATCGACAAAGCGAAGATATTTAAAAACCATATAATTAATTATATCTAACAACCTAAGATTTAAAAAACTCAAAGGATATCTGGATACCTTGGGATTTCTTAAATCCAACAATAATTTAAACACCAGGGATATCTTATAATTCAAGGATATGTACAAGTCCAACGGTACCTGAAAATCCTAGAATAATTAAAACGCGAAGGATATATTATAATACAGGAATATACACATATGCGACGATATCTAGAAAACCAAGAATATCGAGACGCTTATAATAATTACTTAAAACACCAATGGAGCTGAATATTTTAAAGATGACTAAATGCTCTAAACTGATATAATCCATTCCAGAGCTGAAATCATGACTTAATTACTTTTCTTAGTACATCTGACGCCTAGCTTGTTTGTTTGTTACCGTATCTCAAGCATTGTTGTCATGGAAATTATTAGTACAAAGAGAAATGTCGTTCAAGTGTTTCGTGTAACAAGCACCATGTCTGAATACCAGGTGAGGGAGCTTGACTTTTATGTTGTTTTTTAAAATGCAGATATTTATGATACAGTACGGGTATAGGTCGGGTAATTTACCATTGCCAGGTGTGCTACACTTAAGCTAACCAAATTATGTATAGTCAAAGGCAGCCTAAGAACCCAAGGATGTCAAAAACACCCAAGGACATATCAAAACAAGGGTGTGTAATCCCCCAAGGATATACCAAAACCCAAGGATAGATAAACACCCAAGGATATACCAAAACCCAAGGAAGTCTAAGCACCTAAGGATGTCTACAACCAAAGGACATACCAAAACCCAAGGATGTGTTAACACCCAAGAATGTCTACAACTAAAGGACATACTAAAATCCATGATGTGTAAGCACCCAAGGACAAACCAAAACCCAAGGATGTCTAAAACCAAAGGATGAATCAAATCCCAAAGATGGCCATCAAACACCGATGAATGTACTAAAACCCACTAGTGTCCAAATAGTCAAGGATGTCTCAAACTTAAAGATGGCAAAACAGCCAAGGATGTCTTCGATCCCATAGAGGTCTTAAAGCCCAAGCATGTCTAAGAACAACAGGAAATTTAATAACCAGAGGATGTTCACTGACCCAAACATGTATAAAAACTCAAAGGTGTTTAACAACTCACATGGTTCTGAAAACCCAAAGATATCTATAAAAGCAAAGATGTCCGGAAACGCAAGGATGTCTAAAAGCCTGTAGATGTCTTACAACCTAATGAGGTCTAAAAACCAATGGATGTCCAACACCCAAGGCAATGTAAAAACCTAAGGATGTCTAAAAACCCAAGAATGTCTAAGACCCCAAGGGTGTCTAGTAGCCCACAAATTTATAAATCCCAAGGATGGCAAGAAGCCTAAGGATGTATACAAACCTGAGGATGTATATAAGCCCAAGGATGTATGAAAAACCAAGGATAGTAAATAATCAAATATTTCTAAAATCCCAACATGGCTAAAAATCCCAAGGATTTCTAAACACCCAAGAAGGTCCTACAACCCAATCATGCCTTAAAACCTGAAGTTGTCCTAAATACAAAGGATTTCTAAGACCCCAAGGATAGCTAAACTATAAGGGTTTCAAAAACCGTAAGGATAGTTGCACCTACTAGCCAGGTTTTTCTCGAAGTTTAAAATCTTTCTGAGAAGGTTGGGGAGGACCGAATGCCACCTAGTTTGAAAACTAGTCACTTCCCAATGCATGCGATCACCTGTCGCGAGGTTTCATATATTTAAGAGTAGGTTTTAGTTTTAGGAACTAAGGGGTCTTGAGTGGGGGGCAGCAAAGCGCACTTAAGTAGGAAACTGGATACTATCGTCTACTATATATCAGCTGCCACGAGTTTTTAAATCTATTTGGGTAGGTGTAGGTTTAAAGAGTCCCAGGCTTCTTTAGAAGAAAAACTGGTCGCACAAACAACAAACGATATTTAACATAATATAGTAGTATCATCTATCAAATATGTAATTACAGCCTAAATTCAAAATTTAGTAAGTTACCTTATGAATTAGCAGTTATTTACAAATATTTAATTTAATACGTCTTGATTACCTCAGCCGGTACAACAATAATATGTTTTATATCGTCTGTGAAGAAAACAAATGCACCATATACGTCTGTAGGTAAATACATTAGGTACTGTTGACAAAAATATTGAAATACGTCTTGTATTCATTTAAAAAAAAATCTTTACACTTTTCAAAAACAGGCAAATAGAATATTCGGCACTTCAAACCATGTAAAAAGAAAATTCTTCCTTTTTAAAATACAGGCAAGTAGAGCATTTTATTCTTTTCGAAAAGCATGTAAATAAAATACTTTGCACTTTTTACAAACCAGTGAATAGCACCAATTTTAAGCTTTTGAAAAAATATCTAAAACTAGACTATTTTGCGTTTTTGATAAACAAGTAAATACAATATTTTACAGTTTTGAAAAACATGTAAATATACTGTTTTACGTTTTCCGAAAACTCCTATGTAATTACAATTTTCTGCATGTTTCTCATTTTACTTTTATGATATAGCTCGATTTAAATCTCGCCTAAATTGAATATGGGTCGTTAGGGTTCTTTAAATACAATATTATACCACAATACTAACTGATTGGAATTCGTAGACGTATGCTAGTAATTATAATTGCAATGTGAAAACGTAAACAAAATAGCTAACTAACTGTCAATTGTAAAATACTACTTTTGCATACTCTCTTAGCACCAAATGTATTTTAGTGCGGTTTGTAGCTTTTACCAACCAGTGTCAAATCCACATAGGCTTAAACAGTTGCAAGTGAAAATTTTAAATATCAGCTCACCGAGTCTCACTTATCAGGACCAATAATCAATTACAGATTTTTAAGTTAGTTAAAATAATTTGTAATCCGTACATCTGTTTACCATTAGCTTTATCTACTGTCTCTTTTTTCTGTAAAATGTAATTAGTATTTTTTTAAAATCCATTTTCTTCAAAGAAGCAGTGTTACACATTTGTTAGATGACTGGTTTATTTTTGTTCACTGACTAGTGCGCCGGTTAATAAATTTTAAAAATACTAATAATATTTTTCAGTCAGTCTAGTTGTATAAACTTAATATAATTATTTACAAATTTATTCATGTCAATTAAGAAACCGTGGTATGTATACTAAGCTGCATAGCTATTGCAATTGTGCAACAGTGACTTAATAAAGTTTTTCTCTCTAGGCTTGCAGACTATTAGGTTACATCCTTTTTTTTCATATTTGCCACTCAGAGATTCATTTTTTAAAATATTGTTTGTTGTATAATTACTCACTGAGCCGTTAAGCTGACGCAATAGGAGTTACACGTCGCAAATTAAACGATAAAAAAATTAAATTTAGTTTAATCAAGTGACAGTATGTGTAATATAGTCGAGCTGTAAGTAACAATAAAAATGATGATAAGAATTACAATAATGTTTTTATTTGTTCGGTTTCTTGGTTTTTTCCAATCACATAAAGCAGTTTCCTGCCATGAAAAACGAGCCTTCCAGAACCTCCCCCTAAACTGGCACCAAAATTTCAAATTCGGAGACGCAATTTCGTTGGTCAGAAGAGAGGTAAAGTCCCTTTGGACAAGCACATGTTGTCCTGGAAGCGGTGTTGTCGCTGCCTAAAGACGGAGCAGGGAAACAAAAGTGGGAACACTGGTCAATTCGCTTTGAGCAAAGGTTCTCTCTTTCAGGCTGCATTGTAGAGTGATACGACTTAATATCCCAAATGTGAGATGTCTATTAAATTAAATGCAAATATTATTAAAAATATTGATAGACTTAACATGAGTAAACAATTAAGTTAACAAATTGTTTAAAGTAAACTGTTCATAAAATAAACTTACAGAATTGTAAAACGTCTCTAAATCTTGCCCATTACATTTGTTAACTCTGTAGACGACATCAGAACTCCAATTTATTAAATAGATAAATTTATCAAACAATGCAATTTTTCGAAAATCACCACCAGTTAATTGTAATTCAGTTGATTTAAAAATCATTTTTTGATCTGAACCATCGAAATTTGAGGACCAAATGGAGCTAAAACCAGATCCTTGAGACCAATACAATCGATTCTCTACGAAATCTAGAGCGAGACCTTGAGGATCAGAAGCTGTGTCCAGAATAACTTCTCTTCGTGATCCGTCCAGACTAACTCTTATTATTTGATCTAAATAGCTGTCGGTCCAGTACATCCATCTGAAAATTTAAAAACAAACAACTAAATATATATATCGCAGTTGAATTATAAATACTTACAAGGCTCATATCGTCAGTGAAGAACAAAAAATACCCATATCCATTTGTAGCTAAAAACAAAAACAAAATCCACTGTCTACAAAAATATTAAAACATGTCTTGAGAGCATTTGACTAGAATTTTTGGCACCTTTTCAAAAACAAGTAAATAGAGCATTTTATTCTCTTAAAAAAACGTGTAAATAGAACATTCTACCTATTTCAAAAAACTTGTACATAGAAAATTTTACACTTTTAAAACGCATGTAAATAGAACATTTTACACTTTTTAAAAACTCTTAATTAACAACGTACACATGTTTTAATTTTTTTAATGACATAGCTCATTTTGATTTTAGCCTAAATTGGATATGGGTCATTTTGGTTCTTCACACACGTTATGTCGTAGTTTTCAGTTTGAAAAATATTTAAATTACCCGCTGAGTGGATTTACAACAATAGACAGTGGCCAATTAAACCCATCGTTAAAAAGCACTTTCTTCATTGTACCATTAAAATTTGATACCACAAAATCATTTTGTAAATCGAACCAGTACAGGTGATTATAAATCCAATCCACGGCAATTCCACTAATGTCAGGCGAACTATCATGCATAATACTTTTTGTTTCAGAATCTGCATAATTAAGTAGAGGTGCAGTGTAGATTTTTTTATCTGTATTACTGAACCAGAATATTGTGTTGGTTCGAAAATTGTAGTCAACGCCATGCGTATATGCGAATTTCCCATTTTGTAATAGTGGAGTTGACTAAAAATAAAATAATAATATTAATAATGTTAATTAATTTTTTAGTACGCCATTTTAGCTCATGTCTTTAAAATTGTAATTAAACGCATTTTATTAAATTCGACTTACGTTTTTGGTATCCAGTGAAATCAATGCAACGGTGTCGTACATTGATGTAAGAAGATATGAGTTTTCGTCTTCGTTAGCATATTTGCATTTTGTGTCGTCTTCTTGATCGTTAGCATAGCCAACGTGACATTTTTGACAGTTTCTAGCGTCAACTAAAGAAGGACACGTTCCAGGATAGGCACAGCTGTTCAAGTCTAAGATATGTTGTAAATATCTTAAGTATTATAAAATAAAATAAAATTTAATTTGTTAGCGAAGTTTCAGTACACAGCTGGCTTAGCACTTACTTGGTAAATTGGACGAAATTGTTGTAAATTCTTGTGTTAGATCAGTTTCTGTAACTTTTTCAGTGTGGTCCTGAATTTCATGTTCTATCGAATCATTTGGAAATTCGAAAATGAAAGGCGGGTCCTGAAGAGCGGCAGCGCAAGCTGAAGCAAGGCACAATAAAGTCACCGCAAGAAAAACGTGCATCATGTTCTGATCTCCAAAGCACTAAAAATTACAATAATTACATTTTTAGTGGGTCTATCTGATCCAGCGCGGTATAGTGTTCTGAACTTTTTATTCAATTACAAAATGTCAGTGACGGGAAATACAACTTTCAAAAAAACCAGTGTTTTATTCCTTTTGCTCTGTTCAAAAACATTTAAATGTAACATTTTGAAAGGTCTTGAAATATGTAGAAAGAACTTTTTGCAATCTTAGAAAACATGTAAATAGAACTGTTTGCAATTTTAAAAAACATGTAAATAAAATGTTTTGCAATTTTCATGAACATGTAAATAGAACTTTTTGGAATTTTCAAGAATGTGTACATAGAACTTTCTTCAATTTTAAAAAACATGCTAATAATAGAACATTTTACACTTTTTCAAAACTCATACTTAACATTTTACGTGTTTTAATTTGTATGTGGTTTAAAGATTTAACGCATTCTTATATAGGAATACAAATACGAGCCATATTTGTAGGTTTTTTGAAAAATTCTAATTTTCTGTAGCACAAGAATGTAAAATTATCACTTACAAATAATTAGTTAACTAGAAATTTTTCTGCTTTACTATCTAGTTCAAAGTACTGTTACAATTCCAAACAAAAAACAGTTTAAAACGTATAACTGGGTTTTAGTTTTGAAGATAAGCGTTGATAATTATACGTGTGCTGTTAATAAGAGATCCGGATCTAAGAACTGCAAATTGCGAATGCCAAGGGTTGCTTTATTATGAAGTATTGGCAAGAAATATTAGAAATAAAGGATGTGCTTCACTAAAAACAGAATTCATTGCTTTACCTGGAATTACAAGTTGCGTGGTTCACTAAACGAGTGAATAAATTAATTTCCCTTTTTCGCTATCCAGTATAAAAGTTGTGTTTTAATTTTAAAATAAATACACTCTAAAAATAAACCGTTTTAGTTACAAAGGTCAATGCTATACTAAGCAGCAAACGTGGTTATGTCGAATTTACTGATCAAAAATAGGAAATCTTTCCCTATGAAGTGCAAATTGCGAATGTCAAGCTTTAGTTTTGAAGTATTGGTAAGAAGGTATAAAGTTACGAATTAAAGTACACTCAAAACAGATACAGTTTTGCAATACCTGGAAATTCAAGATGCGTCATTCACTAAGCAAGTGAACTACTCGTAGATCATAATGCAGACTAAAATAATGGTCAGCCAAGTTTTTAGCAATTATTTTGGTTCAGTTGTAAGTTCAAATGCGTGTAACTTATGTAGAAGCTAACATACAGATTCTTGGAATTCATAATCGTGTCGTATGCTAGTTTTAAAATCAAGCTTTCAGTAGTATCGTGTTTTGGTTTCAAGCCCGTTAAGGTTATTGGCAGCTATGTTTGTATTAGGATTAAGTTAAATTTCAATTTAGCAACATTCTACATATAATTCAAAAGTATAGTTGTACCAACAGACAATCGTCCATAAATAATGTCGTAATACGAGTCAGTGGGTCTAGTCAAGCAATAATGACATGCTTTATAATAATTATAATATGTGTGTGTTAAAAAAACTGCAAGTCAATAAGCTTGTAAAAACTGGTTTTTTAAAACCAGTATAATTATTTACATTACGTGGGTATATCATCATTTGCATTTTTGAGCTAGCTGCAAATACAAATTAATGTAGTAGAATCATGTAAGCATGAGAATTTACTGTTTAAGGATAGTGTAAATATCACATTTTGCGCCTTTTAAAATCATGTTAATACAAAGATTTTTCCTGTATTTAACATACGTAAAACATTTTACGAATCTATTTCGGTATTTTACAGATGAAGCAAGCTACATACACACAGGATTTGTGTTAGTAAAGTAAAGACGCCGCGTAAATTTATAGGCACACTCTATATGTTATGGCTTCAGCTTCAGCTTTAGTGAAATCACATAAAGGTGAGCATCCAAGGCCCAAGGTACACTACCTGACTGACTCATCGTTTTCAAGAATTAAAGAGTTCCCAGTTACAAATTTTATGTTTAATTTGCATAATTTATTAATTTAATCACAAATTTTGAAGTTTTATTTTGACAGCCAAGCTGCGTGTGGTAAACTGTAGTTTTAATATTTTTACGCATTGAAACTTAAGTTACTAATTTTAATTGCACCAACAATTTTAAATATGTGACACGCAACTTCGTTGGTCAGAAGAAAGATAAAGTCCATCAGGACAAGCACATGTGGTCGTGGACACGGAACCGTCGCTGCCTGAAGACGGTGCCGGGAGACAAAAGTGGGAACACTGGCCAATTCGCTTTGAGCAAAGGTTTTCTCCTTCCGGCTGCATTGTAGAGTGATATATCTTAATGTCCCATAGGGCATTGGTCTATCAGATTTAATGCAAACATTATTACAAATATTTCGTTATAACATAGGTAACAATTACATCATATTTTAAATAAATCTTGTTAACTTGATTTGTTAAATTTAACATACAGAGTTGTACACAGTCTGTAACTCTTGTCCATTACATTTGTTGAATTTGTAAATTTCTTGAGTACCCCAGGCCATCACATAAATATATTTACCAAACAATGCAATGTGTTCAATGCTACTGAAAGTCAATTCTGATTGATCTTGTGGAAAAACGATTTTTGGATCTGATCCATCAAAACTTGAAGACCAAATGGCAGTGGTGGTAGTGTCTTTCAATTGGGACCAATACAATCGATTTTCTACAAAATCCAGAACAAGATCTCGCGGATATTGAATATCTATTGTGGCAAGGATTTCTTCTTTTTGTGAACCGTCTAGGCCAGCTCTTTTAATGCATTGGTTTTCGTTGTCCGCCCAGTACATCCAGCTTTTAATTAAAGCAAATTAAGAATATTGTCAGTGAAGAACCAAAATGACCTATATCCATTTTTAGCTAAAACCAATATCAGCTATCTACAAAAATACTGAAATATGACTTGAAAGCATTTAAATAGAATATTTTATACTTTTCAAAAATATGTAAATACAACATTATGCAATTTTCAAAAACGTGCAAATCGAACATTTTACACTTTTCAAAAACATGCAAATCGAACATTTTACACTTTTCAAAAACATGTAAATCGAACATTTTACACTTTTTAAAAACATGTAAATCGAACATTTTACACTTTTTTAGAACATGCAAATAGAACATTTTACAATTTTAAAAAACTCTTAATTAACATTTTACGCATGTTTCTCATTTTGTTTTTATGCCATAACTCATTTTGATTGTCTCTTAAATTGGATATTGGTCATTTTAGTTCTCTACTGACGATGAAGTATAAGTCGCAGTTAATTAACTATTATCATTTTCAATACCTTTTTTATATTCTATATATATAGTTCAATAAAAAACGGAAGTTGCAAAATAGTGGCCCCCGGCCAAAATAAATGTTGGCGAAGTTTTTGAAAATTACCCGCTCAGTGGATTTACAACAATTGCGCCAGGCCATGACACTCCATCACTGAAAAGCAGTTTCTTCATTGTGCCATTAAAATTTGATACATAAAAATTATTTTGTTCTCTATCAACCCAGTAGATGTGATTATATATCCAATCCACGGTAATTTCATTAATATAAAAAGAATCATCTTGCAAGACACTTTCTTTCCCAGAATCACCATAATTAAGCAGTGGTGCGGTGTAGATTGTTTTATCTGCATAATTATACCAGAATATTCTGTTAGTTCGAAAACTGTAGTCGACGCCTTGATCATATGCAAGCTTTCCATTTTGCATAATTGGAGTTGACTAAAAATTATTTAATATTATAAAAAAAATAATTTCATTTTATACAGCACTTTAAGTTCACTTATTATTCATGGTAATTAGGCTTCTAATTAAATTCAACTCACGTTTTTCATATCTAGTGACAGTAATGTAATGTCATCGTACATAGATGTAAGAAGAAATGCTTTTTCATGTTCGTTCGCATATTTGCATTTGGTGTCGTCATGCGGATCTTTTACAAAACCAATTTGACATCTTTGACAGTTTTTAGCTTCAATTGAAGAAGGACACGTTCCAGGATATGTACAGCTGTTTACAACTAAAACATTTTACGAATTAATACATGCACTTGTGATGGAGTTGTCATGGACACGAGTATGTAGTTTCACCCATGTTATTTGTAATAAATAGGGAAAATTAATTTTTTCTGAAACTATTAAAGCAATTCATTTTAAAATTCGCAACCTACAAAACCGTTTTGAGAATTTTAAATTTTTCTCCAAACGTAAAATGACACATGTATTGTAATTAGTTTCCATAAATAATGTTATATTACGCTCTAGTCAGTGGCGGATCCAGAAAAAATTTCTGGGATGGGCACTACTTACATGTCAGCCATCTTGTTTTAAATGCCCCTATGTTGGCATATGTTAAAAATTTCATTCTGGGGTGGGCACGTGCCCTGTTGCCCACCCCCTGGATCCGCGCCTGGCTCTAGTTGCTTTTTACGAACTTACTTGGTAAATCCGGCAAAATGGTTGTAAATTCTTTGAGAAGATCAGTTTCTGTAATTTTTTGAGTGTAGTCCAGAATTTTCTCTTTAATCGAATGATTTTGTAATTTAAAACTAGAAGGCGGGTCCTTAAGAGCTGCCGCAGAAGCTGAAGCAAGGCACAATGACGTCATTGCAAGAAAAAACGTCATCATATTTTGATCTCCAGGGTACTAGAAATTAGATTAAAATTTAAGTGGGTTTATGTGAGTTTGCGCGAAATTCTCTGCATGTTTTATTTAACTACAAAATGTAAGACACAATTTTTGAAAACAGTTAAAAATATGTAAATAGAAAAGTTTACGCGCTTTTTTACACCAATAGAATGCAATTTAAAACAAAAAAATTACAGTAAGATACATGTGTTATGTTTTCTGTGCTAGTAAAGTAAGCGAATATGTTTTTTAGCAAATTTTAGACTTAATTAATTTGCACAGTCAAAAATATGTCAAATTATCAATTTTATAATAATTAGTAAGTCTCATTTTCCAATATCTAGTTTAATAGTAGTTTTTATTTCAAAATAAAGTCAATCAAATTAATTACCGCGTTTCAGTTTCCAAAATCAATGCTAAACTACACTGCAAACGTGGTTGTGGTAAATTGAAATTCGAGTTGTAAATAGGAAATCTGCACCTAACACATGCAAATTACGAATGGCAAGTTTTAGTTTTGAACCATTCGTAACAAGTATTGAAGATCAATTTAAACAAAAAAAAGGCAATTTTGCAATACCTGGAGTTAGAAGCTGCGTCATTCACTGAGAAAATGAACTCCGCGTAGGTCACATTCAAGATGCAAATAATAGTAAGCTCAGGTTTTAGTGAGTATGTTGGTTTAATTGTTAATGCAAATGTGTAAAAAGTTAGCTTACCTATGTAAAAGCTACCAATGATGCTTGGAATCCCTAATGGTCTCATATGTTAATTTAAGGAACAAGTTTTGAGTAGCATCGTGTCTATGTCTAATTTCGAATCCTGTTTTAATTTGCCGCAGCTATAGTTATATTGTGATTAATTTACAAAGCACAATGCAGAGGCGTTCTACAGATCATTTAAATTAAAAGTAAAGTTGTAATTACCTATGAAAGATCGTCCATAAAAATTTTCGCAAGTAGAGTCAATCGGCCAGGACACGAGGAGTGATGACAAGCAATGCTAATGAGAGCCGTTGGCTCAATGTTGGAGGAATAACATACAGTTGGGTGACTCCTTCAAGAGCAATAATTTAAATAACATTATTTATGGACAACCCCCAATAAGCAGATTTGTTGTGAAGCGAAAAAACAGCTGACAGCATTAAATTGAGTTTTTGCTTTTTCGTAGAGATCACAGCAGACTGATATCTACTCTGTCCAACTGTGATGTGTGGTATTGTAATTAATGCCAAGTCAAGACTATCAAAAGCATTAAAGTACGTGAGTACAAAAATCTGCGAGTCAATAAGCTGGTTAGAACCGGTATTTTAAAACTAGTATATTTATTTACACTATGTGCATGCATAATTATTCGCATTTTTGCAAACCCCAATTACAGAAGAAGGATTATGAAACCATCCAGACAGGATATTTTGCGTTTCAATGAGAAAGTAGATACATTATTTTGCGCCTTTTAAAATCATGTAAATACAAAGTAATCACATTTAGTCCAAACTCGCGCATACAGCGTTTCACGAATACACCGCGGTATTTTATGGATTAAGCTTATTTGGAGTTTACACCAAGATGAATTGAACTTGTATTTTTATTCTTTGCTGACTTTTTTAACATAATACAGTAGTATTAATTATCAACAAGGTAATCACACCTTAAATTTAAATTTGGTAAGTTACATAATACATACGCAGCTATATAAAAATATTTTATTCAAACCGTCTTATTTGCCTCAGCCCACACAACAATAATATGCTTTATATCGTCAATTGTCAGTAAAAAAGTAAAATGCACCATATCCATTTGTAGCTAAAAAAATTATGCACTATTTATAAAAGTAACTATTGAAATATGTCTTTTGATCATTTAAACAAAACATTTTACACTTACAAAAACTGGCAAATAGAGCATTTTATGCTTTCCATGTGAATAGAATATTTTGCACTTTTCAAAAACATGCAAAAAGAACATTGTGCACTTTGAAAAATCCAAAAATCATGTAAATAGAACATTTTACATTTTTTAAAAGCAGGCAAACAGAGCATTTTATATATTTTGAAAAGCATGTAAATAGAATATTTTTACTTTGTATAATACCAGTAAATAGCATATTTGGAACTTTGAAAAAACATGTAAATATGTTATTTTGCGCTTTTAAAAAAACATGCAAATAAAATAATTTGTGGTTTTGAAAAACATGTAGTTATAACGTTTTAAGCTTTTCAATAACTTTTATCGTTATTTAACATTTTACGCATGTCTCTCATTTTGCTTTTATGACATTATGACATAACTCGATTTGATTGCAGCTCAAATTGGATATGGGTCAGTTTGGTTCTTTACAGAAGATATTAAACCACAATACATACTACCTACTTCACGTCCATGTGCATTTATATGTGTGTTCTTGACTAATAGTAATGTTTAAACGTGAAAAAAACAGCTAAATTACTCTCAAATACTGCTTTCACAGACTATCTTAGCACGGAATTTATTTTAATGCGGGTTTAAGCTTTTATCAACTAGTGCCAAACTCACAAAAACTAAAACCGTTGCAAGTATAAATCTTAAATATCTTACCTATCAGGACTAATAAATATTTTCGGATTTTTAAGGTAGTTCAAATAGTTTGTGATCAGTAGTTACATCGGTTTGCCAATAGCTTTATCTACTGTCTCTTTCTTTCTTTAAATGTAGTTTGTAATTTTTTAGCAAATAATTTTCTTCTATAGTTCTAAGCAGTGTAGCACATTTGCTAGGTGACTGGCTTATTTTCGTTCACTGGCTATAGCGGCGGTCAGTAAATTTAAAAAATGGCAAGGCCTACCAAGATTCTTGTTTTCTGATTCCGCTCCCGGCGCCTAAGGGCTTAAGTCATGAGCTTTTGTACTGGTTTAGTAATCTTTCATATCCGCAGTGATGTTTTTATGCTACGATAGTTAAAAAGTTATTTATAATGTACAGTCAATAATTTATCAAGTAAATCACAACTTTAAATTAATATTCTGCCAACAAAGCTGCATGTAGTAAGGTGGAGTTTTTAATTATTTAACTTATTAAAAATTAAGTTACTAATTTTTCTCGTATCAACAATTTTTTTTGTGACGCAAGTTCGTTGGCCAGAAGAAATATAAAGTCCATCTGGAAAAGCACATGTCGTCCTGGGCACGGCACCTTCGCTGCCTAAAGACGGAGCCGGGAGACAAAAGTGGGAACACTGGTCAATTCTCGTTGAGCAAAGGTTATCTCCTTCAGGTTGAATTGTAGAGTGGTACATTTTAAGGTCCCATATGCTAGTTGTCTATCAAATTAAATTCAAATATTATATAAAATATTAGGTCCTAACAATTATTGTAACTATGATATCATATTTTGACGAAACAGTGTTAACTTGTTTAGTTAAAATGAACTTACAGAGTTGTAAATCCTTTTTAATTCTTGTCCATTGCACTTGTTAACTTTGTAAATTACATCAGAATCCCAATCCATCAAATAAACATATTTGTCAAACAATGCAATTTGTCTAACATCAATAGGAGTAGACTGTGAATTAGCTGTGAAAACGATTTTTCGATCGGAACCATCGAAATTTGAGGCCCAAATAGAAGGGGGAGCTGGACCTACTTAATTGAGATCAATACAGTCGATTTTCTACGAAATCCAGAACAAGACTTTGGTGAAAATAAATATCTGTTACATGGATGACTTCTCGCTGTGATCCGTCTATAGACCCGCTCTTTTAATTCGATGTGTATTGCTGTCGGTCCAGTACATCTATCTTGTAATTTAAAAATAAATGGTAGATACAGTATATGTCGCAGTCGCAGTTAATTGACTAAATTTGATTTCAAAAGCTTTTAAATATTTTTTTTATTTCAATGAGATTCCCCTCAATTGCCTACGACCTGTAGCGTACAACAATGAAAAAGTGGACATGAGATATGTGAATTACATGACGTAAAAATGGGGGAACCTTAAAGTAGTGAAGTTTAGATGACGTCATTTACGGACAGTTCCTTATAGAAATGTCTGTGTTTTTTTTGTAATTAGTTTGTTTCATAGCTGGGCATGTGCACTTGCTGTCCACCACTTCCTTGCGTGAAATGTAAATTCCTTGCACTGGCACTCTGCTCAATGAGTGAAGGGGAAAAAACTGCTCGAGTGCGCCTATGTATGTTTCGCTCCCTCGTTTTTATGGTGTTTACTTCTAAATTTCTTGACCTTTGTCAGTTCAACATTTAATTGCTAAGCAATGGTCAGTTCGATTACAGTGAAAAAACAATACAGACCTGCCGGCTCGCTTTTGTGATTGTTTAAAAAAGTTCTATGACAATAGTGTAAACGGTTTGACCTGTAGCGTGGGGCCAACAGACGGACAGACGGACGGACAGACGGACATGACCATTTCATTAGATGCTTGCTCAGCATCTAAAAACTTATTCTACAACCAAATCGACTAATCATTTCTAACTCACACTGTGTAAAAACAAAATGTATGTAGGTACATAGGTACTATATGTATTG
This sequence comes from Dicyrtomina minuta, assembly GCA_949802685.1. Classification (NCBI taxonomy): domain Eukaryota; kingdom Metazoa; phylum Arthropoda; class Collembola; order Symphypleona; family Dicyrtomidae; genus Dicyrtomina; species Dicyrtomina minuta. Next base: position 87,583,285 of record OX461808.1, on the reverse strand, counting down.
TCATGTACTAACAGGGGTTTTCATAAATAATGTTACTAGTTAAGTCAGTGAGTATATAAACTATATGTAAAATGACTAATGATAACATTTTTAGGTCAGTTTTAAATAACAGAGCATTAAATTACAGCATATTTTACATATTTTTCAACAACAGACTTACTACTTAACATATTCTGTATTGTATACTAGATCGTCAAATAAACGCTACTACTGTTTGTAGTTACAACTTGCGATTTAGTTGATCACAAAAATTTATTTTCATTTTAATCCAATCAAGTTACAATATAATTACGCAATAATTAGAATCAAGTTGTTTAGTAACCATTCACATAATTATTAATTACTGTTTACATTAATTTTTTCATTTGTTAGCATTCTTGTTATCTTCCAATCACGTTAAATAATTCCTTGCCATATGATAGGAACCTTCTATAACCTTAACCTAAACTGGCATCCAAGTCGTCAATTTTAAGACAATTTTGTTGGTCAGAAGAAATATAAAGTCGATCTGGGCAAGCACATGTCGTCGAAGACACGTAACCGTCACTGCTCAAAGACTCAGCCGGGAAACAAAAGTGGGAACACTGGTTAATTCGTTTTAAGCAAAGGTTCTCACCTGCAGGCTGTATTGTAGAGTGATACGTCTTCAGATCCCATAGGCTAAATGCCTATGAAATTAAATGCAAATAGTATTAAAAATATAAGAAGCCTTAGCATTGGTAGCAAATTACGTAATCAAATCAACAATAATTAAATGGTAATGTTAAAATCAACTTACGGAGTTGTACACCATCTCTAAATCTTGTCCATTACATTTGTTAACTTTGTAAATTACATCAAGCCTCCAATCCATCAAATAAATATATTTATCAAACAATGCAATTTTTCGAAAATCACCACCAGGTAATTGTGATTCAGTAGGTTTGAAAATCATTTTTTGATCTGAACCATCAAAATTTGAGGACCAAATGGAGCTCAAACTGTGTCCTTGAGACCAATACAATCGGTTCTCAACCAAATCTAGAGCAAGACCTTGAGGATCGGAAATTTCTGTGCCAAGAATAACTTCTCTTCGTGATCCGTCTAGACAAGCTCTTTCAATTTGGTTAAGATCGCTGTCAGTCCAGTACATCCATCTTTTATTTCATAAAAAATATTATGTATAGCACTTGAATAACAATTATTCATTTCAAAAGCCTATAAATCTCTTTTTAAATATTTTAAAATAATTACAAAAAACAAAAATAGCATCGTCACACTCAGCGCATAATGCCGATCAGTTTGAAGAGTTTAAAAATTACCCGCTAAATGGATTCAAAACAATTGATAGTGGCCATTTAAATGCATTGTTGAAAAGCACTTTCTTCATTGTCCCGTTATAATTTGATACAACAAGTTCGTCTTTTTGTTTGTCGACCCAGTAGATGTGATTATATATCCAATCTACTGCTATTCCATGAATACTAGACGAATTATCATGCATGATACTTTTTTTGTTAGAATCCACATAATTTAGTAGAGGGGCTGTGTAGACTGTTTTGTCTGTATAACTGAACCAGAATATGGAGTTGGTTCGAAAATTGTAGTCCATGCCTTGACTGTATGCATATTTGCCATTTTGCATCATTTGAATTGACTAAAAATCAATAAATATTTAAAAGTGTAGTTTGTTTACAGCGCCATTTTAGTTAACGCAATAATAATGTAATTAGGCTTATATAATAAATATGTAACTCACGTTTAGTTTTGTATCTATTGAAATCAAGTTCATGTTAGCGCTCGATGTTAGTAGAAATGCGTTTTCGTCCTCGTTTGCATATTTGCATTTTGCGTCGTCTCGCGGATCTTTTACAAAGCCAGCTTTACATTTTTGACAGTTTCTAGCGTCACTTGAAGACGGACACGTTCCAGGATAGGTACAGCTGTTTAAATCTAAAAATATTTGAGAATTTTAAAATTAACTGTCAAAAGTCTAGAGATAAAATTGTATGTCATGCAGTCGAGTAAAAAGGTTTACACAGTCAATTCCTGGTAGGTAAATAATGAAATTATATAAATGTGTCAACAAACTAATAAACTAATTATAACATTTATATTGATTTTTTATAAGGCTATAATATATTATACGCTCTAGTAGCTGTATTAACACTCACTTGGTAAATCAGGCAAAATTGTCGTGAATTCTTTGGGGAGATCATTTTCTGTAACTTTTTCAGTGTAGTTATTTTTAAGTTTGAACAAAGAAGGCAAGTCGCGAACAGATGCAACAAAAGCTGCACCTAGGAGCAATGACGTCATTGCAAGGACAAGTTTCAACATGTTCCTATCTCTTGAAAGTACTAGAAATCACGATGTTTACATTTTATGTGAGGGTATATTTGATTTAGAACAAAGTGTTGTGTACTTTTTTCTTTTATTTAAAAATATAAGACACAAAAGACTTTACACGTAAAAAACCCACAAGTATATAGAATATTTTGAAAATTTTAAAAACATGTAAATAGAAATTTTTTCAATTAAGTAAATAACAATAATTCAATAATTAAATCTGCTTTAAATTAAATACTTGACGTAGTTCTATTTTAGAAAAAAATCAATATAGGTAATTTAAATGCGAAATTTAAAACGTGGTAATTTTTGTAAGTAAATAAATGTAAAATAAAAACTTACAGATAAATAACATTTTTTCTGCTTTCCTATTCAGTTTATAAGAAGAAATTTAATTTCAAATAAAAACACTAAAATTTATTACTACGTTTTACTTCCCAACGTCAGTGATGTACTAAACAGCAAACGCGGTTGTGTTAAATCTGTATATATTATATACGTGAGCTTCAAATAGAACACTTGGACGTAACAAATTTGAATAAGAAATGCCAAGGATTATTTATAACGTATTGACGTAAGAAATTTTGAAAGTTAAAGTTTTATTTCACGCTCAACAGATGTAATTGCTATTCCTGGAATTAAAAAAGTTGTGTTGTTTATTAAACAAGTAAATTTTTCGTAGGTAACATTTTAGGTTCAGGTAATTGTAAGCCTAGGTTTTAATACATGTGTGGGTTCCATTTAAATTGTTAATGAAAAGGCGTAACTAGTTAGCCTACATATGAAACATGTAGGAATTTAATTCTCGGAATTCTATGATGTGTGGTATTGCAATGCCAAGTCAAATCTGTGCAAGTACAAGTGCATTGGATTGAAGTAGGCGTGTAAAAAAAAAGCTGCAAGTCTTTAAGCTAATAAAAACTGGTTCTTTTAAACGAGCCAGTATAGCCAATTACATTATTATTATTTGATAAATAATTATATGCTTGCTTGCTCTGTCTACAAAAACTAATTACAAGAGTGGGATAATAATGTCAGGCAAGAATGGCATTTTGCAGTTTAAAAAAATTAAATAGTTTAAAGGAGATCATCGCTAACAGCACATTATCAGTGGTTAGTCGCTTTAAAAAGCAAAATCAAATCCGCCATCAGTCAGATCCTGATTATATCTTTCTATATCCTTATATGAAGAGTTTCTCATTCTGTATTTAATCCTAAATTCGGTATCTACATATATGCGCGAGTGGGGTAGATGATAATGCTGACTCAATCAAAGTGTATACATACATCTCTTTTTCTTTCTTGTTTAGTTTTGTACTGACTGACATATAATTAAAGATGTTACGATCCTAATCCTAGTGCTGTACAAGCGTTTTTAATCTTATATATAACCTATAATTATGTAATACAAAATTTAAAAAACTTAAAAACATTAATTTAAAAAATCAATAATCACCAGAATTACGTGCGTACAGCATATCAAAAATTAAACACACGCTATAAACAATTATTTATACTGGAAAGTGCGTTGAAAGAAATATCACATTTTATTCATATAATTAATAAAATCACAATTTTAAATTTATAAACTGACGGCGATGCTGCGTGGTAACTTAAGTTTACAATTTTAATAGCAATAGAACGGAATATTAAAATGTGAGACGCAACTTTGTTGGTCATAGGAAAGATACATTCCATCTGGGCAACCACATGTCGTCGTGGAGACCAAGACGGAGTCATCGCTCAAAGACGGAACCGGGAAACAAAAGTGGGAACACTGGTTAATTCGCTTCAAGCAAAGGTTCTCTCCTTCTGGCTGCAATGTAGAATGATACGTCTTAAAATCCCATAGGGTGAATGTCTATCAAATTAAAATGCAAGTATTATTTATTTAAAATAGTATGAGCCTTATTATTTTTTAAACAATTACGTTAAAAAATTAAGTGTAGTTAACTAGTCATGTTAAAATAAACTTACAGAATTGTAAACCATCTCCAATTCTTGTCCATTACATTTGTTAACTTTGTATATTACATTAGAACTCCATTCCATCAAGTAAATAAATTTATCAAACAAAGTAATTTTTCGAAAATCCCCGCGAGTGAATTGCGATTTGGTTGGTTTGAAAATCATTTTTTGATCGGAACCATCTAAATTGGATGACCAAATGGAGGTAAAGCTTTTTCCTTGAGACCAATACAATCGATTCTCTATCAAGTCTAGAGCAAGACCTTGAGGATAGGACATTTCTGTGCCGAAAATAACTTCTCTTCGTGATCTGTCCAGACTAGCTCTTTCAATTTTGTGCGTATAGATGTCCGCATAGTACATCCACCTTGTAATTTAAACGAAAATAAAACTACTATGTATTGCATTCATTATCGAAATGTTCTTTATCTTGTTGTATTATTTAAATTTAATTATGAAAATCAAAAAGGGCAGCTCAACTCCCAGCGTATAACGCTTAACTTTTTTAAATTAATAAAAATTACCCGCTCAGTGGATTTACTACAATCGACAGTGTTCCTTGAAATCCGTATTGAAAAAGCGTTTTCTTCATTGTCCCGTTATAATTTGATACACTAAGTGTACCTTTTGCATTGTTGACCCAGTAGATGTGATTATAGATCCAATCCACAGCTATTCCATAAACATCAGAAAAGTGTTCATGCATAATACGTTTTTTTCCAGCATCACTATAATTTCGTAGAGGTGCAGTGTAGATTGTTTCATCTTTATAATTGAACCAAAATAATTGGTTAGTTCGAAAATTGTAGTCGATGCCTCGACTAGATGCGATTTTGCCATTTTTTATCCATTTAATTGACTAGAAATTAAATAATAATTTGAATTAATTTTTTTTCTATATTACGCACATTTAGTTAATTCAATAATAATTAAATGTAAATTGTGCTTATACTGAAATATGCAACTTACATTTTTCGTATCTAGCGAAATCCGTTTAATTTTACGGGACGAGGATAAAAGTAGAAATGCTTTTTCGTTTTCTCTCGCATATTTGCATTTTGTATCGTCTTCGGAATCTTTGACAAAGCCAATTTGACATCTTTCACAGTTTCTGTAGTCACGTGAATAAAGACAAGTTCCGGGATATCCACAGCTGTTCACATCTTAAATATTTTACAAACTTTAAATTAACTTTTAGAAATCAATATAGTGATGCAATTGTCATGCAGGCGAGTGTCAAACTTTTTACATGCCATTTCGTGGAAAACTAGGAAGATCAATAAGTGTTTTAAAAACTTTTTGAATTACTACATTTTTATATTTGCAACCTACAAAAACGTTTTTAATATCCTTGATTTTTTTCAATTTTAAAATGACACATTTTTTGTAATATTTTCAATAAATTATAGTGTGTACTACGGCTGGTAAGTGCTTTAGTACTAACTTGGTAAATAAGGCAACGTTGTTGTTAATTCTTTGGACAGATAAGTTTCTGTAACTTGTTCAGTGTAGCTCGGATTTTCATTTTTTATTGAACCGTTGTTGAGTTCAAAAATAAAAGATAGGTCCTCATGAGATGCAACAGAAGCTGATACAAGGCAAAGTGAGCTAATTGCAAGAACAAGTTTCATCATGTTTTAACTTCAAGGCACTAAAAAATACAATTCATTTTGTGTGGGTGAATTAAATTTAGAGCAATGTGTTCTGCAATTTTTAATTTATTACAAGAAGTAAGACACAAAATAATGCAACTTAAACGAACACAAGTATACAGAACATTTTCAAGTTTTCAAAAAACGTGTTAATAGAACATTTTGGGTTTTTCTAAGATATGTAATTAAAAAGAATATTTACCTATTTTTAAAATTGTGTAAATAGAATATTTGGCAATTTTCCTAAACATGTAAATAGAATATTTTAAAGATTTAAACAACGTGTGAATAGAACATTTTGCTATTTTAGAAACATATAAATAGAACATTTGAAACTTTTAAGAAATATGTTAATAGAATATTTTGCAATTTTAAAAATATGTAAATAAATAGAACAGTTACAATTTTTGAAAAAGTAGATAAGATATTTTGTAATGCTTATAACATGTACGTAGAGCAATAACAACTTTTGACAATTGTGTAATTAGAACGTTGTGCAATTTTAAAAACCCGTAAATAGAACATTTTAAACTTTATTGAAAAACTTCTACATAACATTGTACGTGTTAATTAGCTCTTTGCTTTAAATACTACACACATTATTGTTTTATTAAAAATCTATACGATTAGGTTAATATATTACAATTTCTGAACGGTGATAATTTTTGTATAAAAAAAAATGTATGATAAAACTTACCACTAAAAAACTAATAATTCTTCTGCTTTACTATTAAATTTAAAAGTAGGGACTTGATTTTGAAAAAAAACTACTCAGAATAACTCCTACGTTTTAGTTTCTGAAATCAATACTGTACTAAACAGGAAAAGCGGTTGTGTTGAGTCTGAATACACGTGAGCTGCAAAAAGAAAATCTGACCCTAAGAATTTTAAATTGCAAATGCCTTGGCGAAGAATCACTTATAAAGTATTGGTAATAAATTTTGAAATAAAACCTTTCAGTTCACTTAAAACAGATGCAATTGCTTATTGCTATTCCTGGAATCACAAGAGTTGTGTGGTTCACTAAACAAGTAAATTTCGTGTGGGTCACATTTTGAGTTTAAATAATTGTAAGCCCAAGTTTTAATACGTATGTTTGTTCCATTTTTAGTGCAATGGCAGAACCAGTTAGCTTATCTAGGTAAGAGGCTTTAAAATTCTTGGAATTCTTAATTGCCTCATGAGTTGAGTCCGTGAAATGCATTGCAGTAGGTGTGTGAGAAACTGCAAGGCTTTAGGCTCGTAAAAACAGGTTTTTTCAAACCAGTATAGTGATTTACATTATTTGCAATATTTGCAAAAACAAGTATAATTATGCATTTTTGCTCTATCTTGAAAAGTGAATTACAGTAGTAGAATAATAATAGCATGCAAGTTTGGCATTTTGCATTTTAAAAAAACCAAAATGGTTACAGCACAATAGTTAATACCTTTGAACAAGCAAAATCATATTCGCCATCAGTCAGCAACTGAACATATAACTCTCTTCTAATACCTCTGTATGAAGAGTTTTTTGGAAAAACGGGATAAGCCTATTAAAGAATATTTCACAGGAACAAAGGAATAATGAATAAAAGGCGACAGGTTTATTTTCTGTAACTCTGTTTTTCTACAACTTCTTCAACTGACGAACCCCTATATCAAGTAGCTTCATTTGCCCAAACTGAATCTAAAAGTTTTTTGAAATTTCACAAAATTCTAATTTGTGTACTTATTCTATTTTGCTCACTAACCAATAACTTGACATTGATAAAAAAGTCATTGAGATAAAATTTCACAAGTTTTGAGTAAAAACCAAACTTTTACAATTTTTCTTTTCTTGCATTCCAAATTTACGCCATTCAATTTCCTACAGCAAACTATGAAAAATTTTTAAAATCCGGATCTTACGACCAGGGCGGGGTTCGAAGAACATGCTGAGCTTAAAGCGCAATTTGGCTTCAATATAAGAGTAAGAACACTGTCGTGTCAACGCCAAAATTACGATAGCGCCTAATTTACTTTCCATCCTATTCATATAAATTTCTGATTTTATTAAATGTATGGTCGCACGCACAGCTTTTTAATTTCCGCGTTACGGAGAAACGGCTTAATATGGTTAGAAAAGAATAGAGGAAGGTAACTAGAGGACTAAATTCTAGCATATTTTGCAAGAATTTTGCCCCTGCAAAACGTGCTGGCCGCAGTAGTGCCATTACGACTTGAACGATATTAAAAAAAGTTCAAAGTTGTATAGGGAATACTTTAAACTATAATATTAAACGGACATCAATTAGGAGAGATCCCTATCTATAACTGAATATATATAACCAATATATGCATGTTCATTAAATGTATGTTAAAATAGGCTGGAACAAAAAATGTTAAACTTCAAAAGGGAGGTACTTAAAACTATGATATTTAAAGGACGTCATTATAGACGATCCCTAAATATACATAACCAATATAGGCATGTTTATGACACGTATGTTACAATAGGCTGGAAAAAATTGGAAAATTGGAAATAGGGGTACTTAAAACTATAATAATTGAAGGACGTCATTCTGGAAAATCCCTGTATATCTATACCGAATATAGATTAGTTCATTACGCGTAGGTAAAACAGGTTAGAAAAACTTTAAAAGTTGGAAATAGGTGTACTGAAAACTATAATATTTGAAGGACGTCGCTTATGGACGATCCGTCGCCATAATTATATAGCCTATTTGCGTACGTATGTCTGTGACCTGTAGTAATGAATAGGAATTTGTATAATGGTGGGGAAATGGAATTCGGATTGCCTGAACTAGGACTCAAAGCGTGGACCTCAGTCATGAGCATTATTATTTCCCAATACCACATTGCAGTCCTCAACCCACGACCACTATAGCAGACTCCCCTGTGAATGTACATACTGAATAAATATTATTACTACTAATGTGAATTGGTGAAAAGTTTCCATGTGTATTTTAAATGGCAAAACTTGACAAGCTCCCAGGTAGGTATGTACATTACATGTAGAGTCGCCTTTTGTTTTACCTCGACACAGTGATTTTAATTCTTGGTCAATTCAACTGGTAATTGCAGACGAACTATGACTCGAATTTTGCTCAAAAACTATACAGCACTTCTCCCTCGCATTTGTGGGCGATAAGAAGAATTTTGAATTTAATCGCTTTAGAAATGTGACCTGTAGCGTGCGACAGACAGATAGACAGACATACCATTTTATTAGATGCAGCTAAAGCTCAGCATCTAAAAAATCATTTCATTAGATGCAGCTTGAGCTCAGCATCCAATAACCAAAGTTACATCAGAAATGCATGATTCGGATAGAATTGATCTATTTTTGAAATAATCTTTTAGTGGAATTATCCCGTTTTGCCAAAAACCGAAAGTTTACCTATTTAAAAAGAATTGCTTTAATTGAACTTTAACCTTCACTATTCAACACAGTTACGTAATTAGTTGAATAGTACACGTAACGCATATAATTTTATTCTTGAACAAAAATGGACTTATCCTATTTTGCCAAATAACTCTTTATACTTCGTACATCCCTATAATTATCTGTATACTATATGCGCAAGTGTGTTTGAGGATAATGCCGACTCAATCAACATGTTTATACGGAGCTTTAAACAATTAGGGTGCGTGGATTAGAAGTTTCATATTTCATTCATGAAATTATTTAATTAAATCGAAGGTTTGGATTAATAATCTGACAACGCAGCTGCGTGATATCTGAAGCGTTTAATTATTTTGTTTATTATTATACTTTAATTTAGTATTTTTGCTGGCATCGGAATTTTTAAATTTGTGGCACACAACTTCGTTTGTCAGAACAAAGATACAGTCCATCTGGACAATCACATGTCGTCCAGGACACAAAAGCTGAACCGTCGCTAAGTGAGCTTGCAGCCGGCAAACAAAAGTGTGAACACTGGTGAATTCGCTTTAAGCAAAGGTTCTCACCTTTAGGCTGTAATGTAGAGTGATACGTCTTAAGGTCCCATAGGCTGAATGTCTATAAAAATTAAATGCAAATATTATTGAAAATATTAGAAGCCTTAGCATTAGTAAAAAATTACGTGTACAAATTAACTTTAGTTAACTACTCATGTTAAAATCAACTTACAGAGTTATAAACCATTTCTAACTCTTGTCTATTAGATTTGTTAACTTTATAAACAACATCATCACTCCCGTCGAGCAAATAAATATATTTATCAAACAATGCAATTTTTCGAAAATCACCACCAGTTAATTCTGATTCAGTTGGTTTAAAAATCAATTTTCGATCTGAACCATCAAAATAGGAGGACCAAACGGAGTTAAAACTGTGTCCTTGAGACCAATACAATCGATTCTGGTCCAAATCTAGAGCAAGACCTTGAGGATTAGGAACATTTATGTAAAGAATAATTTCTCTCCATTGCCCGTTGATTGGGGGTATGCACAATTAGAGTGGGGTCGTAAATCCCGGTGCACCTTTAGCGTCAACCCAACTTGACGTCCTCTGTGTAAATAAGAGGAAGGGGTCTGGATTATCCCGAATCGATTTGAAGACGTAATGCTTGGTTGGTGGTAATGTGGTAGTCGCCGGGTTGAAAGAATGCGGTTGACCGTATGAAGAGATGAGACTGAGTTATGAGTTGCGGAAGCGGGATCGACTTGGTATCGATATGCCGGGACCACAGTTGGATGTGGTAGAAGGAAGCAAGATCCACTTGTTCTTGGTAGACCGGAATGAGGATGCGGTGCTGGATGGGTCTGGTAGCCTAGATCTGGAAGAGCGACGATCTTAGACCGCGGCTGAAGAAGCGTAGACCGGAGACCGGATGATGTGAGGATGCAGAGACCGGAGAGTGAGGACCGGAGACTGGGTCTGAGGATGCAGGGACCGCAGAGCAAGGACCGGAGACCGGGTCTGAGGTGTCTTGACTTGAGATGCGGTGTGCGGTGGACCGGAGTACGCGGTTGGAGGATGGCTCAGACTGGAGACCGCCGGTAGGAGAGTGGTGCAGACCGGAGAACGCAGTTGAAGCGAAAACCAGAGACCGCCGGTAGGAGAGTGATGGAGACTGACACTGAGGATGTGAAGACTGAGTACCGGAGACCGTGGAAGCGGTGACCGGCGACTGAGATGGTAGTGATGATCGTCACCTGAGATGGTGGAAGCGGCGACCGGCGACTGAGATGGTAGAAGCGGCGGCTGGCGACCGAGATGGTAAAAGCGACGACCGTGGACAAGAGACCGTAGACGGCGGTTCGGTAGGCTGGTAAGACGGTAGGCCGAGTCCGATGGATCTGGACTTGGGATGCGGTTTAAGATAAGTCTAGACCTGACGAAACGGGTCGGAGGTAGATTTAGACCGGAGGAAGCGGTCTTGAGAGCGGTTTGGAAACGGGTTTGACCCGCAGAAGCCGGTATGATGGCGATTCTGAGCTGATGACCAAGAGTGCTACTGACTGACTATATGCGTTAGCATAAAAACAGCACTAGCAACTCGAATTGCGGTATATGAGTGGTGCACTGACGATGTGAAGCGTGATGCAGTCAACGGTTATGCAGTGTACTGGTAAGTAAGATTAAGGTGTGGCTGGTTGAATGAAATGCCGGTTTTTGGAACTCACGAGTGTGTAATTTTTGGTAGTAATTACCAAATAATCTTTAATTAACACACTAAAACACACTTAATTACTATTACTAACAATTAGGATGAGTTTACAGATTTACCGAATAGAAATTCTGTTAATTTGGAAAGAAATAGAATTGTTGGTCAGAGCTCAGAGTAGCAGAGTCACGACGCTCGAATCGTTGGTGGAAGACTGCGAGTGATGCGAAAGGGACTGACTGCTATCACTCGATTCTGGTTGAGCCGATTTTGCTCATTGGTTGCCTGCTCCTGCTCCAATATCCCAAATTCATGCAAAGCATGGGTTTGAGACATTGGAGCAGAGTGGTATTCAGGACTCTGTGTTGAAGGCCTGTCGAGAGAGTCGTTAAGGCCTCTGGGTTTGAGTCATTATGCAAACAACAGAGCAAAAACTCTGTGTTCCAATCCTCTGACGTAATGGAAAAGTTCCTGCATAAAATCAGGACATCGTTGCGTATGGACATTCCGCCCACCATGAGCTCTGATGGGCTTATAAGCTCAAGGGCTCATAAATAGACCTTAAGCAGGAAATTTGTAACTATTTGATTCACCTTAACTAACTTGAATGTAAGAGAAAATGGATAATTTGGCTTTAAGTTGGATATAATAAACTATATTATACAGATATTGATTGGTTAATAGCATAAAATAATGAAACTAACCTAATTTAGTACACACAAGACCGTGTACATTAAGAATTATTATAGAGAAAGATAAAAGTACACCGGACATAAGCTTTCTTAACCTAATGGTAGCCTACTAATTTTATGTATCGGACGTTTGAACCGCTTGTATTCGTTGTTAGCCTTTTCCGCCGTCTGAACAGTAACTACACGAACGTGGTTGTCTGCTCCAGGATGGACTTCAACAACTCGAGCCCTTTTCCAATGAAGCGGCGGTAGGTTTTCATCTTTGAGGAGCACAAGATCATTTACTTTTAGGTCCTCCTGCGGTATCATCCACTTTGGTCGCTGCTGATACTCGTTAAGAACATCAGAATACCAGCGGCGCCAAAATGTTTGATGTAGCTTTTCCAATGTTTCCCACTTGTCGAGTAGGTTTCCGGCTGTATCCACCAGATCGTGGTCTTGAATTGCGGTTAGGGGTTCACCGATGAGAAAGTGTCCAGGAGTAAGCACTTGCAAATCGTTAGGATCCGAGGACATAGGACATAGCGGACGAGAATTAAGACATCCTTCTATTTGAGCAAGAACCGTAACCATCCCCTCGTATGTGAGAACAGAAGTGCCCATAGTAGCCTTTAGATGCTTCTTCACCGACTTAACTCCAGCTTCCCAGATTCCGCCCATATGAGGAGCGCCGGGTGGGTTGAAATGCCAGTGAATCGACTGCTTTGCTAGGACCGACGACATCTGAGCATTGTGGTCTCCCGAAGCTATGAACAAAGACAAATCGTTGAGATCATTGTTGGCACCAACAAAGTTAGTACCGCAGTCGCTGAACAAGTCGGCTGGTCGTCCTCTTCTGCCAATGAATCGTTTCAAAGCAGCCAGAAAAGCATCAGTTTTGAGGTCACTGACTACTTCAAGATGCATCGCTCTTGTGACAAAACAGACGAAGACCGCAATATAGCCTTTGTATTGTTTTCTTCCTCTTCCTGTCATCTCCTTAAGTTGTATAGGACCGGCGTAATCAATGCCGCAGCGTTTGAAAGGCCGGGCTGGGGTGACACGGGAGGACGGTAGCGAACCCATCAGTTGGTTTGCGGTAGGTGCGATTGATCTATAGCACTGGATACAATTTCGCACATACTGTCTAAGCGTATCCCGACCGTTGATGATCCAAAACAGAGACGAAAGTGAGGCAAGAAGTGCTTGAGGACCGGAATGCATGTTCATGATATGATGATGACCGATGATTAGAGTAGTGAGCACATGTTTTTGGGGCAGAAGCACCGGGTGCTTTCTGTCTGGTGAGAGACCGGAATTCGTAAGTCGACCGCCCACCCTGAGAAGCCCAGCTGCATCAATGAACGGATTAAGTTTCAGCATGCTTTTGTTCTTCAGTGTTTCTCCTTTGATGATTTGTTGTAGTTCATCACCGAAGACACTGTGCTGGACGATCTTGATGCACTTGTACAGAGCTTTTCGTTGCTCGGGTTCACTAATTTGGACACCACTATACACATTCGGAAGTTTTTGACATCTGCGGATGAAGCGGAAGCACAGAGCCGAGATGCGTTGAAGCTTGGATAAAGAGGAGTACCGGTATAGTAAGCCTTCACCTTCGCTGCTATCATGAGTGGTGTGGAAACATCTACTGCTTGACTGCTTCATTTGAAAGTTGCTTCCCCAAGTAGTAATAGCTGGAGAACATAGACAACTGGATGAGCAGATCAGACAGGTAGAAACGGTGGATGTGGTACCGCAATCAGTGCCAGTACCGCAGGCATAGTCATTACTGAGATCAGAGCCGCAACCACCTGTAGAGCCGGTACCTTGGTCCGCGGTCAAGCCAAAAGTTGTCAGAGCAGAGACCGTGGAACGAGTAAACGCGGTCGAGGCGGCGGCCAGTGTTGAGTTGGAGATCGTGGAGCCAGTAAATGCGGTTGAGGCGGCGGCCAGAGTTGAGTTAGAGACCGTAGAACCAGTAGATGCGGTCGAGGCGGCGGCCAGAGAACCAGAACACAACTCAACGCAGTTATTAGGATGCTGCTCGTAATCTTGACAACACAGAGCATGTAAAGAGGTGGTGTCTTGATCTTCACAAGGACCGTTAGGCGCTAGTTGAACCGAAGTTGATGCTTGTGACTTCCAATGTTCGTCCCTACTCACAAGCCAGGCTGGTCCGTGCCACCAAAGGGGATGCTCGCGAAGTTCAGTTGGACTAATACCACGAGATGCACAGTCAGCAGGATTTTCTTCTGATTTTACATGACCCCAATGACTTGATGGAAGGGTTTCTTGGATGAACGCTACTCGGTTGGCTACAAATGTAGGCCAAGTACAAGGTTCCTTGGAGAGCCAGTCAAGCACTATTTTGGAGTCTGTCCAAGCATACATACCGGAGACCGGGATGTTGATGTGGGCTTGCACAACTTTAAGCAACTTGATTAGGAGCACCGAACCACAAAGCTCTAAGTTCGGTAGAGACACGGTTTTCATCGGTGTTACCTTGGTCTTCGCGATGACAAAGTTAGAAATAAATGAGTTGTCGGCGGTTCTAGACTTGAGGTAGATGACCGCAGCATACGCCTTTTCCGAGGAGTCCGAGAATCCGTGTAGCTGATGATCGGTTGAGCCGAAAGGAACTATGCACCGAGGTATTCGGATGTGCTTTAGCTCAGATATCTGACTTTGGTACTTGTTCCACTTGAGTAGCATTGAATCAGATACCTTCTCATCCCAAGTTACCGCTTCACGCCATAGCTCTTGCATCCAAATTTTGGGAGTTATAGTGACAGGAGCATTAAAACCGATAGGATCAAAGACAGAGGCAATATCGGAGAGCATGGTTCTTTTAGTGACTTTGGCTGCACGCTCTACCGGGTTAATGAGGAATAGAAATTGGTCGCTCACCGGTGTCCAACGAATACCGAGAGTCTTAATGTGTTCATCGCAGTCAAATGACAAGGAGTCGCTGGTTTCTCGCCATTCTTCTGGGATTGCCTGAAGAACTTCTGGACTGTTGGAGCACCACTTACGAAGTGGGAACCCGCCAAGATCAAGTAGGTTTATTAGATCCTGGTATAGCTTGATTGCTTTTGCGGTTGTAGGAGCACCAGACAGTAAATCATCGACGTAAAAGTGCCGTCGTACTACCTTGGAAGCTTCTGGGAACCGGCTTTCGTGGTCTTTAGCTAACTGCTGAAGTGCCTTGGTTGCTTGGTAAGGAGCGGATGCGGTACCGTAGGTAACGGTCTTCAACCGGTAGTGTTTTAGCGGTTGACTTGGATCTTCTCTCCACACTATCCGGAAGTAGTCTTGGTGCTCCGGTGTGATCCAAATCTGCCTGTACATTTTTTCAATGTCAGCAGAGAGAGCGATAGGATGGGTGCGGAACCGAAGCAGATGAATAAGAAGATCATCTTGAATGGTCGGTCCGACCATCAGGGTGTCGTTGAGAGAGACTCCGGTCGCGGTCTTTGCTGAACCATCAAACACGGTACGCTGCTTGGTAGTAGTGCTGTCTTCTTTGAGGACACAGTGATGAGGCAGATAGTAGCACTTCTCGGCGTCTATGTCTATCTCGTTTTCCGGTATAAGTTCCATGTGCCCAAGCTGTTCATATACTTGCATGAACTTCACGTACTTCTCTTTTACGCTTGCATCCTTTGAAAACTTCTTCTCCAGGGAAAAGAATCTTCTAATGGCTTGCTCAAGAGAGGAACCGAGTGGCTTGGCAGAGGCTTTAAAGGGGAGGTCGACCTGGTATTTCATGCCTACCTTGGTGTGAGTATCAGCAAAGTGAGCTTCACATGCACGCTGCTCGGATGTATGAGGGCTGACTGATGGTACTTCCTCGGTTTCCCAGAAGCCTTTAAGGATAGCATCTGTTGTAGATAGAAACGAGGACGAGGACGATCCGTGAAGAGGCAGCTTTCCCATGAGCAGGTATCCTAGCTTAGATTCTAGGGCAATAGGAGTACCAGGCGGACCTCTTATGATGTCAGCTTCGATTATGTCTTGATAAACATCCGCACCAAGAAGAAGATCAATTTGCGATGAGATGTTATAAGACGGGTCAGCAAGCTCTAAGCCGTAGAGATGCGGCCAAGCACTATGCTGAAAGGACCGAGATGGAAGTCGGTTTGTTATGTTCTCAAGAATAAAGGCATCCATGAGAATCGACTCTCTTCTGGTACGGGAGTTGATGTAAAAAGACGAGAGGTAGGAGCAGGAACCAACCGCAGAAGAACCAAGACCGTTGATGCTGAGGCTTGTCTTTTTCCTTTGGAGGAGAAGTTTCTTAGAGCAAGCGGCGGTGATAAAAGAGTTTTGAGAACCGGGATCGATAAGTGCTCTAACTTCTCTCGCTACACCATTGCTATCGTTGATAGTAACAAGGGCAGTTGCAAGGAGCACTTGAGCGGGTGTATGGGACCGGGTGGTGCCATGGGCAGAGATACTTGTCGGAGGATCATCTTTCTTGGGAGCCGGAGGAGGAGGCGGATCCGCTTTTTTCTTGCCTGAAGCAGCTTTTTCGCCCTTGTGAAGGAGAGTGTGATGCCTTTGCTTGCAAATTTGACATGAATACTTGTTGTCACACTTGGCGGTAGCATGGGCAGAGGAAAAACAATTTAGACAGCGGCCGTTCTTCTTGACAAGAGCAAAGCGGTCGGCAGGTCCAAGAGAGTGAAACTTCTCACAACCATTAAGACCATGGTTTTCGGTGTTTGGGCAAGCTATACACTTGAAACCATCAGATTTGGTACCAAGGTAGCTTTGCCTATTGTAACCTGTTCTTCCCTGGGTGTTCTCATCTTTTGGTTTTTGGTAGTGGTTCTGACCTTGCTGTTGGTTTTGTGGTTTCTGAGCGTTGGTCTGTCCTTGTTGCGATTGCTGCTGTTTTGGTTTAGCAGAAGCACCGGAGAGAAACACAAGAGCCTTGGATCGCGCAGTTATGAAGTCGGTTATTTCAGTGAAGGTAGGAAATGTATTCCCTTTCCTCTGTAGTTCCCATTGCTGTTGCGATTCGGGGTCCATCCTGTCTTCGACAAGGTGAACAAGGATTGTGCTCCACTCGTCGGTTGGTTGCCCTAGTACCTTGAGCGATTCCACACATGTTGACGTGGTATCAATAAGATTCCTAAGCGAAGCAGTGGAGTTAGCTGGAACCAACGGTTGGTTGAATAGCTGGCGAAGAAGGTTCTTGATGAGAGTTCTGTTGTCATCGTATCTCTCCAAGAGGGACTTCCAGGCAATGTCGTAGTTGCTGTCACTGATGATGATGTTTTTGGTTATGGACGCGGCATCACCTTTGAGACAGTTGTTGAGGTGGTGGAGCTTGACAGAACCGGAAAGTGTCCTGGAGTCATGAACAGCCTTTCGAAATACATCCTTGAAATGCAGCCAGTTGCTCATGTTACCGTTAAAGGTGGGAAGGTCGATGGAAGGAAGCTTTACCGTGAGGTCAACAAGAGGAGCGGCGGTGTTGTCTGCCTGTGCATCATGAAATGGTTGCATAGATGCCAAGGACTCAACTGAGGACTTAATATCGTGATATTGCACACGTAACGTGTTGTATTCAGTCTCGTTAGTCTCGTACGTGGTGTTGTTGGATTCTCCTGCTGTCCGGATGTCGTCTTGCAATTCTTCAAGAGCGTCCAACCATGTATCAAGATCTTCTATGATCCGGTCTCCTGTTCTTTGATTGGCTTCATCTGTTACAGCTTTGTTAGCAAGAATTCGATGAGTGTTGAGCGCCGACCCGAGCTTCTTTCTTTTCTTCAATAGAGCTTCCATGTCCATGAAGAAAGGATGTAGAAGAACAAGACCAAAATCGACGTAGTTTCGCTTACGAGCAGAAGCAAAAGACCGGAACCGGGGTAGGATCACAAAGTGAAAGGACTATTTTAAGCTTTGACGTCTTAAAAGGATCAGAATGATCCGGTTCGAAGGACCAATGATTGGGGGTATGCACAATTAGAGTGGGGTCGTAAATCCCGGTGCACCTTTAGCGTCAACCCAACTTGACGTCCTCTGTGTAAATAAGAGGAAGGGGTCTGGATTATCCCGAATCGATTTGAAGACGTAATGCTTGGTTGGTGGTAATGTGGTAGTCGCCGGGTTGAAAGAATGCGGTTGACCGTATGAAGAGATGAGACTGAGTTATGAGTTGCGGAAGCGGGATCGACTTGGTATCGATATGCCGGGACCACAGTTGGATGTGGTAGAAGGAAGCAAGATCCACTTGTTCTTGGTAGACCGGAATGAGGATGCGGTGCTGGATGGGTCTGGTAGCCTAGATCTGGAAGAGCGACGATCTTAGACCGCGGCTGAAGAAGCGTAGACCGGAGACCGGATGATGTGAGGATGCAGAGACCGGAGAGTGAGGACCGGAGACTGGGTCTGAGGATGCAGGGACCGCAGAGCAAGGACCGGAGACCGGGTCTGAGGTGTCTTGACTTGAGATGCGGTGTGCGGTGGACCGGAGTACGCGGTTGGAGGATGGCTCAGACTGGAGACCGCCGGTAGGAGAGTGGTGCAGACCGGAGAACGCAGTTGAAGCGAAAACCAGAGACCGCCGGTAGGAGAGTGATGGAGACTGACACTGAGGATGTGAAGACTGAGTACCGGAGACCGTGGAAGCGGTGACCGGCGACTGAGATGGTAGTGATGATCGTCACCTGAGATGGTGGAAGCGGCGACCGGCGACTGAGATGGTAGAAGCGGCGGCTGGCGACCGAGATGGTAAAAGCGACGACCGTGGACAAGAGACCGTAGACGGCGGTTCGGTAGGCTGGTAAGACGGTAGGCCGAGTCCGATGGATCTGGACTTGGGATGCGGTTTAAGATAAGTCTAGACCTGACGAAACGGGTCGGAGGTAGATTTAGACCGGAGGAAGCGGTCTTGAGAGCGGTTTGGAAACGGGTTTGACCCGCAGAAGCCGGTATGATGGCGATTCTGAGCTGATGACCAAGAGTGCTACTGACTGACTATATGCGTTAGCATAAAAACAGCACTAGCAACTCGAATTGCGGTATATGAGTGGTGCACTGACGATGTGAAGCGTGATGCAGTCAACGGTTATGCAGTGTACTGGTAAGTAAGATTAAGGTGTGGCTGGTTGAATGAAATGCCGGTTTTTGGAACTCACGAGTGTGTAATTTTTGGTAGTAATTACCAAATAATCTTTAATTAACACACTAAAACACACTTAATTACTATTACTAACAATTAGGATGAGTTTACAGATTTACCGAATAGAAATTCTGTTAATTTGGAAAGAAATAGAATTGTTGGTCAGAGCTCAGAGTAGCAGAGTCACGACGCTCGAATCGTTGGTGGAAGACTGCGAGTGATGCGAAAGGGACTGACTGCTATCACTCGATTCTGGTTGAGCCGATTTTGCTCATTGGTTGCCTGCTCCTGCTCCAATATCCCAAATTCATGCAAAGCATGGGTTTGAGACATTGGAGCAGAGTGGTATTCAGGACTCTGTGTTGAAGGCCTGTCGAGAGAGTCGTTAAGGCCTCTGGGTTTGAGTCATTATGCAAACAACAGAGCAAAAACTCTGTGTTCCAATCCTCTGACGTAATGGAAAAGTTCCTGCATAAAATCAGGACATCGTTGCGTATGGACATT
This sequence comes from Dicyrtomina minuta, assembly GCA_949802685.1. Taxonomy (NCBI): domain Eukaryota; kingdom Metazoa; phylum Arthropoda; class Collembola; order Symphypleona; family Dicyrtomidae; genus Dicyrtomina; species Dicyrtomina minuta. Next base: position 87,563,430 of record OX461808.1, on the reverse strand, counting down.
CCGCCCACCATGAGCTCTGATGGGCTTATAAGCTCAAGGGCTCATAAATAGACCTTAAGCAGGAAATTTGTAACTATTTGATTCACCTTAACTAACTTGAATGTAAGAGAAAATGGATAATTTGGCTTTAAGTTGGATATAATAAACTATATTATACAGATATTGATTGGTTAATAGCATAAAATAATGAAACTAACCTAATTTAGTACACACAAGACCGTGTACATTAAGAATTATTATAGAGAAAGATAAAAGTACACCGGACATAAGCTTTCTTAACCTAATGGTAGCCTACTAATTTTATGTATCGGACGTTTGAACCGCTTGTATTCGTTGTTAGCCTTTTCCGCCGTCTGAACAGTAACTACACGAACGTGGTTGTCTGCTCCAGGATGGACTTCAACAACTCGAGCCCTTTTCCAATGAAGCGGCGGTAGGTTTTCATCTTTGAGGAGCACAAGATCATTTACTTTTAGGTCCTCCTGCGGTATCATCCACTTTGGTCGCTGCTGATACTCGTTAAGAACATCAGAATACCAGCGGCGCCAAAATGTTTGATGTAGCTTTTCCAATGTTTCCCACTTGTCGAGTAGGTTTCCGGCTGTATCCACCAGATCGTGGTCTTGAATTGCGGTTAGGGGTTCACCGATGAGAAAGTGTCCAGGAGTAAGCACTTGCAAATCGTTAGGATCCGAGGACATAGGACATAGCGGACGAGAATTAAGACATCCTTCTATTTGAGCAAGAACCGTAACCATCCCCTCGTATGTGAGAACAGAAGTGCCCATAGTAGCCTTTAGATGCTTCTTCACCGACTTAACTCCAGCTTCCCAGATTCCGCCCATATGAGGAGCGCCGGGTGGGTTGAAATGCCAGTGAATCGACTGCTTTGCTAGGACCGACGACATCTGAGCATTGTGGTCTCCCGAAGCTATGAACAAAGACAAATCGTTGAGATCATTGTTGGCACCAACAAAGTTAGTACCGCAGTCGCTGAACAAGTCGGCTGGTCGTCCTCTTCTGCCAATGAATCGTTTCAAAGCAGCCAGAAAAGCATCAGTTTTGAGGTCACTGACTACTTCAAGATGCATCGCTCTTGTGACAAAACAGACGAAGACCGCAATATAGCCTTTGTATTGTTTTCTTCCTCTTCCTGTCATCTCCTTAAGTTGTATAGGACCGGCGTAATCAATGCCGCAGCGTTTGAAAGGCCGGGCTGGGGTGACACGGGAGGACGGTAGCGAACCCATCAGTTGGTTTGCGGTAGGTGCGATTGATCTATAGCACTGGATACAATTTCGCACATACTGTCTAAGCGTATCCCGACCGTTGATGATCCAAAACAGAGACGAAAGTGAGGCAAGAAGTGCTTGAGGACCGGAATGCATGTTCATGATATGATGATGACCGATGATTAGAGTAGTGAGCACATGTTTTTGGGGCAGAAGCACCGGGTGCTTTCTGTCTGGTGAGAGACCGGAATTCGTAAGTCGACCGCCCACCCTGAGAAGCCCAGCTGCATCAATGAACGGATTAAGTTTCAGCATGCTTTTGTTCTTCAGTGTTTCTCCTTTGATGATTTGTTGTAGTTCATCACCGAAGACACTGTGCTGGACGATCTTGATGCACTTGTACAGAGCTTTTCGTTGCTCGGGTTCACTAATTTGGACACCACTATACACATTCGGAAGTTTTTGACATCTGCGGATGAAGCGGAAGCACAGAGCCGAGATGCGTTGAAGCTTGGATAAAGAGGAGTACCGGTATAGTAAGCCTTCACCTTCGCTGCTATCATGAGTGGTGTGGAAACATCTACTGCTTGACTGCTTCATTTGAAAGTTGCTTCCCCAAGTAGTAATAGCTGGAGAACATAGACAACTGGATGAGCAGATCAGACAGGTAGAAACGGTGGATGTGGTACCGCAATCAGTGCCAGTACCGCAGGCATAGTCATTACTGAGATCAGAGCCGCAACCACCTGTAGAGCCGGTACCTTGGTCCGCGGTCAAGCCAAAAGTTGTCAGAGCAGAGACCGTGGAACGAGTAAACGCGGTCGAGGCGGCGGCCAGTGTTGAGTTGGAGATCGTGGAGCCAGTAAATGCGGTTGAGGCGGCGGCCAGAGTTGAGTTAGAGACCGTAGAACCAGTAGATGCGGTCGAGGCGGCGGCCAGAGAACCAGAACACAACTCAACGCAGTTATTAGGATGCTGCTCGTAATCTTGACAACACAGAGCATGTAAAGAGGTGGTGTCTTGATCTTCACAAGGACCGTTAGGCGCTAGTTGAACCGAAGTTGATGCTTGTGACTTCCAATGTTCGTCCCTACTCACAAGCCAGGCTGGTCCGTGCCACCAAAGGGGATGCTCGCGAAGTTCAGTTGGACTAATACCACGAGATGCACAGTCAGCAGGATTTTCTTCTGATTTTACATGACCCCAATGACTTGATGGAAGGGTTTCTTGGATGAACGCTACTCGGTTGGCTACAAATGTAGGCCAAGTACAAGGTTCCTTGGAGAGCCAGTCAAGCACTATTTTGGAGTCTGTCCAAGCATACATACCGGAGACCGGGATGTTGATGTGGGCTTGCACAACTTTAAGCAACTTGATTAGGAGCACCGAACCACAAAGCTCTAAGTTCGGTAGAGACACGGTTTTCATCGGTGTTACCTTGGTCTTCGCGATGACAAAGTTAGAAATAAATGAGTTGTCGGCGGTTCTAGACTTGAGGTAGATGACCGCAGCATACGCCTTTTCCGAGGAGTCCGAGAATCCGTGTAGCTGATGATCGGTTGAGCCGAAAGGAACTATGCACCGAGGTATTCGGATGTGCTTTAGCTCAGATATCTGACTTTGGTACTTGTTCCACTTGAGTAGCATTGAATCAGATACCTTCTCATCCCAAGTTACCGCTTCACGCCATAGCTCTTGCATCCAAATTTTGGGAGTTATAGTGACAGGAGCATTAAAACCGATAGGATCAAAGACAGAGGCAATATCGGAGAGCATGGTTCTTTTAGTGACTTTGGCTGCACGCTCTACCGGGTTAATGAGGAATAGAAATTGGTCGCTCACCGGTGTCCAACGAATACCGAGAGTCTTAATGTGTTCATCGCAGTCAAATGACAAGGAGTCGCTGGTTTCTCGCCATTCTTCTGGGATTGCCTGAAGAACTTCTGGACTGTTGGAGCACCACTTACGAAGTGGGAACCCGCCAAGATCAAGTAGGTTTATTAGATCCTGGTATAGCTTGATTGCTTTTGCGGTTGTAGGAGCACCAGACAGTAAATCATCGACGTAAAAGTGCCGTCGTACTACCTTGGAAGCTTCTGGGAACCGGCTTTCGTGGTCTTTAGCTAACTGCTGAAGTGCCTTGGTTGCTTGGTAAGGAGCGGATGCGGTACCGTAGGTAACGGTCTTCAACCGGTAGTGTTTTAGCGGTTGACTTGGATCTTCTCTCCACACTATCCGGAAGTAGTCTTGGTGCTCCGGTGTGATCCAAATCTGCCTGTACATTTTTTCAATGTCAGCAGAGAGAGCGATAGGATGGGTGCGGAACCGAAGCAGATGAATAAGAAGATCATCTTGAATGGTCGGTCCGACCATCAGGGTGTCGTTGAGAGAGACTCCGGTCGCGGTCTTTGCTGAACCATCAAACACGGTACGCTGCTTGGTAGTAGTGCTGTCTTCTTTGAGGACACAGTGATGAGGCAGATAGTAGCACTTCTCGGCGTCTATGTCTATCTCGTTTTCCGGTATAAGTTCCATGTGCCCAAGCTGTTCATATACTTGCATGAACTTCACGTACTTCTCTTTTACGCTTGCATCCTTTGAAAACTTCTTCTCCAGGGAAAAGAATCTTCTAATGGCTTGCTCAAGAGAGGAACCGAGTGGCTTGGCAGAGGCTTTAAAGGGGAGGTCGACCTGGTATTTCATGCCTACCTTGGTGTGAGTATCAGCAAAGTGAGCTTCACATGCACGCTGCTCGGATGTATGAGGGCTGACTGATGGTACTTCCTCGGTTTCCCAGAAGCCTTTAAGGATAGCATCTGTTGTAGATAGAAACGAGGACGAGGACGATCCGTGAAGAGGCAGCTTTCCCATGAGCAGGTATCCTAGCTTAGATTCTAGGGCAATAGGAGTACCAGGCGGACCTCTTATGATGTCAGCTTCGATTATGTCTTGATAAACATCCGCACCAAGAAGAAGATCAATTTGCGATGAGATGTTATAAGACGGGTCAGCAAGCTCTAAGCCGTAGAGATGCGGCCAAGCACTATGCTGAAAGGACCGAGATGGAAGTCGGTTTGTTATGTTCTCAAGAATAAAGGCATCCATGAGAATCGACTCTCTTCTGGTACGGGAGTTGATGTAAAAAGACGAGAGGTAGGAGCAGGAACCAACCGCAGAAGAACCAAGACCGTTGATGCTGAGGCTTGTCTTTTTCCTTTGGAGGAGAAGTTTCTTAGAGCAAGCGGCGGTGATAAAAGAGTTTTGAGAACCGGGATCGATAAGTGCTCTAACTTCTCTCGCTACACCATTGCTATCGTTGATAGTAACAAGGGCAGTTGCAAGGAGCACTTGAGCGGGTGTATGGGACCGGGTGGTGCCATGGGCAGAGATACTTGTCGGAGGATCATCTTTCTTGGGAGCCGGAGGAGGAGGCGGATCCGCTTTTTTCTTGCCTGAAGCAGCTTTTTCGCCCTTGTGAAGGAGAGTGTGATGCCTTTGCTTGCAAATTTGACATGAATACTTGTTGTCACACTTGGCGGTAGCATGGGCAGAGGAAAAACAATTTAGACAGCGGCCGTTCTTCTTGACAAGAGCAAAGCGGTCGGCAGGTCCAAGAGAGTGAAACTTCTCACAACCATTAAGACCATGGTTTTCGGTGTTTGGGCAAGCTATACACTTGAAACCATCAGATTTGGTACCAAGGTAGCTTTGCCTATTGTAACCTGTTCTTCCCTGGGTGTTCTCATCTTTTGGTTTTTGGTAGTGGTTCTGACCTTGCTGTTGGTTTTGTGGTTTCTGAGCGTTGGTCTGTCCTTGTTGCGATTGCTGCTGTTTTGGTTTAGCAGAAGCACCGGAGAGAAACACAAGAGCCTTGGATCGCGCAGTTATGAAGTCGGTTATTTCAGTGAAGGTAGGAAATGTATTCCCTTTCCTCTGTAGTTCCCATTGCTGTTGCGATTCGGGGTCCATCCTGTCTTCGACAAGGTGAACAAGGATTGTGCTCCACTCGTCGGTTGGTTGCCCTAGTACCTTGAGCGATTCCACACATGTTGACGTGGTATCAATAAGATTCCTAAGCGAAGCAGTGGAGTTAGCTGGAACCAACGGTTGGTTGAATAGCTGGCGAAGAAGGTTCTTGATGAGAGTTCTGTTGTCATCGTATCTCTCCAAGAGGGACTTCCAGGCAATGTCGTAGTTGCTGTCACTGATGATGATGTTTTTGGTTATGGACGCGGCATCACCTTTGAGACAGTTGTTGAGGTGGTGGAGCTTGACAGAACCGGAAAGTGTCCTGGAGTCATGAACAGCCTTTCGAAATACATCCTTGAAATGCAGCCAGTTGCTCATGTTACCGTTAAAGGTGGGAAGGTCGATGGAAGGAAGCTTTACCGTGAGGTCAACAAGAGGAGCGGCGGTGTTGTCTGCCTGTGCATCATGAAATGGTTGCATAGATGCCAAGGACTCAACTGAGGACTTAATATCGTGATATTGCACACGTAACGTGTTGTATTCAGTCTCGTTAGTCTCGTACGTGGTGTTGTTGGATTCTCCTGCTGTCCGGATGTCGTCTTGCAATTCTTCAAGAGCGTCCAACCATGTATCAAGATCTTCTATGATCCGGTCTCCTGTTCTTTGATTGGCTTCATCTGTTACAGCTTTGTTAGCAAGAATTCGATGAGTGTTGAGCGCCGACCCGAGCTTCTTTCTTTTCTTCAATAGAGCTTCCATGTCCATGAAGAAAGGATGTAGAAGAACAAGACCAAAATCGACGTAGTTTCGCTTACGAGCAGAAGCAAAAGACCGGAACCGGGGTAGGATCACAAAGTGAAAGGACTATTTTAAGCTTTGACGTCTTAAAAGGATCAGAATGATCCGGTTCGAAGGACCAATGATTGGGGGTATGCACAATTAGAGTGGGGTCGTAAATCCCGGTGCACCTTTAGCGTCAACCCAACTTGACGTCCTCTGTGTAAATAAGAGGAAGGGGTCTGGATTATCCCGAATCGATTTGAAGACGTAATGCTTGGTTGGTGGTAATGTGGTAGTCGCCGGGTTGAAAGAATGCGGTTGACCGTATGAAGAGATGAGACTGAGTTATGAGTTGCGGAAGCGGGATCGACTTGGTATCGATATGCCGGGACCACAGTTGGATGTGGTAGAAGGAAGCAAGATCCACTTGTTCTTGGTAGACCGGAATGAGGATGCGGTGCTGGATGGGTCTGGTAGCCTAGATCTGGAAGAGCGACGATCTTAGACCGCGGCTGAAGAAGCGTAGACCGGAGACCGGATGATGTGAGGATGCAGAGACCGGAGAGTGAGGACCGGAGACTGGGTCTGAGGATGCAGGGACCGCAGAGCAAGGACCGGAGACCGGGTCTGAGGTGTCTTGACTTGAGATGCGGTGTGCGGTGGACCGGAGTACGCGGTTGGAGGATGGCTCAGACTGGAGACCGCCGGTAGGAGAGTGGTGCAGACCGGAGAACGCAGTTGAAGCGAAAACCAGAGACCGCCGGTAGGAGAGTGATGGAGACTGACACTGAGGATGTGAAGACTGAGTACCGGAGACCGTGGAAGCGGTGACCGGCGACTGAGATGGTAGTGATGATCGTCACCTGAGATGGTGGAAGCGGCGACCGGCGACTGAGATGGTAGAAGCGGCGGCTGGCGACCGAGATGGTAAAAGCGACGACCGTGGACAAGAGACCGTAGACGGCGGTTCGGTAGGCTGGTAAGACGGTAGGCCGAGTCCGATGGATCTGGACTTGGGATGCGGTTTAAGATAAGTCTAGACCTGACGAAACGGGTCGGAGGTAGATTTAGACCGGAGGAAGCGGTCTTGAGAGCGGTTTGGAAACGGGTTTGACCCGCAGAAGCCGGTATGATGGCGATTCTGAGCTGATGACCAAGAGTGCTACTGACTGACTATATGCGTTAGCATAAAAACAGCACTAGCAACTCGAATTGCGGTATATGAGTGGTGCACTGACGATGTGAAGCGTGATGCAGTCAACGGTTATGCAGTGTACTGGTAAGTAAGATTAAGGTGTGGCTGGTTGAATGAAATGCCGGTTTTTGGAACTCACGAGTGTGTAATTTTTGGTAGTAATTACCAAATAATCTTTAATTAACACACTAAAACACACTTAATTACTATTACTAACAATTAGGATGAGTTTACAGATTTACCGAATAGAAATTCTGTTAATTTGGAAAGAAATAGAATTGTTGGTCAGAGCTCAGAGTAGCAGAGTCACGACGCTCGAATCGTTGGTGGAAGACTGCGAGTGATGCGAAAGGGACTGACTGCTATCACTCGATTCTGGTTGAGCCGATTTTGCTCATTGGTTGCCTGCTCCTGCTCCAATATCCCAAATTCATGCAAAGCATGGGTTTGAGACATTGGAGCAGAGTGGTATTCAGGACTCTGTGTTGAAGGCCTGTCGAGAGAGTCGTTAAGGCCTCTGGGTTTGAGTCATTATGCAAACAACAGAGCAAAAACTCTGTGTTCCAATCCTCTGACGTAATGGAAAAGTTCCTGCATAAAATCAGGACATCGTTGCGTATGGACACCCGTCCATACTTGCTCTTTCAATTTGACCCTCAACGCTGTCCGCCCAGTACATCCATCTTGGAATTAAAAACAATTTATTTTTGCGGTTGAATATTAATTAATTAATCAGTTGAAAGCTCGTAAATCTTTTTTATAATATTTAAAAACAATTACAAAAAAAATAGCAGCGTCGCCCTCAACTCATAATGCTGATTAGTTTAAAAAGTTTAAAATTTACCCGCTCAGTGGATTCACAATAATCGACTGTGGTTTTTGAAATCCACAGTTGTAAAGCACTTTTTTCATTGTCCCGTTAAAATCTGATACAACAAGTTCACCTTTTTTTTTATCGACCCAGTAGATGTGATTATAGATCCAATCCACAGCTATTCCATGAATGTCAGACAAATTAGCATGCATTATACTTTGTTTTTCAGAATCTACATAATTAAGTAGAGGCGCCGTGTAGATTGTTTTATCTGCATAACTGAACCAGAACATTTTGTTGGTTCGAAAATTGTAGTCCATGCTTCGACTCATTGAGAATTTGCCATTTTGTATCATTTGAGTTGACTGGAAATTAATGAATATTTGAAACTCTAAATATGTTTTGATTACGCACATTTAGTTGACGCAATGATAATTGTAGTTTAGCTTTTGAATTATTGGAACTCACGTTTTTCGTATCTAGCGAAATCATTTTAATGTGAGCGTTTGAAATTGTAAGTAGAAATGCGCTTTTTTCCACAGAAGGACACTCGTCAGAATTTGCACAGCGGTTCACATCTAAAATATTTTTCGAAATTTTCAAATTACTGTTTAAACGTCTTCGCAATTAATTGTCACGTAGGCAAGTGTAAAAATGTTTACACATCAATTACTGGAAAATAGGGAAAATCTAAAGAGGTTTTTTAAAAATTTAAAAATTAAAACCAAATTTAAAGTTGACACGTACAAATATGTTTTTAATATTTTTAATTTTTTTAAATTGTAAATTGACGCATTTAATGTAATTGGTCAAATAAATTATGATATATTACTCTCTGGTAGCTTGTTTAGCAATTACCTGGTAAATGAGGCAAAACTGTTGTAAATTCTGTAGTAAGATCAGCTTCTGTAACTTGTTGAGTGTAGTCCTGTACTTGTTTTTTTATTGAATCATCCTCGAGTTCGAAGTTGGAAGGCGGGTCCTGAAGAGTTGCAGCAGAAGCTGATACAAAGCACAGTAAGGCAATTGCAAGCAAAATTTTCATCATACTTTGATCTCCAAAACACTAGAAGTTACAATGTATTTTGTTTGGGTCTATTTGATTTAGCGCAAAGTGTTATGCACTTTTGAACTTATTCAAAAGTGTAAGCGACAAAATAGTAAAAAATAAATAAAATGCATGTACCTACATAGAAAATTTTGAACTTTTCTAAAAACGAGTGAATAGAACATTTTGAACTTTTTTAAAAACAAGTAAATAGAACTTTTTGCAATTTTCAAAAACATGTAAATAGAACATTTATAAATTTTGAAAAATAGGTAACTAGATAAAATATTTTGCAATTTTAAAAACATGTAGAAAAAACATAATTATACAACTTTCGAAAAATGTGAAAATAGAATATTTGGCAATTTTTCAAAACATTTAATAGAATATTTAAAAGCATTAAAAATGTGTAACTAGAAAATTGTGTTATTTTGAAAACTATTGAATAGAACATTTACAACTATTGAAAAATAATAGACAGAATATTTTGCAATTTTAAAAACATGTAAAAAGAACATTTACAACTTTCAAAAAATGTGTCAATAGAATATTTGGCAAGTTTTCAAAACATTTGTTAGAATATTTAAAAGTTTTGAAAAATGTATAAATAGAAAATTTTGTTATTTTCAAAACTTCAAAATAGAACATTTACAACTTTTGAAAAATAAGAAGATAGAATATTTTGCATTTTTTAAAACATGTATATAGAAAATTTATAACTTTTAAAAATTTTGTGAATGGAACATTATGCAACTTTAAAAATATTTAATTAGAACATTTAAAATTTTTGAAAAATATGTAAATAAAATATTTGGCAATTTCCCAAACATTTAAATATAATATTTAGAAGTTTTGAAAAATATGTAGATATAATGTTTTGCAATTTTGAAAACTCGTGATTAAAAATTGTAACTTTTGAAAATTGTGTAAATAGATCATATTGCAATTTTAAAAACATGTTAATGAAGAATTTTGAAATTTTGGAAAACATCTACTTAACATTTTACTTGTTAAATAGTTCTATGCTTCAAATACTACACACATTCTTATTTCAGAAAAAATTCTATATAATAAGGTTAATTTCATGCGAGTTTTAAATTGTGTTAATTTCAGTATTAAAAAAAATGTCTAATAAATTTTACCACTAATTTACTAATATTTTTTCCGCTTTACTATCAAGTTTAATTTAAAAGTAGAGATTCAACTTTAATTGCAAAATTAAACCACTGACAATTATTACGTTTTAGTTCTCCCAAGATCAATGCTGTACTTAACAGAAAACGCGGCTGTGTTTAATCTGAATACACGTGAGCTACAAATAGAAAATCTGACCCTGAGAAATTCAAATTGCGAATGCCATGATCAAGGGTTATTTATAAAGTATTAGTGAAAAAATTTAAAGAAAAAATGTTTGTTCACCTAATACAAATGCAACTGCTATTCCTGGAATCACAAACGTTGTGTAGTTCACTAAACAAGTCTATTTCTAATTTTACGTCATTTACATTCCAGGTTCAAATGAGTGTAAGTCCAAGTTTTAATACGTAGGTATGTTGGTTTCATTCTTAGTGTAGTGGCATAACCAGTTAGCTTACCTAGGTAAGAGATGAATTTATGATTCTTAGAATTCCTATTTGCGTCATATCATGCTAATTTTAGGAACATGCTATGAAGAGTAATGTGTTATATTTTGAACGCTGAAATCTACTTGGAGTAAAAAAGAAATCAAAGTAGGCGTGTAAAAGAAAAAGAACATGCACAAGTTTTAGCTCATAAAAACTGGTTCCTTGAAACCAGTATAGTTATTTATATTAGTTGATAAATTATTATATGTATTTTTGCTCTATCTTTAAAAACCAATTACACAGGTAGGATAATAATAGCATGTAAGAATCTCAATTTTCAGTTTAAAAAAATTAAAAAGTTAAATGGGAATCATAGCTTACAGCACAGTATCAGTAGTTAGTCGCTTTAAAAAGCAAAATTAAATTCGCCATCAGTAAGATACTGAACCACTGATAAAATATCTCTTTATATCCCAATATGAAGAGTTTTGTGGTAAAGCAGGGCAAGTTCATTACAGAAAATGTTTTGAAAACAACAGGTAATGAATGAACGGCGATATAGAATTATTTTTGTACCTCAATTATTTTCTATAGCTTATTCTACTGACAAAACATTATTACCAGTATTTGCATGAGTCCAGACCGAATCTAACATTTTTTTCAAAAATTTTGAAAAACAATTTAATGAAATTTTCCGGTTTTGCTAAAAAATCAATAACTTAACATTATTAAAAAAGTCCTTGAGATGAAATTTAATTAGTTTTGAGTAGAAGCAAAACATTTTTAATTTTTTCTTGAATGAAAAATTTACGCCAGTGAATTGCCTTCTACAAACTACAAAAAAATTTTAAATCCAAAGGTAAATCAGAAATGCATTTTTTTGGTGGAATTATCTAATTTTGCCATATATTTATTAATGAACTTATCCTTTTTTGCTAAATAACTCTTCATACATTCTTATAATTATACTATATCTATATTATGTACAAGTGGGGCAAAGGATAATGCTGACTTAATGAACATGTGTAGCACACGATTTAAACAATTATAGTGCTAGGTACGTGGATTAATTAAATGTCCTATATTTTATTCACAGAAGAATAAATTAAATCACAAGTTTAAATTATTAATCGGACACCGCAGCAGAGTGTTAACTGAAGCTTTAAATTATTCAACTCTTTATATAACTTAAGTTACTAATTTTAGTAGCATCCAAATTTTTAAATCTGTGACACGCAATTCCGTTGGTCAGAAGAAAGGGTCAGTCCGTCTGGACAAGCACATGTAGTCGTGGACACGGAACCGTCGATGCCGGCAGACGGGGCCGGGAGACAAAAGTGGGAACACTGGTCAATTCGCTTTCCGCAAAGGTTTTCTCCTTCAGGCTGCAGTGTGGAGTGATATGTCTTAAGATCCCATAGGCTGATTGTCTACGGAATTAAATGCAAATATTATTGAAAATATTAGAATCAATGACATTAGGGAAGAATTAAGTTAGCATATTAACAATATTTAAGTAGTCATGTTAAAATCAACTTACAGAGTTGTACACCATCTCAAATTCTTGTCCATTACATTTGTTAACTTTGTAGACTACATCATCACTCCAGTCCATCAGATAAATGAATTCATCCAACACTGCAATTTTTCGAAAATCACCACCAGTTACTTGTGATTCAGTTGGTTTGAAAATCATTTTTTGATCTGAACCATCAAATTTTGAGGACCAAACGGAGCTTAAACTACTTTCTTGTGACCAATACAATCGATTTTCCACCAAATCTAGAACAAGACCTTGAGGATCAATAATTTCTTTGCCGATAATAACTTCCCTTCGTGATCCGTCCAGACTAGCTCTTCCAATTTGATTGAGATAACTGTCCGCCCAGTACATCCATCTTGAAATACAAAAATATAATATGTATTACAGATACATAATTTTTATTTATTTTAAGTTTATGAATATTTTATAAGAATATTTTAAAATAATTACAAAAAACAAAAATAGCAACGTTACCCCAAGCGCATTATTCTAATCTCCTTAAAAAGTTTAAAAATTACCCGCTTAATGGATTGACAATAATTGATAGTGGCCATTTAAATCCATCGCTGAAAAGCACTTTCTTCATTGTCCCATTGAAATTTGATACAACAAGTTCATCTTTTTTTGTGTCGACCCAGTAGATGTGATTGTAGATCCAATCCACGGCTATTCCTTGAACATTAGACGCATTATCATGCACGACACTATGTTTTTTAGAATCTGCATAGTTTAGCATAGGTGCAGTGTAGATTGATCTATCTGTATGACTGAACCAGAATAGTTGTTTGGTTTGAAAATTGTAGTCAATGCCTCGACTAGATGAGAAATTGCCTTTTTTCATCATTTGAGTTGACTAAAAAACAATACATTATTATTAGTTTTTTAATAATTTCTTAACTGCGAATTTTATTTAAATTAATAATAATTGTAATTAAGCTCATAAAATTGTATGCCACTCACTTTTTTTGTATCTAGTGAAATTAAGTTAATGTTGGCACTGGAAGATGTGAGCAAAAAGGCATTTTCGTCTTCGTTTCCGTGTTTGCATTTTGTGTAGTCCTTCGGATCTTTTACAAAGCCAGCATTACATTTTTGACAGTTTCCAGCGTCGCGTAAAGAAGGACACGATCCAGGATATGCACAGCTGTTCGCATCTAAAATATTTAAAGAAATTATAAATTAGGTTTTAAAAGTCTTAGAATGCCATTGTCATAAAGGCGTGTAAAATCGTTCACACGCAGTCAATTTCTACAGTCTAATGAAAATTATTAAATGTGTAAAAAAAATAATAAAACTCATTATTATTTTTGTATTCGCAATCTACAAAAATGTTCTGAGTTTTCTAATTTTTTCCGTGTAAAAAGCGTAAAATACAAAAGTACAACAAAAGTGCAGAATAGCACATTTACTTTATTTTTTTCCAATAGTTTATAACAAATTATAATTAAACTAGACTCTGGTAACTGTAAAACTACTTACTTAGTAAATCAATGGAAGGCAGATCCTCAAGAGCTGCAGCATATGCTGAAGCAAGGCACAATGACGTTGTGATTGCAAGAAAAAGTTTCATCATGTTCCGATCTCCTCAAGGTACTAGAAATTACGTTATGTGTGATTTGAAAAGTGTCCTGCACTTAATTTGCAATTACAAAATGTAAGACACAAAAGAATGAAAATTTGTAAAACTCCAAGTGTATTGAATATTTCAAACTTTTTCAAAACATGTAATTAGAACATTTGAAATTTTCAAAAAAATGTAAATAAAACATTTAGCACTTTTGAAAAATGTGTAAATAGTAAATTTTCAAATTTTCAAAACATGTAGGTAGAACAATTTGCACGTTTCAAAAACTTAATTATACTAAACATTTTACGTCTATGTAGTAACTAATTCTGTCTGGTTTAGCTACTTAACGTAATCTTGTTTTACAATAAATTCAATATAAGTCAATTTAATGCAAGTTTCGAATCTTGTCAATTTTTTAAGCAACTAAATGTAATATAAAAACTTACAAATAAGTAACTACTTGTTATTTCTTCCGCTTCACTATCCAGAGGAAACGCAGAGGTAAAATAAAAACACAAAAAATAATTATAACGTTTTAGATTGAAGGTCAGTGTTGTACTAAACAGCAAATGCGGTGTTAAATCTTTATATACATGAGCTGCAAATAAAAAATCCGGAACTACGTTTGAATTGGGAATGCCACAGATTGTTTATAAAGTCTAAAAGTAAACGATTAAAAAAAAATAACAGGTCACTCTAAACAGATGAAATTGCTATTCCTGGAATTACAAAAGTTGTGTGGTTTACTAAACAAGTAAATTTAAGGTAAGGTCACATTCTGGGTTCAAATAATTGTGAGCCCAAGTTTAAATAATTGCATATGGGGGTTTTATACTCATTTTAACTGTAAAGGCGTAACCAGTTAGCTTTCGTATGTTACGCGTAGGAAGATTTTAATTCTCGGAATTCTTATTAGCATCATACTATCCTAATTTTAAGAACCCGCTTATAGTTGTACTGTGTTTTATTTCAGAACCTGTTGAGGTTAATATCAGCTATGTACATGGTATTGAGTCAATTAAAAAAAATGTTCACTATCAAGAAATCGTCCATACATAGGTCGTGAGTAGGGTCAGTCGGTCGTCGGTCAAGTCAACTGTATTGATGACATGCAATGTTGAAGATAGTCATTTAGGCAAGAATGAAGTAATGGCATACAGTTGTGTAGCTTTTTTAAGAGCAATAATTTGTATGACAATGTTTATGGACAACCACTTATAAATAAATTATTCATGAAACAAAACAGCAACTAACATCAAATATTTAAAATGAGTTTTTGCTTTTCAGTAGCAATCCCTACCTAAAAATTCTTACTTCCAAGAATGATATGTACATAGTATTGCAATTCCAAGCCAGGCTTGTCAAGTACATTGTGGTAGGGGGGCAAGGGGGGTCCAAGAATTTTATCTATGAAATACACATTCCGAATTTCGACGATTATGTATTCCAAAATAAACTGCAGAACACAAAGAGCAGATGCAATACCTGGAATTACAAGCTGCATCATTAAATAAACCAGTGAGTTCGAGAAGGTCACGTTTTAAACTCGACTAATTAGGGCCGGATGTTTTGGCCAGCGCAGGCAGCCCCTGCTGGCTGAATTTTTAAAAACATGTAAATGGAACATTAGGCAGTTTTCCAAAATATGTATAAAAAACTATTTTTGACTTTTTGCATGTAAAAACATGCAAATTATTTTTTTTGTACATTTCAAAAACACGGAAATAAAACATTTTCCACTTTTCTCAAAACATGTAAATAGCACATTTTCCACATTTTAGAATCAAGTAAATAGAATTTGCACTTTTTTAAAACATGTAAATACAACATTTTGCTTTAGTCAAGAAAATCATCAATACAATCCAAATGGTGATTTTTGTATAGAAACAAATTGCTGCCTAAAATCAATTCCTTCGTCCGGCCCTGCGACTAAGGGTAAGTCCCAGTATAATTTGTAATTATTTATTTAATAATATGTATGAAGGTCGTAGTGTGAGTGATATAAAGGCATAACGAGTTACTTACTCAGGTAACAGGTTACGTTATGATTCTTGGAATTTGTTTTTGCGTCATGTGATAATTCTCAGAACAAGCTTTGAGTCTTGAATAGTACAGTGTTTTATTTCGAAGCATAGTCTACTAGAACTGGACTGGACTTGTGCGAAAATATATTAATTATTCATTATTCTATTAGTCGGAGTCGGAATGGCCGGTAGCCTTTTTATTTTGGACAGTCACAGTGTGCTCAGTTGGTTTTACTGAGGTGTCGTCTGCTGTGTACTCGATATATTCACTCAAGTCTGTTAACTGTGGAAATAAAATTTCCAGATCCTCAACATGTTTAAATTTTGGATCTTATTTTTGACTGTTTTTGGTGTAACAAGGCTGGCATCCAGTCAGCAGTCATTCAAGCCAGCTCACGTATCTAACGCAACAATTGCGGCGAAGGTAGCCTCTTCAGCCGCCTTTGCATGTGACTCCTATAAAATACCCTTAATTACCTGTATATGGGAAAGGGCAAATGTACAGAATCCAGAAAACTCACTTGTCATCCACATTTCTCCTAGTTTTAAAAATGGCCAAACAACCACTGTCCCAGGTTACACGTATTTGGGTGATGGACTCAAAAGTGGTCAGTGCGGAATTCGAATCAATGATCTGCAAGAGGATGACAAAGCTCAGTGGTCTTGTACTCTCATTTCATACTCGGGAATCCTCAGGGGAGTTGTAAATATTGAAGTTCTAAAGAAGCCGAATCCACCACAGTTTAGTGAAGTCTTTGGGCGAATAAACGAGGGCGAAGAAAAGACTATAACATGCTACTCAGCCAATGGACAGCCTCCACCGACATTCCAGTGGTTTATCGATGATGTTCCTCTGGACGCATCCCATCTTTCACAAGTTAGCAATATAACAGAAAAAATCGGAGGTGTAACGACTTTTCAGCAGCTGCTTAAGTATAAGTTTACATGGGAGCAAAATGGAAAAAAATTAACATGTCTCACTGTATCGGATGCTCTGACGGCCGAAGATATAGCTCAGCGTAAAAACGAAGTTAATATGAAAATTTCTGTCAATTTTGCCCCAAAGGTGGTTAAAAATGAAATAAATGTGGAGATACTAGATTTTTATTCTTACGCTATAAAAATTGCAATGAACATCTCCGCAAACCCTGCCCCTAAAATTTACTGGACGATTGGAACTCGAAGGTTCAACCCTAGATTCAAAACACCTGATCAAAAATTCGAGGCACGAGCACCAAAGCTTGTGGACGACAAAGATACATACCTCTGCGAGCTCGTCATCAATTCAGTTACGCTACAAGATCTAGGTGTTGTCTACAAACTGACTGCGGAAAACCAGGTGGGCACTGGGCAGTTTGAAATCCGTCTAAAATCGGTTGCTGGACCTGATGGCGGAGACATCGTTGCACTAGTTTTGGAAAACCCAAGAGACCTGCCCGCAATTGTATAATTCAGTGAGGTCTATCGCGGCTGTCAACCATAATGTATCTGCTAGGAAAAAGTACATCATGTTCTGACCTATTGAGGGCTCTAGAAATTACAATAATTACATTTTATGTGTTGCTCTGTTAGAGTTAGCGCAAAGTGTTCTGTACTTTGTATTTTATTATAAAATGTAAGATGCATAGGATAAAACTTACAAAAAACAATTAAAAAGGGAATTTTTCGGATATGAAATGATATAAGGCACAGAGATATTTTTTTAATAAGCTTTTTAAGTTCTAATGAAATATCTCTTTGTGAGCAAGTTACAGTAGTCACAAGTAATTATAATTATATTGTTTTGTTTTGATTGATGGTGTATCATAAATGCTAGAATTCAGCAAGGGTTGACTTAAAGTAGGCAGACAATACGAATACTTACACAGAACAAACTTATGGTATTTATTGCATTGCAGTATTTCAGTCAATTTAGCTAATTATTATATGCAATAGTTGCACATTTGTTGAACATTAAGTAGTTATTACTACATACTACTATAACTGAACTGTATTTTTTATTAACTATTTAAATTTGGTAATGTAACGTTAATGACCATCATAACCTCGGATATTTGCTTAGGCAGCGGAAGCAGCCCATGCCCTATGCAGCTTTGTTCGCTGTTTGCTGTCACTGATCCAAGTCACAAAGAGCATGTTGAAGCTTGTCTGAGAGAGCTCGTGCATGTTGCTGGGCTTGATATGCCATTTTTGCAATTTGCCGCTTGTTGAGATATAGCACCGGCGCCTCTGTACCGCCTTCATAACCCCCACCAGTTCCATAGTCTCCTCCTCCACCACTTCCAAATATACGCCTGTACTATACAATTTTTTAATAATTACATTACATGCAAAACAGCAGAATTTCCAGTTTTTATCGTATGTAAAAACTTTATACAGATCGCGCTTTTAAAATATTACTCAAATTGTATTAACTTTTTTTAATAAGTTATTTTTAAATAAATAAAAAAATGCTAAAGGGGTTGTCTATAATGACATCGTCGAAAAATCTCGATTCCTGGGACCGCCCTGACATTATCTTAACCATTGCGTAAATGTTTAACCTTTAACATAGGATTTCGTCGATATTTAAGTAGACCCACTGACCCTACATACGCTTTCATTTATGGACGACCCTTTACAACTATTTTCTTTAAATTGAAATTATTTTACATACTGTTTGCTCGTGGCTTGATCTCTGCCTATGAAGAACTAGCGTAGACCTGTCTGGCCCTTCTTCTTCTATTGGAAACTTTAACTCGGAGTCTTTATCACTCATTGCAGACACTGGAGAGGAAAGTAAACTTAACGACACTATTGCAGGAAATTTGCAAAACAACAAAGTAATTTACAATTTAGCAATTTTATATTTTATTTAATTTAATTATTTTTAAATATTCAACTTACCGTATAAATTGACCAAGGAGAAGATATTTAATACATTATTTAATGTGAAGTTCATGATTCCTAATATTAATTAATGAAATACTGGCAAATGTTATGATTTTGAAAATCCTTTGAAACTCAGTTTTTAGATTTTTGCGCTATTTAATTTCATTTATTTAAATATTATTTCCTTTGCTCTATTGTTTACCGTGTTGGGAATTTAGGAATTCCATTGTTACCGATGCAATTATTTTAATCGCTCTGTTGAAGCTGTCATACTTAATCGGTATAGAACGAATAATCACTTTTTTTTACCCTACAACATTTAGTATATCTAACATTGTAATTTGGTGCACTTCACAAGTCAATACATAAAAAAAGATGTGCCCACAAATTTTAAACTTAAAAATTTTAGCACACGCAAAACAGATACAAATGCTAGACATAGGAATACAAGTTGTGTAGTTCATTAGACAAGTAAATTCCGCCTAGGGCACAGTAGGTAAGAGTTGGCTTCGGGATTCTTGGAATTCGTATGTGCGTCATATGCTAATTTTAAGAGCAGGCTTCAAAAGCCAAGTTTTAACAACAGAAGATCGTAATTATATAAATAATATAGTGTGTAGAGTGAGTCAGTCTAGGCACATGTAATTTTTAATGACATGCATTGTTAAAGAAATGACCTTGGGTGGTGTGGCTTCTCAAAGGATTTTGGCTACATTATTTATGCACAACCCCTAATGAACACACATATAGTGAAACGAGAAAACAACTAATAGCATTTAAATTGAGTTTTTTTTTCTGTAGGGATCACAGCCTAAAATCTACTCTGCCACTCTTTCCAACTGTGATGTGTAGTATTGTAATGCCAAGTCAATTCGGTCGAGTGTATTACAGTAGGTGTGTGAAAAAGCTGCAAGTCTTCAAGCTTGTAAAAATTGTTATTTTAAACAAGTATAATTAATAAATAAGAATTTTTGCACTTATCCACAAAAACCTATTAAAATATAAGGTTCATGAAAGCATCCAAACGTAATATTGTGTAGCTTCAAAACAGTGTATTGACAGCATTTTTGCGCTTTTTAGAATTATTTAATTGGAAATTTTTTTATTTTTCTCGGGCCCGCGTTTAAAATTTTACAAATCTATCTATGTGGTTAAGGGAATTTGCATATTTTAAGTGCATACTTAAAATTGAATTGACATATTTTAATTTATTTAGTATTTATATTGTCATAGCATCCTCCGCAGATACAAGTAGAAATGCATTTTCGTTCTCATATTTATAATTATTTTGTGTCATCTTCCGGATCTTTGACATAGCCAGTTTGACATCTTCGACAGTTTTTCCCGTGGATAAAGGAAGCACATGTTCCAGGATATTCTGAAAAAGCAATAATTTTTGTGACGTCATTTATGGACGACTCCTAAACTAAAAGGCCTAATTCATAACATGCTGCATTTTCACATGCAGTTTCCATTTGACTCATTTGTATGGTATTTTGAGAAAAACGAAGATATAATTCGCCTTTAACAAAGAAATTGTAACAGTAAGTTAGTAAGAGCAAGATTCGGTTTTAGCACTCAAAGGAGAGAGTCAGATTTGATTCTTCGCCGACCATGTAAAACATTTTGAAATTTTCAAAAACAATAATAGCCATATTTTAGTGTGTTTTTCGAACCGTGTTGATTTTTTTTTAAAACAAATGTAAAATAAAAGCCTAAAAAAAGTAATATTTATTTATTTTTCTGCTTCAATATCAATTTAAACGTAGAGTTTTGATTTCAAAATTAAAATACTCAGAATACATTATACGTTTATTGTTATTAAGTTAAACTAGCATTAATTCTGGATATTTACGGATACCCGTTATATTATTCGATTGGATATCAGTGTTATTCTTGAGTAAAAAAACGGATCAAATTATTCTCTACCTGAATCTACCTGTGTACGTTCAGGTAAAAGAGCCAAATCAATGCAAATCCAATCCGTTAAACTGAAACGAACGACAACGAGTAGCAGTATATTTTGACAGTAGTGCGGTTTCGTATTAGATAATTATATTTTTTATAATGTTAAAATTAGTTTATTTCAAAAGATTTTCTGTTCTACAATGGAATTATTTACATATTTCAAATGAATTTCATTCATTTAATAATGTCATAAGCAAGTACAAATGTGATCCAATGCCTGTTTTTACAACCAAGTTGCTCAATTAAAAACTTACAAAAACGTCTAATTTTGTGTTTGTATTTTTCAAGGTAAACAACGTTTTGTGTACTTGTTTATAAAAAATGAAAACAAAATTAGTTTACATTCTTCTAAAATTTTCAAAAAGGTCTAATTATATAAACATAGGTCTTGAAAATTTCAAAATATTCTATTTACATATTTTTTCAAAGTACAAAAATGTGTATGTTTTTGTTTTCAAAAATTGAAAAAAAATGCTGTTTACATTTTTATAAAAGTTGCAAAAAAGGCTATGTGAACATGTTTTTTGAAAATTGAAAATTATTCTATAGACATGTTTTTTAAAAGTCTAAAAAGGTGTAATTATGTAAATACTTGTTTTAAAAAGGACTTCCATAGACTTTGTTTATTTCATGTTAAAGCGCTGATAACTATTTTTGCGTTGAAACGATCCTAGCAATTATGGCTTCGAGGTATTATAATGATTATTATAAATTATATTATTGTTGCAGAAAACTCAGAAGCCGTGCTGCAGTAATCTTCACGATTTTGGTCCATTAAGCCAGCATATTGTTTCTTTTATTAGTATTTTATCTAGCCATCAATAGTATAATGTATTGAAATTAACAAACAAATCTGAAAGTAGATATACAAATAGATAAATGCACAGTTGTTAGTTAATATCACATAAGTAATTGTATAGTAGTAATTAGAAAATAAGACAGGTACTTAATTTAGTCCAAGTTTAGAAGGAAGTTATTTAACGTAATAATTTTATTTTTAAATTAATTTAATAAAAATGTAATATTCAAAATTATTGTTAATTTATTAATTATTCGTCTTCGTAAACAGTCGGAAATTGTCATACCAATATTTGGAGACAGTTGTTAATACTTCGATTGGGCATTATGGCTTGCATTAGTGTTACATATCGCGTATGGTTGATACGTTTGGAATATTTAAATTACTGGAGTGCGTAAATTCGCGTTTGAAATAACGTAGTTAGAACAGTTTACAAACTAAAATCTTGTAATTATTTGGTCGGTTCTTACATTTTCTCTTAAACTTTCTTTTTTTGGTTGAATTTTAAACACTGTAAAGTAAATTCATACTTTCAACCAAATTTAATATCTAAAGTAAATTAAACTTCAGTTTTGAATTATGAAGCTAATTAAAATCTATAAAAATGAATAATTTTACTGGCATCTAAACTTTCAAATCTTTGACGCAACTTCGCTCGTCAGAATGAAGATGCAGTCCATCTGGGCAAGCACATGTCGTCGTGGTGGACACGGAGTAGTTGCTGTCTGGTGACGGAGCTGGAAGACAAAAATGGGAACACTGGTCAGTTCTATTTGAGCAATGGTTCTCTCCTCTAGGCTGCATTGTAGAGTGATACACTTTAATATCCCATATAGCAATTGTCTATTAAATTAAATTCAATTATTAATTATCCAAAATATTAACGTTAGTAACAATTAATTATATCATATTTCAACTGGACGTTGTGAACATGTTTCGTTAAAATGAACTTACAGATTCGTAAATTTTCTTTAAATCTTCTCCATCACATTTGTTAATTCTGTAAACAGAACTCGATTCAATCCAATAAATAAATGTAGCAAAAAGTGCAATTTTTTTAATACCTCTTGGATTAAATTCGCGTTCAGCTGTAAACATGTTTTTACGATCTGAACCATCCAAGTGTGATGACCAAATTGAGTCGAATTGACCATTTGGTCCTTTTTGAGACCAATACATTCGATTTTCTACCAAATCCAGAACGAGACCGCGAGGATATGATTCTTCCGTGCTTAAAACAACTTCTTGTTGTGAACCGTCTAGACCTGCTCTTACAATACAATTTCCTTGGATGTCGGTCCAGTACATCCATCTTAAAATTAAAGAAAACATTTCAAATTAAACGGGGCACATGTCGCAGGGAATAACCTAATAATAAATATTTCAAAAGCTTTCGAACATTTCATATATGAATAAAATTATAAAAATGCCAAAATGGTGTTCGGCCCTCTTAAGGCTATGTTTAATTCAAAAATTTTAAAAATTATTATACCCGCTTAGTGGGTTTACAACAAGCGTTGTAACATAGGATGATAATCCATTGTTGAAAAGTACTTTCTTCATCGTGCCATTAAAGTTTGATACAACGAGCTCAGTTTTTGCTACATCGAACCAGTAGATGTGATTATAGATCCAATCTACAGCAATTCCTCTAATACTGGAAGAATTATCCTGCAAGAAACTTTCTTTCCCAGAATCACCATAATTAAGCAGAGGTGCGGTGTAGATTGTTCTATCTCCATAAGTGTACCAAAATACTTTGTTGGTTCGAAAACTGTAGTCGGCGCCTCGACTATATGCGAATCCGCCATCTTCCCTTATAGTAGTTGACTGAAAATTAATTAATAATAATGAAAGAAGTTGATTATTTTTCATACCACACTTTAGTTCTAACATTAATTATTAATAATTGTCATTAAGTTTGTACATTAATGTAACTCACGTTTTTCCCATCCAGCGAAATCAGTGTAATGTTATCGTACAAAGATGTAAGTAGAAATGCGTTTACGTCTTTGTTCGCATATTCGCATTTTGTGTTGTCTTCCAGATCTTTGACAAAGCCAACTTGACACCTCTGACATTGTTTAGCGTCCCCTACCGAAAGACACGTTCCAGGATATGTACAGCTGTTGGCATCTAAAATATTTAAGGAATTTCTACACAAACTTGCTAATGCCTCAGTATGCAATTGCCATACAGGCGAGTAACAAGGTAAACGCAGACACTCAATTTCTCGTAAATACGAAAAAGTTATAATTGTCTCAAATAACTATATAACTAATTAAAATTTTATAGCTGCAACTATTAAAAACGTTTAAAGAATATACCATTTTTTTTATTGTAAAACAACACATCTACTGCAATTAGCTTAATAAGCTTTGATTTATTAGGTTTTAGTAGCTCTGTTTGCACTCACGTAGTAAATCAGGAAAAATTCTTATTTCTTCGGTACGGTCAGTTTTTGAAACATTTTTAGTGTTTTTCTGAATTTCCATTTTGATCGAATCATTGCTAAACTTGAGAATGAACGGCGGAGCTGTAACAGCTACAGCAGAAGCTGAAGCAACACACAACAATGACGCTATTGCGAGGATGAGTTTCATCATTTTTGATCTGCAAACCACTAGTTAAAAATTACAATTCTTTTGATGTGGGTCTATTTAAATCGGCGCAAGGCGCAAATTTTTGTGTACTGTATATTTTAATAAAAAAAGTACGACACCAGAGTTAAAAAGTTAAAACTTACGAATATGTAACTAATTATTAATTCTTCTTCTTCACCATCTAGTTTAAAAGTAGTGATTTATTTTAAAATTAAATACACCTCAGAAATATTTTGTTTTAATTTCCAATCGCAATGCAGCACTGAACAAGTAACGTGTGGTTTTGTTGAATTTAAATATGAGCTGTAAAGGTGTAATCTGCACCTCAGAAGTGCAAATAGTGATTGCCAAGGATTCTTTATGGTGTAGTTGTAAGAAGTTTTGAAAATAATTGGAAATTTTAGTTCACGCAAAAAAAAAACAGATTTAATTCTGCAATGCCTGAAATTTTAGGCTGCGTCACTCATGAAACAAGTTTATTCTGCGTCGGCAACACTTTAGATTAAAAAAATCCGGCGCTTCGCGCCGGATTTGTCGACCGGGGGCCCGAAGTAGATGCTGAGCTTACAGCGAATAATTGCTTTAGTAAAGGAGTAGAACCCTAGTGTGGCAACGCTGAAACTACG
This sequence comes from Dicyrtomina minuta, assembly GCA_949802685.1. Taxonomy (NCBI): domain Eukaryota; kingdom Metazoa; phylum Arthropoda; class Collembola; order Symphypleona; family Dicyrtomidae; genus Dicyrtomina; species Dicyrtomina minuta. The sequence continues at coordinate 87,538,826 of OX461808.1, read as the reverse complement.
ACAGCGCCTAACTCCACTTTAGCTTCTACTTGAATTTCTAATTTGATTAAGTCGTAACAAATAACTTTGGGATTATTCAAATAATAATAATTAGATAAAGTCATTTATAAACGATCCGTGTATGTATTATTGCAACATCCTGCGTTCAAAGTATCGGTTTACCTAATTCGTAATCAAATTCAGAGCAGATCCCTGAAATAGTGGTATTTAGATGACGCCATATATGGAAGATCCCAGCATGAATACTGGAAGCATTCCATAATATGGGTACCTGTTTACTTCATTTTAAAACTTATGACAGCCGGGGTACTTAAAATAGTAATATTTAAGCAACGCCATCTATGAACGATCTCCCTATGAATACTAGTAAAATCATATGTTGAGGACAAAAGTACACCTAATTTCTGAACTAATTACAGTGGGGATCCCTAAAACAGTAAAATTTGAATGACGTCATTCACGGACGATCGCCGTACGTAAGCTTTAAAAATTTAATGTTAAGGATATAGGTTACCTTAATTTTCGAACTAAAAGCATAAAAATCTCTTAAATGGTAAAATTTGTGCGACGCCCTTTATAGACAAACCCTGCATGCGTGCTAGTAAAATCTTATGCTAAGGATATATGTCAACCTAATTTCCAACCTTATGACAGTGGGGATCCCTAAAAACGTAAAATTTATATGACGTCATTTATGGACGATCACTGCATGCATACTAGTAAAATCCTATGTTAAGGTTATATGTAAACCTGATTTTCGAGCTAATGACAGTGGGGGGCACTAAAATCGTTAAATTTGTATGACGTCATTCAGGGACGAATCCTGTAAACATAATAGTAAAATCCTATGTTAGAGATACATGTCAACCTTATTCCTGAAATAATGACAGTAGGGATCCCTAAAATGGTAAAATTTGTGTTACGTAATTTTAATTTTTGAACTAATGACAGTCGAAGTCCCTTAAATGCTAAAATTTGTATTACGTCCTTTACGGACGATCTCTGCATGCACACTAGTAAAATCCTATGTTAAGGATACATGTCAACCTAATTTTTGAACTTTTGACAGTGGGGATCCCTAAAATGGTAAAATTTGTATGACGTAATTTATGGGCGATCCCTGCATGCATACTAGTGAAATTCTATGCTAAGGATATATTTTAAGCTAATTTTTAAACTTATAACAGTGGGGGTCCCTAAAATTGTAACATTTGTTTGACGTAATTTATGGACGATCCCTGCATTCCTACTAGTAAAATCCTATGTTAATCGGAAGTTTTCTATGGTACAAATACCTACTAAATGTCAGGTATATGGAACGTGCGGCGCAGGTACCTACCTACTTAGCTTCAGTGGCAAGTATTGAAATTGAAATGCATGTAAAGTCTTGCCAAAGACCCGTTTTTCCTGCATGCATTTTAATGCTAAAAAGTTGGTCCATTATATTGTTAATTGTGAAAAACTGGTGAATCCGTTTAATTCCAAAAACAATAGGGTTCTATTTCATCGCATTTACCATCATTTAAAATTTATTTGAAAAAATTAAATTGAAAACTGTGACCTGTGGAGCACGACAAAAAATCACACACCGACAGACAGACAGACAGACGGACATAGCCATCCCTATAGATGCTCAGCATCTAAAAAGTGCAAAGCAAAGGTTAAAGTAAGTAGTTGGATCACTTGTAAGTGTAAAGACGTAAGTACCAATGCAAAAGCTAACACGATGATTCATAAAATTGTAACAATCCTTATTTTATATATTATAAAAATATTTATTTGTTGCCTTATCAACAACACTATAAATATTAATGAGGTTTTTATCGTAATAATATCACAGTCGAAAGTTGTTTAAAGGCCAACGGCTTTCAGTGTACTGGTGTATACATAGTAGGGCTTTAACTGGTTTGGCTCATTATTATGCAGCTTGTGAGTGTGGTACAGTGCACTCACAAGAAAACCTAGCCCCTATGATATATATACGTATAGTTATAATAATAATGTATGTAAAGATCATCTAAATAATTTTTAAATAAAAGACCACTTTGATTCCATTAGAGTTATGAGTTGTATGCACACTACTGAAAAAGTAACATCATCCTTTCGCATACGCTCATCACTGCTTTTGTCTCGTTAGGGAGACGTGACAGAATTCCTATATGTGTCATATGCTAATTTTAAAAACAAGCTTGCAGTGGTAGCGTGTTTTATTACAACGCACTTCAAAATTAGGTACAGGTAACTATTTATCATGACTAAACTTCACTTTCTTCCGAAAACTGTCTACTAAATATTCAAAGTCAAGTTTTTTCAGGAAGAGATTGTCCATAAATAATGTCGTAAGTAGAGTCAGTTAGTCCAGACATGTGTATTGATGACGCAAAAGAAAAAAAATCCATAATGATAGGTGGCTTCTAAAATAACAATAATTACTAAGGGTGTCATTATTTATGAGCAACCCGTTTGAGTGTTTATTGTGAAGAGGAAAAATCACTATGCAACATTTGAATTCAGTTTTCCTGCAGTAATCAAAGACTAGGCAAGACAGCTAAGTACATTCAACATAAAACATACTTTGAGTAGGTGTGTTAAAAATGTAATGCCAAATCAAGTCTTTTAATTACATGTGTAAACAAACTAAAATTGTTTGAGCTCGCAAAAACTGGTTCTTTTAAACTAATATAGTTATTTATTTTATTTTTATACATTATATTAGGCAGTTTTGCTCTATCTACAAAACTCTATCATAAAAATAGGATAATAATAGCATGCAAAAATGAGTTTTTTCAGTTCAAAAATATCACAAAGTTTACAGGTAATCATAGCTTACAGCACAAAGATAGTCACTTTCAATAAGCAAAATAATATTTGCCATAATTCATCTACTGCCTATATGAATTTTTGTACATATATCTATATGAAGAGATTTTCTACAAAACAGGTCAAGTCCATCAAAGCAAATTTTAAAGAAACAACGAATTATGAATAAAAGGCGACAGTATTATTTTTTTTAACTAATGTTTTTCACTAAACTGAAAATTTAAATGACGAAGTGACTAAGCGGTATTTATTTTTGACCCAATCAAAATGCATACATCTCTTTATCTTTCTTGTTTAGTTGTGTACCGACTGATATAAAAATTGTTAAATGATACGTCTTAAGATCCCATAGGCGAAATGTCTATCAAATTAAATATAATTAGTATTCAAAATATTAACACCCTTAACCTTTTGTAACAAATTACCTACGATAAGGTAACCGGTCATTCTAAAATCAACTTCTTGAGTTGTAAAGCATCTTTCACTCTTATCTATCCCATTTGTTTACTTTCTGAACTACGTCATCATACCAGTCCATAAAGTTAATAATTATATTTATTAAACAATGCAATTTTTCAAAGATCGCTACCAATTAATTGTGGTACAGTTGCTTTAAAAATCAGTTTTTGATCTAAACCATTAAAATTTGAAGACGAATTAGAGCTATTATTATTTCCTTGAGACCAGTACAATCGATTATCTACGAAATTTAGAACAAGACCTCGAGGATCAGAAATTTCAGTGCTAAGAATAACTTCTCTGTGCGATCCGTCCATACTAGCTCGTTCAATGTGATTTGAAATGCTGTCTGCCCAGTACATCCATCTTGAATTTAAAAATTATATAATATAATAATTATGTATCGCTGTTGAACAAAAATTATTCATTTCAAAAGCTTGTAAACTATTTTATGTATTTCAAAATAATTACAAAAATCAAAAATTGCAGCGCTGCCTCCAGCGAAAATTAATGCTGATTAGTTTGAAAAGTGTAAAAATTACCCGCTTAGTAGATTTAAAACAATCGTTAGTGGCCAGTTACATCTATGGCTGAAAAGCACTTTTTTCACGGTGCCGTTAAAGTTTAAAACAACATGCTTTTATTTGTTTTCATCGACCCAGTAGATGTAATTATAGATCCAATCCACGGCTATTCCTTCAACATTAGACAAATTATCATGCATAATACTTTGTTTTTCAGATTTTACATAATTCAGAAGAGGTGCGTTATAGATTTTTATATCTCCATAGCTAAACCAGAATATTGAATTGGTAGTCGATGCAGTCATTTTGCATCATTTGAGTTAACTGAAAATTAGAAAATATTTAAAATTTTAAATATTTTTGAAAGGCGGTAATATTACACTTAATTATATTACAACAGTAAAGGATGTCATTTTGTACTACGAAATTTTAACTATTGTGGAAATAAAATGACCTCAAATATTTCAGGAAAACTACTTCTGATATTGGATAAGTTTTGGTTCAGTACGGAACATACCGTAATATTTTGAAGTTTTGAACAAGTGTATTTACAAAATTTTGAGCATTTTAGAAATATGAAATTACAAACCTTTCCATTTCGTACAAGTTCGCATTTAGAATTTTACGAGTCTATTTCTGCGATTATTGGACTTTGCATATTTTAAGTGTAACTATAATAAAAATTAAACTAATTTTTTCATTCTTAAGTTTCTTTAAAGACGATATTTTAAAATATCGTAACAACTATAATTATGCTGACAGGTTGAAATTCAATTTAACATTTCGTAACGAAATTTGACGAGCAGTAAATTATTTTAAAGCTCTTTTAAATCAAACAAACATGTAATTCATTTAAAATCTAAAATTAAAGGTACATTTTAATAAATTGTTGTAATTAAATTTGTCTCAATATATGTATTCTTCAATTACAATTTGCTTTAAAAGTGTAATTTTTTAAAATAAATATCTAACTACTTGGGAGTCAGTTTTAAAAGTGGTATTTAAATGATTGCAAAATTTTTGTGTGCTGACCTTATTAAAGAGTAAGCATTATTTTTGTCTCTTCTGTGTATAGTTTTGTACTGACTGGTATATTCAGACATTTGAATCTTGAGAATGGGACTGAAAGTGTGTTTTATCAACTGTATTGGGTAATCTATGAGCAATGATTTGGTACAAAATTCACACTCGTTTTCTTAAACAACAATTCATTCATTTTATTTACATTTACCTACACTCACAACTCCGATATTACATACTTATACACAAAGAGACTCATACAAGAAAACTAACAGGTAGTCAGAGAGTATGGAGTATAAAGTCGCTCAATTTCTTAGATCAGACAAAGACTAAAAGAAATATTTATTTTTTTTAAATTCCGACTATTCCTTGAGATACATGTTATTAAAAGTACAAAGATGTAATTAGATGTAGTAATTATGGTTTTCATAAACTGCAGTTGACACTCATTATAAAAAATCTACAGGTTGTAATTTGCATTTTTGTAATTTTATTCACCGTTTTATTTAATTTTTTACAAACTTGTACATTTCATAATCCATTTTTATGATAACATTGAGAAATTTTTAAACTTTGGTATAATTTAAATTCTTACTTATTTATTGCATTTCACACGTGGTCTACGTGCAAGTGAGTTGGTCAGGAGAAAGTATACGTCCATCTGGACAAGCGCATGTAGTGGACACGGACTGGTTTCCTTTTGACGGAATCCGAAAGCAAAGATGGGAGCACTGTCCACCTATCCAGTTTTTACAATAATTGACGCCTACCGGTTGCTTAGAAAAGTGAAACGCTTTAAGAGGCCGATACGCATCATTCTAAAGAATAAAACAGGGATGTAAATGCAATTAAATACAGAATTTCAAATTCATAGAAATGAAAATAGGAATTGTAAAAGTTGAATAAGATGAATATAAAAATGTTCAGAAAAATAAAAAATACGCAAATTGTGTTATCGTTACCTCAGAAGCAACTAAATAAATTGCAGTCGCTTCTCCGCCGCCGCATTTGTTAGTACGGTAGACAGCTTTTGTGGGGTGGTCTCTCCAGTACACAAAATCCCCGAAGGTTGTAATAGACCTGAACTGACTGTTTAGAAAAGTTGGGAGCGTTGCTTGAAAAACTAATTTTTTGTCTGATCCATCGGCATTCATTGAGTGTATTGAGGCAGGATGAAACTGCGTTGTCCAGTAAAGGCGATTTTGTGACATGTCTAGCGTAAGGCCAAGTGGAAATTTAGGTTCCAAATTTGCAATAACTTCCCGTTGTGTTCCGTCCATTCCAGCCCGTTCAATATTTTTAACTGTCCAATCCGCCCAGTAAATCCACCTTGATAGCATATGGCTCAATTAAGTTTAATTTTATTAAATCTTTAACTTTAAAAGTTGCGTAACTCACTGAAATTTGCAATTTCAAAACTCCTGTGCAAAACCATACAACGCCCGAATTTTATCTTTGTCCTTTACAACTTACCCACTCAATGGATCCACAACAATGGCTCGTGTCTCAGTGACTCGAGTGGTGAAAAGAACCTTCTTCATGCTTCCATCTAAATTGGTCACACTGATTGTGTTTCTGGTATCATCTGCAAAATACAAGTGGTCATAGATCCAGTCAACGGCCAGAGATAAAATACGAGATCCTGAGTCATTTAGAACAACTGTCATTGGAGCTCCTTTGAGAACTGGTGCTGTATTAATATTTCCGTTAAAGTCACTCCAAAACATTGTGTTTGTGCGGTACATCACGTCTAGAGCGTAACTCACTTGTGAATCATTTTGAATCCTTGTGACCTGCGTTGAAGTCAAAAGTGAAATATGCCACATTAATAAAATTTGTATTTTCAAAATTTTTCAAGAATCGCTCGCTTGCATAAAAATTGCCTAATTTGTACAACAAATAGTTTTTACTGAAATCATTTTGCATAATCAAGCGTTTTACTGCGACTGACTGGTTAACTAGAAATTATTTTTGGCGCCAACTCAAAAACTGCATTCTATTACCATTATCTATTAGGCAGAAAAAGCTAAATCTGATGACTAACTGTTTGTTGACTCAGGGAGAACTGCTCAATGCCTTCGCCATAGCTTCCAAAAATGAGAGTAGCATTTTCGTTCAGATTCTTGTTCGCAGGTTCGCACCTTCTGCTGTCGTGTTGATCTGGAGCGTAACCTTCTCTACATTTGCACTTAGCGCCATTGCCTACAGAAGCACAAGTCCCGGGATACACGCACTCGTTCTGGTCTAAAAGCAAAAAAAAAGCTCAAATTATTTGTATAGTGGGAATCCAGACCAGTAGAACAGCAGGCTTACGTTCGCAGTGTTTTCCAAAAAATTCTTCTGGGCATGCACAAGTATAGCTATTAGCGCCATCGACGCAGGTCCCACTATTTAGACAGTGACTGGGCCCTGCGCAGTCATCTATGTTTATCTCGCAGTGATTTCCTATGAAACCTTGTGCGCAGGCGCAGCTAAAGGTGCGGGTGCCCTCCACGCAGGTCCCGCCGTTTAGACAGTTACTGTGTCCTGCGCAGTCGTCAATATCAGTTTCGCAGTTAGCTCCATGGAATCCAGCTAAGCACTCACAGTGCAGCTCATTATTTTTTAAAAAGCACTTTCCGCCATTTAAACATAGATTCAGGCCGCATTTTAATTTCTGCTCAATAGCACCTACGTGATCATTAGAAGTAACAAAAACCATACATGATGCTTATTAAATTATTACGAGAATATCATTAAGGTCAGGGTAATCTTATAGGCTTTTAGCTGTAATTTGTTGAAAGCTAAACCGTTGCGTAATGCATTAGATTTCGATTAAAGTACTCACGTATATTTGTTGTACTAGAGTTGTGAAAAACGTCAAACGATTTATGTAGGAGCTCCGAATCTGTACCAGACTCAATGTCTAATTTAATAATTAATGTCTTATTTAAATAAAGTGAAAGTAATTAATTAATTATGTAATAAACTTCATTCAACCCATTTAACATTTCCTACCTAAAATATCCGCACAGGTAATCCCTGTAAATCCTAGTGGACAGTTACATTCAAAGTGGGTTACTGTGTCCACACAAGTTCCTCCATTTTGACACTGCTCAGTAATCAAGCAGTTAAAAGCCACAGGATCTGAATATTCTAGAATGTTTTGAAAGGATTAATTTTATTAGCGATGGACAATGAACTACCCTATAACAATAGGAAGGTATAACTGAATATCTTAAATACTCCTAATGTTTGAAAATAATCCTCGATTAAACAAATACAAACTGTCATAATTTACTAATCGTAAGACTGACGGAAACTCCAGTGCACACGGCAAGGGCTGCGACCAAAATCACAATCAGAACCTTCTGAAGTTTTGACAAATATTGAAAGTTAAAACGGGCTCTGAGCATCTTCATCATTGATCCCAGTCGACTATTCAAATCCACAGTGACATGGTCAATTTCCTCAATTTTTTCGTCCCCACCAATTGGCTCATCAACCGCATCCTTTAATATTTAAACAATACAAGTATGTAACTTGTATACGTCTATTGACTTGATTACAGTACAAGTACAAGACGATTTAGTAAAAAAAAATAACAAAATTGTTTGAATTTTAAATAATTAAAAACTTTGAAGGTACCTATTTCTATTTTATTTTTAAATTACAACAGATTTAATTCTAACAGTAAAATCGAAAAAATATAAATATCAAACTAATAAATTTACTGTGCTGGACTGCGCCGCTTCGTGAACGATGTTTAAGATGAAATCTCCTCCTACAGTAATATCTCTCCCCACATCTGCACCTGTCGGGTTATTCATAATATTTAAATAATTTTTCTATTTTGAAATTGGTGTAAAGCTTTAACCCAAATGTGGCACAAAAGTTATATGGCTGAACACTGTTTAAACTTATAACTTCCAAATGCAACATGTACTGTATTATTCGTATTTGCATTTAATTATGTTATGCGTAGTTGTAATTTGACCCCATAAAATATACCAAAGCGATTAAGTCATTATTTATCTATTAAATTTTTCAAATGTAAAAGCTTTTACATTAGACTACTGTCTTTTTTTCGTATTTTTAGCCTTTTTATTTCCGACATTTCAGTAACCGCAAAGCAACGCATGCCACGTCACGACTTTTAGAAGCATGTAAATAGAACATTTTGCAGTTTAAAAAAGTTTAGTTATAAAACATTTGGCGATTTTTGCAAGCATGCTAATTTAATTATTTATTATATATAGACCTACAGACAAGAACTTTGCTGTTCTTATGAGATGCATTTGAAATATTATTTACATATGTACTTACCATTAGTATTTCCATTTATTTTTTTGTAGCATAGATCCTTATAGTCGAAATGTGGGTTGCAAATCTGCTGATTTTGATTCTTCTCCTAATATTTGTATTGTAAATAAACTAACGATATAAGAACATTAATAGAACTGGCGTACATAATAATTTTATATAAAACTAAAACCCATTAAAACTGTGATACAAAGCGGATGCGACATAGGACATAGATTCCACGAATCTCGAATACTTTTTGCAACTGCACCAAAACTCCATTGTGTAAATATTTTTGCAAAATTGACCGCAATGATTCGCTTCCTACTTCGCGCAATGCATCGACTTGATTACCGATTAAAGTATACACAAATTGACACATGTGCTCCACCTAATAGTCCTAATATAAATAATTACGTAATACTAAAACTAAGCTGGTCATAACTACAAATAAAAACATACTCATTAAATCTTTTTAATAGGAGCGTGCATGAATTAAGTGATGCAAAAGTCATACATTTGGAACCTCCACCCCTTTTCTTAGATACGTACGTCCATGTGAAAGAATATGCAGATTCCCCCTTGACTCCCTTTTTTCCTTACAAGAAGTATTATGCAATTAATTCATACACGCTCCTTACGAGAATAGATACCCGTAAACAATAATTATAAGATGACATGATAAATTGAATTTTTTAAAGTTAACAGTTAGAAGCTTTATATTGTGCTGTTGACAGGGCAGTCAGTTTAATTTTAATTTTGTTTAAGCAAAAAATGTTGTTTTTAACGGATAATTATTAATTACACTATAATTAAGTAAAAATTTGTTGAAAGTGCAGAGTATTTTCAAAACATGTCAGATAATCATCGCAAAATATCTGTTTTATACAATTAGTTTTAAAAATTGGACAACTTTAACTAATTTCGTGCGTTTTAAAAGTAACTACAATATAATATTGTCCACAAATGACGTCAAAAATTGCTTAATTGTGTGTATTTATTTTTTTCAAACTGAAAATGTAAATTGACAGCCTTCTAGTATTGTGAAATATTAATGATTTTGTAAGTGGTGCATTTTATTAAATGATAAAAATGATTGTAGGGTATTCCTCTTCATTACGCACGACGTGCGTATCTTGGGTAGTGCATCATAACTAATACAGAAGTTTTTTTTTCAAATATTGCGCAGGATTCAATGCGACGGGTTATGCACAAATAACGTCAGGCTAGTTATAGTAGGGTTTAATTTCACTTCGCAAAATTCTACATCTAACGTCAACACTAAAGAAAGGAATGCCCGAAATTATTGTACTTAAAGGGATAATTTGAATTTATTGGAGTAGACTGGGTGGGCCTCGAATAAATACAATTAGGGTCGCGTTTTTTTTGCAGAAGGCGCCTGTAGGTATTGTATTTTTAATGCATACGTTATGCAATGCGCTAGATGTCGTACATAAATGACGCCAAGGTGCGTGGTCATTATATCAGCTTTGGAAATGGATACCTATTACATTCTAATTTAAAGACAGCCGTCGCTGTGTAAGAACGTTTTTAACATTTTAACTGATGACGATGGCGACAGGCGACAGGGCCCTAAGGTTTTTAAAATGACAAAATTGTGATAACAGAATTTATAAGTGATCTTAAAATAACATTACGCAAACAACAATATTTTCCCTCACATAATTATTTTTACATTTTTGCTGTGCACACAAAAGTAGCACCATAATTAGAAAACCTTCCTTTGACAGCGAAGTAATCGTTTTGTAATGTATTTTTTAGTGAAGCGGACCGAGACAGAAAGATTCCCCATTAGAAACAGTATTAAAATCGCCATAGGCCAGTGTAAGACACGGAGCCGGTGACCGGTAGGACCGATCGCACTGACCGAAGCTCCGGTCAGTAAAATCGAAAACATAGCAGGCACGCGCGGGCTCATTTTTTTTTCTTGAAGCTCATCGATGCTCAAAAATCAGAAAAAGCTCAAAGAGCCAATAGAGTCCTGAAATTTGATATCCGTAGTGGGGTATTTGAGCCCAAAAGTGTAAGAGTGATCGATATGTCGTAAATGTCGTTTTAGACTTATACTGTCATAAAAAAATATCAGAGGTACTTAAATCAAAACGTATGTAAATGTATGATGAAACACATTGTATTATTGTATACGATAATAATAATATATGAATCACACTGATCACACACCGACACCGACACCGTAGCTGGCACGCTTGGCACTATTCTGACACGGGATTACGGGATATAAGATAAAAGTAATAGTCAGTGGTACGAGTGAGTGATGATTACTAGTAATAATAGTAATATTAGTTTAATATTAGTTAATTAATTAATTAATATACTGATACCTATACCCTGTGTTGTGTTGTGGTGTGGCGGACTGTGGCAGCAGTGGCGGGGTTGGTGTCAGGTGTCGGTGTCAGTGGTGTCACAGTGAATTAAGTATAAGTGTTCTGGCTGATGGCTACTGTGCGGCAGTAGTAATGTATGTATGTACTGTATCTTTATATATGCATGAAGTTAGGTAGATTTATTATGGGCTTGAGAATAAAATTTGTAATGTCAACTTTATATAAAACTTCTCTAAATTGAATTACAAGAAAATTAAAATAACTGTTTTTAGTGAAAAGGCAAAGGCAACAAACAAAAATTATTGTCACACAAAAAACTACTTCTTGACGTGGATGAGCTAGAGTAAATACTGTGTTGATACTTAAATTTATATTGTTGTATATAACAGAATATTACTATATTGTCCATTGTCCAGTTTAAGATTTTATTTAATATTTTTATTTTATTTTAATTCCGTTGTTAAATATTGAGTGAGATTATGCAGAATTAAGTAAAGTTTAATTTTTAATTAATAATTTTAATTTTAAGTTATTATTAATTAAATCTTTTTTTCCAATAATAGTTATCAAATTGTTTAACTCAACAGTTTTAATTAATTATTGTAACTAGAAACACAAAAACATAATAATAAAAAATTAAAAATAAAATGTCCCTTGGTGTTTGTGTGTATTATATATTATTTGTGCATTTATTGATTTATTTTCATTTTCATGGTGTTACGCCAAGTAGTATTAGTATTAGTCATATTAGTATTAGTCTTGAACATTTTTTGTAGGTAGGTAGAATTTACTTCCAGTACCTGGGGTGTTGGCTCAGATTGGGGGAGATTGTGGTAAAAGCTCAATGAGGTGGAAACAATTTTCCCTCAAGAAAGGAACCGGGACCAAAGGAGGTAAAATAGATAAAAAGAACGGTGTTGAACGATTTTCCTCCTCCCGGCTCAGGCTGGCTCAAATTGAGGTAGTTTTTTCAAGAAAAATGGACCCTCGGTCAATTGTTTTTAAGAGCTCGTTAGGGACAGATTGTCTTGCACTGCCATAGGCTAATGGGCAGTGAAGCTGCAAGAAGTATGTGTAGCATACATACTTCTGCTACATAGCTACGGTCCCCGTTTCAGAAAGAAATATGGGAAAGTAAGATCAAGCTGTACAACAATGGAAAATATTCTAGAAGATATTGGTATTATAATGCGAGGCAGCTATTTTGAAATAAACATTTCGCAACAACAAAATTTACGGAAAACATGCTCAGTTCGAGCAAAACAGATGCAATTCCTAACATGAAATTGAAAGTTGTTTGGTTCACTGAACAAGTAAATTCCGTGTAGGTCACATTTTAGTTTTAGGTTCAAATTATTGTAAGCCCAAGTTTCAATACGTATGTTGGTTTCACTCTAAGTGTAAAGTAGTTATGAGCTGGCATAGTATGTAAAAGTCAGGTAAGAATATAATTCTGAGACTGCAACTAAGAAATGCGAGTTGAGAATGCCAAGGACTGTTTATAAAAAAGTGGTAAAAAGCTTTGACGATAATTACAACTTTTGTTTTACGCAAAACTAGATGCGAATTTGCCATACCTGGAATTTGAAGCTACGTCATTTACTAGACAAGTAAATTCTGCGTTGGTCACATTTCAGATTAAAATATTGCTAACTCAAGGTTTAAATAGGTGTGTAGGATCAACTGTAAGTGTAAAGGCGTAACTAGTTAGCTTAAGTACAAACGCCAGGAGCCAGCATAATGATTCTTGGAATTCCTATTTGTGTCATATGCTAATTTTAAAAACAAGATTTTAGTAGCATTGTGTTTCATTTCGATGTCCGTTAAGGTTAGTGGCAGAGAATTATATATCGTGATTAAACAACACTTCAATCCAAACACTTTTTACAAATTATTCAAATTCAAGTTTAACCAAAAAGGAAGTTTTTCATAAATAATTTCGTGAGTAAAGTCATTCAGTCTAGACATGTGTATTGATGACGTTAAGAGAAATAAAAATAGTTAGGGGGCTTGTTAGGAATAAATTACTTGGGTGGCATTATTTATAGACAACCCTTATAAGAAAATTTATAGTGCACACAAAATATCACCTGCCAACATTAGAATTAGGTTTTTCTGCTGTAATCAGCGACCAGGCAAGTCGGCCAAGTATATTCACTTATAAACATACTTTTTTAAGTATAGGTATGTAAAAAATGAAATGCCAAATCAAGTCTGTCAGGTGCAATAAAGTACGTAAGTAAACAAAACGGCAATTCTTTGAGCTCGTAAAAACTTGTTCTTTAAAACCATTATAGTTATTTATAATATTTGCATACCTAATTTTGAGCATTCTTGCACTATCTACAAAAACAAATTACTGTATGCAATAGGATCATGAAAGCATGCATACATGACATCTTGCAGTAAAAAAATTTTAATACAACATAATGGCACCTTTCAGGATCATGTACATGAACGAAATTTCCCAACTTTTCCAAATTAGCGTTCTATCTTCTCGTTTTATTGCCTTACACTCAAGCTTGGTATTTTTTGTTTTTTTAGCCTATGAAAGCCTATAAAATGCCACCTGCTTCACGTCCATAGGCGTTTACAAATACGCGTGCTGACATATTTGAACTGTCTGCTTTCTTTTTATTTGTTCTGTTTTTACTTATATGGCTTGTATTTTCTGGGGCACGACATTTTTTTAAGTTTATAGTGAAAGGAAACTATATTTATACCTATTATATACATAAATACGACATTGATTTTTTCAAATCTATTTTTAATTTATTTGCAATGACATTTTATTAACTTTTGAACTAACACAGCCTCATATCTTAAATATAGGCCCTAAAATAATACCTTATAAAAAATTGACGATTGCCTATTTGCAACGGCCAATCAAAAAATATCTATTTGCAGCTCAAAAAACAAAAACACCCAAATAATAAAATGCCAAAATTCTTTAATACCAGCAAAATCAGTATTTTTTTTCAAATCCATCTTTATTCTTGTACTTATTCTATCTAAAAGAAGTTTGTTGAATCAATTTAATTACGTCACTTGAATGGTATAAAAAATTAATTCAATTACTGTGAGCAATGAGTAGCTACTTAAATTAATTGCGTGCAGCAGCTCACATATTTATAACGCACTGTTAACAATTAAACTGCAACGTGAGTGGATTGAAAATAAAAAGTTTCATCTACATAATTTATTAAATTATAAGTTTTTTTAATAACCAGGCAACGCAGCTGCGAAATTTGAGTTTTTCGGTCACAGTGGCTTGCCAGAGCTAAAAAGCATTTAGACTTTGATGTTTTGGCACACTGTGGCTACTGTATTTCCAATCCGATTTTCACAATTTTTTTTTCCTGTTCCTTAGACAGTTTTTAGACAAATCATTTCAGGTTTTTGCCAAATTTAAAAATTTTAATTTTTTTCGAAAAACCTACATAAAGAAGTGGGCCTCAAAAGCATTATTTTTCTGCATTTTCTTAAACAAAATAAAAATTTCGAATTTAAAAAAATCCTGCAATTACTTCTAAGAAAACTGTCTAAGGAACAGGAAAAACTAAAATTCGTCAAAATCAGATCAGAAGTGTGGATGCTTAAAAGTGCCAAAATATAAAAATTTGAGTTTTTTTAAACTTTGGCGGGCTACGGTGACCGGAAAGTCGAGTTTCTTTAGATCAGTGATATTTAAAACAAGCCTGATTGTTGTAAGTGGCAGGATTCAGAATTAGTAACAATGTGCAGTTGCAAAGTAACATGTGAAATTATTTCCTTGTAAGTTGTGTGTAATTACCATTTTTAAGTTTTTCTTTGAGATTTGTAATTAATTCAGTACAAGTTTTCAAATTTTAAAAATTGTATGAAAACTGCTTTTTAGTTTTTTTAGTTTAAAATGTATTTAAAAATGAGAAAAATAATATTTATTTGCAACTGGAGTTACAATTACGCTTGCCACAATGACACAGTAAGAACAACGTACAATTTTAACAGAAAGTAAATAGTTTAACAAGACTAAAAGTAACTTTTTTCTATAATTATGTTAACTTGTAAAAACTAGTTATTAGATAAATTCATATTAAATTGATGATTGTAGGCAATTCTACATGAGCCCCGAATGCTATCAATAACTATTCCATGTATCACTGTTGGTGAAAGCCGCATATCGCCGGTGAAGAAGCATTTTTGCCTAAGTCCAGTCCAGAACTAAAAGCATTGCTGCCCAAGTCCATTCATTTCTTAAAGGCACTTTTGCCCAAGTCCACCGAACTCTGCAGGTTTGAACAAGATTTGCATGGACTTGGGCAAAAGTGCTTTTAAGAAACGAATGGACTTGGGCAGTAATGCTTTTAGTTTTGGACTGGACTTAGGCAAAAATGCTTCTTCACCGGCGATATCTTTTCGAAATGGCTCAAAAATGCTGAAATAGTACTAATGTCACTATCATATAAATTTTTAAATTAGTGACACGCAAGTTCGTTGATCAGAAGACAAATAAAGCCCGTCTGGGCAGGCACATGTCGTCATGGACACGAAATCATCGCTGTGTGGCGACGGAGCCGGGAGACAAAAGTGGGAACACTGGTCAATTCGCGTGGAGCAAAGGTTCTCTCCTTCTGGCTGCATTGTAGAGTGATACACCTTAAGGTCCCATATGGTAGTTGACTATCAAATTAAATGCAAATATTAATTTAGTGCAAAAGTTAACATTAACAATATTATATTTTAACTGAACCTTGTTTCGTAACCATTATGCGTTAAAATTAACTTACAGATTTGTAAACCGCCTCTGAATCTTGTTCACGATGACATTTGTTAATTTTGTAAATTTCAGTAGAATTCCATTCAATGAAATAAATAAATTTATTAAACAATGCAATTTGTCGAATACTATTGTAAAAATATTCGTATTCAGATTTGAAAACTTTTTTACGATTTGAACCATCAAAGTTTGAGGACCAAATTGAGTCAATTCCACCTGCATCTTTTTGAGACCAATACAGTCGATTTCCCACCAAATCCAGAAAAAGACCGTAAGGACTAGATTTTTTCGTGAATAGAACAACTTCTCTTTGTGAACCGTCTAGACCCGCTTTTTCAATGCAATGTGTATTTGCGTCAGTCCAGTACATCCAACTTGTAATTAGAAAAACAAATACAATTATATTAATTACATTCCGCAGTTAGTTAGCTATTTTTAAATTTAAAAGCTTTCAAATATTCCATACTTGAAAAACAAATTCACTTTAAAAAATTTGAAAATTATACCCGCTTAATGGATTAACAACAATAGTTACAACGCTAGATGATAATCCATTGTTAAAAAGCACTTTCTTCATCGTGCCATTAAAATTTGATACAAAAAAATCCTGTCGTTTCCTATCGAAAAAATAAATGTGTTTATAGATCCAGTCCACAGCAATTCCTTCAATATCAGACGAATTATTCTGCAAGATGCTTTGTTTTTCAGAATCTACATAATTTAGTAGAGGTGCCCTGTAGATTGTTTTATCTGTATTATAAAACCAGAATATTTTATTGGTTCGAAAATTGTAGTCGACGCCTCTATTGTATGCGTCCCTGCTATTTTGAATTATTGGAGTTGACTGAAAATTAAGTAATAATTTTGAATATTTTAATTATTTTTGAAAGCATACTTTGAGTTGACTCATAATTAATGTTAATTAAGCTTTTAAATAATGCAACTCACGTTTTTCCCATCTAGTGAAATCAGTGCAATGTTATCGTACGAAGATGTAAGTAGAAATGCGTTTTCGTCTTTGTTCGCATATTCGCATATTGTGTCGTCTTCTGGATCTTTTACATAGCCAACTTGACATGTTTCGCAGTTTTCAGGTTCATGTGAAGAAGGACCTGAAGGACACGTTCCGGGATATGTACAGCTGTTGGCATCTAAAATGATTAGGGAATTTTGACGTAAACTTTTGAACGTCTCGGTATGCACTTGCCATGCAGGCGAGTAGAAAGGTTTGCACAGTAAATTCCTCGCTAATAACTAATTTATTTTATTATTCGCAGCTAACAAAAACGTTTCATGCATCTTTAATTTTTCTTTAACAGCAAAATTTGTTTGTTTGTCCAATCATTCACTACACCATTAATACAGGTATTGATATCAATTGATCGACACAAA
Organism: Dicyrtomina minuta; assembly: GCA_949802685.1. Classification (NCBI taxonomy): domain Eukaryota; kingdom Metazoa; phylum Arthropoda; class Collembola; order Symphypleona; family Dicyrtomidae; genus Dicyrtomina; species Dicyrtomina minuta. Next base: position 87,521,205 of record OX461808.1, on the reverse strand, counting down.
TAAAAATAACATATTGATTTCAATTAAGTTAATGAGTTATGATTTATTAGACTCTAGGAGCTGTGTTTGCACTCACATGGTAGTTCAGGCAAAGTTCTAAATTCTCCAGTAAGTTCAGTTTCTGTAACATTTTTAATGTAGTTATGAATTCCCGTTTTTATCAAATAGTTTTCAAGTTTGAGAATAGAAGGCGGGTCCGTAGCAGCTGCAGCAGAAGCTAAAGCAGTGTACAACAACAGCGTCATTGCGAGGAAACGTTTCATCATGTTCTGTTTTCCAAGGCACTAGAAATTATAATTATTTTTATGTGGGTCTATTTGACTCAGCGCAAGGCTCAAATTTTCTTGTTCTGTTTATTTAATTACAAAATGTACGACACAAGAGTTAAAAAAAGTTTAAAAGATGAAAATGTAGCAAACATTTTGCAACATTCAAAAACGTGAAAATGACATTTTTAATTTTTTAAATTTTATACTTAACATTCTACGAATTTAAGTCTGTGTTATACAAACTTAATTAAATATTATTTTAAAATGTATTTGATATAATTAGGTCAAATATTAGTGTAATTTTGAAACTGTAGTAATTATCTTAAGCAAAAAAATTTAAGATATTTAATGGACAATTCAATTGGAACTTCCACTAATAATGAACTTACGGCTATTATTAGCGGCTATAATAATGTTAGCCTTTATTTTGCATTCGTGTGAGCAAAATTTCACAAATAGAGAATCGTGATAGAAACTGTTACTGCAGTTTTATATGTATATTTTGGCATTGCTTCAAAAATTATTAATAAGGTTTGTGCTGTAGTAAGTAGTTTAATAACTTCTTACCTTTTGTTTCGTGTTATTGTAATTTTTAAGAGTACAACAGTCTGTTTTGTTTAAGGTGCTCAAGAATATATGTTGTGCGATTTTTGAATTTTTTGAATTCTCATAAGCAAAAGAATGTAAAATTAAAACTTACAAATAACTAATTAATAATTCTTCTTCTTTATTATTCAGTTTAAAAGTAGAAATTTGATTTTAAATTATATATACTTAAGAATATTTTGCTTTAGTTCCCAATATCAGTGTACCACTAAACATGTAACGTGGTTGTGTTAAATTTAAATATCAGCTGTATATGGGTAATGTGCACCTAAGAAGTGCGAATTGCGAATGCAAAGGATTGTTTAAAATGTGGTGGTAAGAAGTTTTAAAAATAATTAAAAATTTTAGTTCACGCAAAACAGTTGCAATTTTGCAATACCTGGAATTCTAGGCTGCGTCTTTCACTACACAAGGTAATTCCGCGTAGGTAACATTTTAGATTAGAATAATGCAATGCTAAGGTTATAGGAAGTATGTTAGATCAATTGGAATTGTACAAGCGGCTTAAGTACAACGGCAATAGCTAACATAATGATTCTTGGAATTTTTATTTGTGTCATATGCTAATTTTAAAAACAAGCTTTCCGTAGTATCGTGTTTTACTTCAGGGAAAGTTAATTACAGGGAACTATATATCGTCGGTGAAGAGTCATTCTGTCTTAGGTTTAGTGCAGTTCACAGCTAAAGTTATTCTGTCCCAAGTCCTTACGATTCTTAAAGCCATTCTGTCCCAAGTCCATTCAATTGGTAGCTGCTTTCAAGGTCGCTTTGGCGTTGTCCTCTTCATTAGGTGGGGGTGGTATGCTACTGACTGGGTTGTACTCATGACGTGCACTTAAGGGTTGTCCACAAAAGACGTAATAAAAACTTGTAAATAGAACATTTCACTTTTTTTTTAAACTTGTAAATAAAACATTTTACACTTCAAATACATGTGAATAGAACATTTTACACTATCGGAAAACTTGTAAATAGAACGGTTAGCACATTTAAAAAACTTGTAAATAAAACGTTTTACACTTTAAATACATGTGACTAGAACATTTTACACTTTCGAAAAACTTGTAAATAGAACATTTCGCACTTTTGAAAAACATGTAAATAGAAAATTTTGAAATTATCAAAAATTATTTTTGAAAACTGCTATTTGTTATGGGAATGGTTTTTTTATTACATCTTTTGTAGGGGACCCCTAACTGTACGTCTTAATTATACATCACAGTAAGCAACATCCCACCCCCACCAAAAAATATAGAACATCGCAGAAGCGCCCATGACAGCAATCATTAATTGAAGGAACTTAGGACAAAATGACTTTCAGAATTATTGTATATAGACTTCAAACAGAATGATAATAGCAGTGCACTGGACGTAGGCCAGAATGGCTCTTCACCGACGATATGGTGATTAAACTACACTTTTACTAAAACATTTTCTACAAATTATTCAAAGTCAAGTTTCACCAAGAGGAGATCGTCCATGCATGATGTCGTCAGCAGAGTGTAAAGTCAGTCAGTCTAGACATGCGTATTGATGACGTTAAACGAACTAATTACATAGAGTTAGGTGGCTTTTGAGAGAGCAATGATTTGGGTGGCATTATATATGGACAACCCTTATTATTGTAATTTATTGTAAAGATAAAACCTCACTCTGCAACATTTAAATTAGGTATTCCTGCAGCAATCAGAGACTTGGCAAGTCACCCAAGTACATTCAAGCATAAAAATACTTTGAGTAGGTATGTAAAAAAGGGTGAAGCCGAATCAAGTCCGTCAAGTCATGTATACATATATAATAAACAAATGTCAGATATATTGGGTTTATGCTTCTCAGTTTGATTTATTGATGTTATTTTAATTTATTTGTTTGTTGGTGGCTACCTCTAAAGCTAAGAAAATCTGAACTGAGGCTGACTTATAATGTTGACTCCTTATTAAATGCAATTTTACTTCTAACCTCTATTGCATTTATTCTAGTTTAAATATGCAGAGCAGATTATTAGAATTCAAATATCCACAGTAGCACATATTGAAAATTTATTTCTTAATTTTCACGTTTTTAAGGAAGTTTGAGTAATATAGGTATTATCTATATTTTTGTAGTCAGTCTAATATACTTTTTAGTATATTACGACTAATAGTCAGTGCATGTCAATAAAATTACAAACTATAAAATAAAACCTTAATGTAAAATAAATTGTTATTGTTTTAGAAGTCTTTTTGTGGTTTACGAAATCAATAAAAAGGGAGAGTAAAAATTATTCCCCTCGGCTATCTTTGCTATTTATTGTATTGACTAGGTTGTAGATGGCAGCGCCTCTCATTAATGCATCATCTTTACATCATTTTACTGAGGTATGTATGATGTCATCGTGATCTCCTTTTGATGCCTTATTGCGGACATTGTACAATTTTAAAGAGTTCAGTGTAATATCAGTATGAATCAAAAACTGTAATTACAATTATGAGTACATAGAGTTCTAAAATATAATTATGTTTTCATATGATCTCATCAAAATGTTGACTGGGTACATGTTAGTCGACGAGTTTTATTAAGTTTTTTAATTATTTGTGACTAGCATGTAAGTTTTATGCAACAGCAAATACTTTAGGAATTTACAATAAGCCGTTTCAATTAAAACAAAACCTTTAGATGTAAAATTGTAAAATAAAATAATCGAAAAATAGTTAATGCCAGCCACGTGCAGTTTAATTAAACAATCCAAATATATCAATTTAAGCAATCCAAACAGAATTTATGTAATCCAGTGCTTAATTCAATAATATCAGAAGTATAAACCTGTATAATTACTTTAAATATAATAACAGGGATTACATTTAGTTTTTTATTTGTAAGGATTCTTGTTATTTTTCCATCAGATAAAAGAGTGTCTTTCCATGAGATGAAAAACTTTCAAAAAATTCACCTAAACTGGCATCAAAGTTGTCAATTCTGAGATGCAATTTTGTTGGTCTGAAGAAAGATACAGTCCATCTGGACACGCACATGTCGTCGTGGACATGGAACCGTCGACGCCTGACGACGGAGCCGGTAAACAAAAGTGGGAACACTGGTCAGTTCGCTTTGAGCAAAGGTTCTCTCCTTCAGGCTGCATTGTAGAATGATACACCTTAATACCCCAGAGTTGGGTAGTTGTCTATCAAATTAAATGCATACTTTTATTATTACAAATATTAACCACCTAATAACCAGTAACAAATTCTGTCTACAATTTAATTATGTTTAGCTAGTCATGTCAATATCAACGTACCGATTCGTACAACGTCTCTAACTGTTGTCCATTACATTTGTTAACTTTGTAAACTTCACTGGAAACATAACTTTTCAAATAAATGTATTTATCAAACAATGCAATTCGCCTAAATTGAAGTGAATTTAATTGCAACTCTTTAGTTGCTTCAACAACCAATTTTCGATCGGAACCATCAAAACTTGAGGACCAAATAGAGCCAGGGCTGATGAAACTTTTTCCTTGAGACCAATACAATCGATTATTTACGAAATCCAGAACAAGACTGTAAGGATCATGAATTTCTGAGCTGAGAATAACCTCTCTTTGTGATCCGTCCAGACTTGCTCTTTTAATTTGATTTGAATAGCTGTCCATCCAGTACATCCATCTTGTAATTTAAAAAAATAAAGTTATACTGTATTTACATGTCGCAGGTTATGAACTATTAATCATTTTAATACCATTTAAATACTTAATACAGTTTTTGGAAATTACAACCACGTCAAAGTGGCCCTTTGCATTCTAATCCTGATATATTCGAAACATTCGATAATTGCCCTTGTAGTGGATTTACTACAATTTTATGTGGCCATAAACATCTATCGTTAAAAAGAACTTTTTTCATTGTTCTATTAAAATTTGATACAACAAAATCATTTCAGTTTTCATCAACCCAGTAAAGGTGGTTGTAGATCCAATCCACGGCAATTCCTCGAATCTGAACTGAATCATCCTGCATAACAATTTCAGTTTTGGAATCCACAAAATTCAGTAGTGGTTCAGTGTACTTTGTTTGAGTTGCTCTACCGAACCAGAATAACGTGTTAGTTCGAAAATTGTAGTCAAATCCAAGAGCTTGTGAGAATTTGCTGTTTGTTTTTATAAATTGAGTTGACTATAAGTTAATAAACAAAATTGTTTATCAAATTAGTTATTTCAATTTTTTAAATTATTTTAACTCATGAGTAAATTAATAATTGTAATTTACATTAAAAAGTTAAATGCAACTCACGTTTTTTCCATTTAATGAAATTAATCCGATGTTTTCCAACGTAGATGTAAGTATAAATGCTGTTTCGTTAGCATAATTATTTACATTTTGTGTTGTATTCCGGATCTTTTACAAAGCCAACTTGACATCTTTCACAGCTTTCAGTGTCATTTAAAGCAGCACACGTTCCAGGATATGTACAACTGCTCAATTTTAAAATATGTAATAAATATTTCAAGATTTTTTGAAATAACTTTTTTACAAGTCTATCCATATGCGTTTGTCATGTAGGCGAGTACAATGGTTTACAGTTAATTTCAAGTAAATTCATTTCTAATCAAACTATCAGATTTTATCATTTTTAACCTTCTTAAGCGTTTTAAGCATCAATAATTTTTGCCTAATTATAAAACTACACATTTATGGAATATAATTCTGGCAATAAGTAATTAATGATTCATTAGGCTCCATTAGCTGTTTTAGCACTTATTTGGTAAATCAGGCAAAATTGTTGTATATTAATTCATTGGAAAAATCAGTCTCTGTAACGTTTTCAGTAAAGTCATAGTCAGGTAGGGAAAAGGAAGACGGGTCATTAGAAGCTACAGCAGAAGCTGAAGCAGGGCACAATGACGTCATTGCAAGGAAAAGTTCTATCATGTTTTGATCTGAAAGGCACTTAAAAATTGCAATAATTAAATTTACTTTGAGTTAATTTTACCAAGCGCGAAGTGTCCTCCACCATATATTGTATTACAAAGTTTAAGACAAGTAAATATACCATTTCAAACTTTTTCAAAAAAACAAAGAAATATAATATTTTACAATTTTCTAAAACATGTAATTAGAACTTGTAGCATATTTAAAAATAAATCTTGTGAATAAAATATTTTTCAATTCCTAAAAATAGGGACCTTGAACATTTGTGACTTTTAAAAAAACCAATTCTCAATATTTTACGTGTTTAATTACGTCTGTGCCTTAAATACTTAACGCAATTCCATTTTAGAATAAATATAATATATGTAATTTCAATTTGAGTTTCAAACAGTAATAATTTTTGTGAGCGATATAATGCGAAATGAAATCATATAGATAATTAAAGCAATTATTATTCTACCACTTCACTGTCCAGTTGAAGGCAAAGGGAAGAGCTTTAATTTTAAAATAAATATACTAAACAAATAATGCGTTTTACCTCCCAGGATTCAAGATCAATGACTTACCACACTGTGAACGTTGTTTTGTGGAATTTAAATGATAGCAGTCAATGGAAAATCTGCAGCCAAAAAGTGCCAACTGCAAATGTTAAGTTTTGTTGTTAAGTAGTAGTAAGAAGTTTTGAAAATAAAAATTTCAGATTACGCCAAACAGATGCATTTTTGCAATACTTGGAATTTCATGCTGCGGGTCATCCACTAAGCAAGTGAATTTCGCGTGTAGTTCACATTTCAGTCAGTAAAAGTGGTAAGCCAAGTTTTTAGTAGGTATGCTGGTTCAATTGAAAGTGCAAAGGCGTAGTTTATTAGCTTACCTATGTAACAGGTTACATAATGATTCTTGGAATTCATTTGCATGTCATATGCTAATTTTAGAAACAAGTTTTGAGAAGCATCGTGTATTATTTCAAAACACAGACCCAAAGTTACTTGACCGCATATTACGTTTTCCGGTAACAGTGAGTGACCTGCCAAAGTTTAAAAAAAAATCAAATTTTGATTTTTTAGCACACTGTAACTTTTACATTTTTTACCAGATTCTGAAAATAATTGTTTTTTTAGATCCTTAGGCAGTTTTCTAAAACCTAACTTTAGGATGTTTTAAAATTCAAAATTTTTTATTTATGTGAAACAACCAAAATAAAAAAGTGGGCCTTAAAAAGTATTACTTTTTTTGCATTTTCTTTTTAATTTAGAATTTTTGAATTTTGAAAAATCCATAAAAATTTAGAAAACTGTATAAAGATTTAAATAAGGCAAATTTTGTCAACACTAGATAAAAAATGTAGAAGCTATAGGGTGCTAAACAATGCTAAAAAATCAAAATTTGTTTTTTTTTTAAATTTCGGCGGGCCACTGTGACCAAAAAACGCAAAATGCAGTCTAGTTACTTTGGATCAGTGCAATTCAAGACTAGCCTGACTTTTGCAAGTGGCAGGTTTTAAAATTAGCGGGTAACATGTGAAATCATTCCCTTGTAATTGTTTTCGGACGCTCTTTTTAAAATAAGTATTTCATGGAAAATCTTGCTGATTGTTTGATAAGTTATGCTCGTCACTTCGTCAGTAGTTTAAGTACTTTGCATATCTTAACTGTATTTATATTGAATATAGATATATATTAAATATATATGTATATTAAAATATGTTAAATATATTTTTGTATTCGTCTGTTTTTCCACAGATGATATTAACCATATTTGTAAGAACTACGTAATGACCAGCGGCGGATCCAGACGGGGGGGGGGGCTATGTAGCTTTAGCCTCCGCCCCCCAGAAGGAGATTTTTTAACATTGCAGGAATACGAGCGGCTATTTTCAATATGGCGGCTTAACATTGTTAGCCCCCCCCCCAGGAGTAGTGAAATCGCAATAGTGTATCGAGGGTGAAGGATCAAAACAGTTTTCTTGCTAAGCAATGCCAACGGAAGTAAACCATTTTGCTTTGAAAGAAAATGGAAAGAAAACGTTGCTCTAAATTATTTACTTTAGTAGTCATTGGGTTTCTTAAAAACTACTAAAATTGTTACATTAATTATGTAGGAGCGTTTATTTGAAGCGCTGAAAACTATTTTTGCGTTTAAAAGACTACAAATCATTTATACAAGCAATCATATTATGAATTTAATCGATGTTGCAGAAAACCCACAAGCCATGCAGCAGTAATCTGCACGACGTTGCTCCATCAAGCCAGCATATTTTATCTAATCATAGTAATTGATTCAGCCAGGGAAAGTAAAAATTCATCACATTACCAAATAAGTCTTAAAATAAATATACAGCTGGTTAAATGCACGTTGTTATTTATTATCACATGCAAATGAATTAATCTCAATTTTGGATTATTAAACTTACAACGATGCTGCGTGTTAGCTGAAGTTTTAAATCATTTTACTCTTTAATAATTAATTATAACTTAAGTTTTTAATTTTACTACGGCATCGAAATATTTAAATCTGAGACGCAACTTTGTTGGTCAGAAGAAAGGTGCATTCCATCTGGACAAGCACATGTCGTCGTAGAGACCAAGACAGAGTCGTTGTTGGAAGACGGAGGAACCGGAAAACAAAAGTGAGAACACGGGTTAATTCCCTTTGAGCAAAGGTTTTCTCCTTCAGGCTGAATTGATGAGTGATACGTCTTAAGATCCCAAAGGCTAATTGTCTATCAAATTAAATATAAGTATAATTTGTTTTCAAAATATCAACAGCCCTAACATTGTTAACAAATTGCGTTCACAAATTACCTATATGATTAGCTGGTCATTTTAAAATCAAATTACCGAGTTGTAAATCACCTCTAACCCTTGTCCATCACATTTGTTAACTTTGTAAACTACGTCATCATACCAGTCCATAAAGTTAATATATTTATCAAACAATGCAATTTGTCGGAAATCGCCACCAATTAATTGTGAATCAGTTGGTTTAAAAATCAGTTTTTGATCTGAACCATCAAAATTTGAGGACCAAATGGAGCTATTATCACTTCCTTGAGACCAGAACAATCGATTCTCAACCAAATCTAGAGCAAGACCATGAGGATAAAAAATTTCGGTGCTAAGAATAACTTCCCTGTGCGATCCGTCGAGACTAGCTCGTTCAATGTGATTTAAAAAGCTGTCTGTCCAGTACATCCATCTTGTAAATAAAAATTATTATAATAATTATGTATCGCAGTTAAACAATGGTTTTTCATTTCAAAAGCTTCTAAATGTATTTATATATTTTTAAATAATTACAAAAATTTAAAATAGCAGCGCTGGCTTCAGTGCATAGTATTGGTCAGTTTGAAAATTGCAAAAGTTACCCGTTTAGTGGATTTACAACAGTCGTTAGTGGCCAGTTACATCCTGTGTTGAAAAGAACTTTCTTCATTGTACCGTTAAAATTTGAAACAACAATTTCTTCTTTGTTTTCATCGACCCAGTAGATATGATTATAGATCCAATCCACGGCTATTCCTTCAACATTAGACGAATTATCATGCATGATCCTTTTTTTAGAATCTAGATAATTTAGTTGAGGTGCGGTGTAGATTTTTCTATCTGTATCACTGACTCAGAATATTGAGTTAGTTCGAAAATTGTAGTCGATGCCTCGAATAGATGATAATTTTTCATTTTGCATCATTATAGTTAACTAATAATTAGCAAATATTCAAAATTATTAATATTTTTTGATAACGCACAGTAAGGTAACATTATAAAAATGTAATTTAGTTTGGTTATAATTAAATAGGCAACTCACGTTTTTCGTTTTCAGTGAAATCAAATTAATGTTAGCGCTTGAAGATGTTAGTAGCAGGCGCGTCGGAACGAACTTTTGCATGGGGGGGCAAGATTTTTGCGCCTAAAAATCGGTTTGATTTGTCCATCGTTAGCTCGAAGTAGATGCTGACCTCTAAGCAAATATAAGCTACAACAAAATAGCAAAGTATTCTTGCAGCAAAAACTACATATGATGAATTTTAGTTAAAGCACTCGAATAATAATCTTACGTACTAATGTTCTTCTCAAACGTTATTATCTCAATTTAATTCGTTAAATATTTTCAAATGACAGCTATATGTGACAGTTGTGTCGTCTGTGAATAATTATTTGTTGGCAGTTAGTTTGACCCTATCGAAAATTAAACCGTCATTTGTAGAAAAACCCTTTCAATGGCACCAACAAGGCCTTATTGCCAAGCCTCATTAGACTCATAATGCACAAATCCCCCTGCCTAAAGTAGGAATTTTTGCCTACCACTGCCCAACCCACGCCTGTTGTAAATAGTTTTGGCACGAAACATGTTCAATGAACCGAATTACAATGTTATCCACCCCGATGAGCTCCTCAAATAAAAAGTTACCCAAGTGATGTCCCCTGGTGTTCCCTAATCGACAAAAGGAAATTTTAGCATCAGGCAACACCGGGCATCAGGGAGCATCAGGGTACACAACTAATGCAATTTACAACTTTTCGCTTTAAAATATTTAGGTACAAGGTTGTCTTTAAAAAATATTACATTATAACGCACGAATCCTCCTGATGCAGGATTTTTCCTGACCCTATTGCCCGATAATCGCACAATGCTGCCGTTATTCACTAAAATTTACCAAAGGAGCCCCTGATCCAAGGATACACAAAAAGTTAATCCCCTACTGCTTCCCGATGTAGAGCATATTTTGCTTGCTGAATTTAAATGTTCATCAGGGATCGGTAATTTTTATACACCTTCCTTGTTGCTAGTTTGCTAGTAAGTCTGACTGCACCTATAAGTATTTCATCATTTGATCACATTTCATTACTGGCAGCCGCGTCAAAAAGTTAAGCTCGAGATTATTTGCTAAAACTACATTCAGTAATTATTTCTTTTAGTCGAATTTTATCTAAAAGCTGTGGATAAGCATGCAAAATACAAAGAAATTTGAGACGATTCATTTTTGTCCTCAGATAGAACTTCATATGTTTTAAAAGGGAGAAATTGCGTTCAGAAGACGCCCAACTTATTAGAATTACTAAAAGTATTTTTGATAATTCCGTGAGCTCCCACATGATACGCAGACTTTTTGGTCTTTTTGAAAAGAAGTTTGCCACCTCTGCAATAATTTTAAAATTTGTTTTATGGTAACAAAATGATTTTAATTAATTTTAGAAGCATCAGATTTGAGTATCTGTAATGGCACGCTGTGTTATTATTACCAATCGGAGCTGTTGTATTAAAATGTAAATTAATAGTAATTAGTGCTCGCATTTAACCTTAAGTTAGAACTGTTTCTGTCTTTTACATTAATTAGTGATTGAAATGGTCTGGCCCGGACCATTATAGTCTGGTATGGTCTGGTGCGAGCATTTCGGAGCAGACCAGATTTTTTTGGACCATACCAGACCAGGTTTTTATGGTCTGACCATATGCAAACTTTGTAAGGGAAGCCAGCGAGATAATTATGTTTTCTGCTTTATTTTAATGAATTATGTATGTACATTTCTACTTGTATATTAGAATTAAAATAATTTTTTTTATGTCAAGTAATTTTCAGTGTTCGTAGAATCTCGCAAAAAATGTTGGGTAAAATTGCTCACGTAAATTATTTTTGAAGTTTTCCTGGTCCGAAATAGTCTGCTCTGGTCTGGTCCGAAGGTGATGTGGTACCACACTAGAGCATAAAATCATGACCAGACCAGACCGTTTCGATCACTAGTTTTAACAGGGCGGTCGCTGCTTTCACTATATAGTTTTGGATTCTTTTAGGAAGAAAATATAATTCACACAGTTTGTGTTTTACCAGAATTTGATTGTCCTGTGCAAGACATCCTGAGGATACTTTGATTAAGTTACTCATTTAAAAAGTTTTACTAATTTTATAAAACCTACTATTACCTACTTTAGATTCACGTTAAGTTGAACTTTTGGTATCTGCCCATGAATCCAACATAGAAAGTAGAATACTTGATTGAAATTTGAAAATCCAGAGGTTTCTTCACTTTGTATTTAACCGGGCAGTCTAAATTATCAAGTATAACTGGAAAGTTTTTACATTTTAAATCCCAAACTTGGCAATTAATGGAAAATGAAAATCTTTAATTTCCAATGGTGCATAGGTAGAATCTGATAAAATAAATATATAGCTTTTTACTGAAATAATGGGGGGGGGGCAAAATTATACCTTTTGCCCCCCCCCCATTGATTTTATGGGGGGGCAGCGTGCCCCCCCTGCCCCCGTGGTTCCGACGCCCCTGGTTAGTAGAAATGCGTTTTCCTCCTTGTTCGCATACTTGCATTTTGTGTCGTCTTCCAGATCTTTTACAAAGCCAATTTGACATCTTTGACAGTTTTGAGCGTCACTTAAAGAAGGACACGTTCCAGGGTATGCACACCTGTTTACATCTAAAACATTTTACGAATTAATAAATGCGTTTTGAAAAGTTTCTGTATGCAATAAAAAGGTTTACACAGTAAATTTCTGTTAAATAAGGAAAATTATTACATGTGTCAAAAAACTTATAAATTCTTGGAATTATTCAAAACCTACAAATATGTTAATCATGGTTAATTTTTTTTCCAAATGTAAAATAACACATTTATTTAAATTGTTTTCAATAGGTTATAATGTATGATGTATGTATAACGCTTCAGTAGCTGTTTAAGCACTCACTTAGTAAATCAGGCAAAATTGTTGTGAATTCTTTGGGATTATCAGTTGTTGTAACTTTTTCATTGTAGTCAATGTTAAGTTTGGAAAAAAAAGATGGGTCCTTAAGAACTGCAGCAAACGATGATGCCAGGTACAAGGCCGTCATTGCAAGGAAAAGTTTCATCATGTTTTATTTACTTTATTGTACTGAAAATTACAAAAATTACATTGAATGTGAGGGTTTATTTATTTGATTTAGCGCTAACATGGGAACCTTCCCAACTTGAAACTACAGAATGAAGCGAAACTACCCGGAACGTATACTACACATGTAAGTGACCCCTGCAGGTATAGTCGTTGGACTGCAAAATTTGTTGTTCGGCCGTAATCACGCGCGCAATTTCAAAAATATCGATTTTTTCGAATTTCACCGCGCTCTAGCTCCCACAGTGTTTGTCCAATTTTTATAAAATTTGAAATACAACATCTTTGTATGTTTATCTGAAAAGTGCTTTCAGGATTTTCGAAAATTCGAAAATTTTAATTTTTTTCGAAAATGTTTAAAAAATGTGTATTTTTGAGGCCCAGAGCTTGAACTATTTTTTTTAGAAAAAATTAAAATTTTCGAATTTTAAAAAATCCTGAAATAAATTTTAAGATACACATACAAAGATGTTGTATTTCAAATTTTATGAAAATTGGACAAAAACTGTGGGAGCTAGTGCGCGGTGAAATTCGAAAAAATCGATAATTTTGAAATTGCGCGCGCGATTGCGACCGAACAACGAATTTTGAAGTCCAACGACTATACACGCAGAGGTCACTCACATGTTTAGTATACGTTACGGGTAGTTTCGCTTCATTCTGCGATTTCAAGTTGGGAAGGTTCCCATGTAAGTGTCCTGCACTTCTTCTTTTGTTAAAAAATGTAAAACGCAAAAACTTTAAAATCTAAAAAAGCACAAGAATAATTATAGAACATTTAGAAGTTTTGAGAATGCTTAAATAGAAAATACTGCAATTTTCTAAAACATGTAATTAGAATATTTATAAATTTTAAAAATTAGAAAATAGAATAATTTGCAATTTTCTAAAACATGTAAAAAGAACATTTAGATCTTTTGGAATATGTGTAAATAAAATAATTTTAAGTTTCTAAAACACGTAAGTAGAACATTTAATTACAACTTTTGAAAAATAGTAAATAGAATATTTTGCATATTTCTAAAACATGTACATAAGTAGAATATTTAGAACTTTCAAAAATGTGTAAATAAGATATTTTGCAATTTTTAAAAACATGTAAATACAACATTTAAAACTTTTAAAAGATGTGTAAATAAAAATTTTTGCAATTTTCTAAAATATGGGCGTAGAACATTTTGGACTTTTGAAAAATGTGTAAATAGAATATTTTAAAATTTTCGAAAACATGTAAGTAGAATATTTAGAACCGTTGAAAATGTTTTACAAAAAATATTGCAATTTTGTAAAACATGTAAAAAGAACATTAAGATGCTTTAAAATATGTGTAAATAAAATATTATGAACTTTTTTAAAATGTGTAAATAGAACATTCTTCAATTTTCTAAAACACAAATAGAATACTTTTCACTTTTCTAAAACCTATACCTGACATTTTACGTGTTCAATTATATATGTTTTTCCAAATACCACATTCTTATTTATATTTTACAATGCATTTAGTTTGGTAATTTTTATTTTTAATATCAGTTACTGAAACCTTTTGTGGATGGTCAAGGCTTAACAATGATTTCAAATATGCAATTTCTTGATTTTCCAGACTCCGACCATCTGCCATGTCTAGTTACATTACATCATGAAACAGAAGTAGAATCCTCCCCTTCCTTCTCAAGTAAATCGATAAAATGGAACAACTTTAAATCTAAATCTTACAGAAGCTATTTGGAACATCACAAACCTGCTATAAATTCTAATCCTATTACTTTTTTTAAAGAACTTACTTGTACTCTTCATTCTGCTGCTGAAAACAGCAACATGATGTGCTATCCCGATTCCAATATTGTGAGGTCTAACACATGGTTTGATAGGGAATGTCACTTTGGTCGATTTAAAGTAAAACAGTTATTAGTAAAGGCTCGCAGGGACAGCTCGCGGTCTAGTTATAACCACTACTTTGCTGCTAGAAAACTGTATTCTAGCCTAATTAAATCCAAAAAACGATCTTTTTGGGCTACAATACAAGAGCAACTATGTAATGTCAAAAATCCAACTGAGTTTTGGGGCACCATAAATAAGTTTAGAAGAAAGTATAAATCAGCTGAGATCTTATCTATTCAGGACTGGGAATCTTTTTACACCCGAATTCTGCCTCCTAAATTATTTTCTCATAATAATGAACTCACAAATATTGTTGATGAACTAGATTCAGATTTTACACAGTTGGAATTGCTCGAAGCCATTAGAAATCTTAAATTCAATAAATCTTCTGGACCTGATATGATTCCAAATGAATTTTTAAAACATTTACCAGCCGATACTCTAGTTAACTTATTGCAGTCGTTTAATAACATATTTCAAAGCGGAATAACCCCACTATCATGGTCAGAAATAGATTTAGTGATGATTTTTAAGAAAGGAGACAAATCTTTACCTGAGAACTACAGGGGTATTGCCTTAGTCAACACTGTTACCAAGTTATTTACTTCAATGATTTATGCTAGGCTTTATCCTTGGTGTGAAACTAATGGTATTCTTCCCGAATCACAGGCAGGCTTTAGGAAAGGCAGGGGTTGCTTAGATCAAATATTCTCTCTCATGGCTATTATTCAGACAAAATTAAGCAGGAAAAGAGGAAAATTGTTTGTTTTGTTCGTCGATTTTATGCGTGCCTTTGATACTGTCCCCCACGAAAAATTATGGGCTAAACTTCACAATCTTGGAATCAGTGGAAAAGTTATTAAAGTTATAAAGTCCCTGTATGACACTAGTAAATTTCGACTGAAGACAACTGCAGGTCATACAAAATTTTTTGACATCTCAGTGGGTGTCCTTCAAGGAGAGATTCTCAGTCCCTTACTATTTGCCCTTTATATATCTGACATAGACAGCTATTTTAAAAGCCGAAATTCTTCACCAGTAAGTATTGGCGGTTCTAACAGTGTTGACCATTTAATGTTAGCAGATGACAATGCCACGCTTGCCGAAACTAAACTTTCACTGCAAAATAAAATTAATATTCTGCATGAGTACTGTACTGAGTTTGACCTCCGGATCAACCTATTTAAAACTAAAGTAGTGGTGTTTCGGCGAGCTGGAAAACCCTGTAAATCTTGGAAGTGGTACTTAGATGGTCAACCTATTGAACTTGTTAAGTCTTATACATACTTGGGTGTAACCTTTAGCTCCTCGGGGGTGTTCCGGTTAGCATTCGACCAGATGATAAGTAAGGCAAATGTTGCCACAGGGGCTGTGCTTAATACTTTTAGGAAATATAAGATTCGATCTTGGGAAGGAAGGATGAGAATATTCGACGCTGTTGCTGTTCCCTCATTAACATATGCTGCCTCTATATGGGGACTTCGGTATTTAGACGCTTTAGAGACTGTCCAAACTAAATTCTTAAAAATATTATTGAGGCTTCCAAAGAGGACACCGGGGTATATGATAAGATCTGAAACGGGACGCACACACATACGGTGCCATATAACGCACATTACTTTGCAGCTGTGGTTTCGGATCTTATTAATGCCCGCAGATAGGCTCGTTCGTAAATGTTATAACAGACTTGTGTCATTACTAAACCTGGAGAATCATTCTCTTGAATTTAACTGGGCTCTACAAGTGAAAACTATCCTGGCAAATCTTGGTTATTTATTTGTGTGGGACGCCCAATGTCCTACTATTTTAACGCAGCATATTGAGCAAATATACAGACGTAGCATAGACCAAGCAGTTCAAGAGGATCTCTCCAGAGTTAGTGCGTCCTCGTATAGTGTATATTATTGTATTCTGAAGCCAATTTTCAGATGCAGCTCCTATTTAAAGTTAATGCTTCCGATTCAATATGTCCGCATCTGGGCTCAGTTAAGATGTAACTCAAGCTTTCTTGCCTTTGATACTTTATACTTAAAATTTAACTCTTTAGACTTCTGTAGATATTGTGGTTAGGATTATAATAATACGTTGTTTCATTTTATTGTGGAGTGTAGTAGGCATTCAAGTGAAAGAAGTAACACAATATCGAAATACTTTCAACCTGACATGAACGAATTCAAACTTCATGTCCTGCTTCGATCTAATTCATGTGATATTATAGCTTGCTTTTTTGTTTATGTAAAAAATTCTTTAATTAATTTGTCAAAACCTATGTAGCATCTGTGAGCTACTCTGGTTTTTTTCGCATTGTAACTATAAATATAATGTATCTTAATATAATTACTGTATTCATATTCTGTGTAATGGGTAATGCCCGAAATCACATCGTATTTTGTAAATAAATTCAATTCAATTCAATTCAATTCAATACTGAAACCTTTTTTAATTTAGTGAGCAAACAAATGTAAAATAAACACTTACAAAAAAATAACTAATAATTCTTGCACTACACTATCCAGTTTAAAAGTAGAGTTTTAATTCCAAAATACAAATAATTACTACGTTTTAGTTCCCAATAATAAATAATGTTGTACTAAACAGCAAATGCGGTTGTATTGGATCTTCATATGCGTAAGCTGTAAATGGGAAATATGGACTTAAAAAATGCTACTTGCAAATGCTAAGGATTGTTAATCAAGTAATTATCGGTAAGAAATTTTTAACATACAAATTTTATTGTACACATAACAGATGCCATTGCTATTCCTGGAATCAAAAGTTGCGTAGTTCACAAAACAAGACGAATTCCGCTTAGGTCACATTTTAGGTTCAAATAAATGTAATCCTTAGTTTTATTACATATGTTCGTTTCATTCGAAGGGTGACGGCGTAACGAGTTAGCCTACGTAGGTAAAGATTACAATAATTGCAATTCTTGGAATTCTTACGTGCATCACACTATGCTAAATTTAAGAGCAAGCTTTGAGTAGTACCGTGTTTGATTTTGAAGCCCGTTGAGATCAAGAAACGATGGACCATACACTGTGATTGAATAACACTTTAATGTGGGTACCAACTGCGGATCCAGAAGGGGGGGGGGCTATGGGGCTTAGGCCCCTCCCCCTAGAAGGAAATGTTTTAAATATTTTTTGAGATATGAAACGCCATTTTTTCATATGGCGGCTTAACATTGTTAGGCCCCCCCAGGAGGCCATTAGCCCCCCTCCCCGAAGTTGCTGGATCTGCCGATGCCAGAAACGTCATAAACATTATTCAAAAGTCAAGCTTTACTAACAGGGGATCGTCTACAAATAATGTCGAAAGCAGAGTTAGTCAGTCTAGACATGTAATTAAACTGATGACATGCAATGCTAAAGATAGTCGTTGATGCATCGTCAGAATAATGGCATAGAGTTGGGCGTCTTCTCAAAGAACAAATATTTGCGTGGCATTATTTATGGACAAACCCCAATGAACACTGATTACGAAAGAAAAATACAACTGACACCATTTGAATTGAGGTTTTGCTTTTTCGTATAAATTACATCCAACAATCTACTCTGTTCAACTGTGATTCCGTAATGTGTGGTATTTTAATGCCAAGCCAAGTCTATTAAGTACAATAAAGTAAGTGTGTAGAAAACACAGAAAACTGCAAGTCTTAAAACTCGGAAAAACGTGTTATGTTAAGCCAGTATAATTATTCACATTATGGGCACTAACTACTTATTCTTCTTACTACATATAATATATATAGTAAGAAGAATAAGTAGTTATAATAAAAACATATTATGTCGTAGTCCAGAAGCCGATTAGTCCATTGGCCCAATGGACTAGGCCACAAGCTCAGATCTCCTAGCCGAGTCCACAAGGTCAGTCCACAAGCCGCTGTTTCTCTCTCTCCTTTTTTCCTCTGGACTAGTCCAGGGGAACAAACTTAACGCTATAGTGTTATAATTCGTGCACAGCTGATGTAGTCTAATAATGCTACGTCAAATTAACAAAAAATTTTCAATCCAAATAGATTTCTCTCATTTTCTTCTAATGGAAACGTAGTATAATAATTCATGCATATTTAATTATTTATGTCAAAATAAGATAATGCAAATATAGCGAATCGCGCACACAGACGAATGTTAAGCTATAGAGCTTCTTATAAAATATAGTGCTAATCTTTTTGCAATTTCTTGTATGTGAAGTCTCTTCCGCCATAAAAAATAAATAATAATAAATGCAAAAAAAAAAATAATAATACTTCTCACACACACTATGTACTATGGCAAATGTTCACACTTAACACACACCAGTATTAATTATTTACATCTTTTACACACCTAATACAATAAAAATAATATACTGATAATAAGTTGAAATGTTACCATTGTGGTCGTGATAATTTCGGAACACAGATTCACAATTTTCATAATATAATTTTTTTGCTTTGGTTATGACAGCATTAAATTCGCCAATTGTTTGAACTATACACAAGTTATACCTAACCGCTTTCTTGTAAAACCACAATCCTTACTTCCAGTAAAAAATGACACGTATGAGTCGTATTTCGCCTTAGTTGGAAAAATTAGCTTGCTACGAAACTTTGGATTATTTCTTATTTTTGTCAGCTCTCGCATAAACTCAGATTTCATGTTTCTTGAATACTATGGTGGGACTGAAGCGATTGCCTGACATTATTCAGTGTGACAGATGTAATACTCGTAGTTGTGAATTTTAGCGACGTTATAGCTGTATTTGCATTATCCTATTTTTACATGAATAAATATAAATGAATTATTATATTACGTTTCCATTAGAAGAAAATGAGAGAGAAACCTATTTGGATTGAAAATGTTTTGTTAATTTGACGTTGCATTATTAAGCTGCATCAGCTGTGCACGAATTAATACACTATAACGTTAAGTTTCTTTCTCTGGACTAGTCCAGAGAAAAAAAGAAGAGAGAGAAACAGCGGCTTGTGGACTGACCTTGTGGACTAGGCCAGGAGATCTGAGCTTGTGGCCTAGTCCATTGGGCCAATGGACTAATCGGCTTCTGGACTACGACATATATATGTTATGCAATATTTACATACTTTTTCTCAACAAAAATTTATTCACTTTATTTTCACTAATCGCAAGCTCTCTTTCATACATTCATGACTCATACAAAAAGACTGACAGGTAGTTAGAAAGTAGCTGGGTGCACATGCACGACAGACTTTTCTGCTGCTCACACTACCACTCATGGCGCAAGCCGCCACAATAACCTAAAGGCAACAATACCTACTAAATAAAACCGTAACATAATTAAAAAAAAATGAAAAAAAAACAATTGTGACATACTTGCAGGAGTTTACTTTGTGCAATAAATACACATAACAACCTTAATACATTACGTGCAGCAAAAAACAAAAAATTCCTAAATTATAACTCATTATACTATTTTTACTGATATAGAAATTTTCAAATTTGTGAAACGCAACTTCGTTCGTCCGAAGAAAGGGTCATTCCATCTGGACAAGCACATGTCGTTGTAGACACGGATTTCTCGTTGTTAAGAGACGGAGCCGGGAGACAAAAGTGGGAACACATGTCAATTCGCTTGGAGCAAAGGTTCTCTCCTTCAGGCTGCAGTGTAGAGTGATACATCTTAAAGTCCCATAGGCGAAAATTCTACCAAATTAAATGAGAAAATATTATTACAAATATTTAACCTTAAAATTAATAACAAATTCCGTACACAAATGAACGATAGTTAACATGTCATGCTAAAATCAAAATCAACTTACAGAGTTGTAAACCACCTTTAACTCTTGGCCATTACATTTGTTAACTTTGTAAATTACATCAGATTCCCAATCCATTAAATACATATATTTATAAAAAATTCCAATTTTTCGAAAGCCTGCCCCAGGTAATTGAGATTTTGGTTCTTTAAAAACCAATTTTGGATCTGAACCATCAAAATTTGAGGACCAAATGGATCTAAAATCTTTTTCTTGAGACCAATACAATCTTTTCTCTACCAAATCTAGAGCGAGACCATAATGACTAGACACTTCTGTGCCTAGAACAACTTCTCTTCGTGTTCCGTCCAGACTTGCTCTTTCAATTCGACCGGTCAAGGTGTCAGTCCAGTACATCCATCTATTGCATTTTAAAAAAATTATTGTTATTAAATATCATAGCTAATTAACTATTAACCATGTCACAAGCTTTTAAACTTTTATAGTTTAATAAAATTGCTGAACAAAATCAACATCGCTCTTGTAGAGAATTTAATGCTGTGAGCAATTTGAAAATTTTTAAAATTACCCGCTCAGTGGATTTAAAACAATCGATAGTGGCCCTGTAAATCCATCGCGGAAGAGCACCTTTTTCACTGTGCCATTGAAATTGGATACCCAAATTTGATTTAATGTTCTATCAACCCAGTATATGTGATTATAGATCCAATCCACGGCAATTCCAGTAATAAAAAGAGAATCATTCTGCATTATACTTTCCTTTTTAGAATCTTCATTGGATAGTGATGCGGTGTAGATTGTTTTATCTGATTTACTGTACCAGAATATTGTGTTGGTTTTAAAGTTGTAGTCAATGTGTCGGCTAAATGCGAAATTTCCAGTTTCTGATTCTATCACTTGAGAGGTCTAAGAATTATTAAATTAATAATTATTCCATATTTTAAATAATCCGATTTTTTAAATTACATTTTGACCAAGATTCAAATTTTCTATCGGGCCATGCATAAAAGGCCTATCTTAATTTTTTACGAATATCATATAGTGTTTTTATTTAATCTTAATAGAGCGCAATTGTTTAATTAGTTTTTAATATCTGTAATAATTGTGCTTTTAATTAAATGCAACTCACGTTTTGTCTTTCTAATGAGATTATTCTAATGTCATTGGACTCAGATGCAATTATAAAGGCTTGATCGTTCTCATATTTGCATTTTGTGTCGTCTTCTGGATCTTTTACATAGCCAGATTCACATCTTTGACAGTTTTTGGCGTGAGTTAAGGAAGCACATGTTCCCGGATAGGCACAGCTGCTCACCGCTAAAATATGTATACAATATTTTAAATTTTTAAAAATTAAATAAAAAATTGTAGTAAATTAAAAAGTATTACGCTCAATATAGTAGCTGTGTTTCTTTTTACGTGGTAAAGTAGGCGAAGTTGTCGTAAGGTGGTGCAATTGTTTTGGGAGTTCAGTTTCTGTAATTTTGTCAGTGTAGTTCTGAATTTCCGCTTTTATCGAATTATTGTCAAGTTTGGAGATAGAAGGCAGCGTATTTTCAACAGCTGGAGTAGTAGCTGATGCAAGGTACAACACTGACGTCAGTGCAAGGAAAAATGACATCATGTTCTGATGTCCAACAGGCACTAGAAATTAGGTAATACATTATATGTGGTTCTCTTTAAATCAAAGCAAAGTGTCCTGCACTTTTAATTTTTTTACTGGAATTTTTAACCTTATTTTGTAGAATTACTTTGTTATGTTTTCAGTATATATAACATTGCTCATTGTTGTCTTGTTATAGTACCAATAGTTTTTAAATTTTAAGGAGAACAGCCAAACACATATTATGTGTCAGGTTTTCTATGCTTAAGCCCCTACAGGTTCTTTGTGAGTTTTAGGCTCGGTTTGTTTTTAGAAGCAAAATAATATAAAAAAGAACTTACTAATAAATTATTTATTAATTCTTCTGCTTTTCCATTCAGTTAAGAAGTAAAAGATTTAATTAAAAAATAAATCAATTTAGTAACACAATGTTTTTACTTCAAAGGTCAAAGTTGTACTGACTAGCTTTCAAGATTGTGTTAAATTAATGTATGAAAAACAAGAACTTTGCATCTATGAAATGCACATTGAAAATGTTAAGGATTGTGTAGTAAGCTTTGGAAGATTTGAGAATAAATCCAAGTTCACGCAAAACATAGATGCAATTACTATACCTGGAATTAGTGATCGAAATGGTCTGGTCTGGCCCGATCTCACCGGACCCGATTATATGGTTTGGTCCGACCTTCGGACCAGACCAGACCAGACCATTTCAGACCAGGAAATCTCCGACAAAATAAGTACCTTAGACATGGTAATTTTTTGACATTATTTTAGCGCGGAGTTTTAAAAACAAGTATTGCTCAAATTAAAAAAAAAATAAAAATTTAATAATAATACTATAAATACATACATATAATTAATTAAAACATTGGCGTAGAAAACAAGTTATCAAGCTCAATCTCCTTCAAATTTAGAACATGGTTGGACCAGAAAAATGTTGTCTGGTGTGGTCTGGTCCGAAATCCTCGGACCAGACCAGACCAGATTTTAATGGTACGGACCAGACCATTTTGATCACTACCTGGAATTCATGGTCATCAACTTAACCAGTTAATTCGAGAAGGCCACTTTTTATACTTTAATATCTGTAATCCTCAGTATTATCAATATTAAATATTATTTATGCATGTAGTATTGTAAGTGAAAAGGTATAATGAGTTCACTCACCTGGGTAACAGGTTACGGTATGATTCTTAGGGTTGCTTTTTGCGTCATATTATAGTAATTTTCAGAACAAGTTTCGAGTTTATTTCAAAGCCCAATGAAGTTAAGGGCAGCTGAATATACATTGTAATTAAATTACTCGTCAACCCTGAAGCGTCGCTTTAATTATTCAAAACTCAAGTAGCACCTATAGGAGGTCGTTCATAAATAATGTCGTATTGTCGTAGGTAATTATAGAGTCATTGGGCATATATAAAGGTATGATTGGCATGCTATGGTGAAAATAGCTATTCACGCAATAGTATAGGGTGTTAATAGGTGGCTTTTCAAGGAGAAATTATTAAGATGACATTATTTATGGGCAGCCTTAAATGAATACATTTATTTTGAAGCGAAAAACCAACTTGCAGCATTTAAAATGAGTTTTTGATTTCTCGTAGACATCGCAGCCTTGAACCTACTCACTCAACTGCGATGTTCCATGTGTAGTACTGTTGTGATTATTCAAGCATGTCATGGACACAGAAAATACAATAAATAGGTGTTTTCAAAATCTGCAAGTCTTTAAGCTTGTCAAAACTGGTTCTTCTAAACCAGTTTTGTTATTTAAAGGATTTGTATACCTAACTTTAAGCATTTTTGCACTATCTACAAAAACCAATTACAGTATTAATAACAAAACCCAGGAAAACCCGTCAGAATTGTGATGCGTATGTAGCAGATGCAACTTGCAAATGTTCTAGAGAAACCCATAACTAACTCCCCACGCATCCCGTATCCGCCCCTGGCCCTCTCAAAAATTTTGCTATCGCAACCGACAACCAACAATCACACAGTATGTACATTTGCTATTGGTTTTGTATTTACCGCGAACATTTCATGAGTTAAGAATGTTTTTAAGTAATTTTAACCATAGAACTTATTACTAGCCCTGTTGCCGGACTGCGCTAAGGATAAAGATCTAAGAAACGATAGTCCACGGTATATTTAATTATTTAATTCCGTATTTATTAAGATCCTTATTTAGCTGGCGTAACAATTTTTTAATTATTGATGCAACTTTGTTGGTCAGGAGAAAGATACATTCCTTTTGGACAAGCACATGTCGTCTTGTACACGGAATTCTCGTTCCCTGGCGACGGTGCCGGGAGACAAAAGTGGGAACACTGCTGAATTCGCTTGGAGCAAAGGTTCTCTTGTTCAGGCTGTAGTGTAGAGTGATACATCTTAAGATCCAATATGCGAAATGTCTATCAAATTAAATTTGAAAACGTTGATAACAATAATAGATTATAACATAAGTAACAATATTTGTAAATATATTATACCTGAACCTTATAACCTTGTTACGCTAAACTTTACTTACCGAGTTGTAAACCATTTCCAAATCTCGTCCATCACACTTGTTAACTTTGTAAACTACATCGGAATGCGGGTCTATTGTCAAATAAACGTATTTATCAAAGATTGCAATTTGTCGACCATCAACACCATATGATTTTAATTTAGGTGCTTTAAAAACTAATTTTCGATCTGAACCATCGAAATTTGAGGAAAAAATAAATCTGACGCTCCTTTCCTCAGACCAATACAATCGATTCTCCACCAAATCTAGAACAAGACCATTAGGGCTGGACACGTCCGTGCCTACAATTACTTCTCTTTTTGATCCGTCCATACCCGCTCTTTCAATGCTATTTCCCATGCTGTCGGTCCAGTACATCCACCTTGGTAGTTTAGAAAACAAAATCTTAATTAAATCGTGCAGTTTAATATTTAATGAGCACCTTAGTAGTTGGTTTTGCTTCCTTTCGTTGGGATTTCCCGCCGTTTCGGCGCCGCACGGCAAGTTTCTCGCCGAAAAAACCGCACGGCGGGTTGGAAATTTCTCGCCGAAAAAACCGCACGGCGGGTTATCGATTTATTGATTTTATCGATTTTATTGATTTTATTGATTTTATTGCGAATTTGCGAATTTTTCGCGAATTGCGAATTTTTCGCAAATTTAACCTGCTAACCTAACCCAGCTCAAGTAGCGTTGGTGTCTAACCTAACCTGCTAACCTAACCTATGTATAGTCGATATATAGTGGTGAGGATATATGGTGGGGAGTGCTGCTAACCTACCCTAACCTAAACCTAATGTTAGGTTGACTTGTTGGATATATGGTGAGTAGCGTTGGCGGGTTTCTTGCGTTGTTGCAAAATTTCCGGGCGGGTTGTGAATTTGGCGGGTTGCGAATTTTGGCGGCTAGCGAATTTGGCGAATTCCGCACAGGCTGTTGCTATTTCCCGCCAATCAATATCCCGCCATTGTGTCCTGCCACTACAGGCTGTTGCTATTTCCCCGTCAATCAATATCCCGCCACTGCAGGCTGTCGTGTATCCTGCCTATGTTCCCGCCGCGTTATTGATTATCACACTATGTCCCCGCCACGTTATTGATTATCCCACCGCTGGTGGCTTCTTCCCTCCAATCAATACTATGTCCACGCCATGTTATTGATTATCCCTGCTTCTTTACATCCTGGTCTGTGGGAAGCATGGCGTGCTGCTGTGCCATGGGACCGCCATGATGTCCTGCCACTGCTCTTGGATTGCTATGATGTCCTGCAACGTTTTGATGTCTTGGAAGCTATCATGGTGTCCTTGTGTTGTCCTGGAGCTGACACAATGTCCGCCATTTTGCCTGCTGTATGTGCCCTCCTGAGTCCGTCATTGGCTACTCTATGTCCGCCATTGGCCTTTCCGCAATAGGAAGCCCGCCGTCGCTCTCGGGGAAGCCCGCCGCCCTGAGCCTGCCGCGCCTTGGACCCGCCATTGCCTTGGGGCTTGCCACTGGGCAGGGCTCTACCGCTGTCATGGTGACTGTATATTATGTATGGGATCATGCACACGCTATGTCACATGCAGTATAGGCTACGTAACACTTAAATGGTCTGTATGGGAATCCATTTGCCTTTTGTATGCTACGCTTTTGTTTGCTTTTTACGCATAAAAAAGTTTTATGCTTAAAATAAAAACATTCAAAAACATTTACAAATGCCAATTGTTTTTATTACAGTTTTAAAATTTTGTTTACAATTTTTTTTATATTTTTTTATGTTAACCAATTATTTCTCTTACTATTTGTTTTTAAGTTTAAGTATTCTAAAATGTTTACAAATTATTTTTTACTATTTTGTTTTTTAAATTTAACTTAACATTTTTAAAATCTTTACAGACTAAATAATTTTTTTAATCAATTTTTACAAACTAAATTGATTTTTTAAAGTATGTGTAAATTATTTTTTACACTAACTTATTTCTCAAAGTTAATTTTTTTTTAAAAAATTACATTACATATATTTTGTGCTTCACCATACATAACTTAATTTTATATATTATTTTGAGACGTAACATAATTATTTTTACATACATGTTTCTATGTCCTATATTCATCTTGTTTGTATTTGCAAATATATTTTTGTACAATTTCTAAAATTTTATAGGTTCGCCAAAACATACAATGTCCGCACATTTTTATTTTTGGCTCGTACTTGTACATGAAAATTCTTTCACCGTATAGGGTTATTTTCCGAATATAGTCTAAACTAGGGTTTTTAGTCCAGGCTTTGACATTGCTCGGGTTGTTTTCACACACAAAGCATCCGTTGTTTTCCACTTGTCTTGTTACTTTACACCAGTTCTCAATATGTGTAAACTTCTTTAACCGAATCCATACAACGTATGATGTATTTAAGCTGTAAGCAATTCTTAATTCTTTCAGCTTTACTTGTTCTTCACAATCTATACAGTACTGTTTGTTGTTATACATTACAGTATGTAAACTTGATGGTTTAAAGTTTAACCAGCAGAACTGGCATGACTCACACATCAAACTTTGTAGAGAATTCATTTTGTTTTTAAGATGGATACTATCTGTTTTATTGCCATTGACAACTGCAATGCTATATATTCATCTTTTTTGTTTTCGCAAATGTATTTTTGTACAACTTCCATGTCTGTCACAATCATGCAGTATTCGCACAATTTGATTTCAGGCATGTACTTGTATACGTATACTGTTTCTCCGTATAGCGAAACCATGCGAATATATTTTGAATTAGGGTCTTTTGTAGTGCCTTTTATACAAGGGTTTTTCTTGCATACAAAACAATCGGTGTTTGACAAACTTCTTGTTATTTCACACCAATTTTTAATGTTTTCGAATCTACGAAAGCCAATCCATTTATCGTATGGTGTTTTCAAATATTTTGCAACTCTTTCGTCTTTCTCTTTTTCGCAAGTTTTACATCTTGCACAGTACTGTTTGTTGTTATACTCGACGGTTTGCAAACTTGTCATACAGTTTCTGCTTTGCAAATGTGACGGCATATAGTTCAACCAGCAAAACTGGCACGCGTCACACAACAAACTTTGCAGTGTATTCATATTGTTTTCAACACGAATTAAACTTGATTCATAGACAATTGCAATGCTTTATATTCGTCTTCTTTGTACTTGCAAATATATTTGTGAGCATTCTTTAAAACTTTTGTAGAGCTTCGGCAAAGCATACAATAACCGCATACTTTAATTTCTGGCATGTACTTGTATATGAACACAATCGCGCCATACAGAGACACGCCGTGAACAAATTCTGCATCCGGGCCTTCTGTAGATGATGGTTTATCATACGGATCGTATTCGCACACAAAACAATCCGTTTTCTCGAAACGTCTGGTTACTTCACACCAATTGTTAATATTGTCAAACTTATCAAAGTAGTAGTATGTTCTGAACAGATTGAACGGGTGTTCCCGCCGTTTCGGCGCCGCACGGCGGGTTTTGCGCCGAAAAACCCGCACAGAAAATAGCTGAAAAAACCGCACGGCGGGTTGGGAATTTCTCGCCGAAAAAACCGCACGGCGGGTTATCGATTTATTGATTTTATTGATTTTATTGATTTTATTGCGAATTTAACGCGCTAACCTAACCCGCTAACGTAACCTATGTATAGTGGATATATAGTGGTGAGGATATATGGCGGGGAGTGCTGCTAACCTAACCTAACCTAAACCTAATGTTGGGTTGACTTGTTGGATATATGGTGAGTAGCGTTGGCGGGTTTCTTGCGTTGTTGCAAAATTTCCGGGCGGGTTGTGAATTTGGCGGGTTGCAAATTTTGGCGACTAGCGAATGTGGCGGATTCCGCACAGGCTGTCGCTATTTCCCGCCAATCAATATCCCGCCGCTGCAGGCTTCTTCCCGCCAATCAATATCCCGCCACTACAGACTGTCGTGTATCCTGCCTATGTTCCCGCCGCGTTATTGATTATCCCAGCGTTGGCGGCTTCTTCCCGACAATCAATACTGTGTCCACTCCACGTTATTGATTATCCCACCGTTGGCGGCTTCTTTCCGAGAATCAATACTGTGTACTGGCCACGTTATTGATTATCCCGGCTTCTTCACATCCTGGTCTGTGGGAAGCATGGCGTGCTGCTGTGGCATGGAAGCGTCACTGCCCTTGGCTCGCCATGATGTCCTGCAACCGTTCCGTGGGAGCTGTCATGGTGCCCTTGGGTCGTCATGATGTCTTCGGCCTGGCATGATGTCCTGGACTCGATACACTGACCGCCATTTTGCCTGCTCTATGTGCCCTCTGAGTCCGCTAACGGCTACTCTATGTCCGCCATTGGCCTTTCCGCAATAGGAAGCTCGCCGTTGCCCTAGGGTTGCTTGCGCCTGTCCTGAGCTGTCATCGCTGTGGAGAAAGACCCTCTAAATGCCCTCTGCAGTCTGTTGCAGTCGTGGGAGGGGTAGCGAAAGACCTTTCGAATGCCCTCTACAGCCGTAAGGGGTGGGGTCTGCTGTCCGAGACCCGCCGCTCAGGGATCTGCCGCTGCCCGGGACCCGTCACTGCCCTGGACCCGGCGCTGCTCTGTGGGTCTGCCACTGGGTAGGGCTCTACCGCTGGTGGCTGTATATTATGTATGGGATCATGCACACGCTATGTCACATGCAGTATAGGCTACGTAACACTTAAATGGTCTGTATGGGGATCCATTTGTCTTTTGAATTGAATTACATTTATATGAATTTTTTTTTGTGAGCAACGCATAAAAAAAAATTATTCTTAAAATAAAAACATTCAAAAACATTTACAAATGCCAATTGTTTTTTTTATTACAGTTTTAAAAATTTTGTTTACAAGTTTTTGAAATTTTGTTTACAAGTTTTTAAAATTTTGTTTACAAGTTTTTATAATTATTTTTTAATTCTTATTTTCTAAAATTTTACAAATTATTTTTTTTACTATTAAGTTTTTTAAAATCTACACAGACTAAATAATTTTTTTTAAAAATCTTTACTAACTAAATAATTTATTTTAAAATGTTAAAAAATTTTATTTACAAACTAATTGTTTTGTTTTATAAAGAATTTATGTTTTACAAACTTATTTTTCAAGTAAATGTTTTCAACAAATTTTTTTTAAACGTATTATTTGTCTAATGTGTGAAATCCGTATGGTAAACTAAAGTTTAAATTATTGTTGTCTGGATAATATCTGTTTACGTCTAATCCATGGAATGCAATTTTGTCAACATTCATTAAATACAATTTATGATCGATCGATCTAATTAAGTTAACAGGCAATCGTTTAATTTTTTGCTCATTAATTGCTGTTTCATAGGTTTCAAATGTACACGATTTCAAACTATTGCTTGGAATTCCCTTGCATTTTAATTCGTCATGCCCGCCAAATGATCTTATAGCATATTCCTTGGCTCTGGAAGCAGCCACTTTCCAAATATCCATATCCTCAATCTTCCATTTCCCGCCAACTCCAGCATTATGATTTACTAAATCAGGATACTCTGCCAGCAATGCATGCCCTGTCGACAATTTAGAGTAGTCCACAAAGCTTTTGCATTTGTATAGGTCTTCAAAGTATGTATTATTAGGATCCAAAATCTACGAAATAAAAGAAACGTTTAATTAGATTTATTTTTAAGTAATTGCTATATATAATTTGTTTAAATTTATTTCATGCTTTAAGATAAATAAACATTGCTTGCCTGGAAAATATGGCTGTTAGTGTCAGAGTACTGGTGATGAATCCTTTCTTTAAACATCGGCTGGAACTCTTGGTAAAATCCAGAGTAAAAAGCCACTTTGGAATGCTCCAAGCAATTAAAACCCCCCTGAATAGGCTTGTCCAATATAACTTCTTGAGGTTTAAGTACAACTTGGGTTATATTGTCCGACAAACTTTTGAAACCTGTGCATCTTTCATCAGCTATTGTTTTCACCACACTCACGCGAGACGAACAAAATTTCACAGTGATAAGATTTTCGTTTGACTGTAAAAATTTTCCATAAATTGCATTGTTCATCAGTTTCAAGAAATCCTTGTCTGATTTCGATTTTGCATTTCTTCTTCTTTCAACGTTTGTTGTTATATAGTCTTTAATGTAAGCTTGATGTGAGAATGAAAATCCTTGATGAATTTTTACAAGTTTCATTCCCATTTTCAAATAATATTGCAGCGATGCATGGTTCACTACATAATTCATCTTGTCATAGCATGTGAGCATGAGTTTTTCTTGAGTCAAGAAAGATTTTCCCAACTGCCCAAGTTTCGAAACATGTTCTTTTTGACGTTCTGACAGCTCGTTCAACTGAATTTTAAGTTTTTCGGGACACAATGGAATTTCCTTGGTTCTTTCTTGAACATCAATTGGGTATTCTAAATCCACTTCTAAGATATACCCTTTGCTTTCGGCTTCAAAGTCACGATTTATCCAGTCTATACTGTTTAATGTGTCCTCAGTTTCCCATTTAAAATTTCCAAGCGGGAACTTTTTGCACAAAGCTTCAGCATACATACCGTTCTTGTCAACATACAGAAGGTGTTGTCTTGGTAGGTCAGGGGTGTAGTGTTTCGCATCTCGTTCTGTATTGGCCACTACAATTTTCTGCGAGGCGTAGCAAATCCCACCTCGGATCCCCTTTTCAACCATTTTGTACATTTCATAGTCCCGTATAACATCAATTTCAACACCATTGGTTTTTAAAAAACTTTGCCAAGCATATCCGCTTGTAGTACAGACGTACGTAGGATCAAGTCCAGTGTTTTTTATCCCAATTCGTCTAAAATTCTCCCACACTGCAGCCAACAGTACACTGTCCAGTAAATTGTACAGTTTGCAATACTGGTTAAAGTCTTTTATATTGAACTTTGTAATTATTTTGTTCACAAGTTCCCATTCTGAGTTTGTAATTTCTTTTCCCGTCAAATCATTATTGAACCATTTACGTTCTGGTATGGGATGTCCGTCTTGAAATACAGCAGGAGAAGTAAGATAACTGTACGGGAACGGAATTTTTGCAAACAACAGTTCAATATTTTCTTTTGTATTGGGAACTCCGGTTGGAACCATTTCCGGGAAACACTGATCAATTAATGTCAAACTTTCACATTTTTCTTTTGCAATAACGTCAGCCAAGTTGGCTAAACTGTCTTTCACAAATTGACAGCTGTCAATAAATCTTATTTTCACTCTGCGATCATTTTCTTCTATTGTCTCTGTATTTTCACTTCCCATATTTTTATTAAGTGCTGGTAAAGTTTTATTTTTATGCGCAATTGTCATTTGCACAAATTTCTCTGACGATTTTGCAATAACGTGAACATCCTCAGCATCAAACATTTTTTGTTCCAATGCATTTACAAGCAGATGCAGATCAAATCCAGTTGAATTATGACAAACACATACAAGTTCATGTTTGTATTTTATCTTGAGGTTGCATGACTGACACAGAGCAGCAATGTATGTACCTTCTGTATGGTTATGATGATAAGTTTTAATTACAGACTGCTTTGCTTTGCCATTTACTGCATCAACTGCTCCAGCAAATCCGCCAATTTCATCTCCAAGTTCTTCAATATATTTATCAATTGAATCTTCATCAAACGCTTCTGCGTAGCTTCGTTTTTTCTTCTTTTTTTCAACAGTAAATTTCCGATGACATAGTTCACAATGTGTCGCAGCTTTATGTTTTCGCAACGTTTCAGCATCCGGTTTGTTGAAATTATTAGTATTTCGAATTTTACTCACAAGTTTGTCTGCCCAATAGAAAACAGATTTGTAAAAATGCTTGACTGGATTTTCTCCATTGTAATAATTTGCATGAATAATTTTCATATCAGATGTTGTTGTTTTCACAATAACAATCGCATAACTTGCTGGTTTAAATTCGGACACCATTGTTGTTGCCTTTTTTCGATTTCCCAATGCCTTAGCAAACGTCTCCCAGTCGTAGAATAATATGTAGGGCACTGGTAATGTCATATGTTCATTTTTGAATTTAATTCTGAACCGTTTATCAGGAAAATCATATATTTGTTCTTTCACTTCTCCGCAGTTGTGTTTTAATAACTGTTCTTTAGTTTTTTTGAAACGAAAACACTCTTGACAGAAATATGACTGTCTTGCGTGCACGTGTCCAAGAAATAGATTCAAGTCTTTTATAAGAACAAAATGGCAACGTTTTCCTTGTTCATCGTTTTCATGAATCAGGAACAAGTTTAT
This sequence comes from Dicyrtomina minuta, assembly GCA_949802685.1. Lineage (NCBI taxonomy): Eukaryota > Metazoa > Arthropoda > Collembola > Symphypleona > Dicyrtomidae > Dicyrtomina > Dicyrtomina minuta. The sequence goes on along the minus strand of OX461808.1, from coordinate 87,488,575 downwards.
AATTTTTTTAGATTTATGTACACTTTTATAGTTAAGAACTATATTTTTTCCTTAATGTGTAAAGACATTCACACAGATATCGTTTTTCTCTTCAAATAATGGAATGTCTTTATGTACATCAACACCAGCGTCACTTATCATTGAAAAGTCAAAGTTGCACAGATATTTTTTCCATAATGCAACGCTGAAAAGCTCAATCCTTGTTGATGGTTTCTTACTATCTTAACCAAGCTGCGCTTGTTTTTCAACAAAGGCTTGTCGTAAATTCACTTTATCTTGCATGTGCACGCCGGCAGCTATACAGTAATGGAAGCATTTTCCATCTTTGTTGTTGATATTTACAATTTCATATTTCTTAAATGGCATCTTAAGATGTCCGCGTATTTTTGAGTTTTTAACAGTGACAATTCACCCATTTTAATTTGAAATGATACAATTTTAATAATTCGCCATCCACTTCCAAGTTCAGTGAAATTATTCTTTTTTTCAATAATTTCGTCAGCAGCTTCAAGCAAAAGAGAATCTATTCCGTTTGAATCGTGAAGATCAAATGGTCTGGAATCGAAGAATATAGTTTCTTCATGTGTAAACGTATGATCAGCGTCTTGAATATCTTTTTCCATTAACACATCAATTCCAATAATGACACTCATAGCTTTGTACACAACCAAGTTTTCATTTAAAAGTTTTTCAGTTGGATTCTTTACAAATTCAAAAATATCTTCAATGCTGGTAATTTCATCTGTTGGTTCATATAAATACTCTTTGACTGCGCCAAGATTTGATCTTGAAGTTTCTTTGAAGAACGACAAGTCAAATTCATGTCTGGCGTCCAAGTGGCCACCTCTCTGCCCAATGCGAGTACACGCATGCGCAGATTTGCATGGAGTATACATTTCACAGTCTTCGCAGTAATGCAAGCGCTCAACGTGATGGTAGTAAGGGTACCATTTACGAGTATCGTAAGAACATCCAGCCATAGGACAATTAAGTAGCTGCAAACAAAACAATCAATATTCAGTAAAAAATTAGATCATTGTTTTTTGAGCCAAAGTGAGCTAAAAAATCTGGCTCACTTTTTTGAGCCAAAGTGAGCTAAAACATCTGGCTGACTTTTCTGAGCTAAAAAATCTGGCTGATTTTTTGAGCCAGGAAATTTGGCTTATTTGAGCCAGGAAATTTGGCTCATTTGAGCCAGGAAATCTGGCTCATTTTTTGAGCCAGGAAATTTGGCTCATTTTTTGAGCCAGGAAATTTGGCTCATTTTTTGAGCCAGGAAATTTGGCTTATTTTTGAAAAATGTGAGCTTTTTTTAAACATTTAGCTTATTTTTAAAATTTTGACCTATTTTTTAATTATTTAGCTTATTTTTTAAAATTTTGACCTATTTTTTAAACATTTAGCTTATTTTTAAAATTTTGACCCATTTTTTAAAAATTTGACTGTTTTTTTTTTAAATTTTGCTTATATTTTTCAAAATTCTACACTATTTTTATGAAATTTAGCTTCGTTTAAAGTCATTTTTTCAAAATTTTACTGTTTTTTAAAAAAATTTGTTTCATTTGAAAACAATTCAGCTCATTTTTTAAAAAAAATTTGGCTCATTTTTAGGACATTTTTTAAGAAGAAAGGATTAAATTGTAAGACAGTTGTCTTAAGAATTTAAGAAAAAACACATAATTTAAGGAAATTATTTAGTTAAAAAAGAACTTACGACATATTTAGGATCCTTCTCTCGTGGCTGGGTTTTCACAGCGCGTGGAAATGTAAATGTTTCCTCCATTACTCCAATATAGGTTTTTGCCACTCACTGTACAGTCTTTTTAAAAATTTATAGAGTTTCAACATGCACAGAACCAACAGCAATCCAATCGATAAATACAACAGTCCAATATCTTGAGCAATTTCAGGCTTTCCGCCGGGATCAATTTTGCTCTGCTTCAGCAGGGTCCACAGCAGAAACTGAACTGACTCGGCGAGCGAATGGGACAGGTGTTGACTATCTAGCTGCTCTCCCGCTTTCATCAAGTTTGATCGAATAAGCTCTAATTTTTAGCTCAACTGTGCATGGTCCAACTTCCCTATTTTATTGCCATATGCACATGACATGCACATAATGGTTACGCACAGAGTTTTAAAATACATGTTAACTGTTTGACGTCACTCACGCAACTGGCTATTTTTTTGAGCGTTTTTTCTTTATTGGCAATTTGTCAATACAAAACCAATAATCAGGCAATTCTTTTTTAAAAGCCGGTAAATGAGACAATTCGTTTCTAACAGATGGTGGGTCGGACACTTCTATTAAATCAGATGGTGGGTCGGACACTTCTATTAAATCAGATGGTGGGCTAGACACTATTATTAAATCAGTTGGTGGGTGGGAAACTTCTTTTTCAGCAGATAGTGGGTGGGAAACTTCTTTTAAATCAGATAATTCATTTAAATCCAAGTTTTTCACTGGTGATTTTTGAATTTTATTATCGATTCTTTCCACAAAATTGTCAGTTTCTGGTTTATTAGTGTCACACGATTCTAGGTATATGCGCATTAAATTATTGTAAAGGTCAGGATCGATACATTTCATTACTCTAGCCATTGCAAAAACATTTCACAAGCTATAATTTCACAAAATATGGTGCAGATAATTTTTTTAATAAGCTTAGAATTCCTCAGTAAAACGTTTTTCAAGTTTTTGGAATTTAATTTGTCTAGAATGTGATTGATTTTATAACATTCAGTTGTACAGAAAATTGGATAATTTTTTAAACACTCTGCTATAGTCAAAACCTGATTTTCACTTGCATTTTTAATAACAATTTTCGGATTTTTGCATAAAGTCAGCTCGTATAAAAACTCGCATTCTGTCTCTAGCCTAGTTATCATGCTGATGAGTAGGCTTCACAATTTTTGTCTGAAAATACATGTGAACGACACCAGTATTTTACGTTCGTGCTTCTTGGATGCAAGTCCATCATCAAATGACCAAACTTGCGCAATTTAACTGCTTTTATATAGGCATCTTGTAGAAATTTTATATTATTTGGACATATTTGAGATGCTAATCTTTTAATTGTACTTCGATCACGTGGCTGATCAAACATAATTAAGTACTGGAAATTAATATTGACTTCTCGCAACTGTTTTTTAAATGCATTTTGTAAAATAAGTACAATGGAAACTCCTCGGTGATGCGCATGCTTTACAAAAAATCTAGTTATTAGTTCCAAGCTATCGCCTTTCGTAAGTAAATCCATCTGGTCATCAACTATAACTAACGTTGAATCTGTAGCCAATTCTTCAATGTCTTGAATGTTATTAGTAAATATAATATTATCATTTTCTGCTTGCATCTGGTAAAAAATAGGTTGAAAATCGCAGTACACGTACACAACTTTGTCTAATTGTTTAGATATGATTTCATGTCTGCGTCTAATTAACTCTTTAACCATGAATGTCTTTCCAGACCCGGTGCATCCTATGACAGACATTGTAAAAGGATGCAGCAACTCAAAATTTATGACGTCCATGCTGAATAAAGTGTCAACAACGACTGATTTAAAATTATAAAATCAAATTAATTTATTATGAATTTTTGAGTGATTATTTAAATTAACATTTTTGGATTACAATTTTTTTCTGATTAGTTAAATTAACATTTTTTTTCTTATAAATTAATATTTTATCAATTTGTCTAAGTTTACAATTTCATTATCTGGAATTATTTGAAACAATTACAATAACATGAATTAACAAGACATTTTTCTTGTCTGTTGTAAATAACATACGGATTAAAATTTGGAATCAAATTTACAAAACGTTCAACTTTCTTATCATTAACATTACAAAAAGTAGTAAAAGAGTCTAATATATTTCTATAAGATATACTTATAATTCTAGCGTACAAATAGTATATACAATATTGCCCACAAACGTACGAATAATCGCTTTGGAGCTGCCTACAGTTTACATTAGTTATACAAATATTTGGTTTTTCTATATTATAACTATTTACAAATTTGCCGAAGCTATCAAAGAATTCACATTCACGTTCGGATTTGATGAACCATGCCACCCAATGGGATCCGTTGTTATTAATACTATCTACATTTTGCACTATAGCTATAGGATAACTAACGAATTTTACTTCTTCTAACAAAGTATCAGCTGCTACAATATATAAAGGTATATCTATATTTAAATCTAATAGTAGTCTACGAAGTGCTTCTCGAATAGAACTTGTGTTCATATTTTCAGTGTTCGAAATGTATTTGTTTGTTTCTATCCAGTTCAAATACTCCTTGGTACAAGCAATAGACGAGTACGGTTATGGCTTTATCTAATGGTTTCTTGAATTTCAATCCAATTTTCACTTGGCCTTTTCGGTTTACAGACAGAGCGTTTCCAATGTTTGGTAAAAGTTCAACAGCAGTAAATACATTACCTGTAAAATACAAAAACACAAATTATTAAGCTATGCTAGCTATGCTAGACTGCTGCTGTGTTAGCTATGCTAAGTCAATATTGTGTTTTTATACTTTACCTTTGAGGTAATTATCTCTCGAGATTCCATTTCCCAAAGTTTCAAATGCGACTGTCTTCCGCAACGTTCTTAGAGCAACTAAAAAGTTGTCACCGGCTGTCGCGTCATCGCCTTTAAAACTGTATGGAATAACACGATTTTCCACGTTTTCTCCATTCCAAGTGACGTTCAGTTCACTTATATTGAAATTTTCAAAATTAAAAGCTGATTTCATCATATTTCCATTGAAAGCTTCAGAATCCAGCATACAGAATACCATTAGTTTTGGTATTTTTCCAATAACAATTCCGTCAGAAGTTTTTGATGACAATCCTTTTGGTACTGAAATGGCTTTCATTTGAACTTCATTCGTTACATATTTAAATGCTTCATTGTTTGATAGCTGTTGTCGATGTAAATTCAAAACATCTTGCGAAACTGTCTTCTTTGCAGCATAAAAAACAGCGTCTGTAATTTCTGCTTTATACGGGCAACCAGAAAATCCATCTTTATCGTTTTTTGCACAATCCAAATACAAGTAAGGATCGCTTCGTTTTAAAATAATTCAACACTCTGTCCCACTTGGAATATATCTGTTCTGGTTGAAAAAATTTCCAAGCAGAGATCCAAGTAAATAGAACTGTTTCGAGTTTTGTGTCAATTGATATCTTGCATTAAATCCAGCGTCAGTGACAGCATACGTATTAGGCGTAGTATTTGGATACCACATTTCATCTTTCAAGTATCCATCTTTTTCAAGTTGACTTGTTCCCAAAGCTCTTTGCAAGTAGGCTGACCATGGATAAAAATTAGATGTATCCAGTACCAGCTGTCCGTTCAAATACAATTGTAGATTTGAAAACAGCGCATGGAAAAACAAGTTGGTTGGTGCCACGATGTCAGCTGCTTCGCATGCTTTACCGTCCTGCTTGACAATTCTTACGTCTAAGCCTAGCATACAATCTTGTAGCGAACCGTACCCATCGTAAACCCATCTGAACTCAAGTGGGTTGTGACTATCCTTAGTACTTAGTAAGGAATAGCATTGGATATAGTCTGTAGTTGTAAGTTCACTTATATTAGTAGGCGGTAACTCTACTAAATTTAACTCTGAACGCAGCGACTTTTTAGATGTTTCGTAAACGGTTGGTTTTTCGTCAAAAATGTTGTTGATATCCATGATGAGAGATGTGTTCACCTTGAAGGTTGGTATTCAAATGAGCAGTATGGCTAGAAAAAAGCATTATTTATACTATTTTTTGTTTCGACGATGACACTTTTGTTTCTTTGCAGTGTTTTTTCTTGTGTAAAACAGCGATTTCTTAGGTTTTCGTCCTCTTCCTGCTTGTAACCTCTTGGGTTTCTTAACACTTTTCTTCTTTTTCCCGCCTCCTTGTTGAATATGCTTCTTCCTTACTCGTTTAACTTTTCTAGTTGTTTCATGTTTCTTTTTGAAAAATGTCATTGGAACCAAGTATGAAGATTCTTCAGGTGCAACACCAGAGCTGCCAGTATAGATACCACCAGCAATTCCTCCATTTCCAGTTTGAATATACGATGGATCTTGCAAAACGCATTTTTCGTCGTCACAATTGACTTGCCTCATCGTGACTAATATCTCGGTTTAAAGTGAAATTTCAAACTCGTTTCACTGTCGTTTCCAAAATCAAGTTGTCTTGCGAATTCGTCGACTAGTTGCACATGAATCTGACGTATGTCCGCACGGCTCAAAGGCAAAAATATGACTGGGTTAAAGTAGACAATCGTTTCGTTTATATCCTCATGACTCAAATCAGAATCTTGCAAAATCGGTAAAACGTGATGATTATAGTACTGGTTCTGTACAATATCACTCAGAACTACAATTTGTTTTGCAGTTGCAGTTATTTTATCATCATCTTCGCCAATTTCTTCTTTTTCAATTTCTTTTTCTTCCTCTTGAATATCTAAACCAACTTTCACTCTTGTATCGCGAACAAACACTTGGTTTTTTGGAATACTTAAGAGTTGATTAACTGCAGGAGGCAGTTGCACAGATAGTTCTTCATCCAAATTTTCTACATAAATGTCGCCATTTTGTATAACAAAGTTGATTTCCATGTCATTGAATATGCGTGTTTCTATACTTTGGTTGATTTCATCCAACACATAATCAACAGACAGCGAGGCGGGTTCTTTCATTGGTGCGTAGTATACATGATCAATTGAAAATCGAAAGTCTAGCGTTTCTTCATCTTTAATTTCATTGTATTTCTCCATATCAAATTTAACACTCGATACATAAAGCCCAACGTTGAATTTTTCATCTAAAAATCTTAAGCATTCTAGTATTTTTACAGGCAGCACACTGAAACTTTTTGAATTAGCAAAATCTTCAAATTCAAAAACAGCTTTGCCATCGTCTGGTTCTATAGTTATTTCAAACTTTTTAAAATATTTCTTCATTTTTGTATTTAATCCTTCAAAAAACTTTTTTGGATCTTCATCCCCTTGGCTATTTTGTCGTGTAAAGGAAACAACGCTTTGAAACGGCTGACGAATGGTTACCAAATTTTGATAATCTGTGAACGTTTCCATTCTTATATCAAATTCAGTATTCAATGGAATGTTTTTAAATGCATCCATGGAAATAATACTCAAAGCTGGAACGTTTCCATATGGGAATTGATTTCTATTAAATCCGAATACAATAGCCAATTCATTTCGTATAATCACGAATTGTCCTTTTGCTGGTCCCTCGTTTACTGCACTAATAAACACAGTATCGGGCGGTGTAATAGGAAAAAATGAAAACGAGAATGGAATTTCTTGCTCTTTCAACGATCGACGAATATCGGAGAGAAACGCGAACAGATCGTTGCTAGATTTCTTGATTTTTCCTGCTAAAACCTCTGGAGGTGTTAAATTTGGAAACAATGGCGATGTTTCAATGCTGCGTGCGACGCGTTTTGGTTTTGCTGGTGTGTATTTTAAGCTAATTAGACCTACTTGATACAAATTTTGAGGTAATTTCAACTCATTAGGCAGTTCTGCAATAAAATTAGTAGCTGTATTTGATGGTAAATTGTTGCTGTAACTCGAAAGCGTACAGCATATGCTCGGAGGAGCAACGTTTTCAATGACAGAGCGTGAAAACATTTTAAACTAAATTAAGTTCTTGCTCGTAAAACCCTCCTGTTATATCTGAAATCAATATTTGTCATGTGAAAAAATATTGATTAATTTTATGTCAAAGATATCAATAAATTAAACTTTGTCTCTTTTTTGAGCCAAAGTGAGCTAAAAAATCTGGCTCACTTTTTTGAGCTAAGAAATCTGGCTCACTTTTTTGAGCCAAAGTGAGCTAAGAAATCTGGCTCACTTTTTTGAGCTGAGAAATCTGGCTCACTTTTTTGAGCCAAAGTGAGCTAAGAAATCTGGCTCACTTTTTTGAGCCAAAGTGAGCTAAAAAATCTGGCTCACTTTTTTGAGCTAAAAAATCTGGCTCACTTTTTTGAGCTAAAAAATTTGGCTCACTTTTTTGAGCTAAGAAATCTGGCTCACTTTTTTTTATTAAAAAAGACTTGCCTTCATCATTAAGATCTTTTAACAAGTAGGTAATAGAATTAGTTTTTTGTACAGCTGCTATTACAAATATTTCCCTGCTCCAATTTTCCGCAGATCCTAGAAATAATTCGTTATTTTATCGTTTTTTTAAGTAATGTACGGTAAAACACTATAATTTAATATAGTATATAGTTAAAATTTATATATTTACATATTTATATATAAAAAATACCTTTTTCAAACAACATCTTAGCTCTTGATATTCTAACTTGATCACCAATAGCAAACTTTGCTGGCTTTGAAGCATGGTTTTGCAGCGAATTTTTAAATATCCTGTGCCATATCTTAAACTCGTTCTTTTTCGTCACTTTATTAGGTGTGGTCTGGATTGTTCTATGAAAACTATTGTTGTAAGCCTTGACAAAGTCTTGAATTTTGTCATCAATTTTTAATGTATTGCTCTCGGTCATATAGCGTTCAAGTTTTGTAAAAAGAGTACGAATAAACCTTTCGCTGAATGTACTTTTAATATACGAGTAGATATGGTAATTTACAATTCTATTTTCTTTTAAGAACTGTCTAAAATTTTTATTTCTATATTCTTTTCCCATATCTGTAAACAACGTCATTGGCGTAGTTCCAGCTTCTTGAAATATAGATTTGAACGCACGAATCATTGAACTTGATGATTTATCTTTCAGCATACGTACAAATGCTTTTTTGCTGAACGAATCAATGACAATGAGTACAAAGTAATTGCAATTGTTCCATTCTGCAATGTTGCTAATGTCCTTGAGATCCGACGCATAGTTTTGATTAATAAAATTAAAAAACACTTTCCTTCTAGGAAATTTGCGTCGTATATCTTAATGCAAAGAGTAAGCAATCAGCTTTGAAAGTTCTTTTTTTACTAGTTTTTTATCAGTCCACTTTTTTCTGTTTGCCAAAAATCCGCTCAAACCAGAAAAACTTTCGGCTAATTTGTGATTTAGATAGGATCGACGTACACTTTGGTCAGCCATTTTAAGTGAAATGAAAGTAAAACTAACTGTTTTCTGTATTTATACATTCACTCGCTGTTCAAGGCTGAGCTATGACGGACGGATTGTACACTGTTGATTTTACTATTTATATTTACGGACAGATAGCTGTTATAAGGACCAGCATTTTAGAACAACCTACAGTCAAACCATGCGTGAAATGGGAAAATAAATGGGAAAAATGGGATCTCAGTTTCCCACAATTTTGTCGAATTAATAATAAAATTGAAAAAGCATCACATACTGAAAACAGAACATACTGCGTCAATTTATTTCCAGAGTACCCTGCTGAAATTCTCGGAATTACAGACTCTGTTCGTTAATATAACATCGTAACGTTTCTGTGCGTCCTCAGTCACGATTTGACAGTCGGGCAGTAAACATCTACCATGGAACACCTTGAATCTTACGATCCTATATTGTGTAAAAATTGGGATAAACCAATAATTGAAAAAACGAACAAAGTGGATTTTTTCAAAAACCCAAATTCAAAAATTTTTATTTTTTGCTCAATTGAGCGAAAAAATAGCGCTCACTTTTTTTCGAGCTTAAATTATGTTTTGAGCTAAGAAATCAAGCTCAATTTTCAACTCTAATAATCGATAATCAATATTCTATAATAATGTTTTTAATTTTAGATTGGTGATCGACTTTTGGCACGAAAAACATGGAACAATTATAAGCAATGCAACTACATTTACATTGGTCGATTGCGAAACGAAACTGAATCCACAACAGTTGAATTCTCACTTGTCACCGGCAAGTTGTTACTGAAGTTCATTCGGGGTGTCCATGATCACAACGTTTACATTCAAACACCAGAGGATAACATTGAAAACCTCAATCTCACATACTTTAACGACGGAAAGTATTCAAAACTTGTTTTGCACTGCCTGGTTTCAGAAAAAACATCTGTGAAATACGGAGGATGGTTGGGTCCGCAAATTGAATTGAACTACGATGAAATTGAAAACCTTGTGTTGTTCTTAACCCAAGATTGCAAATTGTAAAGTTTGTTATGCGAAAAATATGAATACAATAACTCTAGAAAGTTTGTGGTGTGACGCATGCCAGTTCTGCTGGTTAAACTATATGCCGTCAAATTTGCAAAGCATAAACTATATGACGTCAAGTTTGCAATTATTTGAGTATAAAAACGAACAATACTGTACGCGATGTGAAGCGCAAGAAAAGAAAAAAGATGAAAAAGTGGCTGAATGTCTAAATACACCGTACGATGAATGGATTGACTTTGAGAAGTTCGATTCTGTTGACAATTGGTGTGAAGTAACCAGAAGTTTGGACAAAACAGATTGTTTTGTGTGTGAATACGATCCTCATGATATCGTATCATCCACAGGAGAACCTGATGTACAATATATTCATAGTGTATCTCTGTATGGGGAAACTGTATACATATACAAGTACATGCCAAAAATTAAAGTGTGTAACTATTGTATGTTTTGGCGAAGCTCGAGAGTTTTGGAGAATGTTCAAGAATATATTCGCAACTACAAAGAAGACGAATATAAAGCAATGCAATTGTCAATGGAACAAGTGTAATTCGTGTTGAAAACAATATGAATACACTGCAAAGTTTGTTGTGTGAGGCGTGCCAGTTTTGCTGGTTGAACTATATGCCGACAAGTTTGCAAACAGTGGAGTATAACAACAAACAATACTGTGCGCAATGCAAAGTGCAAGAAAAGAAAAAAGATGAAAAAGTGGCTGAATGTCTAAATACACCGTATGACGAATGGATTGACTTTGATAAGTTTGACAATATTAACAATTGGTGTGAAGTAACCAGACGTTTCAAGAAAACGGATTGTTTTGTGTGCGAATACGATCCGTATGATAAACCATCATCTACAGAAGGCCCGGATGCAGAATTTGTTCACGGCGTGTCTCTGTATGGCGAGATTGTGTTCATATACAAGTACATGCCAGAAATTAAAGTATGCGGTTATTGTATGTTGTGCCGAAGCTCGAGAGTTTTGGAGAATGCTCACGAATATATTTGCAAGTACAAAGAAGATGAATATAAAGCATTGCAATTGTCTATGGATCAAGTTTAATTCATGTTAAAAACAATATGAATACACTGCAAAGTTTGTTGTGTGAGGCGTGCCAGTTTTGCTGGTTGAACTATATACCGTCACATTTGCAAAGCAGAAACTGTATGACAAGTTTGCAAACCGTCGAGTATAACAACAAACAGTACTGTGCAAGATGTAAAACTTGCGAAAAAGAGAAAGACGAAAGAGTTGCAAAATATTTAAATACACCATACGATAAATGGATTGACTTTCGTAGATTCGAAAACATTAAAAATTGGTGTGAAGTAACAAGAAGTTTGTCAAACACCGATTGTTTTGTATGCAAGAAAAACCCTTGTATAAAAGGCACTACAAAAGATCCTAAATCAAAATATATTCGCATGGTTTCGCTATACGGAGAAACAGTATACGTATACAAGTACATGCCTGAAATCAAATTGTGTGAGTACTGCATGATTGTGACAGACATGGAAGTTGTACAAAAATACATTTGCGAAAACAACAAAGATGAATATATAGCATTGCAGTTGTCAATGGCAATAAAACAGATGGTATCCATCTTGAAAACAAAATGAATACTCTACAAAGTTTGATGTGTGAGTCATGCCAGTTCTGCTGGTTAAACTTTAAACCATCAAGTTTACATACTGTAATGTATAACAACAAACAGTACTGTATAGATTGTGAAGAACAAGTAAAGCTAAAAGAATTAAGAATTGCTTACAGCTTAAATACACCATACGTTGTATGGATTCGGTTAAAGAAGTTCACAAATATTGAGAACTGGTGTAAAGTAACAAGACAAGTAGAAAACAACGGTTGCTTTGTGTGTGAAAACAACCCAAGCAATGTCAAAGCCTGGACTGAAAACCCTAGTTTAGACTATATTCGGAAAATAACCCTATACGGTGAAAGAATTTTCATGTACAAGTACGAGCCAAAAATAAAAATGTGCGGACATTGTATGTTTTGGCGAACCTATAAAATTTTAGAAATTGTACAAAAATATATTTGCAAATACAAACAAGATGAATATCGGACATAGAAACATGTATGTAAAAATAATCACGTTACGTCTCAAAATAATATATAAAGTTAAGTTATGTATAGTGAAGCACAAAATATATGTAATGTAATTTTTAAAAAAAATTAACTTTGAGAAATAAGTTACAGTGTAAAAAATAATTTACACATAATTTAAAAAATCAATTTAGTTTGTAAATAAAATTTGTAAAAATTTATAAAAAAAATTATTTAGTCTGTAAAGATTTTAAAAATGTTAAGTGTAAAAACAAAATAGTAAAAAATAATTTGTAAACATTTTAGAATACTTAAACTTAAAAACAAATAGTAAGAGAAATAATTTGTTAACATAAAAAAATATAAAAAAATTGTAAACAAAATTTTTAAAACTGTAATAAAAAACCAATTGGCATTTAAAAACATGTGTTGATGGGTTTATTATAAAAATATATGCATTGCTCATAAAAATTTCATATATAAAGCATACAAAAGGCAAATGGATTCCCATACAGACCATTTAAGTGTTACGTAGTCTATACTGCATGTGACATAGCGTGTGCATGATCCCATACATAATATACAGCCACCAGCGGTAGAGCCCTACCCAGTGGCAGACCCACAGAGCAGCGCCGGGTCCAGAACAGTGACGGGTCCCGGGCAGCGGCAGATCCCTGAGCGGCGGGTCTCGGACAGCAGACCCCACCCCTTACGGCTGTAGAGGGCATTCGAAAGGTCTTTCGCTACCCCTCCCACGACTGCAACAGACTGCAGAGGGCATTTAGAGGGTCTTTCCCCACAGCGATGACAGCTCAGGACAGGCGCAAGCAACCCTAGGGCGACGGCGAGCTTCCTATTGCGGAAAGGCCAATGGCGGACATAGAGTAGCCGTTAGCGGACTCAGAGGGCACATAGAGCAGGCAAAATGGCGGTCAGTGTATCGAGTCCAGGACATCATGCCAGGCCAAGGACATCATGACGACCCAAGGGCACCATGACAGCTCGCACGGAACGGTTGCAGGACATCATGGCGAGCCAAGGGCAGTGACGCTTCCATGCCACAGCAGCACGCCATGCTTCCCACAGACCAGGATGTGAAGAAGCCGGGATAATCAATAACGCGGCCAGGACACAGTATTGATTCTCGGAAAGAAGCCGCCAACGGTGGGATAATCAATAACGTGGAGTGGACACAGTATTGATTGTCGGGAAGAAGCCGCCAACGCTGGGATAATCAATAACGCGGCGGGAACATAGGCAGGATACACGACAGTCTGTAGTGGCGGGATATTGATTGGCGGGAAGAAGCCTGCAGCGGCGGGATATTGATTGGCGGGAAATAGCGACAGCCTGTGCGGAATCCGCCACATTCGCTAGTCGCCAAAATTTGCAACCCGCCAAATTCACAACCCGCCCGGAAATTTTGCAACAACGCAAGAAACCCGCCAACGCTACTCACCATATATCCAACAAGTCAACCCAACATTAGGTTTAGGTTAGGTTAGGTTAGCAGCACTCCCCGCCATATATCCTCACCACTATATATCCACTATACATAGGTTAGGTTAGCGGGTTAGGTTAGCGCGTTAAATTCGCAATAAAATCAATAAAATCAATAAAATCAATAAATCGATAACCCGCCGTGCGGTTTTTTCGGCTATTTTCTGTGCGGGTTTTTCGGCGCGAAACCCGCCGTGCGGCGCCGAAACGGCGGGAAAACCCGTTCAATCTGTTCAGAACATACTACTCACCTTCACAGTCTCCATGCACTGTATAATATAATTAATAAAATTGCAAAACAAAGCAAAATCGCCCTAATGCCATTCAATTAAAAAAGTTTGGAAATCACCCGTCCAGTGGATTTACAGCAATCGTAATGGGCCATCCAAAGGTTTCAAAAAGGACTTTTTTATCTGTGCCATCAAAATTTGATACACAAATTTCAATAAATTCATTATCGACCCAGTAAATGTGATTATAAATCCAATCCAAGGCTATTCCTTCCAGAAAAAGAAAATCATCCTGCATAATACTTTGTTTTCCAGAATTTACATTTGATAGTGGTGCGGTGTAGATTTTTTGGTCATTATCCCTGAACCAGAATATTGTGTTGGTTTTAAAAATGTAGTCGATGTATCGACCCCCTGACAAAAATCCAGTTTCTATCACTTGAGAAGTCTGCAAATTGATAATTAAAAATTTTAATCAATTATTTTTTTTTAAGAAGATTTAAAGTTTTTTTAAGATTTAAATTTTCTTTCAGGATAAATATTAAGCGCTTCACTTCAAGTTTTTAAATATGATATATGTATAGCATTACATAATTGTATTTAAATAGAGCAATTTGCGCTGCCCATTTTTATTTACCCTACCCTATAAACAATTATAGTTGCACCAACGTCAGTAGTTGGTTACAGCGTAACGTCATATGGGTGCTGTAACGTCTCCATTAACGTTAGGGTAACTACTAAATGTCCGCGAGATTTACGTGGACAGGACGTTACTTTCTGACGATATCACGACGACGAGGTTGAACCTCTCACAAACGTTACCATTTAACGTTTCATGAACCATTTATTTTTTCGGTATGCCGACTACACTACAGCTTCCAATTTTAGTCTCCTTATATGCGACTGATAACCTAATGTTTAGAATAAAAATGCAGTTCAAGTTTATAGTTTTATATTTAGCAAACACTGATTTTATTTAATTCATATTAGGATAACCACAACATTGCATTGGTATGAATTACCAAGCAAAGTTTGACATAAGAGTTTTACTTGCAGGAACCACAACTAGTAATTAACAATTAACGTATGCACTAATAGTCACATCTTTTCTAAACTAAGTCACGATGCCCGTTGTAATCTACGTTATCGAGGTAACTCGTCATATTCACACATATTTTACAACATAATTAGCTAAAACAGGCAACTCCAATACTATTAGAAACACCACTCAGGATTGTTGTTTGAATAGTTTCGAATTCAAACTTGCACTATCATAGTTAACGTCAACTTTTTCGGTCGAGTTCAATCGGTTGCGTTCAGCGACTACACTACACAGCAGAACAGAATATAATATGTAGTACACTGCTGATTAATATAAAATCTGGCGATTAAAATATGACTACTGAACTGAACGGAAGCACATTACTAATTGTGAGATAAAATGTATTGGCTGTTGATGACTAGTGCACTAAAATTGTGAAATGTTGGTAATTAATTTACAAATCAGAAGACCAAGTGTATAGTTTTCAACTCGCTTCGACTTCACAATAAATCACAATTACAATAACTTCAGTGCACTACGGTTAACTACTGGCAAACAGTAATTAACTGTAACAGTTCATTCCCGATTAAAGTTCCAAACTACAGAAAACTGAATCTACAAAAAGTATTAAGATTGAGAGCATTGAGCTCCTCGTGGCTTACTATAGTTTAAGATGTTGCGCTATAAGTACAAGAGTGATAAATGCGGTTTGCAATAGTACCTCATAGGCGGCGCAACACTGTAGCCTGGCTATACGTTAGGGTAACGTCGAGCTGTCGTCGTGTGCTGACGAAAATAAAAGGTATACGCCCCTGTAGTTGTAGGTGCCACGCATGCGTCAAGATCGTCGTAGCGCAACGTTGATGAATGGTTGAAAACACGTCAAAAAATAACGTGAAATACTAACCATACATAACCGGTGTGCTGACGTCTAATTCTTGGACGTTAAAACAAGGTAGTTTCAATAACGTAAATAGGACGACAAACTACAACTTAAAATATCAGTTTCGTTAGCACAACGTTAGTTGACGTTAGAAACCAAAATCCAACGTTACTGCAACTAATGAATGTTTATAGGGTATATAATATTAATTAAAAAACAAGGGCTAAAGCCCTTGTTTCATGGCAGCCTTAACAGCAAAATTAGGCATTTTGAATTTGCCGCCAAATTTTAGATTCAATTTACAGATTTTCAATTAAGAGAAGCAATTAGGCCGCACAATGTGTTGTTGGTTATGTTATTCATAATTAATTTCTGTAATGCAACCAATAATTCAAAATTCCAATTTTTGAATTTCCCGCTGAAACATTAAATATTGTGTTAAATGAATATTTCGACCGGTAACTCAATGAAATTACACTAAAATGGTATACCATTGGAACGGTAACAATTAGGCGAATCTAAATAACTTAAAGTGGACGAACGCGTGTTATTAGATTTTAAATGGTTTGAAAAAAACATAAATGAAAATTTAAAAAATTTAAAGGATTTCGACGTATGATATATCATTTGAAAGCTCTTAAAAAATAAAGAGACACCATTTTTTTTGTTTTGAGTTTGTAGCCCATACAACACGTTTTAGGTGAAATTAAAAAATTAAAAGACCGTTGTCATGGAAACTGTTAGTAATAATAAAGGCGCATTCTGTTATTTGAATTCTACTAGGGATTACCTTTCGAATGATATATGGCACGATGAAATTGGTCCAGTATTGCAAAAGTTTCAAAATTCCGGTAAATTATGTAGATAGGTAGGAACTAAGCGTATTATTAAATGTAACTAACGCATGTTCCATCTGATGAAATCATTGTAATATTATTGTATCCAGATGCGATTAAAAATGCGTTTTCGTCTTTGTTTATGTATTTGCATTTTGTGTCGTCTTCTGGATCTTTGACATAGCCAGCTTGACATCTTTGGCAGTTTTTACTGTTATTTAAAGCAGCACACGTTCCAGGATAGGCACAGCTGTTGTCGTCTAAAGTATTCAATACATATTTGAAATTTTTTAAAATTAAATTTTAATTTTAATAAGGTATGATGTATTACGCTTTATGTATTAGCTGATTTGCTACTAACGTGGTAAATCAGATTTTGAAGTGTAGTTCTTTTCAGCTTTTATTAAATCATCGTCATGTTTGGAAGGCAGCAAATCCTTAACAGCTGCACCACAAGTTAAGGCGACGCACAACAGTGACGTCATTGCAAGGAAAAGTTTTATCATATTCTGATCTCCGAATGACACTATAAATTACGTTAATTATACAATTTCTGTAGGTATAATTACTTCAATGAGAACAAAGTATTCCCCAATTTTTATTTAAAACTGTAATTTTATTAATTTTTTTGATAATATGTATGTATTTGAATTATTCTGTAAAGTTTTCAGTATCTAAAATTTCTCATTTTGGTCGTGTTATTGTGTAAGTTCTTGAATGTTTAAGAGTACAGCAAGATACGTGTGTTAGGTTCATTGTGCTAATGCAATGCAAGTAAATTTCATTTTTAGTGAGCTTCGGTCTGTGATTTTATTCATAAGCAAAAGAATAGAAAATAAAAACTTACCAATAAATATTTATTAATTCTTCTGCTTTACTAAATAGTTAAAAACTGCAGTTTTAAATTGAAAATAAAATCACTTTACAAAAAACACTACGTTTTAATTTTTAAGAGTAAGGTTATGCTGATTAGCTTTTGAGAATGTTGTAAATTTATATAAAAGAATATAAAAGAAAATCAAAAATTTTTATATACCAAATGCACATTGCGGATGTCAAGGAGTTTTTATTTAGCTTTGGTAAGAAGATTTAAAAATATAATTATTCCAGTTCACGCAGAACAGATGCAATTTTGCTATACCTAGAATAACAAGCTGCGTCGTTAACTAAACCAGCGAATTTGAGTAATTATGTCCCTTTTTAGACTCGAATATCTGTACTTCCCAGTATTATCAGTATTTATTATTCTCTATGCCGGTTGTATTGTGGGTGTAAATGCAAAACGAGTTAACTTACTGAGGTAACAGGTTACGTTATGATTCTTGGAATTCTTATAATTATGCGTCATATTATGCTAATTTCAGGAACAAGTTTTATGTCACATGGAGTTTTATTTCAAAGCCTGTTGTGGTTAAGGGTTGATGACCATACAATATGACAACGTAATTAAATTAATCGTCTTAGACCTTGATTTCACTAGCGACTTTAACAACTATTAGTTAACAATTATTGCTAAGTTATCAATAGTTAACTTTGGAATTTCACGAGTAGTTACCAATTGTGAAACTATCCATGGTTGGTGCGATTTCACTACATAAATTGACAATTGTTAGCCAAAGTGCCCGCTAAAATTCAAAATATTAAAGTTTACCAATTGTTAACGTGATTTCGCTACATAAATTAACCATTGTTAGCTATGGATCCCAGAAAATTTTAAAGTTTAACAATTGTTAGTGCGATTTCACAGTTTAAGTTATCAATTGTTAACGCTAATTATCGATTTTAAAAACAAGGGCTAAAGCCCTTGTTTTTTGGTAGCCTTAACAGTAATATGGGGTATTACTCTTTAATGCTAAAATCGGTATTAAAAAATTGCAAATTTAAATTTAATAATAACTTTTAAAACTAAATGTAATAAATTACAATTTTGAATCATTTTTTATTTTTTAAGAGCTTTAAAATAGTATATCGCATGTCAAATTCCGTTGAGAATTGCCAAAGGTTGCTAATTTATGTAGATAGGTAGGAATAGGGGAATATTGAAAATCTGAACTTCCCGCCAAACCTAAAATGTCAAATTTTGACCGATCACTCTCTTCAAATGTAGAGAAGCGATAGGTCAAAATGACGGGAATGAGGAGAAGAACAATATATATTGCGATTGACGCGCAAATTACCAAAGCTTCAATTTTAGGTTGCACATTTAAAGTTAATTATAGTTACAAAAAATAGTAAATTAAATAATTTTGAAGTTTCAATGAATTTTGTATTTTATATTTTTTAAGAACTTCAAAATGGTATATCGCATGTCAAATTCCGTTGAGAATTGCCAAAGGTTGCTAAATTATGTAGATAGGTAGGAACAATTGATAAAAGTTAATCATTGTTAGGAGTTTAGCAATTGTTAGTTCACATTTCACGTAAAAATGAGTGATAAGCTAACAGTTGTTAGGGTTAACAATTTGTTAAATCTTGTAGTGAAATCAAGGTCTTACAAGGGAATGGTTTTACAAGGTACGCGCTAATTTCAAAAAGGCATATCTACAAAAATCAGGCTACTTTTAAATATAATTATATTTCAAGATTTTTCAAAATTTTCATTTTTCGACAATTTTTTGAAAAAACAATATTTTTAAGGCCTAATTTTATCGACCAAGAGTCTAAACGTTGGGAAAAACAAATTTCGTCAAAATCGGATGAGAACTGTGAAAGCTACAGGGCGGCAAAATATTAAAATTTGAATTTTTTAACTTTGGCGGGCTATTGTGACAAAACAAAGCAAACTGCAATCGAGTTACTTTGGATCTCTACTAGTTAAAAGTAGCCTGATTTTTAGATGTGACTTTTTGAAATTGGCGCGAACCATGTAAAACCATTCCCTTGTTAGATCTAGTAGCATTATACAACCAAGGATAAAGTAGTCTGCTACTATCCTTAAGTTGCTTTAAAAGTTTGCTTGATTTTCATAGAGCAAATAATTAATAATTATATACAATGCAAAAATTTGATAATTTTTGAAAAATTACACTTTCATTTTTTAATCTGAAAATTAATAATAAAAAAATTTTAAAGTCTGTTTAGATTTGGAATAACAGCCTTAATTTACAGCAAATTTTCCATATTTGTCAACTACATATTTAATTACAATAATTCAAAGTACTGCGTGTAACTGTAAACACAATAACTGTTTACAATAATTTTTTCATTTGTTGGGATTCTTGTCATTTTCCAATTAAAAAGTTTCTTGTCATATAATGAGAGTCTTCCATAATCTGGACCTAGACTAGAATCGAAGTAGTCAATTCTGAGACGCAATTTCGTTTGTCAGAAGAAAGGTGCATTCCATCTGGACAAGCACACGTCGTCGTGGAGACCAAAACGGAGTCATTGCTTAGAGACGGAGCAGGGAAACAAAAGTGGGAACACTGGTCAATTTGCTTTGAGCAAATGTTCTCTCCTTCAGGCTGCATTGATGAGTGATACATTTTAAGGCCCCATAGACTATACTCCTATTATATAAAATTTAAAAAAATATTTTCATAGCTTTAACATAAGTAATAAAATTTCGTTAAAAACTAACTAGTAAACTAGTTATGTCAAAAGCGACTTACAAATGTGCGAACCATCTCAAAATCCTCTCCATTGCATTTGTTAACTTTGTAAAATCTATCATGAACCCAATCCATTAAATAAATATGTTTATTAAACATCGCAATTCTTTGAAATTTAACAAAAGCTAATTTTAATTCTTCAGTTGCTTTGAAAATCATTTTCCGATCGGAGCCATCCACGTTTGAGGACCAAATGGAGCTAAAACCATATCCTTGAGACCAATACAATCGATTTTCTAATAAATCCAGAGCGAAGCCTTGCAGATAAGAAATGTCTGTGCTCAAAATAACTTCTCTACGTGATCCGTCTAGACCAGCTCTTTCAATGTGATCTTTACTGCGGTCGGCCCAGTACATCCATCTTGTATTTTAAAAACATTTTAAATTTTTATTATTGCAAAAATGTGTAAATATTTTATATTTTGATAAAAAATACAAATAACAGTTTCGCCCTTAGCGCATTAGGCTGAACTTTTTGATAAAATTATAGAGTACCCGCTCAGTGGATTAACAACAATCGACAATGGTTCTTCAAATCCATTGCTAAAAAGCACTTTCTTTGTTGTGCCATTAAAATTTGATACAACAAGTTCCTTTTTTCGTATATCGACCCAGTAGATGTGATTATAGATCCAATCAACAGCTGTGCTGTGAATATCAGACGAATCATCATGCATGATACTTTTTTTGTCAGAATCCACGTAATTTAGAAATTTTGCGGTGTAGATTGTTTGATTTCTTCTACTAAACCAAAATATTGTGTTGGTTCGAAAATTGTAGTCGACGCCTGAACTATATGAGAATTCGTCAAACTGCATCGCTTGAGTTGTCTAAAAATTATTAAATTAAATAAGAACATGTTGTTTTAGTTTAACTTGTTTATTTGGCTTTGAAAAGTATTTAAATATCACGTAGTGTTAATTTTAATTTATTTGCAGACTCAGTTAACTTATCGTTAGTTATACTAACAAGGGAATGACGCGACATGCAACACACAGATTTCAGAAAGACCCATTTCAAAAAGTTGGGCTGCATTCCAATAGAACAGATCCAAAGTAACTCGAGTGCATTTTGCGTTGTTTGGTCACAGCGACCCGCCAAAGTTTGAAAAAAATTCAAATTTTAAAACTTTTCCGCCCAATAAATTCTACAGCTTTCATCTGATTTTAATAAAATTTAATTTTATGTGATCCTTATTCTTTATTCTAAATACAAGTTTCAAGATTTTGAAAAAATTGAAAATTTTCGTTTTGCTTCAAAAAATTACAAAAAATGTATATTTTTGAGGTCAAATTTTCAAACTTTTTTTTAAAAAAAAATTCAAAATCGTAAAATTTCTATATAGAATAGTGACTGAGGATCACAAAAAATAAAATTTCCTCAAAAGCGGATGAGAACTGTAGAATTTATAGGGAGGCAAAATTTTTAATTTAAATTTTTTAAAACTTTGGTGGGTCGCTGTGACCAAACAACGCAAAATGCACTCGAGTTACTTTGGATCTGTTCTATTGGAATGCAGCCCAACTTTTTGAAATGGGTCTCTGTGAAATCTGGGCGTTGCATGTTGCTTCGTTCCCTTGTAAGTATAAGTCAAAGTAATTAAATGCAACTCACGTTTTTTCCATCTAATGAAATCAATCTAATTTTATCGTGCGAACTTGTAAGTAAAAATGCGTTTTCGTCTTTGTTCGCATATTTGCATTTTGTATTGTCTTCTGGATCTTTTACAAAGCCAAATTGACATATCTGACAGTTTTTAGCATTTAATGAAGAAGGACACGTTCCAGGATATGAACAACTGTACACGTCTAAAATACCTGTTAAATATTTACCGGTTTCCCAAATTATTTATTATTCATGGATGCGCGAAAAAGCGTTTTTAGTCAATTATTACGCTCTAGTGGTTGTTTCTGCACTCACTTGGAGAATCAGGCACAATTGTTGTACGGTCGTTGAATTCTTTGGGAAGGTCCGTTGTTTGTGTTACTGTTTCAGTGAAGTCCTGCGTGTAATCTTGTATCAAATCATTGTCAAGAGTGGAAAAGGTAGACACGTATTCAACAACGGCAGCAGAAGCTGCAGCAATGCACAATAACGTCAGTGCAAGGAAAAGTTTCATTATGTTTTGATCTCTTCAAGCTACTTGAAATTACAATTATTAAATTTTATTTGGAGGTCCATTGGATTCAGTTAAAAAAGTTTTGTACTTTTTATTTAATTACAAAATCTACAACACATACATAGTTTAAAACTAATAAAAAACTAGTAAATATAAAATAATGTGCTTTATAAAAACATTGAAGTTCAACATTTTGCACTTTTTAAAACTTTTCAAATAGAACATTTTACATTTAAAACAAAAAAATAAAACATTTTTACAAAAGCGTATACTAAACGTTTTACATTATTTTGCATGTGTCTTATAAAATTACTTGTAACTCATTGTCAGTCTTGTTATAAAATAAATTTTATATAAGTTATTTTAATATGAGTTCTGAAATGTATTAATTTATCCACGCAATAAAATATAAAATAATAACTTACACATAAATAAAAATATTAATTCTTCAGCTTTGATTTCCAGTTTAAAAGAAGTCCTATTTCAGAATATAATCACTTTAAAAATACTACTGTTTAGTTCCCAATATAAGCGTTGTTATCTTCAAAAGCAAACGCGGTTGTATTCAATTTATGCGTGAGCTGTAGGTAGGAAACCTGCACCTAAGAAATGCACTTTGCAAGTGTCAAGGTATTCGTAAGGAATTTAGAAGATAAACATTTTAGTTCATGCAAAACAGATGCAATTGCTATACCTGGAATTACGAGAGTTGCGTGGTTCACTAAACAAGTGAATTCCGGGCAGGTCACATTTTAGGTTCAAATAATGACAAGCTCAAGATTTATTACGTATGTTAATACCATTCCACAAGTGAAAAGGCGTAAACAGTTAACTTACATAAGTAAGAGGTGACTTTTGGATTCTTGGAATTGGTATGTAAGTCATATGCTAATTTAAAGAACAAGCTTTGAGTAGTATCGTATTTAATATGAAAGCCCGTGAAGGTTAATGGCACCATATATTGTCATTGAGTTACACGCTGATCCAAGCACTTTCCATCCATCATTCAAAAGTCAAGTTGCACCAACAGGGGGTCGCACATAATTAATGTGTTTTGTAGAGTCTAGACATGTGAATTGATGACATGCAATGCTAAAGATAACCATTGACACAATGCTTAAGTAATAGGTTGGGTAGCTTCCCAAAGAGCAATGATTTATATGTCATTTTTTTATGTATAGCCTTTAATACAAAACTGTATTGTAAAAAGAAACAACTTACGGCATTTAAATTAAGTTTTTGCTTTTCCGTATAAATCACACCCTTAAATCTACATTGTAAAACTGCGATGTGTGGTATCGTAATGCCATTATGTCAAGTCTGTCATGCGTATTGAAGTACGTGATTAAAAGAAACTGTAAGTCTTTTAGCTCATAAAAACTGGTTCTTAAAACTAGTAATATTATTTACTTTGTGAGCATAAATAATGATATGTATTTTCACAACTATCCTACGAAACCAATGTAAATAATAGCATCATGAAATCAACTATAGAATAAGAAAAAAGGTGTGAGTAAAACATTCTGCGCGTTTACAATACTTAGAATACAAAACTTTCTATTTTTTCACGAACTCGCGTTTAATATTTTACAAATCTATTTCTATAGGTAATAGACTTTACATATTTTAATTGTGTACTTAATTAAATTGGTTTTTTTTAATATTTAATGTAAACATTTTTTACGCTTGTATTGTTAGTCGTTCTACTGTAAAATCCGTTTCTCGGCCACAATTGCGTAACTTCAAAAATATCGATTTTTTCTAATTTCGCCGCGTCCTAGCTCCCACGATTTTAGTTTAATTTTAAGAATATTTGAAACACATTATCTTTATATGCTTATCCAAAAAGTGATTTTAGGATTCTTGAAAATCCGAAAATTTTAATTTGTTGCAAAAAAGTTTAGGAAATGTTAATTTCTGAGGCCCATATTTTTAACTATTTTTTTGCAGCAAAAAACAAACTTTGCAGCCGATTGACTATACGAGGCTGAGAATGTGTGTAATTAGTAAATTAGTAACATAACTACGGTTGAAATACATTTTTTTTAGAATTCTTGTTATTTTCCAATCACATCAAAAAGTTTCTTTTCTTAAAATAAGAACCCTGTATAATCTTAACCTAGACTGGCATCAAAGTGGTCAATTCTAAGACGCAGTTTCGTTGGTCAGAATCAAGGTACAGTCCATCTGGACAAGCACATGTCGTTGCGGAGACAGAGACGTTGTTTTTGCCTGGCGACGGAGCCGGGAAACAAAAGTGAGAACACTGGTCAATTTGCTTTGAGCAAAGGTTGTCTACTTCAGGCTGCATTGATGAGTGGTACATTTGAAGGTCCCATAGACTATACGTCTATCAAATTCAATTTTAAATATTAAAAATTAGGTTAATAACTTCAACATTAGTAAATAAATTTTGTTAGAAAAAAACTAGTTACCTAGTCAAGTCAAACGTAACTTACAGAGTTGTGAACAATCTCTAAATCCTGTCCATTGCATTTGTTAACCTTGTAAACTACATCATGCCTCCAATCCAATAAATAAATATATTTATCAAACATTGCAATTTTTCGGAATGCAACAGAATTTAATTGTAATTCTTCAGTTGCTTAAAAAACCATTTGCCGATCTGAGCCATCAACATTTGAGGACCAAATGGAGCTGAAACTAGTTCCTTGAGACCAAAACAATCGATTCTCTTCTAAATCCAGAGCAAGACCCTGAGGATTAGAAATGTCTATGTTCAAAATAACTTCCCTTCGTGATCCGTCTAGACTAGCTCTTTGAATGTGATTTGTAATGCTGTCAGCCCAGTACATCCATCTTGTAATTTAAAAACATTACAACTTTAAATTATTTTAAAAATGTGTCACTGCTTCATACGTGAATAAAAATATACAAATAGCAGTGTCGACCTCAGTGAAAAATGGTGGTCAGTTTAAAAAGTTCATAAAGTACCCGCTCAGTGGATTCACAACAATTGATAGTGGCCATGACATTCCATCGCTAAAGATCACTTTTTTCATTGTGCCATTAAAATTTAAAACAACAAGTTCATGTCTTCTTACATCGACCCAGTAGATGTGATTATAGATCCAATCCACAGCTGTACCATAAATATTAGAATAGTTATCATGCCTAATACTTTTTTTTTCAGAATTTACATCATTTAGTAGAGGTTCACTGTAGATGGTTTTATCGGTCCTATTGAACCAGAATAACGTGTTGGTTCGAAAATAGTAGTTGATGCCTGAGCTATATGAGTATCCGTCATATTGCATCACTGGAGTTATCTAAAAATCATTATTAAATTATTAGTAAAGATTTTGTTTTAAATTAAACTGTTTTTAAAGGTTTTTAAATATAATGTAGTGTTAATTAAAATGTAATTGCTGACTTAGTCAACTAATTATTAGTTATAAAAATTACTAGACAAAGTAATTAAAAATTAAATGAAACTCACGTTTTTTCCATCTAGTGAAATCAATCTGATGTTCTCTAGCGACGTTGTAAGTAAAAATGCGTTTTCGTCTTCGTTCACATATTTGCATTTTGTGTCGTCTACCGGATCCTTGACAAAGCCAAGTTGACATCTCTGACAGTTTTTAGCATTAATTAAAGAAGGACACGTTCCAGGATATGAACAACTGTGCATGTCTAAAATACCTGTGAAATAGTTTACGATTCCCTAAATTATCTTTTATGAGTCTCAGCAAGCAATATTTAAGCAGCTGCGTAAAAGCGTTTACATTCAATTATGAGGCTTTAGTTGTTGTTATTGAACTCACGTGGTGAATCAGGCAAAAATGTTGTAAGGTCGTGGAATTCCTTAAAGAGGTCTGTTTTTTGTGTTAGTTTTTCCTCAAGCGATGCAGCATAGGCTGAAGCAAGGCTTAATGACGTCATCGCAATGAAAAATTGCATCATTTTCTGAGCTCTGCAAGGCACTATAATTAAATAACTAAAAATTCATTTTTTTAGAAATTTTTTACTTGAATAAGCGCAAAGTGACCTGTTTGTTTTATTGTGATACAATTTTTAAGACATAAGGGTTAAAGATGTTCGAAAAACAATAATTACAAGAAGTGTATAGCACTGTAACAAACAAATAATTAAAAAATATAGTTCTTTTTAAAAACATCAAAAAAAAAACATTTTGTACTTTTGAAAAAATTTGAAATAGAACATTTAAACATTTTGCATTTTTGGATTTGTTAAAAACACAGTAGTAAAACATATTAAACTTTACAAAAACGTATAATTACTAAACATTTTATGTGTTTAATAAAATCACTGATTACTCATTGTCAGTCCCATTATAGAATAAATTTTAAAATTTTATATAGGTAATTTTAATGAGTTTTGAAATGTGTTAATTTTCACACGCAATAGAAAATAAAATAACAACCCACAAATAAATAAATATAATAACTGTTCTGCTTTAATATCTAGTTTTAAAAAAATAATTGATTTCACAATAAAATCGCTTAAAAAATACTACCTTTTACTTTCCTTTAGCGTTGTACGTTATACTTCACACGAAACGCAGTTGTTTTGAATTTATACGTGAGCCGTAAGTGAAAAATCTGCACTTATGAGATACACGTTGCGAAAGCCAGAGTACTTGTAAGAAATGTTGAAGATACACGTTTTAGTTCTAGAGAAACAGAGGCAATTGCTTAACCTGGAATTACAAGTTACGTCGTTCACTTACCAATTTAATTCCAAGTACATCACATTTCAGTCTTAAATAATTTTAAGTTGAAGTTTTAATACGTATGTAGGTTCCATTTAAAGTGAGAAGGCATAACCAGTTAGCTTACCTAGGTAGTAGGTAACATTGTGACTCTTGGAATTCCTTTTTGCGTCACATGCTAATTTTCAGAACAAGCTTTAAGTACAAAGCATTGTGGTTTATTTTGAAGGCTGTTGAGGATAATGGCAGATAACTATGCAATGTCAAATGTAAGAAGATTACACGTGAATCGAGAAACTGGCTGCAAATCGTTCAAAATTCAAGTTTTACCAACAAGAGGTCGTCCATAAATAATGTCGTAGAAAGAGTATGTAGGTCTAGTCAGATATTGATGACTTACCGTGTTAAAGATAACCGTTTATGCAATTTTAAATGAGGCGTGTAGGCGGATATTTCCCTAAGGACAAATAACTAATTTTTGTAACATTATTTAATGTCAACCCCTAGTATAAACTTGTACTATGATTTTGAAACCAAATTGGCGACTTTGGGCCCAAAGTAGATGCTGAGCATCAGTGAACATTCCCTTTATCAAAGGAGCAAGATATTTTCAGTAACGCCTAATTATGACCTATGAAATATATGTATTTTATTCAAACGGTTATAGTTGCCCCTAAATTTTTATTTTTTAACATTGTTTGCATAAATTTCTTGATTTGAATAAAATCAGTTTAGTTGTGAAACCTGTAGAGCTCTTACTATGAATGCACGGACAGACAGACAAACCCATCACACTATGTGCTTAAAGTCTTGACAAGGGTAGCATCAATAGGTGATAATTTATGTTTTGACATCGTCTATGGGAGCACAAACTGAGGAGGCAGGACGAGTGCAAAAAGTCATACAAATGTTCGTAATATTGTTATGTGGTTGCAAAAGTTGTAAAACTTCTGAGATAAGGGCTGCTAATTATTATTAATTTGTAAAAATTCACGACCTCAAACTTTTCTTCAAAGAAAGTCACGATTGCATCCTTATGATAATGTGATAATGTGGTTGGAGGATTCTTACGGATATTTTACATGACATCATTTATGCCGAACTCTTAAGCCTTTAACCTAATCCTAATGTGATAGCATAGGGTGGGAGTGCCCTTAAGAATTATTATTTTGTGTGACATTATTTATGGGGAACCCCTAAGCCGTCCTCCAGGACTTTTTACCACAGCTAGGGATCGAACTCTGGGTCTTGGCTTAGGAGTCGTCAAACTCAAGACTGCAGTCCTTAGCCTCTGAACTAACATAACAGTGTGGGTGAGAGAATGTTAGTTGTACTTATTTAAAGTTCTAAAGCGAGTACGCACCTGCCTTTGTACAGTGCTATTTGGTTTTACCGTTATTTTTGGTAGTAGGACTTCGACGATTTTTTATCTGGGTCCACTTAACTGTTAGTTGTGGAAAAATGGTTAGTCTAAAAATGTTTAAAGGAAATGGGGTACTTAAAAATATGACATTTGGAGGACGTCGCTCATGGACAACCCCTTACATTCCATAACCTGTTTACTTATGTGCACGACATAATGCTGAATTATGTTGAAAAAAAATGTAATGTTGGAAAATAGGGGCACTTTAAATATAATATTTGAAAGACGTCTTTTATGGGCGATCCCTAACAATCTATAACCCATATGCGTACGTAAATGAAATAACGCTAAATTATGTTGAAAAAATTTTGGAGTTGCAAATGAGGGTACTTAAAAATATAATCCTTGAGAGACGTCGTTTATGGACAACCCCTTACTGTCTATAATCCTTATACGTGCATGACATAAAACTACAACATCTAATTATAACCCATTTATATATACTTATGTCCGCGATATGTAGTATTTAATGGAAATCTGTAAAATGAATGACTAATGAATTAAATTACGCAAAACACATGATTAAACTCAACAGTAGCCATTTATTGTTGACATTTATATGTAGAGACTAAAATACATAGAAAGAATATTTATTTATCCGCTGAGGAAAAAAAACCATGAAATGATAATTATTTAAAGAATTTCAAACTAATCCAACATGTTTATGCATCTAAATGTAAGTAGCGAACGCTCACAATGAGTAATGAAGTATTTACTGGCACCTCCTTGTGAGAACTGATTTCGTCCAAACCGTAGGATAACAACATTTAAGGGAAACAAATTGAGTTTTTGTCGGTCATACGTAGAAATAGTTAATTTTTTTTTATTTATTAGTATTCTTGGTATTTCTCAATTACATTAAACAGTTACTTGCCATGAGATGGGAGTCTTTCATAACATTTACTTAAACTAGCATCGCAATTGCCAATTCTGACACGCAATTTTGTTGGTCAGAAGAAAGGGACAGTCCATCAGGACAAGCACATGTAGTCGTAGAAACTGACACGGAGGCTTTTCCTAAGGACGGAGCCGGAAAACAAAAGTGAGAACACTGGTTAATTCGTTTTGAGCAAAGGTTCTCACCTTCAGGCTGCATTGATGAGTGATACATCTTCAGGTCCCAAAGGCTAAATGTCTATCAAATTAAACGACAGTAACATTTAAAATATTTATTGCTTCAACATTAGTCAAGATTTTCATTAACAAATTAAATAAAGTTAATGAGTCGTGTTAAAATGAACTTACAGAGTTGTGTACCATCTCTAACTCTTTTCCATTACATTTGTTAACTTTGTAAACTACATCAGAACTCCAATCCATAAAATAAACAAATTTATCAAACAATGCAATTTTTCGAAAATCACCACCAGTTAATTGTAATTCTTTAGTTGCTTTAAAAATCATTCGTTGATCTGAACCATCAACATCTGAAGACCAAATGGAGCTTAAACCTGTCCAGAGTTTTCCTTCAGACCAATACAATCGATTTTCTACCAAATCTAGTGCAAGACCTTGAGGACTATAGATTTCTCTGCTCAAAATAACTTCCCGTCGTGATCCATCTAGACTAGCTTTCTCAATGTGATTCTTAATGCTGTCCGTCCAGTACATCCATCTTAAAATTATGAACAAATCAGCTTATACATATAATAAAATTACAAATAGAAACTTTTTCGCAAAGCATAAAACTGATCAATATACAAAGTTTGAAAATTACCCGCTCAATGAATTTACAACAATTGATAATGGCCAACTAAACCCATCGTTAAAAAGCACTTTCTTCATTGTGCCATTAAAATTTGATACAACAAGTTCCTTTCTTCCTTTATCAACCCAGTAGATGTGATTATAGATCCAATCTACGGCTATTCCATGAATACTGGTCAAATTCTCATGCATAATACTTTGTTTTTCAGAATCTACATTATTCAGTAGGGGTGAAGTGTAGATTGTTTCATCTGAATTGCTGAACCAAAAAATTGTGTTTGTTTGAAAATCAAAATCGATGCCACGACTATCTGAGGATTCGCTATTTTGCATCTTTTGAGTTGACTAAAATTATTACACAAATATTGAAAGTTGCCATTGGTTTTAAAATTTTTTTAAAAACAAAACTTGTTTTTTTTCTATTTTTTAACACTGGTTAAATATTTGATAGTTTCATAATTTAACTTCGCAACTATTTAACCTAATTTTATTCAGAAAGTAGTTAAATACAGCTTACGTTTTTTCCATGTAATGAAATAACTTGAATGTAATCGAAAGCTGATGTAAGTAGAAATGCGTTTCCGTCTTTGTTTCCATATTTGCATTTTGTGTCGTCTTCCAGATCTTTTACATAGCCAGCTTGACATCTTTGACAGTTTCTAGCGTCACTTAAAGAAGAACACGTTCCAGGATATGCACAGCTGTTTACATCTTAAATATTTTTATATATTTATTTTATTTTATATTGGAATTGGATTCTACAAGTCGTAGCATGCATTATTAATAGAGGCGTCTAAAGTGATTCACAGTCAAATTACTTATGTTATTGTTTTATTCTTTTTTTCAGTGCAAAAAACATTTTGTAATGATTTTATTACTCTTTTACGCTTTTGTAGTAGGTTTGCACTTACATTGTAAATTAGGTAAAATTGTCGTTAGGTCATTAAATTTTTGGGGAAGGTCCGTGGTTTGCGTTACTTTTTTTGTAGAGTCCTGTGTGTCCTCCTCTATAAAATACTTGTCGAGTTCAGAAAACGAAGGCCAGCCCTTAACAACTTCAGCAGAAGCTGAAGCAAGGCACAACAATGACGTCTTCGCAAGCAAAAATTTTAGCATGTTCAAATCTCTCTAAGGCACTAGAAATAACGAATAATTATGTATCACCTTTTGTTTGTCGGGGTATATTTGATTCAGAGCAAAATTTCATACACTTTAAATATAGTTACAACATGTGAGACACAAGAAATATAGCTTTTTCCTAAACAGGTCATTAAATGTATCAATTCGTACGTTAAAAAACAAAAAAACGAATAGAAAGTTTTAAGCTCTTTAAAAACATGTTGATGGAGCATTTAGCTTTTTAAAAATAAATTTAAATAGAAAATTTTGCATTTTTTAAAAATATGACGGAACATTTTGCAATTTTTAAAAACATGTCGGAACATTTTGCAATTTTCAAAAACACAGTAATAAAATTACAATTTTCAAAAAGGTATAATAAACATTGTACGTTATTTTCAATGTGTCCTATGTATCTCTTGCTCATTTTAAGTCTTATTTTAGAATAAATTTAACATCGATAATTTTAATGCAAGTTTCAAAATGTCCTAATTTGTAGAAGTAACAACATAGTAACAGAATAGAAAATAATAACTTACAAACTAATAAAAACTTTGATTTTTCTGCTTCACTATCCAGTTAGAAAGCAGCGTCTTAATTTCAAAATAAAACTTCTTTTAAAATACTACCTTTTACTTTTCAAAATTAGAGTTGCACGTTATAATATACAGCTTACGCAGTTGTGTTTAAATTAATTATACGATAGCCGTAAGTAGAGAATCTGCACTTATGAAATGCACCTTGCGAGAAGCAGGGTATTTGTAAGAAATTTTGAAGATAAAAATTTCAGTTCCCGAAAAGTGGGTGCAATTGCTTTACTTGGAATTACAAAATACGTCGTTTACTTACCAAGGTAATTCCTTGTTAATCATATTATAATCTTAAATAATTGTTAGTTAAATTTTTAATACGTATAGGTTGGTTCTATTGACAATGTAAAGGCGTTGCAAGTTAGCTCACTAAGGTTGTAGGTAACACTTCAATTCTTAGAATTCCTATTTGCGTCAAATGCGTATTCTCAGAATAAGCTTTAAGTAGTACCTTGTTTTATTTCCAAGGCCGTTGAGGTTGATGGCAGATGACCATGCAAAGTGATGAGATTACACGTCAGTCCTGACCAACAGGAGGTCTTCCATAAATATTGTCGTAGAGAGAGTGAGAGAGCCTAGTAAAATATTGATGACTTGCCGTGGTAAAGATAACCCTTCGTGCTATGTTAAAGAAAGTGTGTGGGCGGATATTCTCTAAGGAAGAAATAACTCACTCATGTAACATCATTCATGATCAACTCCTAGTAAAAACTTTTATTGTAATTGTGAAACAAAAACAACACTTGCAACATTTTATTTGAGTCAGAATTCCGAGAATTCACAGCCTTAAATGCACTATAGCTAGAAGTTACGTATTATTTTATGCCAAGTCAAGTACATAGAAAATATACGCTATAATTAGTTAAGTGTGCGAAAAATCTGCAAGTCCGTAATTTCGTAAAATCTGGTTGTTTTTACCCTATTTTACTATTTGCATTATGTATATATAATTACACGCATTTTCGCACTGTCTACACAAACTGAATAATTACAATCTAAGAATCAAGAAAATATCAAACACCTATATGACATTTTTCAGTGTGAAAATAGTTTAGAAACTACATGTTGTGCCTTTTAGAATCATTTTCATGCAAAGGTTCCCATTTTTTGAACTCGCGTTTAACATTTTGATTCAATGTCGGTGCGTCAATATATTATGTAATTATAACACAAATATATGCGTCACAAAGTAATTGTAGCGTATTTCATGTTTGAAAAAAAAACAAACTCTGCCAGGGGTTCAACTAGATTGAAAAAACACATTTTAAAAAATCAGAAACATGTTTAAATAATACAGATAAAAAGTAACTTAACTGAATTTTGCGTTGAATAGTTACAGTAACCTGGTACAATTTAAAAGATTTATATTTTTTTATTTTTCCAACCCCTATCTTTTACAGCTTACATCCTATTTTAAAAAAATCCGGCGCTTCGCGCCGGATTTGTCCACCGTGGGCCCGAAGTAGATGCTGAGCTTCCAGCGAACATTAAATTTAGTAAATGTGTAGGTCCCTAATGTATTAACCATCGATAATAATCAAGAAGACACTGATATTTTATAATCAGCAGCAGCTATTTCTTAATTGACATTTTGCAGCTTTTTTCGATAATATTATCAACGGTAATTTGTTAAACAACAACGTTTATGGACTATCTCAATAGTATTGTGATTTGGGGGACGATATTTATAGACCATATCAATTAGGTAGTGTCTTGAGATCCAAATAAAAGAATTATTATGCGGGCGACGTCATTAACAGACTATCCCAATGTAAGAATAGTAATATGGGTAACGTCATTGTTGGACCATCTCTATAAGAGAATATAATGTTACAAGACGTCTTGTTCAGAGTTTTCCAATAATAAAGTGATTTAAGCGACGTCATTTATGGACCATCACTATACAGTTGTGACTTAGGCGACATCTTTTTTCGACCATCCAAACATAAGAATCATAATGTAGGCGACGTCATTTATGGGCTATCAAAATGTAAGAATAGTAATAGGGTAACGTAACTGATAGATCATTCCTGTAAGCAGGGTTTAGAAAAAACCGCCCAGTTTGAATAGAAGCCTGCCTACTGGCTAAAACCGGTTTTAACCGGCTAAAACCGGCTGAAACAGGTTGAAACCGGCTGAAACCTTGCACCCATTATAATTAAGTGCTTAAACAAAAGTTGCAGTGGATTTATGGTGTTGTATCACAGCAAAAATGCTGTGCACTTTACATGTTTTATAAGAAAATATTACTTATTGGTTTTTTGTTAGAATTTAAAAAAACAAATGCTAAAATTCTGGACAAAAATAATTTAATATCAGCCGTTTTTTTGCTAAAAAAGACTGCAAACCAGCAGAACTTAAACACAATATATTTTTTTAGTCTTTAGAAAAAAGAAAATATATATTTTTAGTAACTTTTAATTTATTTTTAAGGCCCAAATCAGTTTTAGCCGGTAAAAGCCGTTTTGCCCCAAAAACTAAAATTTTAGAAGACCGGTTTTAACCGGTTTTAACCGGTTGAAACTGCTTAGTTTTAGCCGGCGGTTAAAACCATCCCTGAACCCTGCCTGTAAGAAAATACAAATTTGGCTGACGTCAATAATAAATCACAATAAACCAATGATAATTTAAGTGACGTTATTTGAGTAACCCCCACGTATCCCCAACCTATCTTTATCGTATTTAGGATTCGCTGCGTTAATACCAATAATGTTAGTTATAAATACTTGTGCTTCAGTGGCGCGTAAACGAGAATCGTAGTTTATTTTTAAAAAACTAAGTTTGTTCTGATGCCTAAACTGTTTAAGAAGAAAGTTTCAAGAATTAAAAAAAAATATTTAAAAAACACGTTTTTTGAAAATTGAAATTGGGTCCCAAAAACATATCTTTTTAAACATTTTTAATAACAAACTAGAAAATGTATAAAATCGACGATTTTATAACAAAATGTCGTTTTATTAAACAGACTAAGGATCACAAAAGTGTTAGTATTTAAATTTTTTTTTAAACATTGGCGAATCAATGTGACCAAAACATGCGTATATTGAAGGTACTAAAGACTCTTACAACTTAAATGTAAAATAATTTCATGCAATTGGCCTTATTCGTACTAAATAAGCAGCTAGCATTCAGAAATTTTATGCCCTTGAAATACAGTTATCTTTAGGCTAGGTATTAATCCACAAAGTAAAAAATTTAGATTACAAGTTACGTAGCTCATCAAACAAGTTATTTTCACGTAGATCACAATAATTAGGGTTTAAACTATGGTAAGCCTGAGTTTTAATATTTACGTATGTTGGTTGCATCTACAGTGTAAAGGTATGAAAAGTTAGCTCATCTAGGTAGTAGGTAACATTGCAATTCGTGGAATTCTTATTTGCGTTACATGCTAATTTTCAGAACAAGCTTTAAGTTGCATCGTGTTTTATTTCGAAGGCCATTGAGGTTGAAAGTACAACTCTATGCAATGTGAAAATTTTATCCTAAAAATTGTCCTTATAAACACACTTATTTTTATTGTAAAACAAAACAAAAAACAAGTGGCAAAGTTTTAATTGAGTCTGTTGAATTCAAAACCTAGAATATAATTACTCTTGCTGTGATGTTTGGTATTGTAATGCCAAGTCGAGTATGTATGTATGTATGTATGTATGTATGTGGCCATTCGAATCTTTCACCATTCAAGGTATAATTCTGGGCTCTTTACTGTACGAGGGATACGATGGTGGGGCTGTATTGAACAACTCACTCATTCGTATTTTACCTCAGTACTACACAGTTATTCATTCTCAGGATTTAGGCTCTGTTACCGGCCGTACTGATTGCGATAGTAGTTGAACTGCTCTTCAGCAGCAATAAAGTCTTTCCCCACTGAGTGGAAGTGTCGGCTGGTGGCTTGATCTCAATAGTTCGAGTTTATTACGCTCGCTCTAGGGAGAGCCATGTCGCCCTTAACCCGCCAATTTAGCCCTCTAACATCCACAAGCGGAAAATACAGCAGCTGCTTGAAGCGAGGATTGGAAAGATATGTTGATATGGTTTATTACGCTCATATTAACGTAGCGCAGAGAGCAGACAAGTGAGTCTTTTTCATTGCCAATGCCTCCGTCTCAACCAGTAGAACTGGTACGGATAAACAATAGCAAACTCTTCTACCTTAAACCTTTATTCACATCTCAAACTCCCCTTTCCAAGCCAAGCACTACCACTGTACCATTCTCATGCGAAAGGGGTCTAAATTGACTGCCGGCAACGGTTCCCCCCACCGATCAAAAAAATGAATCTGCAGAGGCTTATCTGAGACGAGAAGACCATAGCCATTCCAATTGAGCCACGAAACCGGTTTGCCAAGTCAAGTGTTAGTATTTTAAGTACACGAAATTTAATTAAGTATCTAAAAAAACTGCAATTTCTTAAGCTCGTAAAAACTGGTTCTATTAAACATGAACAATTATTTTAATTAGGTGCACACTTATTCACCTGCATTTGCACACTATCTGCAAAAACCAAATACAATAGAAACATCAATATAAAGCGTCCAAATATGACATGACATTTTCAGTTTGAAAAAAAATTAAAATACGGCATTAAGCTTCTTTTAGAAAAATATTTACATTATAGGATTACAAAATTATATGCATTTTTGCGATATCTACAAAAACCAACCATAGTAGTAGGACTATGAAAACATCTAAACATGACATTTTTTGCAGTTTAAAAAAATGTAATTACAACTATTTGAGCCTTGCAGAATCATTTAAATAAATGCTTTCTATTTTTCTAGAACTCGCGTTTTACATTTTGCAAATCGATCCATCTGGTTTAGGGAATTCGCATAAATAATTATATCGAGTGCATGCAAAAGTTGTGTCGCTTTCAACCTTGTAGAGCCTAGCGAGCATAACCCGCCAAGGTACAGGTGAGATTTTCCATGAGATATTGTTTTTTCAAAGAGCGTGTCCAAAAAACTTAAAATGGCTTAACAACATGATGCGCGTAATGAGTTTCCGTCGTTGAAATATTTTTTCGAAAAATCCAAAAGGCCTAAAAATGGCTTTTTAATCCTGTTTTTAATTTCTTTTAAAAACACCTTAAGCACAATTTTCGAGTATTTTGGATGAAAAACTAATTTAAAATATTCTGAATTCAAAAACAATTACAATTTTAAAAGTTTGAAATTTTTAATTTTTTTTTTAATTTTATAGGCGCTAAACCTTGTTCAGTCAATATTTCCAAAAAAATAATAAATTTTAAAATTTTAATTATTTTTTGAATTCAGAATATTTTAAATTAGTTTTTTATCTAAAATTTGCAAACATTGTGCTTAAGGTGTTTTTATTCCACCAATGGCTTCGGCCCTTGATAAATACCAGTACTATGGTCTGATTTAATTGTCAATTCTAAGCAACTCATAGGCATAGTCATAGTCACTAAATAGATATATTTACGCTTGGAGGTGTAATTGAAAGTTTGGTGCGAAAGTTTCTCGTTCTTGCTCACGCATACTTTATAACGAGTTATTAAAAAGGATCGTTCTGCAATATGCCTCTTTATTGGCCTGAGCGGCATTTCAGTAACTTTATGTTGCTGGATCTCCTTCAAATACAACAACAAAGTGTTTTTAAAAAAAATTAAAAACAGGATTAAAATGCCATTTTGAGGCCTTTTTCGATTTTTCGAAAAAATATTTCAATGACTGAAACTCATTACGCGCATCATGTTGTAAAGCCATTTTTTTTTGGACACGTTTTTTGAAAAATGAAAGATTTGCTGTGAAAATTATTCATACTTAACATTTATTTGAACATCAGTATTTACATTTTAAAAAGTTTATTACAATTAAGTATTTCTATTTTTTTCTTACAGTGTATTCAAGCATGTTATAACATTAATAAGGTAGTCGTAATTACTTTGCATGATTTAAAAATTATTTAACTGTACAATTTAGGTTGCAGTATGAAAACACAGATAAAGTAGTATGTTACTATTTAGAAAAACCCTTTATTAAAAAGTGTCATTAATTATTTTATTTAACGAGAGAATGCTTTCACATAGACCTCCCCCATTTTAAAACCTGCCACTACCAAAAATCATGCTAGTTTTAAGTATCACAGATCCAAAGCAACTGGACTAATTACATTTTAACGTCTTTTGGTCACAGTCGCTGGCCAAAGTTAAAAAAAAATAATTTTTTGATTTTTTGGCGACCCTCCAGCTTCTAGTTATATTACTTGTCAGATTTTGACAAAATTTGTTTACTGACAAAACTTGTTTACTTAAAATGCTTAAACAGTTTTCTAGAAAATAATTTAAGAAATTTATAAAATGATACACTTTTTATCGTTTTCAAAAAAATATTTTTCAAACAATTTTTTAAAGAATTTTTCAAAAATACATTTAGGACCCACTTTTTTAAACAAATTTAAAAAAAAATTTCTGAATACAAAAAAATGCTGAAATGAGTTTTTAGAAAACTTTCTAAGGATTGGAAAAAGTCAAATTTCTTCAAAATCCGACAAGAAATGTAGAAGCTGGAGGGTACTAAAAAATCAAAATTTAAATATTTTGAAACTTTGGCTGGCGAATGTAAATAAAAAACGCAAAACAAATAATTCGAGTGACTTAAGATCTGTACTATTTAAAACAAGTCTTTTTTTTGGTAAGTGGCAGGTTTTTAAATTAGCGAGTTCCATTTAAAACCATTCCCTTGTGAAGTAAATTTTACAAAACAGATGCTACCTTGTTCTGGTTTGTTTAGTTTGCTGGTTTTTAAGACTTTCCCTCCTTATAACATAACCACGGTCACTAATGTAAATCGCATCAACGTAATTTTCTTTGATGCAATTTTGTTGGTCAGAAGAAAGAGCAAGCCCATCTGGACAAGCACATGTCGTCGTGGACACAGAACCGTCGCTGCCTGAAGACGGAGCCGGAAGACAGAAATGGGAGCACTGGTTAATTCGCTTTAAGCAAAAGTTTTCCCCTTCAGGCTGCAGTGTAGCGTGATATACCTTAAGGTCCCATAGGCGGAATCTCTATCAACATAAATGCAGTATTATTAATCAAAATATCTACAACCTTCAAACAGTTCAAACTAGTAACGAATTCCGTGAACAAATCAACTATAGATAACTATTTACGTTGAAATCAACTTACAGGGTTGTACACCTTCTCTAGCCCTTGTCCATTACATTTGTTAACTTTGTAAACTTGATTTGAACTCCAGGCACTCCAGCTCATCATAAAATAAAAGCTGTTATCAAATACTCCAATTGGTCGATAGAAACATTGAGATAAATCTGGGTCAGTTGTTTCAAACACCAATTTTTGATCTGATCCATCAAAATTTGATGACCAAATAGAATGAAAACTACTTTTCTGAGACCAAAACAATCGATTTTCCACAAAATCTAGAACAAGACCTTGACAATGACTCAGTTTCTTGCCTATAACAACATTTCTGTTTGATCCGTCTAGACCCGCTCTCTCAATGCAACCTCCACCATTGCCTGTCCAGTACATCCATCTTGTAATTGAAAAAACAAAATTAAATTAATAACATAGTACGTTATATAATTATAAACCATGACAAAAGCCTATAAATGTTTTATTTATTTTTTTATACAAACACAAGAAAAAATTGCACAAAGAAGCAAAATAGTCTTAAGTTCATTTAATACTAATTAGAAGGAAAGGTTTAAAAATTACCCGCTCAATGGATTTACAGCAATTAATTGAGGCCCATTAAGGTCATATATAGCAATCGCTTTCCTCATTGTGCCATTAAAATTTGATACACAAATTAAATTTCGATTAGTTTCAATCCAGTAGATGTGATTATAGATCCAATCCACAGCTATATCCCCAATAAAAGTAAATTGATCAAGTTTGGTAATTTGTTTTCCGGAATCTGCATTTGACAGTGGGGCTTTGTAGATTGTTTTATCTGCATGATTGTACCAGAATATTGTGCTGGTTTTAAAATTATAGTCGATGTTTTGGTTTAATGAGAATTTTTCTATTTCTTTTTGTATCACTTGAGAAGTCTAAAAATTAAAAAGTTTATAATATTAATTAATTAAAGATTTTGAATATTAGGATATTTTTTTAAAATTAATTTTCGAAGAATATTTACATTTTATTTTTGGCTTTACAACGGTAAGCGCTAAATCAGGAGTTTTTAAAAATCATAACTTTAGTAATTATGTATATAACTTGATCTCATTATAAACATTTTTACCGCGCACTTATATTCACCCTGTTGTTTATTATTAGTATTTGTAATTATTGTAAGTGATTAATTAATTGCAACTCACGTTTGTTCCATCTAATGAAATCATTCTAAAACTATGAAACACAGATGCGAGTAGAAATGCGTTTTCATTCTCATATTTACATTTTGTGTCGTCTTCCAGGTCATTTACAAAGCCAGTTCGACATCTTTGACATTTTTCACCGCGAAAAAAAGATGCACACGTTCCCGGATAGGCACAGCTGTTCACGTCTAAAATATGTAGAAAATCTTTTTAAAATTTGTTTTAAAAATGTAATTCAATTCAATTTTAGTAATTCATATGATGAAGTACGCTCTATTGAGTCCCTGTTTTTGCACTCACGTGGTGAATCCGGCAAAATTGTTGTAAATTCTGTGGAAAAATCAGTAGTTGTTTCCGCAACATTGTCAGTGTGATCTTGAATTTTCATTTTTTTTAAATTATTGTCAAATTTAGTAAAGGGCGGCAGCAGGTCCTCAAGAGCTGCAGCAGCAGAAGCTGAAGCAATGTACAACAATGTTGTCATTGCAAGGCAAAGTTTTATCATGTTTTGATCCGTTAAAGGCACTAGAAATTACGTAATATATTTTATGTGGGTCTATATAATTCTGCACAAACGTGCCTTGAGCGTTTTATTTTAAACTGCAATTGTATTGATGGTTTTGCCATTATTTTTTTTAATTATGTTTTACTTTTTACTGTATGCTGTATATAATATAGCTTCTTTTTATTTCGTGATGTTGTAGTTTTTGAATTTTTGAGAGCATGTACCGCAGAATATGTAAATGTGTTAGGTTTGGTGTGCTAATTGTTAATTTTTGTAACAGCAAGAAAATGTAAAATCAAAACTTACCAATATTTAATGGTTTATTATTTTGCTTTACTTTTCAGTTTAAAAGGTGTCCTTATTTCAAAATTTAAAAAATCAATTCAGCAAAAACTAAGTTGTAATTGACAAAATAAGTTTGGTACTACTGACCAGCTCTAAAGATTGTGTTAAAGTCATATGTGAAAAATAAGAAATTTCTACTTGAGAAATCCACACTGGGTATGTCGCGGATGATTCATCTAACATAAGTAAGAAGAACCAAAAACAAATTATAGTTCACCTAACACAGAATGCAATTGCATTACTTGAAATGGCAAGCTTCGTCATCAACTAAACCAGTGAGTTGGAGTAGGTCGTTTTTCAGGCTCTAATATTTGTACTGGTAATAAGCCCTAGTATTATCATTATCACTATTTATTATTATTTATGCACAGGTTGTATTACAAGTGTAAAAGGCATGACGAGTTAACTTTACTCAAGTAACAGGTTACGTTTTAATTCTTGGAATTCATATGTACGTCATATGCTAATTTTAAAAACAAGTTTTGTGTGATAATGTGTTTATGTTTGTGATTAGATTACTCATCAACACAGATGCATTCTTTACTATATTAAAAACTCAAGTGATACTAATGAAAGATCGTCCGTAATTGTATTACGTGTGAACTTAGTTTGTCCATATAGTCAGGTATTGATGGCATTCCATGTTAACGAAGGTGGGTGGGTGGGCTCCTCAAAGAGCAATAATTTAGGTGAGATCATTTATTGACAGATCCTTATAAGAATTGTATTGTGAGACTAAAAATCTACTTGTATAATCAAGGTCTAATAGTTATGTTTTTTATTTTTTAAAAATTTAAAAAAAAAACGGCGTGTTTTAAATTAAAACTAGCCGTCTTAAATTAAAACTGTCTAGCCAAAAAAATGACCGTAAAATAATGCCAAAAATAACTATGTATTGGCGATTGTGTGTGATGACAAATATCAAAAGCCCATAATGAAATACCTATTGACAACTGACTAATGAGTTTTACTACAAGGTGTAACTGACATTCGTAAGAAGTACGTAAAAAAGACATTTTATTGCTCATGACACTAATAAATGTACAAAAAACCTATATAAAAAGGAGGTGTTTAGATAATATCAAAGGAGAGACGGAATGTCATAAAATAGAAACTTAATGACATAAATAATTAGGTAATCTGTATAACGATAGAAACTTGTGTTGCTCAACTTGCAGTTGTTATTATTTAGTCAGTTATTATATTTTTTTGCACAACCTTTCATAATGTTTACCTAGACTTGCATCAAAGTTGTCAATTCTGAGACGCAATTTCGTTGGTCAGAAGAAAGGTTCATTCCATTTGGACAAGCACATGTCGTTGTAGAGACAGCGACGGAGTTTCTGCCTGAAGACGGAACCGGGAAACAAAAGTGGGAACACTGGTCAATTCGCTTTAAGCAATGGTTTTCTCCTTCAGGCTGCATTGATGAGTGATAAATTTTAAAGTCCCATAGGTCATACTCCTGTCATATAAAATTTTAAATATTAGAAAATATGTTCATAGCTTTACCATTAGTGAATAAATTTCGTTAAAATTAACTATTTAACTAGTCAAGTAAAAACCAACTTACAAAGATACGAACCCTCTCTAAATCC
The DNA here is from genome assembly GCA_949802685.1 of Dicyrtomina minuta. NCBI lineage: Eukaryota > Metazoa > Arthropoda > Collembola > Symphypleona > Dicyrtomidae > Dicyrtomina > Dicyrtomina minuta. The sequence continues at coordinate 87,445,868 of OX461808.1, read as the reverse complement.
TCTCCATTGCATTTGTTAACTTTGTAAAATCTGTCATGAACCCAATCCATTAGATAAATATGTTTATTTAACACTGCAATTCTTCGAAAGTGAACTGAAGATAATTTTAAATCATCAGTTGATTGAAAAATAAGTTGCCGATCTGAGCCATCAACATTTGAGGACCAAATGGAGCTATAGCTAAATCCTTGAGACCAATACAATCGATTTTCTACTAAATCCAGAGCAAGACCTTGTGGATCATGAATGTCTGTGTTTAAAATAATTTCCCTTCGTGATCCGTCTAAACCAGCTCTTACAATGTGATCTGCACCGCTGTCATCCCAGTACATCCATCTAGTAATTATAAAAACATTTTCAATTTTAATTATTTGAAAAATGTGGTAATATTTTGTATTTTATAAAAAATACAAATAGCAGTGTCACCCTACGCGCATTATGCTGATCAGTTTAAACATTTTATAAAGTACCCGCTTAGTGGATTTACAACAATCGATGTTGGCCATACAAATCCATCGCTGAAAAGTATTTTTTTCGTTGTGCCATTAAAATTTGATACAGCTAGTTCTCTTTTTCCTATATCGACCCAGTAGATGTGATTATAGATCCAATCGACAGCTGTGCCACGAATTTCAGAAGAAGTATCATGCATAATACTTTGTTTTTCAGAATCAACATAATTTAGAAGTGGTGCGTTGTAGAGTGTTCGATTTCTTCTACAGAACCAGAATATTGTGTTAGTTTGAAAATTGTAGTCGATGCCTGAACTAAATGCGAATTCATCATATTTCTTCACTGGAGTTGTCTAAAATATAATAAATTATTTTCAAACATTTTTGTGTCAAAACTTTTCTTTTGGCCTTCTTAAAGTTTTTTAAATATCATGTAGTGTTAATTTTAATTTAATTGTGGACTTTATAATTAGTTGTCATTAATAATTGTTATTGAAAGTAATTAAATGCAACTTACGTTTTTCCCATCTAATGAACTTAATCTGATGTTAGTCATCGAAGTTGTAAGTAAAAATGCGTTTTCGTCTTCGTTCGCATATTTGCATTTTGTTTCATCTTTCGGATCTTTGACAAAGCCAAGTTGGCATGTCTGACAGTTTTCGGCATTATTTAAAGAATTACACGTTCCAGGATATGAACAACTGTGCACGTCTGAAATACCTGTCAAATATTAATTATACAATTTCCTAAATTATCTTTTATGATTTTCAGCATGCAATATTTTGTCAGGCGCGTAAAATCGTTTTCAGTCAATTATTACGCTCTAATGGTTTTTTGTGCACTAACGTGGTGAGTCAGGCAAAATTGTTGTAAGGTCGTTGAATTCTTTGGTAAGGTCCGTTGTTTGTGTTACTTTTTCAGTGAAGTCTTGGGTGTCCTCTTCTATAAAATACTTGTCAATTTCAGATAAGGAATACACGTCATCAACAGCGGCAACAGAAGCTGATGCAAGGCACATTGACGTCATTGCAAGGAAAACTTTAATCATGTTTTGATCTCTTGAAGGTACTAGAAATTACAATTATCACATTTTATGTATGGGTATATTTGATTCAGCGCAAAGTGTTCTGTACTTTATATTTTATCACAAAAAGTACAACACATTGGTTAAAACTATAAAAAACCAAGCAAATAGAACATTTTGCGGTTTGTAAAACATCTAAATATAACATTTCGCACTTTTAAAAAATATTTAAATAGAAAATTTTGCATTTTTCAAAAACACAGTAATAAAACGTCGGTAAAGTGTCATTCTGTCGTAAGTCCAGTACACGGCTAAAATCTGTCTGTCGCAAGTCCATTCAATTGGTAGTTGCTGTCGAGGTCGCTTCCGCGTTGTCCTTTGCATTAGGTAGAGGTGGTATGTTACTAACAGTATTGTACTTTTTGACGTTCACTTAGAGATTGTTCACAAAAGACGTAATAAAAATTCCATTCGTAGAACATTTTGCACTTTTTAAAAACATATTTTTAAAAGTTCAAAATGATCTTTTTTCATGTTTTCGAAATTTGCAAAATTTTCTATTTATATAAATGTTTTTCAAAATTGTAAAATGTTTTGTCTACATGTTTTGTAAAAGTGTAAAATGTTTAATTTACATGTTTTAAAGAAGCGCAAAATGTTCTGGAAATGAGATTTTTATTACGTCTTTTGTGGACGACCCTTACATGTACTTTAGGAGTACAATACAGTCGGTATCAAGTAACATACCAGCTCCACCTAATGCAAAGGACAACGCGGAAAAGACCTCGACAGCAGCTACCAATTAAATGGAATTGCGACAGAATGACTTTAAAATCGTAGGAGCTTAATAATTGCTGCAGAGTGATTTTAACCGTGCACTAGACTTACAACAGAATGACTCGTCACCAACTATCTTATATCCAACTGTCTTATATCCTTAACTTATTGTCAGTCCTATTTGAAAATTAATTCAATATTGGTGATTTTAATATGAGTTTTGAAATGTGTTAATTTTAACAAGCAATATATAGAATAGAAAATAATAACTTACAAATAAATACAAACATTGATTTTTCTGCTTGACACTAGATTGAAAGCAGATGAGTAATTAATAATTTTAAAACAAAATTACTTCAAAAAGATTACCGTTTACTACCCAAAACTAGTGTTGTGCGTTATACTCAAAAGTCAGCGCAGTTGTGTTGTATTTATACGTGAGCTGTAAATGGGAAATCTGCACTTAGGAAATGCACTTTGCGAGCGCCAAGATATTTCTAAAAATATTTTAGTATAAGCAACATAAGCAAATTAAGTTCACGCAAAATAGATGCAATTGCAATACCTGGAATTACAAGTTGCGTCGTTTACTTAACAAGAAATTTCCTATATATTTACATTCTGGCTCAAATAATTGTAAGCCCAAGTTTTATACCGTATGTAGGTTCCATTTAAAGTGTAAAGGCAAAACCACTTAACTTACCTAGGTAGTAGGTGACGATGTCATTCTTGGAATTCCTAATTTAGGTCACATGCTTTTTATCATAACAAGCTTTAAGTAGTACCGTGTCTTATTTAGAAGGCCGTTGAAGTTAGACTGACGATGAAATGACCATGTAACGGGATTAAATTACATGTCAATCCAGAAACTTGCTACAAATTATTCAAAAAAGCCAAGTTTTATTAGCAGGAGGTCATCCATAAGTAATGTCGTAGAAAGAGTTAGTGGGTCTAGTCAGGTAATAATGGCATGCCGTGTTGAACATAACCGTATATGCAATGTTGAAGGAATTGTGTTTGCGGATGTCTCCTCGGATCACATCAATTATGGATAACCCCTAATAAACATATTTATTGTGACTATGAAACAAAATAACAACTGGCAGCATTTGAATTAAGTTTTTTGCTTTACAGCAGAAGTCCTTACATACATAAAATTTACGCTGCCGAACTGTGATGTTTAGAATTTTAATGTCAAGTTAAGTATGTCAAGTAGAAACTACATAGAAAATTCTGTAAATAGGAGTATAAAAAATCTGCAAGTCCTCAAGCTCGAAAAATGATGAAATGTGATTGGAATTACAATTTGTAAGAATGCATTGCACTGACGGAGACGGTTGTCGTAAGTTGTAAGTGTACGATGGTTTTGGTTGTAGACGTAGGTGACTGCTATGTTGGTTTTAATTTGAGGCTGAGTAATTCAATATCTATGTGTCAATATATTGTGTAATTATAGCCAGAAATTATCTTAATACGTAATTATAATTATATTTATTCTAAAGACAAAGTTTACATAATTATTTTATTTTATTTTGCGATGCTGAAAATTTAGTTCATCCTCGACACATGAAAAATACTAAATTATTCGCTTACAATATAATTATATTATTATTGAGATTTTCTAAATAAAAAAGTCCAAATTAGGACATTTAGATTTAGTAATAGCATTATACAGCTAAGGATAGAGTGGTCTCTTATTATTCCTTGGGTGCTGTAAAAGTTTGCTTTATTAATTTTTTAATGCACATAATTGAATGCAATACAAAAATTTATTATTTTAAATATAAAACATTACACCTTAAATTTATTATTTTGGAAACGACTAATATAAAAAATTTTAGTCAGTTTAGAAGAGCAGCGGTAATTTGCAGTAAATTTTTAATTTTATTTAACAGCATTTTTAATTACTATTTCAAATATTATGTGTAACTGTTAACGTATCTACGGTTTAAATTATTTATTTTGATTTGTCGGGATTCTGGGTATTTTCCAAACACCAAATTGTTTCTTGTCATAAAATAAGAACCTACTATAACCTCCATCTAGACTGGCATCGAAGTGGTCATTTCTAAAACACAATTTCGTTGGTCAGAAGAAAGGTACATTCCATCTGGACAAGCACATGTCGTTGTGGAGACGGAGACGGAGTTTTTGCCTGGCGACGGAGCCGGGAAACAAAAGTGGGAACACTGGTTAATTTGCTTTGAGCAAAGGTTGTCTCCTTCAGGCTGCATTGATGAGTGATAAATTTTGAAGTCCCATAAGTCAAACTTCTATAATATTGAATTTCAAATATTAAACGATGTGTTCATAGCTTTAACATTAGTAAATAATTACATATCGTTAAAATTTAACCAGTTAACTAGTCTTGTCAAAAGCAACTTACAGAGTTGTGAACAATCTCTAAATATTCTCCATTGCATTTGTTAACTTTGTAAACTTCATTACGAACCAAATCCATCAAATACATATAATTATCAAATAATGCAATTTTTCGAAAGCTTATATATTTTGATTGTAATAGTTCAGTTTCTTCAAACATCATTTGCCGATCTGAGCCATCAACATTTGAGGACCAAATGGAGCTGAAACTAGTTCCTTGAGACCAATACAATCGATTCTCTACTAAATCCAGAGCAAGACCATCAGGATGATAAATGTCTGTGCTCAAAATAACTTCTCTTCGTGATCCGTCTAGACCAGCTCTTTCAATGTGATATTCAATGCTGTCGGTCCAGTACATCCATCTTTTAATTTTAAAACATTTTAAATTGAAATTATTTCAAAAATGTATATAAATTTCATATGCCAATACAAAATACAAATAGCAATGTCGCCCTCAGTGCATAATGCTGATCAGTTAAAAAATTTTTATAAAGTACCCGCTTATTGGATTTACAACAATCGTTTTAGGAAATGACAATCCATCACTGAAAAGCACTTTCTTCATTGTGCCATTAAAATTTGATACAACGAGTTCGTCTTTTTGTGCATCGACCCAGTAGATGTGATTATAGATCCAATCTACAGCCGTACCATAAATACCTGACGAATTATTATGCATAATACTTTGTTTTTCAGAAACAACATTATTTAGAAGTGGTGCGGCGTAGAGTGTTTTATCTACAATACTGAACCAGAATAACGTGTTAGTTCGAAAATTGTAGTCAATGCCTGAACTATATGAGTAGTGGTCATATTGCATCACTTGAGTTGTCTAAAAATCAATAAATTAATATTTTACAGTTTCTTTTCAATTTAACTTTTCTTTTGGGGTTTGAAAGTTTTAAAATACCATGTAGTTTTAATTATAATTTAATTGTGGACTTAGGTTACCTATTTTTAGTTATTATAATTTAAAGACAAATTAGTTAAATACAACTAACGTTTTTTCCATGTAATGAAACCAAAATAATCTCATCCATATTAGTTGTAAGTAAAAATGCGGTTTCGTCTTCGTTCTCATATTTGCATTTTGTTTCATCTTCCGGATCTTTGACAAAGCCAAGTTGGCATGTCTGACAGTTTCCGGCATTATTAGAAGAATTACACGTTCCAGGATATGAACAACGCTGCAAATCTAAAATACCTGTCAAATATTATACAGTTTCCTAAATTATCTTTTATGAGTCTCAGCATGCAATATTCATGCAGGCGCGTAAAAGCGTGTACAGTCAATTACTACGCTCTAGTGGTTGTTTGTGCACTCACGTGATGAATCAGGCAGAATTGTTGTAAGGTCGTTGTATTCTTCGGGAAGGTCCGTTGTTTGTGTTACTTTTTCAGTAAAGTCCTGAGTGTCCTGTTTTATTAAATTATTGTCAAGTGTGGAAAAGGAAGACATGTTCTCAACAGCGGCTGCAGAAGCTGCAGCAAGGAACAGTGACGTCACTGTCAGGACAAGTTTCATCATGTTCTGATCTCTTTAAGGCACTAGAAATAACAATTAAAGCATTTTATGTAGAGGTCCATTAGATTCAACACAAAGTGTTCTGAATAGTTTTTATTTTATTACAAAATCTGAAACAGCGGTTACAACTTTTAAAAAACAAGTTAATAGAAAATTTTAAGCTTTTTCAAAGAATGTAAATGTTACATTTTGCACTTTTAAAAAATGTTTAAATAGAACATTTTAAATATTCAAAAAACATTATTAAAACAGATTCAACTTTTTAAAAACGTTTACTGAACATTTCGTGGCATTTTGCATGTGTTCTTTTTACTTGTAACTCATTGTCACTCCTATTTTAGATTGAATTTTATTTATTATGTCATTTCAATGTAAGTTTTGGAATGTGTTAACTTTTACAATTAATAGAATATAAAATAATAACGTACAAATAAATTAAAATATTATTTTTTGTCTGCAGTTAAAAATTAGCGTCGGTCTTAGAATAAACAAATCACTTTAAAAATACTTTACCGTTTAGTTTTCGAAATTAGTGTTGCACGTTATACTAATAAACAGCAAACGCAGTTGTATTGAATTTATACGTGAGCTGTACGTAGGAAATCTGCACTTAGGAAACTGAATATGCGAATGCTAATGTATATTGTAAGAATTTTTCAAGATAAAAATTTCAGTTTGCCCAAAACAGATTTAATTGCTATACCAGGAATTACAAGAGTTGCGTACTAAACCAGTAAATTAAGCGAAGGGAACATTCTATAGGCTCAACCTATTGGAAGCCCAAGTTTTAATACGTACTATGTAGATTTCAATTAAAGTGTAAAGGCATAACCAGTTAGTTCACCTAGGTATTAGGTATTATTGTAATTCTTGGAATTCCTATTTGCGTCAAATGGTAATTTTCATATCAAGCTTTGAGTATAACCATGTTTTATTTCGAAAGCCGTTGAGGTTAATGGCAGATGACCATGCAATGTGATTAGATTACAGGTCAATCCATAAACTTGCTACGAATAAATTAATAGTAAAGTTTTACCAGCAGAAGGTCGTCCATAAACAATGTCGTAGAAAGAGTTAGTAGGTCTAGTCAGATATTGATGACTCGCCAGGGTAAAGATATCTGCTTACGCATTGTTAAAGGAGGTGCTTGATCGGATGTCTTCTGAAGAAGAAATAAGTCATTTATGTGACATCATTTATAGACCATCCCTAATGAACCCATTTATTGTGATTGTGAAACAAAAAACAACTTGCAACATTATAATTGAGTTTTTTTTTGAGCAGAAATTACAGCCTAAAATCCACTACAACTTTAATGTGAATCGTGTATCGTATTGTAATGCCAAATTAGGTCTGTCAAGTACTGATACATAGAAATAAAAAATACCTACAGTAGTAGGTGTAAACGAAGTCTGCAAGTCCTCAAGCTAGTGAAAACTAGTTTCTTTAAACTTGTGATATTATTAACATTATGTGCATACATATTTATAAGCATTTTCGCACTGGCTACAAAAAATGAATATTTACAATGGTATGATCGTGAAATCACATCCAAATATGACATTTTCTAGTTTAGAATTGTAAATACAACAGTTTGCGAATTTTAGAATCAGTGTTATACACAACTTCCCGTTTTTCATGAACTCGCGTTTAACATTGTTCAAATCAATGTATATTTGTGTTCACAAAGTAATTGTAGTTTATTTAATGCGTAGACTAACAAAACAACAAAGCCAAGTGATTCAACCAGATTTTTAAAATAGTGACCTGACAAAGTTTAAAAAAAAGAACTTGTAATATTTTGCCAACTTGTAACTTCTACAGCTCACATCCCACATAGTTTACAATATTTAGTTGGTTCTCTTGCTTATAGGCTGCGTGTAAGAAAAGTTAAGGAATTTTACAAGATATGAAAAATTATTTTTGTCTGAAATTTGGGTTTCAAAATTTCGCCTCAAACATTTTTTTCATGCATTTTCAAGAGATGAAAAAATTCAAGATTTTTTAAATCGTAACTTGTGTTCTTAGAAGACAGACTAAGGATCACAAAAGTTTTTAGTTTTAGCAAAATTGGATGAGACCTGCAAAATTTACAGGGCAGCAAAATGCTTACAATCTCAATTATTATTAAACTTGGTGTGTAACTGTGACCAAAAAACGCAAAATCCAGCCGAGGTACTTATAATTTGCCAAAATCTGCACTACCTGAATGTAGAATAATGTTTTGAAATTGGTGTTTCTAAAATTCTAGTTGTACCACACGGCAAGGTCCCATTGTAAATTAAATTAAATTTGTTTTTAGATGCTAACCTTCATTTTTATTTTTTACAAAAGTATTCCGAAATATTTTATTTGTAACAACTATGACAAGGTGAAATTTAATTTCAGTTAAAGGTTAAAGGTTAGGTTTAGGTTAGTTAAAGGTGTATTAGTTTTATATGAAAACAAATATAAAGTAGTCTGCTTTATTGGAAAAACCCATTTTATTAAAAAGTGTCAGTATTTTATTCAACAAAAAAAAAAGGCTTCGCATGGAATTTGCCAATTTTAAAATTTACAAAAATCATGGTAGTTTTAAATAGCACAGCTCTGAAGTACATAACCAGACTGCATTTACGTTTTTCGGTCACAGTCGCCTTCCAAAGTTAAGAACAGCAATTTTTGATTTTTTGGGACCCTCTAGCTTCTACATTTCTTGTTGGATATCGACAAAATTTGATTTTTTTAAACCTACATATACAGTTTTCTGAAAACCAAATTTTAGATTTTTTTAAAAAATTGCAAGTTTTCATTTGTTTCAAAAAAATGAAAATAAAATACTTTTGAGGCCCGCTTCTTAAAACTAATAAAAAATAAAATAAAAATGTTTAATTTTCTAAAAATTCTATAATAACTTTCCGAAAAACCGTCTAGGGATTAGAAAAGGTCGAACTTTTTCAATATCTGACAAGAAATGTAGAAACTACAGGGTTCCAAAAATCGAAATTTGAATTGTAAACAATTTTGGCTGGAGACTGTGCTGTGACCAAAAAACGCAAAATGCAGTTGAGTTAATTTAAATCAATGTTATTTAAAACTAACTTTCCTGCTAACTCCTAACTTTTCAAATTAATTCGCATCAACATTTTTTTGTGTGACGCAACTTTGTTGGTCAGAAGCAAGAATAAGTCCATCTGGACAAGCACATGTCGTCGTTGACACATAACCGTCGCTGCCAGAAGACGGAGCCGGGAGACAAAAATGGGAACACTGGTCAATTCGCTTTGAGCAAAAGTTCTCTCCTTCAGGCTGCAGTGTAGCGTGATATACCTTAATGTCCCATAGGCCGAATCTCTATTAAAACAAATGTCGCAGTATTATTTAAAATATTTACAACCTTAAAACCAGTAACAGATTCTATAAAAAAGTAAACTACAGTTAACAATGCATGTTAGAATCAACTTACAGGACTGTACACCTTCTCTAGCTCTGTTCCATTACATTTGTTCACTTTGTAAACTTCATCAGAAGTCCAGTCCTTCGTAAAATAAAAGTGTTCATCAAATATTCCAATTGGTCGATAATAACCACCTGTAAAATCCACTTCAGTTGTTTTAAACACCAACGTTCGATCTGATCCATCAAAATTTGAAGACCAAATTGAGCGGAAACTACTTCCTTGTGTCCAATACAGTCGATGCTCTACGAAATCTAGAACAAGACCTTGCGGACGATTTAATTTTGAGCCTATAACAACTTCTCTGTTTGAACCGTCTAGACCCGCTCTTTCAATGGAACCTGCCCTACTGCCTGTCCAGTACATCCATCTTGTAATTGAAAAAAAATGTAATTGCATAGCGCATTGATTAACCATAAACAAAAGCTGATAAATTAAAAAAAAAATTTTTAAATTACACAAGAAAATGTAGACAAAGAAAAAATAATGCTAATTAAAGAAAAAAGTTTAGAAATTACCCGCTCAATGGATTTACAGCAATTGCTCGAGGCCCATCAAGGCCATAGTTAACAAGCACTTTCCTCATTGTGCCGTTGAAATTTGATACACAAATTGCACTTTTATTAGTATCAATCCAGTAGATATGATCATAGATCCAATCCACGGCTATATCTTTAATAAAAGTTGAATCATCACTATTGATACTTTTTTCTTCAGAATTTGCATTTGACAGTTGGGCGTTGTAGATTGTTTTATCTGCATCATTGTACCAGAATACTGTGTTGGTTTTAAAATTGTAGTCGATGTATCGACGTAATAAGTATTTTTCATTTTTTGTTTGTATCACTTCAGAGGTCTAAAAATCATTAAATTAATAACAGATTTTAAATAAAACCCATTTTATTTTGGGGTTTACAACGTTAAACGCGAAATTATTCCAAGTTTTTTAAAATCAAAATTATAAAGTTTTGTACAATATTCAATTATTTGATCTCATTAGAACAATTTTTAACGCGCACTTTTAATGAAACCTGTTAATTATTAGAACGATTTGTAATGGTAAGTTTAGAATTAAATGCAAGTTACGTTTTTTACACCTAATGAAATCAATCTTATAACAAGGAACTCAGACGAAAGTAGAAATGCGTTTTTATTCTCATATTTGCATTTTGTGTCATCTCCTGGGTCCTTGACAAAGCCAGTTTGACATCTTTGACAGTTTCTACCGTAAATTAAAGAAGCACACGTTCCTGGATAGGTACAGCTGTTCACGTCTAAAATATGTATTAAATATATTTACATTTGTTTTTTAAATTCATCTTAATTTAATTTCAATAATTTAATATTATGTATTAGCATTACGCTAGTTGTAGAGTAATTAGCTGTTTTGGCACTTACATCGTATTTCTGGCAAAATTGTTGTAATATTTTTGGAAAGATCAGTGGTTGCTTCTGGAACTTTTTCAGTTTGGTCTTGTATTTCTTCTTCTTTCAAATTATTACTAAGTTTAGTAAAAGAAGGCACCAGATCCTCAAGAGCTGTAGCAGCTGCTGAAGCAACGCACAACAATGACGTCATTGCAAGGAAAAACTTCATCATATTGTGATCTTCAAAAGACACTAGAATTTATAATAAATAATTAATTTTTAATTATTCTGCTTCACCAAGCAGTTTAAAAAATAATTTTTTAATTCTAAAATAAAATCACTTTGTAAAAAAAAAACACTATCTTTCAATTCACAAGATTAGTGTGGTAAAACTGACCTGCTCTAGAGATTGTGTTGAAGTTAAATGTGCAAAAATAAAAAAATTAACCTACAAAATGCGCACTGCAAATGTCGAGGATGGCTTATGTAGCATGAGTAAGAAAGTTTGCAAATAAAGTGTAGTTCACTAAGGAATACAGACACAAATGCTAATACCTGGAATTACAAGCGTCGTCATTAACTAAGCCAGTAAGGTTTAGTAGGTCACTTTTTACACTCAAATATTAGTCACGGTGATAGGCCCCAGTAGTATCAATGTTTACTATTAGTATTGCAGGTTGTATGTCAGTCTAAGTCTAAAGGCATAACGAGCTAACTCACATACATACCTGGTAACATTAATTATGGTTCTTGGAATTCTTATGTATGTAATATTCTTGTTTTAAGAATAAGCTTTGTGTAGTACATCGTGCTTTATTTCCAAGAACTTTGAGCTTGGGGGCAGATGTCTATACAATTATAATTACAGTTGTCATTACTCGTCAATCCAAACCCGTTCTCTAAATTATTCAAAACTCGAGTTGTGATACCAATAGATTGTCGTGCATAATTATACCAACAAAGACCTAAGTAATGAAAACACGATCAGAAAAAGAATGCAGATCAAGCTCGTCAGAAGAACTCCATAGGCGAATCTGCTAATATTTCAAACTTATAGCAGACTCAGTCAGTAGGGTCCCACAGCAATTTTTTTAGCGGGTAACGGAGTAAACGTTTCGGACTTACTGATGAAAATATTAGTAAAAGGAAAATCGTGGAAATTTTACAAAATTCATGATTTTGTAAAATGTAACGTATTTATCCGTTTTTAGTCTTCCGCCGCACGTTATTTTTTTAAATATCCGATAAGTTAAATAATTTCGAGAGCAATCTTGAGAGAGCACTTACAAGGGAATGACGCGAAATGACTGACCTAGAATTTGGAAAGAAAAATTTTGAAAAATCAAACTACCGTTAAATAGTACATATCCAACGAAACGCGAATTCATTTCGCTTCGTAAAATTTTGCGTAGAATAGCGCGGCAACTTTAAAACAAAAATCAAACTTTAAAGCTTTGCCGCCTTGTAGCTTCTACAGTTTTCAACCGATTTGGATGAAATTTAGTTTTTTTCTGGTTCTGAGGGCTGTATCTAAAAAACAGTTCCAGGATTTTTGAAATTTAAAAAATGCTGCAAAATTGCTCTAATTATTTCTTTGCCCTGTGTATTAAAATTTATGCTCCCTTTTATATCTCATGTTATTAGTTATGTACCTCCTCAGATTTAAAAGATGTTTAAATTTAAAGCGTGGTGCAGAGCAAGCTCGTTTTGTCAATTGCATTAAGTAACGTTCATATGTAATACAAAATGTTGTTACTTTAAAAAATAAAAAATATATTTATTCCTTGTGACACAATTACTTTTATATAGAATTGCAGAGGTCAGAAGAACCTACTTTGTGCTGTGAAAATTACCATTTCCCTTTCCCTTAACTGTGTACAGAAAAAAAACACACGTTCAACACGCAGTTTTTTAATTTTTTAAACTTGATATAACATAACTGACACATTTTATTTACATGAAAATTTTCAAATCCGTGACACGCAACTACGTTGGTCTGAAGAAAGAAAAAGTCCATCTGGACAAGAACATGTAGTCGCGGACACAGAATACTCGTTGTCAGGAGACAGAACTGGAAGACAAAAATGGGAACACTGGTCAATTCGCTTCGAACAAAGGTTCTCCCCTTCAGGCTGGATAGAAGAGTGGTAGATCTTAAGATCCCATATAGTAAATGTATGTATCAAATAAAAAGCAAAAATCTTAATTAAAACATTGAAAACTGTTAAATTAGTAACAAATTCCATATACCGGAAACTAACAAAAATTAACTGGTCATGTTTAAAGCAACTTACAGAGTTGTAAAAAGTCTCTAGTTCCTGTCCATTACATTTGTCAACTGTGTACACTACACTAGTAGTAGGACTGAATTCCAACGTCAAATAAATGTATTCATCAAATATTCCAATCTTTCGATAATCACCACCAGCTAAATCAAATTGAGTTGCTTTAAAACCTAATTTTCGATCTGAACCATCGAAATTTGACAACCAAATAAAGCGAAGACTTCTTCCCTGAGACCAATACAATCGATTTTTCATAAAATCTAGAGCAAGGCTTTGAGGACGATACATTTTCGTGTCTAGAATAACTTTTCTTTGTGATCCGTCTAAACCCGCTCTTTCAATGTTACCTCCCGTGCTGTCTGTCCAGTACATCCATCTATTGTAATTAAAAAAAACTAAATAATAGAAATACAAGTTAAAATGCTAATAGCTTTTTCAATGGCTCTTAAAGAATTTATATGCTAATTCAATCACAAAAAAATCGAAATCCCCCTTGTAGCGCATTTAGATTTAATGCTAGTAAATTTAAAAATTAGAAAATTACCCGCTCAACGGATTTACAACAATCGATAGAGGCCATTAAAGGCCATACCAAACAAGCACTCTCTTCATTGTGCCATTAAAATTTGATACCATAAATCCTGTTCTTCGTTTATTGATCTAGTATATGTGATTATACATCCAATCCACGGCTATTCCATTATTAGTAGCAAAACCATCCTGCATGATACTTTCTTTTCCAGAATCTACATTTGATAGTGGTGCTTTGTAGATTGCGTTATCTTCTTTACTTAACCAGAATATTGTGTTAGTTTTAAAATTGTAGTCGATGTGTCGCGGGAGGCGGCCCCTGTAGCATAGTGGTTACACGATCTACACGGAACGCGAAGTAGTCGAGGTCGAATCTGAGATGGAGCACATTATTTTTGTGCCCCCTCTCTCAGACGAACTCGATGAAAGGCCCTAGTGCCCGCCTACGGTGGGGCCGTGCGGGGTAGGGAAGTTTGCAGAGGAGGAGGACTGGGGGAGGAGCGCGGGAGGCAGTCAGAAGACGTGAGGGGATACTTTGCCTCAAAACCATACCACCCTGGGGACAGTAAGCCTGCAGACAAGTACTTTCAACGCAACCTCAAGATTCCAATAATCTGTCCCAATAGCTCACTCTACCTTATAGTTTGAATTGATAAGTTATTAGAATAGTTGCATACAATTATTAATTTGAATTTGAATTGTTAAAATTAAGAAAAGCTTGTAAGGGTCTTGTGTGGTTGTTATCTGACTATCTCGTTGGGTCGAGTAGACGGTGGCATGAACCAATTCTGTATAACATCAGTAGGTACCTACTCTAAAACATATAAAACGAAATCCAAAGGGGAAGCGAAGGTTAGCCGAGGCTTAAACCCAAGCTGTAGATCCTGAGGTTGTGTCACTGACAAGGGAATGGTTTCACATGTTACCCGCCAAATTCAAAACCTGCCGCTCAGAAAAATCAGGCTAGCTTCGAATAGCACATATTTAAAGTAAATCGACCGCATTTTGCGTTTTTCGGTCACAGTGGCCCGCTAAAGTTTAAAAAATTCAAATTTTGAATTTTTGGCACCCTGTAGCTTCTACATTTTTCATCCGATTTTGACAAAATTTAGTTTTTTCTAATCCTTAGACCATTTTCTAAAGAGGAATTTCAGGATTTTTCAAAATTCGAAAATTTTCATTTTTTTGAAAAAATCGACCTAAAAAAGTGAGCCTCAAAAGTATTGGGTTTTTGATTTTTTTTTCAAAAAAATAAAAATTTTCGAATTTTGAAAAATCCTGAAATTGCTTTTTAGAAAATGGTCTAAGAATTAGAAAAAACCAAATTTCGTCAAAATCAGATGAGAAATGTAGAAGCTACAGGGTGCCAAAAATTCAAAATTTGAATTTTTTTAAACTTTGGCGGGCCACTGTGACCGAAAAATGCAATATGCGGTCGAGTTACTTTAAACCTGTGCTATTCAAAGCTAGCCTGATTTTTCTGAGTGGCAGGTTTTGAATTTAGCGGGTAACATGTGAAACCATTCCCTTGTGAGAGTAGTGTAGTGGGTGTCCAGAGTTGGGTAAGAATGCTCGGCTACTTAGAAGAGATAGAAAAGATATCAACACAACACACATTTCCCAATGAACTGTCTGTAAGAGCATTTGCTGATAATCGGACGTTAAATAAAGTTGTTTTTTTAGTCGATGTGTCGACTAATTGAGAACTGTCCAGTTTCTGTTTCTATCACTTGAGAAGTCTAAAAATTATTGAATCAATAATAAATTTCCAATTTAAAATAACTATGTTGTTTTAATTTAATTTTTGAACAAGATTAAAATTTCCTTTCGGGCTCAAGCGCCTTACTGCAAAATTGTTTCTAAAAATTTTCATGTTTTAATAATAGAGTTATAAAATCCCGGCTTGGCAGATCAGTGGTCTAATCGTAAGTACTGCACTGCTGCAATTTCCATTAGGCACTTTTATTAAATCAAATTATTAATTATTAGCTGTAATTTAGCTTATAAGTAACAGCGACTCCCGCCTTTTCCATCCAAAGAAATCATTGTTCTGTTACGGGACACCGATGCAAGTAGAAATGTGTTTTCGTTTTTATGTTTGCAATTTAAGTCGTCTTTAGGATCTTTTACATAGCCAGTTTGACATGTTTGACAGCTTACACGATGAATTAAAGAAGCACATGTGCCAGGATAGGCACAGCTGTTATCGTCTGTTAGCAGCAGATCCTCAACAGCTGCTGCAGCAGAAGCTAAAGCAAGGCTCAACAATGACGTCATTGCAAAAAAAAGTTGGAAAAGTTTCCTCATGTACTGATCTCCAAAAGACACTAAAATCACGTAAGATATTTTGTTTGAATTCATTTTTTATTCTGCGCAGAACGTGTACTGCATTTTTTATTTTATGAGAAAATACAAAACACAAACAAAAGAAAAAAGAACATTTTGCACTTTTTATTTTAATATGATTATATTGAACCATGGTTATTTTTTTAAGCATACTAGTTTAAAAAATTTATACGACTGATTCGTATTAAATTTATCACTATAACTAAAACGCCGTTTTTGCATTTTTGTATGCAAAATTTTACTAAAATGTGAATCTTTAAAGAAATCGTTATTTGTTGATAATATTTTCAATAATTTTTTACTGTAAGCAGTAATTATATATAAATACTGCCTTTTACTTCATGGCGTTGTAGGTTTTGAGTTTTTTAGAATATACGAAAAAAAATACGTATCGTCGGTGAAGAACCTAAATACCCATATCCAATTTAGGTTACAATCAAAATGAGCTACGTCATAAAAACAAAATAAGCAACGTATGTCAAATGTTTTTTAATTACGAGTTTTGAAAAGTGTAAACTGTTCTTATTCCATGTTTTTGAAAAGGTACAAAATGTTCTAATTCCATGTTTTTAAAAAGGTGCAAAATGTTCTAATTCCATGTTTTCGAAAAGGTTCAAAATGTTCTAATTCCATGTTTTCGAAAAGGTTCAAAATGTTCTAATTCCATGTTTTCGTGAAGGTGCAAAATGTTCTAATTGCAGCAAAAACAAAGGCCACACACAATAAAGGTAATGCAAGGTAAAGTTTCATTATATTTTGATCTCTTTAAGGTACTGCAAATTACAAGTATTAAATTTTATGTTTGGGTCTATTTTATTCAGCGCAAAGTGTTTTATTACAAAATGATATGCACAAGTGTTTACGACTTTTAAAAACACGTACATAAAATAATTTGCAACTTAAAGTACAAATAAATAGAAAATTTACCACTAGTTAAAAACAACTAAATACAAAATTTTGCACTTGTGAAAAATGTTGATCTAGAAGATTTTGCATTTTTGATTAGAGTGTAAGTTGAAAAATCAGCAATCTTCAAAAACACTGTAATATATAACATATAAAAATTTTTAAAAACGTAATTACACTTAACATTTTACGTTATAATGCATGTCTCACATACTCCTCACTCAATCTTGTTTTAAAATAAATTTAATATTTTTCATTTTAATGTGAAGTTCGAAAGGTGGTAATTTTTACAAGCAATAAAATAGACACTAACAACTTACAAATAAATAAAGTTATTAATTTCTCTGCTCTACTATCCAGTTAAAAAGGAGCGTTCTTATTTCAAAATAAAATCACTTAAAAAATATTACTGTTTCGTGCCTAAAATTAGTGTTGTACGTTGTATTCAACAGCAAACGCAGTTGTGTTAAACTTTTACGTGAGCTGTGTGTCGGAAATCGGCACCTAAGAAACGCACTTTGCGAATGCTGGGTTTGATTGTTTATGAAGAATTAATAAGAATTTTTGAAGATAAAAATTTCCCTTCAAGAAAAACAGATGCAATTGATGTACCTGGAATTACAAGTTGCGTCGTTAACTTTTCAAGTGAAATTCACGTAGCTCACATTTTAGGCTAAAATAGTTGTAAGCTGAAGTTTTAATACGTATGCAGATTTCATTCGAAGTGTAAAGGCATAACCAGTTAGCTTACCTAGGTAGTAGGTAACGATTTAATTCTTAGAATTCATATTTAGGTCACATGCTATTTATCAGAAGAAAAGCTTTAAGTAGTTTCGCGATTTATTATAAAACCTATTGAGATTGAAGGCAGATGACTATGCAAAGTTTATTTTGTTTGCCCTGCTGCTTGATTAGGCTGTTTAAAAACAAAGTTTCGGGATTTGAAAACATACGGAAAAATGTTTTTTTTGTTGACAAAATGGTGTTTAAAAATTACGCCTTAAACAATATGTTTTTAATAGTGTTAGGAAAAAAAGGAAAATCTTTGGATGTTTCAAATTTTAATTTTTTCTTCAAATAACAGACTAAGAATCACAAAAAAAAACTAATTTTTTCAGAATCGGATGAGAACTGCAATAAATGCAGAGTGGCTAAATAGTTACATTTAAATTTGTTAATCCTTATACATATAATAATTATTTTAAAATTGGTTTTTCTGAAATTTTTTTAGTATCACATGGCAAGGTTTTCTTGTAAATAAAATAAAATTTGGTATTTGAGTTTTATTTTTATTCTTTACTGATATGTAACATATTTCATTTGTAACAACCATGACAGATAACAGGTTGAATTTAAGTTTATTTGGAAAGTTACAAAACATCCAAATCAAACAGAAAAAAAAACTGTGAGCAGGTTTCTTTACTGCACTATTTTTTATGGTATTCTTACTGCGGACTATAAATTGCAGTATTTGTTTGCCTTAAAAACGAACCTATGAATTAATTCCATGTTATTAATTTTATAGTTATCTTGAGGCTAAACAAAAACAAAACAAGCGTAATAATTTTTGATGACCGCAATTTAAAGAAATTTATACCTGGAAACTAAAACCTATGTCGAATCCTGCTATAAAGAGTAGTTTAAAAACATAAATAATAATTATGTAATTAATTAATTTCATTAGGTATCTTTAAACTTTGTTTGCAAAAGAAAAAAACCTTTCCATTTTTATAAATTTAAATACTTAATATAAAACTTGTGTATCTTAAGAAAGTTAATTTTACCATAGAGAAATTCTGCAAATCTAACGTCCAGTTTAATAAATGTTTTTATGAAAAAATCCAAAAGATAAATTTTATTTGTGCAATTTAAATAATTATGTCATGATTATTTTGTGCTGACCTGAAATATTAGCGCGTATGCAATTCTGCAATTTCAAAACCTTCACCTAAACTGGCATCGAAGTGGTCAATTCTGAGACGCAATTTCGTTGGTCAGAAGAAAGGTACAGTCCATCTGGACAAGCACATGTCGTCGTAGAGACGTTAGCGGAGTCTTTGCCTAGAGACGGAACCGGGAAACAAAAGTGGGAACACTGGTAAATTCGCTTTGAGCAAAGGTTCTCGCCTTCAGGCTGCATTGTAGAGTGATATATCTTCAGATCCCATAGGTAAGATGTCTATCAAATAAATCAAATTAAATGCAAATAATAGGAAAAATATTTATAGCCTCAACATTCATTTAACCAAATTTTATTAAAAATTAACTAGTTCACTGGTTATGTTAAAATTAACTTACAGAGTTGTAAACCATCTCTTACTCTTGTCCATTGCATTTGTTAACTCTGTAAACGTAAACTAAATCAGAACTCAATTCCAGCAAATAAATATATTTATCAAACAGTGCAATTCTTTGAAAGTAACCGCCAGTTAATTTTGATTCAGTTAATTCAAAAATCATTTTGCGATCTGAACCATCAAAATTTGAGGACCAAATGGAGCTGAAACCTGTCCAGCTGTTTCCTTGAGACCAATACAATCGATTCTCTACCAAATCTAAAGCAAGATCTTTAGGATTAGAATTTGTTGTGCTAACGATAACTTCTCTTTGTGATCCGTCTAGACCAGCTCTTTCAATGTGACCTTTAAAGCCGTCCGCCCAGTACATCCATCTTGTAATATAAAATTATTTATAAAAATTATTTTAAATTCATTTTTGAAAATTTGTAAATAATAATTTTATATTAAATATTTTAATACAATTAGAAATAGCATAATCACCTTCAGCGCATAGTACTGATCAGTTAAAAAACTTAAAAAATTACCCGTTTAGTGGATTTACAACAATCGATACTGGCCATATTGATCCATTGCTGAAAAGCACTTTTTTCATTGTGCCATTAAAATTTGATACAACGAGTTCTTTTGCAAATATATCGATCCAGTAGATGTGATTGTAGATCCAATCCACAGCTATTCCATTAATCAAAGATGAATAATTACTATGCATTATACTTTGTTTTTCAGAATTTACATAATTTTGTAGAGGTGAGGAATAAATTGTATTTTCTTGACGACTGAACCAGAATACTGTGTTGGTTCGAATATTGTAGTCGAAGCCATAACTATCTATATATTTTAGATCCTCCATCACTTCTATTTTCTAAAAATTATTAAATAAATAATAAATTTTTTTTAAAGTAAATGTTTTGTCTAGGCTTTTAAAACATTTTAAATACAATGTAGTTTTGTAATTTATTTGCGCATCTACATAGTCAACTTTTTTTTTAAATTAGGCAACTTACTTTTTTTCCACCTAATGAATTAATTCGAATTTTATCGAAGAAAGATGTAAGTATAAATGCACTTTCGTTTGCATTTATGCATTTTGTATTGTCTTCTGGATCTTTACCAAAACCACCTGGACATCTTTCCCAGTTTTCATAATCAGGTAAATTTGTTGTGAGGTCGTTGAATTCTTTGAAAAGGTCCGTGGCTTCTGTTACTTTTGTAGTAACGTCTTGAATTTCCTCTATTATCAAATCATTGTCAAGTTTGGGAAATGAAGGTAGGTCCTCAAAAGCTGCAGCATAAGCTGAAGCAAGGCACAATGACGCCATTGCAAGGAAGAAAATCATCCTTTTCTGATCGCTGCACAACAATAGAAATTTCTATTACTATTTTTTTTTTCAGAGCGGTCTATTTGATTAAGCGCAAAGTGTCCAGAGTGTCCTGCTCCTTTTAATCTATCACAAAACGTAAAAGATAAGAGTTTAAGATGTTAAAAAACAATTACCTAACTTAAACAATTTGCTATTAAAAAAATAAATAATTAGAAAATTTAGAGCTCTTTAAAAGTATCTAAATTTTCTAGGTAGAACATTTTGCACTTGTGAAAATGTGTAATTTTACTATTTTGTAATTTTCAAAAAATTTAAAAAGAACATTTTAAACTGTTTAAAAACATGTATATAAAACATTTACCACCTCTAAACCATTTTTAGATAGAGCATTTTGCTTTTTTTTTAAACTTACTAATATCATATATTTTACAATTTTCAAAAATGTTAACTGAACATTTTACGTTATTTTACTTTTAACTCTTTTCTATTTTTGAATAAAATAATTTTAATTTAATGTAAGTGCCAAACTGTAATAATTTTTACAAGCAATAGAATAGAAAATAATTACCTACAAATAAATACAAATATTATGTCTTCTGCTTTACTATCTAGATTAAAAGCAGAGTATTAATTCAAAAATGAAATAATTTTAAAAATATTACCATTGACCTCCCAAAACTAGTGGTGTACGTTATACTCAACAGAAAACGCAATCGTAATAAATTCATGCGTGAGCTGTTAGTGAGAAATTTGGACTTAGGAAATGAATTTTGCAAATACTAAAGTATATATAAGAAATTTCAATATAAAAATGTCAGTTCTCCACAAATCAAATGCAATTGCAATACCTGGAATTACAAGCTTTGTGTTTAACTAAACAAGTGAATTTCACATAGGTCACATTCTAGGCTTAAATAATTTTAAGTCCAAGTTTTAACATTTATGATAGTTACAATCAAAGTGTAAAAGCATAACCAGTTAGCTCACCTAGGTAGTAGGTAGCATTGCAATTCTTGGAATTCCTATTTGCGTCATACAATAATTCTGGGAACAAGCTTCAAGTCAAGTAGTACCGTATTTTATTACAAAAGCCGTTGAGGTTGAAGGCAGATGACCATGCAATGTGATTAAATTACACGTCAATCCAGGCACGATCCGCTAATAATTCTCAAGCCAAGTTATAACAACAGGAGATCGTCAATAAATAATTTCGTAACAAGAGTTAATGGGTCTAGTCTGATATTGATGACTTGACGTGTTACAGATAATCGTATATGCAATGTTAAAGGAAGTGTGTGGGCGGATGTCGCTTCATGGAGCAATACTTTGGATGACATTAATTATGGACAACCTCTAATAAACATATTTATTGTTAATATTAAATCTTTGATATTTTTCCACATTCTATAACTCGTACAGTTTCAATCCTATTTTTACAAAATTTAGTTCCTTCTGATTCTTAGGCTGTTTAAAAAAATCGAGATTTAAAAAAAAATATTTTAAAACAGTTTTTTTTGTTAAAAGCTAGGATTCAAAAATTGAGCCTCACAAGTACATGTTTATAATGTTTCTTTACATTAAAAGACCAAAAATCACGAACAATTTAATTTTATCAGAATCAGATATAGGACCTGCAAAAGTTGCAGGGTGGCAAAGATTTTATATATGCATTTTTTAAACCTTGGCGTGTCACTGTGACCATACAACGCAAACTGCAGTCGAATTACTTGATATCTGCACTACTGAAATTAAATGAAGACTCATCTTTTTGAAATGTGTGTTTCTAAAATTCTCTATGTATCACTTGGCAAGGTTTCCTTGCAAATAAAATTGAATTTGGTTTTTAGATGCTAAGCTTTATTTTTATTCTTCACAAATGATATTTACCATATTTAATTTGTAACAGAAAAGGACAAGCTGAATTCTAAGGTATTTGATAAGTTACCCATAGGATTAATAAACTTATTACTTCTACTATTTCTTTTTTAATTACTTATAATTTAGTTATTGTAATTTTTACCTCAGCCCATAAAGCAATATTACATTTTCATTATATTTCACGACAGTACCCTCTGCATTATGTAGATATGCATTTATTTGCGCATGCTAGATTAATAACAATGCAAAAGAAAACCATAGCAGCAAACTATTACTGTCAAATCACGCTTTTATAACATAGTGACTTTGAGCTTGGGATCGAGAAGAAAGGAAGTCGAGAAAATTTCTTTTTATTCAACACAATTTTGCACATACAATTTAGTAGGTAAGAAAACAAAATATTAACTTTCACGTACTGTAAAAAGTTTGCAAAGCATCAAATATAATAATAATTATTATTATTATTATTATTACAAATCTCATTTAAATCATTATGACTAAAAGGTCAAGAAATTTTAATTTCGCTACAATGTTTTTCATCTGATCCGCTTGCCTACTTCCATTTAATCTTATTTAAAAACTTTAAAATTGAAAAAACAACTATCTACATTAAAAATATTTGATTGCAATGTATTTTGTTTGTTGGATTTTTGGTAATTACATGTTACACGCTGCTATTAAACTTGTAGGGCCTATTGAAATTGAAATATATAAAGCGACAGCCGATTTTAATAGTAACCATTATTTAATTATTATCGTCTTCGTTGTTGGTTATATACTGTGTGGACTAGTAGAGTATTGTTGCAGATATAATTAGTGTTTAATGCTATGGTTTTACTATAAATATTGGTGAATTTATAGAAATAATATTATGATTATTTCTACTATAAATTATTGTAAAATATGACAAAATCAGTGAATAATTTAGTCTAGCGTGGACTGAAGCTACAGATTACCAATTAGTTGCGATTTAGTCATGGTTCAAGGCTGACCTGTGCGAACCTGACTATGAGAGAAATTGACCTATTGGAAATAATGAACATGTCTGAGTATTTATGTTAATTATAAGAAAATAGTAATAAAATCGTACACTCATATTTTTAAAGGAAGTTTACCTTTATTTAAACTGAAACTTATAAAATCTCGTGAAACGTGCTATTCTAGCGTTTTTAACATTTGGTCCTTCGAAGATTTTTTGACCTGTGACCAGCGGAATTTAGGCTGTACTTGTGAGGCCCGTTTTAACCACTTTTTTTCTTGCTCTGGAGGAATCTGGGGGGAATCAGAGGGCATCGGAAAACGGGAGCGTTGCAATTGGTTACTGTCCTAATCTGTGGTCTTAATTCTGTTGACCTTTACTAATTCCTTACTGGTTAAAGAATTGTTCTTTACTTTAACTGTAAAATATGGAGGGAATGTAAGGGCGATCAACAAATGCAATATTCTTGTTTGAAAAAACTTGAAATTTTAAAATTCTCGGTGGTTGAAGAACTGTTCTCTACTTCAACTGGAACTGTTACAGAATTTTAAATTGAGAAATAATTTATTTTTAATTCAAACTGGAGTAAACTTGGAGATTCTGGAATTTTTCTCTAATTTTTAACTCGTCTGATTGGGATTTGAATTGAAATACTTTGTTTACTTTTCTGGCGGACTGCGGAGTGTTTACGCTGGAAGACGTTTACGACACATTAACATTGCATAGATGGTTTCTGAACTGGAAAAAATAGCGCGTGGAATGTTTCTCATTTCTTTTGGCTTTGGAGAAATTTCTGGGCTAAAATTAGAAGATTTTTGAAAAGAGCCCATAACTTATTTGAATTTTTACCGCTACCATTGCCATTCCTATGAATTTCTATGAATTTGAAATATTTTGATAAATATATTACTTACTATTTTGAGTAATTTGAATTGTAATTGGAAGTGAAAAGTAATATTCAGAGTAGTATTACTGATTACAATTATAAAGTTCCTACATTTTTTATGACAGCAAAATCTAATTACGTATGTCATGAGATTATAGATTTTGACTGACTGTCTGTACTGCTAACTAGCCCAACAATTTGAATAATAAGAAAGTCACAATGTCAGAGGGAGCTAGCTGCAATACAGGCAGAGATAGTAGAAGTGAAAAAGCGAAAGCTACAACGTCAAATAAATCATACCAAGTTTTTAATGCATTTAGAACAAGTCGATCAAGGCAAAGTGGATGCTGACGAAATTGAAATAACTCAATTTCTGTCAAAGGAGCAAGATTCGAGTACACAGGCTATCAAATCTAACGAAGCTGATCATAAACGCATTAATTTCTTGGAAAAACTGAAAACTGGTTTACATAAAATTGAAAAGTATAAACGAGAGATGTCGCTACCTTCAGATCTGTTATTCAAAGTTTTGTCTGCAGCAAAATTTGAGAATATTCCAGAAATATTGTTGGCAGCAAGAGATTCTCGACAAATTTACTATACTAGTGAAGTTCTAATTGTAGTTGAATTTTTATTACGTAATCAAGAGTCAGAATTTCAACGTTTATTGCGACCATGGTACTTTGAAACGGTTCAGTTATATATTTTGGTTGAAGAATTTGAAAGATCTGAGTTGATCTACGAATCAAATAAGAAATATTTAGCTGCTTTAACTGACAGACTACAGATCAGAATAACTGAACTAAATATCTTTTGGAGCAAGATATCACTACAGTCGAGCAGTGAAATTCTATTGGTCAACGAAGACAAGGTGAATGACACACTAGATGCCTCAACTACGTATGAAGAAAATCTACTGGGTGATTATTGTACTGATGCAATAATGACAGATTGTGTAAACGGTGGCTAGAGGGCGCTGTCTACCGTACTTTTTGATGTCAGTACGAGTTTGTCTTCTCATGTTACTAACAATGATCACTTGCAACATACTGCGAGTCTTCCGAAGTCCTATGTTGAAGTTTTACTGGAGGAACAACTAGACTTTGAGTATTGCCACCAGAGGGCGATCGAAATAAAAGATCAAGAATGTTCTGAATTAACTGAGAATTGGTTGCTGGTTAAAATTTTAACATTGAAGAGAAGTCGAATGTCGATTGCTTACTTGAAGCGGGTATTGAATTTGGCATCTGCCGTCAGGTTTCGCTGAAGTCTGAATTTGTACTATCAGATGGCGCTGAGGTCAAAAGCAACAGTGATGACAGACTTAATTCAGGTGTAGCAAACACTGCAGCATCAATTATTTTCTTTGACGGTGGGGAGAGGGCGCTGTCAACAATGTCATATGACAGCTGCTGTTTGTCAAATCCAATAATTGTAGATCAACATCATGGCACAGAAACACAAGTAAATAGTCAAGAGATTTTCTTATAGGGCGATAGTGCCGAGAATAATATGATTGGATCTACTACCGGGATACTGGTTGATTTGCTAACCAATGACACGGTTGAAAGAAGGAATGATGACTCTTACAATGCTACAACATATGACAAATGGACACTTGAACTTCTAAAAAACAATATTTATTTTGAGACTAAAGAAGAACCAATACAAGATTTTGAAAGTCATAATCTCAGAAAACAGAAGTTCAAACAATTTGAAGAAGTCCATAGTATGATGAACTTTGACCTGCAGCTGTATTCTATATTTTTGTGGGGCAATTACAGTGAATATTTCAAATTCTCATTTTTTGAATACTGTTGGTTTTATTTCAGAAAAGATCTGAAGTTTGAAAAGATACAGAATTTTAGAGCATTGAATTCTGGCATGACCTTTAAGTACTGGGGTGAATGGAAAAAGAAAATGCTAATTCTGATTTTTATTTCGATGTGGATGTTTAATGGTCCTGATTGTATTTCGCTATCAAGTAGCATGGTGTATGATCCTGGAATAGATATCCAGAAGGAATTGCTACTGATGGTGAAACCGGATTTGAATGGAATTGATAATTACTGAAGTAAATGGAATTGAAGATTGAAGTTGGCGATTCTAATAATAATGAAGATAATGTAGTACCTATAGTAAATTAAGCATTAAACGGTGGCGAGAATGTTGCAGATATAATAAGTGTTTAATGCTATGGTTTTACTATAAATATTGGTGAATTTATAGAAATAATATTATGATTATTTCTACTATAAATTATTGTAAAATATGACAAAATCAGTGAATAATTTAGTCTAGCGTAGACTGAAGCTACAGATTACCAATTAGTTGCGATTTAGTCATGGTTCAAGGCTGACCTGTGCGAACCTGACTATGAGAGAAATTGAACTATTGGAAATAATGAACATGTCTGAGTATTTATGTTAATTATAAGAAAATAGTAATAAAATCGTACACTCATATTTTTAAAGGAAGTTTACCTTTATTTGAACTGAAACTTATGAAATCTCGTGAAACGTGCTATTCTAGCGTTTTTAACAAGTATGCACTCATGACCTATCTCGTCACAAGCATATATTACGTAGTTTATCTTTATTTGTCGTTTCTTGAAAATTGCAACTCCAAGTTAACAAGCAGTATTTTAAATGTCTTAAAGCTCAAGTAAGTGGTTTTGCAAAAATATAATTAATTTTTCATAATTGATGGCATTCCTCTACAAATAGAGCTGCACGAAGGAATTGCTTTAGGGCAGCAATTTGTTACCAGAGGAAACTAAAATTTTGATATAAATGTTGTTTTCTGTGGTAAAGCAATATGCTGATTTAAGTTGTTTTAGAAAAGTCAAAAATGTTTTTTTTATTTAAAAAAAGTGTAAATGGATTTTATGTTTTGAGGAAAGTGTTAAATTTTTTAGTTGCATGTTTTATAAATAATTGTATCTAAAGGTTTTTAAAATTAAAAAATATTTATAATTTGCATGTTTTTATTATTTGCACAATATTTGATCTGTATGTTTTCGATATTTACACAAAATTTTATTTGCATGTTTTTGAAATCTACAAAAAATGTCACTTACATGTTTTTAAAATTTACAAAAAATTGTATTTACTGGTTTTTTACAAATATTATTTGCATGTTTTTAAAATTCACAAAAAAATTCCATTTGCATGATTTTGAAATTGGGACAATCATTTACAAGTTTACAAAAAATATTATTCGCATATTTTTAAAATTTACAAAAAACTTTATTCGCATGTTTTCGAAATGTAAAAAATATTTTTGAATATGTTTTTGAGAGGTGTAAAATAGTCCATTCACATGTTCTTTGAAAATTCAAGCAGCGTGGGCTGTCTACGCTGCGCTGGCCTCATTATCCGACCTTATCCAAAATGCCCATTTCATTATTAAAACTGAGTTTATTAATGTTTTTGATAGAAACCATAGGAGCTTTTACGATACAAGATATATCTTCTGCTGCCTCCGATTGCCAGCGATCTCAAAATCTAATTCATCTATTTAATCGAAACAACTTGAATGCTGTTTTTGCTTTCAAGTTAATTTGCCTTAATTTGAGTATTGGATGTACGTTTTCTGCTGTTCAGTATTTTGACAAGGGACCCTATACTGCTCTTTTTAATTTACTGATGTCTGCTGATTACGGGATTTTCTTTATTTTTGTGTACGAAAGAGCTTTTTAAATCCCATCAAAAATGGATCTGCTTGAAACAAATATTTTGTCACTGCTGTTTTAACTTCTAAAGAAAAGCCCCAAGATTGTTACTCAGGCACTTGGATATTTATCAGAACGTCCTTTTGGCAACGAATTTACTAAAGATATTGTGAAAACATTGAGGTCAATTCCCAGTATTAGTATTAAATTTAGTGATTTTAATTAAATGGAAAGGGAGTCTATGCCGATATTTGTGAATTTTGTTGCTAGGTAAACTGCTGCTTTGTTAATTACTTTTAGCTAGATTTAATTAATTTGCTCAAGAAATAAGTTGTAAAATTTAATTCTACTACAGAAATGGCGAGTCATTGTGTGCCACTACTTTTATTTTTTGTTGGTGCAGCTTTTAGTTTGGTGCACTGCATTAACAATGTATAATTAGTGTTTCAAAACACACAAATATGTGAGACAATTTAAAATATTATTGGTATAGCATGATCATTATTTTCATTTATGTGCTCTTTAAATGCTGTTTTTTTTAAATTTTGTGTTATGTCTGACTAAACGAAAAAAAATATTACTTTTGTAGACTTTAGGTAAATATACTTACCTCATGAATTAAATCTATATAATTAATAATACAATTAATAATACTAAAGTAAATGCATAGGTTTAGCACATTTTAATCAAAACACAAACAGACGGGTTTACGTTGAAACATGACAAAATAAAATGCTAATAATTACATAGAATTTTGCTAAAAATTTAAAAACAGCGGAAACTGGACTATGTAGTTAGTTATAATTCATATGATTTTATTTTTTTATACTATTTTATACGTAATTACTGTATTATTCTTTAAAAAATTACACTGTATTCAATACCAACACAAAATTACGTATTGTATAAGCAAAATCATAGGGAAATGTTTCAGTTTGCTTGTAACGTTTAATTTTCTATAACACGATGGCATAAGGTATTTTGTATCAGTGTGAACTTAGGCGAGAAAGAATTAGGGTGAAAAAACAAGGTGAAAATTTTAAATAATTATTTCTCTACAAAATTTATATATATATATATAATATATATACACTAAAATACGCTCTAGGCTCACATTCTATTGGAAACAGTTGTGATTATTTCTTTTTCAAGATAATAGTTAGCCAGTTCTAGAACAAACAAAAACTATGGGCATTTACAAATGTCTTGGTTCGGTTTTTCTCCTGTCAATCTTATGGATAAATATGGTACAAAAATTGAGTTATTTTATTATATAAATTATTTGAATTTTTTTAATTTTTGCTCGTTTTAAATTTTAGAACTCACAGTACAAATTTTTCTAAAAAAAAATTTAAAACTTTCTCTGCTATTCTTGCAATATTGATTCTAGAAATATGGCGCTAAGGCCGATGATGTGGAGCCGCCACCACATATGGACTGTAGGGAAGGCATGGCTCGTGTTCTTTGAAACCAAATGCACGGAGTTCAAATTTGTACAGAACAAATGGGAATTAAAGATGCGGCAGAGAGAACTGCTAAATACGCTGTAAATCGTAGCATTGTTTAATGCACAATTTTCTTAAACTGCTAAATCTGTATACAAAAATTTTTTTTAGTTTAAATTAATTAATTTAAAAAATGAATTTAATTTTTTTTTCAACAGTGCATTCAGAAATGTGTTTATGCGGCGTCTGGATTGGTACACAATATACACAACATATGCAGAATTAATTCAGTGTCTCACATTGCCTTTTTTAACTCCTGCGCACTCATGTCACTGAGTTTAAATTACAATTTAATTTTTATTACAATATTTTTATAATTTTTGACAGTTTCAACCAGATGGAAAACCAGACCAGAAATACTTGGACAACTATTTAAAAACAAAATTTTCAGCGAATTTGTACCCAAAAGCAAAGAATTTTTCCCAGGCCTGTTTTGATCAATACAGTAAGTTTTAAAAACAAATTCGGATTGAATGAGTTAAACTGGTTTTATTTCTGTAGGTTAGGTTACCTCTAAGTTATGTTTATAAATTTTTATAAATAATTATTTTTGAATGTGTGGGTTGTTATGATTTTTTTAGATGGTATAATTGATTCAACAGAGGTTTCATGTGCTTCCTATATTCCGTTCAACAGATGTATAACTGACAGCATCACAAAGGCAAATTAAATTTATTCTGGATTTTATTACCTAATCACAACAGATATTCGCAGATATTCATGGTTAAATTAGCAATTAATTTAAATTTGTGGGGTTTCTTTGTTATTTATAGTTCTGTGTGGACGTTTAAAAGCTTCTTTTTGAAGATATTCTCTCGCAAAATAAAACTTTTCCATAATTAAATAACAACATGATTTTAGGTTGAAATATCCATCAGGGATCGTTTATAAATGATGCTATCAAAATTTTCTCAATTTTAGGATCCTATCACGACCCGCTTGACATAAGCTTAAGAATTCCGTAAATGTAAAAATCATTTAGTATAAGATATCATTGCAGTATTAAAAACTAAACAATAACGCTACCCATGACGTCAAATGTGGACGACCCTTACATTATTTATCCTAATACTTGTACTTAACAAAATGTTTAAAATATAATTACTTATCTGTAATATAATATCTTATATATAATATATAATATTAGGTGAATGGTGAAATAAATTGAAATAAAATACAATCTTGCATGACGAAGCTACAGAATTTCTGTATTATACTTTCAAAAGCATTTTAAATACTAAAAATTTAGAGATACGCGCATACTTGTGGTTTTGTAATTACAGTTGCATTAATTTTGACAGCAAGACACGTGTTGAGGTGAGTGCACTCGCAGACGTAGCTCCGGGCTGCATCGACCCAGTTGCAGTCAGCTTTGAGGACGCAGCTGAAATGATACTCGGAGTACTCGTGACCCGGTTGACAGACGCTGCCCAGCATGAGATGACACCCGTCCTGCTCCCATGTCCGGAACATCCCTGCCTGGTCTTGACAGTCGCAAAGCTTCGTGACCGGGTTGCACCATGTCTCATAGTTACAGTCACTCTTGGTAGGATCATTGTACACCCTACACGGCATTCCTGCTTCAAGGTTGTGCCATGTTATTGGTGGATCTGGCACTTCCGTGGCAGGTTGTGCTTTTGAGATGCACGGCAAGTGATACAGTCCTACTATAAGTCCAAGAAAAATTAAACGGCATGAGCGGCGCCCTGTGTTACAGATTTTTTGAGTTTGTTCAGGCATTAATATTGCTTACAGGTCCTTTTTCTTTATTTCTAGTAAGTTTGTATTGAAAAATTAAAATTGGTATGCAATTGATTTTTTAAAGGGATAAAACTATAGCGCCTTGAGAGTTTTGCTATCAAAGATAATTATTATTTAAAGCTACATTAAAAAAACATTAATTATACTTTCTTTATCTGTAACAATGTCCCACAGTTTTGTAAATAAAGCAATAATAAGTTGTAAACATTTTAATAGGATTTTATTACTGCATTTAAATTGTTGATACATTTATTACATAGGTTACATATTACATTGCCCTGTCTAAGCTTTCACTTTTAAGCAGAAGGTCATTAGAGCTGCATTGCTGGCGTCGTTTGCCCATTTGTATTACTGACAAAATCAATTAGGGCCGGATAATGCGCCCAGCAGTTGCATCCCCCGCTGCTTGAATGCTCGAAAAACATGTAAATGGAACATTTTACAGTTACAAAATATATAAAAAGATTATTTTGAATTTTGAAAAACATGCAAATAATTTTGTTTTGCATATTTAAAAAACATGTAGATAAAAAATTTTCAACTTTTTTGAAAACATGTAAATAAAACATCTTCAACTTTTCTCAAAACATGTAGAAAACATTTTCAACTTTTCTCAAAATATGTATATAAAACATTTTGAACTTTTCTAAAAACATGGAAATAAAAAATTTTCAACTTTTCTTAAAACATTTAAATAAAACATTTTCAACTTTTTTCAAAACATTTAAATAAAACATTTTTAACTTTTTTCAAAACATGTAAATAAAACGTTTTCAACTTTTCTGAAAACATTTAAATACAACATATTACACTTTGCTGAATCAAATAAAAAGAACGTTTCCAACTTTTTGTAAACATGTAAACACAACATTGTACTTTATTAAAATCAATAAAATCCAAAAATCCAAATAGTGACTTTTGTATTTGACCTTTCTACCTAAAACCAGTTCGTATCTCCGGCTATGGATGGAAACAACGCTACTAAAACAAACTCAACAACAACTTGCACGGCTAGAGATATGAAATCCTTAATCAAAACTAAATCCTTTGTTCTTTTCCAAATTCATCCTTACGTTGTCGTTTTTTTGATATAAATAGCCTGCCGTTAATCGCGGCTTTCTAATTTCTAGTGACTATTAAAACGCAATCAGAATAATGATGGTGTGATTATATTTGATGCTAAACACCTGTTTAAAACAGATTGGAATTCGGCATACAAAATAAATATTTAATTTGTTATTTTTTTACCTGTAAACCTCATGAGTCTAATTGTATTCTTTCATACGCTAATGTAAATGAAACTTTCTATGTATGTAATTACACCTGCGTAAAAATATAGAAACAGCTGTTAAATTTTTTACAATTAAAACGACACGTTTACTAACTACAACGACATGAGCAGGAATATTAATAATTTTTCTATTAAGTTCAGATTTTATTCGATACGTCCCACCTATTTCTTTACTAATAAAACATTCTGAAAAACTACTTTTATAATTTATCGTTTTTGTGTGCAATGAATTCCTATCCACATAAACGTTATACACTTAAACTGAAAATTATTTCAATATTTTTAGTTTCTCTCTGTATTTTTGTAATTTACACGCTTTATAATAATTGCAATGATCTTACCCACTGTAAATCAAAGAGAGGATATTTCAACCTGGACTTTGAGATGGTTCACACGGGGAAGCCGCAAGAAATTCCAGTAGTGTGCAACATGCCACGTCTAACTCCAGTGACTCAAGAAATTTTAAAATTGGATTACAAACAGTTTCAAACATATGGTAGCAATGCACCGCCTTTCTGTGTTTTTAAGCTTAACAGGCATCGTACACTTTTTGAAATGGATTATGATGGACAGTTAATTAGATTGCCAGAGACAGGCAAGATGGGCACTTTTTCGATATCGAATTCTACTAAAGCCAAGGATACCTTGATGTATAGCTTAGACTGTTTTTATCAGCAAGTTAAAGGACCTAATTCTACACATTATTTGTACAGGTAAGCCGTGAGTAGTATATTTGTCCATAAGATTTAATTAACTACTCCACCTTGAATATACGTATTTAAGGGTATCTAACAAGCTAGTAAGATCTTTCAAAGGGCAAATTACAGTTATGTATTTTAGAATGAGTTTTTAAGAATAAAACCAAAAGCTTTCGCAACGTTTCATTGTACTATCTCTGTAAATCGCGATTTAGAAATAGCACAGTTTAGATAGGTCTTTTTATTTAATTGCAAGTGCAAAAAACGTTTTTTAAACATTTTAGCAACCAGTTAATATGCAAATAATGCACACACTTTTTAAAATAAAAAAAACCTCTGAAACGTCTTTAAACGTGATTTAAAAAATTTTAAAGTTAAAAGCAGTTGGGTTTTAAAAATGCCTCAGATAGAAAATAGTAATTAAACTTTTAAAAAACTTTAGGATACCAATCATTTATCTACTCTTTAAAATTTGCAAATTAAAAGTAATTTACGTTTAGAAAAGTTTAAATTACTAACTAAACTACCTTTTAAAAAGCTTAAAATACAATGTAAATGACATGATGTAGAAAAGTTGAAAATTAAAATTAAATCACAATTTTAACAGTTAAAAATAAAAACTATTTAAATTTTAGATAAGTTTAAAATAATAATACCAATTTAAAAAAACGAATTCAACAAGAAATAACACGCTTGGAATTTTTAAGAATTTAAAAACCTAATTAATAACCAGTTAAAACCTAAACTTCATTAAACACGGTGTATATGCTTTTTTTTTCTTTTACTTAATGCAGTTTTATACAAGTTTGGTAATTTCTTATACTAAATTCCAGCATAGACGAAGAAATTCATCGAATTCGTGAAAACGCAACTACAACCATCCTCCCAGAGGGAACAGAATCCATC
The DNA here is from genome assembly GCA_949802685.1 of Dicyrtomina minuta. Lineage (NCBI taxonomy): Eukaryota > Metazoa > Arthropoda > Collembola > Symphypleona > Dicyrtomidae > Dicyrtomina > Dicyrtomina minuta. Next base: position 87,411,634 of record OX461808.1, on the reverse strand, counting down.
TACATTTGGTGCAATACAACTGCAACAAGTCAAAAAGAAACCAACAATTCTGCCACTATTACCGTTTATAAAGACTACCTTAGTCACGTGCCAATAAAACCTAAAGTTGAGTCTCGCGTAGCGTCAGAAAGCATCACAGCACCAGAAATCCTTGAAAACTACCCTAACATTTTAATACTAGGAATGGACTCCACCTCCCACATGAATTTCCGGCGCTACATGCCCAAGGCGCATGACTATCTTCTGAGTCAAATGGACGCCATTGAATTCCACGGTATGAACTCTCTGCGGGACAAAACCATCCACAACCTTTGGCCACTCCTCTCTGGACTTACCTTCAGAGAAATGGCCAGCACATGCTCAAGCAACAGTACGAACTGTTCACTTATTTGGCGAGAATTTTCAAAATTCGGCTATCGCACAAGCATTAGTGAAGACGCAGCCAATAACGGAATTCTACTAATGCCAGCATTTAATGAGGAAAGGTTCGACTACGACTTCCGCCACGTGACAGCACGTTTAGAATTAGTAAGTGAGGAAATTGATAACAAAACTGAGGCTGAAGGTGGTTGCTATGGCTCTAGACTCACGTTTGATGTAATTCTCGAAAATTTTCTGAAAACCGCCTACACTTTTGGGTTTAAGAATACCAACAAGCCAATATGGCATCTTTCATGGACGTCTGAACTTACACATGATATTAACTACAGAAGCCGATATGGCGAGCAGCTGCTATTAAACGCTCTGCAAAAAATGCACGAGGGTAGGTGGCTCAATAATTCAATTTTAATCCTACTCAGTGACCATGGTATGCGCTTTGGACAGATGCGCGAAAAAACTAGGCAAGGATATCTAGAAGAGCGCATGCCACTCCTTTATATAGTTCTGCCCCCAGCTTTTAAAAGCCTATACCCTACAGCAGTACAAAATATGGAGGAAAATTCAAATAGCAAGTTGGTCACAACTTTTGACCTGTATGCTACAATGAAGCACATACTAAATTCAAACCTGGCGGATGGCCAAAATTCCGAATTTGAAAACTTTGCTAAGGGAGCGAGTAGCCAGGAACGCGGGGTGAGCCTATTTAAGCAAATCAGTCCTTACAGAACATGTAATACGATTGGAATATCTAGTTGGTACTGCGCCTGTGCAGAAAGAATTGACCTGTCATTGGATGTGAACAATGTAAATTCCAGTATCCTACCAATTGCAGAGTTCGTAGTAGATAGAATAAATGAAGAGTTAAAAGGCTATCCTCAGTGTAGTCAGTTGAAGTTACGACTTATTACGAGCGCTATGGAAGTAGAGCAGGAGTTGGGTTACAGTCACAGTCAAGGTCAGGGTCAAATCCAGGGTCAAATTCAGGGTCAAAGTCAGGGTCAAAGTCAGGGTCAAGGTCCTAGTGATGAGGTTAATGAGGTCAGTATTGGCGGTTACGCTTCTGCTGGAATAAATTACGAAATTAGCTTTGAAACCACCCCTGGAAGACTCAATTTTGATGCGACGGTTTTACAAAAATATATTTATAACAAAAATATAACTAGCAAAAGCCTGGAAATCGTAAATGTTAATCAGATAAGCCAATTTGGGGGTGAACGCAAGTGCGTGGAGAGTAAGGAAATACGCCGTTTATGTGACTGTACAAACACTTAGGGTGTTCGTAAATTTACCTTTGTGTGGATAATGACTAGATGCTGGTATGTAAATAATATTTTTGTGGCGGCATGCCTATTTTTAACAGGAATTACCTTGTGAAGTATAGCACAAATCCAGACCATCCAGACCATACCACGTATTCATTCAGTGTAAGAAAAAAGTTCATAATCGTTCGTTTCGCCTCGCATGAGCTTCGTTCAATTTTTGGGCGCAAAAAACGGACTCATGGAGCTTTCGGCGTTTTGAAACGGACTCAAGGCTCATGTGGGTCCCTGAACGCTCATGAAAGCGCGTTTCCACCTCCCGGCCGTCTTGACGGACGGATAATATTTTGTCTACCTGTAGATTTTTTCCCTTTCCAACTTTCCACTCTAAAAGTACCTAAGTACCTACTACCTACTTACCCACCGCCTACCAGGGCCTGGGCTATATGAGACCATATGAGTATGAAATGTTTGAATACTATAAATTATCAAATTGTGATGTTATATCAATGGAGTTTAATAAGTTTAATTTATTTTATGACTGTGTGTGTAATTTACTATGTACTATCAATTTCCAACAACTAAAACAACGAAAAATAATTGTAGCCTTTGTTTTTTTTATTTTTTAATGTTTTTTTTATTTAAGATTTTATTCAAATTAACTTATAAATTAAAAACAGTAGAAAAAGCAAAATATAGTCAAAATCATTAACCAAAAAAATGCATTGTAAATAACTATTATTATTTAAAAAAAGTAAAACTTTATAAATATTTAGTATTAATAAATAAAAATAGAACATAGGTATAGTCGTATAGTATGTCGTATTATCATTATCCTATCCTAGGAAGCGAGAAGCAGAAAAATATGAAAAACAATCTTGCTAAAGTGTTTTATTTTATGTATTGAGAAAAACTGCCACACACCTAGAACTCTTTATTTTGGTTGTAACTCTAATACTTTGAGTTTGCTGTGTAAGTAGTAAAAGATAAGTTGTAAGTGTAAGCTTGTTTTCTTTTTTAGAAATGTTAGAAGTTATGACCTACTTTTTGATTGGTCGTCACTTGTCAGTTTGGCTTTGCTGTTGGTTTGGTATTTTAGTATTTTGGTTTAGGAATGCACACAGTTTAAGCAATGCAGCCGCACCTTAGCAACTTTTAGTTTTACAGATTACACTCAATCACTCAACTAAAATACATAAATATTTTGAATCGGTCTGACAACTGCTTTTATTTTCATTAGCATTAATACTATGGGGGTTCTAAGATCATAACGTGATGAAGTTTGAGGGAGGTGGGGTCTGGAAAAAAACACACCCTATCACTAACATTAGTCATGCACAAACACAAACAGATTTATATATGATAAATGGGCTAGACAGAATTTGAGGAAGTTTGTATGTCGTTATAGCTGTGAGACCCTTTTTATTATAGTACCTTCTATACTTAATCCTTCCTATACTGTGTTCACGATATACATACTGCCTACCTACCTGTGCCAGCAGAAATTGTCAACTCCACTCCCTAATGGTAAAACGCCTCACCACCCCAAAGCGCGAGGGCTCCTTCGGGGGGCAAAACGGACTCAGAAGCTCGGCCTTCGTGCTTTCCAAATCGAAAGCTCATGCCTTCGGAGAAAAATAGAACGGCGCCCCGTTCGCGTGGCATCGTTCAGCCGTTCGAACGAGAAAAGTCTTACACTGATTCATATGTTCTTATGAAGGAAACTATTCTTAAGAGCCATAATGTCCTCAAATATGTGCTTTCTTTGCAGCTTGTTCTAATCACTGCATTTCTTGAAACGTAAGTTTTCTTATAGTCCCATTTTTTTAAACTTAAATTGCCCTATAGCCTGATTTTAGAAAACTTGAATTTTCTTTCATATGCAATTTTTGAAATTTACATTTTCTTATGGCAGAATTCTTTATAACAGAAACTCTCTTATATCCACCTATTTTAGGGTTTTAATTCCATTATTATTTTCAAAAACTTACATTTCCTTATAGTCTCACTAATCTATATTAATATTATTATTATTATTGATTCATTTAAGACCGGCCGAGGCCCAAAAGACAAGATTACAGACAAAAATATTCATAATTAATATATAACTGCCTAACCATTAAATACAATGACAGTATCATCAGAACACAAACCCAGTTAATAATGTCATATTAACAAGTATAAATATTGAATAAAGAAGTAACGGGTTCAGGAGTACCACTTCTAGGCTACCGACTGTTGGTTCTTCCATTCTAGCTGCAGTGTTGAAGCAGCATGACAATTTGAGTTAAAAATGTTTATCACTATTTCGTTATTCGAGTGAGTTAGCCTCCCCCGAAGTGAGAAAGCAGAGAATCTCCGGACAGCAAGAAAACTGTTCACCCTGTTGTTAACAAACATCTCTGTGACACTGCTTAGCCTCGGGAGCCCCATAACAATACAAAAGGCATTGTTATAAGCCACTCTTAGTTGCTGCTCATCAGATCTCGACAATATTAGCAGACTGCAGCAGTACATCGTGGAAAGATAAGTATTAAATAAGTATCTTTTGACACTCAGGTTACACTTACTAAAGAAGCACTTAATCATATTTGCCCTTTTCAAAAGTTCTCTGGCTCTATTATAGCTTTCAACCGTGTCATTTCGAATATCCGTACCATACCTGCTTGAGCAGGAGGTGGTAACTCCGGACTCCGAGATATATATATATATATTACTTTATGGAATTATTCTATAAAAAATCAATTCCCTTATATCAAAATTTTCAAAAACGTGAATTCTATTACAGCCACATATTTTAAAACTTAAATTCCCTTATGGCTACATTTTTTAAAAGGTAAACCTTAAAGTTGCTTATAACTAATTTTTTCCTGTAAAAATTAAAATTTCTTTATATAACCAGAATCGTTATGCCTAATAATAACAAAACTGCGACTAACTATATTTTCAGTGTGTTTTTTCTATGTAATAAAACAAGTGAATTTTCATCACCGTAATAGATGACTATGTTTGGTTTTATTTAATCTAGTTAACATACTAAGGAAATATACAGAAACAGCAGTTCAATTTATGTGCTACACAAAAAAAAGTTTAGAAAACTATGCATTACAAAATTTGTGAAATAAAACAAAATAAGTTAATATTTAATAAGATAAATCGCCACACATGTATATTTAAACTTTTTTCACAAGAAGCTCAACCATTGGATTATTTCGCCAGTAGCACTCAAAAATAGTCCCGTGATGTTCCTTTTGAAAGCAGCAATAATCCATCGATCCAAGGGATAAACTTTGTGCATCTGGTCCTTTTAAACTGCAGTAAATAATCACATCTGAATTAACTTGCGTCGGCTGCGGTGTAATTAGGATGGGCCGGTCAAACATGAAATGAAATATTGAGCGCTCTTTCGCAAAAATCCGCTTTTCAAATACTCCACAAGAAAATCGATGTTTATTTTTCCAAAGTTCCGGCTTCACTTGAACGTCGCTCACGGCATTGATGACCCGGGTGAGGGGGTCTGGTTCAGGGTCAGGGTCAGTGTACTCTTCTTCTTCTTCGTTGTCATCGTAGTCGTCCGGGTTGCGGCCACGGACTTGGGTTAGAGGCTCTTGATCATATTTGGTTGCCCATACCATTGGCTCCACTCTGACGTCATAGAGGCCACTTGACGCGATAGGACCAAGGAAACCCACGCCAACTAGGTCAATTTTTTCGCTTACGTCAATACTAAAAGAAAATTAATTTAAAAAAAGGTTATATTTTGGTCCATACAATGCAGTGTAAAATGTGTACTGATTGTGAGTGTTATTTTAAAAAGTGATAATATTTCGTTAAGCTTGATTTGTATATTGTAATTTATGGTTTTCAACAGAATTAAAAAAAAACACTTAATAAAATGTGATTTTTAAACTTTACGCCATTTACAATACTGTGAATACTGTATTAGACGTAGATTTAAAAGTTGTAAATAATATGTTTAGCATAATTTAAACAACGTTGTAATATTTTTGTTATAATCAATTTAAAAAAAACACATAAGTTAATTATTTTTGCTATTTTAAAAAGTGTAAATATGAAATTCTGCGTACTTTAAAAATGTGTGAATGTTAAATTTTGCCTACTTGAAAAAAGTGCAAATATTAAATTTAGCGTACTTCAAATAAGTGTAAATGTTAATTTTCGCGTACTTTAAAAAAGTGTAAATACGGTGTTTTTACAATAATTAAAAAGGCATAAAATAACGTACTAGCATGATTCAAGAAGTTTGAATTTTGCATTTCATACATTACTGACATTAAGAAATACTACGATATATATATATAAATGTTATAAAATGATAATGAAAAGTTGAACTAACTTTTTTAAAACGGCAACTAGTGCATTTTTTGTTTTGCGCTTTCGACAAGCGTCATGTAAAGTATACTGTGTATTTTTCATTTGAACACAAAATGTGTGTATGTGTTAATGGCAGTGCTGTTTTTTTTTGCGGTGCTTTATACATTAAAATATTTCATTATGTATAACTATTATGTAGGTACACACGTCATGATGCTTACTATTTAGCTTTTAAAGTCGATCTTAACATAGATATAGTACTATAAATAAAACGATAACACATACCTACAATACTCTTTAAGCACCCCATCGCAAGTAAAAGGTGTATCATGAGCAATCTGTGTGTCATTAAAAAGACGAGCTTTCGTCCAGTTACAGGCACGGCTACGGCTACGGCTTTGGCTTTCGCCACGGTCACGATCACGGTCACGGGAAGACATCATGCTTTGTCAATTTAGACTCGGTCCTATTGTTCATTAGACATGGTAATTTGTTAAATTTTTTCACCATTACAACAGATTAAATTCCTTCAAAATTACGCTACTTACACACATCTAATAACAGTCTGCAAAACATAAGCTACTTCAAAAATTAGCATGTGGTAAATATTAAATTTAAATATTGCATGCGTACAATGAAAATAAAGAGAGATTTAATGAATGGAATTAGAATCGAAATTATTACTATTAGAACAGAAGAGCGGACAATCAAAATAGAATTTCCGGCTGACGTAGCACTATAAACCACAGAACAGCATCTTCCTCCTTCTTCGCCCACTCAACTTAATGCATTTCTCGCATCTAAAAATATGTGTCTGTTTCTGTTCCTGTTAAATCTTTAATCTCACTCACACTCACGAGGGACTGATTAAACATGTCACTTTTGTATCTGAAAGAAACCATAACAATTTCAGTAAATAACCGTATTTCCAGGGTCAGATAAAAACCGTAATGACTCATATTTAATTGTTTACTAACTACAATATTTATTATCTACAACTTATTAAAATAAATTGATTTTAATAGCAAAAAAATCGAATTAAAACTTGAATTTGGGCACATAACAAGTTTTGCAATTTTCAAAATCATGTAAACAGAATATTTTGTACTTTTCAAAAACATGCCAATTAAATGTTGTTCACTATTCAAAAGCAAGTAAAAATAATATTTTGCAGTTTTGAAAAATATGTAAAATAATATTTTGCAGTTTTGAAAAAAATGTAAAAATAATATTTTGCAGTTTTGACAAAAAATGTAAAAATAATATTTTGCACGTTTCAAAAACGTGGAAAAAATAATTTGCTTGTTTTTCAAAAACATGAACATTGAACATTTTGAACTTTTTAGAACTCGTAGTTATATTCTTTTACGCCTTACATAATTAAGTTGTTATTTACATTGCTTTTCTAATTCTAGCCTACAATGAATTTGGGCCATTTGGGTTCGTATCATTCACGTAATGTTATAACATTGGTAAAGTTTAATGGGCCTTGGTCCTCGTTAAACTTCGAGCTGAACATTTTCCGTTCGCCCCTTGTAAGATGACATTCTACAGCTGTGACATGAACTGGCTGAGTGGGCGTCTATTTTCAAGATAAAATGCAGCTTAAAATCCATTCCAAGTACGTACGGCAAAGGCATACATTATTTAATCTTGGAAAATTGGTAAGTGGAATTATAAATTGTATAAGTAAATATGTACAATCGGATGCTATCACAGCATCCTGGAGCGTCAACATAAAGCTAGGCCATGAGGTCAATATGTAAACAACTGTAAAACCAAGAGCTAATTCCAGAAATACATATAATTTAAAATTGATTCTATTTCTCATTTTATTCAAATATTTATACATTTAATGTTTATTAATGAACTACAACTCAAGCATAACACAATCTAATAAACTTATCGCTATATTAATTCATTTATACAGTTACTCTGCATTTTGTAATTTACAGTTGGTCATTGCTGGCTTCATCCTCAAAATTAAGACATTTAAACTTTTAAACGAGTCTGTTGCCTAATTAAAATATTTGAATACGTATGATTTTTTTATATATTTAAAAAGCTAACAAAGTTACAGACGCTAAGATGTATTAGAGAAAGGGCAGCATTAAAATAGCAGGGCAAAAAAAATTAAAAACACATGACATGGAATAGAATGCAATGCATAAATTTTTAATTTAAAAATTTAACAAAGTTCGAAGGTTTAAGTTTTTTATTTTTTTTAAAATTGCAAAATGATTATGTTTTAATAATACATCGTTATAAAAAGTGCAAAATTTTCTATTTACATGCTATATAGAGAGTGCAAAACGTTGTTTTACTCATTTTTTGAAATATAAAAAATACCCATTTCACACGTTTTTGATAAGTGCAATATTTTTGTTTTTGCGGTATTTTTGAAAGTGTAAAATGCAAAAGTGTTTAAGTATTCAATAGCTCAATAATTACCATATGCTGTTAAAATATTTTTGTGGAAAGTTAGTCTTCTTTGTTACCGTACGCGTTAATACAAGCTACTGTAAATGTTTGATTAAGCTCTGGGTCTCAAATATGCACTGGTGCTAAAATTAACGCAACATTTAACTCTAAAAAATTTAGAATGGGCCCGTGCGCTATTTACTGTACCTTAGCGTGCAATTTATAGATGCTTTCATGCAATATGTACGTGAGTACCTACGTTTAATATTTTGTAATCAATTTAGAAATTTTCAGCCTGCAGAATTGTATGTACATAGTATTGAATATAAAATCGATTTAAATAGGATCGTGATAAGGTGATGTACTAACTCAGTGTCAGCGAAAGCTAAAAAATTTTTGCAGTTGTCACAGTAATGTTATTACCAATGCCATATATCCTACCATTTAAACCATTTACTATAACTAACCACTACGATGATTGTCCTTTGACGTCTGTCTGGGTCTGGAATGATAATTGTGATAGCGTGAGCGTATCTCTCATCTCTACCGCATTACGTTTCCATCTTTCCTGTATCAGTAGGTAGCTCATAAAATCAAGAAAAAAATACGGAATGTTTTAATGCTGCTACTCTGGCTTTGACTTTTAGTTATATCAACGCCGCTCGTATATGTTATGCTATGCTTTGCTATATGCACACAGTCTTGGTGGTGGTATGTAATAATTATAGCGGAATAGGCCAAATGAATTAACTTTACAGCTTTCAGTCTGTCGTCAGCCCTGCCTCGTGTCTGGGATGAAATACCAAAGCCCTGTCATTCCACAAATATGTACCAACAAACATTTAAGTGTTGTATTTACTCCCCCCTTTGTACATCCTACGTTTTACAACCTATGTAGCCTGGGGTCACCCACAAATGAGGCAGAAAAAAAGGTGGGGAATATTTCATTTTTTGGCTTAAATAAAAAGTTTAAAAGCGTTTTAAATATTTTGAACAATTTAAAATCAGGTGAATAGAGCAATTTGAAATTTTAATAAAACGTGTAAGTTGAAAAGTTTGGACTTTTTAACAATGAGTAAATAAAAACAAATTGGTAATTGTCAAAAAGTAGTAACTTGACCTTTTTGCACTTTTTTAAGGCTAGTAAATATAACATTTCGAATTTTTCAAAAACAATAAGCGTGAATAGAACATTTTGCAATTTTTAAAAACGTGTAAGTAGAAACTTTTGTACTTTCCAAAAACAAGTAAATAGACCATTGTGCAATTTAAAAAACCATTAAATTGACCATTTTGCACTTTCTGAAAACAAGTAAATAGACCATTTTGCAGTTTAAAAAAAACATTATATGAACCATTTTGCACTTTTTGAAAACAAGTAAATAGAATATTTTGCACGTTTTGAAAACATTTAAATAGACGACTTTGTAATTTAAAAAACACAAGAAAATTAACATCTGGGTAGAGCAAAGTTGAGTGCAGAGTTTATTTTATAGGGATCTTGCTGCATAGCTAAAATTATCTGTAATTAATGTAACCTATTAGAAGGGCAGTAGCAATGATGTAAGATTCTGTTTTGTCAAGTAATTTATGAACCGTCCTTTGAATTTTATTACAGGTTTCCACTCTTCTATCATGTTCTCTCTATTCCATCACTGCTTACAATTTACTCGCCTTTGCCTTTACTATACCTACTAAACGACTGCAGCAGTGACTGACTGAATCGAATTCTCAGTTCTGTCTGTAGACGAAACTGTTGCGTTGGCATTAACATGCATCCCCTATCCCCTTGTGTTACTGTATAAGGCCATATAAAGCAAGTAGTGCAGTAGTAGGCTCAATAATAATATTGCTTTATTGGAGGCAGAGAGTCGAGAGTGTTCCTTTTACATACGAGTTTTTATTTCCTTGCCAAACTCCGTTGCATTAGTACTACATAGCATAGTTGAAAATATTGTTGCCGTCACCCAACCCTTACCCCTACCTACTGCCACTACCAACCCTGCCCCGTATAGTTAGTTCAATATTAGTAAAGGCTACACTTATTTTACATTACATACTAAGGCAAGGCGCGTACATTCTAATTCTAATTTTATGTCCAATATTTCTCTACCACAATTCTCAATTCTATTCCGCCTTAAAATTGTGATTTTCAATTTCTACTGACGGTGCACTTTAGCTTATAATTAACTTAATATCTAAATTAAAGTTCCTAATTATTTTTGTGCTTTAAGTTCAACTAGCGACTCGTCTGATTGCAGATTGTCCTGTCTATAGTACACGATTCAAAACAAAAGTAAATTATATTCAAATATTTATTTTCTACGTTTGACGTTGAATGTGGATATTTATTCAAAAAGGCGTAATAGTGAGGAAGTGCATTGGAATTTTGTAATTTGCAGTTGAAGTTGTAGGAGTGTGGGAAGGGGAAGCACTTACGATTAGAAGTAGAAGTTAAAACTAGTGCAATTTATTTTAGCCCAACTCAAACATTATGGATACTCCAGCAAAACTCAGTGCAGATGGTCCGCCTACCCCTATGTAAGTACTTCTATTCTGAATACAGTTTTTGGCAAGTTAATTCATTAATTAATTTAATTTAATTTATTTATATTGGTATATATTATAACCCTATCACTATACAAAGTACAAAGGTAATGCGTAGGCTGAAACGCTCAAGTAAATTTTTACATAAATAGTTAATTAATTACAGAATATAGCTTAAGATTACACACAGGAGAGAAAATTAGTGTGTAGCAGTAGAGTGCGTATATGTGATCATGCCTTAAGTGTGATCAGTGGCTGGTGCTAAAGCACAAGCTGCATCAGAAATCCTTTACTAGCCAGTGAAGATAGCTTGTACTCTTAACTAACGACAGTATAATTTAGGGTGCGAAACTTTGAAAACCTGGGCAGAGTAAAATCGCCGAAGTCCGAATATCAGAATAACTCGTATTCCGAATTTTTTTCCGAGTTTTCAAATTTCGAAATTTCTAGTGTTGTACATTTTAGAATTAAACAACGTGTGCAACGTGATTGATACATTCATTACCAACTAGTTGAAGATACTGTTTGAGATTTTCGTACGGAGATTTCCCACTAAAATAGATGAAAGGTCAAAGTGTCAAATCCGGGAGTTGTGCTATAATGTGATCATTCTATGAGCTCTAAATGTGATCAGAGCTGCAGATGGCTAAAAGCATCGAATCAACTCAGTTTATCAAACAGCTTATTAAAATAAGTTGACAATGCTGTTTTACATCATTAGGGATCGTCCATAAATGATGTCGTCCGGATGGGTGTGGGTCCAGTCAGATTTTGAAGACATATTACATATAGCGGTTTAAGTAATGTTGATGTCATGACAATCATGACATATAGGTGAATGGGTCCTAATAAAATTTTAATTTGGGTGACATTATTTATGAACCATCCCTTACAGCAAATTTTGATTTTTTGCAAATTAGAAAAATGGGTGGGTATTAAAATTCAGTGTATCGTTAGCATCAGGGACGTCGGAACCTAATTTTGCGAGGGGGGGCAAACACTATGAAATTTTTTTACCCAGGGGGGGCAGGCCTATGCTTTAACATTGGGCGTCCGCTTTCCAGGGGGGGCGCTCTGCCCCCCCTGCCCCCCCGGTTCCGACGTCCCTGGTTAGCATTATTGCTCAAGATAAATCCACTAGTTCAGGAATTCCTCGATCATTTATGCAATTGCTGTTATCACATGTTACAGATGCCAAATTATCGTTTATTTTATTTTTACCCACCAAGATGTGGACATCATTTATAGGTAACCCCTTCAAAATCGCCATTAAATAATGTCATCGTTCGGGTCAGCTGGTCTAGCCAGATATTAATGACTGATGACATTCCATTTTAAAATAGTCGCTTACTCAATGGTAAGAGATCATCCGTAAATGATGTCAGGGGTACGGTTAGTGGGTCAGCTGGGTTTTGATGACAACGTATGTTAAAGATATCCATCTATTCTACACAATGGTTCGGTTGATGACAGGGTAATCATAGGGTCGTAGAAATGGAGAAACTTCGATGAAATCATTTATGGGCAACCCCTAAAATGATAAAATAGTGGTGGGACAAAATGTCATTAATTTTGTGACGCCATTTGCAAACCACCCCAAAACATGTGATTATGCATTTTTCGCATGTAGTGTTATTTAAACTCTCATAAATGGAACCTAATATCGCATTATCTTTCATTTTCCATCTTATCTGAAAGTTTTCTAGTGTAATCACATAAAAGGCACTAACTTTCACTGTAATATTAATGCAATTTTAACATGATCACATTTTAGGCCACGGTGATCACATAAACAGCATTTTTGCAATTTCGAAAATTATCGAAGTTATTTCATACAATTTGGTACAAGTCTTCGAATTTTCAGTTTATCGGTTTGATATTTTAAGGGTATATAGAGAATGAACTGGCTAGTATTTGAGTACACAAACAGTGAATTTGGAGGGAGTACAAAAAAAGTTACAGATTTTCAAAGTTGAAAAAAAATGAACCCGATCACACATACGCACTCCCCTACTAGCTTATTAAGAAGGATCACACATAAATGATGTCAACATTAGGTTCCATAGGTCTATCCAAATATAATTACCTAGATGACATTCAATGTTTACTTAGCCATTTTTGCAATCGTTAAGTCTTTAACAGGGGAGTCATATTAGGTTCATTATTTGAATTAAAATATTTTGATGACAGTATTTATATATGATTTCTTATTTAATTAATTACTTAACAATATTTAATTTAGACGCGAAGAAAAAGTGAAATTTTATTTACGTGTAAAGTAAATTTTGAATACACTAGAATTAATTAAATAATTTAATTTATGCATATTACCCACTTAAATAAAAACCGTGTTACAAATTAAATAATTTTAAGTTATATTATTCTTACTCGGGAAACAAGATTTCCAATCTCTATTAATTAATTAAATAAAATGTTGTTAATATAATAAACTTGCATCGACCTTACCAATCACGTTATCTGTGGACGGTCCTTTACCTATGCATGTTTGTATTGTTATCAAGCAACTTAAAATTAGTGTTACAAAAAAAATTAAGTAATCAAAATTCACCATTATTGACTAACGTAATTAATTTTCAAAATGTGTTCATTTTTTTGGCAGATCACCAACAGTAACTGAAGCGGCGGAAGCAGTCACACCAGACACCTTAACGAATAAAGGCCCAGTTAGCGTAAAGGAAGATAAAAATCTGGACTCAAACCAAAATTCAGATCAAACAGATATCGTTAGTCCGGTTCCGGTGCCTTCAGAATCTATTATTCTACCGCCAAAACCTGTGCCAGCAGCATCTGTACCAGATCCAGAACCCGCCACAGCCGCAGATTTAAAACCGGTGCCCGCAACAGAACCAGCTCCAGTAGTGGCGGTCTCAGTACCGAAACCAACCCCAACATTAAATAGCCCAACTGCTCCTACTGCCACAAAACGACAGGCTCCACAACCACCACAGCATCGAAATCAAAGTCCGTCTGTAACTCCTGCTGCTCTTGCTACTGCTGCTGCTGTAATTTTAAATGCTACAAGCACAGACCTTGACATTGAAGTTGTATCAGACGCTGACCTTCGTGCCAAGTACGAATCTCAAAAAATCGAAATTCGTGAGCAGAATGCCAAGATTGCAGAGCTCACTAGCACAGTGGCAAAACTGGAGGGGCAGCTGACAGAGCTCTCAGAAGTGAAATCTAAGCTTGAAGTTTTAAATCATGAATATTCCCGCCTCCGGGGTCAAATCGGGACGATCACAAAAGCATTCGGAGAACTTAAAGATGAGCGGACTAAGAAGATTGAAACTTTTCTTCAGATGGAGGAGATTAGTGGACCCCTCCCGGTGAAAGTAGATGCGTCTGATCAAACCGACGGTGGAGCAGGAGCCGGTGCCGATGACAAGAAGGCAAATGAACCGCCGTGCACAAAAACCAAAGCTTATTTGTGTGGGGAAGATGACGGAATTCAAGTTGTTAAAGATACTGACACCGAAAAGGAAACTGACACTAAAGAAATTCCAATAAAAATCCCAGAATCTCCAGCTCCGCAAGAAGTTCCCACTTCTCCGATTGCCAACACTGAACCTGATACTAACAGTGCTACTACTACTGTTCCAGTATCAAAACCTGCAGTTACTGCTGTTGCTACACCTGTAGAGCCGGAGTCGGTCGCGGTTCCCACTGCGGTATCCGCCCCTGCCCCGGTTCCAGCCCCAGCCCCAGTCCAGTCATCCGAATAAAAATTTAACAATTGTAAACTTACTACTTATATGTCTACTTCAAAAATATACATAGCTTCTACCACGCAACTAACTAATATCTACATAATATAACCTCAAAAAACATAAATAATAAAGTAATTATGTTGCATTAAATATTATTGAAATGTTGAAATTTGTAAATTTAAAAATTTACGCCGATGCGCACACTTTTTTATCGACATAAATAATAAATATATATGTAATCAAATTGTGAGTTTCAACTATTATCTATAAATGAAAATTAACTGAAGGATGATGTTAATGTATTAATAAATTGTTCGTTGTGTATTTTATGTAAGTTTTTTTCCGTTCTTTGGTGTGAAGCGATTTTAGACTAGTGATAAATCGGACATACTAATTACATAATAAAATGCAGGCTTATTCGCCAAATTTCTCAATCGCCATAAAGCGCAATATGCAGTGTAAAGTGTCTCAGTAATCACCTATAATTAATCGTTGTTAGTTGGAGAAAAAAATTATTACAATAGAAGGTTAATGCTTCAGCACCATTACTGGGACCAAGTAAGGTGAGTGGTAGGTGTTTATTACACAGATATGAGCAACAAACTCCTAAAATTATTCAAGGGTCTAACCGTTAGAGGCATTCTGTAAAGCTACCAAGTAGTATGTAGGATATGATTTATAAGCAGGATTTTTGCACCCGTTTGTTTAGCATAGGTGTACATATGACAAGATTTCATGTACATATGGCGTATGTATTTATATGTATTCTAAACGGCCCATCCTTCAAACAGGCGGGATTTTAGTAGTGCTATATCTCCATAAGGATTTTTGTAGTGCTATAGGGTTAACCCAAGGGTCATGCAGGTGCATAGGATTAAGACGGCTATCCTTCAAACAGGTCAACCCTTTCCTATACTTAAAAAAGTAAGCCCTTTCCTACACTCAAAAAAGTAAGCCCTTTCCTATACTTAAAAAAGTAATGCTATATCCCCATAAGGATAATGCTATATAGCTATAGGTTTAACCTAAGGGTCATGCAGGTGCATAGGATTAAGACGGCTATCCTTTATACAGGCGTAATTTTGGTGAAGGGGGTTAACCTAATCCTCAACGATGCGGACGGTGAGCACCCCCATGGCGCTCCCTTTCTAAGAACCATTGAGTTCACCATACCTTTCTAATTTCAACCACCAAACGTTTACGCTTCAGACTCTAACGTTTACTATAATTCTTGTCTTAACAAGACTCTATATCTCCATCACGTGCTTCTATATAGCACTATATATCAAGCACACATTTCCACGTCTTTTCAACTTCTTATACGAACAAAAGCTATGTATTACAATGTAACTATCACAGTTTATTCACAAATTAATCCGTTTTATTACATTTCATCCGATTAATCAGTTTTTTCCAAATTTTTACAAAATAATCAGTTTTTTTCCAAATTTTTACAAAATAACAAGTTTTCCACCAAATTTTCACGAACTATTCAGTTTTTCTCCCAATTATTCAGTTTTTTTTCTGTAATTAATCAGTTTTCTCACTAATTTATTAGTTTTTTACTAAATTATCAGTATTCTTATCAAAATATCAGTTTCTTACAAGTTTTACCCTAATTAATCAGTTTTTTCTTCAAATATTCGGTTTTTTCCAAGTTTTCAACCAAAAACGTATACGCTTTAGACTCTAACGTTTACTATAATTCTTGTCTTAACAGGAATCTATATCACCATCACGTGCTTCTATATAGCTCTATATATCAAGCACACATTTCCATATCTTTTACACTTCGTATATAAGTAAAAGCTATATATTACATTGTAACTATACATGAAATAGCCTGAAGGTAAATTCTGGGCAAAATGCCAAAATGGCAAAATGCCAGAATGCCAGAATGCCATAATGCCATAATGCCAACAAATTTCTCACTCCCCATATATTTTTACTTAAATGTATTCTCTTTATCTCACACTCGAATATTTTTCATACCAGTACACTCACTAAGAAATAATACAAGTCTACACTCAATGTCGGTAAAATGGCAGAGTAGTTAGAGTTTCATGTTACTTTTCAGATACAGCCGTCAAATCAGGTAAGTACATAATAAAACATGGCGTTTTCCCACTATATAAAGTGGTTTTTTGCTCTTAAAAACTATCATTCACATTCCAATTTTCTTCAAAGCTTCACTCGTATCAAGTTGTAGAAAGTTTTAGCCTCTGATTTACATTTAAACGCGTATTTTACTCTCTGATTTACACTTCATCGTTTATTTTACTCATATATATATAGCATGTTGAACCACACAACGAATACAATAAACAACCAAATCTCCAAACTCGGTAAGTCAAGGCTATTTTTTTACTTTAAGATCTTTTCAAATTAATTAATACCATTTTTGTGGTCTGTTACACAACAATAAAATTTAATTTGTTTTTTCAATAGAGTCTTCCAATACATTCAATCAATCTACAATGTACAAAGCTAGTAACTCAAGTACAACTTCATCTAATTCACCAGCTCAAGAACAACTTTTACAGACTCCTGATTACATTCATCCAATAAATATAATTCTTACTCAACATCAAACACGGATAATCGATCTCTTTGAATCATTTTTCAGAAGATATGAAGATCAAGTACTTACATCTAATCACAAGTCGTTGTTCATCCAAGATTTCTTGTCTCAACATACTCAAAATATTGAAGAAATAACATCAATAATTACAAATGTAGTAGAAACACAAGTAGAATCTAGTATCCAAAATCACGTTGATACCGATATAAGCTTTATTTTAACTAACAAACCTACTAATACTTTTGTAAATGAATTTGAAAGTTACATTTCATTGATGCTTGAATCAAATATTGAATATACAGATGAAAATAATATACCCTTAAATTCAAAAGATCACAGTAACCTCTCTGGGGAGATAAAAGAACTCGATGTTGAATCACCTTTTACAAGTGATAAAGATATTCATAAAATCAAAGATTCAGTCTCCAAGTGTAATAATTTACCCTTAATCTTTGTAAATGACACACACAACTTGTACTATAAAGGTGATAAACGTACCTCAAAAGGTAAAACGATTTCTAAGACACAAAAGAAATATATAATTCCAAAAGAACAAAAACACCTAAACTCTAAAAAGACTAATAATGCTAAGATCAATACAAATGTAAAATCAACTTTGAGAAAATACTTACAAAATAAATTGAACTCAAAATGAGTATGTGTATGTTTTCTTTGAAAATAAAATAAATGTAAATTACCCTTACCAAGACAAGTCCACACACCCCCACATATTCATTTCTCATTATCACAAATATATTTGTATTACAGTACAAGTCCAACAGAATTTTAAAGTTCATAACATGATATTTATTCACTGCATCTCAAATTACAAGTCTAAACACGAAAATAAGTATGAAATTGTACAAGTTCTTATACCCTTTCAAAAACAAGATAACCTTTTTTAATCCTTCTACCTGACAACAATACCTCACTAAATGTAACAGGCTTACTTTTTCCACATCACATATTAAAAATTAAACTCTAATCACATGTTTCTACATAGCAGGATATATCAAGTACGTACTTTTCTATACATCAGTCACACCTAAGTAACTTCTTAACTTAACTGCTTATTACTTTAAAAGCTGACTTTATATGTATTTTAAAGTTTTCATATATAAAGTTGTCTTAAGATAAACTGTCCGATACGTCAGAATGCCAAAATGCCAGAATGCCAAAATGCCAAAATGGCAAAATGCCAGAATGCCAAAATGGTAAAATGCCAGAATGCCATAACTATATAATGCCAGAATGCCAAAATGGCAAAATGCCAGAATGCCAAAATGGTAAAATGCCAGAATGCCATAACTATATAATGCCAACACAAGGAACCCTCATCTTTGTGATCAAATACCAATTAATTGTTTCAATTGTAGTATTCTTTAACTTTTGTATCTTTGTAATCTAATATTTCTCTCTTGTTTTTATTTCTTAATCTGTTTGGTCTGTACTTTGTCATTTTTCTATCGTCTTTTTACTTATACACTCATCTCAATTGGAGTTTTGTGTTCTCACGTTCCGTATTCTTCAGCATACATATTTTCGTTGTTTTGAATTTTGTTTTTGTAAGTACTGTTTTATTTCGTACTTTGTCATTTTTCTATCGTCTTTTTACTTATACACTCATCTTAATTGGAGTTTCGTGTTTTCACGTTCCGTATTCTTCAGCATACCTATTTTCGTTGTTTTATAATTTTGTTTTGTAAGTACTGCTTTGTTTTGTACTTTGTTAATGTTTTAATCTGTTTTTGTCATTTTATATTTTACTTATGATTGCTTTTACGTCGTTTCACTTCACACCCAACCAAAAATCATATTTCTCAATCTCACACTGTCACGTCTAAAACTTTTAAATTGTACTCACTACTCTTTCTGTCTCAACTTATTAACCCACTTACATAACCGCTATCACTGTATACATATAAAATACACCTTGTAACGCTAATTTCCAGCCACATGGACACGTTATCATACATTCAGCATACATAAGTATATAAAAGCAGAGTATATATGTATAACAAAGCTTTTCTATATAAAATCGTCTTGCAAGGAAATCATTGATCAATTAGTCAAAAATCATAACTTCGTAAAGGCAAAATATTTCAATAACTTCTTCCACTCCCACTTCCACTCTCTTTTATGATCGGTCCCTATTAAGTTAGTTAATATTGATAACAGAGACAAGTCTTTTACTTTAAATTTGTATATGAAAGTCTACAATTACATGAAAATTAATACTAGTCAAGAGGTAAAAATTTTAATAAGTTTTATTTGTTTTTAGATGAAAGTATCTCTTGCAAAAAACAAAAGGCAAAATTACTTTAATTAAGGTATACATAATAAATTTACAAAGTATACATAAGGATTTGTAATGAAATTAGATATTTTATTATTTCGTCTTAACTAACTACAACAGGCAATATTTACCATATTTTTAAAATGTCACCTATTTCAGTTCTACAGATGGCACATTCAGTGAGTCGGGGAATACATTTATTACAAAATCGGTGACCACACGCTACAATGGCATAATGTGTATCATTAAGATAGCAAATTTTACACTTCCATTTCTCTTCATTAGATTCAATTAATTGTTTTAACTCGTCTACACTCATCTTTTCAATATCATTATTCTCGACAACATCATTACTATCATTAAGTTTACTCAAAAGACATGTATAATAATGGTAGGCATGCTCTGTAATAGGATTCGTTTCTAGTTTCCAATTTGTAAATCCACCTTCACAATAATAACAATTGGCAGAGTCTAATCCAGTACAATAAAATCCAGCTTCAATCATTTTTTTAATACTTGGTTTAGAATATTCATCCCAATCATACTTACTAAAAGACTTCTCTCTTGCTGCTAAATCTTCAAATTCACGGTTTCCAGGACCATCATCTTTTGCAAATATCTGAGTATTTGTTCTGTCATACACAATGCTTCTTCTAAGTTCGAGATCACGTCGAGTTGAGTTCAAAGGTTTTGGACAGCTCTTATACCTATTTAGGTTAGTTGTTGGTAACTTCTTATTAGTTGTCTCTTGAAAAGTGATGTATTTGCATTCAGGTGAAGCACGGACATGTTCATGCCAAGGATGAGAACCCTCTGGTAAATCAGGTACAATCCATTCACAAGAAAAACAGACACTCTGTAATAACAAAATAGAAAATATTCATTAATCATAAGTATTCCAACCTCTGATATTACACAGCTATGTTCTCTTTCATTCATTTGCCACATCATATATTTAATTTTTGAAAAACACTTACCCATCGTCGCTCACCACCCAAGTAAAATAGCCCCGCCTCAGCCATTTTTTCCTGGGATGGGTCTTGTAATCCATCATGTTCATCGTATTTATCATATGAAGATATTCGATTCTGTTCTTGACACATTTCATTCTCCACTAATTTGAAATATATTTTTGCTGTATTTTTGAAAATCCAGTTTGTATAACTATCGTTGAATGTTGCGAGAAGTTTGCAATAATATCTCAGCTTCTTAAGTAGGAATACCCTTTGCTTGGCAGGTGTAGAACCGTCACTCGAATCAAAAAAATCATCAAATCTTCCTGTATAACCTTGTAACGTATTTTCAGATAGATGGTGATCCTCTTTAGAATTCCATTCTAACTCTGGAATCTCCGAATCGTCGGAATCATCTTCATAACCGTTAGGAGACATGTGCAAGACGCTCATTTCTATTAAAATAAACAAATAAAAACAAATCATTAATTTACAATTATACAACACTTTATCAAAACTCAAATGACAACCGTTCAAGTATTAGTTTTTAGCTAACCATTACTTTCTACTAATTAAAACTGAAGTAATACAAATAATAAAACTTAAGTATTACAAACAATAAATATTCCAACTCACCAACTTTTAAGATGAAAATCAACTTTTAATACACAAACTAGTTTCAATATAGACTTTGTTAAAACTTCAGTAAAATTGGAGATAAAAAAAGGTTTTAAAATCACAAAACTATAGACTTGATAGAATTTTAGAGTTAAACCATAGTAAAAACTTGTAGTTAGTACAATCGAGCAAGATGTAGACTGAAGCAACTCAAGGTGAATGATTATTTGTAAACTAAGGGTCAAGGTTTTATAGGTGTCATGGAATAAACGTTTAGTGAAAATTAAAATAAACTGAAGTTTAGACAATTAGCGGGGGTGTTAATTCCAGGAAAAAGGGAAAGAGTTCCAGCATCAAAGCATACTGGAAGAATTTTACCCTTTTAACAATCAGTGGGAGGTCGTTTTCACGAAAACGAAAACGAAAATTAGAAAGGCGTTTGGGTATTGAAGTGTACTGAGACGAGTATGGAGGAAGCTAAGCCTTTTACATTCCGAAAGGTATTGTTTTCAGGTAGAAGGATTAAAAAAGGGTATTTTGTTGAGACGACTGTGGAAGAAGTAAGCCTGTTACATTTAGTGAGGTATTGTTGTCAGGTAGAAGGATTAAAAACGGTTATCTTGTTTTTGAAAGGGTATAAGAACTTGTACAATTTCATACTTATTTTCGTGTTTAGACTTGTAATTTGAGATGCAGTGAATAAATATCATGTTATGAACTTTAAAATTCTGTTGGACTTGTACTGTAATACAAATATATTTGTGATAATGAGAAATGAATATGTGGGGGTGTGTGGACTTGTCTTGGTAAGGGTAATTTACATTTATTTTATTTTCAAAGAAAACATACACATACTCATTTTGAGTTCAATTTATTTTGTAAGTATTTTCTCAAAGTTGATTTTACATTTGTATTGATCTTAGCATTATTAGTCTTTTTAGAGTTTAGGTGTTTTTGTTCTTTTGGAATTATATATTTCTTTTGTGTCTTAGAAATCGTTTTACCTTTTGAGGTACGTTTATCACCTTTATAGTACAAGTTGTGTGTGTCATTTACAAAGATTAAGGGTAAATTATTACACTTGGAGACTGAATCTTTGATTTTATGAATATCTTTATCACTTGTAAAAGGTGATTCAACATCGAGTTCTTTTATCTCCCCAGAGAGGTTACTGTGATCTTTTGAATTTAAGGGTATATTATTTTCATCTGTATATTCAATATTTGATTCAAGCATCAATGAAATGTAACTTTCAAATTCATTTACAAAAGTATTAGTAGGTTTGTTAGTTAAAATAAAGCTTATATCGGTATCAACGTGATTTTGGATACTAGATTCTACTTGTGTTTCTACTACATTTGTAATTATTGATGTTATTTCTTCAATATTTTGAGTATGTTGAGACAAGAAATCTTGGATGAACAACGACTTGTGATTAGATGTAAGTACTTGATCTTCATATCTTCTGAAAAATGATTCAAAGAGATCGATTATCCGTGTTTGATGTTGAGTAAGAATTATATTTATTGGATGAATGTAATCAGGAGTCTGTAAAAGTTGTTCTTGAGCTGGTGAATTAGATGAAGTTGTACTTGAGTTACTAGCTTTGTACATTGTAGATTGATTGAATGTATTGGAAGACTCTATTGAAAAAACAAATTAAATTTTATTGTTGTGTAACAGACCACAAAAATGGTATTAATTAATTTGAAAAGATCTTAAAGTAAAAAAATAGCCTTGACTTACCGAGTTTGGAGATTTGGTTGTTTATTGTATTCGTTGTGTGGTTCAACATGCTATATATATATGAGTAAAATAAACGATGAAGTGTAAATCAGAGAGTAAAATACGCGTTTAAATGTAAATCAGAGGCTAAAACTTTCTACAACTTGATACGAGTGAAGCTTTGAAGAAAATTGGAATGTGAATGATAGTTTTTAAGAGCAAAAAACCACTTTATATAGTGGGAAAACGCCATGTTTTATTATGTACTTACCTGATTTGACGGCTGTATCTGAAAAGTAACATGAAACTCTAACTACTCTGCCATTTTACCGACATTGAGTGTAGACTTGTATTATTTCTTAGTGAGTGTACTGGTATGAAAAATATTCGAGTGTGAGATAAAGAGAATACATTTAAGTAAAAATATATGGGGAGTGAGAAATTTGTTGGCATTATGGCATTATGGCATTCTGGCATTCTGGCATTTTGCCATTTTGGCATTTTGCCCAGAATTTACCTTCAGGCTATTTCATGTATAGTTACAATGTAATATATAGCTTTTACTTATATACGAAGTGTAAAAGATATGGAAATGTGTGCTTGATATATAGAGCTATATAGAAGCACGTGATGGTGATATAGATTCCTGTTAAGACAAGAATTATAGTAAACGTTAGAGTCTAAAGCGTATACGTTTTTGGTTGAAAACTTGGAAAAAACCGAATATTTGAAGAAAAAACTGATTAATTAGGGTAAAACTTGTAAGAAACTGATATTTTGATAAGAATACTGATAATTTAGTAAAAAACTAATAAATTAGTGAGAAAACTGATTAATTACAGAAAAAAAACTGAATAATTGGGAGAAAAACTGAATAGTTCGTGAAAATTTGGTGGAAAACTTGTTATTTTGTAAAAATTTGGAAAAAAACTGATTATTTTGTAAAAATTTGGAAAAAACTGATTAATCGGATGAAATGTAATAAAACGGATTAATTTGTGAATAAACTGTGATAGTTACATTGTAATACATAGCTTTTGTTCGTATAAGAAGTTGAAAAGACGTGGAAATGTGTGCTTGATATATAGTGCTATATAGAAGCACGTGATGGAGATATAGAGTCTTGTTAAGACAAGAATTATAGTAAACGTTAGAGTCTGAAGCGTAAACGTTTGGTGGTTGAAATTAGAAAGGTATGGTGAACTCAATGGTTCTTAGAAAGGGAGCGCCATGGGGGTGCTCACCGTCCGCATCGTTGAGGATTAGGTTAACCCCCTTCACCAAAATTACGCCTGTATAAAGGATAGCCGTCTTAATCCTATGCACCTGCATGACCCTTGGGTTAACCCTATAGCACTACAAAAATCCTTATGGAGATATAGCACTACTAAAATCCCGCCTGTTTGAAGGATGGGCCGTTTAGAATACATATAAATACATACGCCATATGTACATGAAATCTTGTCATATGTACACCTATGCTAAACAAACGGGTGCAAAAATCCTGCTTATAAATCATATCCTACATACTACTCTACCATCTATTATTGTTAAACTAGTACAGTAATGTGGCTATGGCATAATAGAGACGCTCTGCTTTATTGAAAAGTTTATGTTATGTGCAGTACAGTGTGTTTCATAATTTTAAACTCACTTCGGTGTACGGGGTATATTTCCTTCTAAAAAGGAATTTTGCGGTTAGATATTAATTTTTAGGTGCCAACCCACTATTAATAGAAATCTGACTTTTACTGACCTATAGGGGTCACTTGGTTCTTATGTAAATATTTAAAAACCGTTTTTTGAAGAGGATTTTTAAATTGATTTGTAAATCGAGTTGGGCGGTGTTGGAAATGCCGGTATTCTGAGATCTCACTGTACTTATAACCAGGTAAACCATAGTGATTAAAGCGTTGTAAGTTGTACTGTACCACATGAACATAATACAATACAAATAGAAAAAAAATCTTAATATTGAGCCATGGTTCGGTTTGCCTGAAAGTATAGCTTGTTAGCTTCCCGTGAAATTTAGTTAAGCTTACGCTTTTTATTTTTTACGATTAAATAACGTAAGCAAATATTAGATTTAAATAGCTATAAGGGTATTACAAAAAAGAATCAATAATTGTGCTCACTTTTTTGATATTTTATGCAGTTCGTAAATATTTTGTAAAACAAATACAAAAAACATGAAACAAAACGATGTCAAGAAGTAGCCAATATTTACAATGAAGTTGATTTAGAATTTCTTCATGGAATAGACTTACATATTTTAATATTCTATTAAAATGACTTTAGCAATGTTTGTCTGGACGTTCGTTTAAAAGTTCTTGCCAAACCATAATATGACCATAACAAAACGTTAAGTAATAAAAACTACTTGAAATCCTTTTCATTGCATTTAATAAGACCAATCAGTTATCTTAAAAGTGTTTTTGTAAACCTCTCAAAATTTATTTACAAAATATAGAAACTACAAAATGCCAACTTGTCTAAATATTGCATTGTCTGTGATTACGTTATCTGCGTTCGGTTTTTGCTTTGAATATTCGCAGCATAGTTCGACACTAATAAATTTTAAACTCTTTATGAATCCAATTAGATATTGTCAGTTCATTGTCATGGCAGAGGATCCCACTGCTAATACGTTTGGAAGAGAAATTCAAGAGCATACTATTCAAACTCTGAATAAAATCCAAGCTTCTACTCAGAACTTTATTGTCATTAGGCGAATGAATAGGAACTCTCAGTTTTTCAAGTATCAAGAGAATTGCTACGTTTTTATTGTAATTCAATCAATACTTCAACACACCAAGATATATTTTCCATTTTCTAATAAATCTTCAAACAAGGCACTTTTCAAAAATTTAAAACCCCAAACAGACATTTACATAGTTCTTACAGATGTATTTAATTTAGAACATTCAAAGGATTACAAACCTTTGTTTGATACTTCTGAACTTTGCACTTTTCCTTTAAACTTTTTTTGGATAGTTTTAAAAGAAAAAAATCCAGTAATACAACATACAGAACCTCAAAATGTGGTCACTATGTTCACAGTTGTCAAACTTAAATGTGCGTTTGGGCAAAACATATGCTTATTTCAACATTGGAGTTATGCAATTTTATCAGAATGGACATCCTACAAAGAGATTTTAAAGAAATCTAAAGAATCGCGATGGAACTTCCACATGAATAAAATTATGCTTCAAGGCAATTCAGAAGATTATTTTACACATATGCAAGAATTAAGAAAAATTAAAAACTACAAGTTCTATGGAATTTCACGGTTTAAAGATGGATTGCCTATAAATCCCATGGCAACGATTGCCTATATTTTTGAAAATCGACTAAATTTTACTTTTACCCAATTTTCAGCCTTAGAAAAAAACATTAGGGAAAAGATAAGCTGTAAAGTGGGACGCATAACTGCTATGAGTCAGGCAGGATATAGCCAAGCCAGGTATCAATATGCAAATCACCAGATGAGAATTATCGTCCAAGAAAGACTTGACAGATTTGTCTACGTCACCAGCTACAAAGACCTCATGCCTAGTCATTTGTATTTTTTCGTTCTACCTTTTGATTTGCCAGTCTGGGTTATATTGGGAGCTACTGTAGGGACGCTTGCATTAATTTACAAGGAGGTTTGGCCTCACACAGGCATTCAACTTGGATTTGAAATTGCGTTTCTCCCACTGATTTATCAGGTTGGACAGAGTGGGACGAGGAAATGGAAAATATATTGGCTGTATGGCACGTGGTTATTAGTAGCATTTTTAATCAGCATTATTTTCACCTCGTATTGGCAAAGTTATAGACTAGTTCCATTACCAGTGGAAGTCAATAGATCTTTTCAGGATTTCATTGATGAGAACTGTACAGTTGTTGTAAATGCATATCAAATACAAGAATTAAAAATAATTGCAAAAAAGAATTACGGTGTGGATTCACATCGTGCCCAATTAATACTTAGGAATTTCATGAATCGTGCCATGGGCATTCATGAAAATATGTTTGGAGAAACGGCCAAATGTACAAAGTACTGCTACTTACTAGAAGAACGTGAGGTTCCTTTTCCTTTCTTTATGTTTTCAAATTACAAATATATGAAGTACCGAACACGCATGACAAAAGAGACCCTATTTTTAAAACCTCTGGCGTGGTCTTTTCTGGTTCCTAACGCGGACATACCTGTAAAAGTATTTAATCTGCTAATAAGTTCAGGAATTTATGGATTCTGTCTGGATTTAAGATGGAAGCAAATAACTGAGCGCTTTTTGCTTGTAGTTTCTCAAAAATATGGGCAGCAGAAGCAACGTGTCCCGAAAACTCTTGATTTAGAAATTTAATCTGTGATGGAGCCACTGTCACTTGATGACTCGTTGATTGCACCTGCGCATTATTGTATCCTTTCTGGGTTTTGCCTAGCTATTCTGGGTAAATTGTGTGAAGTTCTGCATATGCGGCGAGTGCACCGAAGGCTTTAATCTTGGATGTTAGCATGAATCTGAGGGATTCCTTGGTTTCCAATGTTTGTGAACCAAACTTGATTTTGGCCATGATCTGTAGAGTGCTCGTTATGCGCCATAATTTTAGTGACACAGTCGGATTTGTCTTGATCGATGTCAAACGCGTGAAGTTCCTTGTCATGCGCAGAACGAATAGTAAAGGAATAAAGTTGCCCCAGTCCCTCAGGCTCAACTTTTCCACGCGTTATTCTGTAAAGTTGTGGGTGGTCATGCGCATGCGTAGAATCGGCTCTGTACGTTAGATACAGTATAAGTGGCAAGTTGTCTCCAATTTTTTTTTGCAATGTCTAGTATGTCTAATCTTTTAAATGTAGGGTATTGTTTCCAAATGCCAGGCCTGTAGCATGATTCATTGACTAATGTTGTAAAATATTTCGGGGAGATTGTAATGTTGCCAGAGAGAACTGTTGTGGAAAGGGTTTTCATGTTGGAGTCACAGTTTTCTTTAACTATGGCTGCTGAGTAACATTGGTTACTTCCAGCTTCTGTAGTTTTAAAAACCTTGCGATAGTTTCCTGCAAATTTTGAAATATATTTATTTATATATTTATTTTTGACAACAGTATTTACTAACTTTAGTTTTTAAACTCGCTACTATTTAACCTAATAATTCTTGAAAAGCATTAAAGTTTCTAAATGGAGATACATTACAGTTTCTTACAGTACTGGTCGTCCATAAACGACGTCATTCACAGGGTCAGTGGGTCTTGTCAGGTACTATAATGACATGATATGTTAATGATACTGTAGAATCTTGCAAAATTTAAAGAAATGACATGATGGTGGGTTGTTCCTCAAACATTTAAAATTTGGATGATATCATTTATAAACGAACCATTGTATCATCGGAAGTTGATTTAAATTTAAGGCTTAACCTGAAGTAAATGCTTGAAAATAAATAACATATACTTTATTTACTATACAAATGGAATTTTTACAATACATTTTTGTTTATAATTAAATAGAGCATTTAAAGTTGTAACTACAAATACGTAATTATTAATGTTGTTTTATTTTCCTTTTTTAGTTCTCAAGTTCTTAAAAGCAAAAGCATTACATGGAATTATTTAAAAATTAACAACAAGACGTTTATTTTGTTGACATAATTACAAGTTTGCATCAATAATTATAGCATATTACTATGTATACCGAAACACTGTCATACCAGAGCTATATACAGAACATATTATTAATTATGCTAAAATACACGGCTGGTTCACATAAGATTATTACTTTCCAGCATCTTTTAGTACATTCCAAACATATCCCAGAAACTCTTTTTTAGAAAGATGTGACAGTCCAGATTTTACCTTGGCCCAGCAAAGACCTGAACTTGCAAACAATGCATACATGACCCGTCCGACCAATATTTCAGCTACAAAAACAACTACTGTAGCACGCATACAAAAAATGAATGAACTAAATACAATGCCAATATCAGGGTCATTTAGCGATAGCGGCTTAAACTTTGGCAGCTCATTATCAAAGTACAGTGTGGGTGACGGTGACAGTGTCTGGTAGGAAAACCTAATTCTTTCCCATTTTTCAAAAATTTTGTAGATTCCAGACGAAAGCAGTATATCCATTCGCCGAGGCACCCACTTAAATAGGAGGTGAAGTCCCGTGGGTAAGCTGTACATCGTTGGCCGGCTCAGAAAACTGTCCGATGTCCACATATTATGAGAAAACTTCCATTCCGGATTCTGCTCGCTTATATTGCTGAAAAACCTTCGAAAAAATTCAAACTGATACTCGCTAAAAATGAATGCGGCTCTGGTAGTAGTAACGTCATTTTCTGACAGAACAGTTTCAACTACCTTCTTCAAATCAGTAGAGCAGACATAATATGTATTTCTTTCATTATAAAAGAACTTTCCTAAATCATTGTCTGCCATGCTTTTAAATGTCCATTCAGACATCATTTGACATTCTGAAAAGAGATCCGCACACGGTTTAAGTGCTTTGAAAGTAATTGTTGGAACTGGCAAATCTTTAGTGTTTCGCTTCCACAAAGGAATTTTGGAAAAAATCTTTTCACATTTGTTTGCAGGAATGATTCCGTAAAATTTAAATTTGGTTAAATTCTGAATAGATGTCCAGTTGGTTTTAAATGGTTGCGGCTGCGTGCAGTCAGATTTAAGGAACCCTTTGTAGCCATTTGTTAAAATTATTGCCATGAAGAACCATGTTGTGATAATATATGCGCACATGCGCTGTACAGACATGTGTACGTTTTTTAAACTCATCAGAATTGTGTCGAGGCAAGATTGTTCTACCAGCGCTGCTGTTAAGCGTATCCAGTTGTGTAAAATGTTGTCAATAAGTCCAGTCAATGAGTGTACAAGGCACGGTACCGTATAAGACTTGTTACTAGTTTGACCGTTAAACACTGCTAGCGAGAGAAACAGCGTCATTGCCGTCGTAGATGCTGCAAGAAAATACCAAACGTTGATCTCTAGCGGTGACGTAAATAATTCATATGAACTTCTGATTCTGCGAACATTATGCGATGTGATGAATTTGTAAGCAGGCGTAGATCCTACGATGT
The DNA here is from genome assembly GCA_949802685.1 of Dicyrtomina minuta. Lineage (NCBI taxonomy): Eukaryota > Metazoa > Arthropoda > Collembola > Symphypleona > Dicyrtomidae > Dicyrtomina > Dicyrtomina minuta. The sequence continues at coordinate 87,381,710 of OX461808.1, read as the reverse complement.
ATTTTTTGTATTTTTGAATGTTGACTCGTGTAAGATCTCCAGATGCAGGGATATCGACGTAATTTAGGACTTTAGGTCTGGCATTAAATCCGCCGTCTAATCCAGGTATATGTTCAAATTTAGTAAAATTCGTATCCTCTGTTAGAAATTGGTAGGTGGCGTCCATAAGGGAGGCGGGAGCAAATCTGTGCAGTGGTGAATTTATGTGGTTTAGTTGCATCAAAAATTTCTCGTTTACCTGAGAGTTTCCTTGGTTCCCCATGTTTGTGAACCATACTTGATTTCGACCATGATCTGTGACGTGCTCGTAATGCGCTATAATTTGTGTTACGCAGTCGGATTTGCCTTCGTCGATGTCACACGCGTGGATTTTCTCGTCATGCGCAGAATGAATCGTAAACGAATATAGTTGCCCTAGTCCCATAGGCTCTATTTTCCCACGCGTTATTATGTAATGTTGTTGGTGGTCATGCGCATGCGCAGGATAGGCTCTGTACGTTAGATACATTATGAGGGGCAGGTTGTCTCCAATTTTCTTTGCAATGTCTTTTTTGTCCAATCTTTCAAATGTAGGGTATTGATTAGTGCTGTGAGGCTCGTAGCATGATTCATTCACTAATACCGTGAAGTACTTCGGAGATATTGTAATGTTGCCTGAGAGAACTGCTGAAAAGAGGGTTGCCATGTTAATGTCGCAGTTTTCTTTAACCAAGACTGCTGAGTAACATTGGTTACTTCCAGCTCCTGTAGTTTTGAAAACCTTGCGGTAGTTTTCTGCATATCTTGAAATTTCATTTTTGAAAACAGTATTTACTGTAAAGTTTGACAGTATGATTGGTGATTTGATTTCTTTAGGGTTAACAATGTTATTTGATTGGTTGCTTGTGTAGATGTGAATGAAGCAATTTTTCATGTATTTGCTTTCAAGCAGAGGTTTCAAATTTAAAAATATTTCAGTGCTGCTATGAAAACTAGTAAAAATAATATTTTTGCAGAAAGTATTTTCAAAGGCAGATAGAATCAGTAAAATACTCATACATTCTACAAATTTTGCCATTTTTATTTTCTTTGTTTAACATACTTTGGAAAAAAGTTTTAATACAAAACTGACAACTAGTTGAGCACAATCAAGAGGTGACATTTTTTTTGCGTATTTGCAAGTAACCTCAAATGTTTTTGGTGCAATGGTATCTTTGAGATATTTTTTTTATGATAGCACAAGTAAGTACAAATTTGCGTTGCAAAATACGTCAAGATCTAAATTGAAGAACTTTGTTGTTGCATTGAGAAATTTTATTCGCTAAGAATTATCTCTAACAATGGTCCTCAGAATTCTGAAGCGTGTCAGTAGATAAGTTCTACAGGCTTAGTACAATACAAAAGCGGCGATTACATAGCAAATGAGGTTTAGTACGATGACACTCGTGATTGAATAATTTCTATGTACAGCAAATAATACCCTTTTCAGTCATTGACGGTGGAAACAAAATTTTAAAACTGTTGAAAAATTCATACACGAGATAACTATTGTGTTGGTCCACAATGTATGTTGTAATATAATGACCATTGAATTTTAAAATTCACTTACTGATTATGTATTGTCGTGCTTCGTGAATTTTTAATGCAACCACATTGGCAGTTCTTAATTATACCTAAATATATGACCATTTCAGTAATATTACAACTCGTCAACAACCTTTAAAAAATTTCGAAACTCCGTTTAACACATCAATCATTCCTATTACAACCTTGTAATAAATTGTTATTTTCGACATGCAACAATTCTAAACCTTACTTCACCTAATAAATGATAACGTAGTATGTGCACGGCCCCTGGCTAAGGAAAACTAATACTAATTGATTACTAAGAAAGCAGTCTCCACTTCTACGAAGTAGTGCTCTAATTATTACACAAACCACCTCTTTTATTTGCTATATAATTATTCTAATTTATTTTTCTTAGAAAATTGAAATGGCTTAGTGGTAAATGCTATTTTAATTCTGTTCTTGGAAATTAAATATTACAAATACATAATGGTATTTTAAATTCGTTTGCCCCTTCAGGTTCGCATACTGTGAGACTCCTACTTCATTCTTATGTCCACTGTCCACTGTGTAATTATAATTAATTCTGGGAATACATTTAAACTGTCATTAGGAATGCTGCAAAGTTAATTATTCTTACCGGGTATACACACCTATTTAATTTTAATTACCAACACATTGTATTTTTATGCTACGTTGAAGAAGAAAACTAGTAGTAATTATTAAAATAAATACATTCTGACCATAACTGCGCAAATGACGTTGCTATATAAAGTTGAATCGCAGCTTTTACATTTTTTTCTTTTGTTTTTTCGTACGAGTAAACTTCTCAGTCGTAGGTGCTCTTGCAATTTTCAAAATGCATTGTATTTCCTTATCTAAATTATAGTCTATCTGGTTTTTAGTTTTTTCTGGGGCAACTAAATGTTTTTCAGGTCTCAGGACAAAAGATCATTACTCACTAGTGTCAGGCAAGGAGCGCCAATTTAAATTTTTGAATTACTACTATTGATTATTTTAGCATGTACAATAAATTACCATCGTTTCATCATTATAGTTACCATGCTTTGTTTTGTAACAGTTGATTGCTGAGTACGCACTTAGGCTGATACCTAATACTAATAACTGTAATTAATAATTTAATTTTTTGCGTCAATTTAATTTTTAAAAGGTTTTAACACAGCTGGAATTGGATTTGGGTCGAGCTTGATCAATGAATCAGCGAATTCTTTGGACCCCGTACTTTCATCCAATTCTAAAAATGATGAGCTAAATAGTCAACTACAAGAAAAAATCGTGAATAAAAAATCTAAAGTAATCGCATTACCTGATTTTAAAGGGAGAAATAGAAGAAAACGACGAATATACCAAGTACCGAAGCCCAAGTATAAGTATAATATGTGTTAGAAACAATTACTAGTGTAATGTTGAAAACATAAAAAACGCAAAATGCGTAACAAATATAATTTTTGTGGATTTATTTAGCAACTAATTCTATAGGGTGCATTAACTGCCAATCAAACTTCCTATTATTCCTGGATTTTTATGTTTACTAGATTTGGTATTACTGTTTCTGAAAGTTTTAATTTTATTGAATTATTTGTGTTCGACACACAGGTGGAAATTGTTGTTTCATCTGCTAATTTTTAAATGACTCCTGCCAATCTAAAATTGAAATCCTATTGTAATTTCTTTTACTTGCATCCCAATTACTCATATATCAGGACGTTACCGCTAATTCCCAAGTAGTTACTGCTAGTTGCCACTTAATTACTGCTCATTTACGTATATTTATCAAATATGTGAAATATATTAAAACAGAGTTAAGGATCAAGGATTATAGAGATCCTTTTTAATTTGTGATATCTTTATTTTTTTATAAAAATCACAAGGAAAAACCCCACAGGTTTCATAACCAAAACTGGAAACTAAACTATTTACCCTAATAGAACCTATTTCTGCCTTATTTGTTTGATTGAGTTAAACCTTGGCTAGACACGATGAACAGCAACCATATTAAATATATCTGGTACATGCATAGCGGAGCCCAAACATATATCGAAGTGGCGGAACATCTCTTTGAGGAGTGTTTAAGTATGAACCGCTGACAGATGGCGCTGACATAGAGAAAAAGTGAGTCACGTGCTACTTGTTCTCCTAGACAGCGTCGGGGTCCTAAAGAGAATGCTACCAATTCATCCTGCTTCACGACTCGCCTTCCGTCTTCGCTCAAAAATCTCTCTGGGCGGAAGTTTTGTGGGTCACCCCAAATCTGAGGATCGTGCTGAATACTGTAAATGTTGAGTAAAATAATAGTTCATTTTGGAATAAAATACTCGCCAACGCTCGTGTCTTCCGTTGTCACATGGAGTAAATTTCCCACTCGGATTGGACCTTCTAAAATGCAGTCAAGGATATACAGGTTCAGTTAATGCTTAATTATTATAGGTTTCTGAAATTCTAGACTAAAGTTTTGATTTGTAAAATAAATGTAACTATGCAAACAAGCGAACCCCCTCGGTCTCCAAAAAATCCAGAATTTAAATCAGTTGTATTATGAATTTCCAACAAATACGCATCTATTAGATTAGTGGGGGTTTTCTTAGCATCAAATCGTTCCTTTCGTTCATTAATAGTATTTTTAAAAATGTATGGAGATCTGTAATGATTTTTTTATAGTCGATCAAACTCGAGAATATTGGAACCCATTTTGCAATTCTAAGCACAGTTTGAAATTTGAATTTTGGCAACGTTATCAGTATCTCTGGTAACCCAAACAGCACTACTACGGAACTAAAAACATAGGTACATACCCTTTAGAGTTTATTATATTTATTAAATCATGGAAGCAGTTTGTAAGAGTGATAATAATTTGCTTATCAATGAGTGTCCATATTTACTCATAAACACTGTAGATGAGCTGTGTGAGCCCATTGTCAAGTGTGGAAGCCCTTTTCCTGGCCAAAATTACCCAAATTGAATTTAGAATTGGAAGTTAAAATTCTTCATTTGGCGAAAAAACTGTTTCTTTTTTTTTTCGACCAATTTTCCAAAAGCTCATCAATTTCTGTATTAATAAAATTCTCCATTGTTTTTGTACCAAAACCAAATTGCTTTAACTGCTGATGGCTAAAGCGTCGTTGATCCTTCCATGCTGCCCTATCCGTATTTATTATTCCTGTGGCAAAACATAATTATGTAAAAGGAAGCAATAATTCTTTGGTTTGAGTTTCGGAATGATTATGTTAAACCCTAATACAACACATTAACAACATTAATCCCCAAAATGGCATTCCTTAAAATGAGTTTGGATATTAGAAATAAAATGAAAAAATCTGTGTAATTACTCAAATAATAAAATTGTACTAGTCGTATGACTTTTTTGTTAAAATTTGAGGCCTAATCATTAAATAAGCGTAGATATAATTAGTTACTGGGTTCATATTTTAACGGACGTAATTGCCCTGTGTTATCAACAGTCAACAGTGTTTGTATTTGCGTTATCATATAAGCTATCTGTTGGATGAGGTAAATAATTCCAGCAATAGACAGCCCCAATGCAATAGCTGCTACAATGGCCATGGTCATAGGTCATATAGTTATTTGTTACGAATTAAAATTTTTGTAATGAATATTGGCAGATTATTTTTAATAATTTTCTACGCTCGAACTACACACAACACACTTTTGGTCACTAAAAGCCACAATTTTTAAACTGCAAAGGTTGTCTTTGCCATCTCAAACTGGTTATTCTGAAACACATCATTATGCATAAATAATAATTATTTCTAGTAAAAAATGTGAGAGCCAATAAAATGTGTCTGAAATTAAGGTTTGTTCACCTGTTTTGCTTACTGGCCGGGCAAAAACGTGTATTTTGTGTTCGTGTGTGTATGCTCAAGTAGTTGCAGAAATTTTCCCTACCTTTCTGTTTCACAATTAAATCAGTCAAAAACCTACAATTAGTTGTGACTAAAAAAACTGGCTTTCTCACGATTGTCATAATTGTAATTTTTAGCAAAGTCAAGTATGAAATGTTATTCAGGTTATTGATCACAACAGATTTAATTTTGAATTTTATTATTGATAAATTTCATTAGAATTTAAGTTATTTTAATTAACGATGGAAGTCGTGTAATCACAGGTAATTAATATTACATTTAATAAAATTGTAATAAAATATTATTTAATTAATCGAATAACTGTTTTACTTAACTCTTTGGTTCATTAATTTTGTTAACTATGTATGTAGTAAACAAGACTAAAAGTTTGAAGACGAAGCTGACTACAATTTTTTTAAATGAATGCAGGCTAAATCCCACCATCATCGCAAACTTATTAACCGCTGTAATTCCTTCCAAGTTTTAATCCCCATGTAAGTTACGTGTAATCAGAGTATGACATTGTATAATTACTATAGGTCTACGAGCATTCACAGTCGGGATATAATTACAAGTGCATGCCTACTGCCTACCCCAACATTAATTTTAAAAGTTGCAGCAACAAGTTTTTCTTTGCTCTCACCTTAAACATGCGTTATATTTTCTTTTTTTTTTCTAACACACTGGATATTTTTGGCACGTATTAAATATATGCGCAGTAAATATGAGGTTTCCTAATACTTGTGAATGTAATAAAATTATAAACGTGATCTTAAAAATGGCAATACAACATTAATAAAATTTAATAATTACATTACATCCCATAATTATTATGGGAACATTCTGATATAATCACAGTAAAAAAACCTACTCAGCAGAAATCTACTTTTTTGACGATGCAAGTTAATAATTAATTTAATAACATGTTCTTGCGGGTACAAATACTCGTCGCGTTGTATACAGTATGCAAATTTTTTCCAAAAAGCATTTAATGAAGCCGTATTTTCTATTTTCGGAGTCTGTGAAATAAAAGCAGCGATGCACGTTACTTATATTTATTTTACAACCTTTCCTACAGTTAAATTAAGAAATAGTAAACCTTTACACAACACAGAGCTTATTTACTTTGTGTTAATTGTTCATTGTATAATATTTAAAATCCTATCACACTTTAAACACGATGAACCGCAATCATATGAAATGTATCTGGTACATGTATGGCTGAGCCCAAGTCTCGAAGGGGTGGGAAGCCTGCTATGAGCGGATCTGGCTTAAGTATGAACCGCTGACAGATAGCGCTGACGTAAAGGAAAAGTGAGTCACGTGCTACTTGTTCTCCTAAACAGCGACGAGGTCCTAAAGAGAATGCAACCATTTCATCTCGTCTCAACACCCGCCTTCCGTCTTTGCTTAAAAATCTTTCTGGACGGAAATTTTGTGGGTCGCCCCAAATCTGCGGATCATGCTGAATGTTGTAAATATTGAGTAGAACAATAGTTTCCTTAGGGATAAAATACTGCCCTAGAGTAGTATCTTCTGTAGTCACATGAGGCAAATTACCCACTCCAATAGGACTCACCCGTAATACCTCCATGAGGAAAGCTTCCGTGTATGGGCAACTATAAATCAAATTGTGTATTGATATAATATTTATTTGGTTCTAATAAATTGTGTGCATTGCTACTGAACTGCTCACTGTCACTTGATAGACAGCCAATTACAGGTAAGTACTCACTACTGAATTTAAGTCAACTAATTTGTAACTAACTGCAGTACGTTGACACAGAAATAGGGCTAGTTATACCACCAAAATACAGGTAATTACCACCAAACTACAGCTACTTACTACCAAATTACAGCTATTTACCAAAAAACCACAGCTTATTATTACTTAACTACAGCTCATAACTATCAAATTACAGATTCTTACCACCAACCTACTGCTAATTATCACCAAACTACATATATCACCACCCAACTACAGCTCATTACCACCAGACTACAGCTAATTACCACCAAACTACAGCTAATTAACACCAAACCACAGCTAATTAACACTAAATCACAGCTAATTACTACTAAACTACAAATAATAACTATCAAACTACAGCTTATTACCACCAAACTACAGCTAATTAACACCAAACTACAGCAAATTGCTACAAAATTACAGTTCATTGCCAGCTAGTTTTACTATATGACCCAAGCAAAGTATGTATAACTGTATTATAAATGTATGTTTTTTTACATACTTAGACAAGTCTTGAAGACAAGGTCGTTGGCCTTCTTCGACAGCAATCTCAATCTCAGAATAAATTTTAGATTGAATTTGCGGATGTCTTATAAGATGAAGCATCGCCCAAGCCAGCGTAGTGGCCGTTGTGTCTCCCCCAGCAATATAAAAATCCCCCATAACGGCCAATAAATTCAATTCTGCATAAAATACATACCAAAAGAGGATTGCAAAACTAATTTAAATAACATAAATTTAGTCACCAGTATCGTTGTGTAACATAAAAAATTATACCTCCTTTATCCCCAAAAAATCCAGAATTTAAATCTTTTGTATTTTGAATTTCCAACAAATACGCATCCATTAGATTTGTAGGGGTTTTCTCAGAATTGAATGTTTTCTTTCTCTCATTAATTGTATTTTTAAAAAATACATGAAGATTTGTGAGGCTTTTTTCATAATCAATTAGGCGAGAGAATATTGGAACCCATTTTGAAATTCTAAGCACAGTTTTGAGTTTTAATTTTTGCAAAGTAATGAGCATTTCCGGTGACCCAAACAGCACTCTGACGCCACTGAAATTCATTAATGAAAATGTTTTGAACTAATAAATGAAAAAAAATGAAACCAGAGTAAAGGGTTTGCTAGTAGCAACAAGCGATAATAATTACTCATAAACATTGTAAATCAGTTGGGTGAGCCCATCATCAGATGTGGAAGCTCTTTCTCCGGCCAAAATGACCCAAATTGAATTTAAAATCGGAATATAAAATTCTTTGTTCGGAGAAAAAACAGTTTCTTTCTTCCTTGACCATTTTTCCAAAAGCTCATCAATTTCTGTGTTGATAAACTTCTCCATTGTTTTTGTACCAAAACCAAACTGTTTTAACTGCTGATGGCAAAAACGTCTTTGCTCCTTCCAAGCTGCTCCATCAGTGTTCATTATACCTGTTGCAAAAATTAGAGGATGTCATTAATATTCTTTAAAATGAGTTTTTGCGGTACATAATATAAAAAGGATTAAAAAGTAATTAAATGACAAATCAGAAATTAAATATTAATTGTCACCATTTGCCCCTTTGGAAAAATGCAAAATTGTTTCCGATGTATTTTTTCCATTAAACACTGGATTTTTAAATAATTCTTTTCCCAGTTCGTAATCGTTGATAACGGCCACTCGAAGTCTACAAAATACGGATAAATTGAGTGATAAAACAAGTCTACTTTAGTTATATTGAAGCAGTTATTATTATTACCATGCAATAATCTAGAATATTTCACCTAATTCGCCACACCCCAAACTGGACGATTTTACCCAGAGATCCGAGGTAACATGCCAACTTGAGCACGTTCCAATTTTGAAACAATAATTCCCAAAAAGGTATTCCTTAAAATGAGTGTTGATTTTAGAAATAAAAAAAGAAATATGAAATTAATTAAACAATAAAATTTTTATTGAGATTACGTTTGTGTTAAAATTTGATAAATATAAGAAAATTTGCCTATAAACACCTGGAACACATTTTAGTGAACGTGACTGTTGGCTAGTATTAGTAGTTCTTGCGTTTCCGTTCAGCAGCACATAGGCTATCTGATGGATGAGGTAAATAATCCCGGATATGGACAGACCTAATACAATAGCTGGTACGATTGCCATGGTCCTATGATTATTTGTCAAAAAATTTGAAATAAAATTATTAATTACTAAATATTTTTATTATGCATTAAATTTTAGCAATTGAACTGTACACACAACACACCCTTGGTTACTAGTGGCCACAACTTTAAAACTGCAAAGGTTGTCTTTGCCATCTTAAACTGGTTATTTAAAAAAAAACACAATTAATTGTAGCTAATAAATCATATGAACAATGTAGGAACCCTTGATAAGTATTAAAAGGCTAGTTAAGATATTTTACCTATATTACATACTTGACGAGCAAAAACGTGTATTTTGTACTTGGGCGTGTACTAAATGCGTGGTGGCAAAAAATAATATTGCCTTCCTTGCTCTTTTACAAATACCTAAGTCCAAATCAACTTATTCGTTGTGACTGAAAAAACATTCCTTCATCAACCTCAGCCTACTGTGATTTCTATGTAGGTACGTCATAAAAGCCGGGTAGTAACCACAACGAGTTAGAGTTCTAAGACTTTTATTCATACCTTTCTTTCTTAGGTACCTACATATCTACTTAATTTAGAAGACTCTTGAATTTTCTTATAGAATTTGACATGCAATTTATTTTTTTAAAGCACTTTGAAAATTTAAAATATATAATTCGTTGCATTTAAAAACATATTGTATTTGCTATTTAAATTAATATTAAATTAATTAATTAGTTATTAATTAATTGCTAAATAAAGGTAATATGGTAATAACTTCATATTGATAAAAACAAAAAACTGTTTAATTTTAATCTTCGGTTCGCCAGTATATTAACTTTGGTACTTACCTCCCCCCCCCCTATCTCATCTACTGCCGTTTAGAAGCTGAAATTCCGCAACGGATCCAGGAATTTTTGGCCGCACTGTACAGGTCAAAATTGTTAACTGATTTTATGCTATCCACTTTTTAAAAACGACAAATACAAGAGTGCAGTGCCCTTTTGTTTTTGCTTTTGTTTACTCTTAATTTTCTAGAATTAATGCTTAAACAACATTTTAAAACACATTCCAATATACGAGACAAAAATCGATCACAGTAAAATAAAAGTATGTAGGATTATAGCGTTAAGGTGCACATGAAAACTGGAGAAAATTAAAATAAATCCAGTAGGCTCAACACGATAGACTTCTACAAAATACTAAATAAATATTTATTTAACTATTGATCGATAAAAGTAAGTTTCGGTGTATTGTTTACTATTATCACGTGTCCAATCCTCCAATCTCCTATACTTCAAACCATCCAATTAAAATCCTGTATTTCACGCTTGACTCAAAAAGTAGACGAGGATTTCCTCTTTCTTTGAATTATAATTAAATTCAGTTGCAACTGTAATAAGAAGCCACTTTTGTGAAAGGGAGGTACGTATGGTCATGATTTAAATAATTCTTAACTTTAAAAACAATTTAAAATAAAGAAATTCATATAAATAAAATATTTTATAATCATTTAGTTCTATTTGATATTCTAAATAATTATTATAGTAATTGCATTAAAACTGTAAATCTTATACAAAAACTGTTACTATTAAAGATTTCAATCACACATAGTTAGTACGCTCAATGGCAACTATACTAAACGTATCAGGTACATGCATGGCAGAGTTGAGGTCTCGAAGTGGCGGTGGGTTTTCCAAGGCAGGATCAGCTTTAAGTGTGAAGCGTTGACAGATGGCGCTCACAAAAAGAAACAGAGTGTCACGCGCCACTTGCTCTCCAATACAGCGTCGAGGCCCTAGAGAAAAGGCACACATTGCCTCCTGTTTCACAACTCTCCATCCACTTGCATCTTTACTTAGAAATCGCTCTGGGCGAAAGTTTTGAGGATCACCCCAAATTTCAGGATTCTGATGGATACTCCAAATGTTTAGTAAAAGAATCGTACCCTTAGGGACGAAATATTCTCCAACATTTGTATTTTGTTTTGTCACGTGAGGCAGGCTAGAAAATCCTGCTGGACTTACTCGTAGAACTTCGAGTAAAAAAGCTTCGGTGTAGGGACACCTGTAAAAAATTGAAAAACAAATTTTAAGCATATTGACCTTTCGTTACGCTAATTGGGAATTCAACTGCTAATTGCCCTGTATTAGCAGCTTATTGACAGAACGCTATCGCATACTGCCACTTAATATATCACTTGAGTTGCAGTTTATTGCAACTACGAAACTGCTAGTTACTACAATACTACTGCTATTTACCCTAACGGAACTGCTTATTGTACCTAATGTATTTTTTTATTTTTTTTTAAATTTCTATTATCGTAATAATGACCATCAATTTGTTTTTAAAGTCTCGTGAAAATTAGGGAGCAGCCAGTTACCATATTGCTACTACTATTTAACCTTATGCTACTGCTAATTGTCAAGTTTTAAAATTACTGTATCATGTCTAGTAGGGTTGGACGCCGATCGGCTCCCACAACAAGGTTAATCTCATTGTGGATATTTTCTTGAATTCTTGGGTCTCTCACAAGATGCAGCATGGCCCACGCAAGCGTCGTGGCCGTTGTCTCTCCACCAGCAACAAAAAAGTCGACCATTACGGCCAACAAATTTGTTTCTGTAATAAATAATGAAACCTAGGTATCACAATATTAGTTAAAAAAAGAAAAACAGTTTAAAAAAACGTGTAAAAGATAACAAAAATTACAATTACCTCCTTTTTCTCCGAAAAATTCAGAGTAAGTATCTGTTGTATTTTGTATTTCCAATAAATATGCGTCGATTAAATTATTTGGAATTTGGTCAACAGTCAATTTATGTTTCTTGGCCTCAATCGTATTTTTAAAATAATCATGGAGATTTGTGACACTTTCAATGTAGGCTTTTACACCAGGAAATACAGGAATATATTTTGTAATTCCTAGTACGGTGCCCATTTTGAATTTAGCCAGAAGTAGAAATACTTCAGGCAATCTCCAGAATTTTCTAAAAGCGCTGAACATAATAACATTAAATTTATAAACAAAATGAAAAGCACTTACATAAGTGTGTCATGAATGAGATTTTAGAAATCCTAATAAATTATTTAGTAGGTTAATATAATTGTATAATAACCAATTACTCGTATACACTGAGAACCAGTTGCGTCAGCTGGCTATCCTGTAAAGTAGCTCTTTCGCCTGCAAGAATTACCCAAATTGAGCTTAACACCGGTAAGTAAAAGTCTTTATTCGGTGAAAATACTTCATTTTTTTGACTGGACCAGTTTTGCAAAAGTTGATCGATTTCTATCTTAATAAACTTCTCCATTGTTTTTGCACCAAAGCCAAATTGTTTTAAATGCTGATGACAGAAACGCCTTTGCTCAACCCATTTTTTCCCGTCCGTATTCATTATGCCTGACAATAGTTAAACGTACAAAAGGCAATTTTGTAGTTTTTAATTTTTTGATTTCGACAATGATTCTGCACTATTTTATTAATTACATTATTTATAAAAAAATATAAATTGTAAATACTAACCATTTCCACCTTTGGAAAAATACAGTATTGTCTCGGATGCATTTCGTCCATTAAACACAGGATTTCTAAATAGTTCCTTGGCCATTTTGTAGTCGTTTATGAGTGCCGCTTGGATTCTATCAATGAATAAATTTTTTAAATGTCACTCGTTTCAAAATTATTAAATCTAAAAACACATATTTCATTAATTTATTTGTAATTAATGTTATAAAAATTACCCAATTCCAAAACATTTCCACTGAACTATTTTACCCAAACTTCCAATCCAGTACATTAGTTTTTTCAAGCTCCAAATATAAAATAGTAATTCCAATAACGGAAGACCTCACATACAAAAATAACAAAATTTAAATTTTTTTACTAAATTGCAAGTACCTACTTCATAGAATTTAATAAACACACATACACTCATTTGTTTTGAAAAATTAAAATTTCTAAAGTTATTGGTATTTTTGTAAATTGTTACCTGGAATAGGTTTTAATTTTCTAGGGGATTTTCGTGTAACGTAATCAATTCTAAAAAGTGAAAAAAACAGAATTGCAGCCATACAACAGCCTAACGTGATGGAGACAAGTATTGCCATTTTATTCAAATGTTAAAAGTCTAAATATACTGTGTATGTAATAATACAAATGAACAAAGTCAATTAAGTATTGTCATCCACCCTGTGACTGTAATGGAGGCAACTTTATAGAATAGTAGAATAACTTGACTGATTTTAATATAGAATTAATCAACGTGCTCCATGATTTAAATCTAAAATGTAAATGACAAATTGTGCAGGAAGTACTCACCTATCAAAATAAAAATACAGTAAAAATAAATGTTTTTTCCATGTTTTTATAAAAATTGTCATAACTACGTAATTTAAAAGTTTCGACCTCCGTGACTTTAGAGGTACAATAAATTAAAACTAAACTGCTTTAACTCAGTCAGTAGCAGATAGAAAAGATTATTAAGATAAGACTTAAAAAAGGTCAGGGTTCTCAAGGAACGATCCAGCAAAATAATTCTAAAGTCACGTAACTATAAAAATTTTAAAATCTTTTACATTCATAGCTTTGCACTTTAACACTTATCTAAGATTTTAACGATTGCACCATTAAATTAAACTATTTCCTTGTCACTTTGTAATATATGTCCGTAAATAATGTCATGCTATTAATGTCATTTCTAAGACGCTTTTGGGGAGAGGAAGGCTTTAGCTTAACTATTGCATAAATCGCTACCTTACCATGGGGTGTCCTACATATCACGAAAGAGCCATGGATTCGACACCTTACATCTTTTATGAACTACCCCTACCTTACATTATTTTTAAGTGGTACTATGTATATATGACCGTGACCATCAGTAATTAAATGGCAATATAAAGATAAAGCACATTTGTTATTTCTCTCATTTCTTCCCACAAAAATGTAACTGGCAATGAGTAGTGCAAATGTGAAAACTGGGAGCTATAAAATCTGACAAGTTTTGTCATAGGAAATATGTTTTTTGTGGATTTAAAGATGCAATATGCACAAAAAAGAACAACGATGAATTAATCACCACCTAACTACCCAGTAGACTAGTAACTGACAGATGTGTATTGTAAAAACTGGTTTTCTTTCTGTTCAACTGTTTATGATTTTTATGCAAATCTTATCTAGCAGACCAGAGTAGGTACAAACGAAAGGCATGATTACTAATTATAATTTTTGAAGAATCAAAATAACCTATTCCTACATATTTAAATATATTTGTTTTCTAGCTAAAAGCAAAATGATTATCGACAAAACCCATTATTATAATATTATAAATAATATCATGTAGGTAAATACAAAATTTAACACAGTTTAAAAACATTTAAATAAAATATTTTACACTTTTTAAAACCACATGAATAGAATATTTTGCACTTTTAAAAATCAAACATAAACATAACATTTTGCACTTCTAAAACAGTCAACAGTAATTACACTTTAATACACTCATAGCTGATTTTTATTCTAGCTTTTGTTTCATTTTAGTAATATTGTTTCTTCATAAAAGATAATTAATAGATATGCATTATTTAACGCAACTTGTGGCTATCGAATTTACACAACATTTCATTATTTTATTATAAAATGCATAACTGCGCAACTATGTCTAATTTTATGCAAAACAAAACTTTTCAACTTAAATTTGAAAAATATTATATGCAAAAACGAGTTCATTACGAAAGGATTTTTGAGCTCATCATACTGCTTAATACCCCACATGTTAGCATATCTCTGCATCAAATATTTAATCATGTACAATAATACAAAGATATATGCATACCAAAGTTTCGTAAATGCAAAGAAACAATAATTGATAATTACAGAGCGAACGTATTCAATTTTTTTTGCTAATGTTCTGAAACAAATTTTTAAAATAATTTAAACTTGCAACCTAATGTGCAGTGCTATATGCACAGGTTGCAGACCTAATTTAGTGATAGTAGCGATGATTTACCCCAACTACGTGTCCAATTGTTTTAAAATAGACTCTTAAAAATTGAAGCTTACAATTCGGAAGTCATCCCTGGGCGTCATGTTCAGTGGATGAGAATGAATTAATCCATAAACATAGTAAGTCACAATAATAAAAGCATACCCCTAAAGGCTGGGCTTATAGCTCCTATTCACATATAATCCAAAGTTTTTAGTTATTTAGCATAATTGTAGTAATTAGGTGTTAATTCAAAAAGAAATGGTCTTTTTTAGAATAACTTCTAAACCTAGAACATTGAAACTTGCATGCAGTAATAATCAAAACATAGCGATTACGTGTATCAAAATGCCCGCCTTGGTTCATGTAGGAAAAAGTTAGTTGAATATTTAAATAAACTTCCATATTTAATAAATGAATAGTTGATAGGTAAAACAAATTCAGTCAACCAAAAAAAAAATTCACTCAGAAAACAAACTGAAAACAAGATAATAGGATTTTATGATTCTTTTAAACATAATAATTATACTTTAAAATGTAACTACTGGGCATCACTAACAAGAGACACACGCTGCATGTTCTCAGTCGATTTCAAAAGCAATACCTACAATAAACCAGGCTGTTTCTGGTTACTACAGGTCCAAAGTAACTTTACTGAATTTTGCGCAATTCGCTTAAGATCCCACGCCAAAATTCAAAAAAATTGATGTTTTGCAACTTTGCAATTCTAACTACTTGAATCTTTGTCCAATTTTTAGGAAAGTTCAAGTTTTTACATTTCTTAAACGTTGTCTACAAATTATTTAAAAATTAAACAAATTTTCATTGTTTTCAAAAATTAAAACTGTGGTTACCTGGTAATATCCAGTTGAAGTGAAAAAGGGTTTATTTATTCACAAACAATCTATAGGCTGAATCAAAATTCGGTCGATGTCTAATTTATTTTTTGCTTAAATGCATATTTAATAATTTTGTTCAAACTCACTCAGATCTACAAAAGAACACCAAATATCAATTTTTTCACCTTTCTACCGTATCGGTTGATAGCTCCCATGGCCAAGCTAAATATTCACATATCAATAGCTCAAACAAATCGCAATAAAAAGTTGTATATAAGGGAATTTACAACTGTAAATACGTATCTTGCCCAAAAAAGTTATAAGCAAATGAAAAGTAATAAATTTCCAAAATTTCATATAGGTATGATAAAGGTATATCAGACTATATCCAACATCGATGTACTAAACTAACTGCTGCTGCCACATTTCCATTTTTTGTAGTCATATAGCTATGACAGTGCGATCATTCAAACGTACAGCTGGCATCCGCTGGTTTCACTAACGCATTGTTTTATACGTCGTGGTCGTATCACCTAGGTTCGAGACGCGCGAACGACGATTTGTTTGTAATTTTTAGGAAAGCTCTAGCAACATATGTTGGGATGGTTCGGGTGTTAATGAGCCCTGCTCACCTCAGCCCAACCCTATTAGGCCCCGCAAGGTCGGGTTTCTCCCTGATTCTTAAAAATTGTAATAAAATCCATTTTTCTGAGGCCCCTCAAAATACCTCATTTTAAGAAAAAAATGAAATTTTTCGAATTTTTAAAAACGCAGAAATAGCTTTTTAGAAAATGGTTTTAAGCTCACAAAACTTCAAATTTGTCAAAAATCGGATAATAAATGTAGGAACTGCAAGGCGGCAAAGTTTAAAAAAGTAGCATTTTTTGAACTTTGGCGGGCTACTGTGGACCAACGGCGCAGTTTGCAACCGTACTGTTAACTGTTCTAGGGTTGTAGTACACTCGGGCGGATCAATCAACTGTAGATACTTGTTTTAAAATCGGAGCGTACTACGTGGCGTGGTTCCCTTGTAAGTCGTGGTAAAAGTACAGGTAAAAGTAAAATGGATGTTCTCCATTCTCTACTTAACGCAAATGGGCCGGTTTCAAATTTTATTTAACCAAATAAGAGACCCATAATGTATTTTGTTTTGCACCAAAAAAATACAACATAGAGCTACCAGGAGCGTAGCAAGGCTTCACAATTACTGAAAATTAAATCATGTTCATTATTGTCAGCCAAATTATTACTAATTGCATCAGCATTTCATGTGATTTTGTTTGTTTTTTTTTATTCTTGAACACGCTTAGGTTTAACTTTCAACTTTATATTTTTCTGCAGTTTTTCCTCTATTTCGTTCCCAAACTTATCTGTTTCCAATCTTTCAACTGCTAACTACGGTTTGCGTTTATTGGCAATTATTTTTACTGAATTTAATTTGAACAACTACCTATGCAAACCTAATTAGGTTTTGAGTTGGTCGCATAATTTACGTTAGCAGGCAAACGCTGGTTTTAAAATTTTGAATCAACAGCAGATTTTGCATATTTTTAAAATTTTAAGATAAAAAATCATATTTTTCACACTAGCACTGGTTTGACAGAACATCTAATATTTTTAAAGTGCTTTAATAAAAATGTCAAAGGTTGTTTCTTTTGCATTTAATAAAACCTAAGTAATCTACCTTAATCAATTTTTTTTGCAGAAAAACCTTCATGCATGTGATTTAATGTTTAAAATTTTCAAAAAAACTATAATTAGAAGATAGAAGTTATATTAAAAAAGCATTTATTTGCTAAACGAGTGTGTTTAAACACTTTAAAAATTAACCAACACTATTAGACTTTGGTTTCACTAATAAATTTAACAATTTTTAGTCCGAAGGTTTTTGCTTTCAACTTTAACAATGGTTAAATCCGAAAGCGGAATCCTTAAGACTAACAATTGTTAACTTTTCTAGTGAAATTAAGGTGTTACATGTTCTTATCTATCTTTTTTAATTGTACATATTGTAGGAATTACCTCATCTAAATAAAGACATACATGTTTGGACTAGAAGACTATTTATTCTGTAAATACTGTAAAGATATTCACCTAGCTGTTGTACTGTATCTGTGTTTATTTTGGTGGCCAACAAAGTAAACCGTTTCAGTAAAATTAGGTTTGGGTGAGTGTTTGAAGTATTTACCTTTGACAAACTCCGTGAATAATCATATAGTTTCTTGAGAGTCGTATGATGACATGCAAATTTCTTCCAGAACCTAAGTGTATCTTGTCATTTCATTAAACCGGTAGCTATTTAACTGTACAGTGTGTCTCATAATTTTAAACTCACATTACATTATAAGGTTTTCTTCCCTTTCAGAAGGAATTTTTCAGCGAAATATTTTTTATTAGATGACTATCCACTATTAATTAGAATTCAAGTTTTATTGACCCCCAGGGGTCAAGTAGTTCTCATGAAAATAATTAAAAACCGAAAATCGGCTGTCTCAAAATTTTAAACTCACTTCAGGGTTTTTTAAATTCAAAAAGCAATATCTCCTGGCCTAACCAATGCAAAATCACGAAAATTAGTATGCGTACTCTCAGACATGTTACCTATGCATAAAATCATTAATTTTGATCATCGGGTCACTGTTGCACAGGTATCATTGGAGGAGACGGGTCAACCTCATGTCAACTTTTTTCCCCATTTGATAATATGCGAAAATCATGACTTGCACCACTAAATTCGTGGTGCGTACATTAACAGTGCGTTGCATACCGCTGAGCCCATTCCATCGACTCTTCGTAATGTCCTATCCCGGACGTCTCGTGACCCTGAGTGACCTAAGTATTGGCTTACATGCTGTTTTGTAGAGAATTTAATTGTGCTAATGGACAACACATTTAAATTTTAATCGGTTGACATTTGCGCATGTATATACGAATTAAGTGGTGCAAGTCATGATTTTCGCATGTTATCAAATGGGGAAAAAAGTTGACATGAGGTTGACCAGTCTCCTCCAATGATACCTGTGCTACAGTGACCCGATGATCAAAATTAATGGTTCTATGCATAGGTCACATGTCTGAGAGTACGCATACCAATTTTCGTGATTTTGCATTGGTTAGGCCAGGAGATATTGCTTTTTGAATTTAAAAAACCCTGAAGTGAGTTTAAAATTTTGAGACAGCCGATTTTCGGTTTTTAATTATTTGCATGAGAACTACTTGACCCTTGGGGTTCAATAAAACTTGAATTCTAATTAATAGTTGATAGTCATCTAATAAAAAATATTTCGCTGAAAAATTCCTTCTGAAAGGAAAGAAAACCCCATAATGTGGGGTGAGTTTAAAATTATGAGACACACTGTATTGTGTGTCTTGTGCTGTTTATTGTAGAAAGGTGCTGCACAGTTTTAAAGAAATAAAAACTTTAAAAGCTTACTTAGGCGATCTTAAGCAGCATACACTGTATTAGTACCGTTGTGGTGTGTCGCTACCACATTAGCGTTTCTTCAAATTCTAAATGTTTTAATTACTATATTACTACATTGATATTCGTGGAATTAGAATGCATTTACGCAAGTCTTTAGTTATCCGTAAGATTCCCGTTACTACTACGCTTGCTATACAACTTGCTTTCGTGCAAATCATATTAAAAATTAACTTTGCTGTCCCAGCGTTAGTACACTTAAAATCAGAATTTGAAAATTACTCGCCACTTACATTATTTAACATTATCAAGCCGCTCCAAAATTGTCAACTGACAGTTCACACATCTGATATGACTCAGCGTGGGGGCCTTAACTGGTTCAATCATGTTGTAGACACATCGATTACATTAAATGTTCCAATAGTTAACATAAATCATTTTGACACTAAAAACAAAATATATTTTAAACACCAACAGCTTGTTTCCCGTTTAGAGGCTGGCAGTAGTTACAAATTTAGTCACTGGAACCGCCACCGTCAAATTCTCGGTAATAGAGTCACTTGTGTAGTCTACATTCTCTGGTTTGAAGATAGTAAAAACCGCAGCCCATATCAACATATTTTGAATTGCATCAACATCCTGGACAGATATTCGCACGAACCTC
The DNA here is from genome assembly GCA_949802685.1 of Dicyrtomina minuta. Classification (NCBI taxonomy): domain Eukaryota; kingdom Metazoa; phylum Arthropoda; class Collembola; order Symphypleona; family Dicyrtomidae; genus Dicyrtomina; species Dicyrtomina minuta. Next base: position 87,361,538 of record OX461808.1, on the reverse strand, counting down.
AATACGCTAATTCGAACGACATGGTGATATTAGCGCATATGAAAAACCAATATAAGAAAATGGCGAATGGTAAACCAGAGTCGCATTCCAGAAGCTACTGTCACAATTTTTATTACTATCCTTTGGTAGAGCGTGTTAAAATTTACTTTGAGCATGCTTTTATTATTCAAGTTAATAGCAACATGTATCAGATTCTCAGCGTTAACAGCCACGCTTCTTTTTGCACAGACAAAAGGATGACGTGCCTTGTTTCCTTGTATAAATACAAGTGGACCTCTGACTTAAACAATTACGGAGACGGTACATGCAGAGAAAATACCCCACCACAAGTAAAAATGACAAAACAAACACTGACAAGTTTGAGTAGCAATGTTGATTTTTTAAAATCATTTTGTCAGAACTACATGCGACCTAAAAATTTCAACGGTTTTCGAATTGTTATAAATTACAGACAACAAAAAACTGGCATCGAATATCTAGATTGGAAAACGATCACAACAGCTACACTTATTATCTTTAAATTAGGCTATATTGAGCACGACTACCAATTTTTGCTCCCAGTTGCAAAAATACATGAGGAGCTCATTTCAAGTTTGAACGGGACGCCTGTATTAGCAGGTGATTTGTATGAAGAGGACAATCATAACTTAGTCACGAGACTTCAGGCACCATGTGTGGAAGAAGAGACCAATCATATAAAAACCGATTCTTATTTCACCATTTATGAATCAGTCAAAATTGACGGCGTTGGCTTTAAATTTATGTACTGCACACAGAGAGAACAAGCATTTACACATGATTTTTTGGCACTCTTTTATCCTCTTCACGTATGGGTCTGGACCTCTATTTTGTTGAGTATCGTATGCCTAAGCGGTTTTTTCTATTACTTGTTTCAGTATCATGTACCCCACGACAACGTTTATTGGCAGGGTAAAAAAAGTCTTTTTGCTGATACAATTGTAGTAGTTTTTAGCCCCCTTGTATTCCAGTACCCAAGTGGACCATTTGAACTTCTCGCTAGCAATGTGGCGGAAAGTAGCCCACAACAAACTCAAAGTAGAAAATATAACGGACTGTCCTTGTTGGTTCTCTTGTGGGTTTTTGTCTCTTTAATTTTATCGTATGCTTACCTCTGCACATATGAAAGTGTTCTGGTAGTCCCTAGACGAGACAACACAATCAAAACTTTTAAAGAACTAGCAAGTAAAAAATTCACACTGTGCACACAAGAAGAAGGCTCATTGAGTTACTCAAGTGTGCATGGAGAGAACAGTGTGTTCAGAATTGAGGAATTTAAACATTTAAATTACCTTAGGAATTCGTCAACAGCATTATATCTTGGGAAACCATATAATCCAGTAGTACACAGATACTTTGTTGAAACTGAGAAAACAGCTCTTTGGGGAAGTGACATAGTGTTATCTATCTTAGCCAAGTTTATCCCTAAAATATACAGTGAATACAACAACATTTGGAAACAATTTAGCAACGCTTCATTTGGAAAGAAAACCTTTAGTTGCCATGCAAGTCAAGAGTCTATTTTATTGGGAGACGCGCCCTGGAGGTTTAGAGCTCCGTTAAAACAGGCGCTTAAAACCAAGTTCCAAGGATTAGAAGCTTCTGGAATTTACACTTTGCTTCACGGCATCCATAGAGAGTTAATGGAAATTGCTTTGGTCACAATGATGCTTGAACAGTATCCAAAATATTTATACATTAGAAATTTGAATTCAGAAAATTGGTACCATCGACCGACTTTTAAAGATGCTGAGGGAGAAATGAAGTTTTTGAGGTCATTTTTTGATGAATATTATCATGGTCACACAGACGAGAGCTACACAATATTTTCACTGGGTAACCCTCAAGGGCGGGTAGTTATGTATTTATGGATGATAGGAGCACTTGTCACAACTTTATTGTTTTTGAATTCTAAAGTTATTTACCCTAGTCTCCGTACATTTAAAGTTTTGATTCGTAAAATCTTAGTAAGATGTCTTTTTCAGTCTAAGTAATCACACAAAGCACACCTGTTTCCTAATTTTGATTCATCAAGAACATATTCAATTGTAATGCTCCTTTCGTGTCTGATATTCTTGACCCTGCACTGAAAATTCAAACCAATTCACTAGTGTAGTCAATTGTGTAGTCAAATGTGGATTAAGATTTGAACCTCAACCCGTATTCACTGCTTTAGATTTGTGTAAACCAGCCTTCACCACGTGTATGGTATCTTAAACTAGGGTGAGGATTTCTACAAAAACTAAAGCCTGACATTATTAAAAAATATTTGTTTGAAAAAGCATGGAAACGTAATAACAAATACAACAGCAATTAGTAATTAGTTATTTGTATAAGTATACTTAGGATGTAAGAACTTGTAATATGTGTGTCAGGTCACAATGTTTACTTTCGTAATGTTTCATGTTTCAATAAATTACGTTTGTGTTCAAAAACAAATTAAACATTAGATTCTGCATATTTAGTACAATGTGTGAATGAAACGTTATGCGTTTTTTTAAGCAAGTAATTAGAACATTTTATACTTTTTTAAAAGGAGTGAATACACTATTTGCACCTTTTAAAAACATGTAATTCTAACAATATTTACTCTTGAAAAACATACAAACACAACATTTTGCACGCTTTTAAAATATGCAAATTAAACAACTATTTCATTTTCTTGAAAACTGTGCGTAGCATTTTTTACATATGTTAAAGCCGATAAAAATATATAATTAGGTCAATTTAAAAACTTGTAAATAACATAATATCTAGATGAATACCTGCCTACACTATAAACTTAATAAGGCTTGCATAGAACAGGTCAGTCCACAAATGGTGTTCATGATAAATCACGTTTTATGAGACCCTGTAACGTCACTGTCATCACATTAATCATTGCGTTTAAATAGATGTTTACAACATGACATGTCATTATTTGCCACTTTTAAACATTAACTACACACATGACGTATTTGTGACCGGCCCCTAACTATTTAGATCGAAGTCCACGTCATATCATGAAAGCAGGACAAAAAATTCAAAAGGTGATTACTACTCACTAAAGTCAATTGGCTTAAACATAATGAATATTGATGCAATCATTCGCAGGGTTTCATTCTGTTTATAATCTTGCATGCAGATTACAGATGTTGATTGAAATCAGAAAATTTGAATGGATCTTCTGTAAATGTGTCCTCACAATTGATGATTCATTGGAAACGATTCAATTACAATTAATTTGGTCACCATTCAATGAGGTCGCAGCCATTCAATTTGCAGTTTACTTCTTATTGAATCTATTTTCTCAGATTTTTCCTTAATAAAACTTTTCATGTGCTAACCTTTGCTTTACCTGCGATCAAACCATTTTGCATTTTTTTTTAAATTTGGAATGAAACTATTTTGCGTTTTCAAAATCATTAAAAATTATTATGTTCTAAGTTTTCAAAAATTTGGAAGTAAAATAATTTACGACTTTTAAAATACTTGAAATAAAACAATTTTTTACTTTTTAAAAACCTAAAATACATCCCCTTTGCAGCCATAAAAAATTGTAAATCAACTCATTTTGTGCTACGCAAAAGGTTAAAAATACAAAATTTTACATTTTTCATTAAATGCAACTAAATATGTACATTTTGAAAAATTTGAAATAAAGTTAGCTTGTCCTTTGGAGAAACTAAAAACGAACATTTTACGTAATTAAAGTATACTAAAAGTATGTTAATAATTGTATTTAAAATAATTATGTAGCTTATTTTGTTTATTTCTAGCTTCAATTACACATATATCAGTTTAGCTTTTTACTCTTAAAATTAATTTAAAACAAATTGTATTAGCTCTGCGAGAAATAAATAGTGAACTTAATCCTACACCAGTCCGTCAAATTAGATGGGACTTTTCCCATGGGATTTGATTTTAAAAAGAGCATCTAAAAATACTTAGAACTACATGACGAAATATATAATGTGCGTAAGACCTTGATTTCACTAGAAAAGTTAACCATTGTTAGCCTTAAGAAACACGGTTTCAGAGTTAACAATTGTTAAATCTGAAAGCGAGTTTCTTAAGGCTAACAATGGTTAACTTTTCTAGTGAAATCAAGGTCTAATACTGATTTTAGTGTATAAAAAATTTTATAAATAATCAAAATACCCTTAAGGTTTGTATTTATTGATTAGGTTTCGAATCAAAATTTTTACAACCTTTTTAAATATATTAAGAACGAGGTTTTAATTAACAGTGTGTCGTACTGACCAGTTTATAATAAAAAAATACTACAAAGGATATTTGAAAAATACTTTCAAAATATTTTAACGTATTTATCAAAATTTAAAAGAAACTGATTCAAGATCCGAGTGAAGCATATTTCACAAAAATAAGTTTTTAAAAAAAGTATTTTAAACATTTTAAAATTTTATCATTTTTTTAGTTCTTTAATTTTTAAAATTGTTTAATGATACCATGAAGTTAATAAACTATAAGTTAAACAGTTTTGAAAGAGATGTACAAATTAAAATAAACGAAACAATAAATATTTAATAATTATTTAGGCATTTCATGTTTTTTGGGTCTGCTCAGATTGTGATAGCATGCTCTAATAAAGATAACCATTTACGAAATGGTTGAACTGACCCACCTAACGGTCGTAGGGTCCGAGAATTGGGAAGTTTAATGACATCATTTGTGGACGACCCCTAATTAAATGTTATTTGGTGCATGTATTACAAGTGATGTAAAGTAGTCCAAGAAAAATCTAGTGTTACACAACTAAAGTTTTTTTTGTTTTCTTGAAGTTTGCGTTCTATGTAATTTGTGGGTGAAGAATCAAAAAGACCTATATATTATGCTTGAAACGAAAACCAAAAATGCTCTATCTACATACATCTTTAAATATAATAATAGTGATAGCACTTAAATATCAAAAATTTTGTATGTATATTTAAACAAACCAAAAATAGTACGTTTTTGCATTTTTCAATTTTCGTAAATTAAAATAAATATACTAGTAATTTGTTAAAATAACAAATAAATGTAACAATTTGCACTTTAAAAAAAATAAACAATAGATGCTGCGAATTTTAAAAAAAAATGTGTAAAAAAACGTTATGCGCTTCTTTGTTAAACAGGTAAATAGAACATTTTATACTTTTTTCGAATTAGTAAATACATTACTTGCACCTTGTACAAATAAGTAACCCAAACATTTCACACTCTTTTAAAACTTGCAAATTGAAAATTTTGCACCTTTAAGAAACTTTAGGATAGAAAAATTTTGCACTTTTTGCAAATGTTCAAATGTCTACATTAGTTATTTAATTATCACATTTTAAAGACAACTATAATTATGCGTAGCAGTTCTTACATATTTGACATTTACAATCAAACAAATAGTTTGCAAGATTCCTAAGCTTGTCAATAACACATCTAGATAAAAACCTTACAGCATTGACTGAAGGATAAATGAATAAAATTAGTTTAGTCCACAAACGATGTCATTGAATAATCACAATTTTTCTAACAACCTTATAACCTAACTGTCATCAGATTAACAATTGCGTTTAAATGGATATTGTTAACATGACATGTCATTTTAATTCGCGTTGACACATTGACTAAACCCGTGACCTCATTTGTGACTGGGCCATAGCTATTTAATCCTAAGTCCACATCATCCTATAAAAGCAAAACGAAAACTTGCAAAGGTAAATTGAATGTCCTAAAGTACTCACTTGGGCGCGCGTCTGTATTGCCTATGTCAAAAGTCGAGAAAGCTGGGAAGGTGGTCCCGTCGATTCATTGTCTCCGCCCATCGCATCCAAATTGCACTTGGTGGGCTCCGCCCTTTAATGATTAGGACCACCTTCCCAGCTTTCTCGACTTTTGACATGCAAAATATGTTTGTAATGTGATGTGTTAACGTGATAACAAATGTAACTCCAAGCGCAATTAATAATTCTTATTGGTATTTTTGGAAACTAAGTATGGTCAATCCGTATGTCACTTCATATTCTTTACTTTATTTCAACAAATAATCGAATATTCCTTATTGATAATTATTTTACATGGGATTAATTTTACATGCATCCGCCACAGTGATCATGTCATTGTCAGTTTGAGGAATTGGATTAGATGCATTTCTCGAGACCATAATTGGCTTCGAAGTATTGACTGCAAACGTTGGATCAGAGACGAGCCCTTCATAGTGCATGATGCTTTTGACATTGTAGGGGAATCCATAAGAGGAGCAGCCATCTCTTACGGCCGGTGCAAGTTGGTCACACCTCTGGTAGTTATTCTGGTTTTCTGTCAAATTGAAGAAAATATTTATTTAAAGTAGAGAAAAACAGTTTACACTTTTCCATTTGTAATGTATATACAACAGTTACAAGGTTTACTAATTCTAAAATAAAATTGTTGTATTTGCTACCTTTGCAAATGTTGGAGAAGTCTACCAAGATGTATTTGTTCCTGTCAGCCCGTACGTGTTCGTGGTAGAGTCCCGCTGCGTGTAGAAGCTCATGTGCAGCTGTGGACTGGATGCTGCATCCTGGACTTTGTAGATTTACTTCTTGTGGTCCACCACGCATTCCAATTCCTCGGCTGAAGCAGCCCGAGTAATTGGATCTAATTACGACGTAGTTAACTTCAACGGTTTGTTTTACAAAACGGAGGCAAGTCGAATTTTGAATTAAATTCATTCAACTCTGAATTACCTTTACATCAAAAGCGCCTGTACATATTACAGAAAATAATTTGTGTACTAACTCAGTTATATATTACTATTTTTAATTATTACGGATTAATACGACTAGTGTTTTTGAAACAGTAATAAGAGAATTGCTTAGAAATTGAAATACTTTTTATATACTAATTATTTGTAAGCTCACATAAAAAAATCCGGCGCCGGATTTGTCGACCCGGGGGGGGGGGGGGGCCGAAGTAGATGCTGAGCTTCAACAAAGGCTCAAGATAATTCATGTAGCGCTAAAAGACGATATAAGATTTATGAAAGCTCCCCTAGCATGAATGAGCCATATACAAATGTAAATTGTTGATTGGATTGTGCATAAAGAAGTGACTGATGGTGCTTCAAAAAGGGTTGACATCATTTGCTGGCAAAAAGATCTATTGTCAGGGTATATTCTGGATCCCACAATACGTACGGAGTAGTCATGTCGTCAAGCGGAAGAAGTTAATATAAAAAAGGAGGCGCTTTATAACCCTTGCATTCCTTACGTTTTACCATAAACTGGTACTTTAAACTATAAAATGTGAAACACGTCATTATGGACAAGCCGTCCCTATCTATAGCTCATTTACTAACGCATGTCCATAAAATTTAAAGTTGGCATTGGGGGGTACCTAAAACTATATTTGTGGGACGTCATTATAGACGATCCCTCAATACCTATAAACTATATAGATATATTTGTGACATGTAGTTACAATAGTTTGCAAATAATTTAAAAGTTGGCAAGGGGGTACCTAAAACTATGATGTTTGTGGGACGTCATTACCAACGACCCCTGAATACCTATTAACTATAAAGATATAATGGCATAGTTTGGAAAAAATGTAAAAGTTGGCAAAAAACTATGATATTTGTGGGACGTCAATATGGACGACCCCTGAACACCTATTAACCATATAGATATATTTGTGACATGTAGTTATAATAGTTTGCAAATAATTTAAAAGATGGCAAGGGGGTACCTAAAACTATGATGTTTGTGGGACGTCATTACGGACGACCCCTGAATACCTATTAACTATATAGATATAATAGCGACATGCAGTTAAAATTAGTGTGAAATAATTTTAAAGTTGGTAATGGGAGTACCTAAAACTGTAAACTGTGAAGGACGTCATTTATGGACAATCCGTCACCATCTATAGCCCATTTACTTAAGCATATCCTTGATCTGTAGTAATGAATAGGAATCCGTAAAATGGTGAGGAAGGAGAATTCCGAATGCCTGAGCTAGTATTCGAAGAGTGGACCCCCGTCATGAGAACGCATATTTTCCAATTTTCCATTGCAGTGTCAAACCAACGACCACTTTACCAGTCTGCCCTGTAAACGTACATATGTCAGCAGTAAATTTACTTGTAATGGATATTGGTGAAAATTTTCCATGTGTATTTCTAACGGCAAAACTTGACAAGCTCTCAGCTCCATATGTACCTTTCATGTATTATCAGCCCTTTTTTTTATCTTGAAACATGGATTTTATTCTTTGTCCGTTTAACTGTTAATTGCGAACAAACTATAACTTTAATAATAACCAAAAACTATACAGCACTTGTGGCTCGCTTTTCTGGGCGATTAAAATTTGTTTCAATTTAATCGCTTAAAAAATGCGACCTGTAGCGTGCGACCAACACCCTTGGGACAGACAGACAGACAGACAGCAAACACCAGACCAATAGATGCTTGCTCAGCATCTAAAAATCCGGCGCTTCGCGCCGGATTTGTCGACCGGGGGCCCGAAGTAGATGCTGAGCTTACAGCGAATAATTGCTTTAGTAAAGAAGTAGAACCCTAGTGTGGCAACGCTAAAACTACGACAGCGCCTAACTCCACTTTAGCTTCTACTTGAATTTCTAATTTGATTAAGTCGTAACAAATAACTTTGGGATTATTCAAATAATAATAATTGAATAAAGTCATTTATAAACGATCCGTGTATGTATTATTGCAACATCCTGCGTTCAAAGTATCTGTTTACCTAATTCGTGAACAAATTCAGAGCAGATCCCTGAAATAGTGGTATTTAGATGACGCCATATATGGAAGATCCCAGCATGAATACTGGAAGCATTCCATAATATGGGTACCTGTTTACTTCATTTTAAAACTTATGACAGCCGGGGTACTTAAAATAGTAATATTTAAGCAACGCCATCTACAAACAATCTCCCTATTTAAGTAGTAAAATCATATGTTGAGGACAAACGCATACCTAATTTCTGAACTAATTACAGTGGGGATCCCTAAAACAGTAAAATTTGAATGACGTCATTTACGGACAATCGCCGTACGTAAGCTTCAAAAATTTAATGTTAAGGAAATAAGTTAACTTAATTTTCGAACTAAAAGCATGAAAATCTCTTAAATGGTTAAATTTGTGCGACGCCCTTTATAGACAAACCCTGCATGCGTGGTTGTTGCCTTCCTCAAATATATTCCTATATTTGATTCCGGTATGCAAATGAATTGCCACGTATGAATACCTTTAAGGGTATTTAAATAAGGGATAACTCTTTGTTCACACAAGTTTATACAGTTTGAGCTGGTCTTACGCACCAGATCTCTTTATTCATTTATTTACTCATTAATTCAATATTAATTCACATTATTACATACACACACGTTTATCATTAATTCACTTGTTAATTAATCAATAACTGTATTATGTGCTATATTTGATAATAAGTCTAATTACATAATCCGTTTAATTATTAATCAGACTTCTCTTACCAATTATACCCTGGTACATTAGTGAATAACATCCGTTTGCACTAATTGTACTTTAAACTAACGATTAACCTTCAATCGTTTGTCGCCTTTACTACAGATAGTATAAGGAATGATCGTACCTTTACTGGCTACTTCGGTCTTCCACAATTGGGCTAAGACAATGTCAGTCCCGTGCTAGTAGTAATTCGTCTAAGGTTGATGGTCGTGAGTCGGCTAGTTGATGCGTAGAGTCTTCGCTATTGTCCTATCTCTTCCTCAGAGCAGTTTCAGTAGTTTGCAGATATTCGTCACAATATCTCAGAACTACTCTCTTCAAGTTGTTAGTCTCCCTCTCAATGGCTTCTTCAACACTATGTAGATATTCGTCACAATATCTCTCAGTGGCGACGTCTAAGCGTCAAAGAGTGTTAGGGTAAGCAATCAGTCCGAACTATTTGAGGACCATCTGACGCTTACAGTATAGGAAAGTTTTTAGTTTCGAGACGACTCGACAAACTAGAGAGAGTAAAAAACTTTAGAGTTTAAAAGTTTATGGTTTGGAGACGTCTCGACAAACCAGGCGATTTAAGTGAGAAAAACTTTAGAGTTTAAAAGTTTATAGTGGGGGATTAGACTTCTAATGCCCACTAGGTAGTTGTTGCTCCAGCGGACAACTCAGCTCGACTGAAGACTCAATGGTGAGAGTCTTTCTTATATACCCCCGGATCCTGGTCCGATTGCATCAGAAAATGTTGTTATTGCGTCAGAAAATGTTGTTATTGCGTCAGAAAATGTTAGGGAATCCCTAATTTACCGTTAAGTCCATTGAGCTGTCAATCAATTGGGTTTACGAACGGAAAATGGAATCCGAACTTACAGTCAGATCCATTATGCTGTCAATCACTTGTGTTTACGAAAACACAGTGAGTGACAGTAGGGACACCTGGCATTCCACTAAGTATCCTTACTATAGTGCACTTCTTGGTATAATGAATGAAAACGTTTTAGGAGAAGTCCTAAATGTCAATCATCCCATGTTCTTTTAAGAAGGAATGTTTTGAGGGAAATGCTCCTTCAAGGGCTCACACTATATATTGTATAGTAGTGTGTGCCTTGGCCTATGCTACACTGTGTAGTTGAGTTGCAAATGACAGTTACATTTGATACAACTCAACCCGTGATTCATCATCAGGAATGTTGAGGGTAGGGACAGAATGGAATTATTGGGAATTCCAAGTGGTCATTTGGTAATTGAGATAAAAAGGGGCTGGGACTTACGCTAGTTGTAGTTTCTAGAACGAGACTTGAGCGTTACCTTTATTTATTGCCCTTCTATCATTCGTGCTCTCAATCTGTCCTTTCCCTTTCCAAACCATCTCGCTATACTATTTGATGACGTTTGTTCGTCATCTCTTCTCATCCTCACTCATTCTCTTATTCTCTCTATTATCTATTGCATCTTAATTGATGCTGGGCTGTTTGAGATTTGCTATATAACTAGTGTTATATTGCAGTGGAGACTGCGAATATATGGGCAGACAACACCACCCCCCCAAAAATCTAGAATGGTCTCCATTCTCTACAAATAATAATTTTGCAGCTTTCCAGAATACAATCCAAATTGTTTCTACTTTAGCAACTACGAAGGTCAATAAAAGACAGTGAATATTTGCAATAGTTGGCAAATAAAGAAAGACTTCAAGATTCGTCATCCAAGAACATATTAAGACCGCTACTCAACACAGCAATTAACTAGGTTTACAGGGGAAACTCTGAAATTATACAGTTAATTTCATTTATTGTTGGTTGTAGATATTTAAGAACATAGGCGAGCGTTTATAGCTCAGGTTGCCTGCTTGAATGATTCACGCCAAGCGGTTCAGTTCAAGACGCCACCATATCAAGGCGTTCTTATTTTTTGTTGGTTCTCGTAGTTGAGTACTTCCAAGTAACCGCCCAGTCAATCTACTCCTCTCAAGCGCATGATCTTACTACATTTTAGCTAAACGATATCCCATGAAAATATAATTTTAAACTGTCCTTCATTGCTCCCTTTTTTTATTTTAAGCAATCTACTGTTTGGATTTTATTCCTTCGTGCTTGGGCAATACATAAATAAAATTTTCTAGGGTAATAAGTTGTCTATCCCTATATCTCATCAGCTAATTCTAATTAGTTTCTTGCTTGCTGAAGCATATAAGTGACTTATTCAGTTGGCTAAGCTGATAAATCCTTACTATTACCTATCTTAATCGGCAAAAGTGATTAGGTAATCATGTGATTACTGCACGGTGTACGGAAGTAGAAGCGCTACCTACTACAATCCTCACAGGCATTTTAGTGTGACTTAAAAGTCAATACACCTATGCATGGTTACATAGATTCTTCTTGCAACTCAATAATATTTTGTCGATGCTAGTAAAAAGTAAGTTCATATGTCGACGTAGCTGTTCCAGTATAATCATTCCAGATAGTATCGCAGTTCTACTAACCCTTTCTATTCTACATATTTTGTTTCTCTACTATACTTTTTAAGCAAAATTGCTTACAATGTTGTACTTAATTTTATTAATTATTTAGAATAGGGTTGTCTACATGTTTCTAGGAAGCTTCTAGGATCCTATTACATTTGTTTGCTTATTATTAAGAGCCATCTACTATATTTAGTTCAACTGGTTGCTGCACTGTTACACTTTTACAAGAGTTTTACCATTTATTTTTATATTTTTTGTTTCTTTTAACATTTTGTATTTTTTTATGGTTTTCTGGGTAAACACTCTTCTATCTCTACATATTTCTACCGGCTCTTATATTACAGTTTCAAATCTTATCTCAATCTCCACAGCACATCTTCATGGCTTCTGGTGTTTTGAAGTCTTCTTGATTGGTCCGCAATTGTTGTTCCTAATGCTGTGGTCTTCACTTCGCGTCGAGCAGAGCGATGATTACTCTGCGATGTTAACCCCATTTTGATGTGATGATATCCTGCTGGTTGTCAACTTCTGAATTGGTCAGCAGATTTATCGGTGTTTGTTTTGTTCACCATTAGCAGCATTCGTAGGTGGTGAGTTGTTGTTCCATTTCATAAAAGGCAGTAGATACGTCAATGGCCTATTAACGTGTCCAAGCCTGGCAATATGTGAACTGGATAGATCTCTTCACAGCTGATAAAAAAACTACTCCATTGTCCACAGGGTCCATGGCATTCTGCTGATTAAAGAAAGAAGGCTTGCTTTCTGGCTAATGCCAAAAGACGTTAAATGCCCTTGTGCACAAATCATTTCTTTAAATAGGGCTAACTTGTATTTTAGATCAATAATGCGCAAAAATATTACCTAAAATACCTCATTCTTAGGCTAAGTCCAGTTATTTGGCTCTTAGTTCTCTAACTAATACTAACTATGTAGTATATGATGATCGATCCTTTCTTACTGGTTCCTCCTATCAGACTTTTAAAGTCTGTTGTTTTTAGACTCCCAGAGTCTCCTCTCAGATTTTATTCTGAATCCTAGGCCTAGGTTATTCCTCCTCTTGTTTTTTAGACTCCCAGAGTCTCCCTATCCCTCATCTACTTTATCAAATCGTCCTCAGGCTTATAGGGTGAGAAACGCTCATCTCTAGACTTTGAGTCACATGCATGACTACCTGGAGGGTAAGTCCAATACATTAGACACAATCAACATAAATCCTTAGATGATTGTCACAGGCATTTTAGTGGGAGTGTTCTAAGCTCCAGTCCAACGTATGTCTGTTTATGTACTCAATCAGCTCTGTATCCATACATGTGAAGCCCAGAGACAAGTTTTAGATGAAATTATGAGTTATAACATGAATTAGCTAATATGTTCTTTGAACATTCCCTAACTCCCTGTCTTCTAGAATATTCCAAATATTCTCTACTTTGGAGCGCGTCACTGACTACGCTTTGCATTTTAATATGAGTTTTCAAAATGTCTGCTTGCATTTAATCTTAAACTCATATCCTTGAATTATTTTTTTTTACTCTATTTACATACTTTATTGTAACAAAATAAGTATCAGTTGCTGCAAATCTGGCATACTCCTATTTATACTAGACTACTGCAGTATCTGTGGAAGTACATATTTGATAATTTCCTTTTGAACGTGATAAAGATCCTACTTTTTTTGTTATAAAATTAATATGTCTGTTCGCTTTCTAGTTATAGATCATTTTCACCAATATACTGCTATTCTCGATTCTAATTTGCTTAAATCCACGTCGTCAATTTGTAATTCCTGTTGCTTATCCAATCGAATTCTTTTGGGTGTCTTGTCATGAAATACGCCAAGATTCTAACTATTCCTAACGCATGTCATAACGTGTAGTTACCTGTCTTAACCAATAGTCTACTTACTACGCTGGTTATTCTTTTTTAGAGGAGTTGTTAAATTTTAATGATGTGACAAGGCATACAATTCGATCTGATATTTGCTTTATGGGTTACCTGCTGTTGACGCAACATTTTTCTATATGGCTTTTCTCGTTTTGCTGTTGCTATTAGTCCTGTCTAATTAGTTGTCTTATCATCGAATTTACTGGCGCGAAAGCCTACGACGGCTGAAGAGTAATTATGTTACTTGTCATTAGATACTTTTAGTAGATAGTGTTTAGGACTCTAATGTAGCTGCTGTAAACTGTCTAACGTACGTTATGAGTGGTTTGAAGAATTGTGCTATCGTTGTTATCGGGGTTTTAAAGTCAATGCTGAAGCTGGTGTTAGTAGAATACTTTCAAAGCGAAAAATAAATTTGCGTTTCCTTAGCAAATCCAAATTTAAAATTTTTGTGTCAGTTTTATAAATATATTTCTGATTATTTATTCCTGATTGCTTTCATAAGGTTTCATGTGTAGATTTCAAATTAATTCAAATTTTATGTTTATTATTATGCGGGGTTGAAACTTGTTATATGTAGATTCGTCGATGGTCTATCAACCTTAATGTCCGTGGGCTTTTTATCGTTCGTAATTTCGCCGTTTCAGTAGTTAACTTACTAAATTTCATCTGTTTTAGTGTAATGTGCCTGTTAGTGTCTGCCATGCCATATTTTAGTGTCCAATTCACCTTTTTCATCTGTCCCTATTGTTCGGAGTGCATTAATTAACATAATGTAATAATTTATTATTATTAGCCTGTAGATCTCTAATTTATAATGAATAGTCTAATTCTCATTTGTAGTTCTTGGTTGCAATTTCTAATCTAATTAAATTCAGAGATGTATGTTCTTGTTGAGTGCCATTATTAAATGCAGCCTAAGGGTTTCTATTCTCAGTCTATTTCTTTTATGTTGTAGTTTGGTTTCTGTATTTCCAATGCTGCTTGGCTGCTAAGTGCTAAGAAAGAATGTTACTGGTTATGGTCAATAAATTCCAGTCGTGAAATGGTTTGCTATACCTTTCATTTAATTATCCGTTAAACAATTTAAAATTGAATACAAATATTAGTTCATAAGTTTTTCTGCTGCGTGAAATAATTGGTGTGATATCACTCTGCTGTTTAAATTAATAAAATATTACTATCAACTTACGTAGATGTTTCTAAAATTGGTTGACTTGAAATCAAAGTTAGGTTGATGTTTTAATTGTCTGTTTAATTTGAATACTAAATGGTAGCTTCCTGAGTAATTTTAATTTTTATATGAATCGCTCTTTAAGAGATACGTTTTCTGAAAAATAAACCTTTTTTTAGTGTTTCCGTTCTATTGTGAGATTTTGTTGACCTAATGAGATTCTAACTGATTCCGAATCATAGTAAGTTTCCAAATGGGTCTAAACTTTTTCATATGGCTTTTAATAAATAGCTGTTGTCATTTGTTTATCTAAACTTTGTTCAATGTAGTCAGGCTACTGAATAAATATAAAATCACTTATAGTTTCTAATTTGCATGATCCCTTGAATAAATGAATTTAACTATTTTGATTGCTGAAAACTGGATTGGAATTAATTATACAAAGGCTACAATGATGGAATCTGTTCTATAGACTTTTTATCAAGGTGAACTACTTGCTTCGTATTCACTGGTCTGATTTTTGGAATTTGATAATGCCTCCTTACTTTCATTGTTTTTATTGCCACCTTTCTTACGATATTTAAATCTGGGTGGTTTTCTATGTCTAAAAGATAATTTAAATGTACAGTACCTTATCTTGTGGTATATACTTCCGCATTGAAAGCAACGCACTTCTGTTTCCTTGAGCCATTTTGAAATGTCTTGTGTAGTAGTAGTAGATTCTCTTCCCAGTTCTTCTATGCTGCGCCGAATGTGGTCCATGAGTACGGTGTACTTTTCCGTCATCAAGTCAGGTAAAGTAAAAGCTATGTCTTGCTCAGGTATCCTCAATATAAATGTGTGTGGTTTCTCCTCCTTATCATTTCCGTGAGAATCCACCGTAAGTTCTTCTTGGTCTGCCATCTTTACTGTAGGTTGTATCTTTACACTCTCAAACCCTAAAATTTTACTTGCACCACACAATATTAGGACCAATATATATGTGTAAACAACCTCGTATAAACTTTGCTTGACAGACAGACAGACAGACAGCAAACACCAGACCAATAGATGCTTGCTCAGCATCTAAAAATCCGGCGCTTCGCGCCGGATTTGTCGACCGGGGGCCCGAAGTAGATGCTGAGCTTACAGCGAATAATTGCTTTAGTAAAGAAGTAGAACCCTAGTGTGGCAACGCTAAAACTACGACAGCGCCTAACTCCACTTTAGCTTCTACTTGAATTTCTAATTTGATTAAGTCGTAACAAATAACTTTGGGATTATTCAAATAATAATAATTGAATAAAGTCATTTATAAACGATCCGTGTATGTATTATTGCAACATCCTGCGTTCAAAGTATCTGTTTACCTAATTCGTGAACAAATTCAGAGCAGATCCCTGAAATAGTGGTATTTAGATGACGCCATATATGGAAGATCCCAGCATGAATACTGGAAGCATTCCATAATATGGGTACCTGTTTACTTCATTTTAAAACTGATGACAGCCGGGGTACTTAAAATAGTAATATTTAAGCAACGCCATCTACAAACAATCTCCCTATTTAAGTAGTAAAATCATATGTTGAGGACAAACGCATACCTAATTTCTGAACTAATTACATTTACGGACAATCGCCGTACGTAAGCTTCAAAAATTTAATGTTAAGGAAATAAGTTAACTTAATTTTCGAACTAAAAGCATGAAAATCTCTTAAATGGTTAAATTTGTGCGACGCCCTTTATAGACAAACCCTGCATGCGTGGTTGTTGCCTTCCTCAAATATATTCCTATATTTGATTCCGGTATGCAAATGAATTGCCACGTATGAATACCTTTAAGGGTATTTAAATAAGGGATAACTCTTTGTTCACACAAGTTTATACAGTTTGAGCTGGTCTTACGCACCAGATCTCTTTATTCATTTATTTACTCATTAATTCAATATTAATTCACATTATTACATACACACACGTTTATCATTAATTCACTTGTTAATTAATCAATAACTGTATTATGTGCTATATTTGATAATAAGTCTAATTACATAATCCGTTTAATTATTAATCAGACTTCTCTTACCAATTATACCCTGGTACATTAGTGAATAACATCCGTTTGCACTAATTGTACTTTAAACTAACGATTAACCTTCAATCGTTTGTCGCCTTTACTACAGATAGTATAAGGAATGATCGTACCTTTACTGGCTACTTCGGTCTTCCACAATTGGGCTAAGACAATGTCAGTCCCGTGCTAGTGGTAATTCGTCTAAGGTTGATGGTCGTGAGTCGGCTAGTTGATGCGTAGAGTCTTCGCTATTGTCCTATCTCTTCCTCAGAGCAGTTTCAGTAGTTTGCAGATATTCGTCACAATATCTCAGAACTACTCTCTTCAAGTTGTTAGTCTCCCTCTCAATGGCTTCTTCAACACTATGTAGATATTCGTCACAATATCTCTCAGTGGCGACGTCTAAGCGTCAAAGAGTGTTAGGGTAAGCAATCAGTCCGAACTATTTGAGGACCATCTGACGCTTACAGTATAGGAAAGTTTTTAGTTTGGAGACGACTCGACAAACTAGAGAGAGTGAAAAACTTTAGAGTTTAAAAGTTTATGGTTTGGAGACGTCTCGACAAACCAGGCGATTTAAGTGAGAAAAACTTTAGAGTTTAAAAGTTTATAGTGGGGGATTAGACTTCTAATGCCCACTAGGTAGTTGTTGCTCCAGCGGACAACTCAGCTCGACTGAAGACTCAATGGTGAGAGTCTTTCTTATATACCCCCGGATCCTGGTCCGATTGCATCAGAAAATGTTGTTATTGCGTCAGAAAATGTTGTTATTGCGTCAGAAAATGTTAGGGAATCCCTAATTTACCGTTAAGTCCATTGAGCTGTCAATCAATTGGGTTTACGAACGGAAAATGGAATCCGAACTTACAGTCAGATCCATTATGCTGTCAATCACTTGTGTTTACGAAAACACAGTGAGTGACAGTAGGGACACCTGGCATTCCACTAAGTATCCTTACTATAGTGCACTTCTTGGTATAATGAATGAAAACGTTTTAGGAGAAGTCCTAAATGTCAATCATCCCATGTTCTTTTAAGAAGGAATGTTTTGAGGGAAATGCTCCTTCAAGGGCTCACACTATATATTGTATAGTAGTGTGTGCCTTGGCCTATGCTACACTGTGTAGTTGAGTTGCGAATGACAGTTACATTTGATACAACTCAACCCGTGATTCATCATCAGGAATGTTGAGGGTAGGGACAGAATGGAATTATTGGGAATTCCAAGTGGTCATTTGGTAATTGAGATAAAAAGGGGCTGGGACTTACGCTAGTTGTAGTTTCTAGAACGAGACTTGAGCGTTACCTTTATTTATTGCCCTTCTATCATTCGTGCTCTCAATCTGTCCTTTCCCTTTCCAAACCATCTCGCTATACTATTTGATGACGTTTGTTCGTCATCTCTTCTCATCCTCACTCATTCTCTTATTCTCTCTATTATCTATTGCATCTTAATTGATGCTGGGCTATGCCCCTGTGTGTGTTTGAGATTTGCTTTATAACTAGTGTTATATTGCAGTGGAGACTGCGAATATATGGGCAGACAACATGGTAGTAAAATCTTATGCTAAGGATATATGTCAACCTTATTTCTAACCTTATGACAGTGGGGATTTCTAAAATAGTAAAATTTATATGACGTCATTTATGGACGATCCCTGCATGCATACTAGTAAAATCATATGTTGAGGTTATATGTTAACCTGATTTTCGAGCTAATGACAGTGGGGGGCACTAAAATCGTTAAATTTGTATGACGTCATTCAGGGACGAATCCTGTAAACATAATAGTAAAATCCTATGTTAGAGATACATGTCAACCTTATTCCTGAATTAATGACAGTAGGGATCCCTAAAATGGTAAAATTTGTGTTACGTAATTTTAATTTTTGAACTAATGACAGTCGAAGTCCCTAAAATGCTAAAATTTGTATGACGTCCTTTACGGACGATCTCTGCATGCACACTAGTAAAATCCTATGTTAAGGATACATGTCAACCTAATTTTTGAACTTTTGACAGTGGGGATCCCTAAAATGGTAAAATTTGTATGACGTAATTTATGGGCGATCCCTGCATGCATACTAGTGAAATTCTATGCTAAGGATATATTTTAAGCTAATTTTTAAACTTATAACAGTGGGGGTCCCTAAAATTGTAACATTTGTTTGACGTAATGCATGGACGATCCCTGCATCCCTACTAGTAAAATCCTATGTTAATCGGAAGTTTTCTATGGTACGAATATCCACTGAATGTCAGTATATGGAACGTGCGGCGCATGTACCTACCTACTTAGCTTCAGTGGCAAGTATTGAAATTGAAATGCATGTAAAGTCTTGCCAAAGACCCGTTTTTCCTGCATGCATTTTAATGCTAAAAAGTTGGTCCATTATATCGTTAATTGTGAAAAACTGGTAAATCCGTTTAATTCCAAAAACAATAGGGTTCTATTCCATCGCATTCACCATCATTTAAAATTTATTTGAAAAAATTAAATTGAAAACTGTGACCTGTGGAGCACGACAAAAAATCACACATCGACAGACAGACAGACAGACGGACATAGCCATTCCTATAGATGCTCAGCATCTAAAAACACCAGACCAATAGATGCTTGCTCAGCATCTAAAAACACCAGACCAATAGATGCTTGCTCAGCATCTAAAAACACCAGACCAATAGATGCTTGCTCAGCATCTAAAAAGAAGATTTTTTAGAGTTTTTTCAACTTGTTTGACAAAGTTTTACAATGTTAAATATGATACTGCTTATGTTTGATTAAATAAGAAAAAATAAAATTTGTAACTTACTGACGTTTTTGTCAATGGTGTAAGGAATCACCCCTATATGCCACCGATAAAATAGAAAACATTGAGTTTTTGCATTGCACATTATTTCTATAAATTGTTTCATAATCTAAATCTAACAACATATCGTCTGTGAAGAACCAAAATGACCCATATCCAATTTGAGCTAGAAACAAAATAAGCTACGTCATACAAACAAAATGAGAAATCTGCGTAAAATGGTACTTAGGAGTTTTTTAAAAGTGTAAAATTTTCTGTTTACATGTTTTTTAAAAGTGCAAGTTGTTCTATTGACATGTTTTTGAAAAGTCCAAACTCTGCTATTTACATGTTTTTGGAAAGTGTAAAATGTTTTATTTACATGTTTTTGGAAAGTGTAAATTGTTTTATATACATGTTTTTTTAAAGTGCAAATTCTTCTATTTACATATTTTTTAAAAGTACAAAATATAAAATTTAAATTCTTTCGAATGTTTTAGTATTTTGTAGATATTGGATATTGTTTTCAGCTAAAAATGGATACATGTCACATTGGTTCTTCACAGACTATACAATAAATAACCTTTTCTTGTCTGTTTTTGCTACGTTAAGACACCCTTGGAGATGAAAGAAATGGCCAGTAAAGAAACATATACAGATGTGACTGAGTCCAGACCTTGCTCATCTATGGCTAGTGACTCACCCCCTGCTTCTTTGAGCTACTCCGAGAGGGGACAGGTGGCAGTCGCGAGAAACTCAAAAGGTGGTTGATCGTCTGCTGTATTTGCAATTGCTTCCGTCATCGAGTCAATGGTAAAAATTGCAAACCCGCAGTATGGCTTAACTGATTTTATTTTGATTCCTATCAACTAATTCTGAAAACCTTGAAGTCAGTTATTTTTCTGACATTTGAAAAAACAATAGCAGTGGTAGATTTTATGCATTTAATGCATTGCAAAGATAGCAAGTAATTGCTTTATTTTCACATTCCTGAGCGAAAATACACTGATTTTTGGAAATTTCTTACTTACTAGCTAGTGTTGAATGAAACTGGTTGCTTATGGTAAAACTAATGTAAAATTGTGGTGTGGAATAGTGACCAGCGATAGGATGTATGCAGTTTCACTGAAAGCCAATCGGTGGCTGGCGCAGTAGTTCGGTGGGCATCGGCATGCGGGTGTACCGTGCGTCGTGCATAGTAAGAATCGGTAGACCGCTCCACCGTTGAACACCCGTGCCTGCAAGTCACTAACTGGATACGCCTGTTTGGACTCTGCGATGCCCTTTACTCAAAGTTTAAATAATACAGAGGCCCAGTTGCAGCAAATGTTAGCGGATAAGGGACCACTCGTCGTCCGCATGTACTTTAGTCCTGCCCTCACTAATAGTTATGCTAAGGGGGTTAACCCAGGCACAGAATGCAAAACAAATGACGCAAATACAGCAGTTGCTATTGTTGGTTATGGGAATGAGAAAGGGAAAAAATATTGGCTTGTAAAACATAGCATTGGACAGAAATAGTGGGTTCAAGGATTTCTTAAACTTGCCCGAAATGGAAAGAATACTTGCCAAATCCTCCAAACTGCGTACGCTCCAAATAGGAGATAATAATTTAAAGATTTAAATGTTACATCCGTGCCTCGTTTTTTTAAAACATGCGCACATTGATTTTATAGTTGAGAATTAAAACCTATTTCGTCCTTACAAAAAAAAATTTTAAGTACACATGCGTATTTAATTTACTGTACATGTAACTTTGCTTCATTCAAAATATTATTGAATGGTTAAAATATGTGTTTTAGTTGATGCACTTAGCATTTTGAACAGTACACATTTCAAACTTATGTTATACATTTAGGGTGAGGGCTTCTTGTTGTAGTCATACCCTAATTGTGGCCACCAGCTCTATTTGACGCGCATGTAACAACACACACAATTCATGTTAAGGCATAGAGAGATACTAATGTGTACTAGCTACACTGAAATTTAGGGCGCCAAAATCAAATTAGTGACACTATATAAAATGGACAAAAGTTTTCCCTTCGACTTTTCGATTTTTTGTATTTAGAGTTCCTTGGTTCAAATTTAGCTTAAATATACGACAGCTGCTTTTAAATTGTAACTTTTCATGAATATTGCTTAACTAATATAGACAAGTAATCTACGTCACAGAAATGAAGTTCCATGTTTTAAAATTGTAGGAGATTTTAAAAACAAAAATCTCCCATTTTGCATTGCATGATTATTAATAATTAATGAATGACTATTTGAGATTGGAGATGCTATGTTATGTTGAGCTTTTGTTTCAGTAAGAAGACGATTTATAATTATAGAATAATATTTTTAAGTAATAGGCACCGAATGTAACAACAATGACATTTTTTATCTTCATCTATTCAACAAAACTAGTAGTGTAAATTGACTAGAAATTGAACAACTGAACTTGCAGCTGAAGCTACACCAGTTCGAGAACACGAAAAAGGTCTACGACTATTTACTAAATCACACTATATCGAATGTAGTTTACATTCGCAATGTTTTAATTAAAACTAAAAAATTAGATAAAAATGTTAGGTCACGTAGGTAGGTGCAATAAAAATAAGAAAACAATGGCGTGGGCGTAGAATAGTATGTGATTTAATCAAGATTTGACCAGTGACACTATTAATAAGGTGTGTACATGTTCTTTCAATTTATTAGGACTTTAACCTTTCTTTTTACTTTATGACAAAGTTAATTATTATTTGCAATACAATAATTACACCATTTAAAATAGTGCATAATTATTACTTATTAGCAGCGTAGGCAGATGACAAAATTTGACAAATGTTCGTACCATCTCGTGCAAGCTTAAGAAATCCTTGGACACCCCACTTCTGCCCAATGCTATGCTTCACGAGCCAATAGTCTTTCCCATTCTCAGTCCCATAGCCAACAAGGGCAACTGCCGTATTGGCCCCATTCGTTTTACATTCTTTGCCTGGGTAGACACCCTTAGCATAGTTTTTAGTGAGGGCAGGACTGAAATACATGCGGACTAGAAGTGGTCCCTTGTCCGTTAACATCTGCTTCAACTGAGCCTCTGTATTATTTGAGGTAGATGTGTAGGGAGTCGTCCTGTCCAAAAATGCATTAGAGTAAAGACCGGTCTTGCAGGTCCCAGTAGAGGGTGGATCGTTGTATGGGTATTCGTTGTAGGAGATAAGTCCCATGAAGCCGATGTAAACAAAGTTCCGCTCGATTTCAGTCCCAGTGCAGAATTGAAAGTACGTTTTGCAGAAAGTAGAGACACAGTCTACGAGCTGTTGCTCACTCAAGGAAACTATAGGATATGCAGGGCTTTTAATTTTTGACACGGACTCAACGACGGAAGCGATGGCAAATATTGCTGAGGATCCACCTCCTTTTGAGTTTCTAGCCACAGTCACCGCCCCTTTCTCAGGGTAGCTTAAAGAAGTCGGTGGTGCGTCTTCAGACGGAGATGCGTAAGGGTTGGACTCGTTTAAATCATCGTATGTTTCTCTACTTGCCATTTCATCCATCTCCGAGGATGTCTAGAAGCAATCAAAAATGGCATCGTAATTAAAGTAATATATGTTAGCCCGATATTTATTAATTTTATTTTAGTAGTACTTACCATGTCGGTGAATTGATTAACACCCATCGACCAATCATGATGCCCGGATTTAGCTTCCAAGTTGTGAGCGGCAATTTGTAAAAGCTGAGTTTTAAACTGTTGCATTCTCAGAGGAGTTGAAGCATCGCTGCTGTCTTTGAACTGAGCCTGTAAAATTTAAACGAGAGAAAATAAAAACAAAAATTAGAACCTTTTTAGTTGCCCAGCGACCGCTGCTTAAATATTCAGAAAACATGTAAATGAAACAATTTACAGTTTAAACAAATATGTAAAAAGATTATTTCAAATTTTCAAAAACATTAGTAAAAACCAAATGTTGTTTACATTTCAAATGCCTGCAAATGAAATATTTAACTCCTTTCTTAAAACATTTGGATAAAACAATTTACACTTAGAATCAAATTAAATAAAAAATTTTGAACTTTTCTAAAATTGTTGATACAACATTTTTGGTTACCAAAAAAAGCTATCAATAAAATCAAAATGGTTGTTTTCATATAATTACAAACCAATTACTGCCAAAAAACAATTCTTTCGCCCGGTTCTGATGCATGCTGATTAAGAAAGAAAATTTTCATTACAACTAATATTTGAATCGTACATTGTTAAGACATTGGTATGTAATCTCTTACCCTATAGTTTGAATACACATTTTCTAGAATATCATTTTGACCCAGAAGGTCTTCAAGGGATTGCAGCACGACAGAAGGTGTGGCCTTGGCTTGAATTGTGTTAAGACTATCGTCGAATAGGTTGTTGCCATTTAAAAGCTCATTCCAGCCTTCAAGGCGAGGTTCAGGATCAGCTTAATTATTTTATCACAATTTTTTATACAAACGTGCTTTTTAATTTACTAAAAATTAAATAATTTGTTTTTAGTATGGGTAATTTTTAATTTTAGAAAATGTATTACTTAATGCGTGAACGTAGATTCTTACCGAAATTATCTGATAACAGATTTTCTGAGCTGGCAGAAGCTGCTGCCAGAGCCAAAATTCCGACTAATACAATAGTTTGCATTATATGGAACAGCTGTAAGCTATAACTGTTGGTCTGTTCACGAATTCAGTGATTCTATTCTGAAATTTTTAGTTTCGTTTACCTTTTTATACTATTGCTTCAGTATACTTCAACTAGCTGAAGCCACTGTAGGACTGACGATAATGATTAAAGCTACGATAAAAAAACAACGCAATTATTAAATGACAGTTATTAAGGTCACATGTGGATATGCGCAGTTACCTTTAATTTTATTAGGTAATGTCAAATTTATTAGACATGTGTAAATAACCTGATATATCTTTAGATTTTATGTTGTAGAAAATCGTAGCTAAAATAAAAGGGTTTTCATTTGAAAAATATTTTGGAATAACTAATAGCTTTTTTGGCAATTTCCGCTGTCAAATAAATTTTGCTAACTACTTTATTTAGTTTCCTAAATTTCAGTTTCGTTATTGTTAAGCCGTGTGTTTTTAATCATTGTTAATCAGATAATATATTAGAAAAAGTCGATGGGCCGCAACCATTGAAACATATACATAGGTCTTGGACAATTAGAATTAAATAATGGCCACGTGTTAATTGCTTTGTTTTTGTGTTTTCAAATGAAAACACAAAAACAAAGCAATTAACACGTGGCAATCCTACAAGCCACACCTGGCCATTGTTAGTTGAATAGGCTCAAATGGTATGTTTAAGGTTAATTAGGTATGTGTATTAATTTTATTGGCTTCAACTTACATCTGTTTTTTAATAAAATGTTTTTAAAACTTAGGTCACCTTGGAAAGTCTATTAATTTATTAATTTTTATAATTTTATTATTATCTAAAATAGCACATTTGTCGTCTTCAGGAGGCGTCCATTTCCATGTAATTATTTCTGGGCAGAACTAAATTACTTGTATTTTAATGATAACATAATTAAGTGGTGAGAAAAAACAATGTCTAATTGTTCAAGCAATATTTTTTGTTTTATCATTTCGCCTTTAACTATAATATGATTGATAATACTTAGAATGATCCTGGTGCCAATAAATATGCCAACTAAAATTAAATTGTTTTCTACTCACATTGGCAGGTTGATTTATGCTTAAACATATTTTTCCTAAAACAGATACCTTATTCTTGCCTACCTAATAAATTTAACATCACGCTAGCATTTCTTTATTCTGTTATAGTCATTTTTCAACACCACATTTTTGTATAAAAGACTGTATGACAGTAATAAAGTAGTCAGTCAGTCTTTGAAGTCACAAGCTGATCTAGCAACATAACTTTTTGCTATACCAAGAGCTCAAATTATACAATAATAATTGTAGGAAGCTTCAACAAGTAACATGGCACTTGCAAAACTATTTGCAGCAGTTTTAATAACTGTGAGTGCGGCAGTTGCCGTTTACGGAGATTGCACTGCCCCTAGCTCAGGTAACGCTCATTAATTTTTTTTTTGTATGAAAAAAACTTATTTTTATATCTTTTTAGTACCACAAATTGTAAAGCAATTTGTATCTTCATAGCAGTTATAATATTTTTATGTAAAATGTTAACAAAACATTATTTTGCTTCTGTTGTTCTAGGTATTACGAGAGAGACGCACAGTACAGGTTTCTACCGCTATGCCCATTGCATGGACCATCTCACAACTGACCACTTCACTGACGGCGAAAACAAGCAAGGGATTTCTCAAGATGCTTATCGGTGGCCTAAGGGGGTTATTCCCTACAGCATTGACCCAGCTGTCAGTAAGTAACAAATTCTAGAAAAAACGTCAACAATAACTAACTAGGTAAGTGCAGTCGTAAATTGTTTCCTTGACTTGAATCTGCACAGGTGCTGCTGATGTTAAGGTTATCAAGAGCGGAATTAAGTTAATTCAAAACTCAACTTGCCTCCGGTTTATCAACAGAACTGTTGAAATTAACTACATAATAATTCGTTCAAATTACTCGGGTTGCTTCAGCCGAGGAATTGGGATGCGTGGTGGACCACAAGAAGTAAATCTACAAAGCCCTGGATGTAACATTACGTCTACAGCTGCGCATGAGCTCCTTCACGCTTCGGGACTCTACCACGAACATGTACGGTCTGACAGGGACAAATACATTACAGTAGACTTTTCTAATATTTGCAAAGGTAACTAATTAAATATTTTTTTTGGAATTATTAAATCTTGTACCTTTTTTGTGTTCATTGCAAATGGAAAACAAAATACTGTTTTTTTCTACTTTAAATTTATATTTTCTTTAATTTGACAGAAAACCAGAATAACTACCAGAGGTGTGACCAACTTGCACCCGCCGTAAGAGATGGCTGCTCCTCCTATGGATTCCCCTACAATGTCAAAAGTATCATGCACTATGAAGGGCTCGTCACTGATCCAGCTTTTGCAGTCAATACTTCGAAGCCAATTATGGTCTCAAAAGATGCAAATAATCCAATTCCTCAAACTGACAATGACATGATCACTGTCGAGGATGCAGGGAAAATTAATGCAATGTACAATAATTGTAAATAAGATATTGCTTTGCGATTTATAGTATGCTGAATAAAGTAAAGTATTCGGAGTAACCCACAAACTAACCCTTTTTGGTAAGTATCTGTTAATAATTGTGAATCATTAATTTGGTTTGCTGCAACATTTAATAATTAAATTGCATGCTGTTTTAAACAATTAATAAAATAAATTTAAGAGAAAACAAATGTGTAATGTACAAATATATCGTCAGTGAAAAACCAAAATGACCCATACCCATTTTCCACTAAAAGCAAACTGAGCCATATTTAAAACGTTCTAAAACCAAAATGACCCAAATCTATATAGTTCCACGCGTAAACCTTGAATATATGGAAAAAATTCCTGTCCAAACCTGCTTCTAGTGCATTTTGTATTTGCATTGACTTGGGCACGGGTGGAAATACATGGAATTGGGTCATTTTGCTTTTGGAACGTTTTTGGTATGGCTCAGTTTGCTTTTAGTAGTAATTTGATATGGGTCATTTTGGTTCTTCACTGACAAAATATGGCTAGTAGATGGTAAAGCTGCGCTTGTTAGGGCATGATGTCAACAATTAGCGTTAGCTACATTTCGGAGTACAGAGTAATAATGTATAAATACATAAATATTAATTAATATAGATTTTATGAAATCTGCGGCCTAACGGTGGAACGACTAATTATATACCGCCAATATGCCGCCTATTATCTTACTGCGTTTGATTTCCCTGCCAACAATAATCTCCTACATTTTCAACTGCTACCCACCCAAAAGCCACCTTACATCAGACTTTTTTTCACTCAAGTACATATTTTTACTAGACTGGTATCCTCCCATTTCCCCTTTGACCCTTCGTTAATGCCATCAAAAATCAAACATTCATCCATTCACATTCCATCGAGCCCTAATATATCTGTATAGCACAAAATTTGGCGAGTATGGTTATTGGCGCACACAAATTATGATTTCATTGAATCTTATCACAATTTACTTGACTGATGCCAAACACGGTATAAAACACTATTCAAATCACTCAATATTCAAACATAAAAAGTGTTATTACAAAATACCCTGTATGTGTGGTTTAGATTATTGAAATATTAGCTTGCGATATTTTATTAATAGTATTATTAGTACAGTATATTCAGCAAAACTTGTCATTATTCATATTACAGCTCATTGTGTGATTTTCACGACTTATTGATTATTACATGAATTTATTGGCTGGTTATTATTTAATTTTAGATGCAACTCTGCTGACGCTAAAAGAGGAAAATTTTGTATTAGCAATATTTGAATAACAAAAAATTGAAAAGCATCCGTAGTAAATGTTATTGATTTTAAAACAGGAGATACTGTCCTGTCGATAGTTGATTTGCATGGTAATAAAACACAAATCAGGGGTAAAAATCTGGTCTAAGGAAAACTAAAAATTCGATCAATACTCTGCAATGGTCTGGTTACGGTAACAGTAATTATAACAATTAGGCAGCTTTTGGAATGCAAAAGTAAATTTTTGTTTAAAACTTTTTGATTAAAACTCTTCAGCGACTCTTTACAACTGACAACAGTCAACTAGCTCCAATATAAATGAAGTGACAAAATTCACTAACGTTCATCAAATATTCATTCTAAGATACAAGTAAAGAGAGCGTGTTTGTCTTAGAAATACATACATAAAAATATGCAAGCTAAAACAATGTTTTTCTTGAATAAAAAATTGAAAAACTCATCAAAACTTTTGCGTGACTTCGATAAAAAATGTTATATCTGCTATTTAAGTAAAAAATACAGTAGTCGCAAGCATAAAACATAACAGTTATAAGACTAAGTTTGCAGCACCGACATTATGAAAAGTATTTTTTATCACAAAATAGCAAAAATAGACCCCTACATGTATTGTAGGGTGGAAAAAGGGCGAAAAGTAAGGTGAAATAATTGTTTAAAAAAAATAGGGTAGGATGTATGGTGAGTGACATCAGTAATCAAAAATTTCGCACTTACAATCGAAACGTTTTTTGTGTTAAATAAGTAAGTGTGTAAGGTTGTAATAAAATTTCATCATTTAGTTGATAGTAATAGAAATTATACTAACAATAAGTTCTGTTAAATAACTATAATTATGTGTTATTTTGTTTAACAATAGTTGCAATACGACCTACACGGTGAAAAAAAATGAACCTGAACAAATAGAATTGTTCTGTTTGGTGGTTAATTGATCAACGCACTATGATAATTTTCCTGGCTTTGGCGTCATTGCTATTTGCTTTCTCTTCCCCTTATGTAAAATCTACTAATAAAAACTTTACTTTGAATTGTGAAGTCGGCAGCAGTACTGCTGTATAAGCGGAAAGTAATAACTTTAGCTCATGGTAGATAATGTAATACAAGCATCCTAAGCAAAGAACTTACTGTCGGGGTACACCAGACTGTTACTTCTTCAATTAAGAACAGGTAAGTTGGACGCGGGTGCTGCTACCGTGCACATAAAGCGAACTACCAACAAGTTTCAATGTAATACAAATTCACCATTGTAGTATATGAAGAAAGTTTTAAATTCACCCTTGGTAATATGATTCATAAGTTCCCGGGTTTTCCCCAAGCATGAATGGAAAACTTCTCATATGCTACAATGGTGAATTTGTATTACATTGAAATTTGTTGGTAGTTCGCTTTATGTGCACGGTAGCAGCATCCACGTACAACATACCTGTTCTTAATTGAAGAAGTAACAGTCTGGTGTACCCGGACAGTAGCAACAATTGTATTGTTTACTTTGTCTTGTTGTAATAATGTTCAATTGCTTAAAATATTTTTTGCTACCTGATTTGTGAATAAGACGCACATAGGTGCATTTTTCCTAGAATTTGTGCAACTTCAAATGGCGTTGATAATTGCCTTGGATGCCAAGACGGTTTAGTCAAAGACCTAAACGATGACAAAAGATGCAAATTTGCAAATTTACACCAAGTGTAAATAAGTCTGCGTGATGAGGGGTTTTATGAAATAAAGTGCATATAATTCATAAACGGTTCAGAGCCAATAACATGTAATTAATTTTAAATAAATGTAAGTCATTGTATTAGTTATAAATTGCAATGCATGCAAAAGCTGTAGCTCAACTGGATTTCTAGAAATTGAATAAATGCGACAATTTAATAAAAAAATGAGGAAGAAAAGTTTGCATGATTTTGGATTTTTTGAAAACTAAATCTATTTAATAATTATCTGATATGACATCCCTTTGCGGCAAAGAGCTCCCGAATCCTATTCCGAACAGAGTTGACTAGCTTTTGTGTAAATTCAGGGATAATCTTGTTTCACCCTTCTCATTGGACAGCGAATAATTCGGTTGTGTTTGTAAGTATAGGCTTAAGCCGAACTAAGGATATTTTAATTCAAAATATCTATGTGAACTTCGTTAGTCATGGTTGTTGGAATATAAACTAACGTTCCGACTCTGTGAGCAGAAAAACAGCCCTACACCATTACGCTCCCTCAAAAACACAACAAGTTGCATACATGATCAAATTATGTTAATGTAGTACATTTAAAACAGTAGTTGTAACAGTAGTTAGTTTGTTAAAATTTATTTCATTTTACCTTTGTGTAGTTTACTCTCATTATTTAGTTGGTTGAGATTCCATTGTTTAGGGTAACATCAATACCACGTTTTAACCCCAGTTTAATCCTATTTAGACAACTAGTTATTTTAGCAATTTTCACTGCATTTGTACAGAGTACAAAAGCACGTAAAACAAAAATATATACGCAGGTGTTGCACAAGCTAAATGCTAACATGGAAACCTACCATACTTGAAACGACAGAATGAGCTAAAACTACCTGAAAGGTATACTTTTCATACAAGTAACCTCTGCTTGTATTATTTATTGACTGGAACATATTTTGTTCAATCATGCGTGCAATTTAAAAAATACATATTTCTTTGAATTTTACTGCTCTCTAGCTCCCAACATTTTTGTCTTACTTTCATTAAGTTTGAACTACAACATCTTTATACGTATGCCTATTTAATACGCAATGTCAAGGTTTTTTTAAATTTAAAATTTTAATTTTCTACAAATAGTTTTTAAAAGTTTTCATTAATAAGGCCAAGAGTTTTAACTATTTTTTTATCAATTTAAATTTGCACGTCAAATAGAACTTTAAACATTAAAATTTTTGAAAAATCTGTAAAAAAAAAGAATTCAGATGCACGCTACAAACAAACTCATGCGATGTGCTCAGAATTATATTTTTTGACAAATTGTTTTTGCACGGTTAAGTGCACTTCTAAGACTCCTAAGAATCATAAATCCTGCAAAATGTGGAAAACATGTTTTACGTCCACGGTTTATCCCGTTTATCATGCACACTGACTCAAAACATTGTTTGCGCCCAGAAAATCTCATGCGGTTTGCTTAAAACCTTCTTTTCTGATAGCAATAGATTTGCACGAGAAATTAAAATTTCAAAACTAAAATTTTTAGTAAACCCTTTGTAACACTCAATTGAAAACTGCATGGCTTCAAAGCGACGTAGAATAACTCATGAAATTTTAAAATATCCTTACAAACTACAACATTGTCAAATTAAGTACAAATTAAATTGAAACGCTGCAGGTGAACTTCAATTATAAACATATTCTAAGAGTGCTACTATTTAAATTTTTAGGCATACATTTTAAAAGCTACTTAAAATTTAATGCTCATTGTAACTTTGTACTAAGGCCAGTAGAGTTTAAATGCTCTAAGCTCAAAATAGATTCATTAACCCAAATCCTTTGACAATTGTAATTAGGGCACTTGTATTTTCACATTTAGATTACGGCCTTTCTATTTAAACTAATGCTTCTAAAGTAGTACTGTGAAGCTTCGAACAGAAGCTGGGTCTCCAATAGAGACCGGGTCTCTAAAAGAGTCCAGGGGTGACGGCTATAAATTACAATACAGGCCGGGTCTCCAATAGAGGTCGGGTCTCTAATATAAGCCATGTCTCCAATATTATAAAAGTATACCTTTCTAGCAAGGATTGCACTTGATTTCGTGAATTATTAATAAATTAAGCAATAATTTCGATTTTAGCATAATAAAAACGATTTTATTTTCAGTAGCAGTGAAATTTTGCTACGCACATGGTAGGTCTGTATTGTTTTGGTTCAAATCATAATTTGTTTAATAGAAGCCGGGTCTCTAAGACAAGCCGAAGGTCAGAGGACCTGTTTTTAATAGAAGCAGGGGGCTTCTATTAGAAGCTTTACGGTGCTTGACAAATCTCAGAACACTAAACATCATTTGATTAAACGTGTTATGCTAAAAGGTTATTCTTTTAATATGATGAAAAATAGGCGGCAGGGATTTCCCAAGGGCCGCGGTCGACCACTCGTTGAGATGTATAAGTTATTGTATTGTATGTTTTCAAAATTTTAACCATTACAGTATGTCTCGTTTAACAAATTGCTCTACGATATTGGTACTTTGCGAGCATGTATGGACATGTTGCTCAAGTTCCTTATCGCATACCTTAGTATATTATTTAGATGACATGGATAGTGAATACTTAATTTTGACCGATTGCTAGCGTTATGCATATTGTGCTGGTATTTACCAGATATGCACTGAGATTCCTGCAAGCAAAGGGAATGGGTATGGGTAGCTCCAAGAATCGTCCAGAACTGCCAAATTTCAGAAGAGACGAGGATAAGCCCACAAGCATCCCCCACCAATCACAACTCTTATCGAAAGTCATTATGGGGTAACGTCTGTAGTTACAGAGCAGAGAGAAGGAGATAATGATTGCATATTGAACTGTTTATAACTATACAGTAATATTCAGTAGGTATCTACATTAAGCCCCCATCTTATCTCTGTCTCAGACAGTAGAACTGTCACAGATAAATATGTATAAGTTATATGAAATATATAGTCTGCTAACTGTCAAAAAACAAATACGTAACATTACAGTGTCGATAGGAAGTTCAGCGGTGAAGCTAAAGGCGACTAGTCGCATTTTTCAGAGCTCCTGCTCCAACTATGTCCTTTAGTACTGCAACCCTTGCACAAGTTAGTGTGCTGTTCTCTGGTTTGGTTGTCCGGGCTTTGAGGGAAGGTTGTGATAAGGTACTCTCGTCATTGGATTTTCGAGTCCGGAGGGCGATAGTCCTTATTTGCATCTCCACTCAAGTCTCAGTGCGGTCTAGCGATACTGGGTCGAAACGACGTTGCGTCGACGACGTTGCGTCGACAGACATTAGGTAGGAGACTGTACGTCGAACGACATTGCGTTGGCAGAAATTAAGTAGAAGACTGTACGTAGAACGACATTGCGTCGGTAGACACTACGACTAATAATATTACACAGTCATACATTATTACCGAGTTAAATACCTCATTTTGTGAGAAAACTGAAATTGTTGAAACCCAGAAATTACTTTTTAGATAATGTTTTGCGAATTACAAAACTACACTTTTTATTAAAATCCGACGAAAATTGTAGGAGCTACAGGGTGCCAAACAATTAAAAATTCATATTTTATTCCAATAAATATGACGCCCATTTAGTTACCATTAGCAAATTTGTACTTTCAAAAATTTGACTTAGCGAGTCAAAATGCCCACTCGTATTATGTTCTTAAGCAAATCAACTTTTTTTCACAAGCTCTTTAAAAAAAATATATGAAGCCGATTTGGCGTGATCATCTCTGACCCTTCCCTCGTGAGTTTACTAGTTTCTGTGTTGTATATTTAACCAAGAATGTAGTAAGGTGTCTAACTGAATTAAAAACTAATGCAAAAAGTCAAGCTCGAACCCGCGACCATCTACATTAGTAAAACCCTCCTTAACCACAGGCCTAAGACAACTCATTTACAGTTGTAACACTAATTTAGCATAATATACGGTGCTTTACATTCTTTACAGGATTTGCAGTCAACTGTAACATTATTTGGTGTAGATATGTTAACACAGCGGTGTTTCACATAGCTAACATATTACTTCATCCTCACCTTGAAAAATTTTGAAATTAACTGGTAATCGTGTTGAAATTACCACCCAGATCTGTTAGCTCGACTTTACTAGAATGTAGTTAAGATCTTTTCTAAGCGTGTTATTGCATAAATATCTGTACATTGTAATGTGCATCATAATGCTGCACAATGCTGGCAGTTTTGAAATTCATAATGTTTGAAACCTAATCGATAAGCCAAAATAATATACCGTAGAAAAATGGTATCGACTAAGTTTGCTTCAACGCATTGTCCTTCGTCTTAGTAGATTAGACGTAATGTCTTTCAACGAGATGTGTTTCGACGAAGTGTATACAACGAAATGTCTGTCGACGAAGAGTGTACTACGAAATGTCTGTCGACTTACTGTTGTTTGCTTTTCAATGTCGTCGACGCAATGTCGTACAGTGAAATTTCGTTTCGACCCAGAGTCGTAGAATCCTCAGTGCACGCGGAAACAGAGATAGGGAAAGATGCATTTATTAAAGGCATTCGTTAAACTCATAAGAAGTTTTCTTTCCATATTGTTCATCCTTGAGCTCCAAGGTATTCGCAGTTGCAGAGAAGAGGCAAATAGGGAAAATTGTTCTCTGGGCTCGGTAGTCCGGAGGCTCAAAGCACCTTTTTCACCCAACTCCTTTTAATCTGGATTATTTAAATGCGTTCAGATTCTCGACCGCTTTGCATGATCATTCGGTTGTGTAAGGAGCTTCAAGCAAACTTGCATTAACTTTAGCCAATTGTGTGCTAGAGATATAATTCATTGCAACTGAGGTTCCTGGCATAGTGGGCTCAGTTGTTATATTTTAAATCCTCTCTGGATTAGCCTAGGATGTATCTCGCAGTATAAAGTTAGTAACTAGTTCTAAAGGAATGTTCAAGGTCTACTTACGGAATGCTTTACGCAATCCACTTATTGGGTATGTCCAAGATACACATTCCTTATAACAAATTATTCTTAGAAAATAGGACAGCAATGGTTCAGTAATGGACTGTGCTATGAAATGACTGATACGAATCTGTAAGCGTGTCAGTCATTATTATCATATGACAGAAAAATCCAGCGCTTCGCGCCGGATTTGTCCACCGTGGGCCCGAAGTAGATGCTGAGCTTACAGCAAGTTGATTTCATCATTGAAAAAAATGCTTTTGTAGTACGGTTAACAAAGTCCTAACTTAACCTTAAGCAGTTACCGCTAGTGAAAACAAGCTGAGTGCGAGCTGTGTTTGCACCAGTGGGCTAAGTAAAACCTCTGCTGCTCCAAGCGAGCTTGAATTAAATAGGACACAACTATAGTTTACGTACCTACCTACCTACGTTCAGAACCAAGTGTGTATATCGATGGAATGACGTTCTGGACACCCATTTTTAACAGCATTCAATTTAGGCAATGCGTAAGTAGCTGTCTGTTATTTTAAGCATATTCGTTTACATAATTCATAACATAATGACATAAGGGATCTTTATAATGGTAGTATGTATATAACCTCATTAATGGACGATCCCCGTATGGGTATTATTAAGATCTCATGTGAAATATATCAGAGTACCTAATTCATAAACTAATGATAAAAACGATCTCTAAAGTGGTAATGTTTGAATGACGTCATGTAGTGACGATCCCTGTATGCATACTAGTAAGATCTCATGTTAAATATATCCAATTACCTAATTCTTAAACTAGTAAAAAAAGGAATCTCTAAAGTAGCTATTTTTAAATAACGTCATTTATGGACGATCCCTGTATGCATATTAGTAAGATCCCATGTTAAATATTTTTGATTGCTCAATTCCTAAAATAATAATAAAAGGGATCTCTAAAGTGGTAATGTTTGAATGACGTCATGTAGGGACGATCCCTGTTTGCATACTAGTAAGATCCCATTGTAAATATATTTTATTACTTAATTCCTAAACTAATGACAAAGGGGATCTCTAAAATAGTAATGTTTGAATGACGTCATGTAGGGACGATCCCTGTTTGCATACTAGTAAGATCCCATTGTAAATATATTTCTTTACTTAATTCCTAAACTAATGACAAAGGGGATCTCTAAAATGGTAATGTTTGAATAACGTCATGTATGAACGATCCCTGTATGCATATTAGTAAGATCCCATGTGAGTGGCTTGTTTTAATTTACCCACCCTCAACTTGAATGACGTCATTTGTGTCTAGCCCCTAAGCGACGTTGTCCTTGTCTACCACGTACGTACCTAGAAATGGAGGTAATTTTGAATTTTAATGTAATTCAAACGGCTGATTTTTCTTTGAGAGAAAAAAAAGTTAAAAAAATATTGAAAGTTGCTCTAGAGTAACTGGTAACTGTGCAAAATCTATTTATGCGATCCCGCCCAAAAACTATACAGCACTGCGCGGGCGCTTTTTCTAGCGTTAAAAAAATATTTGAAGAAATTAGGTTGAAAACTGCGACCGTTCTCGTACGACCTACAGACATTCGGACAGACAGAGCGACAGACAGACGGACGGACAAAACCATTTCAATAGATGCCTATGAGCTAAAGCTTAGCATCTAAAAAGTGTTAGTCATAGAACCCATAGGATACATACATACATACGGTGTCGACAGTGGTACTCCTAATAACCAATCTGATAAACTTGACTATTCTTGAAATAATAGGAACAAGGAAAACAAAGACTAGAAATCATTTTAAACTAACAAAAATATTTATTTTACTTTAACCTATTTCAATACAGGTCTGTAACTATGTGGAATTTATTATATTTTTAGAAATTTAAAGACAATAATCTGAAATATTTTCAATTTAAACTCAGTAAGCTGCTAATAAATAACCGTGATAATAAACATATTTAATATTTTTTATGTTATATGTAGTGATAGTATATAAACATGTCCATTTCTAGAAATCAGTGTAATAATACTGTGAATTTGTGACAATAAAGCAATTACTACTTCCACTAACTTAAAACAAAAACAAATTTTAGAATAGACGAAAATTTAAAAAAATGTAGCATACAACTTGCGCTATAAACCAAGAACAAAACATCCCACGACACAGCGGGATGTAGGTAACGATTAATGATGCGAATCTGTACACTATCTTTGCATTTGTTTGCGTTAAATACATGTTCAGACGCCTAGAAAGTTGTGTATTGATTAGTACGACACAAAGGTTTTTATCTGTTGATACTGAAAATGACCAGTCTCTGCGTCCAGGATAGCCAAGCTTGCTGGGTAGTGGGCATCCGTCCCTTAAGTCTGCGAAATCTTGTCAGAGCATCTCTAAACTTACTCGCCACACAGCGAATAATAGTTATTGACTTTTGTTTTGCATGGATCATAGCAGAAAATTTTGCATTAGGAGATGTCCTATAATTGGCGTAGATGACGGAATCCTATCCAGTTTGTAAAAAATAATCATTCGGAACAACAGCTTCATAACAAAGGGACGTACGTTATTTAAATATAGATAATTATTTCAAACTTAGGTAATACATGTACATAACACTAGTATTTAAAAAAAATTAGATATTTCAAGTGTTCTGAAGAATATTGCACAGAATTAAACTTATTTTCTAGGTTACCTTACCTTCTGTGTCGGCGTACTTGTGTTTCTTTCATGAAACAGTCGGGGTATTTTTTTTGCGTTTCTGCATTCGTCAGCTTAATATGTACTGATTGAGCGTAAAATTAAAATTCAGTGGTACTACATATTAGCATGTGATCTACATTGATAAAGTTGTAAGCATGTTGTATCTGGTAAATAGATCTAGGAACCTGAAAATAAAAATGACAACGCTAAGTGCAATATAATAAGAATAATACTGTGATAAGCGTGATTAGGGATTTTTTTCTATGTTAGTCAGGAGTTAATTTTAATAGCGACACTGCGCTAGTATTTCAAGGCTGCGTTTAAGCAGGCGCTCAAAGCAAAATTACGAGTACGAGGCTTAATAATTAAATAAATAGTTCCTCGGGAACTAAGTCGCATACACTAATATTAAGGTGTGCACATGTTCTTTCAATTTATTAGGACTTTAACCTTTCTTTTTACTTTATCACAAAGTTAATATTTTCATGACAACCATTACACGATTTAAAATTTTGCATAAAAATTACTTATTAACAGCGTAGGCAGATGACAAAATTTGACAAACGTTAGTACCATCTCGTGCAAGCTTAAGAAATCCTTGGACCCCCCATCTCTGCCCAATACTGTGCTTCACGAGCCAATAGTCTTTCCCATTCTCAGTTCCATAGCCAACAAGGGCAACTGCCGTATTGGCCCCATTCGTTTTACATTCTTTGCCTGGGTAAACACCTTTAGCATAGTTTTTGGTAAGAGCAGGACTGAAGTACATGCGGACGAGAACTGGTCCCTTATCCGTTAACATCTGCTTCAACTGAGCCTCTGTATTATTTGAGCTGGATGTGTAGGGGGTCATCTGGTTAATCAATGCATATGCGGCAGGATTTTTGCAGGTCCCAGTAGTAGGTGGATCGTTGTATGGGTATTCGTTGTATGAGGCAAGTCCCATGAAGCCGATGTAAACAAAGTTCCGCTCGATTTCAGTCCCAGTGCAGAGTTGGAAGTACGTTTTGCAGAAACCGGAGACACAGTCAACGAGCTGTTGCTCACTCAAAGAAGTTAGATCGTATGCTGGGCTTTTAATTTTAGTTACTGACTCAACGACGGAAGCTATGGCAAATATTGCAGAGGATCCACCTCCTTTTGAGTTTCTCGCCACAGCCACCGCCCCCATATCGGGGTAGCTCAAAGAAGTCGGAGGTGCGTCTTCAGACGGAGATGCGTAAGGGCTGGACTCGTTTTGGTCATCATATGTTTCTTTAGTGGACATTTCATCCATCTCCAAGG
The DNA here is from genome assembly GCA_949802685.1 of Dicyrtomina minuta. Taxonomy (NCBI): domain Eukaryota; kingdom Metazoa; phylum Arthropoda; class Collembola; order Symphypleona; family Dicyrtomidae; genus Dicyrtomina; species Dicyrtomina minuta. The sequence goes on along the minus strand of OX461808.1, from coordinate 87,322,706 downwards.
ATGTCTAGAAGCAATCAAAATGGTATCGTAAGTTAATTTTAACAGAGCATATGTAATAATTCGGCATTTATTACTTTTAGTTGTGTAGCACTTACCATATCAGTAAATTGATTAACACCCATCTCCCAATCATAATGCCCAGACTTAGCTTCCAAGTTATGAGCGGCAATTTTCAAAAGCTCATTTTTAAAAAGTTGGACTCTCAGGGAAGATGAAGCATCACTGCTGTCTTTAAATTGAGTCTGTGGAATTTAAACGGGAACAATCAAAACAAAAACTATCAGTTTATTTTTTTGATGCCTGCGTATTTAAAACCCCAATTTTTACTGTAACTTGAATTACATGGGACATTGCCAACGCATGGGGATGTAACAATCTCTTACCCTGTATGTCGAATATAAGTTTTGTAGAATGTCGTGTCGACCAAGAAGATCTTCCAGGGACTGTAGTACAACAGAAGGGGTGGCCTTTGCTTGAATTGTGTTAAGGCTATCGTCAAATAGACTGTCAGCATTCAAAAGCTCGTTCCAGCCTTCAAGTTGTGGTTCAGGGTCAGCTAAATCATTTTAATAAAATTGAATTGCAAAAACGTATTATTTTTAAATTGAACTAAAATTGCAAAATATTTTTTCGTGTTAAATTAATTTAAAAATAAAAGTAATAAAGCTGTATCGTAGATTCTCACCGTTACTATTTGCTGAGCTGGCAGAGACTGCTGCCAGAGCCATAATTCCGACTAATGTAATGGTTTGCATTATGTGGAATAGCTGTACGCTGGAGTTGTAGATCTGTTGAAGAATTCGTCAATTCTATTTGTGAAATTGTTAGTTACGTTTACCTATTTATACTTTTTCTCCAGTACACTTTAAGTACGCCATTATACCTTGATAGTCTTTATGGTCACATTTGGCCCGTTACTTTTGTTTTAAGTACTTTATTTTAGATTTATTAGAAATTCAGATAATCAACCTGTTGGTATTAAATTAAATTTTTTAGCAAATCGTACCTGAAAAATAATGGATTCATAGATCATTTGGCAAAAATTTGTAATAAATTCAATTTAGTAATAGCGTTTTTGGCAATTGTAACTGTCATTTAAATTCTGCTAATTGCTTTATTGTGTTTTGTAAATGTCGATTTTGTTATTGTTAAATCGAGTGTTTTTGATAAAAGTTATGTTTAAAATAATTTATTAGAAAAAGTCAATACGCCGCAACCATTGTTACATCTAGGTTTCGGACAGGTAGGGAAAATGGTTTAAAAACAACGAAGCAATTAACTCATGGCAATCATACGATAGCCACACCTGGCCATTGTTTGTGTTACAGGAGTCTGTCTAAGGTTAATTAAGTAAGAATAGATACTTGTTTTGTTGGCTTTCAGTTACAACTGGTTTAGTAAAATGTCCTTAAAGTTAAGGTCATCCTTGAAAGTTTACTAATTTTATTAATTTGTACTTAAACCCGCGGTTATTTGGCAGTTTTAGGAGTCGTAAAAATGTTGTGAATAACACATTTTGGTGTTTTAAATGCTGTATTAGCCGCATTCAAAATGTGTCTATAATATTCATTCCCATGTATTTCTAGAACAAACGTAATTACCTTTCTAAAAATGTGTGAAAAACAAAAACGTTTTTTATTTTTCCAAGCAACGTAATTTTGTATTTAGACTATGATTGTCAATGTTTAAGATGAGCCTCGTGCAAAACAATGTTTCAATTAAAATTACATTTTTCTGTACTCAAATTGACAGGAAGATTTAGGTATCATTGAACCTATTTTTTCCAAAATATATCTTCTTTGTTTGCCTAACTCATAAATTTAACATCACGCTCCCACGCTCACTGGTTTGCTTTGTTCCGTTGTAGAAATTTTAAGACACCACATTTTGTATAAAATACCGTATTATAGCAATTAAAAATTCAGTCAGTCTTTGAAGTCGCAAGGTGATCTAGCAACATAACGTTTTGCTTTACCAAGAACTCTTCTCATAGATTCAATTGTACTAAGCTACAACAAGTAACATGTCACTTGCAAAAACGTTTGCAGCAGTTTTAATAGCTGTGAGTGCTGCAGTTTCCGTTTACGGGGTCTGCACTGCTCCAAACTCAGGTAGCGCTCCTAATTAAAATTGGTTCCTGCAAATTTTAATTTTGTCTCAGTTTTAAACATTTTACACACTTTGTCTTATAGCTTTTTTAATATTGTAATCTGATATTTTAACAAAAATTTATTTGTCTTTTCTCGTTTCAGGTATTACAAGAGAGAAGCATAGTACAAGTTTCTACCGCTACGCTCATTGCATGGACCATCTCACCCCTGACCACTTCACTGACGGAGAAAACAAACAAGGGATCACTCAAGATGCTTATCGGTGGCCTAAGGGGGTTATCCCTTACAGCGTTGATCCAGCTGTCAGTAAGTAACGAATTTTACGGAAAAAAGTAAACAATAACTAACTAGGTAGATGCTCACGTAAATTCTTTCCTTTAATCTGTACAGGTGCTGCTGATAATAAGGTTATCCAGAGCGGAATTAAATTAATTCAAAACTCGACTTGCCTCCGATTTGTAAAAAGAACCGTGGAAGTTAACTACGTGATAATTCGTTCAAATTACTCGGGCTGCTTCAGTCGAGGAATTGGGATGCGAGGTGGAGCTCAAGAAGTAAATCTACAAAGTCCTGGATGTAACATCACGTCCACAGCTGCGCATGAGCTTCTTCACGCTGCTGGACTCTACCACGAACATGCACGGGCTGACAGGGACGATTACATCTACGTGGACTTTTCTAATATTTGCAAGGGTGACTAATACAACATTGTTTTGAAATTAACATACAAAATAATTTTTATATGAGAATGCAAGTGCTTTTGTTGTTTACAATAAAAGTTTATTTTCTGCAATTTGACAGAAAACCAGCAAAACTACAAAAGGTGTGACCAACTTGAAACTAGTGCGAGAGATGGCTGCTCCTCCTATGGATTCAAGTACAATGTCAAAAGTATCATGCACTATGAAGGGCTCGTCTCAGATCCAGCTTTTGCAGTCAATACTTCGAAGCCAATTATGATCTCGAGAAATGCATCTAATCCAATTCCTCAAACTGACAATGACATGATCACTGTCGAGGATGCAGGGAAAATTAATTTCATGTACAATAATTGTAAATAAAATATTTTTCTGCTATTTATTGTTTGTACAATGTATAGTAAAAATTTATATTGAAAATTACAAATTTGCTAGCTCGGTTGAGCTGATACACAGTAATAAATAATAACAGTCATACCTATTTATTAGTATTAGTACTATATACATACGTTGTGCATGTTGGACGAATTCATTAAAAAGAAATTGTGATTAAAATAATTATATAAAAACATTTATGTTACTCAAAGCGAGGGATGATCTATCCTTCATACGACCTCAGATAAAAATAACTCACAAATATTAATTACGTGACAACTTGACAGTTTTTGTAGTCGCTGTGACGTAAGTTACAATTCCAGGAAAATTAATGTTATACATATGTACGTTTAACACAAACTAACTGCACAGCTAGAATCAGGGCCGGACGAAGGAATTCTTTTGAGGCAGCAATTTGTTTCCCAAAAAAAACAACATTTTGATACATCTTCCATGATAAACCAAAATGTTATATTTACAAGTTTTTATAAAGTCCAAATATTCTATTTACATGTTTTTAAAAAGTGCAAAATATTCTATTTAAATGTTTTTCAAAAGTTAACATGTTTTATTTACATGTTTTTGAAAAGTGCAAAATATTCTATGTACATACATGCTTTTAAAAGTGCACAATGTTCTTTTTATATGTTGCTTGAAAATTCAGGCAGTGGGGGCGGCCTGCGCTGGTTGCATTATCCGGCCCTGCGGCTGAAATGAAGTCTGCATACATGATTTATAATTAACTAGCCCTAAAAATGTATTAGTTATGCATGATCGTTGGTTGCCAGCTAATCTTTTACAATTCATATGTAAAATTAGGCGAAGCGTCGCATCTAGTCAATCCAGTGATGTTCAATGCTGAAAATTTAAAAGTCTCATTTGTTTTCTTGTTTGTGAATGAAGAGAAACTTTTTTTTTACTTTTATGCTTTAGCCAAAGTAAAAATATTAAAGTATGTTTTTTTGTAAAGGAAAACCCACGTGTATACAAAAAAATCAAAGGTGACCTTGGAACACCAGATGTTGATAGTAAGATGGAGCAAATTATTTTAACTTTACTTACTGAACGCAAGTTCATAACCATCCTTAGAGCAACTGGCACCAACAAAATCTATCTCTTTGCTCTCATTTACATAGACGCTGGGTTTTCTACATCTTCTGTGAGGAGCAAGTGAAAAATATTTCGAAAATAATTTAATTCATGTAAAATCATTATCAAAATGTGATTCATAAAATATTGACTGAGTTAGTACTGAGTTAGAAGATACTATTGGGTTTAGTGATATGTGTATGACTGTTGGATGGGAGTGTAAATAAATGAAGATGAAGTGACTCTCTATTTGTTTCGTTACAAATGTGTTAATAAATTAGTTTTATTAACGGTCTAAACTGATACACAAAATAAATGACTTAACTATTCAAGATAAGGTAGGTACTAGTTCACGGTTTAAGATTTGACGTGGAAGTGTTTTACAATGCTCTCAAACCGTCCTTAAAAAGTACTAATTGTTTTGTTTCCGCGTTCCAAAATAAATCAAATATTTTTACATTCAACAATTAAAATTCGTTAACTTATTTCCTTGATTTCATCATGCTTAAATGTCTAGACTAGTTGGTAAATAATGTCACCATTCATCATTGATAATTTCCGCATTGCTAAATCTAGACATCACTATTTAATTTACAAAATTACTCAATTGCATGACTCAAATACTTATATTATTTTTATACTACAAAAACTTGGTAGCTTCCGCATCGCTACCTCCAACACGCCGCCTACCCGATTTAATATGCGACCCATGCATATTCTTTAATCCCTGGGTCGGGTAAGTTTTCAAATTAATAAAAAAAATTCTGAATAAATAATTGTATAAAAATAAATACTCAAATAAATTTAATTATCTGTTATTCTGACTGCTCTTCGTTGTCCGATGGTTCTGCTGGTGGGGTCTCTGGTCCCTCTGACTGTTGCATGTCCGTATCTAGTCCCTCCTTCTCTTGCAAATCTTTTTCTAGCTGCATTCTCAAGACTGATGGTAATAGCTTTCCATGATATTCCATGGCACTGCGAAACTGACCTGCCTCGTCGATAAGTTCAGGATCCCAATCTCCTCTGAATCGAAAACCGCTCCCCAAGTGTTTCCGGATGAAGTCGTTTCTATTTGCATAGCGTCTCATGGTGTCTTCGCAAAAGAAACAGCTTAAGCCTGAAGGATGTCCGTGGGCCACTAAGTACTCCATTTTCGGTGTCAATTTGGCTCGATGTCTCCACATCCTGACTGTGTAATCTGCATCCGCTTGTAGAGTATTGAGATCCCCGTGTTCCCAATGTCCTCGAATCCGCGAGCGTGAGTGAAAACAATACTTGTACTCGAAAGAAACTTCTGGGTCGAATCCGCATTTCTTTCCGTCTGCACTAATGAAAGCTCCAAGCTGTGCTGCCGTCCCCAGGTAGTAAAGTCTTTCGTGCCTTGGTATGTCACACTGCTGGAACCATGGTGCTGGTGCCTTTAGGTTATGACACCACGTCAGTTCCCTTTTCATTTCACACTGATGATGGATAGGCTCGCCGTTCCCCTTCCCCATTTTTCTTATTATGGATGGCACTGGCAAGTCCTCTAATTGCTGTTCGATCTCTCTTGCCTCTTTCTTAAGCGCCTTCATTTCCCTCTTAATCGCCTCCAGTCTCCTTTTGCCTTGGTTTTCTGTTCGAATTCGTCTCCTCACTTCCTCTCTTTCCTCGTCTGTATCGTAACCGTCCGAACTCGTGTAAATGTTATCCGGGTCCATTTTAAAAAATTAAAAATGACACGAAATTAGTTAAACTTTGAATTTGGTATTTTATGCGTATAAATAGGACAGTGAGTAGTTTATGCTATTGATTGACAAAAGGGCTATCGCCAGCGACTCTGAGAGTGCCTTTGTGTGTCAAGTGCAGTGGGGGAATAATTTGAGCTGCCATGTATCTCGCTGGTCTCTGTATATTTCGCCTTGGCCGTGTTGATGTTATGGATTGTCCATCCGTCTGTACTGGAATGCTCGAATCTGCATTTTTACTTAGTTGTTGTTGTTTAATTTCTTCATCTTTCTTCGCCTTTGTTATTCTTATTTTTCTCGCTTGCCCTGGCTTCTTTACTGTCTCTGCCTCTGCTTGTTTGTTTTTTTTATTTTGATTCCTCTTTCCTCTCCTTGAAAGTCCAATTCTTTCGGGCAATTGTGGTACTTTATTAAATTCGTCAAAGTCGAAGGGTATTTCGTGTGTCCTCCATTCCTCCTCTGACCTAATTACTATCTTTTTAAGCTGCGAACAATGTGCGTACGTAGGAATTTTTATGCCTTGGTAATCTGGGTGAAATGGTTTGATATTGACATTCCCATACTTGTCCTGATCTGAAGTTACTATGCATGGACCGAAGTATTTTATTATGAATTTTTCTACCATTCCTATAATTCTAACCTTCATCCCTAATCTCACTGTGTCGCCTACTTTGAATTTAATATCTCTCCTATGCTTGTCGTAAGCTTCTTTTGCCTTAGCATGCGCCTTTTCTAATTCTATAACTGCCTTCTGTCTGTCTTTAAAAATTTCATTAATCGTTGAATTCCTAGAATATGCTTGCGATCCGAAAAATGTGTCAATGGGCATTATTGGCTCTCTAGCATGAAGTAATTCGAATGGTGTAAACCCTGTGCTCTTGTTTACTGCCGTATTAAATGCAAATGTAATATAAGGTAAAATCTCGTCCCAATCTGAATGCATCTTATCTACATACATACTTAGCATGGTTGTTAAAGTCTGATTAGTTCTTTCTGTGAGTGCGTTGCCTTGATGGTATGTAGCTGCTGTGGACCTATGCCTGGCATTTAACTGTAGTATTATTTCCTGTATTAAATTTCCTTTTAACTCCGCTGCATTATCTGTTATTAAATTTTTAAATGCTCCATGCTCACATATTATTTTCTGTACTAAAAATGCTGCTATATTTTCTGCCTTTCTATTTGGTATGGCTTGTGTAATTGCATATCGCGTAAAATATTCAGTGCAAACTATGATATATTTATTTCCTTTTAGTGACTCGGGAAATGGGCCTAAAAGGTCCAATCCTATTGTATGAAACATGTGCTCAGGTGTTATGGGTACCATTAATCCTATTTTACGCTGCGTAGAATGCTTTCTTGCCTGACAGTGATCGCATGTACTAACAAACCATTTAATGTCCTGCTGCATGTTAGGCCAATAATATTTAGGTGTTATTCTTCTCTCTGTTCTAAGTACTCCTTGATGCGCCGCTAAATTATCTATGTGATATGCCTTGAGGATATAAATTCTTAATCCCTTGGGGATTAAAATTCTGGGCCATCGCGTATGTACAGTATGGTATATCCATACTCCTTCCTTATTTCTTTCACAACTTCCCTTTTTCTTACTTATAAAATTCTGTAATTCCTCGTCGTCTGCTTGCTGTCTTACTAATTCTAAGCCTGCTGGTATTGGATGTGACTGATCTTCCCAACCTTCTTCTTTCTCAGCTACCTGTGTTAGTTTACATTCTACTACTATGTGTCCTGCGTATGCATCTACATAATTATCTTTTTCTTCGTCCTCTGCCGTAGCTATAGTTGTCGGGTGCCTACTTAATGCGTCTACATTCGTGTGCTTCTTGCCTGGCTTATATTTAATATCGTACTCGTAGTCTCCTAATTTAATGAGAAATTTCGTTAATCTACATGTCTGGTCTTGCTTTTTTGGTAATAAATATTGGAGTGCTGAATGGTCAGTTATAATTGTAAATTTCCTACCATATAAATATTCTCTAAATTTCCTACATGCAAATACAGCTCCTAATAATTCTAAATGCCCTGCTGGGTAGTTGGCTTCTGCTTTAGTGAGTAATCTACTAGCATACATAATTGGTACTTCCTGGCCATCTACTTCTTGACTAAGTATTGCTCCTAAACCTTGATATGATGCATCTGTGGATACTATACAGGGTAAATCCTCTCTGAAATGATGTAAAACTGGTGCTGTAATTAATGCCGTTTTGAGTGTTTGGTATGCTTCCTCCATTTCCTTGGTCCATTCATACTTAGCATTCTTTTTCCATAATTCTGTCAGTGGTTTGGCTATTTTTGCATAATTTGGAATAAACTTTCTATAATAAGATGTGAGTCCTATTAAAATTCTAGTTTCATGTACATTCTGTGGTCGTGGAAAATCTCTGACTGCCTTTATTTTTTCTTCGTCTGGGTAAATTCCGTTGGCGTCTACTATGAAACCTAAACAACTTATTCTGGTAAATGCAAAATGTGATTTCTCAGGGTTCAGTGAGAGTCTATATCTCCTCAGTCTATTAAATAACCATCTCAATCGCTGTTGGTGCTCTGGAAAAGTGGGTGCATGTACTATAATGTCATCTATGAAAACTAAAACGTATTTCCATTTTAGGCCACACAAAGCTGTGTCCATTACAAATTGGAAAAAACTAGGACAGGTTTTCATACCAAAACTCATTCGTTTATATCTATATGTTCCATTTGGTGTTATATTTGTTGTCTTATCTCTGTCATCTGGGTGTATGAGACCTTGATGAAAGCCTGCGTATAAATCTACCGGGCTAAAAAATGATGCATTTCTAAGTGCATGTAAAATATCATCTATTCTTGGCAATGTCCATGTGTCTCCTATAGTCACTGCGTTCAACTTCTGATAATTCGCTACCATTCTAAAACTGCCTCCTTTCTTCTTTACTAAAAATACTGGGGATGCCCATGGGCTGTGGGCCTCCTCTAAAATATCTCCTTTTATGAGCTCGTCAACTTGTCTAGCTATTTCCTCCATTTCCTGCGGAGATGCTCTATAGGGTGGGCTGCTCTGGGGTGGGCTATTTCCTGTATTAATTCTCATTGGTGGTAATTTGGCTGCTTTTACCTCATTAATTGACCATGCAAAAACGTCTGAAAATTCTAAGCATAATTTCTTGACCTGCTCCTTTTGTTCGTCATCTAAATCTGGATTAATATGTAATTTGTTAAGCTGCTCTGCTGTTAATAATTTAAAGTCCGCTGGTGGTGGTATTTCCTCTTCATTGGATTTATTATGATTTAAATTAGCTCTCTTTCCGTGTATGACAGTATAACCGTCCTCGTATGTACCTACTACGGCTCCTCTAAATATTTTTTTGGGCTTCTCTGATGGATTAAATACTAATACTTCTGGGTTACTTTTCCTTATCAATCCTCTTGCTATGAATAATCTCTGCTTACTATATACCTCCGCCTTGGGCTCTAATAATAATTCTGGATGGTCGTCATGTGTATATTGTAATTTAACCATAGTCGCTGATCGTGGCTCTAGCATAGTGGTCTCTGCTATCCTGGCTTTGTTGTTATTGTACATTACTGGAGTTATGAATTTTGCATAGGTGGGGCCTTTAATTTCAAAGTCAAATGATTTAATATCTAACTTTCTGGGTATGCATTTTAAAAGTGCGCAGTCTAAAATAGCATCGTATTTCTTTATGAAATTCATTCCTAAAATAATTGGTGGTGAAACGTTGGCTAATACGAAAGCTACAATTTTGATTTTATCTCCATTTTTAATGAGAGTCAAATCAGTTCTCCCTATTGGTGACTGCCTAATACCTCCTAGCCCTTCTACTGCAAAATCGTAAAGTGGGTAAATATTTTCTAGTCTAACTATTTCCTCACTAATAAGAGTAATTGTCGCTCCTGTATCAATTAATGCGGGGTAATCTAAACCTTCATAATTCATGGTGGTGTTTGGTGTGCCCTCACCCTCCATAGACATCATGGCCTGAGTGGAGAGAGTAGGATTTCTAGCTGGCTTTGGTTCTGGTGCATCTATTATTGGTTTCCTGCCTTTCATTCTCCTCTCCGCTCGCCACTGTGCATTTTGTGGTACTCTACTGTGTGCTCTACTCCGCCTGAAGACCTTTTGGAACTCTGATTCCATCTGCTGCCAGTCTGCCTCAATTTTAACACTCTCATGCCAGTCCCTTGCTGCTCCTATTAATGTTTTCTTGAATAGCTTACATTTTTCCCTGTCGTCATTTACGTCTATTACCGCTGTCATTAAATTAAAATGATTCAAATGATCCTGCATATCGTCTATCTCTGGGTCGAAATATCTCTCCATGTTTCCCCATGGTATGTTACTTATTGACATTTCCTTTCAAATATTTCCTATAGCTTGACGTTTTACTATACTGGGTGCTCGTATACTCTACGGCCTGTTGACTATACCATTTCCTACTCGAAAATATTATTGGTATGAGTTCTATGTATCTGTATGTACCTACTCGTACTTACGCGCCTATCATAAAAGTGAATTGCTTCTATATAGTGCTTTATGCGTAAAGTTGGATAGTTTACTAGTGCTTACTTAAGCTAAATTCCTTTTTACTCGTTTGACAATGAACTGTACTATTTACTTATGTACCTCTATGAGTGCGTGTTTTATCGCTTCTTGTCTATGGAATTTACTATCTCAACTTAAATCGATTTTATATACTGCCTTAATCCCTACTCGGTAGTCAGCATATGCTCATGAGACTTCTCCTTCTAAGAATTTGAAAGCTTTCAGTACCTTAAGGTGTTTACATACCTCGTGAGAGTGTATGTTGGATCCAGACTGCCGACGTCAGTTCCTTTGCCGTGTACCTGGACCGATTATTTCTTGTTGTATTTGTCAGTTTTTTGTTATTCAGCAACCTTGAGTGTCGACTTCGCCTTCGTTCAAGCGTGTTATTTGCGTTTTCGTACTGTTGGCACTTTAAGCTAGGTAGGATGGGATAGGTTATGTCTACTCTGTTGTGCACTTTACTATTAGATAAAGGATTTTGCTTCTTGTTAATTTCTGTCTGCTACTACTGTTATGGTAAAGCGTGCTACACTCCTCCGTAGTCGACAAATATTCTACACAATTTTCACTGATGGTGGATACTGATTTCTTCGTACTTTACTCTGTGCTGATCGGTATCTCACCCTCTTCCTCGAGGAAAGCAATATTAGATTTTTGGTGATTTAAACTTTGAAAAATTGAAAAATTGAAACTTGATTGCTTTTTCTAAATTGCGCAATACTAATATCTGAGTACGCTTATGGCCACCATATTGGGTTTAGTGATATGTGTATGACTGTTGGATGGGAGTGTAAATAAATGAAGATGAAGTGACTCTCTATTTGTTTCGTTACAAATGTGTTAATAAATTAGTTTTATTAACGGTCTAAACTGATACACAAAATAAATGACTTAACTATTCAAGATAAGGTAGGTACTAGTTCACGGTTTAAGATTTGACGTGGAAGTGTTTTACAATGCTCTCAAACCGTCCTTAAAAAGTACTAATTGTTTTGTTTCCGCGTTCCAAAATAAATCAAATATTTTTACATTCAACAATTAAAATTCGTTAACTTATTTCCTTGATTTCATCATGCTTAAATGTCTAGACTAGTTGGTAAATAATGTCACCATTCATCATTGATAATTTCCGCATTGCTAAATCTAGACATCACTATTTAATTTACAAAATTACTCAATTGCATGACTCAAATACTTATATTATTTTTATACTACAAAAACTTAGTAGCTTCCGCATCGCTACCTCCAACAATACATTTATAGATTTAACTACGCCATTTAATTGCATTGTTTTTTTAATTTTATTTTCAATTCAAGGTGCAGAAGGACCAAGGACGCAAATACTGACCAAAATAAACCCCACAAAATACAATTCTTTTTCTTTCTGGTGCCTTATTGATCAGCGCAGGATGTCATCAGCGAAGAGGCAAATCTGACTATCTCCTTTTGGTGCTAAAAGCGAAACTGACTATTACCATTTTTTGCTAAAAGCGAAAATGACTATCTCCATTTTTCTCAAAATACTATAAAAAGGAGGCAAAAAAACTATATGTGCCAATGCAGCATGTTATTAAGCATACGTTTTTGTTAAGGGGTCGTCCATAAATGACGTCACAAAAATTGTTGCTCTTTAAGAACCCACCTACTCTCATTAAAACGGCTCAACTGTAATAAGGCGTGTCATGAATACCAGACAAGACCCACACACGCTAAGTGTGACATTATTTATAGACAACCCATTATAAATGTTACAATCTTATCACTTTTAGCCATTGATTTTATTATTAGCTATTGGTAATCTAAATCAATGTGTCAACCTTTTACTGACTGAACTCAGCGTTAACCTTCAAATTTTCAGATTCTCGTTTTCCACTTAACAAATATTTAATGTTCCTGCTGGTGGTTTTCTAGTGACTGCTTTTATTATTCATCATTTCTATTTAGTTTTCAGTGGGAATTGTAATAATGGAATTTTACGTTTAGTTAATATTGTAGTGATCGGAAAACAAATATAAAAGAACTTTAACATTTAGTATGTACATAGTTAAACTGTTACGCGGAATATTTGTATCTTCATTCATTGTACCTGTCACTAACAATGTGACCAATCCAAAAACTAAATTACTACGCTGCTGGATCTAGGATTCAAAATTCTACCGATTCTTCATTTGCCTAGCACAATTAAGACTTTAAAGTCTTAATTTCAGTTATTGTTCGTTGTTATGTGATGCGGTATGATAATTAAGTTTCACAACATTGCGATAGCTAAGCTTTTATAAATGGAGTAGGTGTTTTCTGAGAAATCAATAATTTTTGTGACGTCATTTATGGACGACCCCAAAACAAAAACGTCTACTTTATAAAATGCTGTATTGGTAGGTACATATAGTTTTTAAGCCTTCTTTTAATGGTATTTCGAGAAAAATGGAGATAGTCATTTTCGCTTTTAGCAAAAAATGGTAATAGTCAGTTTCGCTTTTAGCCCCAAAGGGAGATAGTCAGATTTGCCTCTTCGCTGACGATGTATACTTTTGCAGCAGTGACTTCTCTACTTTATGTTTTTGCGTCTGGTTTTGCAGAAGCTACTGTTGTGAATTTTTCAGGTTCTTCAGGTTCTAAACTAGTGAGTAATACAATGCAGGCGAAAACGGAAGACTTTGACCAAGGTAATTAGTAAAACTCCCACACACACAATAAAATTATCAATCATGATTGTCAATACGCATGTATATTTTAAGTCATTATATTACTCTGTTAAATTGCTGTACAATATTTTTTGATAATGATTTAATTTGAATTATTTAGGCGCGAATTGTAAATATCCTGGAATGTGTGCTACTCTAAGTAGCGTTGAAAATTTTCGTGGATGTCCAGAGGGTTTCGTCAAGGATCCAGAAGATGACACGAGAAGCAAATATTTAAATTCAGATGCATCTCTGATTATTTCTTCAAGAGATGACATTAAAATGCTCGCATTAGATGGACTTAACGTAATTCTGACTTTTTGAATTTAGGTTTTTTTTTTATTTGAAATTTTTACATATATAAAAAACAATTTGTTCTATTTTCAATGACTCCTACAGAAATCTGAAACCATTCAGAAAAATGATTTTGTAACGGGCTTTGACTACAATTTTCAAAGTAACACAATTTTCTGGTCCAGCTATTCTGACCAAAAAGTTTATAAAGGGCCAATTACTGAAGAATCTGCTCGTAAAACTAGCATTGAGCTTGACTCTTCATCAGAAATTTATGGATTAGCTGTTGATTGGATACATAATCATCTGTACTGGTTGGATTTGGAAAAGGAGCAACTGTGTGTCTCAAACTTTAATAGATCAATGAAGAAAATTCTTTTCACTGAACAACTTTAGTGGCCACAGTCGATTGCTGTGAATCCACTGAGCGGGTGATTTTAAATTAATAATTCAATTAATAAGCAAGAAAATACATACAAATAAAACATTTTTAATTAAGTTAACAAGCGTGAATTATAAGTTTTTTTTTCAAATTTTTTAGATGGATGCACTGGACAGATTTTGATAAGCATCGCATTGAAAGGGCAGAAATGGACGGCTCATCAAGAGAAGTTATACGCAGCACAAATATTAAAGTTCCAAGGGGTCTCACTGTAGATGTTGTGGATAATCGACTCTACTGGACACAAGGATACAATCCTTGCTCTATTTGGTCTTCAAATTTCGATGGCTCTGACCCAAAATCTATTTTCACCGCAACTTCGCCCGAATTCGGTGGAAGTGATTTCTGGAAAATTGCATCGTTTAATGAACACGTCTACTGGATAGAATTTTACAGTAAAACAATCTACAGAGTGAACAAATGTGATGGGGAAGGGTTGACGAAGGTTCAGGAATTTGTGAGTTAATTTTTGAAAAAAACTTTGTTTTACATGTACAGAGATTTTAAATATTTAATTGTCATCCTAATTAAGCTGTAAACCCGAATTTATTTCATTGTGTGGGTATAGGAATCTTACATTTGGGATATAAAGATTTATCATGAAGCAATGCAACCTAAAGGGGAGAATTTCTGCTTTAAGCGGATAAGCAAATGTTCCCATTTTTGTTTCCCAGTTCCGGCTACGGTTTCAGTTCCGGCTTCGTCTCAAGGCAACGGTTCCGTTTCAACGACAACGACCTGCGCCTGCCCAGATGGTCTTTTACTGTCCACTGATCAACAAAATTGCTTCTAGGATTTAAATATTTTGAGTTTTGATTTATATTCGGCAATTTAAAAATTAATAAAATTATAGCTCTTTAAACTACTTTTAGCTTCTTTAAACCCTAACTTTTTGAAACACCTGGGTCTGGCGTGTTTGACCGAACCCATGAATTAGAACCAGATTCAGCTGCGCGACCAAAATCTGTAGACTTAATCGGAGCATAAAATTTAAATATAAACTCCATGACTCTAATATAAACTACCAAAAGCGCGCTGTGCCAACATCTAGACAAGCAAAGACGGCTGAAAGTGATTTTACGAATCAACTTTTGAAAAGACTTTAGACATGGGCAAATCACTTTCGAATTTAGAAACAGGAGAGTGGCAACAAGTGCTCCCAGGATCCATAGGAACATAACCATCCGCCCTTGTGGGTTACTTAGTGAAAATATCGTGTAACTCTCGTCCGTGTGACCATGATAATATTCATCGAGAAATAATTTCATAAACTTGATTTGTGCTTCAAGTTGTTCCGGATTCGGTTCACGATAATCATTCTTTTGTAACTTCAAATTTTGATTGTGTGAATATTCACTATACTTTTTAAGCATGAACGCCACCGTCTCAACATCCATTAGGTCTCTATGAATCCCATTTAGCAATGTGTATATGCCAGCAGATTCTATACCTTGAAACTTGCTTTTCAGCACCTGCTTTAACGGAGCTCTAAAAATCCAGCGCGGTGTTCCCATTAAAATGGATTCTTGACTTGCATAGCATGTGAAGGGCCGCTTTCTTGAAGTAAAATTAAAATTCGGTCCCCAAATGCTTTCGTATGCGCCGTGGATTTTAGGAATAAATTTTGCCAAAATAGATAAAAATGCACCACTTGCCCAAAGAGCTGCCTTTTCTGTGTCTACAAAGTACTTGTGAATCATTGGACCGTACATATGGCCAAAGCGTAATGTAGTAGACGTATTTCTGAGGTGAGTTAAATGTTTGAATTTGGGAATTCTAAATACACTGATTTCTGCATGGAGAGTCAAGTAACTGTAAGTGCCTTCTTCTGTTGTGCACAATGAAAATTTTTCAAGTGCCAGTTGTTTGAAAGTTTTGATTGTGTTATCTTGCTGGGGCACGACAAGAACACTCTCGTAAGTGCAAAGGTAGGCAAAGGACAAAATTGAAGAAGCAAAGACCCACAAAATGACTAATAGGTTCCCTCCGTTATTTCTTCCAATTTCCTTGCTATTTTCTTGAGGGACACATTCAGCCACAGTGGGAGTCAAGAGTGCAAGTGGGCCACTTGGATACTGGAATACAAGAGGAGTAAATACAACTAGAATTGTATCTGCAAGCAGACTGTAGTTGTGTGTCTTTTCTTCTTGTCCCCCCTCCAAAATGGTTTTGTTAGGGAAATAAAGTTGGAACAAGAAAAAGAAAAACCCGCTGAGACACAAGATACTCAACAGAATGCCAACCCAGACCCATTCGTGAAGAGGATAAAAAAGTGCCAAAAAATCCGAAGACGAGGTCCTCTCACTCTGTGTGCAATACATAAATTTGATGTCCATTCCATCAATTTTGACTGAATCAAGTATTGTAAAATAGAAGTCATCATTGAGATAGTTAGTCTCATCTCTTACAGCTGGCGCTAGCATTTTCAAGCTGAATTTTGTGAGTTGCTCTCGACTTAAATCCCCCTGAGGTAATATTGTTCCGTTTAAACTTGTAACAAGCTCCTCGTTTATTTTTATTTGTGGTAGTACATATTTGTACTCGTGCTCAATGTGGCCTAATTTGAAGTCGATGAGTTTTGCGGTTGTAATCCTTTTGAAATTCAAAGATGATAGGCTTTTGTCGTCAACAATGATTTGAAAGCCGTGGAAATTTTTGGGTCGCATGAAGTTCTGGCAGAATGATTTATAAAAATCAACAGTGCTACCTAAACTTGCAAGTGTTTCTTTTGTCATAAGTACAGTTGGTGGGGAATTCTCCCTACAGGTTCCATCTCCGTGTATGTTTGTGTCAGGGGTGGACATAAACTGATACAAGGGAACAAGACACGTCCTTCTTTTGTCCGAGCAGTAGACAGCGTGACTATCTACACTTAGGATCTGAGACATGTCGCCACTCACTTGAATAATGAAAACATGTTCAAAATAAATGTTCACATGCAATTGGAGGGGGAAGTATGGAAATTTATGACAGTTGATTTTAGAATGTGACTGAGTTGTATTATTTTTGTGCTTATTCTGATTTTCTAAATGCGCTAT
This sequence comes from Dicyrtomina minuta, assembly GCA_949802685.1. Classification (NCBI taxonomy): domain Eukaryota; kingdom Metazoa; phylum Arthropoda; class Collembola; order Symphypleona; family Dicyrtomidae; genus Dicyrtomina; species Dicyrtomina minuta. The sequence continues at coordinate 87,305,684 of OX461808.1, read as the reverse complement.
AATCATCATGTCGTTTGGATTAGCGTACTGCATTTTCCTGGCATGTCTGTCTATGAGACTGATCTTTGATAATATATGTGGATATATGCTTCGGTGTTTAGCTTTATACCAAAGAGTGTAGACCACACAAATGACTCTATCGCCAAAAATTTGACGGTGGCGGTTCCAGGTACCATATTTAAAGGAGCTTCCAGCATTTAGGCGGGAAGTAATCTTTCTTTGTTCTAAAAATTTGTTTTTCTTTGTGTCGAAATGGTTTATGTTGACTATTGGGATATTTAATGCAATAGATGCGTCTACAACATGTAAAAACCAGTTGAGCTCTTCGCGGCTAGACATTTCGAGGGTGTGTATTGTTAGCTGACAACTTTGGAGAGGCTTAAGGATGTTTACTAAATTGATTGGCTGGTTAGTATTTGTTTTTGGATGCAAATCTGCTGACGCTGTAAGGGCAAGACAATAAATAAGCAATATTTGAATAACAAAAAATTGGACCCTTCTTAAAACCAAAGATAATGTCCTGTTGATTTGCATCTTATCAAAACACAAGTCAGGGCAGAATATTAGGTTCATGGGAAAATTAAAAATTTGATAAATACTTTGCAATAGTCAGGTTATAATAACAGTATATAGCTGTTAGGCAGCTTCTGAAATACAATAGTATATTTGTTGAGAAACTTTATTTGCAAAAACCTCTGCAGCGACTCTTGACAACTGACGACAGTCAACTAGCTACTATTTAAATAAATTGACAAAATTCACCAAAGTTAATCAAATATTTATTCTAAGATAAAAGTAAAGGGAGCGAGCATGTCTTGGGATTACCTACATAAAAATGTCTAACTTGACATAATGTTTGTCTTCAATAAAAGGTTATAAAACTCATCACAAATATTGCGTGGCTTACGTAAAACATGTTTTATCTGGCACTAAAATAAACAATTCACTAGTTGCAAGCATACAATTAACATAACAGTTATGAAACGACTTTGGCAAACCTGACATGATAAAGAGTTTTCTTTAACACGAAATAGCAAAGATAGAGCCCTACATACATTGTAGGGTAGCAAAAATAGTAAAAAGTAGGGTGAAACAATTGTTTAAAAAACAATAGGGTACGATGTATGGTGGGTTACATTAGTTATTAAAAATTATTCATCCTCGTACCCGATGCCGTTTTGGATTTTTTAATAGATCTCTTATAGTTTTTATTAGAGGATTTTGATTCAAGAAGTTTGTAAAAAATAACAATGCTCACTTTTGCATTAGTTCAATGTAAAATTGTTGAGTTTGTGTTCTAATTTTTTATAAAAAACCTTAATCACAAAATGGGACTCAGATGTAGGACATTTGTAAGTTGATTTTTAAAAGAATTTGTTTGTTTAAAAATTTTAAAATTAACGACATGATTCTACATATTAAATTTGCATCTCGTGGTTAAACTATGTATTATGTACTGCCAACACCATTTATTCCATTCTTATAGGAGCACCACGTGTGGGATATTAAGATTTACCATGAAGCAACGCAACATTATGAGGGAAATTTGAGGTCTGAGCGGATAAGCAAATTTTTCAATTTTTGTTTTCCTATTATGGTCACGGTTCCGGTTTCGTCTCGAGGCAACAGTTCTGTTTCATTGACGACTACGTGCGCTTGCCCAGATGGACTCAGACTGTCCGCAGACTAACAAAACTGCTTTTGAGATTTTGATATTTTGAGTTTTGATTTATATTAGGCAATATAAACAATTTTATTATTAAAATAATATTTTATTTCATTTACTAATACTTTACGGTCAATTTATTTGAAGTCTCTCAGCCTGCCTACCTAACAACATAATTTATTGCAGTATAATAGTAAGGTAGATACTTTTAATATTCAAAATGGCTACGCGTACATACTTAAAGCAAAATGACGATGTTAAGATAGAATTTAAAAATTTATTTAAATTAAATTAGAACGAGATTTAAGTGCCTACTTAATAAATTGTACACAAGATTTTTAAATTTTTCAAAATCTTGAAATTTCTATATATAGTATGCAAACTGATAAGATCACAAAAAATCATGTTTCATCAAAACTGGATGAGAACTGTAAAATAAATAAGGCGGTAAAGTTTTAAAATTTGAATTTTTTAAAACTTTGGCAGGCCGCTCTGAGCAAACAACGCAAAATGCATTCAAGTTACTCTGGATCTGTGCTATTGAAAACTAGCCCGATATTTTGAAATGGGGCTCTGTGAAATCTCGATGTTGCATGTTGCGTCATTCCCGAGTTAGTCAAGAACTTTCCTACATGATTACGGTGCTGTTTTCAATGCCATCAATACTTCCGAGTGATGGTGTTGCGTATGCATATCCAAACGTAATCTTCAGTCACCCCAGCAAATAAATAAATAAATAAATAAATAAATAAACTTTAATTCCTCAAAGCGACGTAGAATAAGCCAGTAGATTTCAAAATATCTTTACAAACTACAAAGTGGCTCTATTAACATAGAATGAAAATTAAATTTAAACTCTACGGGTGACGTTAATACAATCACGAATTTTATAAAATCCATAAATTTGAAAACTGGCTTACAAATTGCTCTATGAACCAAACACGAAACACCATACAACCCACTACATAGCGTAATGAGTTTGTTCCTATGAACCATTTGTGCCGTTGTCACAGTTTAATAACAGAGCTACTTCAGGCTCCTATTTACCCAAAAGATTCTCAGCCCGTCGTCATTTATAATCCTGCCGTGGGCAGGGCTAGGTTTCTAGTAACTTATAATTAATACCCCAAAATAATTAAACAAGTTGTGATATATTTTTTAGTAAGGCACTGAATTTCCAACATAATTAAATTGCCAACATGTTTTTTAATTTAAATTATCCCTTATAGTTTCCATGAGAGGCTATTGCATTAACAGTATCAAAAAAGTTTCCTATATTGCATTTGCGTAGTGATAAAATGTTGGGTTGTACCACGTTGTGTATGTTTGGTGCAGTAAATAAAAACAAAATCTTAATTAGGACAGAAGTTTTGTTATTCAAAGTGGTTGGTGATCTGCATTTCATACGACCTCAGTTAAAAATAGTTAACAACTATTACGCAACCAATCCACATTTTTTGTAGTCAGTGACGTAACATGCAATTCCAGGGAAAATAATGGAATTAGTTGCTGCACGCAAACTGTCTGCACACAGCTGGAATTGAATCTACATAATTACATGATTTATATACTGATCATCGCTGTAAACAATTCATATGTACTTTGCTCCTATGCTAATTTTCCCATTGCAGATTTATAAAATCATAAAGATAAGTTTTAAACAACATATTTTAAAAGCGACGTGAGGCTATTTTTTTTTGTAACTTTTTTACTGAATGTGTTGTTTTATTTTAAAAATAGAGGCACAGTAGGACTCACGTACTGACAAAAGTGAATGACACAGAAAACAATTGTGCGTTTTGGTGCCTTAGCAATCAGTGCACGATGATAAATGTTCCTAGCGATGATATCAGTACCATTTGCTTTTGTTTCCATAGAAGCAACCAAGCAACTGATGGGGACTTTGAGTCGAATTCTAAACTCCGCAGCAATGCAACGCAATCGGAAATTAGAAACTTGGCCCAAGGTATAGTAAAAATAATGCAAGGAAATTACTGATCATATTATGCATGTCAATTTTATCTCGTATTACACTTTTGTTTGACATATTTTTTTGTATTTACTTTGTAATTTAGACGCAAATACGTGCAGATATTCTGGAATGTGTGCTACTTCAGGTTACGTTGGCAATTGTCATGGATGTCGAGACGGTTTTGTCAAGGATCGAGAAGATGACACGAGATGCAAATATTTAAATTTAAACGCATCTCTGATTATTTCTTTACAAGATAATATTAGAATGCGCTCATTGGATAGACTTAACGTAATTGTAGTTTCTAAATTAATTATAGGCAGTGCACTTATAATTAGTAAAGTATGTCTAAAATAATTATGCTTTGTGTGAAACGAAATGTAATGGAATGTCGGTTTTTAACAATCACATACTTGTGGATGTACTTGTGGATGTACTTCACAGTTTTTGGTACGCGTCGTATTGAAAGGGCAGGAATGGATGACTCATTAAGAGAAGTTATTCTCAGCACAAATAATAAAGTTCTACGTGGTCTTGTCGCTGATGTTGTGGATAATCGACTCTATTGGACACAATGTGGTAATCCCTATGCTCCATTTGGTCTTCAAATTTTGATGGTTCTGACCCAAAATTAATTTTTAATGCAATTGCCCCCGAATTAAGTGGTAGTTATTTTTAGAAAATTGCATCGTTTGATGAACATGTCTACTGGGTTGAAGCTTACAATAAAAACTTCCTGCCTGTGTTATAGTAGTATTGTATGGCAGAGACTACCATTATTCAAAATAGTTATGCGTACATTCCTAATGCAAGAATAATATTTTTAGATACAATTTAAATATTTTATTTAACTAAATTAGAACCAGATTGAAGTGCCTACTTCATAAATTGTAAATAAACAATTCTATCAGTATAAAATCAGCACTATGATTATGAATTTATCGACTGCAAAATTGTGTATACATTTTTAGTAGCATGGGCTGCCAGGTACTCTTGCTTCTCCAACAACCCTGAAGCAAGGTTTGTACTTGAACAAGTTAAAAGTAATTCCTCTCGAGCCATTGTTGTCAGTTTCACTTCCAGACCTGTCTGAGTTTTGAGCATCCTCCTTAAATTATTTTATAATTTTATTACAAAAACTACACGAAATAAAAACAAAGTAATATCTTTTTTATTAAACGTTTAGTTATCCAATTAAATAAGTAAAACTTTTTTACCTGGTTCTCAGAAGGCAATGGAGCTGCGACAGTATAAATTACAATCGCCAAAAATATCAAGACTTTTAAATAAGATTTTACCATTTTGTTTTCGTGTTTGCTTTTTACTAACAAGTAGTTTAAAATTCTCTTCTCCAGATGCCAGGGATGTAAGTAATAAAATCAAGCGTCGTCCAATGTACTTTTATACTGTTTGCAAGCAATATGTATACCTATACACGTGCCTAGGTTTTCAAATATTTGGAAAACAAAAATTACCATTAGAAAAGACAGTTGCCAAATTGCTTCAAAAATGCACCTCTGCGTCCTCTGCTCAGTAAAAATCGACAAATGTATAAAATCTTTGTTATTTAGATTAGTTTTTGAAATCACATAATTTCATGCTTGGCAAGGATGTTGATAGTAAATTGCGTAATTTATGTTATTCTATTCACAAACAATACATCTCACTAGGTAATTCTGGTTCTTTAGTTTAATTTAAAATTTTCCTTGCAATTTTATTATTTATCTTAATACATTTAAAATTTACAATCAAAGTTTTTACACAGGTGTTCCACAGGTTAAAGGCCAAGTCAACGACGAGATTAAACAAACGATACTTTACGGATAATCCAAGGAGTATAAATAGTATAATTACATGGTAATTATGCAGTTGTTGAACCTAATGTATTATGTCGGTTATTTAAGTTCAAGGTAACCCTCTGAATAATACTAGAACATGGATCATTGAATGCAGGTTGCGTGGTGAATGTAAAAATGTTTGGAAATGAATATACATTAATTTAATTTTTGCACTCAAAAGATTTTATCATTTTGATTGTTGTGTAATTTCCTCTATCCGATTTGCATATAAATAAATCATACAAGAAAAACATGAACCCTTGAATTTTACAACTATTGTGATTCTCAATTTTCCTCATCTTACTCTGTATATTCATTTATCACAGATGTTCGAATACAAATATTGATTACTTTATTCTAATATGCAAATTTTTCCTTATCAGGATATATAATAACATAATTTTGCAATAGGGTAAAATAGACACTGAAATCAGAAGTTTTATAACGCTAATATATACGTAACTATAGTTTACTATCGGCCAACCTACCTTTGTTGTGATAGCATAATATTGTAGTGACTACATTTAGTTAGAATGGGTGTGTAAATATTCATGATGCGAGAATAAATTGTCATATAAATATTTAAATATCTTTTATAACCAAAATCAAAGTATAATCATAGATTTAAGCACTGACATCGAAGTTTATAAATATTCTGTTTTATTATTTTTAAATCAACATGTATGGTATATATAGGCACCTAGCTTGGACACACATAATATGTCACTTGTGTGAAGCGTAAACCCCATTAACGTCCCGCGTTGTTGGGACGAGGTTTCGGCGAGGTACATGGTTTTTGTACTCCAAAAAGCGTAAAGCAAGGAGCGTATTCGTAAACAGCAACGTGAGTATTTGGGGCAAAAAGGGATCTCGCGTCAATTTCGGTTTCACTGGTCTCAGCAGCGTTGGTTTTTTGAGCATCCTCCTAGAAATTAATTTAGAATTTGATTACATAAACATTATAATAATTATTTACAAATTTAAATTAAGTAACTTTTTAATTTCATACAAAGTTTAGTTACTATTCAATTGAGTAAGTAGTAAGTTAAACGTTTTTACCTGGTTCTCGAAAGGGGCAGGAGCTGCGACAGCATAAACCACAACTGCCAAAAAAATAAGGGTTTTCAAAAAAGATTTCACCATTTTTTCCCCGTTTTTTTTTCTGCTAATGCAAAAAACAGTTAGGTTAAAATAAACTGGTTGTTTGTTAATTTAGTAGAAAGGCTTAGATTTGCAGACTCTACTTCCCTGCGATTTAAGTGATCAAATTAAGCAATGCCGAATGGAAATTTTATACCAGTTTCAAGCAAAACGTACTTTTTTGTTATACGTGTAGGTTCCTAATTGTGTAGAAAATAAAAATTATCTTCAGAAACGACAGGTGTTAAATTGCTTAACAAAAGGGACATTTGCAAAGTGAAAACTGTCACAAATATAAATTCTTGGTTGTTAAAATTAAATTGTGAAACCACACGATTCCCCGCTTGAAAAGGATGTTAATGATAGAATATATAACCTTTTGTATTCTTATCACAAAATACTACTTTTAACCAGTTAATTTGTTTTATATAAATACCTTTGCCATGCTCATATTTGTTTTAAGAAATTCAATGCTTATTTACACAAGTGTTCGACACGATAAACGGCCAGTCAGTAGTGAGATTTAACAAACAATAATTAATTAACGTATAGTGCTAGGCGTATTATTAAACTGTATTCATGTGTTTAGGTATGTATTTTGGTATGAATTTTAAAGCTACTAGTTAGGATTTTGTTGATTGCAGATTTAATATTAGTCCACTTACCGCCAATTAATGTATACATAATTAGCTGCCAATTGTTGATCCGGTACCGCCAATTGGATTTATGAAACAGCTGGTTGGCTTTGTGTCAGTTAGTACCATAATTATAGTTTGTAAAAAAATTGATCTTCTACTCGCATCTTAAATGCATTAAAACATTTGCAAATGAAGGCATTACACGCACGTTGCCGCTGAATAGATTCTACCAATTTTATAATTTGTAGTTGCCTCCATCTGCTTTACATTGTTATTATTACACCTGACTAAACAATGCGTTTACATATATGTAGTACGATAGGAAGACAAACTACCTTATATTTTTTCATGTGTGTTTAAATGCGAGTATTATTTATTCTGAATCCCATTTTAATGTGCAGATATTTTTACAATAAAATAATAAAATTTGCATTTGCAATAGAGTAAACTTGACACTTATCTAGTTGTTCATATGTCTTTTTGTATTATGCCATACAGTGAGATACAGTAATGAGTGACGTCATAGTTTTTTATAGCTCTTGATAAAAAATGTAAAGCTTTACGTCTGCGCTTACAATTTTGAAACATATTTAAATAGAAAATTTTTCAAAAATATGTGAAAAGAATATTTTGAATTTTGAAAACATGCACATATAATTTTTCGCACATTTCGAAACCATGCAAAATAAAACATTTTTCCATCTTTCTCATAACATTTAAATGGAAAATTTTACACTTTTCGAATTTAAATAATTAAAGAGAATATTTTGAACTTTTGTAAAACATTGCAAATACAGCATTTTGCTTTACTAAAGAAAATCATTAATAAAATTAAAATGGTAGTTTTTGTATGAAAATAAATTGCTGCTTAAAAGCAATTCCTTCATCCAGCCCTGAGCGTAAATTTTATAAAGTGGTTATCTATGTGGTATGTTCTGTGAACGAAACGAGAAGAAGATGCAAGTATTGAAATCATGTAAGATTCTAATTTTAATTTTAAATTTCATAAATATTTTGTTTTGCTTTTAAAATAAACAAATATTAAATATTTCTTAATTCTCAAATTGGTGCTTTATTTCTTATGGCAATTAACATGGGGACTAACTTGACGTTTTAGTGATAAACAAAAGAGCTTGGATAATATGATTAGATATATATAATTATGCATACTGTAACACAAATTTTAAAGTTCAAAATAATTTTGTTTAAATCTATGTAATTACATACAATATACAACAACTTATTAGCTCATTATCATTCCAAAATAAATTTGAAGAAATACAAAGCTGATTGCACTGAATAAGTTAATGTTATTACAATAACCCACATAAATTTTAAAGTTCTTACATATTATTGTATAAAGCAAACAGTATGAACCACGCTAATTAAATTAGTTGGGTACTTAAGTTACGTTTTAAAATTCAATGGCTATACAATTACCACTGATTGTAGTCAGAGTTATACAGATGTGACCGGTGCGTAGGGAAAACCGTACTATAGCGACCAGCGTTAACGCCCCCAAGGTTTTTGAGTAGTAAATTTACATGGTTTGAGTGATGTAAACATATCAAAAAATCCTCTATTAATAGTATAGCAAGGTTCCTTATCGCCTTGAAAAGTACCAAAATTTACATTCGAGGACACAGAAAATAATTTCGCGGCAATGGCGGTTTCTTTTGCTATAGCGTCGTTGGAGTTTTGGACCCCTTTCTTAAGGATTTAGAGTAAGTTCAAAAAAACAAGTGTTAAAAAAATGTTTTAAAATTAAAATAAAGTAAATATTTTATAAAATTAAAATTGTCTGACAAAATTGGTTTAACTTTTTTACCTGGTTCTCAAAAGGTGCAGGGGCAGCGACAGCATAAAGAACAACTGCCAAAACAATTAAGGTTTTCAAAACAGATTTGACCATTTTGTTTCCGTTTTTTTCTACGAATGCAAAAAAAAAGAAGCAAATAAAAAGAAAAATATTTTAATAAGAAATTTCTTTCGTAGATTCTCCAGAAACCTGTGATTTAAGTGATACATTTAAGCATTTACCGTGGGAATTTTATACTGTTTGCAAGCAGTATGTATTTCTTTTACATTATGGGTTGGTTTTTAATTATTTGGAAAAAAAATTTTCAATACAAATGACAGGTGTCAAAATGCTTAAACAAGGCACCCATTTGCTTTGCCAAAATTGATATAATGATCAAATCTTTGTTAGTTACATTAATGTGTGCAACCACATGATTCCACGGTTGTAAAGGATGTTTGTAGTAAATTATGTCATCGATTGTGTTTTATTCACGAATATTTTTCAAATTATTGCTATACCAATACTTGTTTTAAAATTTTTAGCAATTTAATAAGTATTTACACAGATGTTTTAGGAGATAAAGGGCAAGTCTATGGCAAAATTATTCAAACGATATATGTATAACGAACCACTGAATTGATTCAATCATCGTGGTAGTTGGGTAGTTAAAATTTTTACATCTGATTAAATAATCTGTCAAAAAATATTACATTTTTGGTTTTGCTTTTATGTTAATATTTTTATTATATAGTTTTTGTAAATCACGATAATAACAAAATTTGCAATAGGGTAAAATTGACACGTATATAGTTAATTGTTATTATACTCGTTTATTTTATAATAATTAATATAGTGTGACACATTAATTTACCACGTTGTTGTTGGTAATAAATATTCATATTCAGACTTTTACTTTTTAAAGTGGCGCTAGTTAACAGTCAGTTAAGAAATAATCATGATATGGCTTGAAATTGTATCATTTAATGCTATTCTCTCCATTACTGTTTTTGAAACTATTAATGAGCTAAGGTTCTGATATAAAGATTTTTAAATACCAATTATATTTGTAAGTGACATCTACATGGCACCAATCTATACTGTAAATTGTTGACAATTCCCTAATGTGCCATGTGCCACTAAATGTGTGACCATTTGTTAAGTATTATTCTATTTTATAATTAAATTAATTTACTTGAAACGCTGAAGATGTAACATACAAAATTGAAAAATTTTGATTTTTCGTATACAACATTGATATTTTTTTATGACAATACGGAAGCCTCTTTGTCTTTGGCTGTATGCTTTAATATTTATTAGGAAATAGTTTGTCTTTTATTAGCTGGTATCTTGAGTTTACAGGCACATAACTATATACTTCATACCTATTAAACAAAATAATAATTATTTATTAGGACAAACTGGAGCCAGTATTTGTTTTTTGTGAGGCCTTCACTAATTAGTGGGAATTACTTTTTTGATAGAGTGTCTGTGAGATTGTGTGTTTGGTGACTGAACATTTGGTGTTGATAATAATTTGTAGATTATTAGCAACCATTTATTATTTTTGTTACTCAACTGCTTTTTTTTAACTTCTGAATTGTAAAATAATTTTCGATGGACAGTTTAGTGCTTTACAGTTTATTGTAGCCATTGAAAATTATTTTTTGGTGTGGATGCGTAACAGATGGTGGGAAGTGTTGCCATAGTCCTAGTCAAAACCATAATCAAACAATGCTATTCACGGTTTTAGTGCCTTTTCGATTTTCAAGAAGTACGACGCTCAGCTTTGTATATTTTGGGTCCAAAGATTAGAAAGTGTTTAAAAAACAATGTAATGACCCATTCACATGTATTAACATTGTGCAAAACGATTAAATAATGCATACATGAAACTTGAAAATATAACGGGTGCGAGTAATACACGGGTTCTAGTTAAGCGGGGATGATTAACACTTGGTTGCGACTAATGTGAGGGTGAATAGTGAATAATTAATGTGGGGACGACATTAGCGGGTGCGACTATTACACAAACTATTATAATGTTAAGCCTAAAGTTAACAATCAGTCCACTTTGTTCCTATGGTGTATTTGTATAATATGATTGATCCGACCTACCTATATTTTAAATAGATGCACACATATTTGAGCAATATAAAGATGGCAAATTTTTATTTTCAGTATTAAATTAGGTACCCACAATATAGAACCAGATAAGCAATTAGCAAATGGTGGAATTACGCTAATTTGGACTTGAAGTTCAATAATTAAAAGTGCGCATTGAAATGGAATTATAAATACCAAAAACTGCAATGATTAAAAAGCTCAACTGAATTAGGTGTATCATTAAATAGTTAATTATATCCAGGGCTCTGGGTTCCAATACATACTGTAACAAAATATGAAAGTTTAAATGAAATTTGTTTTGTTCCATGTGCACACAACTTACATCAATTTATTAGCTATTACTCCAAAGTACATTTATGAAAATACAAAGCGCATTGCAATTGTGGTAATTACTTACATTTTAAATATGGTTTCTGTATTAAAATGACCTACATATATTTTGAAATTTTGACATAATAATGTTCAACATGGAATATAAACCACGCAAATTTATTGAATTTGGTACTCGGACAACGGTTTTAAATTCAATCATATAACTAGTACGGAAAGTTTTTTATGTAATCAGTGTGAAGAATTAACTGTTGTAATAAAAACCATTGTAAAGATCTCTAGTAATTACTATTGAAACGTGTAGGTACCAAGCTGGTACATACAGATGTCATTGGTGTGTAGCGAAAACCATGCTAGAGCTTAGCCTTGAAGCCACCAAGGTTTTCGAGTGGAAGGAGTAACACATGGTTTTAGTGATCTCAACAATCCTCTATTTCTATTTGGGTCAATATTAGAAATCGTATAGCACGGTCCGACTTGCAATTGACCAAAACTGACATCTGCGGAAAATCTTGAGGCAATGTCAGCTTCAACTGCTTTAGCGTTGTTCACGTTTTGAGCACCCTCCTTCAAATTATTTTGGAACGAGTGAACAAGAAATGTTTTAAAATTAAAATAATGTAAATATTCTAATTAAAGTTAAATTTTCTAATTAATTAGAAAAGTTAAACTTTTTTACCTGGTTCTCAAAAGGTGCAGGAGCAGCGACAGCATAAAGGACAACTGCCAAAAAAATCATAGTTTTCAAAAATGATTTCACCATTTTGTTTCAGTTTCTTTCTACTAATGCAAAAAAAAGAAGCAAGTAAAAAGAGAATTACTGCTTGTTAATAAAATGATTTTTTGTAGAACCTCCAGAAACCCGTGATTCAAGTGATATAATTGAACATTTCCCAATGGGCGTTTTATACTATCTGCAAGTGATATGTATTTCATTTAAATTCGTCTCTTAAAAGTTTCCAATCATTTGAAAAATATAGTTTTCTATCAGAAACCACGTCAATTTGTCTAACAAAAGAAACTTCTGCTAAAGGAAAATAGCCACAAGTGTGAAACCATTGTTACTTGGATTTGTGAAACCACATAAATCCACGCTTGAAAATGATGGTAATAAGTAAAATACGTAATTTAGTGTGTTTTGTTAATGAATAATTAGCACCTACATCTAACCAGGTAATTCTTTCTTTTTTCAGATTTTTGCTATATCAATATTCACTTCAAAAAATTTAAAATTCCATAAGTATTTACACAGATGTTTCACAAGGTAATTGGTAAGTCGATGGTGAGATTTAACATATGATATTTAAAAAATAAAGCAGAGAAAATTATTGAACCGTTTAAACGTGTTTAAGTATTTTGATCTATTTTTTTTAGTCTTTTACTAAGATTGGATTTTATTATTTATTATGACGCACGTACCTAATTCAAAGTTCCACTAATCGCATCTGCCACGTTTTACTTCATATTAGTTCCCCGTACTGTCTGTCTCCGACTGACTGAGACTGAAATGTGTGTAATTAATTAATTATATCTCATGTGCTATAGCCTATGGTGTATACATACAGGATCACACAGTACACTTTTACTGAAAATGGCGTCTAATTGAACGTTCTTCTTATGCGTATTACTTGCTTTAGCATATTATGCTGATATTCATATAAGTATTTCATAGTTGTATTTGATTCCCAAATAGTGCAATTAATTACTACATCTCACCAGTTAATTCTGGTTTTGTAATATTTGTAATTTTTTTGCTATTATTGTATTTAATTATTTATTTCACTTTTAAATTTATAGAGTATCTACATACAGATGATCAACATACTAAATGGCAAGGCAGAGGTGAGATTAATCACACAATATTTTTTCATAGATTGCAGGGCGTACTTTCGAACGGTATACAATTTTTTAAATATTTTACGACTTGATTAAACGTAAATAAATTTTTAATTTTTAATATTCTATAAGTTTTAATTTGTGTGTACATTTGCTTAGTTATCTACTTTAAAATAGGGCAACTTGTGATTCAATTGAGTACACAGGCATGTTACATTAGGAGGATCTGTATTAGTGAACGGCAAATTGAGGTTAGAGCTACAATATCACAAGAGTCTACACTACTATATTATTGCAAATATAATTATATAATATTGACAATTTAATTATGAAAACATTTTTCGTTTCTATATAAAAATAATTGATGCTCACACACAAATTATATAGTTATTTACCTGGAAAGCAATTACAACTATTACGTAAGGTGGCACTTAACTGAGCAAATTAAAACTATCTGCTGTAAAAGCAGTAGCTTTTGTCCTATTTAATAAAATAAGCTTATAACTTGACCAAGAACAAACAAACTATTATTCCTTTAATGTCAATCAGGCATAAGGAAACGTTAATTTGAAGCTCATCAATGTGAATTGTATTGGCAGTCAGAGTCAGGGCCGGACGAAGGAAACTGTTTTAGGCAGCAATTCGTTTCCGTACAAAAACCACGATTTTAATTTTATTAATGGTTTTCTTTGGTAAAGCAAAATGTTGTATTAACATGTTTTAGACAAGTTTAAGATGTCCTTTCTACTTAATTCAGAAAAGTACAAAATGTTCTATTTACATGTTTTAAGAAAAAAAACAAAATGTTTTGTTTCAATAATTTTGGAATATATAGCATATTTTATTTTGCATGTTTCTGAAAAGTCATAATATTCTTTTTACATATTTTTAAAAACTGCAAAATGTTTCATTTACATTGTTTTTTTTTAAATTCAAGCAGCGGGCGGGGCTGCCTGCGATGGCTGCATTATCCGGCCTTAGTCAGAGTAGTCAAAACTTGAATGAACAATAATTACTTAAACTATAATTACAATAATTCAACACAAATATTTTTTTGTATATAATTATTTATTTTAGGCAATTAATGTCAGTATAACTTACAGGCATGTTTATCTAATACAATTTAATTGCTTTCACAATAAATTTGTCACTTCCGCATATGAAATAGCTACACGTACGTGTTAAAAGTAGTTGAAACTAAGTGTCACCTTGGAAGTTCCAGTAAACGAAAAGCTCGTAAACTCGTTACAAGTAACTTATAACAGTTTTTCGAATTTGGCAATCCCTTTGAGTTTAATGAAAAGTTAAGACTTAGTTAGGCGAAGATGTCTCAACAAAAGTCTTTAAATCTGAACTACTACACAATATATTTTATTTGCTCTGCAGGTTTAATACCTTTTAATTTTAATCCAGCAACATTAAAATTACAAAAGCAAAAATCTGGGATTCGAAAATTTCTTTGCACTTTATTTTTTTTAATTGAAATTTTGTGTGCAGTATATACAGTCTTTAGATTTGAAGGGCTTATATCAACGTACTACAAATTTGGCAATTTTAATTTTAACTATTTTTCAATTCATTATATTTGGCTCACTGTCTACTTTTCAAGTCTTAACTTACAACATAACTACACAGATCATGCTTCTACTATTTGCACTGTGTGGAATGAAATTCACAATATTCATCATGAATTCCAATCACAGCCCATTAAAAAAAAGGGGTTTTCCATTTCCAAACAACAGCTACTTTTGAAAATACTCCCAATTTTATTGTACGGAACAGCAATTTTTGGGTTTTTGATTCTACTCAGTGATCCTGAAAGACCACAGCTTTTGTACCATGTTCTAAGTAGGAAGGTCAAAGTTGATGTTGTTTATATGCTAGTTGGAGTTTTAGAATTTTTTCTGAGTATCAAACTTATAACAAGTATATATTTTATTACATACCTTCACCTATCGCTCTTTGAGCATTGCGATTGTGAACTTAATGCTTGCATTCAAACGGTGCTGGAAGAAAAGTAAGTTAGTTTTTAAAAAATTATTCATCACTACATATAATTTGGTAAGATGAAACAAAGTTGGGGCTCTACTTTTTTTTTTAATTTGTTTTTATTTTGCAATTTTGTCTGCAATTTTTAGTTTGTAATTTGTTTTTTTTTTGCAATTGTGTATAGTATTTGTTTTGTTGTTTTCTTTAATACCGACGATTTCAAAATTCCTGAAATTCAGTATTCAAGTATGCTGGGCAGGACTTAGGTATTGTTTTTAGGCAGTAATTTGTTTCCATGCAAAAACCAGCATTTCGATTCTATTGTTGGATTTCTTTAGTAAAGCAAAATGTTCGAAAAGTTAAAAAAGCTACATAATTTGCATGTTTTAAAAATTTTTTAAATGTTCTATATTCTTGATTTAAAGATGTGCAAAATGTGATATTTACATTTTTTTTAGAAAGGTGTTAAACGTTCTATTAACATGTTTTAAGAAAGGTGTTAAATGTTTTATTTCTATGATTTTGAAAAGTGAAAAATGATATTTTTACTTGATTCAAAGAAGTGCAAAATGTTCTATTATTGTGTTTTGAAAAAGTTGTTAAATGTTTTATTTCTGTGTTTTTGAAAAGTGCAAAATGTTCTTTTTACTTGATTAAGAGAAGTGCAAAATGTTCCATTTACATGTTTTGTGATCATTCAAGCAGCAGGGCTCCCTTCGATAGCGTCATTATCCGGCCCTGTACTTATTATAAATTAGTCAGAGAGGCGGCAAGCGGGTACCAGTTGCTTCGCAAGTGGCCTTACTACTAGTTGCTTTTAAGTAAGTATACTATAAATTTTAAAATTGATTTTTTGTTGTAATAGAAATCAAGAAGATTTGAGGAGAAAATGCATCGAAAATGCTGCTAATGAATGCCACAAATTGCGAGTACTAATTCATTTGTTCAACCAAAGTAACTCAAAGGCAGTTTTTCTAATGAAACTTCATTGTCTCGCCATGACAATTGGATGTACATTCTTTGCTATTCGGTATTATGACAAGGGACCCTGGACTGCGCTTTTAAATTTGGTCATTGGTGTAGATGGTGTTATTGTTTTTATTTTTCTTTACGAAAGAGCTTTTCGTTTCCCATCAAAAATTAAACTTCTCAAGAAACTTGTGATGATTCTACTGTATTATAAACATGCAAGGATTAGTTTTAGGATTGTAAATCAGGATCTTGCACAGTTAGTTAAGCGTACTTTTGGTAACCACTTTACTCTTAAAATACTCAAAACGTTCCAAGCAATTCCTTGTATTGGTATCAAAGTTGGGGATTTTCATCAGATGGAGAGAGAGTCAACTCCAAACTTTGTTGATTTTGTTGCTAATCAGATATTTTCTTTGCTAATTACATTTAGATAAACACTAGTCACTTCCCAAATAATAACCTCAACACAATTTAGCTCAATTAAAGCACTATTTGGCAGGGCCGGAGAATAAGGCCAGTAAAGGCAGCCCTCGCTGCCTGAATTTTTAAAAATAATGTAAATTGAACATTTTACACTTTGCGATTACATGTAAATGCAACATTAAACACTTTTCAAAAACATGTAAATGGAAAATTTTACACTTTTCAAAAACATGCAAATGCAACATTTTACACTTTTGAAAAACATTTAATTAGAACATTTTGACTGTTCAAAACCATGCAAAAACAATGTTTTTTGCACATTTCAAAATTGGGAAAATAATACATTTTCCACTTGTTAAATAAATATGTAAATATAATATTTTGCTTTTCAAAATCTTTTAAATTGAACATTTTAAACATTTTTAAAACATGTAAATACATCATTTTAGTTCAACAAAGAAACTGTTCAATAAAATTAAAATAGTGGCTTCCGTATTAAGACACATTGATGCCTATAAGTCACTTCGGCCCTGCTGTTTGTTTTGATGTAGTCCACACACATGTTTATGGTTTTTAGTTTTTAATAATATTACACAATCTTACCTAAATATTTTTGAACTTGTAAATATGCATTTGGTTATGTAGGATTGTAGTATGTTTTATGTGGTACATTATATCAGTACATAGTTAATTAATTGCATTTGTTTATGAGCTTTCTAATTTAAATACTTAATTATATTATTAAAAAATTACACATAAAAAGAATTAAAAATATGTTTATGAAATTGCTGGATGTTTATTTGTTTGACACGAGAGAATCATGCGAGTAAGGTGATATTTAAAAAAAAACATTATTTTTATTCAACAAATAAATAAATACAAAAAAAATATTAAATCAGGTAATTATGTATGAAACATATAAGTGTAAAAAAAATGTAATATTTGGCATGTTCAATTCAAAATAATTTTAATGCTATAAGAAATAATTGAGTAAATCAGCGAGCGCCAGCAAACATAAAGTTAGGATTAGACGCGCGTCGTAGGTATCTGTCCATCACTTCCTTCCACTCTCGAGGGTAGTTCCGCTGGACGTGACTCAGGACGCGGTGAATTCGAGTCCTCGCGGTCTTATCACAGCCTATGTACATCATTAAAAATTTTTAGTTAAATCAACTCAGAATAATTTAATTGCCCAATACACTTGGAAAAACAAGCATTCCGTAGGACGGACCGCTCTACATGTAAATGTCTAGATGTGTTGATTTTGCTTTAATATTAATGTACACCTAAACTGACACATGACAAAATCAATATAATATTATAATTTTGTTACCTGGACAATGTCCTCGTATAACCTCCGGTGCCAGTCCTACAGCAAATTAACGAAACATAATAAATAAATTTATTTTTCGTATGAAGATGTTTGCAAACGAATTTAACTACAAAATAATGAATGAAATATCAAATAATTAAAAATGTGTATTGCATTACGCTTAAGTGTCTTCCCATTCCCATCACATGGTCCTCTGTCCATAACACAGTCAATCAAGGAAAGTACAAATTCCCTGTCACTTAAAACTCTGTCAACAGCAAAATTTTCAAGAATATTACGTCCCTGCCGCCGCTGAGATAATAAACTTTGTAATGTTGATCGCGATGAATCTCCATTGCACAGTCCAATACAACACAATAAAAGAAATCCGAAAGGAATCATCCAGTTTATTTTTATTTGTTTTATTCCAGTCCTAGTCCGATTTTGATTCCAAATACGACAATTCGAAGCCATTGTACTGTATACTGTATAGTTACTACACCAAATATTTTCAAAAAATTATTTTATGATTTTATTAACCGTTAAATATAGAAAGTAAATTTTTCCTTACTAATTAAAAGTATGTCTTACAGTTTTAATTCTGTACTACAATGACAGTAAAAAATTGGGTGTCTTGTAGATTTCAAAGCTGTAAAAAGTCAGAGAAGAAATAAAATAGTAAGAGAGTGAATGGCGTAGTCAACAGGCTCACTGTGATCATCGATGTGTGACCACATCAATTGGAATGCCATTTGTCATTCATGACTTCGTTTGCATGCATTCATTATTCAAATAAACTATACAGAAATGTAGGCTAATATAAGAGCAACAGCAAACACAGCCAGCGTAAGAATGCATACCTTTTATGATAATTAGCAATTAGCATCCGCAAAGTGGCAGTGACTCTCTTTCGGTATGTACCGTAACAGTAATAATACAGTTTATAAGAACCGTTAAAAAAATAAAAAGGAACAAAATAGAAATTAATTCTTACACCTCCGTTTCTGCTCAAACCAAAAAAAGCTATGTAAATTATTACAGTGTATTTACTAGCAAAATATATGTTGTATCACAATAATTGCAACTAATTGCACTGGGTATCTTACAATACCACCTTACCCCGCGTATTTTACATGTCAACCTTTCAGACCCGCTCATTATTATAGGATTTACGGTATCTAATATTTTTGTAGCCACACGTCTGCATATCTTCCAGTTTAATTTTTTTAAATATATATTTCTAAGCAGAGATTACAAACAAATAAAATAAAACAATTTAAATAATTAAATATACATGTAATAAATTAATTGAACCAGCTTAACATACCTGTTGATGCTCCAATCCAGCTAGAGTCTGCCTTTAATTTTCACAGGGCATATAAATTTTAACAGGAAGTTTTTGTGCCTTGTGGAACAGCAAGAATGAAGATTTCATACGAGACTGCAAGACGAACGGATGAACGACTAAAGCAACGCTCATACTTGACACAAAAGGAAAGGCAGGATTTCAATTTACTAATTAAAATCTGCATTGAACTCCCTTCTTTCTTTCACTTTGTGCACTGCATTTTGTATTTTAGGCGGATGTAGGCCACTGGGCCAGTGGCCAGTTCTGAGAAACCATGCGGACATAATGAATATGTAAGTGCCTATAATTACAATACCAATGATTCACGAATAATGTCAAGCTGTTAAAATAACTATATATCAGTTCATTTTATTAATCAGTTAGCAAATGGAAAGGCCCATTATGAAATATGATTTACGCTACTCCACGTTGTTTACATTCTCTTTTCAGAAAATAATAGAATGGTTGGTTTCGCATCGCCCGGTTGTGACCACTCTCTCGTGAGTATTTATTATGCCTTTTCTATGTGTTTTGCTCCTACCACTCCTACCATGGCTACCATAATAACTTCAGCACTATCTGAGTGACACATGCTTGGAGCTTAAATTGTTTATATATTTGTAGCAAACCTGCTTTCACTTACATATTTCATGAGGCATTGCATCAAGAAAAGGATGTGTATACAGGCTATTTCTGCCATCATAATATGGTGTTTACCATGGAAAATTAAACTAATAGTTTTAATTCATTTTGAAACATGAAGTGGTAATTCTATACATTTATTATCGACAATGTGTCGGTAAGAATGTTTTGGCTAACAATATTGGGCAAGTGGAGCATTTTGCTACTTATGATGTAATTTAAGACATCATGAAATAAAAAACGGCGATTGTCACTTTAATAAGTCTAATAAGACATGTTTTTGAGAGTAATTACAAAATAAATGAACGCATTAAAAGCACCATCAAATACGCGTAAAACTAAATATTTAAATTTAGCAACTCCTTGTGTAATCATTTCTGTTATGATTTCCAAAGCAAAGCATGAACTCGAAATTCCAATGCCAACTCCAAATGCTAAAAATATCGTCAAAATACCAGATTCTGCAAACGACAGGGCTTTTATTTTTGTCACACTGTAGTTTATGTCAGTCAAGATCTTCGAGGTATCCGCTAGCACTCTCGTTTCTGAAAATCTAAATATATCCCATTTCTCCCAAAACCAGTAAATTCCAGACGACAAAAGAATTTTAAATCGATTTGGTACCCACTGATGGTAGGGGTGCATCCCACGACTAACGCCATAATATGTGGCTCGGCTAAGAAAATGATCATTTTCTTTCATATTGTGCGAAAATGTTAGCCTTGGGTTCTCAACCATTTTCGTTTGAAAATATTTCCAGTAGAATGCAAATTCATCTTCGTTGAATATAAACGCTTGTTTAAAAGTGTTGGCGCTGCCTTCAGTCTGAAGTAGGTAGTATGTTTTCCAAATGCTTGAAACAGACGTGTTTTATACGTAATGAAATACTCTTAATTCGCTCAATAAATGCTGAACTTAGCAGGTTTTTTACTCTGAGCTTTCCATACAAATATGAAATCCATTCCTTGAAGAACTTACACTCAGAATATCGTTCACCACAAAGTATACTAGTTTCGTAATGACGTTTGTAATTTTGAAAATTGACATTCTTACCCAAGCCTTCCCAAAGCTTCATGACCTCCTCACATTTCCCGCTACTTACAAATGAATATAATGTAAACTCTTCCAGCTCTAAAATGGTGGTCCAGTTAGTTTCGTAGGAGGGCTGTACAGTAAATTCAGACTTAAGGAGACCCTTGTATCCGTTTGACAAGATCATTGCAATCACAAGCCAAAGTGCTACGACGCCGGCGCCCACGCTTTTGAAGCGCAAGTTTCTAATTTAAAGTAGCAGAATTTGAACACCAGCTTGTTCTACAGTTCCGCTTGCAATCCTTAGCCAATGGTACAGAACTCCAAGAAACGTAGCATTCTTAGGAGTTTCAATGGAGATGGCAATAGACATGAGAGCGGACATTGCAAGTGTGGCAACAAAGAGACACAACCAAACTGAAGATTGAAACGGACTGGTAATAATTTCTAAAATATTTTTGTGTGTACCAACATTGTGAGCCGTTATAAATTTGTACCGCGTGGTTTGCCCAATAGGAAATAGCATAAGTGTTGCTCCTATCCTTGCGTGATATTTGTTTTAGTACTCTACTTACAAGGGAACATACCTTACTTGAAACTACAGAATGAAGCGAAACTACCCGGAACGTATACTACCCATATGAGTGACCTCTGCTTGTATAGTCGTTCGACTGCAAAATTCGTTGTTCGGCCGCAAGCGCGCGCGCAATTTCAAAAATATCGATTTTTTCGAATTTCACCGCGCTCTAGCTCCCACAGTTTTTGTACAATTTTCATAAAATTTGAAATACAACATCTTTGTATGATTATCTAAAAAGTAATTTCAGGATTTTTTAAAATTCGACAATTTTAATTTTTTTCGAAAATTATTAAAAAATAGGTATTTCTGAGGCCCAAAGTTTTGACTATTTTTTTCAAAAAAATTCAAATTTTCGAATTTTTAAAAATCCTGAAATAACTTTTTAGATAATCATACAAAGATGTTGTATTTCAAATTTTATGAAAATTGTACGAAAACTGTGGGAGCTAGAGCGCGGTGAAATTCGAAAAAATCGATATTTTTGAAATTGCGCGCGCGATTGCGGCCGAACAACGGATTTTGCAGTCGAACGACTATACAAGCAGAGGTCACTCATATGGGTAGTATACGTTCCGGGTAGTTTCGTTTCATTCTGTAGTTTCAAGTAAGGTATGTTCCCTTGTTAGTTGACAAAATTAAGGCCAGCGTCAAGTTTCTTATATTTCTGGAGCACTTTGTGAATAAAAGAAGTGTTTAAGTTTGATGTAATAAATCTGTAAGTGGAATTACCAAGAGATGATGGATTTACCCTGGGGAATGGCGACTCTCCCTTTTGATTTTCCTGCCAGAAATTTAAGGTCAGTGGTACGTATTTCTCAGCCCAAATGAAATTCTTTCCATTTGAAACAAATGCCATGTAGTAAACCATTGCTTTTGTGAAGCAGTTAGTTGAATTTCGCGGGCAGTTAAATTTTATCAGCGCATGCTCAAGCATGTCAAGCCTGGTCGTGTACAGATCTCTAATGTTTTATGGTTGAACAATAACTTTTTTAAAAAAATAATAGGCTGGTGATAGTGATGGCTTTTGGTTTTACGTGGCATGTATTGCAATAGGCACACTTCTGATAAACCAATTTTTTGAAACAAACTTAATAAATGTTTTGTAAGCTACTTTACAATTAGATTGTTCGTTTTGAAGGAAAATGTACCAGTGTGCATAAATCTTATATTACAGCAGTGAGAGCTACAAAGTTGCTTAGCATCCACACTACATTTTGACTCTCGACGTGTGTACATTTTTCCAAGAGAAAAAGCAAAACGTAACATTTAATTTCTCTGCTTTTGAAAACTACATACTTGTCTTTCAGAAAATGTTGATAAATATAGTTTTGAAATACTGTAATGCTTGTTTTTAAAGCTGCTGGTATGGTTAGTTCATGGTGGTTGGTGATAGCCTCGCCGAATGTGTAGAATTCAATGTAACATTTATTCAAGTAGTTACTCTCCATAATGGTTTTTATGTCCAGAAATACAGGTGGATTTTGAGGATTCAGCTTGCTTGCCTGGCACTGGCAAGTGTGGTACGAAAAAGTAATTGCAACCAAGGCAATACATATGGTCATATGATGAGGTTCAAGCGAATGCTACTGCTCAACTTTAATCAGTTTTACTGCTGAGGTTTGCTGATCTAATTTAATTTATTTAAATTTTGTAATTTTATAAGTATGATTCAGGAGAGTTTTTCTTGCTGGACTGGTTTATTGAGTAATGCATTTGCCCATTGATTGCACACTTGCACAGTTGAGTTTTAAAACTATTTTTACTTTACATGTTATGTATTGTTAGCCAAACAAAGGTCTATTTAGAGCTGAATATTAATAATAGTAATATTTACTATCAGGCCCGGACAAAGGAATTAGTTTTAGGCAAAAATTCTGTATACAAAAACTACAACTTAGAATTTATTCGTGGTTTTCTTTGGTAGAGCAAAGAGTTGAATTATCATGTTTTAGTAAAGTACAAAATGTTCTTTTTATTTGATTCAGAAAAGTGCTCAATGTTCGAGTTACATATTTTAAGAAAAGTGGAAAATATTTTATTTCCATGTTTTTGAAATGTAGAAAAAATTTATTTTGCATGTTTTTAAAAAGTTTCAATATTCTTTTTATATTTTTTTGAAAAGTGCAAATTGTTCCATTTACATGTTTTGAGAAAAGTGGAAAATTTTTTATTTCCATGTTTTTGAAATGTAGAAAAAAATGCATGTTGCATGTTTTTGAAAAGTCTCAATATTCTTTTAATATATTTTGAAAAGTGCAAAATGTCCCATTTACATGTTTTTTGAAAATTCAAGCAGCGGAGGCTGCCTGCGCTTGCCGCATTACCCGGCAGCAGGCCCTGTTTACTATGTGCAAACAATTATAAAACTGCATTTTGTAGTCTTTTGTATAGTTGAATATTGTGTTGTATCTTCAAAAAGATTGACAATATAAAAAAAGAAATATCACGCTTTACCTATATTTGTATATGTACCTAATAGTATAAGTGAATAACTAAGTCAGTGCTAAGCATATTATACGTACATTTAAAGTGCATTTAGTAGTATCGTTAGGTATGCTTAACACTGTATATAACAGGAGAATAGTAATACATCATAAAGTATGCATTATTGCTATCGTAAACATTCTTGCACCTTGCACGAGTGAATATTTGTGCAAGTGTTTATTCATGTTGTTAAAAAAAAAGTAAATGTAGAGCCTAATGATAATTGCAAAATATTTTAATGGAATCCTAATAGATAAGAAGTGTTAGTTTTTAGTTTATGCTTTGGTTTACATATTTATTGACATTTTAATATAAATTAGTTGAAATATGGCTTATCATTAAAGCTAAGAAAGCAGTGTTAGTTCTACAGGCACTTAAATACTGTATATTTGTTTACTTATTGTATTTACTGTTAACTCAATTATTTCTTTTCAAAAAGTAAAAGTAAGTAGAATTTTTTATACAATTTCTGATAAATATAGCTATTGTCTGTGAAGAACCAAAATGACCCATATTTATGTTTAGGTAAAAACAAAATACACTAATCTACAGAAAAAATTAAAATGACATATTCATGTAAGCATGTAAATACAATATTGTACATTTAAAAAAAAACACTAGTTAACTGAATGATTTGCACTTTAAAAAGTGATCTAAATTCTCAATAAAACGTTTTGAATTTTTCAAAAACACTAAAATTAAACATGTTGCATTTTTTTAAACATGTAAATGGGACATTTAGGACTTTTAAAAATAAGTAAATATATCATTTTTTACATTTTTGCACTTTTAGAAAATAACTTAATAGACCACTTAAACATTTTCAAAAATATACAAATATAGAATTTAGCGCTTTCAAAAAACATTTAAATAGATTAATTTTCTGTTTTCAAAAACTCCTGATAAGCATTGTAAGCATGAATTTAATTCACTGCTTTTTTTGTTGACAACGTTCATTTTAACTCTGGTATAAATTAGAAATCGGTTATTTTGGTTCTTCATAGACGAAAGATATTTTCGTAAATGGTGAATTACAGCATGATAAGATAATGTATTCAAAACTTTGCTAAGTAACTTTGCTGAAGTACAAGTTTAAAATAACAATTTGAGCGGGATGTTTGTGTTGCTTTAAAGCAAGTTAGTACATGCCCTTTTAAGAACTTTATATTAAAAGTTCAGCCAGAATTAGGCATGGATTTAAATTTTCACCACGCCTTATCAATTAAATATTATATAATCTACTGTCGATGAACTTTTGGTGTATAATACTAGCCAAGTAAAGCACATACCACAATTTCAGTATTTCTATCTTAAAATTTTCAAAAATTCAACATGGAATTAAAAGTCCGCACATCATTGAATACCTACACTGTACAACTGCTTTTAACCTTGTGTGTACTTCCCTTCAAGTTAAACGGTGTCACGGGGCGCATCCACAAGCAAAGATCTAAATCGAAAAGAATTGTTCTAAATATTTACACTTGCATATATTTTATATTCTCTATGAATACTGTACTCACCTTTTTGAAAGAAATGCTGCTTCCACAGGGCAATTTTAACCTAAATCATTTTTCAATCCACTTTTTAATTTTGCTTACTTATATTCTGGCTTCCTTTATCACGTTAAACTGTAGACGACGGACGGAAGCCATTGTAATTCTCTGGAATGAACTTTGTGACGAGCCAAACGAGTCGCTTCGCCGGGGGCAGGGCTTGTTCACAAGAATAAAAACAATGTGTAGAATATCATAGCAAAAGCTTTCGCTCCACAATTAAACACCGCTTTGTTATTTAACGGAACCGTTTGCCACTATTGTGCTTCTCATAGATCCAACGCGGCCAAATTTAGCATACAATAATTTAGGCGAGAAATATAAAACAGATTTTGTGTACTGCTCAATTGTAGTCTTTAAAGCACTCGTTGTTTTGTATATTGTGTCATGTTTCTGGTTTATGAGCGTTATATACCTCACCGTGTTTGAGTACTGCGGTTACAGACTACAAAAGTCTGTAAAATCTTTGGTGGAAAAAATGTAAGCAATTAGTTTTAAAATATTGTAATTTTATTCAAATTTTTAAAATATTTTAATTGTTTTGTTTTAAATTACTTACTGTTTTTTTAAGAAACTAAGAAAATTACTAAAGAAGCAATTTTGAAATCTATATGTTACTCTGCCGCCACCTTCATGCAAAAGTTCATCTCTTTAACCACTGTTTATCCTTTAATAATTTTATGTACAAAATCTATAGTTTGAGTCGAAGCATTGGCTGTTTATTCTTTGCCATTCATTTCTTTAGCGAAGACAACTTAACGGCAGCGTTTTGTGCGGTTGTAGCTTTTAATATTATCATATGATATAATTTTATATTTGAAAAGGCATTTCAAATCCCAGGGCGAATTAAAGTTTTTAAAAGTTTTATTCTTTTAGCATCAAGACAGTGAAGACAGACAAGAATACAAAACGTGTTTTGCGAAGAAATATCCCTCATTGTTTCCTTGATTCCAAATACTGGCATAAAAGTTGTAGATTTTCACGTTATAGAGAGAATTTCTACTCTGATTTTTATGCACTTTGTCTTATGCAATGTGTTATCACTCTTAATTACTTTTAAATAGAAGTGTGTGTGTGGAATGTAAATATTGTGTTATGATATTTAAAACGTTTAAACGTAAGTATTTTTCGGTTTAAAATATAATGAAAGTGGAGCGTTTATTCACGCATGATATAGATAATACACTAAGAAATAAAAGTACAGGACTATAGTCTATGAAATAGGTTTCATACGATTCTTTGAAGAGTAATTAAAAAATAAATCAACACATCAATAGCACTATAAAATACGCGCAAAACTAAATATTTAAATTTAGCAACTCCTACTGCAATACATTTCGCGATGATTTCCAAAGCAAAGCATAAACTAGAAATTCCAATGCCAACTCCAAAGGCTAGAAATATCGTAAAAATATCAGATTCTGCAAAAGACAGGGCTTTTGTTTTTGTTGCACTGTGGCTTCGGTCTGTCATGAACTTGGAGGAATCTGCTAACACCCTTGTCTCTGAGAACCTGATTGTGTTCCATTTCTCCCAAAACCAGTAAATGCCAGAGGAGAGAAGAATTTTAAATCGATTCGGTACCCACTGATGGTAGGAGTGCATCCCACGACTTACGCCGTAATATGTGGCTCGGCTGAGAAAATGATCTTTTTGTTTCATATTGTGCGAGGCTTTTCTCGGCCATTTTCTTTTGAAAATATTTCCAGTAAAACGGAAACTCTTCTTAAGAGAATATAAAAGCTTGTTTTAAAGTATTTGCGCTGCTTTCATTGTGGCGTAGTAATTCTGCCAGATCCCTCAAGCAAACGTGCTTTATGTGCATTGAGATTCTCCTTATCTGCTCCATAAAGTCAGTGTGCTTTATGTGACCTCCGAATTTTGCTCTATACAAATACGAAATCCATTCCTTGAAGAACTTACATTCAGAGTACCGTTCCCCACAACGTATGTTAGCCTCGTAATAAGGTATGTAATTTTGAGAATCGCCATTCCTACCTAAGCCCTTCCAAAGTTTCATTACATCCTTACATTTCCCGCTGCTTACAAATTCATATAATGAAAACTCATTCAGCTCAGAAATAGAGGTCCAGTTAGTTTCGTACGGATGCTGAACAGTAAAGTCAGATTTAAGAAGACCCTTGTAGCCATTCGACAAGATCATTGCAATTACCAGCCAAAGTGCTATGAGCCCTGCACCTACACTTTTAAAGCGCACGTTTTTAATTCTGAGTAATAAAATATCAACGCCAGATTGTTCCACAATTCCACTTGCAATTCTGAGCCAATAGTACAAAACGCTTGGTAATGTCTCTCTTCTTGTATTGGCAAGACATGTAACAATAGACAGAAGAGCAGAAAGCGCAAGCGTTGCAACCAAGAGGCACAACCAAACTAAAGATTGGAACGGACTTGTCACAATTTCTAAACAATCCTTGTGTGAACCAACATTGTGTGTCGTAATGAATTTGTACGGCTTTGTTTGCCCAACAGGAAAAAGCATCAATGATGCTCCTATTATTGGTTGAAATTTGTTTTTGTAGTTCACGTAATTGACAAAACTAAGGCCAGCGCTGAATTTATGATTTCTTTGAAACGAATAGGCAAATGAAAAGTTTAAAGAAGTTATGAATCTATGAGTGCAATTATCAAGCGATGCTGCATTAAATCTATGAAAGGGCGACTCTGCTTTTTGATTCTCTCGCAAGAAGTTCAAAGTTAATGGTTCGTATCTCTCAGCCCAAATAAAATTTTGGCCATATGACACAAATTTCATGTAGTATACCATTGCTTCTGTGAGGCAGTTAGTTGAATTTCGCTGGCAATTAAATTTTATCAGCGCATGCTTAAGCAAGTCCAGCCTGGCCGTGTACAGATCTCCAACGTTTTTTGGCTGAATGGTGATCGTCTCTAAAGAGAAGTAGATTTGTGATGACTTATTTTTGTACGTGGCATGAATTAAAATTGGAACATGTCTGATATACCAAAATTTTGAAATAAAATCTATGAAAGCTTCGTAAACGTTGGTACATTGTGTTTGTTTGTTTCGAACAACAATGTACCAGTGCGGATAAATCTTAAATACAGCAGTAAGTGATAAAAAGTTAGCTCCAAGTGTATGTAGTGTTTTTTTACCATCGACGTTTGTACATTGTTCTAAAAGAACAATTAGAGAATAGCACTTAATTTCTCTGCTTTTGAAAACTATATGTTTATGTTTCAGATAATACAGATTAATTAGTTTGGAAAATCTCTTGACGTTGGTTTTTAATGCCGCTGGTGTTTTGAGCTCGTGATGGTTGATTGCCTCACCGAATTTGTAGAATTCAATGTAGCATTTATTCAAGTAGCTACTCTCTGCAATAGATTTCATATCAAGGAAAACCGCTGGATTTTGAAGGTCCAGCAGGCTTGCCTGGCAAAGGTAGTGCAGAAAAGTAACTGCTGCTAGGGTAGTAAATAAAGCCATGATCTTTAGCAGGTCTATTTTGTGAACTCTGCTGAGCTTTACGTTATGATTTGAGTAATTAACGCTGTGTTTTAAATATGTGTGGTTACAGACAGTTGTTCATGTTTGACTTCTAGTTTCGTTTTAAATTGCCATCTGATTGCAGCTTAGATGAAGTTGTTTAGTATAATTTTCATTAAACATATGTTTAGTCAAAACAAGCTCCACTTGTAGCCGTTTCTTAACAAGTTTTGTTTTAATTTTTACCATAATTGACGATTTTAAATTTCAAATTTTAAATTTTATCAAGTGTGCAAAACATGCTTCCAGTACAATATAAGTGACTACTTCAAGTGCTAAGAACCCAATACAATGAAAATTCATTGAGTAGTAACGCAATTATATTTAACCGCAAAAGAAACAAGGACGTTTTAAAGCTTGTTGTTTGGCTGCTTTAACAATGTTTGCACAAGTAATTATTTTTAAGTGTTTATTGATGTTGTTTAAGTGATAATCCCTAAGTTTACTTTACTGTTAACTATTTTATTCCTACTTAAAAAAATAAAAGACTCGAAAATTCACTTTAACTATAGCTCAACCGCAATTTAATGAACTTCAAAGTTATGTCCTAATGCAAATTTAATCATGTCACTTTTCTTATCAATGTATTTTCTGTATTATACAATATAGTATAATTAAACTAATATATAAAAGATTCCACGACAGAAGAGTGCAGACACAAGAGTGCGGACAAAAGAGTGCAGCTATTGGAGTGCAGGGACATAAGATCGCGGGACTTTAGAGTGCAGACAAAAGAGTGTAGAGAAAAGAGTGCAGACTAAAGAGTGCGAGAAAAAAGAAGTTAGGGACAAAGGATCGCAGAGACACTGGAGTGTATTCCAAATAAAACTGAGAAATGAAGTGCACTTGCTCTCGGAAGTAATTAGTGGCCCTTAAAAAGGCGGTTAGTTAACATTTACAAGTATTTTTTCATTCTGGCGTAAGCTCAGTCCGCATCTCAAATCACTCTTTCGTGAGTCCATTGAATTTACTGTGCCAGCATATATAAATTTAACGGACTTGAGACAGAATGACTTTAAGAATTGGATGGACTTACGCTAAATGACTCTTCACCGACGATATGTCAACAACGAAATAAAATAAATATAAAATACTTATGTGGCGCAATGCAATTTTTAATGAAAATTAGCCATCAAAATTTAAGTAGCCGGTAATGAAGACAGCACAAAGCTTACCTCACGAGAGAACTGAAATATTAAAATAATATTAGAGCTACAATAGCTTTTAAATACTAAAATCCTTAACATTCTAAGCACTGCACATTGTGCTGTTTTAACGCTACATTTGGGTACTCAATTATAGAATCAACAAATTTTTAGTAAAGTTGAAACTGTAAAATAAGTTATCCCATAGGTGAGACAATTACTGTGACGTAAAGTTTAGTTTACTGTAAACTATTTATATCGTCTGTGAAGAACCGAAATTACCCATATCAACTGGAATCAAAATGAGCTATGTCATAAAAAAATGATTACCATGCGTAAAATGTTCTAATTCCATGTTTTCGAGAAGGTGCAAAATGTTCTAATTCCATGTTTTTGAGAAGGTGCAAAATGTTCTAATTCCATAAGTTTAAAAAGTGTAAAATGTTGTATTTAAATGCTCTCAAGACATACTTAAATATGTTTGTAGATAGCTGATATTGTGTTTAGCTAAAATTAAATATGGGTCATTTTGGTTCTTCAAAGACGATATTATTGAATTCCACGGCCCTTTTAAGGGCTACCAATTACTTCCAAGAACAAGTTGACTTCATTTCATAGTTTTATTTGGAATACACTCCAGTGTCTCTGCGATCCTTTGTCCCTAAACTCTTTTGTCTTGCACTCTTTAGTCTGCACTCTTTTGTCTACACTCTTTTGTCTGCACTCCAAAGTTCCGCGATTTTATGTCCCTGCACTCCAATGGCTGCACTCTTTTGTCCGCACTCTTGTGTCTGCACTCTTCTGTCCTGTTACTATGAAATGAAGGTAACTATTTAATTACAAACAAAAATCAAGAAATAAATGAATAACAGTAGTTGATAATCGTTTTATTTGGAAAGTAAGGGCTGGAGAAAACAATTTTCATATGCTAGGAATTTGCACATTTTATTTAGTACGCAGGTCTGTAATAGCACGCGGGTCTGAACGGCCTGAATTTAAATAGTTCGCGAATATATGGTACACAATTATGCTTCAGTTTGCAGTCTTCCCTATATGGATCTTGTACCCTCTTCATTCGTACACCAGTAGACGTACCCTAACTATTTTTAAACCCTAAACATTTAAGCCTCTTGAAGATTTAACATCGAGAAATAGCGATAAAACGAACTTTAAGCTTCATTTTATATTATAAAGTTAATCATATTTCTTTTTCTACCACTCAAATTTAATTGTATGTATTCGTTGTATCCTCATGCTATCATGTGCTTATAAATCCATTTTTGAAAGGAAAACTAAACCCTTATTAAATAATGTAAAAATAAAAATTACACTCACTCACTAGTAAACAGTTTTGACGTCATTAAATACATTATAAAACTAAGTTGTTTAATTGTGTAGCTTTATTTTTAATATCGTTATATAGTTTCAATGTTATTATTGGGTCAGGCTAGTTTGAAAACAACGTTACTAATTCACCTATATCCGTAATAATTTAGTTTTGTTGCCTAGTAGATTTAAGAGACAAGTAGATCATTTAAAGTTTAAGAGGTACAAAATCCTAATTAAAGCAATACTTACTTATACTTATTCAGAAATAAATCGCCCTTCTAAACTGTGCACATATTTAGTTGTAATATTAAATTTCCTTTTGCTAAACTGTCCCGGCTTGTTTATATTTACTGTACTTACTATGTATGTAATTGCGTTGCCAAGGATTGTGAAATCATAATGTCACCAGCAAGCCACAATTTAATTTTGCAAATTCACTTACGAAAAAGCTACTGTCGAAGCTGTGCCTCGTCCCTTTCAATATAATCCAGCAAATCGACAAATTAGAAACACAAAGTTTGCTCATTTAGAAAGTTTCTACTGAGTATAAGTGCACCTATTTATTTAAGTTTTACAATATGTAATGCGATAAAATAGGCTCAAACTATTTGTTTTAGAAACAATTTAAATTTAAATCACTTTTAATTTCAATTTGTGTATTATGTACTTTGCAAGATATTCATTTTCTACATGGTTACCAATTTAAGATGGCATTTATTACAATTATTACATTTTACAAAATATTTTGATATGCTTAACACACAATAACGTTAAAGCTCTTGTTCTTCACTTGTTACAGAAATGCTATAAAGATGACAGTGAAAATGGTGGATAAAAGTGTGTCCCCTTGGATCCCCCCTTGACAATATTTCTGTATAGTTTTATATTGTACTGTGTAGTTCTTAGATATAATTATGTATGTGTAACATTGTATTTTCCTGACAATCAGCGTAATTTGGCTGTGTGATTATGACAATAAAGCTGTTACTTACTTAATGATCCCAACTAAAATTGAAAATCATATTATCGTCTGAATTGTAAGGGCAAATAATTCAATAATATTAGAAGCCATATAGAATGTCCTATTATAAAGACTACCATTATGAAAATATACTAATTACTCTATTCACTATTATTATTTAATACTCACTTGAAATAAAACATGCAATGTAAACTTAATACTACTCTACAATATAATGTCATGATTACTTAATAGAAACGCAGCCTTTAACAATTTCTCGTTACAGAACAAATAAGCATGACACACACAAGAAACGCTATACTCAAAAGTTATTATTAATTACCAATGATCTTTTTGATCACTTTGTAAATAACAAATTTGTAAAAACTTAATAATGTTGTATGGGCTAACGCCAAATCGACTCAATGAAAAAATTAATATTATTATTATTATTATTATTATTATTATTATTATTATTATTATTATTATTATTATTATTATTATTAGTATTATTAGTATTATTATTATTATGATTATTATTATTATGATTATTATTATTAGTATTATTAGTATTATTATTATTATTATGTCTGACAATTTTAATAATTCATAAAAAGTCTTCACATGTCCGAATTAGTTACAATTAAAACTTCCGCATGCCAAAAAATTACAAAC
The DNA here is from genome assembly GCA_949802685.1 of Dicyrtomina minuta. Classification (NCBI taxonomy): domain Eukaryota; kingdom Metazoa; phylum Arthropoda; class Collembola; order Symphypleona; family Dicyrtomidae; genus Dicyrtomina; species Dicyrtomina minuta. The sequence goes on along the minus strand of OX461808.1, from coordinate 87,272,365 downwards.
TGTATTTTTTGTATTAGCATACAGTAGCTCAGAGGTTGAACGTTGCCTATATAATAATTACAAGATGTGTAAAATAATTATTACATAGGTACTTACCTATTTATTTAAATTGAATTATAACAACAAAAGGTAATTCATGTAACTATATGAAAATTTAGGTACGGTCATTAGTGACCCCCGTTTAAGTCACCCCCACATTACTCACCCCCACATTACTCACCCCCACATTAGTCGCCCCCGGGTAATAGTCACCCCCGTTTAAGTCACCCCCGGGTAATACTCGCCCCCGTCATATTCACCCCCGTGGTATGGTATGCAAGAAGTAGAAGTAGAAGTAGTGCAGGTGATAACCGTTGTCAGTTTATTGTAAAAAATTTAAAAAATGATAAAAAAATTAAAAATAATGCTTCACGAAATATGTACAAAATAAATGTAAACTCAGCATTCTTGTGTGAGTACATCACACACTTTAGTTCGCTTTTCTCGTGGCTCGTCATTCCCAGCTGGATTCATATTTTTTTTGGACGTCCAGGTTTCCGTTTAGGTTGGTTGATGGCAGTAATTTGAATAGGTTCAGGCTGTTGTATAGTGTTGACTACAGTTGTTATCTGCGTTGAGCGTGTTCTGGTGGCTCGGAGAGTGGGAAGAGTTGGTCTGACTAAAGGGATTATGGTTGGTTCAGCTTGGGTGGCGAAGTTCTTGCGTGGGCGTCCTCGTTTTCGGGTAACGGCTGTGGAGATGTGTGGCAAAGGTGGATTAGATGGTACAGGGTTCAAAGCCAAAGGCAGGATTGACGGTACAGGGTTCAAAGTCAATGGCAGGGTTGGAGGTACCGGGTTCAAAGGATTTACGCAGGGAGGAAGGCCTCTGTTTTTGATTTTAATTCTTCCCAGATTGTAAGCAATCTTTTTTAGGTACGCAACTTTGGACACATCTTTCCGTTGCTTGATGGCTGTGAGAATTCGATCTTCAATGCGTAGATAGCGCAGTTCCTTACTTAGCGGAACTTCTCCAGCTCTATGACGCAATAAATTACGTTCGGTTTTGCTTTGTTCATCTTGAAAACAGGGAATTATCTTGAACACACTAGGATGGGCACAACGCACAACCAACGCGAATATTAAAACAGTGATTAAACCCTTCGACGCTGTTGTTTGATCTAGGAACCCCTCGTAAGACTCTGTCATGAACTGCCCACAGTGCAGGTGGGAATGTTGGAGGACGGGTTGTTGTGCCGATGTAATTCTTCATAAAGTATTGCAGTAACCGCTTCATGCCACAATGCTTGCCAATCAAGGCGGAAGGTTTCTTAAGACTGCCTGTGATAGATGGAATAGACAACCTATGACGAAAAAACTCGAAAAACTAAAAAAAAACGTCTGAGTAAGTGCACATGCTTGTGGGGGTGAATATGACGGGGGCGAGTATTACCCGGGGGTGACTTTAACGGGGGTGACTATTACCCGGGGGCGACTAATGTGGGGGTGAGTAATGTGGGGGTGAGTAATGTGGGGGCGACTTAAACGGTGGTGACTATTACCCGAACCAAAATTTTAACTGTGTTGCGATTGTGCTATTAAAACAGTACATGAAAAGTACCTATTTTATTCTATTCTATTAGAAGCCTACATACCTTCCATGAATAAGTCTTCAAGCTTACTTACATGTTTCTCCAGACTTACCTATGTATACGTATAAAAAAAAAGTTGTTGACGGGTGTTAAACGCCACTTCTTGAATTTCTAATCGCTAATAAAAAAGAAAAAGACCAGTCACCAATTCGCAATGAATGGCCTATTTTCTGCAATGAAGTTACTTACTCAAATGATCCCGAAGTAGTGTGTACTTACCTTTATAAGACATTATGTAACACACTTATGCTTACGTTAAAATGAAGTTATAATCATTGTGTCTGCAAAAAATATAAAGCAACACTCAGTTAAGCTCTGATTTAATTTTATGTGATTAGCTCCCATCAACTGGCTACACAAATAAATCGCAATAGAAAAAAAATCAAAAACTTGAACTATGGCCTAGTTGTCTTGGACCGTATAAAAAAAATCGATAATCCTACTAATAGTACCACATTTTAACCTTTGTCAGTACAGGGTCACAAACTTACAGTGGTTGAACAGTATAGCAGTTTGTTTGTAGCAATAATATAATTAAGTATGTGATCTGCTTTATAAATAATTACTGTGTGGGCATAGAAAATTGAAACTTGCACAAAAAGTTGATTTGTAGTCGAATTAAAATTAGAAATGTATTTAGTTCTACTTTTAAAAAATACAATTTATTTTGTATTATTTTCTTGAATATTTCTGAAGCAAAGGCGCAAAGCTACAATTATATGGAATAAATAATGAACGCATGGTGAATCAACTAAACTTCAATAACTACATGTGCGTGGTGCGTGGTTGGTGAGTTGATTGTTATGTAAACATAAAAATGTACTTGTTTATTTTTTATTTTGAAATTAATTTCCATTTGTTTGAATGCATAATAATAAACAATGCAATTTTTAATTATAGCATCAGGCACTGTCTGCTACACAAATAGGGAGTAGCTCCTAAAAAATCTTTTATTAATAATAAAATAGTTTAATAGTTTAAATGAAATTGTAACAACAGAATTCCATTAAAAAGTCTGCAATACAAACATAGACATAATTTTATAATTGTAGCTGAACATAAATGCAGGTCCTATTAAACTGGGACCCACTGTTATCCACGGAAATGAATAAATCTAAAATAAAAATGAGTGTTTATCAATGGACTGTTTGTGATTTATTGTAAGCGGATTTATCTATGCGATGGATTTTTTTATATTTTCACACCATAATTATTACATAATACATCGTATTACATAATCTAACGGACACTGCAACAACAAGTCCTGTCAAAGTTTGAGACATAAAAGGTTTTTAACTCTTTTTGATATTAAAACAAGAAAATCAAGAAAATAAAAAGAACATTTTTGGAACTGTTTTGTGATGGCCACGGTTACCACTAGAAATGGTAAAACAACTTGGGTTTATTTTACCTTTTTTAACTAACTATTAATAGGTTACTAAAACTCTAAAACATTAATTATTAGAGCACATTAAATTAATATTTTTAAATAATGCTCTTACATACTATTTGGCAAAATTAGACGGGAACCTGTACGAAATGTGCCGACTGGACGATGCTAGTCAACCGACGGAAATTCAACCGGGAGCTCAAATAAATACGCGTGTAAGCCGATGTAATCGTTTGACAGTCCTAAAAGTTTTAATTGGAATTCTGCTTATGACTGCTGGCATCTGTATTGGTGTCTTTGTAACTCTAAGTAAGCTTCAAAATTGTTTGTTAGATAAAATAAATAACTTATTGCTAAATTGTACAGAATTCTGCTACATATAATTATTAGAGCCTATTTTGAACTCATCATTTAGCTGTTTTATTAATAATTAAATTTCCTTTAGCGATTTTTTATTCCACCGATTTTTCCGTTGCTAGAGCATACAAGCAGACTAAAATGCACATTTAGAACTATTCAACTATTACAAAATGACAACATTAAAATTATTGTGATTTTACTACTTTAATAAAAATAGTTTAGGACACGCTTTGGTTTTTATTAAATATCTATACATATACAGCCTACTTGCTTTATGTCGAATTTTTTGGGACATGATGTCTTAGTACGCATTTTCTACAGAAAGTTATTCAGAATTAATTAGTAATATTAATGCATGCTATACGATACAGTAAAACCTTTAAATTACGCCCTTAATAGGTGGATGCACGAGAAAGGTATAACAACATGACAGTTTTTGCACGGTAGTGTAGTCCAAATTGTTCAACCCCAATGTTGTTAGTGCTCATTCACTGAAATAATATATTTTACCTTTTCCTGACAATTAAGAGCTTGCACAAGATGACTGTCTGGGAGGCGAACACTGTCAAAATGGCGGAGCATGTATGGATGCGTTTATGAGCTATAATTGCAAATGTGCAGCTGGATACGAAGGACAAGATTGCGAGATTCTAACGGATAACTGTGTGCGCAACAATACATGTTTAAATGGAGGCACTTGTGTTAACAAAGTTAATAACTACACCTGCGCCTGCGCAGCAGGATACGAGGAACAACACTGCGCAACTGTAAGTGATAACTGTAAGCTTAGATATCCATGTTTAAATGGAGGCATATGCGAAAACAAAATTAACAACTATCGTTGCGACTGCGCTGCTGGTTACGAAGGAAAGGACTGCGCAAATATAACAGATAACTGTGCGCGCAACGATCTATGCCAAAATGGTGGGACCTGCCTGAATGGGATTAACAGTTATAGTTGCGTCTGCGATGACTTGTTTGCTGGAAATAATTGTGAATGTAAGTAGAACCTCATTGCTACAAAATATAACAAGATGAGACAACTTACCATCGGTATTAATTTTAGCCATGAGTTTTATATGATTTTGAACAAACATCATTTTTCAGACGATAACTGGTGTCGTTATTATGGGACGTGTGGTCATCTAAGTTCAAATTACGGTAAAAATTGTTACTATTGTCGAGATGGTTTTGTCAAAGATCCTGAAGATACTACAAGATGCACATATCCCGATTCAAAAACCTCCCTTATTATTTCTTCAGCCACAGGCATAAGTATGATTTCAGCTGGAAGAAACGTTCGTCTGTTTTTTGACACAGTTTTTTTTACAGTTTTTGAACTTTTAATTAGTAATTGAAAAACATGTGTGTCTACCTAAATAAATGCATGATATTTTTGCTTTCTATTACTGCAGCTAAATCAAATAATACAGACTGGAGACTCTGTGAGAGGAACTGACATTGATTTTCGAACTAACACAATATTTTGGTTCAGCCTTTCAAATAAAACGATAAACAAAGCGCAAATAAATAAAATATCTGAAAGCAAAATTTTAATTCATGATAGTTCATTCAATATTCTGGGAGTGGCTGTGGATTGGATTTACGGTCACATCTACTGGGTTGACTACGATAGATATGAACTGTGTGTATCCGATTTTGAAGGCAAAATGATAAAGGTTCTTGTCAACTTTGATGACGATTTCCATGCCACTTCAATTGCATTGAATCCAGCGAACGGGTAATCTATAAGAAAAGTTTATATTTTCTGCATAAAATTCAGTTCTACAAGTTTAAATGGTCATACACCACCCACCTTAAAAAAAATTAAATTAGGCAAAGAAATTGTTAATGAAAGTTTGTAAATGTTTAAGTTGGATTATTTTAGCTGGATTTTTTGGGCTGATGGAACTAAAAATCGTATCGAAAGAGCAGCAATGGACGGATTAGAAAGGCAAGAAATTGTCACATTCTTAGATATTGAAAAACCAAAAGGACTTGCTGTAGATTTTGTAGACGATCGTCTTTATTGGTCACAAGGGGCAAATCCTAGTTCCATTTGGTCTTCAAATTTTGATGGCTCTTATAAGAAACATATTTTCACAACAAACTCAGCTCAATTTGTAACCAGTGATATTTCGAAAATCGCAACGTTTGATAAATTCATGTATTGGATTGATTACTGGAATAAGACAGTGTACAGGGTCAACAAATGCAATGGAAAGGAGTTGTCATTGATTTATAAATCTGTGAGTTATTTTTATTTAGTTATTTACTAATAATTGCGTTTTAATTGACATAGTTAGAATTTATTGTAATTATTCTTTAATAATTATGGACCACGTTACTGATTTTAGGAAGCGCAATGTGAATTATTTGTTTTGTGTATAGGAATCTCTTTTAAGGGATATTAAAATCTATAACGAGAAATTGCAACCTGAATTTGAAAACGAATGCTTGACGCGGATTGACCGTTGTTCCCATTTTTGCTTCCCGGTTCCAGCTTATGGCTCTTTTTTTTCTACTACTCGATGCGGTTGTCCCGATGGAACTCACCTTGCTGCGGATGAACATACCTGCGCTTATTGAAATTTAAATATGTCTTACCATGCAATAGTGCCGTAAGTGTAATGGATCAGTAGATTTGATAATGGCCAATAAATAGAAATGAGAGACTGAATAGAGACTATTATTCCACGCAGTATTTTTTCACATTCAAAAATAGTGAATGACCCCGCAGAAATAGTAGATTATTAATTAACTAGGAATCAGGCCAGTCGCCAGCGACTGGCCTGATTCCTAGTTGAAAAGAAGTGACACTAAAGTAATGCGAAGTATGGGATGTTAGCCACTGAAAGTGTTTCCAGGGTAAACCAACGTAAAGGTTAAATTGTGCCTCGTGAGTACAAAACTCCACAATCCCTCGTGAGTACAAAACTCCACAATCCCTCGTGAGTACAAAACTCCACAATCCCTCGTGAGTACAAAACTCCACAATCCCTCGTGAGTACAAAACTTCCCAATCCCTCGTAAATACAAAACTCCACAATCCCTCGTGAGTACAAAACTTTACAATCCCTCGTGAGTAAAACACTCCACTATCCCTCGTGAGTAAAAAACATCACAATCCCTCGTGAGTACAAAACTCCTCAACCAACCTCAATGGCCAATTATGTCCGACCTAATGGGTCCTCCAACAATGCCAACAATTTACAGTTCTAAAAACAACTTTTGGTTATAAAGGTAGTCCTGAAAAGGAATGTTGGTTGGAAAGAGGATAGCAAAGAGATAGAAATTTCAAAATTTTTAGTTCTGTTAAGAACTATTGGTTACAAAATTAGTCCTAAAAAATCTACCAAATTTTGCATTAGGCACTAACAAGGATCCTTAAAATAGTGATTTTGTGATGACGTCATTTATGAAGGATCCCTGTATGTATGCTAGAAAAAGACGGCGTTAAGGATATCCATTAATTTGATTTTTGAACTAAAGACAGAAGAGATTCCTATAATCAAAATATTATATCAAAAAAAAGTTGAGATTGTTGGTACGTGTTTGTGGGTGACCCCAAGTACACTTCCCCCCTTAGGGATACTTTGTAGGTGCGGGTAACTTCTGCTGAAAACTTCTGCGGGTAGCTTGTGCCGATGACTGGTGCATGTTGCAGGTGCATTAACTTGCGCCTGTAACGAAACAATTTAGCTGGTGCCTTTGGCTGGTGCAAAGCGGCAAATTGAAATTTCAACTGGTGCGTGTCTGGTCCATTTAGCTGGTGCATTTGACTGGTGCAAAGGCAAATCACCCGTTTTTCTCTAATGCTTTTAGATGGCTAAAAAAGTTGATCCAGGCAACTGTTAATTGTGAAAAACTGGTAAGTTCGATCTCTCTCAAAAACAATAGGGCACTTCTCCCTCGCATTTGTGGCCATTTGAAAAATATTTGACGAATATTGCTTGAAAACTGTGACCTGTGGTGCATAAAGAACAGACAGACAGACAGACAGACAGACAGACAGACGGACGGATATAGCCATTCCTATAGCTCAGCATCTAAAAAGGACTTTTGCTTGGAAAGAGGATAGCAAAAAGATAGAAATTTGCAGCTCTCAAAAGAACTATCGGTTACGAAGTTGACAGCGTAAGTCAAGGCAGAAGATGGACAGCCCTAAAGATAAAAAATATTAGATGCTCACATGTTAGTAGGTATGTTGCTTTATAAATTTTGAGTTGAAATTATGTACTATTAATTTTCAAGTTTAATAATTCACAACATGTGCTAATCAGTAATTGGATAATTAGTTTAAGATCAGAATTGGCAAAGGCACATGTGTGTGTCTAGTTACTGTTGATTTTTACATGCTCTAAATTATGCAAAACTTGAAAATTAGTAGTAAATAGTTTCAACTCACAGTTTATAAAGGAACAAACCTACTACGTTTAATTGGTAATAGTGAATTACCAATCTATCTTTAGCTGTGGGCTTAAGTGTGTAGTCGAAGTTGTCTTAAGCTGTGGCCTGAGTTTAATGAAACATACCTACTACCTATTTAACAAAATAATAATTGCCAATTAAGACGTTGTAGGCTTCAGTTTGTAGGGAGATCCAACTCTTCTGTGGGCTTTCCTGTGCAATACGGCGACCAACTAATATATAGCTTACGTAAAAAGTGTGAAAAGAAGAAAATCAAAGTCAAAATAATATATTAGGGGTCGTTCATAAATGATATCATCGAAATATCTCCATTTCTATGACCCTATGACTCCCCTGTCATTAGCCTAACCATTGCGTAAATGGCTATCTTTAACATTATTAAAAGACGCTGAGTCTTTTATAGTATTTCGTACAGTAAAAAAGTGTGTGTCTGTGTGTCGTCTTATGCAAAACGTCAGTAGGTGGGTCAGATAGACCATAAACATCGTACACTAAAGGCTGGAGGAATCGATCGAAACAAACTACAGCAGCCGTCAGCAGGGAAGCAAACCCGCCAACTACTTTGTATTTTCTGTATGCTCATGAGTTCTGCAAGAAACATAGAGTATGAAATGAAATCTCTATTTTTCACTTTTTCTTCATTTACACGATTGAGTAAGGCCAAGGCATGGCTAAAGAATTAAGGGCTCAAGCTCAAGCAACTCAAGTATGGAAAGTCCTTAGGGGCCATCCATATATTACGTTTCATTTTGCAACGGGGGAGGGGGGTAAGCTCTCCATTTACCATAGTGTTAAAACATTGAAACTCTGGGCGAGGGGGAGAGGGGAGGTGGTTTCCACAAAAACTTGAAACGTAATATATGCATAGCCCCTTATTGAAAATGCTACTAAATTCAAATCCAGCCGTGCCTTTTTCATTCGCAACTTCATGGCGTGGTTGAAGAACTGCATTACGTGCCTACTACATAAAACCTTCAAAATTCAAGCTAAAACTGTAATAATTTTAGATTCAGTTTGGAATCCGGACTAAATATTCAGATACCTAATTAATTATTATTATTATGCATGGCAATCAGCAGTATAGGTAGGGGGAGGGGGGCCGCGACGTCTGCATTATATTTTGTATTCCACAACATAGGGCTGATCATCATCTACTTTAGGGATAGCCACTTGCGTTGAACACCGCTCTGAAAGATCACTGACTATGACATATATTATAACTCTACTCACACTCACTGTTAACTATGCCACACTCAGCTTTGAAACACTGGCACAGTTTTTTAAAATTATGACGTCGAAAAACTCAAGTGTTTCTATATATCGTAACATTCCATTTGATCTTGTTCGTCTTTGCTGTGTTAGATGCTTATTAGATTCTTTCCAAGAATGCGATAAGTCTGACTTGGTTTTTCATTGTAATTCACTATGATTCATACCTTCTTATTCAATATACGATGTATGTACTTCCATTTATTTTGGATTACCCAAGCTGAACTTTTGCCTGACAAACTGACAACACTTTTCATTAATAAAACAATAGTGAACTGAAGTAGTCATCTATGAATCCCAGAAAGTTGACGTGTTGGAAATTCCAACTTGAAATTATCTTTTTTTTTCACTTATATGCACTACTTTTCTGAGCTTTATTCAATGATTCAAAGGATTTAACAAGCTTCCATGTATTAAAAGTCAGTGGACAAGGTCTAAATTAATCCCCTGAGGAGGAAGATTTATATCCCTACAATCGATTCTAATTAACTCCCTGTGGAGGTACATATACTTCCTCGGAGATTATAATTACATCGCAGGTGTGCAGGGGAGTTAATAAACACTCCAGGTAGGTGAATCAACGACCTTCATCGCACCTGAGCGGGTTCAAATCGTGGCACTAATCAGGGATCAGGTTCACCGAGCGCAATTTTCATGATTTTCGAGAGTGAAAACAATTTTCTTTCTTTTGTAGATGAAACTTTAAAATCGTAGATGAAACTTGGGAGTACATGAATTTTGAATTTCTTTATTGTGAAGAGAGATGTTGATTTACCTACCCAGGATCTATATTAACTTTCCTGTCCCTGCCACTAGCTTTTGGACTTTGAAATCAGACTTTTAATTATGGCGAACAGTTTTCCGACCAGCAACTCATAATCTGACAAACAACTGTAGTGTTGTAATTTTTTCACAAAGAAATTGTGCACAATCACAAAACGTATCACAATCTGGCAGAAACAAACAAGAACTAGCCTGGTTTTCCAGTTATCCCTAACAAACGTTTTTTGAACAATCACAATTTTCGATTACTAAAATACATTGTGCTCAACTCAGTTTGTGCACAATCTCGTAACCAAAAATCACAATATTCACAAACAATTGTGAACGAAATACAACACTACGTCACTGTTACTACAAAATACGAATGACGTGTTGGGGGTTTCTTTGGTACGTGATGCCCAGGCCGGTGATCATGCCGGATGCCTATGAAGTAGTATGCACTCACCCTCACGTCATATAAACCTCACCGCTCACACTCACCTTCACTAGTGTTCATTTTGAATAGAAGGCACTCACGCTCTCACTCATGAGGCATCCCTCATCGCGCCTTTATTTGATTTAGTCAAGTATGTCTAGAGCCACATTTTTTTGCAATTTTTGTATACTAAGTTGTATTTTATATTCAACCAAATCAGTTCTACGAGGATTTTAGAAGTATAATACAGCATCGGCATGTCGGCATGCAGTGATGTTTGAATTTGTAAAATTATTATAAATAAATGACAGTCCCATCTGCTACTGTAAGATTAGTTTGGAGTGCAACTGACATGCACTAACGCTCACACTCATGAGTGGGTTGCGGACTAAACTGCACTCGCAGTCACTAAATGAATGCACACTATTTAAATCTGCACTCGCACTCACTGCATTAAGTAATGGTAAGTCAAATAGAGCAAATAGTACCTATTGATAACGGCATATGAACTGATTGCTACCCACTCCTGTAGTTTGAAACCCTGACAGTCAAATGTAAAGTAATACGACCTTAACCGTGAAACCCATAAATAACTCGACAAGGGAAACCTTGTAACAATTTAAAGACAGCTGAGCGCATAATTGGTACCCTTCAAGACCTAAAACAATATTCCATTAACAGCGTGGCGTACAATTTGTCCCCTTGAAGATAAAAAATAACTCCTCAACAATAGTGCACAATTTGTCCCCTTGAAGACCAAAAATTACTCCTCAACAACAGTGTATAATTTGTCCCCTTGAAGACCATAAATAACTCCTTAAAAACACGGTGTATAATACGTCCTATTAAAGACCAAAAATAACCTCCTATGTCTACAACCCACAGCCCTAAATCTCGACAGCGTCTGATTTATTCGCAGTATTGCCTAAAAATGTGTTTTCACTTTAAATTTTCAGTTAGCCGTACCAAGTCTTAAATTTATAGCTGCGCTAAATATATATATAAACTTAAGACTTGGTACGGCTAACTGAAAATTTAAAGTGAAAACAAATTTTTAGGCAATACTGCGAATAAAAGCAGACGCTGTCGAGATTTAGGGCTGTGGGTTGTGGACATAGGAGGTTATTTTTGGTCTTTAATAGGACGTATTATACACCGTGTTTTTAAGGAGTTATTTATGGTCTTCAAGGGGACAAATTATACACTGTTGTTGAGGAGTTATTTTTGGTCTTCAAGGGGACAAATTGTGCACTATTGTTGAGGAGTTATTTTTTATCTTCAAGGGGACAAATTGTACGCCACGCTGTTAATGGAATATCGTTTTAGGTCTTGAAGGGTACCAATTATGCGCTCAGCTGTCTTTTAATTGTTACAAGGTTTCCCTTGTGGAGTTATTTATTTCTGAAAAGCTGCCACCCACCCTAGTAGCTTATGTAATATGTGTCTCTTTCCTTAAAATGTACACCAAACCAACCCTCGACAGGTTGTTTGTATCTGTTATAATTTTCCGCTAAATTAAGTTGTCATAGAAAACACCTACTTCAAGAATCAACGTGATGACATTGAAACTCCCACTCACATTGCCACCACTGCGCACTGCGAACTGGAGTTTCGATGTAATTGTTGACGTTGCCCGTTGCCATAGTTTGACCTTGGGATTGTGTGTTGGATTCAACTTTGTTGTTGATAATAATTTGTAGATTATCAGCAACAAAATTACTTTTTTTATTTCTCAACTTCTTACTTTTGAATATTTTTTTATTATTTTGTCACATAAACATAATAACGTATTATGTATTAGCTTATGACGGTTCCCTGACATTAGACATTAGTCACCATAACATGCCGTATAAAAACGGTAACGCTTCAGTGAGGCATCGTTAAAAAAAGTGACAGCAAATGTGACACAGGCTTATGACGGTTCCCCAAATTACATTAGTCACCTTACTGAAATAGTAGTATAGATAGCTTATGACGGTCCCCCGACATTAGACATTAGTCACCATAACATTCCAAATAAAAACGGTAACGCTTCAGTGAGGCATCGTTAAAAAAAAGTGACAGCAAATGTGACACAGGCTTATGACGGTTCCTCAAATTACATTAGTCACCTTACTGAAATAGTAGTAAAGATAGCTTATGACGGTCCCCCGACATCAGACATTAGTCACCATAACATTCCGTATAAAAACGGTAACGCTTCAGTGAGGCATCGTTAAAAAAAAGTGACAGCAAATGTGACACAGGCTTATGACGGTTCCCCAAATTACATTAGTCACCTTACTGAAATAGTAGTATAGATTAATGTAAGGCTCTAAAATGATTTGGAAAGCGGAAGTTGACATATGCACCTTGGAACCGTAATGTATTATGCAGCAATAATTCTAGTGATAATAGTCTTGGCATATCTTTATCATAACGACACGAGTGAGTATATGGTATGAGCCATTTTTTTAGGTCTGCGTCCAGATATTATCAGTCATTCGTGTAAGTGTAATTATTGTTAAAGATAAATTTCGATATCAGCACATTTATGAAAACCTAATACGTCAACTGTGCAGTCACCAGGTAATTCACAATTATTTTTTACGTTTAACTGCTAAAAGGATCAACGTTAAATGACACACCACACACCGTTCAACAGAATTTGTAAACATTGCATTTTCTATAGATATCATAGGCTATACTTATATGATTTTGTGATGTTAGTTATCTACCCACCTACAAAAAATAGCAAATATAAAATTAGCACGTTCCACATTTTATAATCTCAATTGTAAAAATGGATAATGATTTAATATTTAAATTACACTTTAATAAAACTGGTCAGTTTAGAATCAGCTCATAAAACATTACTACCTACGAATTACAATAATTAATGTTTTTTTATATCTGGGTTTAAATATATTAAGCGTATAAATATTGACATACCAAACCGTATGCAATGACCATTATGTAATAAAAGTGAAGTTTATAAAGTGTTTAAGATTGTAAACTACTTTTTCACATTTTGTCAGTGCCAAATTGCGAGAGTTAAATGATTCATTATTTAGAGTCAAAATACTACGATAATTTGATAGTTTTTTGAGTTATTTTCTGTGTATAATGGCTGTTGGAAAAAATATAATTCTAGCACTTGCAGCTGGGACAGTTTTTGGGTTTGGTATTTCGTACACATTACTTAATTCGGCCCTTGCAACGTCTGCACTAAATCGCATTACTTCACACCCTGCCTTTCAACTAGTAGGTAAATCAGTGGACCAAGAAAATGAGGACAGTGGGGGTAAAGTGCGCGTGCTCTGCTGGGTCCTCACATGTCCAGCGAACCACGAAGAAAAAGCCAAGGCCGTAAAGAACACTTGGGGGAAGCGCTGTGACAAAATTATTTTTATGTCCTCTCAAAATGGTCTCAATAATTTTTAAATTAAATCCAAGTTTATTTTATGAAGAAGAATTATTTTCTGTCCCCTGTTTCTAATTGAATAAGTATTAAAATTTGTATCTTGCTATTTAAAGACACGGAACTTGGTGCGGTGGCCCTACCTAATGTCCAGGAAGGTAGAGATTGGCTCTGGGCCAAGACAAAAGAAGCTTTTAAATATGTTTGGCTCCATCACAAAGATGAAGCTGATTGGTTTTTGAAAGCGGACGACGATACATATGTCATTTTGGAGAACCTACGCTTTATGCTTAGGAAGCATAATCCAAATACTCCTATTTATTTTGGCTGTCGGTTCAAGCCATTTACCGAGCAAGGCTATATGTCTGGCGGAGCGGGTAAAATAAATTTTGAAATTATTTTGTTTCCGGTACATTTGCATAACACTTAATGTAAAATGGAGAATTTACAAATTATATACAATATTGTTCCTTCTCTAATAAAATTGAAGGTTACGTCCTGAGTAAAGAAGCACTACGACGCTTCGTAGAAAACGCACTGCCAGATCCCACAAAATGCAAGTCGGACAATACAGGGGCTGAAGATGCAGAGATTGGGAAATGTCTCGCGAATGTGGAAGTGGTGGCGGGTGACAGTCGGGACGATATTGGACAGCACCGTTTTCTACCATTCGATCCGCAGTATCACCTTTTTGAACCTGTGAACGGGACCATGTGGTATTGGCAGTACAGCTACTACCCGCTTGATCTAGGGCTTAACTGCTGCTCTGACACCGCCATTTCCTTTCACTATGTCCCACCCAAGGAAATGCTGACGCTGGAATATTTAATTTATCATTTAAGGCCTCATAAAGTTGTTCAAATAGACACTTGAAACTCTTTTTAGATTCTTTAATCAAATTTAAATCGAACTAAAGACGTTGTATTACTATGTGATAGGATAAAAATGATAAAAATATACCAAATTCACTTTATACGATTAGATTTAAATAAGCTGGTGATATGCGTATAATTGAGTTTTTAGAATTAACCTAAGTACTGGCTTTATCAAATATTGACATGTACATAATAAGATTCTTAATTTCTAAATTGCTCAATAAAAACACAATAAATGTGAATAGATGCTGAAATTTGTGTGACAAAGGCCAAAATTATCTATAATATTTGTTTGTAATAATGTAAAAGCTTTTTCAAGTTGTTTTATTGCAATACACTGTTGAATTACGTGCTTCACAAAACACACCAACCACACGGAAAGCAAATTGAACAAGCATTTACATTACTTGAAAATAGCCAGTAGTGAATTAAAACAAATATAATGTCCTATCAATATCAATCCATCTGGAATTTGCTAGCACAAATGTCTTACTGGAACCTACACTTCTTATACTGTAATTATAACATGTTTTAAGAATGGCTTCAATATTTCAAATTTACATTTTTGTAATATGGCTTTTAGGAATTTCAAACACATCTGCTGTACTATCCAAAAAGTTTCGTTGTAAAGTATTTTTAATTAACACACTGCTAGTTTTCGTCCTTGCAATTATCCCGTCATTACTTAGTTTACGTCTAGTAGTCAGTAGACAGAGTCGATCAACTTTTTATCATCTCCGATTTGAAATACTTGCCTACACCCAACTTCTAATATCGCTTCAAGGAGCATCTTTAATTCGCTTCATAGCTTTAGCTAAAACTTTAGAAGCTAATAAATTAATTCAATTCATTCAACATAGAAAATTGAATTATTTTGAAAACATTAAACTGCACTGTAGTAAAGTAACTCTCATAATTTTATTTTTCGGGATAATAATTGCATTTGTTAGCTCCGCCTACCAGTTTCTTAAGCCTGCGATTGTTGATGACAAAACTGATTATTTCTTTCAAATGTTTCAGACACTAAGTCAATTAGAGGAACTTATATTGTGTTTTACAATTTATTTTACCAGTATGATTCCATATCTATTTGCTACTTCTTTTACTGTGGTTTTTGGTATTTATTTAGTCGAGATACATGGACAAATTTTAGAGGAATTAGCTGAGCTGTGGGTTACAAGTTGGAAGCTTTGCCCTTGTAAAAGCCTTTATTTCCAAAATGACAATGATTCGGATTTGTATCATTCGTGTGATTTGGCCCTAAGCAATATTGCCACCACGTTTCACGAACTGCAAAATGCATTCAAAATATATTCCGATACCGCCGGTGTTTACTTTCTTTGTGTTATCATGAGATCCATCACAAACATCATTGATATTGTTTCTGAATGCACCACGTCAGAGGAGGTGTTACCAATCACGTTTGAGAATTTTTCCTACATTTTTTCAACCACTTTCTACATCGTGCTTTTGACTCATCTGGGTAATTTTGTTCAAGAACGAGTAAGCACGAATTCTTATGTGTAGCACATTTTTAAATTATGTGTTTTAATTTTGAATATTCCATACTTACAATTTAGTGTATAATTGCAGATTAAACAAAATAACGATGCGCTGGCAAATACAAAAGCGTCTGCAGACCTACTCTGCTGGAATTCTGTACATACTACACATGTAAAAACTTATACAATTGTATTATTTTTACAGACTGCTTACAATAATTTACAATTTAATTTTACATAGTTTTCAATAATAATGGTTTTAGCTGGAGAGGGTTAGCAACTGGGTTTTAAAGTCTCCGTGGAAATTGACAGGACGAAATTTTATAAATTTTGACAATTCTACTTTTAGTGCAGTAAGTTAAAATAATTTATTACTATTTACATATTATTAAGGTGGTTGTTAATATCATTCGTATTCAAAATATTTTTATTTTGCTTTCAGGCTTTTGGAGTTGTGCTCACGTATTTTATTGTCATCTTTCAGCTACAATAAAGACGGATTCAAAACAAAATTTGGTAGCCTTATACGTTTCATAATTTCATTCTAAAAAATAATACATCAGAAAACAATTTAAATATGTTTTATTTACAATTTTTTATAATGCAAAATTATTTCATATTTTCCAAGCAATAATTATTATTTCTTAAAGTAATTGTAGTTCAGCTCTACTTTGATAACATTATTATAAAACAACTACAAACATAATATATATGTATAGCGTACAGCTAATCGACGTGGCAAGTGTATTAATTAAATAAAAGTATTTAATTAAACTGTTTAATTAGCAATAAGTAAAAAAAACTACTTAATTATTGTTTCACATTATATATTATAAATAAAGTATGTCTCAATTATAATGCTAAATGAGCTATAATCAAGCTTCCTTACGACATTAAAAACAAAATTTGCTGGTGTAATAATTACAGTATAGTATTTACAATTTAGTAATAATTTGTTATTCACTAAAACTTATAACGTGTCAATTAAACTCAATCTTACTATAAATAAGACTGGATACATTTCATAACTTTAGTATAAAATCAGCTTTAAAATCGAATTTAGTTAAGAAGAGAATGCACGCTATTGTAAACCCGTAAAAAAAATTTTGAAATTTTACAATGGATACAGTAGGTCAATCTTTTGTTAATACAGTCCACTCGCTACATAGCGTACTTCAGCGGACCTGCCAAAAAAGTACGCTATGAGGAGAGTAGACTATGTAGAAAGTACAGGTTTAAAACAAAATCAGTATTTTACATGAAAACTATAAAAATGCTACTGTTTAAAGTAATTATTGGTTCTCAACAAATCAATCGAAAAAAAGTTTTTAGTAATTTCGATTGTATAAGTTTGTAAAATCAGTTAGATAAAGAAAAAAAATAGTAACTTTTTGAAATAGGCGCTGAAAAATTTTAAATTTCTGAAAGTACACTATAAGCGACGAAATTTACACTTAAATGTTACTTTGGGCCTCTGAAATTAGTACGTTATGAGGAGGTTTCCACTATGTGGAGGTACACTATATAGATGTATTATTGCATTAAAAGCATAGGGATTTAGCCAGGGATGCCTGTAAAATACGCTATGTGGAGGTATCCGCTATAAGGAGGAACGCTATGTAGCGAGTGGACTGTAGATTAACAGCTCAATTCATTTCATCAGTTTGTATTATTCCCTTTGAATTCAACTCTGTCACTGGGGAAATACGGAAGCAAAAAATTAAATCTAACAAGGGAATGGTTTCACATGGAGCTCGTCGATTTCAAAAAGTTATATCTAAAAAAATCAGGCTACTTTTAAATAGTAGGGTTCCAAAGTAACTCGAGTGCATTTTGCGTTGTTCGGTCACAATAGCCCGCCAAAGTTTAAAAAAATTCAAATTTTAATATTTTGGCGCCCTGTAACTTCCACAGTTGTCATCCGATTTTGATGAAATTTGATGTTTTCTCAAGTTTAAACTCTTTTCTAAAAAGTAATTTCAGGATTTTGAAAAATTCAAAAATTTTCATTTTTTTGAAAAAAATTGTAGAAAACACTGTTTCTAAGGCCTATTTTTTTCGACCAATTTTTTCGAAAAAATGAAAATTTTTGAATTTTTCAAAATCCTGAAGTTACTTTTTAGAAAAGAGTTTAAACTTGAGAAAACATCAAATTTCATCAAAATCGGATGACAACTGTGGAAGTTACAGGGCGCCAAAATATTAAAATTTGAATTTTTTTAAACTTTGGCGGGCTATTGTGACCGAACAACGCAAATTGCACTCGAGTTACTTTGGATCCCAACTATTTAAAAGTAGCCTGATTTTTGTAGATATAAATTTTTGAAATCGACGAGCTCCATGTGAAACCATTCCCTTGTAAGTTGATTTTAAACTACACATTCACCATTATTTATTTCAGCCATTAAGTTTACACTCTGCTCACATTTATCAACACAATATTTTTTTCGGACCAGTATATCAACTATAATTACCTGTCAGTCCATTTTCTCTATGTTATTGCGTACGGTCTGGGCTCTTACATTACAATAACTTTTACAAGAAACAGTAGTAATACAATTTCTATTGTATGGAATGAATTTGGGCGTAATACTAAACCTCTAAAAGATTCAACTCAAGTTAATAGAAAAGGAATTTTGCAAAAACTTAGCAAATTTAGCAAAATGTCTAAACAGCAAATCGACGGTGAAGTATCAAATTGGTTAACTTCCACGTTTTGCTAAAAGCAAATCGGATTCCTTCCACTTTTTATTAAAAGCAAAACGGTTTCCTTCCATTTTTAGCTGCGGACAACATTTGTATAGGCATAGCCACACTAGGAACAAACCGGTTTTATTGGGATGATGCACAAATGACGTCATAGAAATTAGGGGTTGTCCACAAATGATGTCAAGGATCGTTGCAAAAATTGAAGGAGTGATCCATAAATAACGTCAAGGACTGTTGCAAAATTTGAAGGGGTCGTTCATAAATGACGTCAAGAACTGTTGAAAAATTTGAAGGGGTCGTTCATAAATGACGTCCATAGTCATACCAAACATTAAAATGGTCGTCCATGGACCTCATTTAGGCACAGCCCCTTCGATGTTTAGAACGAACATCGACGTCATTTATGAACGACCCCTTCAAATTTTTCAACAGTCCTTGACGTCATTTATGAACGACCCCTTCAAATTTTTCAACAGTCCTTGACGTCATTTATGAACGACCCCTTCAAATTTTGCAACAGTCCTTGACGTCATTTATGGACGACCCCTTCAAATTTTGCAACAGTCCTTGACGTCATTTATGGACGACCCCTTCAAATTTTGCAACAGTCCTTGACGTCATTTATGGATCACTCCTTCAATTTTTGCAACGATCCTTGACATCATTTGTGGACAACCCCTAATTTCTATGACGTCATTTGTGCATCATCCCAATAAAACCGGTTTGTTCCTAGTGTGGCTATGCCTATACAAATGTTGTCCGCAGCTAAAAATGGAAGGAAACCGTTTTGCTTTTAATAAAAAGTGGAAGGAATCCGATTTGCTTTTAGCAAAACGTGGAAGTTAACCAATTTGATACTTCACCGTCGAAATGCTTTATAAAATTTTAGTCTCAGTTTTGTACATGGCGGGGCTATTTACTGCAGTTGTACTTTTGAGTGACCCTACAAGACCGAAGACATCACCTCGCATTTAACATTTTGAGTGACAATTATAAAACGCAAACTAGTTTCATTTTCATTGCACTAGGCATAATTGAAGTTGTAATAATTTTCTATTTAATTTCAATTTTGTGGTTTAGCGGAATTATATATTTAACCATGTTTGAAAATTGTAACAATATATTAACCCGCTCCGTGACATCCTTGTTGTTGAAAACGTAAGACATTAAATTCGTTTTCACTCTTAAAAATTTGTTTTGTTGTTGATTTGTACTTTTTATACTTAAACGATTTTATTTTTTCTGACTAGAAACTTGAAACGAATTACTAAAGGAAATGTACGTCAGTCTGTGGAACGCCTTCGCCATTTTTAACTACACATTCATCTATGTAACAATTGCTAATCATTCACTTTTGTATATAAAATTTACAGCCTCAGTGGAAGTATTGCGTGTTCATTTTTTGCAATTCATTTCTACGGCAAAAGTCCGTTTGTTGCCGCTTTCTGTGCTCTTGTAGCATGGAATATGACACTATCTTACAATTTTATATTTAAAAAAGCATTTAAAATTCCAATGCTTATTAAGCTGTACAAAAGTCAGATTCGTGTAGCTTTGCGAGAGCTAAGAAGCCCAAATCTAGTCACAAGAAATGGAAATATTTTGATAATAAACGGAAAATTTAGTAGGCAAGAGGAAAATGAAATCATATCGGCAAGGAGGACCATTTTTGCTAAAAACATGTCATTGATAGTTTCTTCATTCCCAAATGTTGGAGTGAAAGTAGGAGACTTTAATACAGTTGAAAGAATGTCAACTTTGATTTTTATTTATTTTGTTTTTGGGAATGTTATGTTATTGTTAATTACATTTAAATAGCATTTTGCCTTATTACAAAATTTTAAATTGAGTTATTCATGTCACATTAGGTATTTTTAATAATGTATTAGGATAGAAAAATTCGTAATTTCAGTCAACATACACTTTTAGCTTAGGGCAAGTTTTGTGCTTTTATTTTATTCTAACATTAATAAAAATAATATAAGTAACTTATTATGTACATAACATTATTTAATTTATTGCGGAATTACAGAATATAATTAAAATAATAGAGAATAATTTATTTGTGAAACACGATTGATATTAAATTATATTTTATTCGACGCTCCTAATGTTAAAATAAAGGTAATTGTTCTCACCACATGTGTGATAGTTAAGTTAGCTACTAATGGTACTTATATAAGGTAATGAGTTTTGAAATTGAATTACAATTATTGTTGGCACTGTAGAAAATTCGAAGGCACACTTAGATAAATTGCTATATACTAACAATATTACAGTCCTACTTACAATGTATATAATATAAAATAACCTATTATTTGCTGGTAATTAAAAGCAATATTATTACATTAACCCAATTACTGGGGCTAAAAAGCTTAAATCGGAATTACTTCATTACATTAACAATGTATATACATAATAAGTAAGTCTAAACTAAATTACGATTAAGTTATACACTGTGTCGCAAAATTGTTATTTTGAAGGTAATTAGCAAACTTGTATTATCAGCAGAGTGCCCAGAGTAAGTATATAGGGGATTACCTTTAATAATTAGGATATATTACATAATTATAAATACCAGGATAACTCACACGGGTTTTCAACGCCTACGGGAAATTTACATAAGTATAATAACATAACGTCTGTGAAGAACTAAAATTACTCATATCCAATTTAGGCTACAATCAAAATGAGCTATGTCAAAAAAACAAAAAGGGAAACTTGCAAAATATAATAACAGGGAAAATATGTAAAATGTTCTATTCACATGTTTTTGAAATATGTAAAATGTTCTATTTACATATTTTCAGTAATGTTTTATTTACATGTTTTTAAAATAGGTAAAATATTTTATTAACATGTTTTTGAAATATGTAAAATGTTCTATTTACATGTTTTTAAAAAGGTGCAAAATTTACTAATTCCATGTTTTTTAAAAGTTCAAAGTAGTATATGTACATAAATTATTTTAAGACATAGATATTTGAATATTTATGTTGATAGTGGATATTGTTTTTAGCTGCGAATGGATATTGACCATTTTAGTTCTTTAACAACGATAAGTTGTAAACAACACATTCTAAGGGTTGTATGTAATTGTAATAATATGAAGGGTAGTTCACAAATAATGTCAATAAAGTATCTCTATTTCTCACTATATATTATATATGACCATAGACTTGTTGTCATCAATGTATCCAGGGCGTTAATGGATATCTTCAAGATGAAATTTATTAATATAAACGTGAACCCCTTGACCCCGCACGAGCCGTCAAGTTTGAGCAATCTTTCAAAATGTTTATACTATTTTGCCCTAAATATCTAGTCAGGGAATGTGGGACATTTATCCTGTAATTATGAATTAATTTACTTTGAATATCGTTTTTAAAAGGTATATAAGTAATTAAAAACATTTAAATATAGTTTGTGTAGTAAGAGGCAATATTTGTTTTTCATAACACTACAGTAAATAATTATTTCTAAAGAAATACAAAAATAAAACAACAAAATAATTATATACTAGGGCAGGATCGATTGATGGAGCATCCTACATTACACACGCGTACTGTGTATGTATGTTTTATTTCAATTTTGCGACTTACTTTTTTAGAATTTATTCACACACTCAGCTTGGCCATAGAAGCAAACTCTGTTTGCACACAGTACCTAAAATACTGTATATAATTATAAAAGCACCTTTGGACTACAGTAAAGCACAAAAATGGAGTCCGGAAGTCAATCTGTACTGAATAAGCTTACTGGAAAAATTCTCTCAACTCTGTGTATCCTTCCTTTTCAATATTATCCCGAAACTGGAGAAATAAAAAAACAAATGGTCAAATCAAAGTTAGTTCTACACATCATCTACCTAATATTTTACTTGAACCACTCAATCTTAACTGTTGGCACATTTGTATATGAGCTCATTAGATTCAATAAAAACATGAACTATAATCATTTCGCCGTTCACTTTATCTTCGTCCTTGGGTATTTTTTTGGGTGTTACATGGCATTTAACCTTAACGCTCGCGGGGATACGATTGCAATTGTTTGGAATGAGCTTTGGGGGACTCCTAGTCACATTCACGGAAATGAACGAGAATCTAGAAGAATAGGATTTCGGGAACAAATAAAAAATATGAGGCAAATGTCAAAACAACAAATTCTTCTAACATACATATCCCCGCTCATGTACGGCACTTTCCTTTTTACGATAGTTGTACTTCTAAGTGACCCCACCAGACCCCACCTTGCATTTAACATTTTGAGTGACAAATATAAAACTCCTGCAAACTACTATATGCTAAGTGTAGTTGAAGTTTTTATTGTTTTTTATTTTGTTTCTACAATGTGGTTTATTGGAAATATTTATTTGAGCATGTTTGAACACTGCAACAATATGCTCAACCGTGCTTCGAAATTGTTAGAGAACAAAATGTAAGTAATTACTTTTTTCTAGCTAATAGTTATATAATCTGTTTTAATTTAATTTTTAACTAATTTGTAACAATTGTTGATTACAGACACTCAAGGCAGGTCACAAAAAATATTGTCAAGCAATCAGTATCCCTGTGTCGCCATCTCCAACTCCATGTCCACCTTTTCAATGATTGTATATCGTTTCAGAATTTTGTTTACAAAATTTACAGTTTAAGCGGATGCATTGGTTGTTTATTTTTTGCAATTCAATTCTTTAACAAAGACCCATTTGTAGCCAGTTTCTGCGCCGTTGTTGCTATTGACATTGTCATATGCTATAATTTCACATTTGAGAAGGCATTTCAAATCCCGGTCCAAATTGAACTGTGCAAAAGTTGGATCCGTTTAGCGTTGAGAGAAGTACAAACTCCACATCAAAGTTGTGCTCTACAAAATAGAAATAGATTTATAGGACGAGAAGAATTAGGTAATGTCCATCAACAAAATGGCGGTATTTCAAGAAAACATATTTTACATAAGGAAATGTCGCTAATAATCTCTTCAATTCCAAATATTGGGATCAAGGTCGGGAATTTTCACACAATGGAGAGAATGTCCACTTTGATTTTCATGCATTTTGTTTTGGGCAATGTTATGTCCTTACTTATTACATTTAAATAATAGCTATGGCAAAGTTGTAATTCTTAATTAGAGTTAACTGCAGTATCTCAGCTAGGACTCCGTGGCGCAACGGTAGCGCGTCTGACTCCAGATCAAAACGCTGCGTGTTCGAATCATGTCGGGGTCATTATATTTTTGGTATTGTTATTTGTTTTATTTTTTTTGTTTTTACCAGCATACTAAACGATGAATTTTGACTGCTTTTTAGAATGATTTTTTTAAATTTTAGGTGTGTCACTATCAATGTCAAAATCATACGGTTTTTATATGTGCGCTACATAAATGCTTTTAAAGTTTGGAAATATGCCCATGTAATTAGATATTTTTTAAGGAAACAATACAATACAATCATTATTTTCTTAACAGTGGATTTATTCATAATTAAAACCTACTTTTTAACAATTTGTACAGCTTCTGATTTTATGATTTAGGAAAAATAGAGACACAAACCAGTGTATTAATGTCGATACATAATAATTAATTAGAAACCCCGCAAGTGAACACGTCACTTCAAAAACTAATTACAAAATACAGAAACCGTATAACATAACCGCCACCATAACAACAACAAAAAATAACATATTGTATTTTATTTTATATTCTATATAACTCATGCAAGTCTCTAGTTTTCTAATAACTTTAATCCCTAATTTATGTTGTCAATATATGCATGAGGAAAATAGTTAGTCTATAACTCCATATTATTATATAACTACAACCCATATGGAAAAGTTTATATGTCGGTAGTATACTTAAGTTTTTATAAGTAGCAGTAGAAATACAATTTCAATGTAAAACCAAAAGCAGTATATCGTCAGTAAAGAACCAAAATGACCCATATCCATTTTTAGCTGAAAACAATATCTACTATCTACACAAATATTGAAACATGTCTTGAGAGCATTTAAATAATCATTGTGCACGTTTCAAAATTATGAAATTAGAATATTTTGAACCTTTTTGAAAACATGGAATTTGAACATTTTGCACATTTTTGAAAACATGAAATTTGAACATTTTACACTTTTCAAAAACATGGAATTAGAACGTTTGGCACGTTCTCTAAAAGATTTAAATAGGAAATTTTACACTTTTGAAAAACTTCTAATTAACATTTTACGCATGTTTCTCATTTTTTTTAATGACATAGCTCATTTTGATTGTAGCTTAAATTGGAAAGGGGTCATTTTGGTTCTTCACAGACGATATGTATATAGACTAATTTGTAATTAACGTTTCACTTGACAAACAACGGAGTTCACAAGAACCAAACTATGTAGGTCATAAACATTCATTTTTCCTGTAATTACATTGAGAATTGGGAATTAATCTCACTGGTACTGGGACTGGCCCTAGTAGTGATACTGTTCCACGTAATACTTTATTTTAAGTGTCCAAATTTTAGTAATATTTTAAATTGAAAATTTCCATACATTAAAGTTAGGTCAGAAATCAATTTAAGACCTAAACAAATTTAGCAAAACAGTGATAATACAGAAACTTAATAACAATTTAAGCTAAAAACAAAACTATTTTATTTATTTACAATTAAGTTTGGTCCCTGTCAAAACATCTTACATAGTTTATTTTTTTTCTTTAATTAGAAATATTGCTTTGACTTTTTGTTTCGATTTGGACAAAAAGGTGCCATATGGTAACGTACAATTTCTCGACGCTTTATTTCTATTTAATTAGCTTGCATAAACCAATATATACTTATCTATAAAATTAGGGCTGACTAGTAACTTACTTGTATTTATGTTTATATTCATAGATAATTTTATATGTAATTATTACATTAATTAAATTCAAAATGTTTTTATTATGTTTCTTTACTAACGAAACCAAACAAGTGTGTCATTTTGGTTTAATTCCCACAATTTTATCACATGATCACAAATTCGTTTTGGGGTAGACACAAAGCTGCCTTGTCATCTACTCCCTGGATTCGCTCCTGGGTATATTACAATGTATTTTAGTTAATAATTAGAAAATATTACATGTATGCCGGATATCAAAATACATTAAGTAGTTGGTAACGATTAATGATGGCAATTAGACATGGTAGTTGCATAAGTAGTAATATAATATAATTACCTAAAATAGTGTATATCTAGTGATCGAAATGGTCTGGTCCGGACCAGTAAAATCTGGTCTGGTCTGGTCTGGTCTGGTCCGGTCTGGTCCGAGGGTTTTGGACCAGACCAGACTTTTTCGGACCAGCCCAGACCAGACCAGATTTTACTGGTCCGACCATATGCAAAATATTTAAGGAAATTTGGCAGGATAATTTTGTTTTCTGATCTTTTTTGTTAAATTAACTATGTATGTGTATATTTATATATTACATTTAAAATCAATTCTTTTAAATGAGCGATATTTATTTTTTGAAAAATCCGGAGCAAAATTTTAGGCAAATTTTCTCAGAAAAATTTTATTTTCAGATTTACTGGTCCGAAGTGGTCTGGTCTGGTCTGGTCTGGTCCGGCCGTCGGACCAGACCATATGGTCTGGTCCGATGATGTGGACCAGACCAGACCATAAAACTAGGACCAGACCAGACCATTTCGATCACTATATATAACCATATAGCTACAAATAGTAGAGAGCAATTAATTAATGATTAATGACTACACACTAATTTCTTTATTAAATAATTATGTATAAATATGTACATTAACATTACAAAATACCTACACTCAATTAAAATAAATCTGGTCTTACACATACAATAATTACATTTCAAACTAACAAAGTCGTTGTCATGTATGTACTTAATTGGTATTTTAAACTACCATAGTATCACGATCACCCCTCTATATTGTGCGGGTATTATAAATATGTAAAACTAAAAAGATGACTTAAGAATATTTAATCAACCTTAAAAATTAGAAAAACTAATTTACATGATGCGTCCCAATTCCCAATAGCATTGAAGGTTCTGCTAATGTAGCGCTAAACGAATTCACATCCCAATCTAAACTCATCGCATGAACTGACCCAGCATTTAAATTCTGTGAAATATTTTCACTAATATCATTAAATACTAAACCATCGCCACCAGCACCTAAGTCCATATTACCATTACCATTGGGCCTGGCACTTCCATTAATTGTATCTTCCTTATCCAAATAAGTTAGAAGCATTTCACCCGTGTCAACATCCGGGTAGAAATGAGTTATAAACGACCCGACTTTAGGCCTTCGTACGGGACTTAATAACTCTGAATTAGCAAAACCAACTAGGTGATTAGTGATTTCGTCGATGACCCAGCGGTTCAAATCTAGCATTTCTTCACGTTTCATATAAAATTCTTTCTCAAAATTATGTAATCTATCGAAACGAGATTTGATAATCTCATACTTCTCAGGCCCTACAATATCTAAAATCTCCGCTTTATCATAATGCACTGCTTCAAAATCGTAATTATTTTCCTTCGTTAAACTGATTTTTCGAGCACAAGAAATTGATTGTGACTGTGAAACTTCACAAGCATTGAGTAAAATAAACTGCGCAGAGCTTCGATGCAATTCAGCGTCACTATTTAAATCCTTTACCATTTCCTCAGTGATCTTATCAATAATCATACAAATATCAACCAACTTACTTACGTAAGTTACCAAACTACTGAAAAAGATCGCGTAGCCACTGGCTTCTTTAGAAATTTGTTGCACAGCTAAGCAAAGGGCATTTGTAGTTTTCATCCATGTTTCAGTAAAATGACTGTATTGCCCATTAGTCATTCTACGAAGCAAATGTTGGACTTTTTCATTCAACGTTTTAGACCGGAAAAGCCTGTCAAGAGCGTAATGCCGGCGGAAAATGGTGTACAAATGTCGTTTAAAACTTGTGAGCCAATAGCATTCAACGCTTTTTCTTAAATGGGACCAAATTTGATCGAAAGAGAATCTAGAGAGAATGTCAATGGCCGTGTTAATTCCTACATGAAGACCTACTTCCCCTGTGATGAGTAAAGCCTGTCCAACACCACTTTCTAAAAAACTTTGAAATCCTACCTTCGCTGTTTGAAAGATGTTTCTAGAGTTTATAATCATTTAAATTCCAGCCTGTTCCGCACTTTCGTTAAAAACAGCCTCTAAGAAAGAACTACCCACCCCTGCACCAGATCTCCCAGCTTTTAAAGCTTGAATACCCATCGTTGTTGCAGACAGGACAAGACTCACTGATTTTTGAATGGCAAATTGTTTTCAGCTAAATTCCCTAGTTGACGTAATACGTATAGCCGTGATCATATCAACTGCCCCCTCAGTTATAAGACCCATTCCTATAGTAGCCCCAATACCCGTGCAAACTAGGCACGTCCCAATAATAATTTGAGTCCCGGCAAGAATTCCAACAGAGGTTACAGTCCACCATGGGATACATTTTCGTTCATTAAATGTTATAAGGAGCAGAATACCACGTGATTTTAACTCAAGGATTTCTATTAGCGGTGTATAGCCTGACATTTGAAGGTCTGTTAATTCTTTCCTCCCACTTAAAACAGTATGCTCCTGATCCATGGTAGCTTTTTCTAAGATTTCCTGCGCCTCCTCAAAATTTACTTTTGAAATATTTACTGCGAAATTTAAATTCGCCAGGCGGAAAAGTTTTATAAGGGAAGAGACACAAATTACGTAAGCAATTTTTCTGAAATTTTGGGACCCACCCACCCTTATTGTAAGCACCTTAACCATTGCGTAAATGGCTATCTTTAACATTGCACATCATCATTTTGAAAAACTGCCACCCACCCTAGTAGCTTACGTAATATGTGTCTTTTCCCTAAGCTCTTCGAAACTGTCTGTGGTGACCCTCACTGTACATTTTAATAATGGAAATTTTGATATCAATTCGTTCCAGTTTTTGCTAACGGTATCGTCATCAGTATCTCGGGCGGGCTTTGTCAAGGAAACAGGCCTTACACTATTCAAAATAAGTTTGTAAGAAGTAGCTTCACATCGGTTAGCATCGTCTTGTAAATGGTAAACATTTTCCAAGATATTAAAAGATGAAGTCACTCCTGGAAACAGTTCATTTGTTAACGGATGGAAAGCGTAGCCTTCAGTGAAGCCATACTCGATTAATTGCTTTAAAACTTTGTCCACTTCCGCCAAACTTAATTTAGAATATTCAAATTGCAACTGGGTGTTTGAGGTTTTATAAAACTCAAGATTTTGCTCAATTTGTAGCTGTGCTATTGACTCAAGGGAAGTACACTCGACAGATATTGTTGAAAGAAAATCATTCCAATCCGTTAAAACACGTATGGAGCTTTGAATTGTTTTGACGGCTTGATCACTATCAACCAGGTCCTTGTGTATTGTTAAATCGTGAAAGATTAGGTTATAAAATCGCGTGTGATTAGGTGTTGTGAATTTAAGCATTGACCGATCGCTAATGAAACCATCTTTTAAAAATTCTCCAGTTTCAGAGATTTCCTTACAATACACCCTCCTTAGTGATTTTATAACACCGTTCAGATTAGTCTCAACACTATTCGTATAAGATCCTAGAAGATTCGTCTTTGTCAAAAGCTGTTCGTACAAGTCACTACACTCAGACAGTGACGGAATGTAACGATTTCTATGAAAAAGCATACTTTGCATTGAAGTCAACGTAGTCATTTCTTGACTGAGTAAATCAAGGCCTTTAGTTAAAAACTCAATAGCGTTTTCCTTATAATTTTCAGCATACTTTATTTTTCCCAAGATTGGGTCCGAGCCTTTCAGAAGTATGTACGCTTTTCCTATGTGTGCTGGTGCAGCAAAATTTGAATCGAAATCAATCGCTTTATCAAAATACTTCCCTGCTAATTCTAGACGGCGGTTGATTTTCGAATCTGCCTTAAATTCGAGATTACCTAATTGACAAAAGTAGAAGGCACTTTCACGTGGGAGACAAACTAAACCAGTGCCATTATCCGTGTTATTAGTTTGACCATTAAAAACAAACTGACACTTTACTTTAGCTTCTGCCATAAACTCTCTAAATATTGAGCCAGAAGCAGCTGCCATATCAATGCGTCCATCATCCACTCTCTTTAAAAACATGGCCCATAGTTCTTCGAGAGACTGAAGTATGACTTGTTCTGTTGGGTTCAATTTATAAGCTCTGTTCGGATCAACAAACTTTACAATAGAAGCCTTCAAAATATTTTGTTCAGGTCTATTTTTAATAAGCGCTAATCGGACTTGATTGTAAAACTGGCAAAACTCGCGGAACAATAAATCTTTAGTTTTAATAACAAGAAGTTCCTTCCCTGCAAAGTTTTCTAGTCTCACTTTTTCTACATGTGCCCTTTCTTGAAGAAGTTGAGAACAATTGGTGTCATCTCCATTCAAAGGCCAAGAGCTACGAAATGCAATTAATTGGCCACTACCTTTGTGACCTTGACGAGACGTTCGACCGAAAGCCTGTTCTTCGACTCTTAAGCTGTCTGGCAAAAATGTGAGTATAACATGAAGACCCCCATTTGAATTAATATCAGAAGCTTGAATGTCAGTTCCTCGGCCAGCAAGATTAGTGGCTACAATGACGTCATGAGGATGAATTTTTTTAACATGTTTTTCTTGATTTGCATTATTTCTAGTGTACAATTTAGCTAGGATACCAAAATTAATGAGCAATTTTGAAATTAATTGAGCTTCGCTAATGGTTTCTACAATAATGAGAACACCACGACCTTTTGCAGATTCCTGAGAAGCTGAGTACACGATTTTGTTTCGCCATTCCTTTACATTGCTGAAAACCAAATCCGGAAGCCTATGGAAACTCCTAAAGTGATTTTCAGGAATTAAATACACAGTTACACCATAAGCAACAATAAGAACTTGTCTACTTACTTCAGAGCCTAACGTCCCTGTTAAGCCAACAATATTCGGACCGTATTTTTCAAACATTGCAATATTAGACAGAAAGTTCGTGGTCACGGTCTCACTCTTGATTTTAAGGGAGTGTTTAATCTGAAGAAATTGGTGAAGACCATTGCTCCAATTTGTACAAGATTGAATTACACCTGTTGTTTGGTAGTCAACGGGTTTGATATGTCCCTCGTCCACAACGTACCTAATTGACATTTTCTTGGAAGACTAACGCGATCCGTGCACTCTCAACCCACTGAGGTATTTGCCCCTTAACAAAATCAAATAGATTTGTAGGAATATTAACTAGTGGCTCTGGGGGTGTGATTAGACTTTGACTGTAGGAAACAAGATGCTCCGAAAAAAAAGTGTCAACATTATCAATGCGATGAATTGTCGCTTTTTCAAAATCATTGCCAGCTGTAAGAAATCTGTGGAAATCGAGAATCTGAAAAATCTGCTCGCTTTTATTTACATCGGCAAATCGATACAACACTTTCGAACCATCTAAACCAATAACCTGGCCCTCTACGTAATATATCTGGTTCGAGAAGGAGTACAGATGCTCCTGCAGGTAGAGGATGCGTTCCCAAATAAAATGGTACATTATTTGAAGGCAGTCCATACCAGGTAATGTGGTGGACAATCTTGCTAATTTAGAACTGTCGTCAATTAACATGCAGTCCACCTCGTCGATCAATGCAAGTTGAAATGCCCGTCCACCCCTGGTTCCTAACCCACTGTATTCATCACGAAGGGTGTCAAATTGAAACTGAGATGTGTCCCCATAAACAATATTCTTTTCATAGCAAATTTTAGGACCGAAAGAATAAACTTGATTTCTATCTCCATTATGATCCGATGTAAGTGAAAATAATTCGTAGAAATTGGACCATTCACGAGCATCCCGCTCTGCTAAAACAGGACTGCTCGTGTACACATCAACTTTCTTGCCTTGCAATGCTCCGAAAACTGCCATGATTGCTACAATCGTGGACTTGCCACATCCTGTCACAATTTGCTGAAGCTGACCTTGTCTTGGTTGGGAGTTATGGAGGTCGGTCCTAAATGCTAAGAGACAAGAGAGAATTTGAACGTAGGTTAAATCATAATTTCGTACTAATGAAATTGCACGTTTTGCAACTGTTAGATATTCGACATAAAATTCTTGAGGACTAAGTAAGTTTCGACGAAACTTTTGAACTTCAACTCCAGACCATTGATGTATCTCCTGATTAGTCCATTCACAAATGTGTGTTCGTATATTAAGTATGATACTCATTTTCTGCCCCTTTGAAATCAGCTCTATTTTGGATCTAAAATCTGACTCAAGCGACTCAATGCACAAATAGGAATTAACAAAAATATTTAAATTAGATGCTATAAAATCCTTAAGAAATTCGTCTACGTCCTTTTTACCAGTCGAACCTTGAAACAGATGTTCCATAATAATTTTATTCACTGTCGAAATAAGATTTTCTTGTGTGCTGAAGGCATGACCGGAACCGAAACCGGAGCTGGAACCGTCACTGGGGCCGTCTAGTGATGAAGAGTTTAGTTGGCTATTTCTCGTGTTGCTTTTGCACGTGTCTAGTATTTCGTCACTAACTTGATAGTCACAAATCTGCCCTAAAATATTTTTAGCAATAGTCAAAGACATTTGGCTCGCAGAGCTCGCATCGCTACTTGGAAACGGCAATAATGATTTTACAAGAAATATGATTTTATCAAATGGCAATTTGTGTGCAATTATTTTGACGAAATACTGTCTCACTATACAACTGTCTGCATATTGACTCGGCCATAGCGTCATTAAATATTCTACTTTTAAAAAGTTAGCTAATTCTGTGCAGCTTCGACGTTTTTCCATTGAAATAGGACTGCTAGTGGAATCCTTGGTGAGAATAGTTGAAACTGACTGTTGACTAGAAAACAGGGTATAAGTATCGAAATAAGGTTGTCGTCAAATGAGCTCACAGTTTTAAATGTGCTTTCTTCAAGCAAGTTCAATATAGTTGTAGCATTTTGCAAGCCAACAATCTGAATTAACTGATCCGTGAGCGAAGTCAAAATGCCATCGAAAATTTTGATATCGATGCAGAATTTTGACTTAAGCGCTTTTTCAAGGACAGACCTGTGTAAGAAATCCCTCCACTGTTTTGATAGATTTAAATCAAAACAGTTACTAAAATATTTATGACTCCCTTCCAATATCTTATTCACTTCTTGAAATTCCAACTGACACACAAACTCGAGAATCTGTATAGCGTCTAAGATTGGGACAAACTGCAGCACTAAAAATGGAGAGTACAAAATTAAATGTAGAATTTCCATTGCTTCAGTTAAATCGAACTTATTAAATACATCAATAAGCTTTAAGTGAAGAAAATGTCTAGTTTTAATATTACAACATTTATAGACTGATACACAGTCAGTAATCAGAAGATGTCTCACGCATTCGTTTTCCTTTAGATATTTTAATGACGAAAGATCCCAGTAAGAAGTTGAAAACAGTGTTTCAATTAGGTGAATCTTAAAGCCTTCAGAACTAATGCCTTTACTAGTTTCAAAATCAGCATCTTCGAAACTATACAACATGCATGACATGGCTTTATCAAAGTTCTGTATCATAAAATCAAATGAATAACGATTTGCCTTTTCTAATATTTTTAAATTGCCAAACGCCAAGTTTCTAATTCGTGCTGAAGAACACTGCAAACAACTCTCAAAGATATGAACTAAATGCAAATCATTGATAGGAACCAACACCCGTAACTCGATTTTTGGGGATTTTAAAACCCGAGTTAAACACTGAAGAATGTGTGTGGTTGCTGTGATCCACGATGTACAAAACTTGAAGGAGTTTTCATTAGTCTGAAAAAACTCAAGAACCAAGACCATGGTTCTGAAAACTTCAAGCGTACGTTTAGTAGGGCTTTCAAAGTATAGGGGAAAATTTTCAAGGGCGCAATCGTAGGCTTCGTACAGAATACGATGGGGAATACGATGAGTGCAATTAAAACTACAACTTAAATCATTTCCAACTTGATCACATAGGAGTGTTTGACTTTGTATTAGAGCGTCTTCAACTATTTCTAGCATCACAATTACATCTTTACTTATTGGTAAAATTCCAATCAGAGACTTGATCGATTTGTTACCAGTTACAAAGTTGACAAATTTTGACAAAGTATTTTCCTTTTGGCGAGGTCGGGGTTGTTGTAGAAGTAAATAACTCATGTAAATATCGACGTGTGGAATAGACTTTAGGGTCGTCAAAGGTGCCTTTAACACTAGTAGATCCTTTACAACTTTTGAATACTTCCGCAAATTGCCTGGCTCCTGATCCAATAATTTTTGATCAACTAAAAAGGTGGATATAGCCTCAATTTTATCCTGACCAAACTACTGTTGTAATTTGTGAACAAACAAATTCGAAGATTGTTATTTCTGAAATAACAAAACAATCACAAAGTACGTTGTTCACAATGTATTTTCTCAGCTAGGATTGTTATTGTGATAGATTGTGTTTGTCCACAAAACGTTCTGTGCTGACGAATGACAAAAACAGGTTTGTTCTTGTTTGTCGTCTTGCGTGTTTGTTCTACATTGTGATTGTGCACAATCCAATTTACTAGTTTGTGTTTGTGATTGTGAAAGCACTATCACAAACGAAAAGAACAATTGTTCTTTGTACACAAATTACAACAGTAGACCAAACTTAATACTCTTAAATTTCCATTCAAATTCAAGTTGACCTGAAGGCTGGAAGGACGTTGGAGCTAAGCCAATTTTAAAGAGTAGTCGAAGAATATTCTGACAGTCACCTCTTTCAATACATAGCAACATATTTATTAACGATTGATGAACTACATCGATTTTTTTGTCAATAATGATATTTTCCATTAAAAGCGCTGTGTGGTTGATCACATACAGATATGTGTTATTAACCAAAGTAAAACCGAGTGCGTTGAACACATTAGTTGGCATTTTAGGAAAAGATTCGAGTAGATCAAGTACACGAATTAAGAGCCCTACCGATGACTCTGATGAAACTAATATTTTTTCAAGCCGGTCGATCACAAAAGTCTGCTCATAAATCCAGCTGCTTGACAAATAAGTATCTGCCAAAATTAGAATGAAATCCATGTCATTGCTGCACTGTTGTAGCTGACTAATGACCCGGTCAGATGATTTTCTAGAAAATATTAGATCACTTATACCTTCAAGTATTGTAGCTGCCTTATTACCTAATCTAATATTCCTAAATTTATCCTGTACTAGTGTCCACTCTGCTGACCCAACACTGCTGGCATCAAAATCATAAAGTAATTTTAAACCACAAATAGCTGTCTCAACATCTCGCAAGCAGGAAAGATTAGAGTTACTGGAATCTGCTGGATTAGTTACTGTAGACATAAAAACAGCTTTAATTTCTGTATAGCAACCACTATAAACAGAGCCATGAGCTATTAGTTTAACGAGTGCATGTAGCACTTTTGAACGAACACTCCGATGCGGAGCTAACTCTAATTCGTGGAAAAAACTGCAGATTGTTGTAACCACATGTGAAAGTAAAACGTAGTGATTCTCAACTAGCTCAATTAAAATTAACAACCAACAAATTTGATTTTTTGTTGATGTTCCAGTCACACCAGTCGTAAATTGCCTGCAAGTAAAATCAATGAATGTCTCGGGTATTTGTTGATTACGCTCCAATAAAGACACACATAGCTTAACTACGGCACTACACTCATCTAATGATATTTCAGTTTTAGTTTGAATAACGTCTAAAGTTGTCAAGACTATTTTGCGAGAAATTTGATGGCCGTTTTCAGTGGCAGCAGTCAGGATTTTGAAGGATAGCAATTCCAGTGACGTGCAAGACGAGGTCAAACACATGAGTAAAGCCTGGTAAGTCAGTACTGACAGCTTCATATTATTTTGTGTCCACGTCAGTATAACTTCTAGAGCACTGGCGACACGTTTGAAGGATGGTCGCGAATAATAATTCATGCCTAATTGGTTAAACATATTACTGAACTCGAACTCCGTCAGTTCAAAATAGGCTAGCACGCTACATCCAGCTAATTCCATGTCAAGACGATCAAAGACCGAATCAGAAACATCTTGATTTTGGTTTGCTAAGAAGATTATTTGAAGGATGGTCCCGTATCTACTAAAATTATCCTGATCACTTTTAGCATCTAGATTAACCAGGTTCTTAAGGATCTGATCCAGGCATACATGTGATACGGAATGACCCGTAACCAGAAGGTTAATGAAGATCCGCTCACACAAACGGAGAACGCTCTGATCGTCGAGGGAGTAGACATTGTCAATAGCCTCTCTACAATTATTCGGTAAGGCTGACTTTCTAAACCGGGTACTACTTCCTTCCTTGGAGGAAAAATTGGTATACTCTTGGAAAATTCTCAAGACTTGCAGAATAATTTCAGGGCTATCACAATTTGAACTTGACTCGTTTCGTAAAACTAGATGAAGCATTGAGAAAATATCCTCTGAGAATTCAATTTGACTGTTCGATGCCTGAGCAAGATTTTGCAGAATGTTAAGTATAGGAGGATTAATAAAGGATTTAAATTCCCTTTCCTCTAGAACTAAATTGTCCCAGACGTACATGTAGGCGAGTGCATCTACCTCGTAGTTCTCTAATAAAAACATGGAAGGGCTTTCCTGTGGTTTTGACTGTGCTATTCCCATATTTACATTAACTACATTTTTGTCGGCCTTCCCACAAACCATATTGTTTAACCCAAGACAATAGGACGACGTGCAGTAAATTCGAACATCAATGACTTGGTCGTCACGCGATAAATTCCGTAAAAGACCAAGTGCTTCCTTACTCAGTGAAATAACATAACCATTCTTTTCACTCTGAACTAATGACTCAAATATATACTCGGCACAAAGAATTCGTGTTGTCTTATCTGGGTGGGATTTTAAGCTTTCTAAAGCGTATGGCAGAACGTGACAAAAAACTGATACGGATTTTACAAATTTTAACTGTCCAAGTAATATTCGCCCAACGATAGCAGAGACGAAAGTTGAATTTGTG
Organism: Dicyrtomina minuta; assembly: GCA_949802685.1. Classification (NCBI taxonomy): domain Eukaryota; kingdom Metazoa; phylum Arthropoda; class Collembola; order Symphypleona; family Dicyrtomidae; genus Dicyrtomina; species Dicyrtomina minuta. The sequence goes on along the minus strand of OX461808.1, from coordinate 87,235,559 downwards.
TCGCGGTCGTGTGCGTCATTACTTTCGCTCTCGTCGTCAGTTTCACCCTGAATTGTAAAATCCGTTTCTGTTTCAAAACTCGTAGTGTCCGCATGAAGAACCACAGTTCCATCAAAATATATTCGGTGCTTTTCACACAGTTTCGGAGCGAGGAAAGAAGATTTTTCCAAATAAACACCTGGGTTTCTATCTAACCAACTTCCAAGTGCAGCTACAATAAGAACCTGGAGATCTATAGTTATGTGACTGGTGGCCTGAAGGTTGCTTGTATTGTCATCCCCGCTGCCTGAACTGCATTCAATAAGTGTACTAAGAATTCTGCGATAGTTAACATTACTACCAACTTGAGCTTCAATGGGCTTCTTATCCATACAGTGAAGAATCGAACGAACGAGTGAGGATTTAAATTGAACAATCTGGGACTGCGTATCTACAATGTTCCTCCGACTCGTCTTAGCATCTGACGGGCGCAGTAGAAAATTCTTGGCCCTATCTTTAGCTCTCTTAATGATACTTGTAGAATCAAATAATAGCCTAATAATTGTAGCACCGTGTAACTCTTCGTTTTTCATTTTCTTTTCGAACACTTCTTCCGGATCTACATTATGATTACCGTCATTATCCGCCCCCTCAACAACTTGAATTTGGGGCGAGACCATTAGTAGAATATCGCTTAATTTTAGCACATGTGACCAGTTAAGGGCTTGAACGAATGCATGACCCAGGTACATTTCTAAAATAGTTGCTACTTTGATGCGTAGGTCAAATTGAAATTGAAAGTCTACGATCAAATTAAGAAAATGTTCATAAAACCTTTTTTCAGACCTTGTACATTTGTCAAATATGAGCTGGAATTGCTTTTTCTGAATGATGTACTGCCCAACAAAAAAAATTCCACTGTCTCGATCCGAATTAGTTGGACCTTTCAGAATCATTTCACACATGCTTAAAAATGATTGACAGAGCTCTGATATATTTTGTCTGACCCTTGAGCTCCTGGATTTTATGCATAGAATCATAGCTTTCATTTTTTGAGTGCACTCTGGCTTTGAATTAAACTCCTCAAGAATGGTCAATAATTCGGGGGACAAGTCTCCTGCATTTCGAATAGTTTGATTGTCAATGGTTGTGAGAATATACATTCGGCAATTTTCCCATGGATCAAACTCATTCGAATGTCCAAACAGTTCTGAGTACAATCCTTGATACCAGGCTAATTCCTGTTGCGGAAGATATGTAAATATCTCTTCAGCCAAAAGAAGGACAACGTCCGTTGGCTTAGTTGGAATTTTTTGGTTTTCACTTATTATTGAGAAAATTTCTGCAATATTTCGTGTCATACCGAATTTAGAGTCGAGCCAGTCGAATTTTGATGCATTTATTGAGAATCTGAAGCGGAGCCATTCTATATCATTATCAGAAAGAATGACTTTATCTCGGTCATGTTTCTCTCTGTTACCCTTGACGTTCTCGAGAAACTGCCTAATATAATAGCCACTACTTCTAAAGAAGCTTATTGAAGTGTCAGCTTTACTTGTGAGGGATTTCAAATTTTTGTCTTGTCCTCTGAGGGAACCAGCATTTTGAAGCGAGGATCGATTTAACGCATTTACAAGACATATCTGCTCAATTTTACTCCTTTCAGATTCAAATTCGTTATTATTACATGCTACAGCTGCTTGGGTCATTACTGCATGAGCTTGAAACTTTTGCGACCTTGACAAGCCACCACGAGAACTACCTGCTGAAGATTGAATATTTCTTAAGATTTCTGTACCTATAGTTACGTTAGGAGTCACTGACAAATTTTGAGAATATCTGGATTTATTTCTTTTTACCTCTAAATCGACCAGACAATCATTCGTTAATACAATCTTTGTCGTGAGGACAGCTGCTTCAATTTTTGACCTAAGTTTGGCACTCACAAAGGAAATTCTTTCTCGTAAACATGACTTAAATTCCTCACTTTTAAAAATATTAGTTTCACACTGGACTTGGTGCGTGGCTCCTGCAACATCTATGTATGCTGAGATAGCTAAAGCGACTTCATTGAGAATTAGTTTTGTAAATTCGTTCCCTTGAGCAAGGCTTTTAGTTGTACAGCTCTGAAATAATTGTACAAATTGAGAAAGGGAAATTGAGTTGACATCTCTAGAAACAGAATGCTTAAGGCATCGAGCAAGTTGTAGTAGTAACTTTGAATCAATTTGTGATTCGCCGTTAGAAATATAAATAAAATTTGGATCATTGCTTGACACAGACTGTTGTTGGTATTGTACGGTTACGGTGGGGAAGGGTACCTCAAGCAGAATGGAAATAAGCGTGTCAAGCAATGCTTTTGGAAGACCGTATTTTCTATTTATAATATTTATATTATTGAGCGTACCATGATCACGTAAAATTAGTTGCCTAACGTATTGCCTATCGATTAAGTTTACCAGTCTACAAAATTCACTTTGACTTCTTTCTTCATACTGAGCGAAGGGGTTGGTGAGGAACGTTCTGAGGGTTTCTTCAGCAAGAGCCTGTTGTTCTTGCTGTTCGTGCGTGACAATTGAGTCCTCTTCGTTATCCTCCATTTATATTTGCGTGCAGATTAGTCGTAGACGTGGGTTAACTGACTCTTCTCATATTTCTTCAAGTTGTAGCTGTCTATCAGGTTAAACAACAGGACAGAAAAAATCCCATCTTAATTGTGATCTCTAATAAAAAAATAACAGAACCATAAAAAACAGTGTTTTTGACTTAAAGCTTGATAAGTTAGAAAATTACCAGTCCTGACTTACATCACACATCGTCTGTGAAGAATCGAAATGACTTATATCCAATTTAAACCGGTATCAAAATGAGCTATGTCATAAAAACAGAATGGGAAACATGCGTTAAATGTGAATTGTTAATCAAGAGTTTTTGGAAAGTGTAAAATGTTCTATTTACATGTTTTTGAAAAGTGCAAAATTTTCTATTTACATGCTTTAGAAAATTGTAAAATGCTCTTTTTACATGTTTTTAAAAAGTGAAAAATATTCTATATTTAATTGCTTTCAACACATGCTTCATCGTTTCTGTAGATAGTGAATATTGTTTTTAGCTACAAATGGATATGATATGGGTCACTTTTGTTCTTTACAAACGATATGATTCCTGTACTTACATCGTAAATTTTAGTTTATTTCATTGAGTCGATTTGGCCTGAAATGATACAACTTTGCATGTTAAATTGTAGTGGCAATAATGTAAAATCCTGTTTCAAGCAGCTTGGAAATGTCTGTAGACTTCAATAACGGACTAATGAACACTAGGGAATGAGACTGGAATAACTGTAAAGCGAAAATTTGTATAGCAAATATTTTAATATAATACAGTTTACGTTTTTAATTCATTAATACATAGAATAGAACAGTAAAATTGTTTTGTTACCTATGGCTATAGTACATTTTTTTCTTTTGCTGTAGGCTGTGCAAATATTTAGGCTTATATCAAATGGGTGCGGTAAGTAATACAGCCGGAAGTCTCGTTTTGACAATCATGAATCAACTTCTGAGCTGGGTAAGGCCGGCACAAGGTTGAAGATAATACTGCAATAAATAACAACATGCAGAAACTTATTAGGTACACATTAGCAGTGTATTTAACCTACTTTATCATAATTGTTTCGCTGCAACCTTCTGCAAAATGAACAATTTATTAGCTATACTTAAATCAATACGTCGAATTAAATTCCAACTTTCCTAATCAAGTAGGGGTGAGGGTGCCTAATTGTGGCCACTGGCTGTATATCTGATACGAGTCGGTGTATAACAAAATTTCATTTTTGGTTGTAAAGTTTGGCTATCCATCTACTGATTCTGCAACTTTGAGTTTCAAAAGTTTTGAACTTATAGGAATTTAATCCGCCGGCCACAATTAGGACACCGGTCACAATTAGGCACCCTCACCCTACCTACTGATTTCAGCTATTTGACATAAAACTCAGTTGGACTTTAGTACTACTAACCAAACGCTATTTAAAAGTGAACCATTGAAAAGAACGCATTATAATACATATTTCTAATGTGCAGAGCAATGAGTCACTGCAAAAAGCTGAAATCAGCTCCTAAAGGAGTTGATCTGAGCTTCTCAGGAGTCCAAACCAACGTGTAATGACAATGACGTTTAAACGAGCTCCAAATCCCTTATTTAAAAACAAACTCCCGGGAGCCCAAACGAGCTCTTTGGAACTGACTTAAATTCGTACTAGTTGAAAACTTTTAAAACTTAAAGCTGCAGAATCAGTAGATAGTAGATGAAAAGCCGAACTTTACGAACGAAAATACAATCTTGTTATGCATTGACTCGTATAAAATATATTGTGGCCAGTGGCCACAATTAGGACACCGGCCACAATTAGGCACCCTCACCCTAATTGCAAAATATATCCACACTCACCTTGTAACTTGTAATTAATTAATTAGTCATGTACCATATCGTGCTGCGTTAATTACATCCTCTTCGCCAACAGTCAATGTCAATGGTCCCAAGCTTTAAATTGGTACAATAAAATTGAGCTTTTTGAATGGTTGAGTTTACTTATGTATGTGCTGTATTTTACTGCACAAAGGTTCTACAGTCAGGTCAGCTATCCGTTTTCGGAGCCATAAAGTAGTAAACATAAATATACGACTGAAAAGATTACTCAATCCGCACAGAAACACCATAAATAGGTGGCGGGCCAAGTAAAATTATCTGTAATAAAATTTAATATAGATTATTTACAAATAGTAAGTATACAAAGCCTGATGTTGGATGTGTATTTATTTTAACATAATAGGGGTATTCATAATCTCGCTATAACTATTTTTGGCACTATAAGACTTTCGCACTATAGCGTCACAAAACAAGCAGGATAAAGCGCGATATAGCGACTTTCAATTGTCGCCATGGAGACGGCATCTTGACTACATTCAATGTTAAGTGTGTTTTGCTACAAAAATAATAAGAATAGATGTTTGTTTATAATGTTAGTTGAATAATTCGTTACCTATGGCAACAATAACAACACGAACGTTATAACATATTCAACAGGATGGGGCGTTCAATATTCTAGACGACTTTGGCGTTATAGTGCAAAACTATTTAGCGCGAAAAATAGTTATAGCGAGATTATGAATACCCCTAATATATAATTATGAATTAAGCATTCACATTTTTACAGAATGATTTTATTATGAACACAATTTTATTATCTCTTTTCTTTTCTACAAAATTTTTTTAACTTACTACAGTTAGACTTTGATTTCACTATGAAAGAAACAATTGCTAGCCTTTTATGGTAGTCAATTTCACGAAGGATGAGATTTAATTAATTTGTTTATCAAATTATTATTCATAATTTTACAGTGCTTGGTACTTGATCGATAGTATTTGCTGATACTATAATGACTAATGACGGAATGTCAAATGTTGTGTTAACAGTTAAAGTATAATCACACAAATTAAATAAATGTAATTGTCACTACTATACAAACAACAAATTAAAATAGCTATCATATGGGAACTATGCACGCAACGGAGAGAATTAATTAATGAAAATAACTACTGATAACTACTGATTACAGGCAGGCAGGCACAGAAAACAAAACAACACAAACTTTCGGCAGGAATCTTTATGCAACTCAAGTTTTACATTGTGCACAGAAATTGTCCGTATGTTATGTATGACATCCCAATTTTTTCCTGCACCCACCCTCGCTAACAAAAGAATGACAACTTTAATAACATTGTTTTAAATAGCAAGGTTTTGAGCACCCACCCACCTAGACAATGACATCATTTACGGACGATTCCATAGTTAAAGGCTTCAACTTGAAGCAGTGCAGTGCAGTGTGCAGGGTATAAAATGTAAATTATTATGCAGTTTTCTGTTTTCATGAGCAGCGATTCAAACTCGGATGTGCTACTGTCCAAAGCAAGGATATCTATTTTATCGCAATGCAGCTGAGCAAACCATTTTTTTATTTTTTAGGCAGAGGCAGAATTTTTATTTTTATAAATAATTAAGTAAGTAATAAGTAACCTCCGAACTACGAACCAACCCATCGTATTTGATCTAATGACTCACCCTTACTCAATATCTACCTAATAAACCTAATTTACTATATTTACATTTACACGTTGTATGGGAGCGCCAACACATTTTTGAAAATATTAGTATGGTTCAAATTAATTCAAATAATAAATCTCAATTTTTTTGTATTAAAGAATATATTATGATAAAACTTACTCAGCTTAGTGCTCCGTGGTCAGGGTAAGAGTACTTTTAACACAATGCACTCATGCGTTAAACTTTTGTTATCTAGCAATATTTAACAGGCCACTCACAATTGGGAATAATTTAGGAAAATAGATGCTGATATATATTCAGTTAAATAATTTACAATATTGCATTGGGAAAATTTCCTTTTGTTTTTCATTAATAAGGCACTTTATAAATTACAATTACTACAGAGAGACAAATATGTTTGTGTGAATATATTCTTTCGCTTTTTCATTACTAAATTTTATTTAACTAGAAGTACCTATAGGTATATTGAAATAAAATTGATATCATAAAGGATATGTTTGATGATTATAATATTTTATAGCCTATCCAATACCAATAAGTGTGCAATGTCAATATGTGTAAAATACTTATTAGGCATATTATTAGTTACCGGTTACCGTACATATAGCACTATAATAAGGCGACAATGTGCAAATGGTGTGCAATTTTAATGCGATATCAATTCTCAGAATTTGAGTTGGAGTCACTGTTTAAACTTAGCTTAAACTCTATAAACGGTGTCAGTATCAGTCCATGGTTGTATGATATTTTCTCCTAAGACATTTTTCCTCTGGACATTTTTATTAATTAAGTAATTAATTGCTTTATTGTCAAATTCTCACAGCAGAACTGCTGATTTTCAGGAATGGACATACAATCAGAAAGTATTTCATTAAAAAATCATCCTATTAACTTACATTGAATAAATTATCTCTTTATCTTACAACGATGCACATTATAGTGTGATGTGAACTTGGATTTGGTGGGATAAACTTCCCGTTTTTACTGATCTGGCGAATATTATCCGCAGGGGAATATGTTTGTGTACTCATAATAATATTTTATCTGTCTTCGTCAACTGCATGCACTTCAGTTTATGCACTATTGGCATGTAATTACTCCAAACTTGTGTGGGAGTCAAATTTCAGTTTGACTTCGATGTAAATTTTAAGCATGTACCTATAGGTACGAATTCCTCTAAATAAAAATAATTATCAGCAGAGATAGATTAGAACTATCAGCTGCTATCACCCGTAACACGATATATCAATCACTTATTTTCGTCCTAACAATATTTACTATACCAAACAAAACCATATCTAAACATATTTTTATTTGCGCCCGTCGGTTCTCGTAAGCCTCATTAACACAATAAATATAATCTTCTACCAATCTGCAATTTTAACAATAAATTATTTATGCATGGCCAAAATAATTAATTATATAGTTATATATTTACGATTTGGAATACATTTTTGAAATATAATATGCACTTTACTTTAAAATATTAAAAACTGAGTGGCGCATATTGGACTTGTCCTATGGCGGAAATACATGGATTTGGGTCATTATGATTTTAGAACGTTTTGAATAAGGCTTATTTTGATTTTAGTGGAAAATGGATATGGGTCATTTTGATTCTTCACTGAAGTTATGCGATTTTTTTTCGGTCGAAAAAACGAACGGTTGAAAAATCGAGCGGTCGCCAATTAGGTTAACTTTTGATTTAGTCTACTGATTAAAATAAACAAATATTACATTATGACAACCGATGCTTACAATATTTCTTTCACTTGTGGTCAACCGCGGATCCAGAGGGGGGGCTAGGGGGCTTTAGCCCCCTCCAGAAGGAGATTTTTTAACATTGCAGGGATACAGAGCGGCCATTTTCAATATGGCGGCTTAACATTGTTAGCCCCCCCCCAGGCTGCCATTAGCCCCCCCCCCCCAGAAAAAAATCCTGGATCCGCCGCTGCTTGTGTTTGTTTGTTAATAATTGTTAGCTACATGATAACTACTCTAGCTCCACTTATACTTAACCTATCAAGTCTAACGCAATGTTAATTCTGGCTATATATGGGTTTCAATAAACATTGTAGTTAAAAAGTTAGTCGTTCAATTTGACAATTTAATAAGAAAACCCGTCACGCGTCTTAGCTGGTATGAGTGCCTAAATGTGAGCTTATGTTCATAATAACAACAACGTCCATAAATAGTGGCATTATCTCTTATCACATAATATTCACGGAAGCTTCTCAAAGCTGACTTACACGAGCTGATAAGAGTTTTTATAATATTATTATCTAGCTGCGTAGGAAAAGATTATCTGTGTTATTATTCAATTAAATGTCCCCAGTTCTCCGAATAATTACAAAACAACCGCCTTACATTGACGTGGTCTAAAGATAAATACAATAACAGTGTAAATATGTAAACGTAAATTACAACTGACATGAATTGATTATTACTAAATAGGGCCACACAGAACATCGCTAAGAAAGCAGGAAGCTACAGCACAATGCCACCCAAAATGTTAGCTTTTCGGGTTTCGGTGAGCTTGCAGTCTATAAATTCTGCACAGAGATACATACTACGCGATTTCCAAATCTGGCAGTTAAAAAATACTAGCTTTTTCAAACAGCATTCCATTATTGGGCTAAATGGAAACAATGGAGTATAACGTTGCAAATAGGCTCACTGCAAATTTTTTGACAAACTGCTGCGTCTTACCTTTTGATTTCAACCCAGTTACAGGAGTTATACAGGAGCCAAGTACGCCAAGTAGTAAATCAAGGAAGTTTTTATCACATTTTTTTATTTTGATCGAATTTATATTTTCCCTGAACACTGCGTTTACCTTTTGTAATGAATTAATTTCTCAAAAACCATTCAACTTTAATCATTTTTCAATCCATTATATTTATTTGCTTTGTCTTGGATTTGCGTTGTATCTTCAGTACAACTGTAGCAATAGAAGTGACGTCATTATAATTCTCTGGAACGAACTTCGTATTGACCCAACCCCAAAGGGTCTTTTAATTGAAGGAATGTCTAACTCACCACAACACAATGATGTGGGCCTTCTTAAAAGAGTTCAAGTTTATTTGAGAAAGTCTAAGCAAATGATGCTTGTTGACGTTTTATCTCCACTTCTGTACACGACAGGCCTTTTTGTCGTAATTTTTGTTCTAAGCGATCCCACAAGGCCTCATCTTGTGTACAACATTCTTAGTGATCAGTATAAAACCAGTCTAAATTTCTGTCTTTTGGGCATTCTTGAAGTGTTTATTGTGTTTTATGTAGTGTCATACTTTTGGTTTGTGGCAAGTTTGTACTTGACAATGTTTGAGCATTGTACTCATATGTTAAACAGAGCTATGGCGTCTCTCATGGAAAAAATGTGAGTTTTAAAACTTAAAAAAACAGGGCCGGACGAAGGAATTGCTTTTAGGCAGCAATTTGTTTCCATACAAAAACCATAATTTTGATAATATTGATGGTTTTCTTTGGTTAAGCAAAATGTTGTATTTACATGTTCTAGAAAATTTTAAAATTTTAATTTTGCTTGATTCAAAAAAATCCTCAATGTTCTATTTACATGTTTTGAGAAAACTGGAAAACTTTTTATGTCCATGTTTTTGAAATGTGCAAAAAAAATTTATTAGCATGTTTTTGAAATGTGCAAACCTTTTTATTTGTATGCTTTTTAAAAATCAAAACATGTTTTTTACATATGTTTGAAAACTGCAAAATGTTCCATTAACATGTTTTTTTTTAAATTCAAGCTGCATGCGCGCGCCGTATTATCCGGCCTTGTAAAAAAAGTTTAGTAATGGTTTTCTTAAACTACAATATTTCGGTGTATAATTTTCTGAATTAAATTTTCATGTTTCAGAAACCTTAAAGAAATCACTATGGAAACTGTGCAAAAATCAATAAGCCTCGCCCGGCATCTTCAAGCTCACGTTCATCTCTTCAATCATTGTCTATCCGTATCTAATTTTCTATTCAAAATCTTCACATTAGACGGCAGTATCGGCTGCTTGTTTTTTGCAATTAAATATTTTAGTCAAGGACCACTAATTGCTATGTTGTGCACGGTCATATCATTTGATATGATTATAATATATAATTTTACATTTGAAAAAGCATTTCAAATCCCAATGAAAATCAAATTGTACAAAAACTGGATCGGGGTGGGTATGCAACAGTTACAAATGATACAAAATGTTGCTGCTTTTAAAGTTCTACAAGCCGGAAAATTTAAAATACCAAATCATTTAGTTGTTTTAAAAAATAATTTACTTCAAGAAATGTCATTAACAATATTTTCAATACCTAATATGTGCATCAAAGTTGGACATTTTTACACTATGGAAAGGGTATCCACACTAGTGTACATTCATTTTGTTGTGGGGAATCTTCTAACATTGTTAATTACATTTAAATGATAGGTTTTTTTTGTATAACCTATGATCTATACAAAGCAGCATGTATACTATATGTACTTGCAAGTGAAAATGCCCCCTTTGAAATATATGTCGGTATTTGTTTTGTGTTGAGACAATAATTGTACGCTGGTTAGACAGCGTGTAATGATTTTGTTTTTATATATTTACGTTGTCAGTACTTACGCATTTAAATTAATAACTTTGGTTCAAAAATATGCACATTAGTCTTTTGGTTGTATTTAAATGTAGCTATTAAACTGGATATATGACCTGAATACGGGTCGTAGTTTAATGCTCCGGTGAAATATAATAGGTTATTAATGTCAATGTATTTAGAGAATAGAATTTAGTTTAATCTGTAATTAATGTCAATTTAATATGCTACATGCAGAAAATAATTAAATTAGGTAAATGTGTTTTAGTCTTTTAGTTCCGTGAAATAGTTAGAGACTTTAATATCGTCTGTGAAGAATCAAAAGGACACATTTCCAATTTAAATTAGATTAAAAATGGGCTATGTCATAAAAGGAAATTGAAAAACATAATTACGTAGAACGTTAACAAGGTTTTTTTGAAAAGCGTAAAATGTTTTATTTACATGTTTTCGAAAAGTGTAGAAAGTTCTATTTATATGTTTTTGAAAACTGAAAAATAGTTCTTGAAAAGCAGAATTTTTTTTTTTGCATGTTTTTTGAAAAGCGTAAAATGCTCGATAACCATGTTTATGAAAAGCATACAATTTTTTATTTACATGTTATTGAAAAGCGTCAAAGGTTCTATTTACATGTTTTAAAAAAATGCAAAATTTTCTATTTAAATACTTTTAAGGCATGTTTTAATGTGTTTGTAGATAGTGTAGTGTTTCTATTGGAGTTTACGAAATCAGACGATAACGGCTCTTGTTGAGGGGTCAACATAAATTTTAATTCTTCCTTATGCAGATCAATATTATTGCCATCCACTTCAGTAATATCGGGGCTTGAAGCAAGATCCACAGCGCTGGAATTTGAAACAAAATATCAAATTAATAATTGTTTATGCTCCCTGCAGTTAATTTCTACAATTACTTTCTTTGGAATTATTTATGAAAAATAGTCCTGTAAGTACTGATGATAGAAATATTTCAATCGTTGTGAGACTTAAAATCAATATTAATCGCACTGACGATGATAAATTAAATATGTACCTAATTAAGTATATTATGCAATTCCTGACCCTCTGATAAATAAAAACTATGCATAAACTTAAATTAAATGATTCGTAATTATTAAACTCACTCCTGGCTGTCGTCGTTTTCCTTAAATACAATACACCTTATCTTCAAGAATTCCTTGTAATGCTTCTGTCTTTTGTGTTCCAGGAACTCACTGACGTTTTTAAAATGAAAAGTGTATCCGCACAATTTACACACAAACCATGGTTGAACACTGATTGAATGTATATCCATGTCGTCTATATTTTTTAGTTGGGGCTCTTCAACGATACGAATTTTATTACTTTTAACGAAATCGAGGGTACAAAAAAAACTAAATGAAAATTTGACAAAACAAGTCAATTTTCGAACGACTTTAATCAAAACACGTTTTTTCAAAAAGATTATGATTGCATTAGTTACCATAAGTGTAATACTATTATAGTCGGCTATATGCTATATCGTAAGTTTTTCGCAATTATAATCAACCCACGTGTAACCCATCGCTTGTCTGCATAAATTTTGGACATTTTCGCGATCAAAATAAAGTTATTAATTTATTTCCACAGACGGTACGACAGACACCTGCCTTGAAGGTCACGAGTGCCAAAATGGCAGCGCATGCGTTGACGCTCCTAATTTTTACAGTTGCAGTTGCGCAACGGACTTTAAAGGAAGGTTTTGCGAGAATAATATTGACGACGACGACGACTGCGCAGGGAACACGGCCTTTTTAAATGGAGGCACTTGTATTGATGGATTCAACACTTTTAGTTGCGCATGCCCACAAGGATTTAAAGGGGATAACTGCAGTAAGTTTAAATTTAGAAATTAACCTACAAATTAAAACAAGAATTGAAATTAATAAATTTCTAAAAATTTTAGGCTGCGATCTAGGGGGTAGTGGAATTTCTCAAAGTATCGCCTCAATTAAAGTCGTCACAGTTACAGGTTCGTTTTAAACAGTAAATTTTTGTTTTGAAAAAAAAGATGACCACACAGTAACGAAATTTTTATGTTGTTTACGCTTTTAATTTATTGCAGAATGTGACTGTTTAATAAAAATTCCGAATTTGCCCCACAAAACTACTTTTCTACTTAACCACACTTCAAGGAACACGACGGAATCAGGATGCTTGTGGACCCTGGACAGCAGTCGTGGTGGGTCTAGTGAGAGGCTAAGGGTGAGAGTGACATTGCTCTGCCCTGAATTTGAAAATTCCGGGGGGATGCTTGCTGTTCTGGGATGGAATAATCCGGGCGTTGATTGGAGATTAACTCCAACTTTATTAAGGTAATATTTGTTAAGTCAAAAATTTGAACATTTTGAAACAAACATTTTTAATTTGTAGTATGTTTTAGAGATTTTAATAATTTTTAAAAAGATGTAAATAATTGTGTACAGTAAAGAGTCTCCAATATACGAGTCGCTTGAATGGGACTACAAACTGCATTTACTTTACGTGTTCTCAAGCGCCGAATTATCTGGCTTCAATCTACGAATTGATAGTTATACTTGACGTACGTAGCGGTTACCTTGATTCTAATTTTTTGTTTAAAATACCTTCCGGAAGTCGCAAATTTGGTCCATTTGAAAGAGGTGATGCGTTTTCCATGGCTGTCGTTCCTACAACAGAATTGAATTTCACACTCACCGTCGACTATTTGGAATCTAAGAAAACTGGTTCTTGCGAATGATATGATGTACTGCACATTTACACATTTATTTCAATGACAGAGATTGAAGAAATGGCCAAGTATGATTTTTTATTAATCTGCCAAATTATTGTATGTAGTGTTTGAGAATGTTTTGCAGTATTAGAATAAAATCGAATGCGGAGCAATATGACAGTTAAAACATTTTTGTTGCAGTTTGTGTGGGAACATTATATTTCCACGGTCCTACACTTTAGATCTACCCATATTTGTCTTTTATTATACAGAATACTCAAACAGTGGAAGAGGCTTCTCTCTCTCGTGGAAATAATTTTTAGTTTCAGTTTAAATTGAATTTTGAGCAAAATATTTGAATTATGAAACCAGCCAACTTAAAACGTGTAATCAGTAGTGTAATAATTATTACTGTTAAAAAGTTTAATTACATTTAAATAAATTTAATAATGAAGTAACATTTTAGATTTATTTTGAAGAATGTTGAGAAAAAACTTATGGCTCGAGTAAATAAAAGTTATGCTCAATAGCAAATTTTGTAGAACCATTGACCCTACCAATGACATCATTTGTTGACGCTTTCCTTTAATGTTCGTTCCACATATTGTCTGTGAAGAATGAAAACGACCCATATCCGGTTTAAGCTGGAACAAAAATGAGTTATGTAATAAAATAAAAATAAAAAAGAGCCGTCAAATGTTAATTACGAATTTTTAAAAAGTGCTAAAGCCTTTATTAAAATTTTTATGAAAAGTATAAAATGTTCTATTTAAATGTTTTTGAAAATTGTAAAATCTTCTATTTTATGTTTTTGAAAAGTGTAAAGTATTCAATTTGCATGATTTTAAAATGTGTTGCATTTCCTATTTATATATTTTTAAAATTGCAAAATATTCTAATAAAATTTAACGCTTTGAATACATGTTTAGATATTTTTGTAGATAGTGGATATTTTTTAGCTAAAAATAGATCTATACGCGTCATTTTGGTTCTTCACAGATGATATGCTTATCAAAATAAAAGAAATAGGCTCAGATCAGGGTAATAAGGGGCGCTGAATTTAGTTTCTACTTATCTTCTTGAATATCATCCGAATTTACCTCCCTCAATCCGTCAGATATTGTACTGGATTTTTCTGTTTAACCACCTAAAATGAGTAATTATGTTTGTGATCGAGAATAATAATTTTGTCGTGTGGTTTGCATAGAAAAATTTAATTTATTAAGCTACATATAACTACTTCCATCATACTGCATGTACACAATATGTACCACATGTTGTGTAAAGTAGCATTTATATATATATGCTACATGGATCTCTAAGTATATTCAAGATTCAACATGTTCTGGGATGAAACCTTTACTGCATAAGGACACGTCAACGACAGTATAGTTGAACACGCTGTAGTTATGTTTTTTGCGCTTATCTAAACTACATTACAAACGTAATAACGTAGGCAACTTAAACTATATACTATTAGAATAGTAGATAAATGTATACTTAAAAATCTATAAACAAGTTTAAACAAGTAGAACTAGGCATAATTATTGATCAATAGACATATGATGTGGTTTAACTATTTACCGAATCCAGCGTGTGTAAGCAACAACGCTGATAAATATGAATTAATTACGGTAAATAAGGGTATTCAAATTAAATGGTGGTATGCTGTCTTAATTGTGCAAAATGTTATACACACTTGTTCTTAAAAATAAAAATGTTATATTCACTTGTTTTTAAAAATAAAAAATGTTCATTCACCTATTTTAAAAAGTGCAAAGTGTTCTTTTTTACTACTTTTATAAATTGCTCAAAATGTAATCAGGAAATTATGACGTGATTTTTTGAAATTTGCAAATTTTTATATTTACATAATTTCAAAATTCGAAAAATTTTGCGACTTTTAATTATGTTTTCAGAATTCCAATACTTCAATTTTCTTGTGTAGATAGTCTGTTTTGTTTCTACCTATAAATAGATGTGTCATTTTGAGAATTTACTGCAGTTAAGTATAGCGCTATATGGTAAGCTTGTAAATGTTAGATAATCCAAATTCAGAATTAGCTCATTCTGCACGTTTCATCAATATATTGCAGATAGTACCTTCTAAAATTTCAGTCTCTAACTATTGCATGATAATACAACGTATCATTTCACAAGGCAAAAACTGTAGACTACAACTGTATTAAATACTTGAAATAATTAAAAAAAAAGGTTTTCTATTTGAAAACAAAATAACCAAAGCTTTTTTTCACTGTAAGAACAGCACTATAGAAGCCTATGTAAGGATTTAAGATAGCACTTCTGAATTCCATAAATATAAGTATAGGGTAGGGTATAGGCGCGGGGTAGTGAGATTAGTTATGTTACGAAAATGTTATTTTATATTCTGCCATATGCGTTTACATAAATAATTATTGAAAGTTTGAAAAATTTAAGGGGTCACCTATAAATGACGTCATAGGTATGGCCAAGCAACCTTCTAGGATATTGATGGTGTTGAATGCTAAAGATAACCATTTACGTAACGGGTAGTCTGATGACGGGGGGGGGGGTCATAGGGACGTAAAATGGGGATATTTTAATGACGTCATTTATAGGTGACCCCTAACGTACTTAGTTTGGAATTACTAAACCCTTAACTAATCATTACTATATCAGATTAGTTGTATTTTGTGAAAAAGGGAGATGATTATAATTGCTTTTAGTGCTGAATGGAGATGATCATAATTGCTTTTAGTCCGAAATGGAGATGATCATATTATATCTCATTTAAGCTAGAATCAAATTGAGCTATATGCCATAAAAAACATATAAGAATTAGAAAAATGCTCAAAATTTTAATTTTGTGTTTTTTTTTAAATTGCAGGATGTTCTATTTACATATGTTTGAAAAGTGCAATAATATTATTCTATTTATTTTCTTTAAAATCACGTTATATTATAATATTTTTGCACATAGTGAATTTTTTTTCTAGCTAAAAATAAATATGGGTCACTTTGGTTTTTCACAGACAATATCTTATGCTCCGGCTATCTCATTCTCCCCATTTCATTCACTTTTACAGAAAACAGTACTTGATACTGTTACGATATTGATAGGTAAAGTTTTTTGAACTTTAAATAAGGTTAAGAAAATACTTTTTGCACTTATTTTGTGAATACAGAATATTTGGCACTCTCGTAGTTTGTTTTATAAGTAGGTATTTTTTTGTTAAGTATACCACACAAATAGTATGAAACAAAAACTGCGAAAGGTACAGCTAGTTTTGATTTTTTGATAGAAAACGACAAGAAATGGAAACAACTATTTTTGTCATTAAAAAACTTAGCATCGCATATAAATTTTATCATCCCTGAAGTCCGTGTGTCTTAGGGGCTATTGATGACACTCCATGGTAAACTTAACTGTTGACGTCAAGTTAAAGTAATCACATGAGGATGGGTAGGTTCTAAAAGGGTGGTAAGGGATCGTCCATAAATGACTTCACGGGTGGAGTGAATAGGCGTACTTGGATATTGGTAGTATCCCACGTTGAAGAAGAAGATAGCCATCTACATAACGGTTAATCTGCTGATAGGGCTCCTGAAATTGGAATATTTCCATGACGTCATTTGTGGCCGACCCCAAATTTGCGTGACGTCATTTATGCATCATCCTAATAAAACAGTGCAACACAACTTACGTGCCCTTCCTGTGTAAAGGCTGTCTGCAGCTAAAAATGGAAGGAAACCGTTTTGCTTTTAAGAAAAAGTGGAAGGAAACCAATTTGATACTTCACCCTCGAAAAACAGTAATTATAGTAATCTATATAATAAGTAAGGTAGCGTAGCACATATAAGGCCATATTTCCCGAACCACAAGGCGCACAAAGACGCAAATGGTACCAAAAGACGCGGAAGAACAAGGGGAACACAGATAAATTGGGACATTTAAGAAAATGTGATAGGGAAGCCCAGAAAACCGAGATGCCAAAAATGCGAAATTGAAAAACATGGAAAAAGAGGGGGTCGGCGTCGTGCCTAAGGCTTTTGAACCGTGCCACGTACAAGCGCCATAAAGGTACCAAAATACGCGGAACAAACCAAGGACTAGGTTTAAGGCGAGAAAGTAAAAGAAAGTTTGCCCGGAAACTTTCCAGCGCAAAGCGCTTCATAGAGAATTTGCGAAAAAAGAGGGGAGAATGGCGGGGGCCCAAACACAGACACGCGGTCCAGACACAGAGAAAACCAATGCATTACAAGAAAGAGAAAACAAGGGTGCACATTTTGACACCTCACACGTGAATGTAGAGCGTATACAACAGATTTACAAGGAGGTGAAATGTTAAATGTAAGGAAAAAAACGCAAAAAAATAGGAAAAACGGGGGATTATCTCGGCCATAAAACTACTCAACGCATGGAGGGCCGTATTTGCTATATAGATCACAGGCCTGCATTAGTACACAGGTCCGGAAGTTCAAAATTGTTTATGGGCCTGTAATTGTACACGGATCATTAAATCCTATTTAGGTCATGTGCTATAACAAAAATAATTAAAGATCCGTGTGCAACTAAAAACCCGTGTACTAATGCAGACCCGTGGACTATTCAACCCACTGGTTGTAGGAACTGCAATAATGAAACTGTCTCAGGACAACAGCCTAATGGACCCCGGCTTGGTGGTTTGACGATGCTAAGGCATGGTCACACTACTTAGTCGGGCTAGCCGATCACGCTCTGGATTGGAGTTGGGTTTGGTGATACGTTCTGGTTGCCTGGTGGGGGGCTGGATGGGGTGTTGTTGAGAACTAAAGTGAACGGGTGCTCTCCTCACATATATCTGTGACAGTTCTACTGTCTGAGACAGAGATGTGGTGGATTGCTTAATGTAGATACCTACTGCCTATCACTGTATATTTATATATAGTTCAATATGCAATCATCATCTCCTTCTTTCTGCTGTGTAACTACAGACGTCATCTCCCAATGACTTGCGATAAGATGTTGTGATTGGTGGGGTGTGAGTGTGGGCTTACCCTCGTCTCCTCTGAAATTTGGCGGTTCTGAACGATTCTTGGGGCTACCCATACTCATCCCCTCTGCTTGCAGAAAAAACTATCTCAAAGCATATCTGGTGTAGACCAGTATAATATACATAACGCTGACAATCGGTCGAAATTAAGTATTCACTATCCATGTCATTTAAATAATAAAATAAGTAAAAGTATGCGATAAGGAACTTCAGCGACATGTCCATACATGCACGCAAAGTACCAACATCGTGAAGCAACTTGTATAAATCGAGATATACCTTAAAAAGGTTAAAATCTTGGGAACATACATACAACAGCCTAATGGCAACTGCATAGTGATAGCCGTCACAATGCAACAGCGAGGTAGCAACATGCTTATAGCAGCTGCAAGGTGGTAACTGCCCGGTGTCAATTGCTTGGACAAAAAACTGCCTGGCTGCACCTTCCTGTAGGCAAATGCTTTGTCGCAACTGCCAAATAGCAACAACCTGTTGGGAACGTTATAGCAATTACCCAGTAGCAACTATCTGATAGCAACTGCTTGGTGGTAACTGCGTGGTGACAAATTCTAGGCACAACTGCCTGGCGGCAATTGCTAATTAGCTACTGCTCATTAAAAATTGCTTGGCTGGAACTGCCTGGATGCAACTGAAAAGTAGCAGCTGCATGTTGGCAATCGCCTGGCTAGAACGGCCTGGACCTAACCGCCAGCTGCAACTGTGCAGTCTTAACTGTCTGGAGGAAACTGCATCATGGTGAATAATTACCTGGAGCAGCTACCTTATGGCAAGTATCTTATAACCAATGCATTAAAGCAACTGTCTGGGTGCAATTGCCAAC
The DNA here is from genome assembly GCA_949802685.1 of Dicyrtomina minuta. Lineage (NCBI taxonomy): Eukaryota > Metazoa > Arthropoda > Collembola > Symphypleona > Dicyrtomidae > Dicyrtomina > Dicyrtomina minuta. The sequence continues at coordinate 87,216,307 of OX461808.1, read as the reverse complement.
TGCCAAGTAGCAGCTGCATGTTGGCAATTGCCGCGGGGCAGTTGTTTATAAGACCACAACGCTGTTGCCACTAAACAGTTGATACCAGGTAGTTGGCACGAGCCAATTGCCAACGAGGTGTGTGTCGCAGAGCGGTTGCCCCAAGTCCGATGCCAGCGGTTGCCACAAGGCAGTTTGTACAAGTTGGCGTCAGCAAGGCAGTTGCCTCCGGACAGTTCCCTTCATGCATCAAGCCATTTACTACAAGTCCAATGCCCAAAGGTTTTTAACGCAGAGCAGTTGCCCCACCGAACCACGGGCTTGTTTTAGTACAATGGCTTGTAATAGTACACGGGTCTGCGAGGTCAAAATGTAAAATGTACACGAATTTATAAATAGGTCATGACCATTGCAACCGCTAAGGTTATTTGCAATTTATTTTTTATACTACTGTAACTAACTGTCATTCTTTCGTTAAATAAGTACGTTCTAGGTAAAATATAAAACTTAATTTTAAGTTAAGTACGGGTTAGATTTAAATAAGAAAATCTTGTGCCAATTATTTTTTTAGTTAATTTTGCGTAAAAAATTATTAAAATAAATTATTAATTAAAAACAATTATATATTTTAAAATACCATTAAGTAACCGTGCATGTATAAGTACATACACGGGTCTAGAAGGTCCAAATTTGGTTCATAAGGCTTCTCTTGATACCTTGTAGTGCCATATTATAGAAAATACGGCACCTCAAGGTATCAATACAAGCAGAAAGAACAAGCCAACACCTATAAGAATAATACTCTATAGAATTACCAGACCGGTAGTTTCCAACTGTATAGTAAACTGCTGCCTGGCAGCAACTGCCTTACCGCAACTTCCTCATAGCTACTGCCTGACATTAACTGCGTGATGACAACTCCATGGTGACAGCAGCCTAAGTTAATTAGCGAAGCCGCATTATTCAACATGCAGCTGTCATCTGGCAATAGTTATCTTTCCTGGCCCATGGGGCATCTTTCTGGAGGTATGTAACTGCTCGGCAGCAACTACCTTATAGATACTGTTTGACACTGAGCTCACTACTGAGCTTTATTGTAACTGCTAGAAGGTAAGTTCTGTGAGGCATTTGCCGTTCATTAGTTGCCTAGCGGCAACTGCATGGTGAGTTTCTGCCTTATGGCAACTGCTTTACGGCCACAACCTGATAGATACTGCTTGACGCCGAATTCATGATTGTATCTGCATGGTAGCAATGAATTGCTTGAGCAATTCAGCGGGCCAGCATTTGCCAATTAGTAACTGCAACGTGGCCACTACCTATTAAAGCGCATGCCTGATGCTAAATTTAAAATGAAGACTGCTTGGGTACAACGTCCTGATGGTAGCTCTTCTGTCGTAACTGCTTCATGGCAAATGTCGTACCGCTACTGGGTAATTACTATTGCTCGATGATAGCTGCCAGATAGTACTTTTCGATCCCAGCTGTCTTAGTAAAACTGCCTGGTAGTCACTGCTTGAGCAGTAACCATAAAGCAGTTACTCTACTGATGGGAAGGAAGTCGACGACACACCAATAGAACACTATTATACCCCATGAACGACCTCGGAAAAATCCTCGAGGGGCTTAAATTTTGCTGAAAAACTAATGAGAGATCGTAAATTTACAAAATGTTTCCAAAAAAGCACGGTAAAACTAAACTTTCTTGACGATTACCCACGTGAGCTCAAAACGTACATGAAGTGCATAAAAAGCGATGCAGCGGAACTTTAAAAAGTTTATACCAGTACCGTATCATTTGCATCGATGCAAACGCAGTACCCTATTGAAACAAATGGCATTAAATGCTCAGAGGAGCCGTTTGTACGCCTGCATGGTGAGGTAAACCATATAGTGACCGCAAAGCTGCATCCCCGTGCAAAGATGAAGCCGCGCTATGTCCAACTGTAAATTGTTGACACGGAACTAGCGACGGCACAGCGCATAGATAGTTAAAAATGAATGATGCTTGCTTCACATCATGGCTGATAAAGACACAACAATACGTGCCGTTAATGTCTTTGCTACGGCACTGAAGACGATAAAGAAAGTTGAAGACACAGTAAAAGGCAATCCCACACGACGCCTTCTAAAAAACATTTGCATGTCATTAGCTAAAGAACCCAGGAAGGACCAGCAATGGTTTAATAACATAACAGCAGCTGATATATTAGCAATGTTTGCAAGCGGCAAAGGGGCCCTACCGAGCAACAGCGAGTGGCGCATTTACAGTTGAGCAGTTACTAGAACGCAGCGCGTGCCGATACTGGACGCAAATATTGATTTGTTTGTGTACCCATTGATTCACCCCACAGGTAATTGAACTCACGCAGCTCAGATTTACAGCATGCAGATCACGTAAGCTATAACGCGGACTTTGTCTTAGGGCAAAGCAAATGGAAACTGCATTTGTGACACTTTGAGAGTACCCGACGGGTATTTAGATGGACCCGCGTCACAAGGCGGCCGAACTGACAAGAGTGGACCACAAGGACATCCGCCTATTTGCTTGCTTAAAGTGACACGAAGCTTCCATCGGAAACCTGCGTAGGCACCTGGAGTTGTTGGCGGCAGGGAATAAATATGTAACAGCGTCTGCAACCCTACAACCCTTAAGATCCTCAGCTCCTGCCGCCCACTCCCACTGCAGCGCGTAACTTCCTGCCCTCGGAGGCCCGTCGCCACCATATACAGCACTACGGCCTGCAGAAGCAGCAAATCGTGCCCCATTTTAGATTCAGATAGTTATGCATACATCTTTGTAAAACGCTTTTAAGATCATTACTAAATAATTTATTTAGCTGTCGTACAGTGAACTTTTGTTATAATTATAACTAATTCCTTTGTGCGTTTAAGGAGTCCTGATACGATTGTATGACTCATTCCTTATAGCTTAAATTTGTCTACAAAAAGGCACATGAAGCATAAACATCTCCTTTAGACATATTTACTACTGTTATATATATCTGTACAAAATAGAATAATTTTCTCACTATTCATAAAAAATAAAGAGCATCTAAAAAGCTGTCCAAGAAATGGCAAGTTGTTCATTAGTTTAACCCTTGAAATACTTTATTACTCCTGCGATTTAGTAAAGATAAAAGAAGTAAAAGAAAAAATGAAATAAAAATGAAAACAACCTACAACCGCATCTGACGAGCGATATGTAATTATATGAAAAGACTCCAGGAGCTATTTGCAATATATTTATAAAGCGTGCACAATTGCTAAAAGCTTGTTAATTGTCGCACTCTAAAATTATCAGTGTATATAAGGTGAAACCGATATAAGGGATAACCAGGTTAAAGAGTACAAACTTGAGACCATTGTTTTGTGATTTTAATCCACTCATAAGGACATTTTTAAGAAAACGATTAAAATAAACAATAGGATAGAGCCGAACACGTGCAGCACAACTGTACTAGTGAGTACTGTACGATAGAATTAACTGAGGAATAATTTGTATCTATCCAACAAAACTGTATTCTCCCTCCCAATTTTATGACTAAAAATGAAAATTTCAAATTAAAATTATGGGTTGTCTACTTATGAAGGAAATTCCTAAAACGGTTATAAGCAAATATGGCTATACGGGGCCGATTTTGCAGGTCCGGCGGCGTCCCTTATACGCGGATTTGACTGTACACGTATTTAATCTAATTACATTAATAAATTATACTTTTAATTTGTGATCATAATATAATTATCATGTTATGCAATATACATGGATATTTCAAACCTACGTGACCCACGTTATGTATACACAGAATATGTTGTATGGAAAACATGAACATAGGTTGTATACTGTATCAACTGAAATTGTATTTTAATTATTAAGTGTAATTATACGCTACATAAACCCCTATTTTATTTAAAGATTCAGCATCTGGAATAAAACCAATATTTCCCGAGCACACATCGACGAATTTTTGGTTCGACACGCTGTAATAAATTTGTTTTTTGCGGTTATTTAAATTAAATGGCTGCAGGGCGATTGGCGGTAAGGGGGGGGACCATATGCTGTTAATTAACGCTTAGAATATTGGCGGTAGAGCGTTTGGGGCCATTGGCTGTAAATATTGAATGTGTCCTATTTGCTGTTAATTTTTATATTTATTTATGAAAAAAAATCAAAAAGTTATTTTATGATGTCGAACCAATGCAATGTTAGATAAATTTTAAAATTGTATATTAAATTATTGTCGAATAAGTGACTGGCGGCTGGCTTTTGTAGGTCTTCCTCTTTTGGGTCTTTGAAAGTTGAGTTTTGCTGATTTGGCTGCCAGTGAAAATTGAAGTTAACTGCCAAGCCATAGATATGCTTACATACACGTTTCTGAGGAACGATGGACACGTACAAGGAGAAGTCTTCCATTTCGAGTGATCAAAAGTAACAATGTAGGCAGCAAAGTATAATTTTTCAAAAGTTGCAAATAATCTATAGCGACGTTGCAACTGAGTAATGATAGACTTGTTTATGATTCCCCCGGCCTAGGGTTGGACGTAAGAAACTTCTATATCATTTTGACGAGGAAGATCCACAAAAGAAGGTCGTAACTCCAGCCATTGATATGCCGATCTTTGAATTGCTATAATAGCGAGTAAGGTTGGACGTAGAAATGGACTGATCCTAAGTATGCGTGACTGCAACATTAATATGCACTACTATGCAAGCAAACTACTTTACATTGATATTTGAGGGCAAGTATTACATAAATTAGGCAAATCGTATGAAATGGGAACACTATTTTTACTACCGCCAATGGTCCCAAAAAAAAGATGAATTTTATAAATTTAATTCAATATTTGACTCTACCGCCAATGGCCCTTTTTCTAATTAACAGCCAATACGAAATCTTGTACCGCCAATGGCCTTTTTGGCACCGCTAATTGCCTTTTTGCCAAATTAAATCACCAAAACTAGAGTAGGCTGGTTAATTTATCTATGCTTAGGATAGCAGGTAAATGTATACGTGAAAAACTACACGAATAGAACTAGGTCTAATTAATTTTTTATACACATATGTACACATTATATATGTAATGTGTTTAAACTGTTTACCGAGTTCCAGAAGCTTGCAATTACGCCAAGAAATATAAATAAATTACAGCATTTATGGGTTTCCAAAATACTCCAAATTAAATTGTCGTCTGCTGTCTTTATTGTGCAAATTGGTGTGAACCAATTGGTGTGGTTGAGGTGTGTGAAACGGATGGGAAAACATACAAAAATTGGTGCGAATTGGAAAATTCAAAAGATTGCAAGCCATCAGGTAACGGCTGAAATAAAAAGCGAAAAATATTTTAGTTTAGACATTGAATTTAACTACATTAAAAATCTTTTATATTTCAGAATTAAAAATAGCTCACGAGGGACCATGCGCATAAAATTGACTGGCTTTGATTCTAAATAAAACTGTATGATGAAGACCACAATATTTCGGACCAACTTTGCACAATAATTACGTGCTTCGAATATTCACATATGTTACATTTGTAGTTTCCACAACGTAGTTTCAATACTATAGACAATTACTTCCAATTTGATGCAAATTCATAGGTTAAAAAATACATTACAATAATGCACCTATGTCTACATGTAATTTGGTTTAATTTTAAGCAATATATTTGCATACACATTTTTGTATCTTTTCATTCGCCTGGAATAAAATCGAAATTCTTTTTGTTTTCTGCATTAAAAAAGCAGTTAGGATGGTAGTAACCTATTGTAGTAGATTCTTATATTATTTATTAATTTAAAACTTTGAAACAAACAAATAAAAAATACATGGAAATTTCATATAATTACTTATAACATAACATAATTGATTTTATTGCTTTGCTCGATCTGATGTTGACTTTGCAATTATTTTAAACCACAAACTTTGATAATTATATGTAATGCACATACCTCTAGATATGTTGTATGAATTTTTTTACGCTTTTAAAATATACAAGTAAACAACTACGTTGAAAATAAACAACATGAACTAACTATAGTTAAGTGAATATTACCAAATGTGTAGTTTGTCATGTCCAATATTCCGTGACAACTGGTGTTAATTACCTATGTTTTAACAGTTTTTAATCTTATGTATAATACATTAGCTGTCATATTTTACCCTTGAAACCACATGTGGTTTCAAGGGTAAAATATGAACGGTGGGCCATCGTAAGATTTTGGTCGGGAAGGGCGGCTTAGTTTTAGTCGGATAAGGGTAGGCCAGCCGATTCTTAACCGCGGCTCAGAACGTCGGGTCAACGTCGTTAGTTCGTAGGAACGGCCGGGTGCTTGGTTAGCGGGGAATTAGCTGCTCCCCGACCTTGTCCCGCTAGTGTATGACGTCATCAAACTGGCCTACTTCGGGCCACCCTCCGTCCGATATCCAGTAACGCTGTGCTAGACTTGCAAAAGTCATGCGCATTTTCCAACGGCATTGGCATTTGTGATATCTTGCCGCTGACATTCAGTCGTGAAGTATGAACTCAGTGAAGCAACATTTCGAACTTTGAGCTTGCAAAAATTAATCTTTTTGTAGATTATTTTTAAACTGGAGATTTATAATAAACGTGTAAAGTGTATAATATATAACTTTCACAATGTGTCCCTAATAAAACAAATTGAAGTGTATAATTTCAGTGCTGGCTGCGCATCGCTTTGCAAATCAAAGTGTCTACTCCAAAATTAAGTTAAAAAGAAATTCTGTCAAGGTGTTGAAACCCAGCCTTGTCTACTTGTTAGGTGGGACAAGAAATCGTATTAGATCGAAACAACTTCTTGTCAATACCACCTTGAGCAAATATCTATGCAACTTTAGTTGACTGTAGATTAATTTTCCACATTTATTTATCTTTATTAACGTCTGGATAGAATGCAAAACACTTTTTTTCTACCATGCCAAAGTTTTTGTAAGTTTAACTTAATCTCGAAAAAACGAACTGCATTGAATTTGGAAATTTTATGAAAAATAGTAGAGAACATAATACTATCTTGTTAAACTGCATTCAGAGTATTGCAGTATGTTCTTACTTGTACTTTATCCATGTAAATATAGCCACAGTGTTGACAATGGTACAAAAAAGAATTCGTTCGCTCTACATCGACAGTCCATGTCCATGGCCAATTTTTTATCCAAAAAATAAATAAAGTGGGAAATTATCTTCACTTGATTTGCAATTGCAATGTTTTCAAAACCATAGTTATTTAAGATTTTCCGAGCTTCAAAGTCTAAGTTGATGTTGCTTCTCTTTATTACTTTAAGTTTAAAACAAATAACATGCCGCAGAAATCGATGACTTGTGTTTTTTATCACATTCAGTGTAATTATGATTATTTAATGAACAAATGCTCATTAATTAATGTTGTATGAATAATATGATGATGGATGAGTGCAATTGTTATAATGAAATCATAAAATATAATGCATTAAAAGAAAGAGGGGACGGGGTGGGGGTGGGGGAAGAGAACCCCCTGAGCGAGTGAGTCTCTTGCCGCCAGTGGTCCGCTGTAGTACCGACGGTATATATTAATCCGTGTAAAGCACGCACCGCCGTCGGTCCGCCGGTTAGCCGACGATTCTATTGCCTACCATGGGCCGATGGAAATACGCCGGCCACGACCGACGTGGAGCCGCCCGCCGATCCCACTCGCTGTCCGACGGAGGCCCATCCAACTCTGGTTTCAAGGGTAAACTGTTGTAATAATTAATTCCTTCGTATGTTCAAGTATATTGTATGTGAAGAACCAAAATGACCTATATCCAATTAAAGCTAGGATCAAAATGAGTTACATCATAAAAACAATGAAAAACATGCGTAGATGTTAAGGTTTAATTAAGAGTTTTCGAAAAGCTCAAAATGTTATCATTACACGTTTTGAAAAGTGTAAGGTTGTACTACTTACATGTTTTTGAAAGGTGTAAAATTGTTTTATTTACATGGTTTTGAAAGGTGTAAAATCGTTCTATCAAAATGTTTTTCAAAGGTTTAAAATTGTTCTAACGTTTTTTAAAAGTGTAAAATCGATCCATTTACATGTTTTTGAACAGTGTAAAATGTTCTAGTTACATGTTTTTGAAAGGTGTAAAATGTTCTATTTACATGTTTTTGAAAGGTGTAAAATGTTCTATTTACATGTTTTTGAAAGGTGTAAAATTATTTTATTTACATGTTTTCGACAGTGTGGAATGTTCTATTTAATTGTTCTTCAGACACATTTGAATATTTTGTGGATAGTTGATATTATTTCTAGTGGTAAATAGATATGGGCCATTTTAGTTCTTTACAGACGATGTACCCCAAAGGATATTATTACACATTTTCGATTACTCCAATCAACCTGCTAATTAGGAAAAGTCCATCATAAGCATATAGAGCCCACTCATGTATATTTGCCAGTGTTCATTCATAATTATACAAGATAATTTATGTTTTTTTTCTATGAATTTGTTTTTAAAAAATTGTCTTTTCGTTTGAGAATAAAAAACAATCGTGAGTAAAGAGTAATTTTTGGTTAATTTTAAAGTCCCATTTTAAGGTTAAGGTATGCCCATAATTATATGGAAAAGGTATATATTGCGTCGTAACAAAACAGAATACCAAAGCCATTCAAAATTCGCTTCTTTTTCTCACGTCATTATCAAGACGGATTATCTAATAAAAGACTCAATTTACAAAAATACATATTATTCTCAAAATCTAAAAAATGTCTGGGTTAAATTATGTACAACCCACAGGGAATACAGTCAATATTTTTAGCATATTTTTTGGCAATTTCTATAGGTATACGAAAATTAAATTATCAGAACACCTGCAAGCGTTCATGCGTTCACCTAACTTTAAGTAAAATATGGTTATTTCATTATATTTCAGGTCTGGGTTCTGGAACCAACTCCACACATACCTCATACTTCGTATGTACATATAACAAAATGTATAATTAGTGCACAATTCGCGTGGGTAATTAGTAGATAATTATGTAAATAGATATAGGTTTAAGGTAGCCCGATACATATAGCTTTAATTTGAATATTCATATTTTAGATTTTTTCAGATATAGGAACTTGGTAAATACATAACGATTTTAATTTGCTATCAGGATGTATAATATCATGTTACGAAATATGCATAAATACTTCAAACCTAATTTGCCCACGTTATGTCGACAAAGAATATATGTTGTATTATAAAAGCATACTTACATTAGTGATTGGCTGTGAGTGTTAATCGTAAAATATTTTGTCTGTATCTGTGAAGAACGAAAATGACATATATTCAATTTAAACTAGAATTAAAATAGGCATGAAATCCTTATCAGAAAAATGCTTAAAATGTTAAGAGTTTTCTCAAAGTTTAAAATGATCTATTTACACGCATTTGAAAAGTCTGAACTGTTCTATTTATCTATTTACAAGTTTTTGAAAATTGTGAAATGTTCTATTTACATGTTTTTTAAAGTGTAAAATGTTTTATTTAAATGTTTTTTCAAAGTGCAAATTATTTTATTTACATGATTTTTTAAAGTGTAGAATGTTCTATTTACATGCTTTTTCAATGTGTAAAATGTTCTATTTACATTTACATATTTGTTAAAAGTGCAAAATATTCTATTTACATATTTTTTAAAAGTGCTCAATACTCTAGTTAAATACTTTTTTTTCTGTAAGAATGTATATTCTTTATTGACTTTGTAGTAATCATAGATTGATGTTTACATTACTTGCAGTAGATTAATACAAAACGGATTTGACACTAAGGGTATGAAGCATTTTTTTAAAAATATGTTTTTGTTTAAATAAATATATATTTTTAAATAAAACCAATTTTGACGGTAATCAAAATGGTGGAAGACACGGATGCAAAAGGGATGGAAGGCAAATTCTCCGCACCCACATAAGCCCGGCCTATAGTATTCTACGCGGCTGACCAAATGATTACATCTAACACTTTAGAATTTATAGCTACAAATACAAAAACCATCCACTTTCAAATAATGCTTTGTGTTAAAAATATTAGAATGTAAGGGAACTCATATAAGGGATTATCTGGTTAAGAGGGACTTTAAAAATTAAAAAATAAGCACGAATAAAATACGACAGCCTAACAAGTGCTAAACTGCTGTACTAGTTTGTACTGTAAGAACGAAGTAACTGAGGATTAATTTGTATCTATAAAACATAATTGTATATTCTATGACCATGCTATGACTAAATCTAAAAATTGGTCCGATTTTGCCAGTCCGGCGGCGTCCCTTTTACTTTTAGATTCGACTGTACAAGTATTTCATTTCCAAAAGGAATCAATTGGGTTGATAAATTACAATTTTAACTTGTGATCATGTCATTAGTCATTAGCATGTCAAGCAACATACAATGAAATTTTAAACCAACGTGACCCACGTTATATCCACACAAAACATGTAATATTAAAAAAAAATATACTGACCGATATAACCGATATAACTGACAGTACCGCAAATGTTTCTGTAAGTAGTATGCGTATACAATATACTAGGTTTTTTTGTTCAATAATCGGCATCTGGAATGAAACCAACACTTCATAAGGACACGTCGGCGACTGTTTGGTTGGGCACGCTGTAATAATTGGTTTTTGCGGTTATTTAAATTAAATTACAAACTGTAAAAAAGTAGGTTGCTTAAATTATCTATGCTTAGGATAGTATGTATCTAAATGTATACGTGAAAAACTAAACGAATTTGAACTAGGCATAATTGATTATTAATAAACATATGATGTAGTTACACTGTTTACCGATTCCCAGAAGATTGTGTGAGCAACAACGCTGAGAAAATATGATTCAATTACGGTAATTAAGGGTCTCCAAATTAAATGATGGCATACTGTCTATAGTTCTGAAGTCTGCAAAATGTTATACATGCATGTTTTTAAAAAAGCAAAAACTTAAGTTGTAAAACTATCGAAATTGAGATATACGTACTTTAAGGTAATGCACAATTAAAGTAAGTTTGAGTAAACGAATTATTGGAAATTTTATTGCTCTGGTAATAGAATGATATAGCACGTTTTTTTTAGATAAAATACTTATTCGCTAATAATTTATGTAATTAATTATGTTTTTTTACATTTAATTAGATCTCCACTAATTTAACTGTCACTTATGTGACACTTTAAATTTTGTAATTAATGTCCTCATGTGTCGTTGAAGCAGTCCTCACGATTTTAATAGATAATTCAGCGAGGGAAACTATGCCTATAAAAAAGCCTGTCAAGCCTACTGCCCATTCATACTAATTTTTCCAGTCAGTGTTGATACTTGTACGAAGTTAGTTCTTAATTTTTTATTTCGTTTTTGAAAAAATTATTTCAAAACCATCATCATCATCATGAAGACTGCCACAGTTGCCATTTTCATTGCTATTGCTCTCTTCGCTACGATTGCCCTTTCCGTTGGGGATGAAGAGTGCATTGAATTAGAATGTCTTGACAGCGGTAAGACACTTTTTGTTTATTTTAGTTTAGCATCCTGTATAAATCAAATTTAAAACCATTTTCTTAAACATAATTTAATTTTTGTATTTTACTCCTATGTAACCATAGAACCACAGGTATGTGGAACGGATGGGAAAACATACAAAAATCAGTGCGAATTGATAAACTCAAAACAATGCAAGGACACAGGTAACGGCTGAAATAAAAAAAAACAAAAAATATTATAGTTCAGCCCAAATTGAATTTAATTACATTAAAAATTGTTTATATTTCAGACTTGAAAATAGCTCACGAGGGAGCATGCTAATAAAATTGACTGGCTTCGATTCTAAAGCTGGATGATGAAGACCACAATGTTTTGGACCAACCTGGCACAATAATTACGTAATTTCAATATTCACATATTATGTTACATTTGTAATTCCCACAATGTAGTTTCAATACTATAGAAAATTATGTACTTCTAATTTAAATTAAATTCATAGGTTAAAATATACATCACAATAATGCACCTATGCCTACATGTAATTTGGTCTAATTTTAAGCAATATATCTGCATACATATTTTTGTATCTTTTCATTCGCCTGGAATAAAATCGTATTAAATTTGTTTTTCTGCATTAAAAAAAAGCAGTTGTGATGATTGTACATTATTGTAGTAGATTTTAATATTATTTATTGATATATTATTAATTTAAAACCTTAAAACAAAAACAAAATACATAAAAATTTCATATACTTACTCATAACATAACCTAATTGATTTTATTGCTTTGCTCTGATGTTGACTTTGCAAATATTTTAAACCACAAACTTTGATAATTAAATGTAAATGTAATGTTTCATAGGTATATGTTGTATACATTTTTCTTACGCTTTTAAAATATAAAAGTAACAACTACGGTAAAAATAGACAACATCTACGACCTATAATTGAATGATTATATATTAACAAACGTGTCGTTTGTCATGTCCAATATTCATTGTTAATCATATATATATATATCAAAATGAGCTATGTCATAAAAACAAAATAAATAGGCGTAAAATTTTAATTAGGAGTTTTTGAAAAGTATTACATGTTCTATGTAGTTACATGTTTTTAAAAAGTGTAAAAATGTTCTGTTTACAAGTTTTTGAAAAGTGGTAAATTGTTCTATTTACATAGTTTGGAAAAGTGTTAAATTTTTCTATTTACATGTTTTTGAAAGTTGTAAATTTGTTCTTTTTACATGTTTTTGAAAGTTGTAAAATTGTACTATTTACATGTTTTTGAAAGGTCTGTGTAAAATGTTTTTGTGCATGTTTTAGAACGATGTTAAATGTTCAATATAGATAAATATTTTTAAGAGTATAAAATGTTATATCTAATTGCTCTTCAGACCTATTTGAACATTTTTGGAGATAGTTGATATTTTTTATAGCTACAAATGTAAATAGGTCATTTTGGTTCTTCACATACGATATACTCTACAGGACATTATTACACATTTCCGATGTCTCCAATCAATCTGCTAATTAAAAAAGGCCATCATAATCATATTGAGCCCACTCATGTATATTTGCCAGTGTTCATTCCTAATTATACAAGATAATTTTTTTGTTTCTATGAATTTGTTTTTAAAAAATTGTCTTTTCATTTGAGAATACAAAACAATCTTGAGTGAAGAACCATTCAAAATTCGCTTCTTTTTCTCACATCATTATTAAGAGGGTTTACTTAAAAGACTCAATTTATAAAAATGTAGGTTTTTCTCACAACCAGAAAAATGTCTGGGTTAAATTATCCACAACCCACAGGGAATACAGCGAATATTTTTAGAATATTTTTTGGCAATTTCTATAGGTATACGCAAATTAAATTATCAGACCACCTGCAAGCGTTCATCTAACTTTAAGTAAAATATGGCTTTTTAATTGTATTTCAGGTCTGGGTTAAGAACCACTTCACACATACCTCATACGTATAGCAACATGTATAATTAGTACACGATTCGCGTGGGTAATTTGTAGGTATATCATTATGTAAATGGATATGTTCAAGGTAGCCCAATACATAGCTTTAATTTAAATACTCTTATTTTAGAATTTTTCAAGTATAGAAATTAGGTAAATACATAACGGTTTTAAATTGCGATCAGGATGTATATCGTGTTAGACCTTGATTTCACTAGAAAAGTTAACCATTGTTAGCCTTAAGAAACACGCTTTCAGAGTTAACCATTGTTAAATCTGAAAGCGAGTTTCTTAAGGCTTAACAATGGTTAACTTTTCTAGTGAAATCAAGGTCTTAGACAATATACATAAATTTCTTCAAACCTAAGTCGCCCACGTTATGCCTACACAGAATATGTTGTTTTGTAAAAGAAAAATAATTACGTAAGTTATTGACTGTCAGTGTAAACCGCAAATATTTCGTTAAGTATTATATCGTCTGTACCTTTGAAGAACCAAAATTACCCATATTCATAAAAATCCATTTAAACTAGAAATAAAATAAGCTTTGTCATAAAAGCAAAAGCAGACAAATGCGTAAAATGTTAATTAAGAGTTTTTTAAAAGTGTAAAATGTTCTATTTACAAGTTTTTGAAAAGAGTAAAATGATCAATTTACATGTTTTTGAAAAGGTGCAAAATGTTCAATTCACATGTTTTTGAAAAGTGTAAAATGTTCTATTTACATGTTTTTGAAAAGTGTAAAATGTTCTAGTTCTATTTACATAAATGTTTCTTTCAAAGTGTAAAACGTTATATTAACATAAAAGTGTCAAATGTTCTGTTAACATATTTTTGCAATGTGTAAAATGTTTTTTTACCTGTTTTTTCCAAGTGTGAAATGTTCTATATACATGTTTTTTCAAAGTGTAAAATGTTTTATTGACCTGTTTTTTCAGCGTAAAATGTTCTATCTACATTTTTTTAAGTGCTCAATATTCTATTTAAATGCTTTCAAGACATGTTTCAATACTTTTGTTGATAGTAGATATCGTTTTTAGCTACAAATGGATATACTTAGGTAGGTCATTTTGGTTCTTCACAGATGATATGTATGCAACATGGATCCTTAATTAAATTAAAAATTCATCATCTAGAATGAAACCCACACTTCATACGAACAAGTCAACGGCAATTTTGTTGGACACACTGTAGTAATTTTCTTTTGCTTATATTAACTAGATTACATACTAAAATAAAATAATTCATACTTATTGTTAGACTGTTTACGCTTCTTATGCTATTAGGTAAATGTATATACAGAAAAATAAACGAATACAACTTGACATAATTAATGATCAATAAACATTTGATGTGGTTAAACTACTTACCGATTTCCAGAAGCGTGTGTGACTGACTACCGACTACGCTGAAAAATAATATGTTTAATTAAATGTAAATGTGTCGTATGTTAAATAGTGGTAATTACCTAATTTTGTTGCGGTATCAGTTAATTATATTCCAACCTTGTACCTAATAATTTGAGATAGGAATCGAAATGATCTGTAACTAGGTTTTTGCAAACATTAAAAATTTATATGATCGAAAAAACTTCTATCAAAAAGATAATATGGACAATGTTAATAAATCTTGTGTTCCTTAAAAAAAAAGCAAAATTTTGTTTTAACTAGTTCTCTGAATTACGAAAAATTTTATTTTGAAATTATGACGTGCTTTTAGAAATTTGCAAAATATTCTATTTACAAGTCCCAGACATTTATTGGATGTGTCGCCATAATTATGTGTTTAAAAAATACTTCCATGAACTTATTCTTAAGCAATTTTTGTAATTGTTTATACTTTAAAATTAATTAGATCTCCACTTTATAATGTATACCGCGCACCTCTCCCACTTTAAATTTTTTAATTAATTATCGCGTATGGTGAAGCATATAATATTAGCAATTTTATAAAAAAGTTCTAACGGCAAAAACGTGCCTATAAAAAAGCGTAATCAAGCCTAATTCACACTCACACTAATTTTGCCAGTGCTGATACCTGAACGAAATTTTTACCAGTTCTTGATTTTTCAAAAAAAGTATTTCAAAATCATCATCATGAAAACGGCCACATTTACAATTTTCATCGCGATTGCACTCTTCGCTACAGTTACCGTTTCGGCTGGACAGGGCATTTGCCCAACGTTCACCTGTTTTAATACTGGTAAGACAAATTTTTATTTTTCAGTTTATTTTATCCTGAACGAGTTCAGTCATGTATGTCAAACAAACAAAAAAACACAGATTTTTTCTTAAATATAATTTCATTTTTTGTCATGTACTTTTAATTAAACAGACCCACAGGTGTGTGGAACAGATGGAAAAACATATGAAAATTGGTGCGCATTGGAAAACACAAAAAAATGCCAGCCATCAGGTAAGTCATAGGAGTGATAATAAAAAAGTAAAAAACAGTATAATTTAGTGTCTTAGGAATATTAACATATTTGTGATTCTAAATTCATTGAATTTGGTTAAACTAAATGACCATGCGGATAAAATAAAACTGACTCGCTCAGGTGCTAATTTGATGAAAACGACCACAATATGACGAACCAACAATACAATATTTGTATGTACGCGCTTCCTGTAAGTAGCTGTACAATATAAGGATCACCCACATTGGTACTTATACTATAGCACTACATACTTGTACTTGTAATTATTAACAAGTTACAAAAAAACATTACAATATTGCATCTGCCTACACATAAAATTGGTTCAAGTTTAAGTTTATTATTATGTTTACACATTCATGTATCTTTTTGTTTGCCTGGAATAAAACATTTGTAAATAAAAAAGTTGTAATATTTGCACCCTAATTTATTCTCGTAGATTTGTATGTTATCTTATACATCATTTTAAATCGCTTGAAGAACTAAAAAATATCGTCAGTGAAGAACCCAAATGACCCATACCCAATTGAAGCTCGAATCAAAATGAAAATGAGCCATGTCATAAACACAGAATCAGAAACATACGTAAAATTTTAATTACTAATATAGAAGTTTTTGAAAAGTGTAAAATGTTCTAATTCCATGTTTTTTAAAAGTGGAAAATATTCTATTTACATGTTTTTGAAAAGTGTAAAATGTTTTATTTTTATGTTTTTGAAAAGTGGAAAATGTTTTAATTTTATGTTTTTGAAAAGTGGAAAATGTTTTATTTTTATGTTTTTGAAAAGTGGAAAATGTTTTAATTTTATGTTTTTGAAAAGTGTAAAATGTTCAATTTGTTGTTTTTTTTTAAAAAGTGTAAAATTTCCTTTTAATTGCGTATTTTCAACAGTGAATAAGAATTACAGTCAAGGCCAAAATTTAATTATTCTAGTTTTACACTTGCATTGATGAAAAATGTAGCTATGTATTGTGAGCTATTAGTATGTATATAGGTAGTTCATAAGTAGGCGCACTCTTATAGTTTTTTACAGTGTAAGACACGGAGCCGGTGACCGGTAGGAACGATTGCACTGACCGGAGGTCCGGTCAGTTCTATACTTTTGAGACAAGCTCAGGACGGCCTGTGTTAAATAATACGGAGGCTCAAATGAGGCCAAAAAGAAAGGTACGTTTCGGTCCTCGGTCACTTTTTTTTAAGAGCTCATTAGGGACAGATTGTCTTGCACTGGTTTTTTAATCCGGTTTCCGCGGGGTGTTACTTACAGCACAGCAGACTATGATGTGAGAACATATTATTATTTCATTTTAGCGTTCATTGAATTTGCTTTGATGTGGTGCCACTATAAAACACGATAATAATGACTTAATTACTTGTTAATTCTGAGATTGCTGAGTTAATTGAAATTAATTTATTTTCCACTTGATTTAAACCTACTTGAGATGTGAGCAAACTGCCCAAAAACGCGCGACCGTCAAGGCTATAGTAAACTTGAGATGTTAATTGCACGTAAACTATATTGTAATTGTAAAATAATTATGTATATGTACACGCTCTCGTTATGATGCAAGAGCGAATATATGAAATTAATTAGGCCAATAAACACAAGTTAACATCTCGTAATTTTACGATCTGACAAAAACTAATACAGCGGAGAAGCAAGTTTTTACTAAGTTGAAGTTAGTAAAATTAAATTAAATTCACAGTAGAAAGAATAGACACAGCCCCGACGGCTGTGTGGTTAGTGGAGCACTGAAATTTATAAACAAAACAATTTATTCTGGAATTCAATCTCAAACTTGATTCTTCTACTCGGATATTTTAGCCAAAAATAAAATAATAATAATTATAGCTAGTGTGAGTTCTTCTCGTTTGCTTAACAACCTTATCGTTAGCTATTAAAAACCGAAAATTATATTTTCAAAATTTAAATTTTGTCTCTGCCTTAGAAATCCGATGACGATATTACGTTTTGTGGCACTCACCTATTTGTGCCTTGCTTTAGCTGCTGAAAATTGCGACAGGTGTCGAGATGGTTTAGTCCAGAATCCAGAATATCAAAGAAGATGTAAATTAAAATTTTATGATAATGCATCAAATAATGCATCACTGATTATTTCTTCATTCAACGATATTAGCATGATTTCATTAGGTGGACAAAAGGTTAGTTTTTTTGCATTCCTAATTCGATTCAGTCTATATAATTCAAATGCAATTTGCTTTTTTGTTTTGTCAAATTGTACGGTGGAAATTACTTTACAGACTGTAAGACTTGCGAGGCACTACATTTAAGTTAATTAATAATTATTACAAAATATTAATTAGTATTTTTTAATGTTTTTTTAAATGTATAGACTACTCAAATGTTACGAAATGGAAAGTCAATTACTGGTTTTGATTACAATTTTCGAACCAATACAATATTCTGGTTTAGTGACTCGGATAAAACAATCTACACAGCCCCTTTACTAAATGGAGATTCCACTCAAAAACAAAGTATCATGCAGGATAATACATGTAATATTCATGGACTAGCCGTGGATTGGATTCATGACCACATCTACTGGGTGGATAAAAACAAAGAAGAACTTGTCGTTTCGGATTTGAATGGCACAATGAAAAAGGTCCTATTTAACAATGGATTTCAATGGCCACTTTGCATTGCTGTAAATCCACTTAACGGGTATTTTATTTTTAAAGTGTTTAAAATTTATTTAAGATTTTTGCTTTTTTTCGCACCAAAAGTGTTCACCAAAGTGTCGTTTTAAATCCTAACTAATTTCTTGGTTGTAACACAATTGAATTACAAGGTGGTTGTACTGGACAGACAGCATTGCAGATCGTATTGAAAGGGCGGGACTGGACGGGTCACGAAGGGAAATTATAGTCAGCACAAATGCTAATTTTCCTCAAGGTCTTTCTCTGGATTTTGTAGACAGTCGACTGTACTGGTCACAAGGAAACAGTCCAAGTTCCATTTGGTCAACGAATTTCGATGGTTCAGATACTAAATTGGTTTTTACTCCAATTTTTCCTCAATTACCGGGTGTTGGCGATTTTCGACAAATTGCAGTGTTTAATAAATATTTATTTTTCATTGATTGGGAGACTGATTTAATCCGTAAAGTTGACATATGTAATGGACAGGAGTTGGAAACGATGTATGAATCAGTAAGTGTATTTTAGATTTTAAAGGGGAAATTAACGTGTACTTTATTATGCTAGTTAAAATATTACATTATATTGTTTAAGGGATCGTTCACAAATAACTTTATCAAAAAATCCTCGTTTTGGGGCAATATCACTTCCCTTGCTGTCTTCGTCAACCTTAACGTTGAGTAAATTGCTATCGTTAGCATGCGAAGCCATCCGTGATGGTTCTGTTGATGACATCATTTGTGGACAATCCCCCACCTGCTTGTCACCATTGAATTGTGCATACATAATTAGGCTCTAAAAGATTTTGAACATAATGTTTTTACGCTAAATTCATTAGATTTTATGGGATATGAAGATTTATCACCCTGCAATGCAGCCTGAGGGGGATAACCTGTGCTCAAAGCGTATTGGCCAATGTTCTCATTTTTGCCTTCCAGTTCCGTCTTTAGGCAACGGTTTCGTCAACACCACAAAGTGTGCTTGTCCAGATGGTATCTCACTTTCCAGGGATCAACAAAACTGTGTCGAAGATTTAAAAATCCTGGTTTCAGACAAACACGATTACTAGTTATCAATAGTGTGGGCAAAAGCCTGTGTTACGCACAGAATTCATTGCAGAAGAACAAACATTAGGTTTCCTTAATAATAAAACATTATTTAATAAAATTAAAATAATATTTTAAATGAAATAAATAAATCCAAAAATTAAGTTGTGGCTTATAATGGAGAAAATGTAGTGTTATAGATTTATCACAATGTCATTTAACTCATATTTTTATAAATTAAGTAAGGGGTAACGTGAACAATAAGTATCGAATTAAACAAGTACAGCTCAAATTTTGAATATTCCTATAGCAGCTACATACAACAACAAAAATATACTGCCAGATGCTTTTTTAAACTGCTAAAATACCATTTTATAAATAACTAAAACATTTGTTACACAATTTAAACAGAATAAAACATAGGCCAATGTTATTTGTAATTTTTCGTCTTAAGTCTATAATTTTTTATATTACAATAAATATGCAAAATTGGGTAAATCAAACTACAGAAAATGTTTTTAAAATATTGTTATTGCACTAAAAAAAATATGAATGCATAAAAAAAATCATCTGAACCAACGCAATCCTGCATCACCTCTCACCACCGCAGTTAACTGTCAAACCGACGGTTTACCAGCCAACTAGGTTAAGAAAGTTGCTTTAATACCAATCAATACTATACTTGCATATAATTACATGCCACAAATTTATAAATATGACAGTTGCCTATCTCTAATTTAAATGTGTTGGTGTTGATTTACTAACTCATTTCCTAATAACACACGTTTGCAGGGCCGGACGAATGAATTCCATTTAGGCTGCAATTTTTTCCCTACAAATACCGCCAATTTGATTTTATGAATGATTTTTTTCGCCTTAGCAAAATGCTGTATGTATTTACATGTTTTAGAAAAGTGCAAAATATTTTATTTAATTGATTCTAAAAAGTGCAAAATATTTTATTTACATGTTTTGAGAAAGGTGTTAAATACTTTATTTGCATGTTTTTGAAATGTAGAAAATCTTGTATTTACATATTTTTGAAATGTTCAAATTTTTTTAATTTTTTTTTGACGTTTATGAAAAGTGCAAAATGTTCCATTTACAAGTTTTTTTTGAAAATTCAGGCAGCGGGGGCTGCACTGCGCTGGCCGCATTATCCGGCCCTGCACGTTTGTCTTCAAGTACTTCCTTCAGCATGTAGGACGTAGGGAGATGATTTAAAGAATATTAGATTAATAATTAGGTATTAAATGGGACTATGGTGAGTTAGTTTAAAATAATTTAGTCGCCTCTTGATTTGATTTGAGCTTAATTAGCACGTGTGTGTGTCTTGTTAACACAGCTAAACTGTCGCAAAGTGTCCAAAATTGTCGCGAGGCCAAACTTGAGATTTTACATAAACTATTTTAATTAATTGTAACAAGAAATTAATACACACTTGCCCTTTAACTTAAATTTTTAGAGGCGTTCTTAATTTGAAGCCAGCAAATAAAATCATATAATAAATTCAGTCCAGAAGTTCTATATAAAAGCAGAGTGGCATATTAGTTATATAAGACCCTTCGTTTCTTAAAAGAATCTTTTCCCAAGTCCACGTCCAGTTACAAATATCATGGAACTAATTATGTATGCGGTCTTTGAAGGACTTAAAGCTTTATGTGTATAGATATATTTAATTTAATGATGATGTCGAATCGCTATAGGTTCATAATAATCATAATTATTGTAGAAATGAAATTGGTGCAACTAGGCATTTTAAATTTAGACCAATTACTAATTACGAACGACGTACATAACAGCTCATTATTACGTTCTCACAAAACCTACAGTCAAGTTGGTATAAAATTAAAATTAATTACAATAGCTACAGTACACTGTGGACTGTTGGTTTAGTAGAACTGAAACACCTAGACTTGAAACACATCAAATTTAATATTCTAGAATCAAATCTCCATTATTATATTTAACTCTGTCATCTGTTTACAAAAAATTCATAGATATTGAGTGACCACTTTTTTGTAACATTTTTGAAAAAAAATAAAGGTGCGAAACACGTCTTGGACTTGGACTGACAACAAATACATATAAAATGGTGCCTAATTTCAGGCGCCTTGGAGATCAGAACAGCAGGTTTAAAATTTTCCTAACACTGACCTTATTGTCCTTTGCTGTAGCATTAGCTGCCTGTAAAGCTGTTGACAAACTTAAAAATCCGGAATCTGCTAATAAAGCTGAAAAACCTGGCATTGCAAACATTGCGAATAAATGTCAATATCCTGGGACATGTACTCCTCCCCCTCCTCTAAATGAATCTTCTGGAAACTGTGAAAAATGTCGAGATGGCTTTGTCAAAGATCCACAAGATCCAAGTAGATGCAAATTTTCAAGTGGAAATAATGCATCACTCATTCTGTCTACATTTAAGGAAATTAGAATGATTCCATTGGATGGACGAAATGTGAGTTTTGGTTTAAAATCCTTAATTTTTAATTTAACTGCAATTACTAAGAAAGCGCACAGTTAGTTTTAAAACGTGTATAATTTTTTAATGTTGTATGTATTGCACGTAGGCAACTCAAATCGTTGGGAATGGAAAGTCAATAAGTGGATTTGACTACAATTTTCGAACCAATGCAATATTTTGGTTTAGTAATTCAGATACTGCAATCTACACAGCACCAATGACAAATGGAAATTCTACCAAAAAACAAAGAATCATGCAGGATGATGAGTCTAATATTCAAGGAATAGCAGTGGATTGGGTCCATAACAATATCTACTGGGTGGATAGGCTAAAAGAAGAACTTGTGGTATCTAGTTTAAACGGGTCAATGAAAAAAATTCTCTTCAATGATGGATTCCTGTGGCCCCTTTGCATTGCTGTAAATCCATTGAACGGGTAAATGTTTAATTGTGTACATTATAAAATTGTGTTTCTTGCACCGAAGGCACAGCTGCCGTTTCCAGTTTCTAAATTTAACAAGCTTCTTATTTTAAAACTAAAATGACCTATATCCAATTTAAGCTAGAATAAAAATGAGCTATGTTATAAAAAGTACGAAATGAGGAAAACGCGTAAAATGGTTATTTAAGAGTTTTACGGAAGCGTAAAATGTTTTATTTTCATGTTTTTGAAAGGTGCAAAATGTTTTATTTTCATAATTTTGGAAGGTGCAAAATGTTTTATTTGCATGTTTTTGAAAGGTGCAAAATGTTTTATTTTCATAATTTTGGAAGGTGCAAAATGTTTTATTTGCATATTTTTCAAAAGTGCGAAATGTTTTATTTGCATGGTTTTAAAAATATATTTCACTATTTTTGTAAATAGTGGATATTGTTTTTGGCTAGAAATGAATATGAGTCATTTTGGTTCTTGAAAGACAGTATTATTTATTTGACTGTGTCATATTTATTTGTTTTTTATGTTTTTGAATTACAATCAAGTTGGATGTACTGGTCGGACAGCATTTCAGATCATATTGAAAGAGCGGGTCTGGATGGGTCACGAAGGGAAGTTATTGTCAAAGTCACCTCGAACACTAATGGTCCTCAAGGTCTTGCTGTAGATTTTGTTGATAACCGACTTTACTGGTCCAAAGGAGACAGTCCAAGTTCCATTTGGTCAACAAATTTCGATGGTTCCGATACTAAATTAGTTTTTACTTCAAAACAACCTCAATTACCTGGTGTTGGTGATTTCCGACAAATTGCATTGTTTGATAAATACGTATTTTTGATCGACTGGGTAACGGATGAAGTCCACAAAGTCGATAAATGCAATGGGCAAGAGTTGGAAGGGATGCATGAAACTGTAAGTAGTGCATTTTAAAGCGGAAGTTAACGTGTACACCCTATGTTGCTAGATCAAATAATATAATGTTCGAGGAATCGTCCATAATTGACGTCATCAAAAAATCCCCAGTTTTGGAGTAATATGACTTTTCTCTATGTACTTTATGTCAACAACTTATGGCCATCTTTAGCATATTATGCCATCAACTGTCATGTGGACCCATTGACCATACTGATGACATCATTTGTGGACGATCCCATACCTGTTTTTCAGCATTGCCTTGTGTGTACAAGGCTCTAACAGATTCTGAATAACGTTTGTACTTTTATTAGATTTTATGGGATATGAAGATGTACAACCCTGCAACACAACCCGAGGGAGAGAACAAATGTTCGAAACGGATTAGCCAATGCTCTCATTTTTGCTTCCCGGTTCCGTCTTTAGGCAACGGTTTGGTTATCAACACGATGTGTGCCTGTCCAGATGGACACTCACTTTCCGGGGATGAACAAAACTGTGTTGCGGATTTATTAACTCCGGATCCAGAAAACACTCTTATTAGCAGTGCAGACGAGCCTGAGGCAGTTACGCCCACAGGCCTACCACTGATTATTATGTAGGAGAACAGCTGATGACAGGACGGCTATTGGGTCATAAATGACGACGTCACTTGTCGACGCTTTCTTTCCTGTATTTCTAAAATTAATTTCTTCATTTCTTATCCGCTAAATCGAATAAGCTGTACTTCGTAAAAAAAGTATAGTGTATATATAGTTTATACTGTAATCTTTTGTTTTATTCAATAAAATAGAAAACATTGAGTTTTTGCATTGCACATTATTTCTATAAATTGATTCATAATCTAAATCTAACAACATATCGTCTGTGAAGAACCAAAATTACCCATATCCATTTTTTGTAAAAACAATATCAGCTTTCTACTAAAATATTCAAATGTCTTGAAAGCATTTAAATAGAGCACTTTGCACTTCTTAAGCACATGGAATTAGAACATTTTGCAACTTTTGCGAAACATGGAATTAGAACATTTTGCAACTTTTCCGAAACATGGAATTAGACATTTTTGCACCTTTTTAAAAGCATGGAATTAGAACATTTTGCACTTTTTAAAAACATGTAAACAGAACATTTTGCACTTTTCAAAAACATGTAAACAGAACATTTTGCACTTTTCAAAAACATGTAAATAGGAGATTTTACATTTTTCAAAAACTCGTGATTAACATTTCACGCATGTTTCTTATTTTGTTTTTATAACATCGCTCATTGTTAATGTAGGTTAAATTGGATATGGGTCATTTTGATTCTTCACAGACGACATGTCAAATAGTAATAGTGTACATTAACCTACTAAATTATATAGCTTATTGTTGTCACATGTAGTTTTAATAGGATATTATACTGTGAGTGTGCCCACATATATAGGTACATGTATTTAGTACGTATTCAATAGTAACAGTTGTTAAATTCAATTTGCTATGGACTGTTGGTTGTTGAAATTGACATTGACATAGTCATAAGCTCGAACCATGGACTTGGAATTATAATCTTGTATGATTTTATACTGTTGAAGATCAGGATCGGACTGATCAATGTAAACGTTTAATGAAAGAACGTGAATCCGATCGTCAATTGCTGTGACAGCTGTCAAGTCCTGGTTAAAAGAATATAAGTATATACATATATATGTGAGTGCAGAATAGAATGTTAATTAAATTACATCTAATTATTACATACTACGTACTACAAATTTAATTTCTTTACAATTTTTGTACATTCTATAAATTACATGTTACTATGTTAAGACTAACTGAATTGAAATTGAAAATTTGAAATATCTATTTTACATAATGAAAATGTAAATTACATCAACTAATATTGTATATAGCATTATACATATGTATTTTTTTTATTTTTCTGTAACAACCTCAGCAGCAGCAGGAGGAATGACTTCGATGACGGTGTCTGCATCTGATTCTGTTGAGTCTCCTTCATCCTCCGCAGGAGGAGGAGCCTCTTCCTCCTCCCCTTCTACAATTTCAGCAGCCAAATCCTCCTCCGCCGCGGCTTCCACGATTTCGGTATCATCCGCGTCGGCGTCGCCTTCTACGTCATCTTCTTCTGCTGGAGGCTCCTCCGCCGTGTCAAAATTAGACTGCGTCTCAGTGCCCACCTCTTTAAAGGGAGGTTCCACCTCTGGCTCCGCCCCCAACTCCTCCCCGTGTAATGTTCGTAGAATTTGACTTGGAGGTGATAAATCGTCCCCTATGTATTTAACAGTAACAAAAATATTTTAGAGTTTGTAAATCGTAATTTTTAATGTTTAGTAGGAGAACTTATTTTGAAGGTTTTAGCAACTATTACAGAATGGACCGTCTCATAGCAGTATCAACCTTTACCTTGGCCTATACTTACTACGTTTGGATACAATATAAGATTATAGATAAACTGAATTACTTTTTTTAAGCTGAATATTTTAGTAGCAATGTCCTTGCGGCGAAACTAATGCGCAGATTGCATGTAAAAATTTGGAGTTTACAAACAGTGCAAAATGTTCCATTTCTGTGCTTTTAAAACGAGCAAAATGGTTTGTTTACATGCTTTTAAAAATAGCAAAATGATCAATTTATTACCACGCTTTTGAAACAGACTAAATTTTGTCTATTTGTGTGTTTTTAAACGGGTAAAATTTTATATTTATGTACCTACATGTTTTTGAATTAGGATAGTTCATTTGCATGTTTTTGAAACTGCCAAAGTATTACATATTTGTACATCTCTTTAAACTACTTGAGCTTGGCAAATGCTGTTAAGGATCCCGATATTTTACTTTTTTGTACATAGTACATTTCTTTTTTAAACTAAAAATTGAAATGGGTCATTTGGAGTTCTCACTGGCGACATATAAATAGCGCATCGTAAATGATGAGACAATAGGCAATTCGCTGTTGTAATGTAATCAGCTAATCAGCAGCTCTCTAATAGTCTAATAGTTGGCCGTGGTAAGTAAGACTTTAGATGTTTTTCAGTGTAAGTTAATTACACTATGTAAGCTACACGCTCCGTAGGTACATTAAAAGTTTTATCGTCTTTTGATTAAATCTTTTTTTCAATCAGACAAGGACTATACACTCAATGGCGTTGACTTTAAACTTTAAAAAACTGAACTTTGTTGACTCTGAATTTCACAAAGTAAAAATTAAAATCAATACGGCGGCTGCAGATAGCAAGATTGAAAAATTGCGTGTACTATGCGCGATACATATACATTTATATTTTACTACTCCGACTTTTGGTACCTATCTACAGACCTGCTTAGCTACCTTTACTGTGCGCTCAAAGAAAGCTCAAATACCTGTGTAAAAAATACTGGTAAGATAGTACTGACAATACAGTTAATTTCGATAAATTAGGAAAACAAGAAGAATAAGAAGGGATCGTCCATAAGTTATGTCGCAGGTAGGGTCAACGGCAACGGGTTTGCTTTGATATTGAGGACATCCCATGTAAAAGATAGTCATTTGCGGAATAGTTAATCTAATGACAGGAGGGGGGTGCCATACTGGGTCTTACAAATAGGGATATTTCGATGACATCATTTACGGACGATCCCAAGTAACAATGATTAAATTTTACGAAATAAAAAAGTTACCATCCAAGCAACACAAGAACAGTAGAACAAACATTGCAAAACTTGTTAAGGTCACAAGAAGTATAATGATAAAAAATGCGGGATAGTCTGGTTCCAGCATCGGGAGTTGTAATTCTTGCTAAATTAAACAGAGAAATTATTAGTGTCACAATTTAAACGCAAATACGTAATTTAAAATATATTAATTAATGTAAGTAAAAACCTCACAGGAAACTGACTTACACTGAGCCCATCCTTAAAGAAAGGATTAAATCCTTGAAGGGAATCGTCCGGACGCCCTTGCTTAGTAGAGGGTGGGGGTGGTGGGGGTGGAGGGGCCGGGATCGGGGGTGACAGGGGGTAGTCGTTGGATAGGGATGGAGGAAAACCTCCATTACCAGTTAAAATCGGAAACAGCGTAGGTGGTTTGGAAAAGGAACTTTCCATGGGCCGAGGAGGGTATTGGATTTTATTATCATTCCGAGTATCGTCTCCGAATATGTTGAGAAGCCAACCTACAGTCATGAGGGGTCACTTGCATTACAATTCAAGATGCACTTTTTAAGTTAGTTCACAAAACTTAATAGCACTTTTCCGATAGTTTGAAATATGAGTTTTTAAAAAATATATTTTTTTAATGCATGATGTTTTGAAATCCGATTTTTTAGGAACTGGTGTATTGTAAAATTCAAATTTTTAAGATCCAAATTTTTGAAAGTCCAAATTTTTTAATGTTAGATTTTTTGAGAGCACCAATTTTTCGAAAATCCAAATTACCAGTGGAACAATTACAAATACGGATAGCAATGCTAACAATCCAAACGAAGCTGCATTATCTAACAAAATCATGCAGAAAACACGTTAAATTCAAGGAATTACACAACTTTAAATTTTCGTACAAGAATAGTATAGAATATGATTACAATTTAAACTTCACTAGACGACTAAACAAAAACACTGCTTATTTATATTTTGTACAAATTTTACCGCAGTTTCATCCTACTGCGAAATGTGTCCAGACGAAATAAAAACTATTTCTGGAACTTGTGTGAGATGGGCCAAAGAACTGGAGACAGATGCAGATGTAAGCCTGCTCCCGACCATAACACCAGGACCAGCACCAGCACCAGGACCAGTGACCAGAGATCTGAAACTTGAAAATAAAAAGCCATGAATTCTTATTGTAGATTACAGAGCATTGACGCATACTACAAACACAGAGCCACCGACAGACTACACGGTGCAGTCAGATTACGATTACAAAAGGCAAAAGGGCAATACTTCTACTGGAACTGGAAATAAACGAACAGCAGGGTATTAATACTCACGACGGGTTGTTGCACTTTGCCAGGCTCATATGGTTGTAGAGGTAATCAACAAATCAACAACCGCTCACAATTAGACGAGCATTGACCTATGCCAAAGTATTTTGTCATGTCATCCAGCAACATTTTGTTGGGTGATAAATCGTCACAAACAATGTGAGTAATTGTACTTGTGTTATATAACTATACCTGATATATAGTACGCGCTGCTTTTGGTTGAATCTGCTGGTACGGTCCAATGTCCAGACCCAAAAGCCCTGCAAATAACGCTTGATTAATAGAGCTTCGTTGTTATAATAAAGCTATACATAGGTAGGTATGTGCATATTATTGCAAGCTGCAGATTGAAATCGCGTAAAGGTTAAACATTTATATGCACTCAGATTTTGTATTAACAACGATAAGACTAAAATTGATCAGTGAAGAATCAAAATTGCCCATATATTCATTTTTTTCTTAACGTGAAATGCACTATCTATATGCAAATTTAAATATCAAGATCCTAGAAGCATGTAAATAGAATGATTTAAACATTTCAAAAACATGTAAACAGGAACAATTTGGACTTTTTCAAAACGTGTAAGTAGAATATTCGGCTTTTCAAAAACGTATAAATAGAATATTCGGAATTTTTCAAAAACACGGAAATAGAATATTTTGCACTTCTAAACAGCATGTACCTACATAGAATATTTTGCACTTTTCAAAACCATGGGAATAAAATATTCTGCATTTTTCAAAAACATGTAAATAGCACAATTTGTACTTTTCAAAAACAAGTGTATACACATAGAACAGTTTGTGACGTTCCAACCTATGTAAATAGAGCAATTTATACATTTCAAAAACATGTAAATAAAACAATTTGAAATTTTGTAACACTAAACTTGTAAGTAACATTGTACGCATCAATAGTCTATAAGCAATTTTGATTCTTCACTCACGATATCTGTCACTAACACTAACTAACCACAACATTATTATTCTTAAGTTAAATCCACGGTCAGAAAATGTACCGTATAACCAGTATAACATACTAAACACTTCTTTCTTTGGTAATGCAGATGCTTCAACTTCCAAGTTTCCACAAAAGGCGAGCTACTCTATTCGAAGATATACGGTAAATGTAATCACGGCTTCCGATCGGAAAGTCCGAATCGGAATGCCTTCAATCTTCACATAGAATCTAATCTATTTTTCGCGTGCATTTCACCAACATTTCATACTTCACCATGA
Source organism: Dicyrtomina minuta (assembly GCA_949802685.1). Lineage (NCBI taxonomy): Eukaryota > Metazoa > Arthropoda > Collembola > Symphypleona > Dicyrtomidae > Dicyrtomina > Dicyrtomina minuta. The sequence goes on along the minus strand of OX461808.1, from coordinate 87,186,716 downwards.
CGGGTACAACAACAATGGGATTGAAGTAGTTCCTTTTTACTTTTTACACTTCTGATATTGCAACGAAAACAACACGAGCAAATCACCTAACGCTAAGTAAATAATGTAATTTTCGCAAAATAATAAATTAAATTTGCTAATCGTAATATGCGTGCCGCATGCATAACAAAATATATGTATCTACAAACTACTTATAGGTAGGTACCTACTTTACAAAATTAACAGAATTCCCTCGTAAATACTTTAAAACTACACGAAAAACAGGCGACAAAAAACAAATTCGGTGTGAAAATAAAACCGAAGGGGCTGTGTATATTACAGTATATAGCAGCAATTCGATTTTTATTAATTCATTGAAACTATTTTTTGTATAATACTCTCCACTGTACCTAACACAGTATCTGCATCTCCTCTGCATGTCTTGTATTAGTGCATCACACGACGAAAATAAATAAAGAGATATATAGTAAGTAATACATATAGCAATAGTACATTTCATAATTCATAATGTATATAGATAATAGTGATGAAATAAATCAAGTAAAATTATTCTAATAATAACATAATTAATTAATTATTAATTATTTAAATATGTATAATTAAATGTACATACATTTAATATAATATAGGTAATTACTTCACACACTGCAAGAAATATTATTTGTAATATTAACATTACTATTATAACGCGGTGAACGTGAACAGACAGAGATAGATCTGTAGTATAGGGAGATAGTTGAGGAAAAATAACACAAAATCATCTCTATATTATATTTATACAGTTTAATAAATATATCATTATTTAATAGTAGTTTAATACTTTCCGTCGCATTATTACTTTTTTATAAACATTTTTTAACTATTTTTTCATTATTATTGTAGAATATAATTTTTATAGACAGCACATCTAGCATTGCTTCAACAGCTTCTTTTTTTTTCTTGTTTAATCTTATTCAACCAGTTTCCATTTTTTCAGACTCTACAACTCCTCCTCCAGTTTTTGAAGTCAATTCAGAAGGGGGAGGAGCTGTGTTAGTGGCAGTAACGGTAGCGGTAGTGGTAGTGGTAGCGTTGGGGGGCAAAGAAGTTCCCGATGTTTGACTTTCTGGTAGATTGCTGTTACTGGTCTCTTCGACGATCATAGCCTCGGCCCCTTTTTCGACTACAGCTTCTTGGTGTATGGAGGACGGTCCGGTACCGGTTCCGGTTTCGTTGTCTACTTTGTCACCCGTTGTCTGATTTTGGAGGCTAGCATCATCGGTCGTCTGATTTCCATTTTGTTGATCCGCATCGACATCGGCATCGGCAGTGGATGGTTTTCCTGAGTTTGATGCTGAGTTGCTCTGTGCCTTGATTTCAAGATCCGAAATACATTTCTGAATAGATTTAATACACTCTCGTCGTGCTTGTCTCACATCGTCCTTCCCTTCTACTTCCACATCATCCAGCTGGATGAGGCAGCGCGTTAACATTTCATCGAGAAACAAATATTCCTTATGACTATTCGACGCATTGAAATCAACCACTTTCTGAGCCAATTCTGTGACCTGCTCTGCTACAGCACTAATTTTTGCAAGAGGGTCCAATATGAGGGTAGGTTTCTTGGCTGGTGTGGGCTTGGATTCTTGATCGGATCCCCCTGAACCGGAACCGGAACTACTGTTTCCAAAACAACTACTGCCCTTTGAACTAGATGCAGGATGTTGTTGTTGTTGCTGGGACCGCCCCGCACTTTCCACTTGAATAGGGATGTTCCGAAAACCCGAACCACCAGTATTCTTAGCCTTACTATGACCACCCCCACACTCAGTCATGTTCACAGCTGAGGCGGGGGGTGCAGACTGGGCTCGTTGACCCCGGGAGATCTCTTTGACACGCGGCATTTCCGTCGTATTGTTTCTTTGGGTACTGTATGATTTTTGGTTGTCGGCTCCTGACATTCGGTCCTCGGAAGAAGAATTGCCATCATGTGCATCTCGAGCTGTGACAGGGTTCGATGCGGAGGATGTAGGCCTTGAATTGCTCCTCATGGGTGCGTCTTCATTGTCCTCAGTCAGCACGTGAATCGGAATGACGCGCTCTCCACTTCCTGAAGATCCAGCACCGGACCCGGACCCGACTCTGGCTCCGGGAGATTCTGATGAGGATGTAGATGCTCCGGACGAGCCGGAGGCAGAGGCTGAACTACCACCCGCGTGTGGTTCATCAAAATTTTTGAAAAAGTCCTGACCCATCCGAGAACGGAGATTCCCACCACGCTAAAAAAATAAAGAAAAGAAAATACGACGATTAGCTTTAATGCAACATCCTTATTAAAATCACAGCATCGCAACAACATGATTAAATTGCATTAAATTCGCAATGTCATCTTGTACTTTAAGGATTAATTGGACTAACACCCACGAATTTATCGACCCATGAAACGGCGTAAAATAACAACGTGCTTTTTTCTCTCGTTCGTCAATAGCTCAAGAAAGAAAAAAAGTTGAGTAGCTGCTGGGTTGGCGTTGGCATTGCACATTCATTGCACTGCGTTTTACTTTTTACTATGATGAGTAGTAGGGAGCGTGCAAAAATGACGTCATACAAAATGTAATCATCTACATCCAACCTATTTTTGCAAATGAGCTCGTGTAGACTGTAAAGGATTAGGTGGATGGACCCTCTTTAGCAGAATGAAGTCTTCGTTTCTACGCGTATTTTGTACATATCTGGCTCTGGCTTCTACCATGTCCTGTGCTCTGACTGACTATAAGTGTTCTGCTTGCCACTCTCTCATCATCAAACTCTAAATTCGAATTCGACCTTAGGTAGTTTTTTTTTCTATTTGCAGGGAGCCGCTTGCATCTGTGGAGTAGACAGAGTAGACTCTCATTCACTCAGCAACTTTTGCTGCAGTATTTATATAACTTTACGTAGACGTACATACTATTGTACACTCTCTTCTATCAGTCAACGCAACGTAAAAAGCTGACATTCCTTTCTACTACTTTTTTTTCTATTAACCTTTTGACGTCACTGTGGACTGCCGACGACGACGACTGTGGATTCACTTTTACAAATGTATTACAACATATCTAGGTACAGTACTATTTTTAATTGAAGGGGCTGTTCACATATTAAGTTAGCAAGGAAGGTGGAGGGATTTGCTAGAATGATTAGTTAATTGTTTGATAGTAATTAAAAGGTAGGTGGGAATAATAAATATGGGGGCAGTTTTTGTCTTTTTGTGCTAGCGTAATATGTGAATGGCCCTGTATTTGACTTTGTGAGCCATGCATTTATTTAGAAATCACTAGGCATTTAGTTGTGGTTTCTTCGGTAGTCGTGGGATATCGATCGATGCTGGTGTGACGGCGACGGCGACGGTGTATTTCGTGTTAAAATTACGGATAGTGTACTACAATAAGGGATGGCACACAAATTATGTTGATGGAAATGTCCCCAGTTTTGGGATCCTATGACCCCCACATCATCATCAGGTTCAGCTTAACCATTGCGTAAATGGCTATCTTTACCATGGGAGATCATAAGTACCCCAGTAGGATTATTGACCTTAGCCATGACGTTATTTATGGATGGCTCCTAAGGAGTATTACGATTCTAAATGTATGGTTTGGACTTGTTAACTGGTAATAGATTTTAGTGCATTAATTAAGGGTTCTTACTGGCACGTGCACTTATGCAAGAATGTTGGACTTTCTGCTTATAGCAATGTTGACAAATTATTATTATGGTACCTACATATAAAAAGTAATTGGTAGTAATATTGTGATTGCCTTTTTTAATTTAAATAAATAATCTGACTTATCGTGAGATTAAACTACACCACAATCCTAACATTAAATAAAAATATTCATTCCCTCCTGTAATCATTTACTAGTAAAAATGAACCTACCTAGGTACGTACGACCAGTGAGTACTCATAATGAACGATTTCCATAATTAACTATAACCAAACTTCCCTATGACTATGAACCCGCCAAAAAAATATCATGGTCCTAAAAATATAGGAATGTGATTATAGAAAATTTTGAACGTTTAAAAAATCGAATAATAGATCTTTTCGCACTTTTTGAAAATATGAAAATAAGATATTTTGCTCTTTTCAAAAAGATGTAAATAAATAATTTGACATGTTTCATAAAGATGCAAATAAAACATTTTGTACTTTTGTAAACTTTAAATGTGGCACTATACCCATCTACGTCATTTATACTAGTAGTATGTTTTTTTTTTGCATATCCATTTTGCACTGTATTTTAAAATTTTGCGAGTTTTCACAGGAAACACTTACCATTTATGAAAATGATAACCTGGACTTTTTAGTTTACGTGCGTCTAAGTGTCGAAATATCATAATGATGGCACAAATGACTTTTAATACTTTTGTGGTTTCATGCATCAATTCGATTCCAAGTTCGAAGCACCATAGTGATGAGTAATGACTAAAACCCTATCATAATATAAATTGCATACTGTAACACTACTGAAGTATAGGTAGGTACTGATATAAATTATTTTACCAATCTTGGCTAGCAGTCAGAGTCCTTGCCAAAATATGCAGTACATAATATGTCCTGATACTCATATTTTTTCCCGGGATATTTTCTTAAGGAATCATTGCTCTCCCCCTTTTAAATATTTAACCGCCCCCGCCCCTGCACGATTACCCTAAATATTTACCGATAGAAACTGTCAACTGTCTGGGGGGAGAAAATGCTTGACAACCAAATACATAATACATATCGTAAAACTCCTAATAACACAATAATTCCTGATCCTGGGTCTCTAATAACTCCCGGATATTTCTAATAAAGCTCCCAGATTCTTTAGCATTAAATCAAATGGAGAGAATTTTGTTTTTTATAATTTTATTTCTAATAAATTTCGGGTCTACAGAAAAGTTTGGCGTAACTCCCAACGCCCAAGGGGTTATTAGAAGCTTTACGGTACTTCCATTTATCACAGTTTCCCATTTTCGCATCATGACAGAATGACAGTGCACAAATACACATGGATTATTGTGACAATCTTATATACCATATATCTGTATTTAGTAGCGCAAGTTTAAATTTTGAGTAATTGAGTTCATAGATCCGCATAGTATCAAGTATCGAGCCAGAACCAAAACATTGTATACGAAAAAACAATGTAGAGACTTGGATTGAAATATTGAATTCTTGGGTGGTGCTGATGATGACCTCAAATAAACAGTGAAAGTGAAGAAAATACAAAATAAATATCTCTGCTGTAAACTACTCTCATCTCATGGTCTTCAAGAATTATGAACGCTACTTTACTGCGTCACGAAATACAGAGACCTTTCTACATTCTACGTACGTACACTGTATTTACAAATTTAAAGGATAAGCCTTACGCCCTTTAATACACTGTAAACAGTAAACAGTGAGATTAGTTTTAAAACAAAAATAGTGTTACTAGGCAACTACCCACCTACATTCTAAATACATAAATCGACAAAGATATTTTTCCCAAATTTTAAGGTCTTTTTAGCTTAAATTAAGGCACGGCTGGAGGCCGGACGAAGAAATTGTTTCTATAGGCAGCAGTTTGTTAGTTCACATACAAAAACAACAATTTTTGTTTTATTTAGGGTATTTTGTTTTGTAAGCTAATAGCTAAAATGTTGTATTTAAGTAATTACTTGTTTTACAAAAGTTTAAAATGTTCTATTTACATGATTCTGAAAAGTGCTAAATGTTGTATTTACATGTTTTTTGAAAATTGGTAAATATTTTATCACAGTGGTTTAGAAATGTGCAACAAAATTTTTTGCATGCTTCGTAAAGTCAAAATGTTTTATTTGCATATTTTGAAACAGTGCAAAATGTTTTATTTACGTGGTTTCAAAAATTGCAAAATTTTTTATTTACATATTTTCAAAAAGTGCAAAATGCTCTATTGACTTAATTCTGAAAAGTGCAAAATGTTTCATTTACATGTTTTTTTGAAAAGTGGCAAATATTTTATTTAGGTAGTTTTAAAAGTTGCAAAAAAACTGTAATTGCATGTTTTTGAAAAGTCAAAATTAGGCATTTTTACGTGTTTTTTAAATATTCAGGCTGCCTGCGCTGGCCGCATTATTCGGCCCTGAATTAAGGATTTAAAAACAGCAGAGTATTGAGCAGATTTTGGGAGTGTATTGTTTTTGCTGCAACATCAAAATCAGCTACCTACTTGTGCTGCCTACTTTTGCACCCAGTAATTACGCTTTACTAATGGCTGATTACACGTTTCAGTCTTGGTCGATTCTATTATCATTTATCACGGAATCTGTACCCACAACTAAACTGTTGACTGATATCTGTGGTTTGTGCGGAGCGGAAAGACGCATGATTTTTGTTTCCTGCATTCCACAGTATGTATAAAAATATTTACTCCTTAAAGATTAGCAAAAAATACGGGAACATAATAGGTAAGTAATCTGAAGATATTATCTCTATTTTTTAAAATAGCACAGTGTGCCAAGGTGGCTGTTGCTGTGGCTGTGGCTGGAGGTGTGGGGACAGATCCACATAACACATAAAGGTTAGGCAAGTCCAAATTTTAAAATCGAGCAATTATATTTAGATTAAGAAAAAAAGTTCCGAGGCTGAAACTGCTGACTAGTGAAACTTGGATTTTGAAATGGGAAAAGTGATTTGACATAATATTAGAGAGCATAATTGTATGTAATTCTTGAAAATTGGATCAAAATTACGACATTGTAATATATGCGTATTGCAGAGTGGTCCCAAAACGGATTATATCCAATTTTAGCTTAAAACAAAATTTATTATCTACAAAATAATCTAAACGCATGTAAAAAAATTAGAACATTTTGCACTTTTTAACAACTAGTAGGTAGATCCATCCCATCAAAAAATTTGCACCTTCCAAGAACTAGTATATAAACTTTACACTTCTCGAAAATGTTTAAATGCAACATTTTACGCCTTTCTTCAAAAACATGTAAATAAAACATTTTACAATTTTCTAAAATGTGTAAATACTAAATACAACATTTGGTGCATTTCAAAAACATGCTAACCGCACATTTCGCGCATTTTTCAAAAACAGCAAATAAAACATTATACTTTTCAAAAACGTACACAGAAAATAGTGTCATCTCTTCAAAAGCATGTAAACAAAATTTTTTACACTTTAAAATAAATGTACAAATAAAAAATATTAAACTTTTGGGAAATTCGTTATTATTACAATTCTATGCAACTAATTCTCGTGCAACTAAGCACATGTCTCGTGTTTTCGACAAAGCTAATTTTATTTCTACCTAAAATTGGATATAGGTCATTTTGATTCTTCCTTCACTCACGATATATATTCTGTAAAATAAATATAAAATCAAGTATAGACAATGTTTCAATTTCCTCAGTATGACGTTTTGTTGCAGAATCAGAAAACGAAAACAACCTATCAACATCTCAATACTCAATGCTAAACCAAAACTAAGTAAAATTCATGAACACGTTGTCAAAACTGACTCATCATAATTATAATGCACAGTCTTCATACACTTATACATAATTACAGCCAGGCTGCGGCTGCGGCTGCATCTTCCTACAGTCAGTAGTTTTGTACAAACTACTTAACTTGCAAAAAGTTATTAGCAGATAAGGCAGGAGACGACGTCATTCTAAAATATAAATATGTTTCCTTCCATAACCATCACCACTACCAAAAGCAACCATCCCTGAACCTGAACTCGAGCTTAATTTGGTTAATTTAATACTGCGCATATCTTTTACACTTTAGAATTCCAAGTTATTCTCATTTTTAAGTTTGGACACGGAGTAGAATTACCATATACAAGATTTTAACAACTGAACATGAAATTATAAGCAATTTGGAATTTTGTTTTAAATATTTAAATAATTTAAAACTATTATTTCTGCATCACTAACTTCATTTTTAGTTACTGATTTTCCTATGAGACAATGTTTCTATACGTAATAATGGCAGAATGAAATTACTCAAGAGTCATTAATAAATTAGCGTAGGTACGTGTAAAACCAACCGTTTGTCTTATGTATGTATTTATTGTATTTTTGACTAAAAAAATAAACCTCCATTTACTTTATGTTACTGCTACTTATTAGCTACATGTAAATAGAACATTATGAGAATTTTAAAAACACGCAAATAAAACATATTGCAAATTTCAAAAACGTGTAATTGGAACATTTCACGTTTTTCAAAAACATGTAAATATGTAACATTTTGCGACTTTCAAAAACAAGTAAACGCAATATTTCTACTTTTTTTAAAAATAAGCTGATATTACAGTTTGTACTTTTCAAAATCTTCTAATAATTAGCATTTTAAGCATGTATATCGAGCACATGGAGCGTTTTATTTGACATAACCACATAGCTAATTTTATTTCTAGCTTAAATTGGAATTTAATTTAGTCACTGACTTTCCTGTTAGATAATTTTCCTATTAGATAATAAACTAAAATCATTAAATTACTGACTCTTGAGTAAATCAATAAATTAGTATACGCAAAAACAACCGTCTACCCTATATATACCCTACATCTTTCCAACTTAAATAAACCTCCATTAATTTTATGTTACTACCTGCACTACCATCAGCCGTTTTGACACTGTTAATTAGCTTCGCTGACGTTGAAAGTGCGACGGCTCAGAAGTCATTCTAATTGTCACTGATCAAAAAGTGAAATTACCTGAACTAATATCATCATTCATATCACCATTATTACTGCATACAAATATTATATCTATAATATTAATTAAGATCGTTCGGAGATATGGAAACTAGTAATATAAGGGGTCGTCCATTAATGATGTCATCGAAATATTCTGATTTCTATGATCCCATGACCACCCTGTTGACCAGTACCAGCATAACAATTGGGTAACAAATGGTCATATTTAACAACGGACAAGGGATGCCATCAATATCGAAGTAGACACACACACACTGACCCTGAACATATCATTGTATTGACGTTATTTATGGACGACCCCTATAACGTAGGTAGGCAGATAGGAATTAATTAGAAGAAAATTGTGTCACAGAGTCACACAGTTATGTAGTTGGTTGCACAATAATTTCTGCAGTAATACAGACTGCACGGACGACAGCCCATTTAAATATCAGTGGGACTTGTATTGTCTTTCTATCTCATTGTGTAGTAGCATAGTTGTCTGGTCTGTTTCTGTTGTATCAAAAGTATCGTATCGTAGATCAGTTAAGTTAAAACAGTAGATACCCATAAGGTATAGGAGGTCCTCCTATTTAATGGGGGAAGCTATTCCAAACTGACATTTACGCGAGACAATAGTTGTATCACCGTCATCAAAATTAGTTCACTGGGTCAACCCGAACCGATCTGGATCCGGCCCGGCAAGACATGGGTAGTAAATTGGCATTTGGAATTCTTGGAAAAGCGAAAGTATATCATGTAGTGTAATATGTAATGGGACACGTCTAGTCTGCCTGGTGTTTAATGTCATGAAATTAACAGAATAAATTGAGCCCAGAGCCCTATTTATTAAATCATACAGGAGAGTAAAAAAACCTGACAAAAATAATACACACGCTGTATTGCTTCATAATAGAATTGAATAAAAAACCGACGAATTGATCAAATAAAAAAAATCGATAAAATTCCAATATTTTTTCATTAAATTCATGGGCATCTTTAAACCGCATCGTTTCGTGTGTGTGTGTACTTACAAACCTACACTCTCCGTAAAAGAGCATGTGAGAGACGTCAGACAAGCATATGATGTGAACACGAAGTGCAGAATATATGGATCGTCTGAATTACATCAGGAGATGATTCCTGAATTTGGAGTTAGATATAATTCAGTTGCTACGCAACATATCGCTCTGGTGATATTTAGTTATCGTTTAGATGAATTTGTCAGAAACTGCAAGATGAGTATCGAGTGTCTTTTAGATGATGAGCGAAGCGGAGATGTTCTAGGAAATAAATATTTAGATGCCCCTCAAGGCAGAGATGCATGGTAATGTTATTATTTAGTTGCGCTTCAATGCCCCTAATCAGATGCGGCACCGTGCAAATCTTTAGTTGCTCTTTAAAAATGAGATGCCTTGCAATGTATCTATTTAGATGCTCCTCTACATTAGGAATATATTGAGATGAATGAAACACATGCTAATGTAAATAAACCGTTTTCTTTTCTCTCTCAATTAAGACGTGCAGGTTGTCGTTTGTTAGGAAAGATTTACTATTTATTGAAATATAAACTAGTTTTTACCTTAATACTAATTTCAATGCGACAATTTTATTTTAACGAGAATTTGTAATCGGAAATTTTCAAAGGACCCAGTATCTATATGCACCCAGTCACCCAGTTGAAAATCCCCTGTGTTGTGTGTGAAATGTGTGTGTTCCCTTCGGGATTCATGCAAACTATTTTTGATATTGACCGTTTTCACTTTTACGGTACTGATTGCGAGTGGGCAAGTAAAACAGCAACTTGAAGAAACGAAATTATAATTATAGCAAATAGGGCAGACAATTTCTTTAATAATTTTTACTGCTCCATTCTCACAATTGTTTCTTTCAACAAATGTTTCACAAATCACAACGTCTGATAGAATTGTTTTTTTATTTTCAGTTTTGAAAACAATTTAAAACACTTGAATTAAAAATAATTATTAGTTGGTTTGTGCCCGTTTGATCTCGCACCGTAATATGAACAAAATGAAAACACACTCAATATTTAATATATTTTCCAATTTCCAACAATAAAATTACTTAATTATATCACACTATCTGGCTACTTTAAATCTCAATGTCTGTAGTCGTCGTGCAGTACCACTCGACTAACGAGAGCTACGTCCAATGATCAATTTCTTAGATTTCATAATCAACAATAGTATATTACAGTCAATAAACAACCCTCATGGCAACGCATATAATGTGATGTGAATAATATTTTAAAAGTTATGAAGGCTACTGGAATGCATGTGAGGTTCATCTGAAAGTCGGAAGGCATCTAAACCAGTATAGCTTGGCCATCTAAATAGTGAACCGCATCTCGACGGCATGTGCGGTACTTCTAACCTTTATTGGCATCTAACCCATTTGTATATGAGTTATCTAATACTTAAAAAGCGTCTAAATAGCATTAAAAATGTTAAACGACATATGAATTGCATGTGCAGTACATCTAAAAAGCAATAGGTATCTGATTCAGTGTTTCCCACATCATCTAAAATTTCGAAAGCATCAGAACAGCTTCAAAAATATTAGTAATACATCTAAACGATAACTAGTGTCTTTCTCGAAATCCAAGATGCAGTTTTGATGTACTAAGGTGGCTCGAAGTTATCTTCGAAGCTTCTCATGGCCATCAAGACCATCGTAATGCACTTTTAATGTGACTCAGTTAACTTTGTACTGCAGATTTTGATTTCTTTACGGAGAGTGTACGTTTTGAAGTTTTGGAGGTTTTTTTTTCTTTGGGAGGGAGTTGGATGTGTTCGATTCGATCTGAAAACTATTTATTCGCTGCAGATATTAAACGAGAGACCTTCACGTAATAACTCACGATCAACATTTTTATTACTGCCATCGCATATCACTACCAAGTAGTCCAAGACCAGCTTCACTACCCTGAACTATAAACCTCAAGCTATATCATGATGATGATGATGACTACCGTATCCGTAAATCCGTAACCGTCAACCGTGAACGGTTGATATTGCATAGAGAACGGCCCTCCCTCTCGTCTCTCGTTCTGCTTGCAAAAGAAAAATCCAAGATTTTTTTTACAATAGAGAGTGCAGGTAGGTACATAATATAAGTATAAGTACACTGGTGACTGGGACTGTCAACTCTACAAATACACAGTCCTATTACTATTACTGCAAAAACTGGCAAAAAGTATTTTAGACTCTTCCTTCCTACTTCACCTACACCTACTTTTTTTTGAAACTCGTAAACATTTCTTTTAAGCACGTCTATTTTCGAGGTTACCATCTCGAAAAATTGTATAAAAAATGCTGACTATCAACTATTACTGATGTACAATATGTAAAATAGATACGTATGCTAAAACGAAAAGAACTACGTCAACTTTGAAAAGTTAAGTTATTACTAATTAATACTAATACTACCTATAGCTTTAATAATAATTACATATTTAAATCGAATACCCAGATACGACATATCACACCGATGTGACCGATGACCGATGACCGTAGATTACGTCGACTTTTGGTAAATCATAAACACCTGCACACACCTGACCTGTATAATAAAGCACTGAGACTGAGAGCATGCAGTGCATGAAGTTTGGTTGCTTTCACAATCGAAGTTTGAAGTTTCATTTCGATGCATAAATTAATTAGTAATAATTATTAAATAATGCACATACAACATGCTGTCAACTGGTGACTGGCCTATGGGCTATTGATATTGCACACCACATATTACATACAACAAATAGTAGTGAGTTAATGTTAAGATAATTACTAATTACAAATTAAATAATAAGAATTGTGTGTAAACTTACTCGACCCGTTTGTATATTAGGAGAGAAAAAATTTCCAAAATTCCCTTCAAACATCTTCCGGTCGTTCTCTAGTTCTTTTCTCAAATCATTCACAAAACTATTATGATTGGCTCGATCACGGAATTTTAAAGGTGAGAAATCGTCGTAGAATGACATAATTAGTATTGACTGTTGACTTTAAAATAAAAGCAGTTCCAAATCCCAACTTAAAACTTTAACTTTCGCATCAACTCCCGACTCCCAGTCACCAGCAAATTATCGAGTTTTCAACTTTGAACTTCCAGTTTCACCGATCAGAAGCACCAACCAGCCGACGACTCTCACGCTTATTTATCCAGAGTAAACAACAGTCAGTGAGTAAAAGTAATTGAGTTGCTGACGACGTTGGTTGAAATCATAAATATTCAATATTGCAAATTCAAAATTGCAAGAGAGTAAACAGTTAATAGTTTTTTTATGTAAATAATTACACAACCAGCAGTGACCAGCAACCAGACGACACGAGTCAGTCACTGTTGACAAGACTGTTGCAACTGTTTATGTGTAAACTTTGACTATGGATTTATAGCTGACGACAACAATGTGATAAATTCTGAAAACAACAAATAACAAAAAGTGATAGAAGTTTTTATTGATTTAATTTTTTCAATATTAACCATCAACCAACTACTACTAAATATTAAAATCAATTAAAAATACTATTTATGCCTATTTAATGTATTAGAGATTTTGTAAAATAAAACAGGAAAACTAACTTTGTTTGTAGCACTTTAAAAATCAAAAATAATGCGAAATAATACTTCCAATCAATGGAATTTCGATTTTCATGGAACTGTGAGTTGGAACTGATGTACTCCTTTTCCTTTAACTTATTGCTGATTACTGATGCACTACAGAACAGACCAGTTGAGTAGGTACATCGAGGATTGAGGATGCGAATTTCTTAAACTCAAGCGCGTCTTGAATCTTGAGTCTTGAGGTTCTTCTCGTTCTTGTAGCAAATACAGATTGGACCGTGGGTCTCCCACATTTACTTACGTACTCACTACACTACACCGTCAGTCTTTTTGAAGTGACGTCAGAATTTGAGTTGGCTAAAGTCAAAGTCGGCGACGTATTTTTTCATAGTTAAAACTTGGGTAATGGTTAAGTATAGTTTTGCAGTAGGGACCAAGTAGTTGTAGTAGGATAGGACTGGGCATGGAGATGTAGAATGTGTGTGTGAGTCACATTTTTTCCCCAACACGATGCAAAGGAAAAGTGATCATCTTTTATAATCTGGTAACATACAGAAAACTCTGGAAGGTTCTCCTCATTCCCTGTCGCCTCTCATATATTCTCGATCCTAGTTGAAGCAGCTCGAATGTTCACAATGTTTAGAATACAATCTAGAAACGTCTTATACTTTTATAAAGAAGAGAAGTTACTAATATTTATATTAAAGAAGGCAGGGGTCACTCGTATATTACTTCCACTAAAAATGACAAGACTTGTAGTTTTTCCCAATCTGTTACCATGCGTTTTAGATTTAGCACTTTTGTATTACTTTGTATTACTTTTGTAAATTGGAACCTGACCTGTAACAATCGCTCCTCACCCCCACCATAGTTAGTTACGTAATATGGGCACAGCCCGACAATGTGTTGTTAACTGGCAACTGCCACTGCGCTGCTTTGGCTGCAGTAGTTTAGTCTTCGTATTTCTTTTCCTTCCACTTCCACTGCACACTGTACAGTGTACAGTGCTTCTTGCCTTGCTCCGAAACTGTCTACTGCTCTACTACTGTGCTGTGAGGGAGGTTCCAATAATGACGTGAAGTATTTTGAGGGAGTGTTTTAGAAAAAAAACTTTTTTTAATAATTATGCATGGTTTTAGTCACGCTAAGGATTCGGATTTGCAATGAATTTTAAAGGGGGCATCAAAATTGTAGATGTTTCATAAAGTCATTTTCAAAAGCTCCCTTGCCGCTCTCCAGTGGCACTGGATCGAGTGAACACTCATCGAGTGTCTTGTTTTCTGCAGGGAGCAGTTTGTTGGTGAGTTATATGGTTTCATTCAGCCTGCAGATCCGGCCGAAGTATTTATATGATTTACCATGTAGCTACATACAAAAATGCTCGCTCTTTCTCGGAACATACAAGGAGATTTTTGGCAAAACGGGATAAGTTTATAGAAGCAAATGTTTAATGAATAAACGGTGACAGGAATATTTTTTTAAACTTTATGTTTTTCCAAAGTGATAACTATGTTGTCAGTTTATTACAAACATTTTAATAATGCCAACACAGACAAAATGAAAAATAATGCATTCTGTTATACTGTTGTTGTTTTGTAGTTAATATGGAACGTAGACGTAGTAATATCTTAAAATACGTAAATATAATGCTAATAAAAGCGGAAGCATATTAAAAGCTTTACAATTATACAATGGTACGAACCATCACAGTACAGTCAAATCCGCGTACAAGGGACACCTTCGGACCGGCGAAATCGGTCCCTTATATAGCCAGATTCTCTTGTAAGCACTTAAGGGATTTTCCTTTTAACTGGACACAACACATCATTTTTATTTTTATTTTTAATTTTTAGTAAAAACATGTTGCAGGAAGAATATACATTTTTTTTAATAAATCCAAATTATTTATTTTAGCTAAAATAGTTATTTAATGTTCAGATAATATATGTGCAGTGTAGTTGTAAATCTTAGTAGTTCTCCACTTGTTCGTCTCGGTTCTCTCTTGTTATTTATATCGTTTTTCTTGAAAATTTCCTTATAAGTGGACTGAAAACCTCCAAAAATTGTCTAAAATGTGTTCCTTTTAACCGGATTTTCCCTTATGTCGGCTCCCTTGAATCTGGATACTTGTAACATTGAAACATAGGATGACCAACCAAATATTTTAAATTTGTCCCTTTAAGCAGGATTTTCCTTTCATCTAGGTCCCTTATAATCGGATTTGACAGTACTAATTATTAATTTACCTATCAAATGCTGTATTTGCTTTTCTGTCAATTGCTATTATACCGAAGTTCATATTTACTAATCGTAATAATAAGTACCTAATATTGTCTGACCACGTAGCTAAAGCTGTCACGATCT
This sequence comes from Dicyrtomina minuta, assembly GCA_949802685.1. NCBI lineage: Eukaryota > Metazoa > Arthropoda > Collembola > Symphypleona > Dicyrtomidae > Dicyrtomina > Dicyrtomina minuta. Next base: position 87,171,074 of record OX461808.1, on the reverse strand, counting down.
CCATGGACAGCGAGTTTCCAACAAGTACCTACATAGCATAGCTGTGCTATCCCACATCCTCGGGTCTGATACGGCTGCTCGTTCCAGTATATCAATAATTACAGATAAGGAATCTACCATCAGAGGAGCAACTGAACCCAACCTGTAACTTGTTACATTGCATAACTCTCAAGCAGAACTCAACCATATGTGCGTGCACTGACTGCTTCACTAGACTTTATTAGACACAGACACGTAACTCATAGTTAATAACTGAGAAGGACCAAAAATTTGGAATCACTTCCAGTGTCTGTCTACTATCAATTCGAGCCTGGTTTTCGAGTGCCACTCACTCAAGGATTGATCGATCCAGCTCTCATTACTTCAATTATTTTACGCCAGTAATTAGATTGTCCAGTGTTAAGTTTGTCTGATTTATAGGTAATTCAATTTAATTTATTTCTATATTTTATTTTTTTTACTTTGTATTGTCATGAGTGCACAATTTTACTAGTGGTAGCATAAAATATAACCGTATTGGTCATTATAGCGTATTAACTATATATTCGAATTCTGTTCAAGGAAGAATTTAAAATAATTTACTTTTCTCTACACATTTCATTGAATTTGACTCCCTAGGGGAGCGTGTATAAATTGCGTGGTACGTCGAGGGGGGGAGGTATGTAAGTTGCCTATTCTTTTACATGGACGTACATACCAAAAAGGGAAGCGGGTAGGGGTTTAAAATTTCCGATTTTTGTACCACGCAATTTATGCACGTTCCCTGGTAATAAATATTACTGTACTGCTGCATTTTTTGTTTGTTTAAGTAGAGAAACCAAATATATAAAATGGCTCAAGAATTCTGGCATCAAAAATCTTTCGTTCTCGTGACGGGGGCTAGTCGTGGCTTGGGTCGGACGATTGCCATCGAATTCTCCAAGAAAGTTGCTCCCGGATCTGTGTTTCTACTTGTGGCAAGAACTGCGGATGCTCTGGAAGAGACGAAAGCTTTAGTTCTTCAAGCATCCCCCTCTGTGGAAGTTGTCCTTTCCCCAGTGGACTTGGCTAAGCCGGACGGAGCTGCCTACTTAAACCTGATCAAGTCAACGGTCACAGCTAATGGACGACAAGCTTTACATTTTGACCATGCCATTTTGGTTCACAATGCGGGTTCTTTGGGCAACTTGGCTCTCCGTGTGTCCCAATACGACAATTTAAACGAAATTCAAGACTACTACAGCTTCAACCTTTTCTCCCTCATCCTCCTCACTACGCAATTCCTGAAAGTTTTCAACTCTGCTGAGAAGCAGAGGACTCTCCTCCAAATCATTTCTATGGGAGCTGTGCAACCATTCAAGACATGGGGCTACTACTGTGCTGGGAAGGCAGCTCGTGATATGCTTATGAGAAGTATTTCAGCCGAGGATCCATCTATCCAAACTTTGAACTATGCTCCCGGACCTTTTGAATCGGCTATTTATGATGAAGCATCTAAAAATACTGGGGACGATGAAACGCGACAACTTTTTAAAGATTCACGAGAAGAAGGCAAAATCCTAACGACGGAGCAAACGACCAGGAAACTTGTGAGGATTCTGGCTGAGAAGAAACATACTAAAGGGGAACATGTCGACTACTATGATTTTCCTGATGAATAATATTTTTTTAATTTTTTTTATGGTGGGAGGGGGGGGGGAGGGTGATAAATTACTATCGAGAGCTATATTTTATTGTTTTCCCTCATTTGTATTAAATTAAACATGCAACTATTATAATAATATATAACATGTGCATTACCAATGGGTAATTAATATAATAAAAACAGATTAGTAAAATCACACATTATACTTTGGGAAATGGAAGAACTAATATGTGTATACACTATGCGTACATATTCATTGCCTTTTCCTGGCTCAATTGAGCTATTGGTTGTTACTGCCTCCCGCCAGAGCTTTTTAGATGCTGAACTTTAGCTGCATCTAATGAAATGGTTTTGTCCGTCCGTCTGTGTGTCTGTCTGTCTGTCTGTCCCCTTTTGATTGTTGTACGCTACAGGTCGAATTTTTAAACTATTTATATTCAAAAAAATTCTACAATCACGCAAATGCGATGAAGATGTGCTGTATAGTTTTTGAGCTGATCTGTTTAGTCAGTATTTTGCAATTAGCAGTTAAATGGACCAACTCTCAAAATTTTTTACACTTCATTTTATTCACTGGGAAAAACCTAGTCTCAGCTCCCATAAGGTTACATTGACGTGCATACCTACCTACAAAAAAATTCTACATGGACTGTCGTGTGTTCAAACACACCGTTTCAAATCTATGGCTACAACAACTACACACTGCAACAAACCACAGTATTATTACATGTTACACGAACAACGGAATGAATGGGGGTGGCGGGGTTTGCCAATTTTACTCATTCAGTTTTCAGTTCACGTCGTCGTGCAGTCCTCTGTCGTGCATTCAGCTCAGTATTATATTGTGAAGTGCAGTTCATTATTATGTAGACTGTAAATTATTGGTCATTGTCGTCGTTCGTTTCATCAATACATTATTGTCAATTCATGTTTCACGCTGTCGGATTTAACTGCATATAGCACCAAAAATTAGTGACTTACTGACTGACTGGTGTGTCACTGCCACTGTTGTCAACTGAAGCTGGTGCTGGCCATTGGGAATTTTATTATTGTAATTTTGGAAAAATCTTGATAAAACAATTTTAAACTCTCACAAATGCAATTTAGGTGTGCTGTATAGTTTTTGGGTACAAACCATTTCATAGGTTTTTCGCAATCAGCAGTTAACTGGACAAACTCTCAACACTTTTTACACTCAATTTCGGTCACGTATAAAAACCGACAAAATGTCTATTTCTAATACCGCCAGTTAGTCGTACGCTGGACGTTGCATTTCTAAGCCGATTAAACTAGAACAAATTTTAAACAATTGCAAATGCAAGGGACGTGTGTTTTATTTTTTTAAATTGAGATCGCACTAATCGTTTTTCCACAATTAGAAGTTATATGGAGCAACTACGAAATGTTTCCTTATGCATTGTGAGGGATCGTCCGATAATGACGTCTTTCCAAAATTTAATAATTTTGAGTGCCACCCCCCCCCCCCCCTCCATTTAATTATTTAACCATTTTTAAATGCTGAGCACATAATGACGTCCTTGAATGTTATAGATATTCAGGGATCGTTGCTAATGACGTCCTTCAATTATCATAGTTTTTAGTACACCTGGTCCCAACATTAAATGTTTTTTCAACCTATTTTAACGACATGTCACCGACCTACCTATATATGATATAAATATTCAGGGATCGTCCATATTGTTGTCCTTTAACTATCATAGTTTTTAGAACCCCCGCAGTCCGAAGATTAAATTTTTTCTATCCTATTTTGACTACATGTCACAGACTTACCTATATGTGTTGTAGATATTCAAGGATCGTCCATAATGACTTCCTTTAAATGTCATAGTTTTAAGTACCCAAAGCTCCAACAATAAATTTTTTTCCAACCTATTTTAACAACATGTCACCGACCTACCTATATATGATATATATATTCAGGGAGCGTCCCTAATGACGTCCTTTAACTATCATAGTTTTTAGAACCCCCAGTCCCAACATTAAATTTTTTTCCATCCTATTTTGACTACATGTCCTGGACTTACCTATATATGTTATATATACTCAAGTATCGTACGGAGGCCATCTAGCGCTCGTCGGAGGAACATCTCGGTCTAGTTTATTCTAGAAAAAGTTGAAATTTTTTTATTTAACTTGTCGATTTTTACAGTTAAAATCATATTTCCAGTTATTCTAACAATTAAGCTGTATTAAACTAAACTAGTAATATCAGAATCCGATCGAAGAAGTTACATTTCTACAGATTCTAGACTATTTTTGGAGTGTAGTTATTTCGACCATGCCATACGCTATACTACCTACACTGTGTACATAATAAGAAAAAAGAAGCAGAGACAAAATTGAAGAAATTCTTCCCCTGGATACGATTCTTACTAGGACTTAACTGAAAACTAAAGAGCTAAGTTCCATCTAATTAAATACGTAGGCCAAAAGGCTCTATTCTCATATTTTCCTACTAGTAGGCTGTAAGATACTAGCAAGAAATATATTCTGATAGGTTTTGAAGATGTCAAAAGGCAAAAGCAAGACAACACCCCCACTTACGGATCAAATCTCGAATTTGGTGAAGGAGCAGGTTGCCGTGCAACTAAAGTCGTTGTCGCATTCAATTACCTCAATCGTGTCAAATGGAGTCATGCACATGGTCAATACAATGCTTCAAAAATTGGAGATGGAAATAACTGAGAAAATTGAGATTTCAGAAAACAGTGTCAACATCAAAGTTACCACTTTAAACGAGCTGGTTGCTGAACTGAAATCACGGTGGGACGATGGGGAGACAGAAATCTCTTATTTTAAGGACCAGCTAGAAGGTTTAATAGAAAACAACACTGTTCCACAAAACGGATATAAACATAAGGAACTTGATGAAATTCCGGAAGACACAATCAACAGTAAGGTTGCTCAATTAGATCATAAAATCTCTGCATTAAAATCCCGGGTGGAAGTGGAAAGAGCTCAAATTGTAGGTGCCAACAACCAGCTAGCAGGTCTGCAGTCTAGACTGTCAGCGGTAGAAAAAGTAAACAGAAGCAAAGAATTCGTAATTTCGGGCCTAAAAGTGAACAAGTCAGCTAAAGAAGACACCCTAGACCTCTTAGCCTATAAACTTGGAATCGTTCTTGCTAGGTATGAGGTTGAAGATGCTCGGAGAGCCACCGTGTCTAGTCCTGGCAACCCCCCCTTGATATTTGTGAAACTGGCGGACAGCAGTATAGTTTCGCTAATAATGAAGAAAAAATCCCAGTTAAAACTGAAGGAAGTTCGCATTTACCCATACCTAATTAAATCAGAGCAAGCAATGTACAAACATACAACAGAAATGTTTTGGCAGTTTAAACATCGGAATCCAACAGCAGTGGTACAGTTCATCGGAAGATTCGGAATTTCTGTAGATGGGAAGCAATATAGAAGCAACGGAACTCAAATACTCGAGTGGGGAAGTACTCCTGGTTAATTCTGCTCTAAACATATTTCCTATAATAATTACTATACGTATAATTTATCAGTGTAAACGGGTTTCCTTTAATTACAGTGTTAATAATTCTTGGAGAATGTGAACAATATATTGTTCCTCTCTCGCTTTACGGTTCAAGGAGCCAGATAGTTAGGAAAAGAATGTCAAAATTATCGGCAATGTAAAGATCTATACAAGATAAAAGATAATATGATGTTGTGAAAAATGTATCCACTAGTGGAAAGTGTAACTCCAAAAATAGTCAAGGCCTCATTGAAATTGTGAATCTCGATAATGTGCATGTAGTATGTTTTAAATTTATTCAAAATGTTACATTAAGTGAAAAAATCCTCGTAAGTCTAAAGTATGTTTGAGATGTTTTATCGGCAAGCTACTCAAAGAAAGAACATGAATTAACGGATGATGGCTGATCCAGTTTCTTCGACTTATCACTATTATAATTGATTGAATTTTGTAAATTATGATTTGTGTATGGGCATCGCCCGAAACGCAATAAATCAATACTACTACTACTACTACTCAAGTATCGTAACCCGGCTTGGCGGGTCAGTGGTCTAACTACTGAACTGCTAGGTCAAGGAGTCCTCCCCACATTTGGATCGTGGTTTAAGTAGAGATAGGACTTAGGTGAAGTCGGAGTGGATCAGTTTGGGGTGGGGAGTTGTGTAAGTGGTCAGGTATGTACATGTGCTCATCCGTTGCCTTCATGGTACGAGACGGAGGCAGTGTGTGCATTTAAAGTGGAATTCCCGCGGCCTTGCCACGTGCTTCTGCATACACATCTTCCTTCCTTCAAGACTGTTCGACCGATTTAAATACAGGTGATCTCTATCGTTCCGCCTTCTCACATAATGCAGGGGAGGATGGGTTGACGGTGGTCTTGATGCCTTCTAGTCGGGGACTGGCACTTCCAGGCTATTAGGATAAGTCAGACCACCAACTCCTCCGCAAGGGAAAAGACTATACGTGCAGTGATGCAGTTTAATATATCGCCGCTAGGAGTACGACGGTAAGGAAGTCTATATCCATAAGATTACATACATACAACTGGTTGTAGATTCGTTGAGTATATCCTTCATGGTGTGCTCAAGAATCATATACATCCGTACATTAATACACGGTGCTGATATATCCCAATAGGGATGAATGGCTATACCGTACAATAATAATAATAATAATAATAATAATATACTCAAGTATCGTCCCTAATGACGTCATTTAAATATAATAGTTTTTGGGACCCCCATTTTTAGCCTCAAAATGTTTTTCAACCTTTTTTTAACTGCTTGCCACGTACATTCGCATATGGCTTATTGATGGTAGAGGAGGGTTCTGAAATGACGTCATTTGTAAAAAATGCAATTTTCAAAAATATTCTAGCGTTTCTTAACTACATGCCACGTACTTCCATATATGTCCTATTCGTGGTAGGGGAGCCTTCATAAATGACGTAATTTGTGAATGGTGCAATTCATAAAAATTTTGTCAGCTATATTTAACTACACGATACGCACTTTTGTATAATATGTCTTATTGATTGTAGGAGAGCTTCCATAAATCTTATTTGATCTTTTAGCGTAACATAAATTGTCTTGCACCTTTGTTGAAGCTCAGCATCTACTTCGGGCACGTCCCTGGTCGACAAATCCGGCGTAAAGCGCCGGATTTTTTATAGTAAGAGACTAGCTACTGCGAGATTCTACCACTAAACTCAAACCACTTTCTTAAAGTGATTGACAGAGACGATGATGAAAATAAAATGGAAAGACAAATAATTCACGTAAGCTAAGATCAGAATAAATTTAATTATTACAAAGAATCACATTCGAATAATCAAACAGATTATATATGTAAAATTTGAAAATACCCAATCATGAAGTCCCAATTAAGCACTTATTAGAACCAAACCACCTATAGCCATAAGATACCAATCACGACTAAAAGAATAAAATTAATAAACACAACTAATATACTAGCTCCTCATGAAGAGGTGGGAGGGCCTATTAATTATTATTCTTTTAGTCCCTGATACAATTGTAATTTAACATCAGGCCCATTGTGCCCTTGTTTAATTGTTAATTATATTTCGGGACTCGAATAATAATTATTAGGATGTTTAAAGAATTTTATATTAGGTATGAGATGTTGACAGCACCGTTGATGCGAAACTGGACACATTTAGTCTGTAATATAAACGCTTGAAATAACGTAGAATTAGTTGTCCAATCAGCAGCTTTCACAACTTCACCCAAAGAGACTCCTTGTGAACAAGCGGCAGTTGTTGATGCGGTCCGGGTTAAATGTGACTAAAAAACCGAAGTTTCAATTCTGGCTTAAATTAGAACATTCAAATACATTAGAAATAGAAGCGGTTAAACTGGTCTGCAAGGACGAATGTAGGAAACTACAAAATGTTAAGACTGTCGATTGTCCTTTTCCTTTAAAGATGCCACAACATGTTAATCAGCGTACTCAGAATAACCAGCGAAATACGAGTCAGGCAAAAATCCTGGCCACGAAGTCGTTTTTAAATGTAAAAATTTAATGTTTAATGTTTTAAATTTAAAAGTATCACCTTCCAGAGAGTACTGTAGAGAAGAAATATTCAGTGCCTTAATATCCGACGCCATGTCAGTGTTAGTATAGTCATCGATGTCACTAACTTAAACGAGAGATCTAAGACACTCAAATCTGGATTTTTTGGAAGCTTTAATAAAAATTCCACTGCAGTAACAACAATCTACATCTCATTATGCTTGGACCGAGGTGGAAAAATATTAAATACCCTTTCATAAACTGACGCACAAAAGGGTGCTGCCCAACTGAAACTGCCAACCCACCTGTTGACATATAATAGGAAACTACTGACCAATGAACATTTATTGAGCGATATAATAACTTGCGATGCTTCGCTAACCACGTCAACTAATTGATTCGGAACTATAAACAGAAACGTGGAAGAGATTATAACCTTCTTGAGCACACCGGCAAACCCTGGACTTCCATGAGGATTGATACACTTTACTGGTGCTGGGTCCTGGTCTGACTTTGAAGAGCTCCTTTTGAAAGCAAAATCGTTCCCTCTTGTTTTCCTCAAATTGGCAAAACGACCAGATAAAATTAAAGATTTTTATCAGAGAGGATAGTACTGCCCTGCAGGGTCTGTTAATAGATTGCTTGACGGGGAAATCAATATCGGCAAGCTGTATAAGCTGGTTAATAATAGTGGATACTAATACTGATTCTTCCAAACTGGTGCTATCAACAAACGCTGTGCGTTTTGCTCGTGACACTGTCTCAGGACCTTTTATATTAGAAAAACATGGGAAAACGCACACCCTTGAAGTTTCGTCCAGCCCGTCGTAAAGAAATCCCTCCCCAGTAACATTGCGTCCAGCAGACAGCTCTTATAGTTATTCTACTAATAATTAATACGACTGGCCCTCTTTTCACTCACGATGATAGCAAAACAGATGCTGCGCTGAGTCAGGCCGTATTTTCCAGTCACTAGAGTCAGGAGAGTTTCTGGACTCCCAGTATGCATATCTGTTCTCAAGTCCTGGAAGATATTGCGCGTGTCACCATACATATTGTTTTCGAGCCAACGCTGAGATTTTCAACGCCAATTGGTTCAATTGCTGGGACCTGGTCCCACCCAGTTTGCTCACATATACCACGGCTGTGTTGTTTTCCATCTGGAGAACTTGGTAACATTTTACCCTACATTTTTGTATGCTACCCCATCTTTTTAAAAAATGAAAGCAAAAATGATGTATTGACAAAAGTTAAAAGAAACTATCTCACATAAATCGTTAACCGTGATTTAAAAACTATAGTACAAGTTCAATATTTAAATTAAGAAATAATTATATTAATTTACTTGTTAGTTTGATCATCTACCATTCAATACCTACACGCAAGCTCTGACTATAAAAATACGACATTACTAAGGATCGTTGTCAGAAGCATGTATATGACATTTCATACATTTGTATGTATTGAAAGAGAAACCCTTGGTAACTATCACTTTTGTTGTTACTAGTTAATATTGTTAGCTACTTTTGGCAATGGCTTCGGCTCTCGATATTGAAATCGACAGACAGAAGCAATTTGACTGCGAATTTGATCAGACTTAATACATTCTCTTTCTTACTCCGAATGAAATCTACAGATATTCATACTGAATCCAACATTATTTATCATATTAATTATAATATTATTTAATTAGTCTGGCAAGTTTTAAGTGAAGTGAGAATTAGACCTTAGACAGATCTGAACCACTAGTATTGACGACTTTTTGAGCGAGCAAAAAGTCTTCTTTAGAAAGCTTACATAAAAGGGACCTAAAAAACTAGAGTGTCAATCAGTGTCGCCACCAGTATGTAGGTGGAGCAATCCGCTTTGTGGTTTTGTGGAGTTACACTGATCGCCAAGTTATTACTTGGACAAGTTCTTGTTTACAAGATGGCGGCAATTCTGAGACGACACATGGTAGCTAACAAATTAATTTATTCAAAGAGAAAATAATATGGACTTGGCGGTCCAGTACTACTAGTAATGTCAAGGTAGCGGTACACTCATACAACCCTGTGGCCAACATTAATATAGTGAAGCCCAATAAGGTACTGCGAGTCGTACAAAAATCCCATTACTAATTTTAAGAGAAAGTCGGCCGAGGAGGTAGTAATTGAAGTGATTGAAAAAGTAGTGACTAATTTTTACTAAAATGGCCAAAAATAGCAAATTAATTTTAAGAAAAAAGTCGAAAATGGCGGATTATTTTACTAAGAAGTCCAAAAGTGGCAGATAAATTTTGAGAAGGCCAAAAGTGGCGGATTAATTCTAAGAAGGCCAAAACAGGCAGATTAATTTCAAGATGAAGGCTAAAAGTGGCAAATTAATTGGGAGAAAAAGGCCGAAAATGGCAGATGAATTTTAAGAAGATGGAAGAAGACGGTGGTCCAAAACGGCGAATTAATTTTTAGAAGATAGCCAAGAACGGAGAATTAATTGTAAGAAAAAGATGGTTAAATTGGCGGAGCAAAGTTAAGAAGGACGGAGTTAGTCAGTAGAAAACTATTATTTTTGATGGAGGCGTAAGTAATGGCGGTGATTCGCATTAAAATTCTTGAATGTTAATTTATGATGAAAAACTTTATTTGTGATGTCGGCGTAGGTAATGGAAATCCTTGGTTACCATAACTTTTATTGTTTCTAGTTATTATTGTTAGCTACTTCTAGCGACGGCTTCGGCTGTCGATATTTAAATCGACAGAAGCAATTTGACCGCGAATCTGATCAGACGTAATAAATTCTCTTTCCCACTCTTAATCGAATCTACAGATATTCATACTGAATCCAACATTATTTATCATATTAATTTTAATATTAATTAATTAGTCTGGCTAGTTTTAAGTGAAGTGAAAATAAGACCCTAGACAGATCTGAACTACGAGTACTGACGACTTTTTCAGCCAGCAAAAAGTCTTCTTTACAGTATATACGCAGGGAGAAACTTACATTTAAATACCTTATAGTTTCCACTGAACCTCAACTTTAATAATTTAATTATCTACGATTACTGTTGCACACTTATGATCCTATGATCTTCTTACTTACAAAAAAACAAGGGCAAATGTAATTCCCTTTTTTTTCCTATCACTCCTACTACTACTACTCTGCTATGTTGCAATTGTTGCTGTCTTTCTCCCACCATTCTTTTTGGAACCCACCTACCCCCTGCGTGATTCTCTTGAGTTTGAGCATCATTTAAATATCTATGTTTAACATGTCGTCTTTTCGCAATGTGACGTATTGTCTGGCTACAAATTAGTGATATTTGGGAAGGTGGTCCCATACATTTATTTTACCCGCCCATCCCTGCACCAATACACGAAGGGGATGGGCGGGTACCATAAATGTATGGGACCACCTTCCCAAATATCACTAATTTGTATCCAGACAATACCTGTGCCTTTAACATCGATGGCGTCATTTGTGTTCTGTTCCACATAAGATAACAGTGATAGGCGACAATTTGAACTTTTCGCTAAAATCTTGTTGAAACCCAAAATTCGGGTTTTTAGACCAGTGGCTCACTGAATATGGCTTTAACTGATACGTCATTCGAACGGCAATGATACGCAGAATATAACTGCGTTCGAGTCCAGCGAGATAATTTAACAGCTGCTGAAATTACACGAAAAAGCCAGTTTTTTTTTGAAATTTTTGAAAATGTCCTCTAAAAAACGTTTTTTATGGGCCCAAAGTGACAAAAGAAAAGTTCAATGTCTATATTTTGTCAAGGGCTTTAAAATAAGCTATAATTCGTCCAAATCGACCTAGTATGCCAACAATGGATTAAGTTATGTAAATAGGTTGAAATATGTAAACAACAAATGTGTATATATAGAGATAGGCATCATCGCTTGTGGGGAAAAATATGATGAGTACGACTTATACCTGGGTGAGTAATACCCACTTGCGAGTAAGAAGGTTGCGAGTAATGTGGGTACGAGTTTACAAGATGCGACTACTGACGCCACTCTAACAAAAATGAATTAAGAAAATACTTTATTGGAAATAGAGAAGAGCTGAGACCATATCAACAAAATATTTCTGAGCCGTTATTTGAGAGCGATGCATATTTTGGAAAGCATTTTTAAAAAGCTATTCGACTACTTCACAGATATACTGCAAATGAATTCAACCCATTATAAATAATAACTCCTGAGCTCCTCACCAGGTTTTTGTATGGTGCAATGTATATCTGTGATTATCCAAAAAGTAATAGAAAACAATATTCGACGTTTTGATAAGAGATACGAAAGTACCTTTATACATAGAGGGAATACATAAAGTAACTTGCTTCTCAAAACGTGTTCTGGAATTTCATACATTGCATTACGATTGTTTCACAGTAATTAACCATTGTATATATTTCTATTAGCTGCTTTTGTTTTACTTAGCGAATATGAATTTGCTGCAAGAGCAGCAGATGTGTTCATCTTCATTTTAGAACAATTTCATTGTTAGCTATTGTTTAGCGTACATGGATTGCATCATTTATACTGAAAGCTATGGATTAAAAAAAAGAATCTTGTAATAAATACATGAACTTGTATGATGTATGTAAGCTACCTATACATTAAGTTAAATTCACATTAAGCGTGAGACTCATAAGCAAGACTGAAACAACTGTACAGTGACTCCAAAGCAGAAAAACGTTTTCAGATTTCGTTGTTCAAATGTAAAAGAAAAATTAATTGTGTACCTTTCACAAGTGTTTTGAATTTAACAATAAGTGCATTAAAATTGGAAAATGCAGGTAACAAAATATTGAATTACCTATGTTAAAGTGTATGTATAGCCTTTTGTAGCATTTAAAAACAAAAATAGAATTGCTGCACTTTATAAATATAATTACATATAACATAGGGATTTAAGTATGTTCAAAAACTGACGATTCTAATCGTAAGCAAAGTATGCGAAGTGGTAGTATGTACTTAAGTGGGTTACTACATACATCGTGTTAAATATTACTGGAGTGAAGCAATTACATAACCCTTTTATGATGTTTTATTGTAAAAATATCTTATTTACAAAGTATTAAGAGTATTACAAAACAATAAAATTCCATGTAATTTCTTAAATCCGTGAAATTATAAAATACCGTATTTCCTCTGATAGTACGCCCCGCGTACTATTCAAACTCGAGCTTCGATCCCCCGCGTATAATTAGAGACCCGCGCACTGCCCTTTATTAGTGTGTTAAATAGACCCGCGTACTATCTAAATTGAGACGGCTACCCCCCATGTACTATTAGAGACCCGCGCATTATTAAAGACCCGCGCACTATTAGAGGAAATACGGTACTTGTATTGTGTTCCTTCTTTCAATGAGCTACACAGCCTACAGCATAGATTCTTATAAGTTAAATGTTATACAACATGAGTTTGACCTCTAATTGTAAGTACGGCGCATATCGCTTGTGAAGAATCGAAATGACTCATATCCATTTTTAGCTATGAACAATATCAACTATCTACAGAAACATTAAAATATGGCTTGACAGCAATTAGGTAGAACATGTTGCACTTTTAAAAAGCATGTAAATAGAACATTTTTCACTTTTTTGAAAACATGGAATTGGAATATTTTGGATCTTTTCAAAAACTTGGAATTAGAACATTTTGGACTTTTTCAAACACATGGAATTAGAATATTTTTGATCTTTGCAAAAACATGGAATTAGAACATATTGCACCTTTTTAAAAACATGGAAATAGAACATTTTGAATATTTTCGAAAACAAGTAAATCGGACATTTTATATTGTCGAAAAACATTAAAGTAGAACATTTTACGCTTCCTAAAACCCTTAACTGACATTTTACGCATGTTTCTGTTTTTATTTTTATGACACTATAGCTCATTTTGATTGTAGCCTTAATTGGATATGGGTCATTTTGGTTCTTCACTGACGATATGCAATGTTCTTGAATTCCTTTGTTTTCTATAGTTGATTTAAGTAACCAGTTGATCGTAACAAAATCCGTATTTTTAAATGACATATTCATATATTACATTTTGTTATGAAAAACATGATAAAAAATTTTAATTGGTTTAATAACGTCTGTGTTGCAAATATATGAGTTTATTGCTTTGATTGCCAAGTCAGTTTTCTAAATTTAAAAAATACAAAAAAATCTTAGAATAATTATCTATAAATATTTGATTTAATACAGTTGTTGAATCAGTTTATAACATTAAGGGTTTGAGAAAGCACCTGCGTACGCTTTATTATAGCTGGAGTTGGAAAAATAGGTAATATACCATTTTGAAATATTTTATATACCACATATACTCAAAATGAATTTACAACAAGTTCTTTTTAGGTGTCAAAAGTACAGCCTTTGGCACAATAGCAAAACAATGCTTAAAACGTTCACAACGTTGTCAGCCGCCAATCTAAAGAGTAAGTAACCATTTTTATTTTTATTTTTTCAAACGTGTTTTGGGCGACTGTCATTTACAACTTTTTCCAACGCTTTTGTCCCTAATTTCTAAATTTCTACCGTAAAGGTTTCAAAACGCCGTCTGTTGCAAGTACTCGTGGGATTCAATTAGACTCTAATTCCAATATTAGAAGTAATGATACATCGTTAAGAAAGCTAAATCTCCTGTCTGACGAGCAATTCAACTCTTTTAACATAGAATTTTCTAACGTCGTCAATGACGTTGTCACATTACCAGCGTTTTCAGTGATGACAGAGACTAATGATTGGGTCAAATATGTTATCACTCATAACGTTCCTCATGGAAAACTTCTCAGGTTCAAAGATTATATAAATTTTATTTTTTTTTAAATTTAAAATATTTTAGTTTTTTGAAAATTTTCATAATTTTAATTTTATTGAAAATGATTCACAAACTATTTTTTTAGACCATTACTTCTACTGGCAATTGCAATTCAAACACAAGAAATGACTGGGAAGGAACTACCTCATTTAAACAGAATTGCTTGGGCCTATGAATTTGTGAGTAATTAAATTTCGTTTTTATTTTTGTTGTATGATAGCAATTCAGGGCCGGACGAAGAAATTGCTGCTTCTAGGCAGCAATTGGTATCCGTTTTGTTTTAGAAAAGTGCTAACTATTTTATTACAGTGGTTTTAAAATGTTCAAAATAATTTTTATTTGCATGTTTTTTTGAAAAGTCAAAATGATTTTTTTAAATATTTTCAATACGTGCAAAATGTTGCATTTACATGTTTTTTGAAAAGTGCTGAATATTTCATATAAGTGTTTTTGAAATTTGATAAAAAATTTTAATTAGTACATGTTTCTGAAAATTCAAATTTTTTTATTTAAATATTTTCAAAAGTGCAAAATGTTGCAAATGTAAATGTTTTTGAAAATTCAGGCAGGAGTCGGGGCTACCTGGCCACATTATCCGGCCCTGAATTAGAAGTTGTTAAAATTATGCAACAATATAATTTTGAATGTAATTTTATTATGAACAGTTACAAGGATTTGCAACAATCCACGATGACATGATAGATGGTTCGGAAACGAGAAGAGGGGCACCTTGCTGGCATCGTATGGAGAATAATGGTCAAGGAGCCATTAACGATGGGGACATTTTAGAAAATGCAGCTTACGTACTTCTTAAAAAATATGCCAATGGTGTATATCCACTTTACGCAGATATCCTTGATACACTCCACGAATCATTTTTGAAGCTTTTGTATGGTCAGAGTCTTGATGGGCGTCTTGCGCAAAACAGACAATATGATACGTAAGTTAATAACACGTACACAGTCAAGCATTTGACAGATTTTAACTTGCTGAAAATGCTGAAATACTAATAAAAATAAACTAAATAAAATCTCACTTTAGATTCACCATTGACCTCTACACCAAAATGATGGAATTCAAAAATAGCTACTATACATTTTACGCGCCGATAAGTATTGGACTTTTGTTGGTAAAATATTAGAAATAATTACACATTATATAATTAAATATCGTCTGTGAAGAACTAAAATGACCTATATCCAATTTAGGCTACAATCAAAATTAGCTATGTCAGAAAAACAAAATAAGAAAAATGCGTACAATGTTAATTTAGGAGTTTTTAAAGTGTAAAATGTTCCATTTACGTGTTTTTGAAACGTGTAAATCGTTCTATTTTCATGTTTTTGAAAAGTGCAAAATGTTCTATTTTCATGTTTTTTAAAAGTACAAAGTTTTCCTAATTCCATGTTTTTCAAAAGGTGCAAAATGTTCTATTTACATAGTTTTAAAAAATGGAAATCGGTTTATTTGCATAGTTTTAAAAATTGTAAAATGCTTCATGTATATTTTTTTGAAAAGTTCTCATTATTCTATTTAAATGCTTTCAAGACATGCTTCGATATTTTTGTAGATAGTAGATATTGATTTTAACCACAAATGGATATGGGTCATTTTGGTTCCTCACAGACGATATTGTTAAAGAAATTATAACGCTGAGCTAAACTGCTTTAAATTGCCATTTAACTATTTTTGCATTTAGAACGGAATCAGAGAGCCTTCTGTACTGAAAGGAGTTGAAAATACAAGCTTAAAGCTGGGCCTCCTATACTCCATCCAAGATGATTTCATTGATTGTTTTGTGGATCCAGAAAAGTCTGGAAAATTTGGAACGGACATTCAGGACGGAAAACCTTCTTGGTTAATTGTTAATGCACTCAGTAAAGCCAGCAAAGGACAGCGCCAAATACTTCTGGTACCAATTTACATATTGTGTAAGAATATATCCCACCTAGGTAATAGCAGTCCATACAGCTAATTAATTTTGTACAAAATTTTTTTTTTATTTCAGGAAAATTTTGGAATCATGGATCCTGAGAACGTGGCTAAAGTCAAAACAATTTACAGTGAGATGAACCTTCCTGATTTATATTCAAAGTATGAGACAGAAGCTGTTAGCGCACTTTTATCACAAATTGACAGGCTACCAAAAATAATCCCAAAAAAGCCACTTCTAGACATTGTGAACATGTTAAATGGTCGACATCAATAATACACATTTTTTTTAACCTATTGTACTTGTACGTGCATAATTTTAAGAAAATAAAAGTGTTCCGTATTTTTACTTATTAATGTTAGCAATTAGCTGACTCAAAATTTCTTTAGTAAAAATGAAGCATAAGTGTAATCACAATTAAAGTTAGTTTTAAAACCTGTGAAGTTAAATTCCAGTTTTGAATAAATTACAATAAATTACTCCACAAGCGAATTATCAGGTCTGTGAAATACAATCGTAGAGTATATGCTTTAACATACGAGGAAATTAATTATCCTATTAATGTTTAAAATGTGACAACTAAATTACACGGTACGGTATTGATCTAATTGCTCTGAAAATATAATTAATTACATAAAATGCTATAAGGTATACAGGGCCGGATAATACGGCCAGCTCTCGCTGCTTGAATTTTCAAAAAGTATTTAAATAAAGCATTTTACAGTTTCAAAATATGTAATAAAATAAAAATGTGTTGACTTTTTAAAAACATGCAAATAAAAATTTTTGTGCATTTCAAAAAAGTACAAATAAAACATTTTTCAAAACTTTTTCAAAACTTGTAAATTGAGCATTTTGCACTTTTCAAAAATACGTAACTAGAATATTGAGTCTTTTCAAAAACATTGAAATAAAACATGTACCAACTTTTTCAAAAAATGTAAAAAGAACATTTTGCAATTTTCAAAACATTTAATTACAACGTTAGAAGTATGAAGATATTTTACGTATGCGTTTTTGTATGTTAAGGGTTTTATAATGCGGTGTTTCAAATAATAGTATTAAATTCCTTTATAAAACGTTACAATCACCAACACCAACAGGTTTTTATAATGCAGAAAAAACTAACTTTCGAATGGTTTTATTTTAGGCAAATAATAGAGACATAAACAAATGTATATACATACATACATTGATGTATGCTCAAACTTAATGATTTTTTTTTTTAATTGTCAATTACATTCAAATGTGAACTAAGTGTCTATATTGTAGTATTAAAACTACGTTGTGGAAATTGCTACACAGTCACATATGTGAATATTTGAATTAAAATTAGTTTGCAAGGCTCGTCCGAAATTGGCAAATTGGTTGTGGTCTGTTTCAGCCAGTTAAAACCTGAGCTAGTCGATTTTATTTGCATTTTCCCTCGTGGGCTACTTTCAAGTCTGAAATATAAAAATAAAACATGTTTAATTAGAATATTGAGCACTTTTAAAAAACGTATGATTAGAACACACTTTGCACGTTTCAAAAACATGTAAATAGAAAATTTTGCACTTTTAAAAAACACCTCATTAGAAAATTTTGCACTTTTCAAAAAACAAGTGAATACAATATTTTGCACACTTTCCAAAAAGCATGTAAATAGAATATTTTGACCTTTTTCAAAACTTGTAAATAGGATATTTTACACTTTTCGAAAACGCTTGAATATAAAATTTTTGATGTTTTCCAAAATATGCAAATAGAACAATTTGCTTCTATTAAAAACTCGTGATTAGCATTGTAAGCATGTATAATACATGTGACATAGCTTATTTTAATTCTAGCAAAAATTGGAAATGATTTATTTGGGTCTCTTTGGGTTTGGGTACGCTGATGACATCCTAAATTGTGTTAAAATAACCATTCGCACAATGCTTAAGATGATAATAAGGATCATTCATTATGACATAGCTCATTTTGATTGTAGCTTTAAACAAATTACATGAATTAATACAAAGGTTTATTGTTTAATCTGTAGATTTCTGTGGTCGACCACGAATACTTATAATTATTTATAGATGTTTAGTACAATATTTCTAAATAGTTTTTATCAAAACATGAAAATCTACTCTCAATCTCTCGCTGACTGTTTTATTTGCAACATCAGACTACAGTTTTGATTTATTAATAGTATATAGTAATTAAATATAATACGTAGGTACTTAAAAAGTTGTAACAAAGTTACTCTTAAATATTTTTTCCATCCACTAAAATAATGGTATCTGAAAAACTGGGAATGTCTATTTAATGCATTTAATTTTGGGTAAGAAATTCTATAATATGCCAGTAAAAGCTATAGTTCCCCCCACTCTACCGATGACATCATTTAAGGATGACCCCTTTAAATAAGCAGCGACTGAAAATATATTAGTTATTTGAAAAGTAATTTGTACCATGTAAGTGTTTTTCATAAAAGCAAAATATGTATGCATAGGTTTTGTTGAAAGTGCAAAAAATTCTATATGCAAAATTAGAACAGGTGCAAAAAAATGCAATCAACTTCTTTACTGTATTTGACCCCTTTAGTTTTAATATAACTGTTATGGACCACTTTCTCACTAGTCAGCATACCGTAATAATAATTAGGAATGAAAGTTTGCATATTTTATAACTAGATACTATGATGGAGGTGAGTATTGAATCAAGTGTTTATTTTGTAGTGCGAATAAAAATTACAAAAACATTCTTGTCTTTATTCCATATAATTACGATTATAACCAATATGTAAATGTTTAGTATTAGTATAGCATCTATGAATACTATGATGAAGTGATTAGCCTCTAAAAATTTGCAACATTAGCAATGTGAGAATGTGAGCAAGGAAGGAAATTAATTTTTATGATACTGCAGTTCAGAGGTAAGATGCAAGTATTGTTATTTATACACAGAGTATATCTATAGAAATATACATATCGTCAGTAAAGAACCAAAATGACCCATTTCCATTTGTAGCTTAAAACAATATCCACTAATCTACTAAAATATTGAAACATATCTTGAAAGCATTGATACAGAACATTTTACACTTTTCAAAAACATGGAATTGGAACATTTTACACTTTTCAAAAAACATGGAATTAGAACATTTTTCATCTTTTTGAAAACATCGAATCACAACATTTTGCATCTTTTCAAAAACATGTAAATAGAACATTTTGCAAATTTTAAAAAACTCTTAATTATCATTTTACACTTGTTTCTCATTTTCTTTATGACATGACATAGCTCATTTTGATTCTAACTTCAATTGGATATGGGTCATTTTGGTTCTTCACTGACGTCACTGACGATATGTACTTACATGCTCAGTGTTTGTTTGCCCTAGATAAAACTAACATACACATCCTCTCGGAATTTACTATTTACATACCCAGCATTGATGTTTTCAGTATCTGATTGTGTTGACATTTTCTTTACATTCTCAAGGGCAACTTTGTCATTCGTCTTGACAGCGGAAAGCGAGGGAACAGCAACTAGAAAGATAGCTATCTCAAATTTGGAAGCAGCAGACAGCTCTGTAAACTTAATTACTATTTTAATTTCGTGAAAGTGAGTGTGAAGTGTTTCGAACAAAAAGTTTTGACACATCTAAGGCAATTATAATGGTGGACACTCCGACGTCAAGTAACGGTCAGGATGACCCATTAAAAATTGTAGCCTTACTGGTGCAATTCTAGACCCTGAATCTGAAGAAAAGAAGCGGACATGAGTTCCTTGTGAAGTTAGTAGATATAAATTCAACACTTAACATCTTCAATTCATCTGTACCAGAGCAAGACATCCTTGGTAAGATGATGCATTCACTCCGACATTCACGAAGACGAAGAAATCAAGATTTTGCATTTACTTGGACGTGGTCTGCTAAGGACGAAGTGAAAACTGTAAAAAAGTTGTCAGACTGGCTACTGCAACTCGACAAGGATGACGCGGCTCGACGGGTTTAAATACTGTTTTCGATGCGCGTGGAAACACAAAAGAGAGGGGAGAGGAAATCAGTTAAAACTAGGTGAGGAGTGTGTTTGTATCTTATTTAATTTAAAAATAAATAAAATTTAAATGCTTCATTAAAATAAATTAGTATATTGCATATTTAAGAATGTAGTTATTTAAGGATAATAGCCAGCGGCACATCGCATATTCATAAACATCCAGATTCAAAAATTTTAAATTAAAATTAATAATTACAAAGTAATATCAAGGTTTTTTGTTATTGATTTTTTAATCGATTAAGAATTACAATTAGAATTCCACCAAAATTTCGAATTATTGCAGCTAATTTTGTAGCAAGACCTACAACATCTACTCACTCTGTGACATATATGATTATGTTTTGATTTTATTATACTGTTAGTGTTGATTGTTATGTTTCTGGTTGTTTTGTTTAATATTAAAATTCCAAATTTATTCCTGTATGTGCCTTACAACATTGTATTGCAAGCTCTGTCTGATTTATTACTTTTAAATTAAGCAGCAAATATTTTTTAAATTTCATTAAAGTTTTTAGAACGCACCAAATCAATATGATTAAGAAAGAGTAGCAGGAGTTTGTTTATTTAGTATAATATATTTAGTACTACCTGTCTACAGAATTTACTGGTATTTTAAAATACTGGATCAATTTTGACGTGTTATTATATACCATTCGAAAGGTTGGGACTAAAGAAAACCTAAATAACGTAATGCGGATGAATTTGTTGAAAAAGTTCTGCATTTTTTAAGCCGTTATTTTATTTTAGAATTCAGCCTAAAACTTTTTGTATAGTCCGGGAGCCGGAACAACAAAAATGCTGCTTCCTCAGCATTTTATTTAAGAGGTTAAAAATGATAACTTTAAAGGAAACACATTGAGTTAATTAACTACACACCATTCAAAACTAATTACGATCTTCCTTGCCACTACGAAGTAATTTGATTTGACACTAGTCATTTTAGTGTTAATGGTGTATTGTTTATATGATTAAACTCATTTAGTAGGCGATCCAAATTTTGATTTTGTGATTTGGTTTGGTGGGAAATGAAAAAAAAAATTTACTTTTTATATGGATTGTTTAATGTATTATGATGCCACTCAAATAACCACTCATTTACGACCGCCCCACCCCCATGTCCTCACTATAACTTAACGTAAGCGTCCATTTTAACATGGTACTTATACAGTACCTCCCTAGATCCACTACTCTACAGACGACATCATTTATGGCAGCCCATAAATGGAAATATTAAATGGGCTTATCCCATTTTGACAAAAAACGAAACTTAGACTATTTTAAAAAGTTGCTTTGATTGACCTTTGGCCTGTATCACTTAACACAGTAATGTATAATGTATCTAGTTCAATAGAACAAATAACACAAATAATTTTATTTAAAAAAAAATGGACTTATCCTGTTTTGCCAAAAACTCTTCAATAATTTAAATTAGTAGGGGAGTGCGTATGTGTGATCGGGTTCATTTTTTATCAACTTTGAAAATCTGTATCTTTTTCCACAGACAGCGTACAATAACGAAGAAGCTATCATTGTACTTCTCTATTAATACTGTATGTACAAAAAAATGATCAGTGTCGAAAATTAAAAGTTGCAAGAGATACAGGTCATTGTACGAAAAAACTGCGGAAAGTCTTACAACGGCCCAAGTGCCCTTAATGTGATCAATACATTTAAAGTTAATGGTAAAGTAGGGTCTTAAATGTGACCAATTCAAAAAAGTACTCAAAACTTTCATAATTTTACATAGCCATAGTTTTCAAGGAAAGAAGCTGAAATCAGTAGTGAAGATAGTTGAGACTATAGGTTGTATGAATATTAGATGGACAGATTTTTAAAGGCGGTAATATTTGAACGGCTGCCACTGATCACACATAAGGGCGGTGATCACACATACGCACACTACTACTAAATAAATTTCGAGCAATAAAAATAGGCAAATAAATATCATGTTGCTATTTGCTGACTGATACACGTTTGCTGAATCTGCATACATATTAGCTTTTGCCACCTAGGTACTTTTCATGTGGTAATTTATTAACGTTGCTTTATAGAATTTAAGTCCAGTTAGCGAATTACTTACATTGGAATTTTCAGATGTCAAAGACACGATATAATTTGGTATACATACATGTCCTTAATACATCTGAAATAAATATGTAAATTATGTAAGATAGTTTTACCACATTTCAAAAACAATTAATTAGTTTAAATTATATTTTCCGAAATTTAAAAAGCCAGTAGAAATAGCATATAATATGGCATATTAAATTAAATAGAACATTTAAGACAGCATGCACATACTGAGCATTTATAGCTCGTTTGAAGTTTTTTATAGTTTACATATTCATTATGTAAAGCATTTTCCTAAAATATCTAATTTTAGAGAAAGTTGGATAAAGATCATTCCGATTTTGTACTAAAATTAGGTACAAATAAGAAATATATGTACCAGATACTGAATCCCAATGGCATATTCCATCATTTTATCGCAATAACATTACATTTATTTTATCATATTTTTCAGCGTAGTTGTCCGCACACGCGTATGGCAATCAGTAAATGGTTTAACCTTGTCATGTTTATTATTCAATAATTATGTATTGTCTGGTTGTATCCGTTTAGTTTTGCACGTATACGTTAACATAATATTCTAACCTTAGATAATTGTGGTAGCTTATACTTGATTTACCTTTTTATGTTTTTTATTTATAATACAACTATGTCAAAATACATAGACGGTGACATAATTATACATATCGTGCTCAAAATAATTATTGCCTGTAAGTTTTATTTATTTTAACCCAGGCACCAACAACGGCTTAGTAAAACTTTTAAGGATACTTACAAAAACCAACTATATTCATAGTATATCCATGTTTTGGATATAGAAAAAACCTGTACTTGAAAATCAACATTTATAATTTACGGCCTAGAAAACATGCCTCTCCTCACACCTCTAAAGTACTCTATGAAATTGAGTATAACAGGCCAAGGTCCATCTGGTTGTTCCTTCTTTTGGACAGAAATTTTGGTTTCAACATCCTTTTCTAAAACTTGAATTAGGTGTTTCATTTCATCTTGAATTTTTAAATCAGTGTAGATTGACTTGACCGTTTTGATACAGTCGACATCTTTGTTTCCATAGGATTTCTAGCAATAAAATCAAAATCCACGCAAATAATGGGGATTACAGGGTTAATTCGGTAGATGTTTATGGGTAATTTGTATATTAATTGTATCTACTTACCATGAAAAGCTTGGCTTGGGCCAGACTTGACAACTCTAAAGCCTTCCAGTACAGCCATGTTTGCTTCTCCTCTGGAATGTCAGTTGCTTCCCTTTCGTTCACTCGTTCATCTGCGTAGCAATCTATATAATCTTCGGAAAGTGCCATGATGAGACCCACGTCTAGGCATATTTCACGGAAGCTCTGGTTTAGTTCTGAGGCTTTTACGCCATTCTACAAAATTATTTAAAAGCAAAATTTGATTGAACTGAGAGTTCTGCACCTAAATGTTCCAATGGAAATCACGAGGTCATGTCAAAGAAAAATTAAAGTTCATACCATCAACATAGCAGCTCCAATATATTGAAAAAAAAAGAATCCGTATTTTTTCCCAGGAAGCAGTAACTTTGCAGGTTTGGGCCTATATCAAAAGTTATGATTGTTTAGTTCCTTTAACTATAACTATTAAGCTATGAACGTGCAATGGATTAGAAATACTGAAGGTAATACTTAACGGCTGCAGTGTATCTGGCAGTATAAGTGGACGGTTTGGCAGTTAGAATTACAAATGGCGCCCAAAAGGACGATGTGGCAGTATGGGTGGTGAGGCAGTATAGTGTTAGAAATATTTGTCGAATGGAGTATAGGGCAGTTTAGCGGTGTGACAGTTTAATCTTTGTTTAGCACACAAATCGTGAGTAGTAATGAAATCTTTTATGATGAAAACATTTATTAGAACTATTAAAAGAAGTAAAAATGTAAAAATTATTACATTTTAATGCTTAAGCAAGGGCTTTCGAATGGCTTGTTTTGGTCTTCCAAGCTTAGGTCGTGGTATGTTTAATTTGATTAATTATCTTTTGAGACAGTGGAAAATGTGAATGAAGCCAGTCTTTACAGATAAGGCAAATACGTGTTTGCACGCATCGTTTTAGGAAAAGCGTGCAATAGAAGGCTGATAACTTCCAATTGGCGAAAGTGTAAGCAGCAAAACAAGTTTTCTCAAAGGTGGCAAATGTTCGACAGCGACGTTGCCATTATTATTAATATTTGTATTAATTTTATTAATTCGGAATTCATTATTTTTTGGAAGTGACACGGTAGATGGTTTGATTTTGTTCCACTGATAGGCTGAATTTTGAGAGGGTAGAGCTGGCTACCCCACTTGCCAAACGGTATATTTCATTGACATTGACATACCCTGGTGCACGCTTGCGAGAATATTTAAGTGCCATTGAAGTCTGTGTTGGTACAAAAAAGGCTGAAAAATCGACGATCAAAACAAAAGTGACTTAACTTTTACTTAATACCTATCCAGCTCAACTTGGCTGACGAAAAAAAGTCATTTTTAAAAGACATAATTTAATAAGCTATAAATCTGAATTGTACACAGAAATGAATAAATTCATTATTTTGCATACTGCCGATACCCTCACAGGGATGACCACCAAACATTATCGATTAGATTGTACTGCCACATACGCATAGTGAAAGCACTGGTGGTCCAGTGGTGCCGGGCGAGACATAGCGTCTGAGGCTCTCCATCGCTGTAGACAAGGCGTGGGTTCGATTCCCACTTGCCTCGGATCTCTTTCGTGAGAAAGTTGATCTTAAACGCCGGGCTCTTCACATGTGTGGCGATCTATATCGTTTAAGGCTTACTTGGCTCTGTGTTTGTACGGGGGAAGCTAGTCACACGGGAGTCCGTGTTGGGAGAACAGATCTTAAGTGATTTGAAACGCTTGACCCCTTGAAACTAAAGAAACTTTAACTTTTTTTATACCCGAAAGCCTCTATGCTGCCACACCACCTGCTTATACTGCCACTTACCTTTTAGCCATACTAAACAAACTACCTACCTACATAATATATCGTCTGTAAAGAACCAAAATGACCCATTTCCAATTTAAGCTACAATCAAAATGAGCTGTCATAAAAACAAAATGAGATACATGCG
Source organism: Dicyrtomina minuta (assembly GCA_949802685.1). Lineage (NCBI taxonomy): Eukaryota > Metazoa > Arthropoda > Collembola > Symphypleona > Dicyrtomidae > Dicyrtomina > Dicyrtomina minuta. The sequence goes on along the minus strand of OX461808.1, from coordinate 87,145,441 downwards.
TCAAATGTTAGTTAGGAGTTTTTGAAAATCGTAAAATGTTCTATTTCCATGTTTTTGAAATGGTGCAAAATGTTCTATTTCCATGTTTTTGAAATGGTGTAAAATGTTCTATTTCCATGTTTTTGAAATGGTGCAAAATTTTCTATTTCCATGCTTTTGAAATAATGCAAAATGTTCTATTTACATGTTTTTAGAAAGTTTAAAATTTTCTATCTAAATGATTTGCATAAATGTTTCAATATTTTTGTAGATAGCTGATATTGTGTTTCGCTACAAATAGATATGGGTCATTTTGGTCCTTCACCGACGATACATATATAAAATAAACTGCAACAAAATTTCTCCTCCTACATAATAAAGTATTCAAAAATAAATTCTACTCCTATTTTTTCATGAAAGAAATCAATTGTTCTATTAAAAGTGAAAAAGCATTTTGAAAATTTTGAGTTGCTATATCATTTTGATTATGACAAAAAACTAGTAATTTTAAATTTACATACGTGTGAATGTTTGTATATGGCTGGAGATTTTCCAATTCACTTATACCAATGTACGTAGCATACATACATTCATGCATGAGTTCCACTAAATCAATGTAGTAATCCTTCGTTTTAAAATACTTTTTCAATATAATAAATATCAAGTCCTTTATCAGTTCAGTGTCCCTAATGGCGTGTGGACTGTTTCCTTCCAATGTATGCCAACATTTTAAATTGTTTCTCGTGTCATTTTCGTCGAGAATGTCGTCTTGCATGGCAGTATGAACCTGGTACTATTTTAATCAAATCTTTATTAAAATGCAAAATTTTATATTGTTTCAGTTTGGTTGTTACATAATATCGTCTATGAAGAACTAAAATGAACCATTTTCAATTTATGCTAGAATTAAAATGACCTTTGTCAAAAAAAACAAGAGAGTAAACAAAGATACGTGCCTTAAATGCTGATCACGAGCTACGAAAATGACCAAATTTTTCGATTTACTTGTTTTTGAAAAGGTCAAAAATGTTACATTTTTGTGTTTTTGAAAAGTGTAAAATATCCTATTTGCATATTTTTAAAAAGGCCAAAATTCTCTAATTGAATGTTTGTTTTTACTGTAAAATGTACTATTTACATATTTTTGAAAAGATCAAAATGTTCAAATTGAGTGATTTTTTTAAAAGTGCAAAATGTTAGATTCACATGTTTTTTAAAAGGTCAAAATGTTCTGTCTACTTGATTTTGAAAAGTTCAAAATTTTCTAACTAGGTGTTTTTGAAAATTTCAAAATATTATATTTACAAGTTTTTTGAAAAGTGCACAAGCTTCTTTTTACATGCTTTTGAAAATTTCAAAATATCATATTTAATTACAAGTTTTTTGAAAAGTGCACAAGCTTCTATTTACATGCTTTCATGAATATATTATTTCAATTTTGTCTGTATATGTTGCATTTTGCTTGAAACTAAAAATGGATATGGGTCATTTTGGTTCTATACAGGCCATACAAATCTGAAAAACCTACGAACAAATTAATTCTGTAATTCTCAGTGTAGTAATTTTAAACATATTAACTACCATATGAATTGTCCAGCAAAGAACGGATGTTAGCCGAGAATGAGCCGTCTCGTTTTCCACCAGTATTTTTCTACGAGCAATTCTTTGTTTTGCATAGAAACGATCTGTAGCTAAATATACTGTCGCACTACAAAAAGGTAGGAAAGGATTTAAAAAAACCTATCTTGCATGTTAAATAAGGCAAGCCAAAATTAATTCACCGTTGGCGTTGGCTGTTACAATCTAGTGTAAAACAAAAATGTAATTTATTACCCATTAAGCCCATGGGGAAGAATGTACTTTGCCACAGTTTGTACTCGCCCGTTTGCCACAGTTGCCTCATTCACAAATGAAATATTTCCAATGTCCTCCACAATCTCGTCTAATACTTGATAAAGTACTTTTACTTCGTCCTTGTTTAAATCTGAATTTGTTTCAAAACAATTAGGGAGGCGATCTACAGGATCCGCAGGGTTATTTATAGATATTTCTTTTCTTGTAATTTTATAGAGCTCTTGAGAATTGAGTTTTAAATCTACAAAAGGTTTCCATTGTTTTATTGGAGAAGTAATAGGGCGTGTCTCAGAAAACGGGAACGTTCCATGCGATGCACTAGCAATTTTGTTTAGACAACAGAATTTATATTTCAGATTGTATGCTTTGCAACAAGACGAAATAGGTTTTAGTCTAAACATGTTCAAAATATGGAACTGCATGAGTCAAGTTGTCAAATATAATTAAAGGTAGCACGCCTTTCAGTCTCTAACTTAAGCAATACTAAGGAAAGCAAGTGAGTAATCTTAAGCTTTTATAGTTTGCGTTTGTTGTAATACCTCTAAATGACGTTGTCGGTTTTTAGATGCTGAGCTTAAGCATCTATAGGAATGGCTATGTCCGTCCGTCTGTCTGTCTGTCTGTCTGTCTGTTCTTTATGCGCTACAGGTCACAGTTTTTAAACGATATTCGTCAAATATTTTTTAAATGGCCACAAATGCGAATGAGAAGTGCCCTATTGTTTTTGAGAGCGATCGAACTAACCAGTTTTTCACAATTAACAGTTGACTGGACCAACTTTTTTAGCCATCTAAAAGCATTGGAGAAAAACGGGTGATTTGCCACTTTGCATTAGCCAAATGCACCAGCTAAATGGTTTCCTTACAGGCGCCAGTCAATGCACCAGAAACATGCACCAGTCATCAGCACAAGCTACCCGCAGAAGTTACCTGCGCCCACAAAGTATCCCTAAGGGGGGAGGTGTACTTGGGGTCACCCAAGAAGACGTCCCAACAATCTCAACTATTTTTTCTTAAACCATGAAAAAACTTTAAATACTTGCACCTCCCACCCACAAAGTATCCCCTAAGGGGAGGTGGTGTACTTAGGGTCACCCGCAGATGACGTCCCTAAAATCTAATTTGCTTTTGCTAAAACCATTAAAAAACTTCAAATACTTGCACCCTCACCCTCAAAGTATCCCTTATGGGGAGGGGGTGTACTTGGGGTCACTCACAAATGACGTCCCAAAAATCTTAATTTTCTTCATAAACCATTAAAAAACTTTAAATACTTGCATGCTCTACCCACTTAGTACCCCCTCAGGGGAGAGGTGTACTTGGGGTTACTCACAAATGACGTCCCAAAAATCTTAATTTTCTTGCTAAAACCATTAAAAACCTTTAAATACTTGCACCCCCACCCACAAAGTATTCCATTAGGAGAGGGTGGGGGGGGGGGAACTGGGGGTCACTTACAAATGACGTCCCAAAAATCTTAATTTTCTTGCTAAAACCATTGAAAAACTTTAAATACTTGTACCCCCCACCAACGTAGTATCACCTCAGGAAAGGGGGGTGTACTTGGGGTTACCCACAAATGACGTCCCAAAAAATCTCAACTGTTTTTGCTAAAACTAATAAAAAACTTTAAATACTTGCACCCCTGACCCACTAAGTATCCCCTTAAGAAGGAGGGGTGTACTTAGAGTCACCCACAAATGACGTTCCAGAAATCATTATTTCTTTGCTAAAACTATTAAAAAACTTTAAATACTTGCATCCCCAACCCCACGAATTATCTCTTAGAGGAGGGGGGGGGGTTTAAGAATTAAAACAAGTCACAATCTTAAAAATATAAATATTTCTTATACCTAATGCTTTACCAACCGCAAACTAATGCTCCCCTACTCAACAAATCATTCTTTTTAGGTTCAGAAGGGCGGGGGGGGGGGATTCAGGATCAATCGTTAAATACGTCCAAAAAATTTAAAGCCTCGAACCTAAGGTTGGAATGGAGCACGCGACACCTAGATTCCCGTCTACAGCAATGAATCAGTAATGGCCTGAGCTAAGAAATCTCTAATACGAATCTGTAAGCGTGTCAGATATGCAACACATAAGATACATAGAGTCCCGTCAGCAAGTTAGCTTTGTTTCCTGTCGTTCCAAGAGAAAGTCCTGCTACGTTTCGTGTCTTGCAAAAGAGCCGGCTGCTTTTTGTTTTGACGACGTTAAGGCTGGTAGGGGTCAGACACAAATGGCGTTGCTTACCTTAAGAGTGGGTCACTTGACATTCCACCGTAAGGGCATCCATTCAAGCAATGCTTAAAAAGGTGACAAGCAGTTGGGTAGGCTTTTAATTTTGGTAAATTTATGTGTCGTCATTTGTGTCCGTTCCCAAAGCTGGTCAAGCATACGAACTTAATATTTTAGGTTTGCTATCTTGTATTTGAATTACACTCGGAAAAATGTATGCTTATCTGCATCGAGCACGGAATGTCGGCAAAAACCAATTGCAATATACCATGATATATTTAACGTGGAATGAAAAACGGGTGAAATTCACGACTTTTTAACTTTATGCTGTAAACATACGCACGTTGATCGTAAGAGGGAAGTGACCGTTCATAAATAACTTCATTAGAAATTTCTATTTTAGAAAACCCACCCCAACTATTTTTACTTCATGCTTTGAACAAACGAACGAAGCTTATAGATAGTTGATGACCAACCAATAATGGCGTCATTCAAATTCTCAATTTTAAGGAACATAGTTTAACCGAATGGCACGCAGTTCGTAATTTTTAGTGTCCAGTAAATCTTATACATAAGTTATTTATAAATTATATTTCAACTTCGAGGGTTACACAAGTTAGGAGCCATGCAAGGATCATCTAAAAATGACGTCATTTAATTATTTTAATTATATGAATCTCTTCTGTCTTTAGTTCAAAATCAAATTAATGGATATCCCTAACACCGTCTTTTTCTAGCATACATACAGGGATCCTTCATAAATGACGTCATCACAAAATCACCATTTTAAGGATCCTTGTTAGTGCTGAATGCAAAATTTGGTAGATTTATATCTTCAAAATCTACTTTTACTAGTATACACACAATAATTGTCCATAAATAAAGTCGTCTAAATGTCATCATTTAAAAAAACACCCGTTATCAGTTTAAACATTATGTAATATAGTATTTTTAGCATGAAATATTATTATTGTACATATTAGGATCGTCCAACAATGTCGTCACTAAAATATTGCACTTTGGAGGGTATAGAGTGTATTGTATGTAAATAATGTGAGAAGATGCATCAATTGACTGAAGTCAATATTCGCTGTAAGCTCAGCATCTACTTCGGGCCCACGGTAGGCAAATCCGGCGCGAAGCGCCGGATTTTTTTTTAATCTATAGCACTTGTAAGTTTTTAAGCATTCATTTAACTTTAACTTGTTTTTCTAATTAAGAGTATATCGTCAGTGAAGAACCAAAATGAGCCATATCCAATTTAAGCTACAATCAAAATAAGCTATGTCATAAAAACAAAATGAAAAACATGCATCAAATGTTAATTAAGAGTTTTTGAAAAGCGTAAAATGTTCTAATTCCATGATTTTGAAAAGTGTAAAATGGACTATTTACATGTTTTTGAAAGGGGTAAAATGTTCTATTTGCATATTTTGGAAAAGTGCAAAATAATCTGTTTAACTGCTTTCAAGACACGTTTCAATATTTGTGGAGATAATACATATTGTTTTTAGCTAAAAATGGAAATGGGTCATTTTGGTTCTTCACTGACGATATCAATCTTCGAGTCATAAAAAGTCATAAATATTTGTGTACGTCCTAATGCTGCTACTGGATCTGGAGTTTTTTCTGCTTTGACTTATTTAGCCGAGACTTCTGCACTTCAAAAGAACAGTAATATAGAAATAATTAAATTAATGCGATCTAAATAAAGCGAAAGCTTGTTTAATTGCCTATAATCTTAGTTCACATAATTGCACTCTTAACCATAAACAGACACTGCATTAAGTCAAAATATACAATAGGGAAAGTAATAATGAATTGAAAGACATGCATTTTCCCATAATAAAGTTGAATACCTTATTGCGCAATTATGAAAGGTTTAAAACATTTCCCGGTTCCCAGTACCATTCTTCTTGTCAGCTTTATAGAACGTGATTTATTTTTTTTATTTTTTGTAATAATAATAAAATTATATAGTTTAATATTTAACAAATTAAAAAGCAAAATTTACTTAAATTGTAAAACATTAACTTCTGACTAGGCCCACCCACCCTACCCATTTCATCATTTACGAATGATCCCTAGCTTACTCGCCGTGACTAGAAATATATTAGTTCTTAAAAGCTGAGTAAAGTGAGAATATCGTTAATGCTTTCTTCAATGGTAGCCCAACCAGTATCATCAGAAAATCGACCAAAGGATCCGATTTGTATTGCAATTGGCCGGAGCGACTTGGCCTCTTTTAAGTCGCCTAGGATTCCCAAATGATGTACAAACTGACGAAATTGAGCAGTAGTGTTTTCCGTACTTCCCGCCAGACGTCGTTCTCGTTGTCTCTGTCCCTGATGAGTGACGACATTGTATTTTGCAGCTAGGAGAATTGCTTCGCAGATTTCAGTCGAGTCGGAGTGCACTCGTGCCAACTCAGAGTAGACAGTAAGGACAACGACCACCATTAGAACGCACACCTGCGGATACATTAAGTAGATGACTAGGGGAAGACTGTCAGGCTTCGTGATGGTGATGTATGTACTGAAGGTGAGGACAGCATAGATGACGATCAGAAGTGAGGGTGTGAAGTGAGAGCGCCACCAGTTGTTGCAGATTTTGTTGTACACTTCCAAGCTTCTGTATGCAGAGATCATGGCGGGGACGTTCATGGACTCGATATCGTCGGTGCTCAGTTTCCTATAGGTGAATTATTGAAGTAGTACATGAATATGTTTTGTTACTAACCAGGGAACCACGCCAAGTGGTACGCTCCGATGTTATAACAAGTATCCACAATTGATTGACCCACCCGAGTGCACTACAACCGTAAAACAGTTCGGTCGCAAACTGCATCATTGGTCCACAGTAGCCCGCCAAAGTTTAAAAAATGCTGCTTGTTTATACCTTGCCGCCTTGCAGTTCCTACATTTTTTATTCGATTTTCAAAAAATTTGAGATTTGGTGACCTTTAAACAATTTTCTAAAAATTCATTTCTGCATTTTTTTAAATTTGAAATTTTTTTTTACTAAACAGTTGTTAAAACAATACTTTCGGAGGCCCCTTAAAATACCTTTTTTGAAAAATATTAAACATTTCGAAGATTAACTCTGACCTTTAAGGCATTTTCTTAAAAGCAATTTCTGTGTTTTTTAAAATTCATAGTTTTTAAAAACAAAATATGAAGTATTTTAAGGGGCCTTAGAAAAATTTTTTTTTAAATGTTTTAGAAAAAACATAAAAAATTTCAAATTTTTGAAAACGCAGAAATATATTACTAAAAAATCGTTTACAGGTCACAAAATCTCAAATTTTTCAAAAATCGGATAGAAATTGTAGGAACTGCAAGGCGCCAAAGTTTAACAAAGTAGTATTTTTTAACCTTTTGGGGTTGTAGTACACTCGGGTGGGTCAATTAATTGTGGATACTTGTTTTAAAATCGGAGCTTACCACTTGGCGTGGTTCCCTTGTAAGCGTATCGAATTACTTTACTATTTAAGGAATACCAGTACGTAACTTACTGTCGCTTACATTTGCTTCAACACCATTTTAGTCGTTGTGAACCCAGTGAGAAATACACAAGGGACGTTCATGTCTATGCTTAGCGGTATAGCGTTGTGAAAGAGCTCCATGGCAGCAAATGTAGTTTTGAGAGCAATCCAAGATATGGAGCTGAAGTTTGCTTTTGAAAACCCGAAAAATCTCCAAAAGAATATTGGTGCATCCTCAAGAAAAATAAACACGCCTACAAAGACAATAGTGTAGGCAACCCAACCTTCCATAAATTGCAAGCACACAAAGCTATACACCAAGTCTTCAAAGCAGCCAAGCTGGCCCGTAAGCTTTGCCCCGCCGCCGCCCACGTTTCTGTATTGACTCCTTAAAAGTGTTTGGGACTGATTGAGGAGTTGGACCACATCGTGTGGATTAAACAAATTGGCTAAGATGTAGGCTGCTCCAATGACCTGTCCTTGTACGAAGTACACACTCACCACGAAGCTCTCGTCCACTCCATGGACTTGGAGGTAGGCCCAACAGCTGTAGATGGCTACGATCGACGAGAGAGCTATGAGCGGAAACAACCCTTGAAATATGGTTCGCTGCCATTTCTTCTGGAACAGACGGTATTTCCCTTCTTCCCCTTCTGCACTCTCGAACGGAACGCATTTAAATGTGGAACATAGCACCAACCATTTTGTAACTAAATTGCAGCTTATTACTTTAAAAACTTCAAGGACCTTTGCAAATTTTGAGTGGACGTTCACTCCACTCAAAAAGTGTTTAGCACGGTTTAATTTTAACATGTTTTTTTTAAACAGAAACTTGTTTTATATTATGGTAAAAGTACAAGTTGCTGTCCTTCACAAGACACGTCTGGTGATACAGTGACTCAAGAATTCAGGAAAAGGAAGCATTACATGTTTTGGTCGATTACACAAAGGAGCGCTCACAAGTGACGTCCCCAACTTTCTTGTTGGGTTGCTTGGACAAAAAAAGGCTGTGTTAAATTCATAGCAATTAAGACAATTTTTAACAGGGTGATGCAGGAGTTTGAGTGTGTTCTAATACTGATTAGTATGTTTGTTGGCGCTATTTGTGCCCGGGCCCAAAGTCCTACTAAAATTATGTTATGCAAAAATGGTTTTTAAAATTACTTTTTGATTTAATTGGAAATTGTGTAAATACGTAAAGACCACCCCTCTTGTGAACTGTGTGAAGGTAAATAAGGAAATTGTACTGCGGAGATATAAATAGCAGTAGCGGGAAACGGACAAGGAAGGTTGGGATGGAAAACCAACCAACGTCGTCAGTGCAGGCAGTAAATTTCCACTGCGTATAGCAGGAGAGGAATGTAGGTATAGGAGGGGAGCGGGGCTATGAGTATAGCTGGTAAAGTAGGGCAGTTGGAAAAGACGGTTGGCGTTGAGCAGGATGACGTAGGCACTCTCGATCATACGATCCTCGTCCTCCTCAGCAGGCGAAGAGAGTTTTAACTTCACTTCCTAATTTACGCTCCGAGGAGAACCAACTAGGTGGATAGCTAGTCAACGTCTAGTAAAAGTGAGGAAAGATAGATCGCCCGCCACCATCTTGTTTTATATTTATTATATATATATTTATTTATTCTCCTTCTTATTCTTCTCCTCTGGAGATCTTATTTAATTACCCGAACGGGTTTAATTTGTGATTAAGTTAGAGATCATATTTGGACATACGTGGAGTGAGTAATTTTGTACATTGTGTGAGGTGAATGTGAACAGTAACAGAGTTCAATAAAAGAACACTCCAAAGACGATATCATTGTGCTGTAAACATTAAAATAGCATTGGCATTCATTTGGCTGACTGGAGCCAGCATAGTAACACTATAGTGATACACCTCAGTTCGCCGGGTACCGGAGTATTACGGTCATCATTATTATACTCCGGGTGTGAGTGTCGACGGACATACCGACACCTACACACCGGGTCATTATAGTTGTGCGTCCCATCCATTACCACGGAGCCCCTACCGAACCACCGGGTTCTTCGTAGCCAGTCTGGAGTAGCGAGATTACGAGAGCAGGAACTTCGTAAGCGCGGTCGGCTTTCCCCGGTCGCTCTCTCTGTAAATACTAGAGCGGGCCGAGGACGATCTCGCCCACCGAGGACCGCGTCGTCCACTAATCGCGGTCGAGGAAGAGGAAGAACACCAACTGTAGAGACCGACCAGGTCGCGTTCCTGTTCCAACCGCCTGTCCCGGTCGTGATAAGGGGGAATATTGGGAAAATCCAGTCTACACTGGCGACCCTGAAGGACACAAAACTTCCGTTTTGTTCAAGTACCGAAGACAGCACAATCAGGTGAGAACCACCAGTTCCACATTGTTGTTTTTCTTAAAACCTATTCGTAAGTCTAGAGTAGTCGTTAGTCGACCGCGACACACAACGTCGATCTTGTCTCGGTCGAGAGGGCAACTACGAGCATACAAAGTCACACAGTAGGGACGCATAGTACCGAGTTGAGCATAGGCGCGAGCACCTTGGTCGGCGGTTTCGGTTTGGCAGGAGTAGGTGAGCACACCGGAGCCCCGAGGCAGGCCAGTCCAGCCTGTCCGCGTAGAACTTGCCGCATAGCGCAGACCGCGACTCGGTCGCGGGGTAGACTCGGTCTCGGTAGTAGTAAAATATCATAGACAACCGCGATATACCCGACAAAAAAGAGTTCGGTATAGGTCCGGTCCAGTTTGAGAAGGTGGTAGTGCATTCGCAAGGGCCAAGGCCGAAGACCAGGAACCGGGACCGGGATGAAGCCAATCTGCGACATCAAGACGGACGGGGTAACGTGGACGGGCCGGGAAAGCGAGCTATTACAGAGGCAGCTCTTACTCCAAGACCCGCAAACACCGGGAGCATGCGACCTGCTAACTGTGAAGAAGAGGTGGTACATCTATAAGTACCAACTGGAGGTGAAAGAAACACCCAAGCTCATGACACCATCGGAGGTGGCATTCGCATTTGCAGGGTACCAGCAGCAAATGATGACTGCGGAGAACGACGGAGCAACCGAATTCGAAGGCATCACTGAGCTGAGCCAAGCGGAGACCAAGAAGTTGGAAGACTCGATCAAGCAGATCGCGACCGCGACGAAGAGCGATCCGGTAGCACCGAAGGAAGCGGAAGCCGCAGGGAAGACAGTGCTGGACTATGTCTTGCAGATGTCGAAGGACATGCAGTCTATGCAGTTAACGGTGCAGTCTATACAGGCGGACTAGGTACGCCTTAAGGCCCAGTTGGTAGGGAACAGAAATCCTGGAGGCCAAGCGATTTCGCAAGGGAACTTGCTGCAACTGGCCACGGCAAGCACCGGCCGCCAACAGCCACAGCAAATTTCGGCAAGTACCGGGACGAAGCAACTGTCAGCAATACCGAGTGTCAGCTTCAGCGCGGTGCCTTCACAACAATCCAGCCAGCAGTCGCATAACAGTACGAGTAGTACCGCGTCAGCACCGGACATCACGGACATGGCAGACCATCTGCTACATGTGCTGGATCAACAAAACCAGAACACCTGGCACGTTCAGGAGTTACAGCGAGAACAAACGCAGCTGTTAGCAGGAATGATGGCGCCGACCGGGCTGCACATTACACCTCAGCACTTCGACCCAAAAGTAGACATCGCACCAAATTACATAGATGCATTCGAGGCACACGTGGAGATCCACGGGGCCCAGCCGAGGGCATACATCCAGATTTTCCAGAAGTGCTTGACAACACCGGCAGAAGCATCTTGGCTAAAAGCGACACTTCTGGATGTGGACCATACTTGGGCAGCGGTAAGAGCGGAGTTTTTGAAGGCGTACGACCGGTCGAGCGCGCAGTCTGTCCTAAACAGAGTGGTAAATTGGAAGCAACAAGCTCACGAACCGATACGACAGTGGGCATCCGACTTTTATTCCTTGCTGAAGAGCATTAAGGAGCCTCACCCATGGGAACAGCGGGAAATCATAAGTCGCATCAAACAAAACATGCATAGCTCGCTATATGGAGCATTGCCACCAGGGACAGCGGTTCCGCAGAGGTTAAACGATTTTATCAAGCAGGCTGAGGAGTTTCATAGAAACCGGGTCCGGGCCGAGAAAGAAAGGGAAACATATCGGCCGTGGAGTCAACAAGACCGAAGCAGAGGCCGAGACCGGCAGCCGCCCCAAGGGCAGCGAAACCAGCAATGGAACTCAAGGGACCGCCAGCGGAGCAATGAGCGAAATTCCGGTCCCGGTGAGCGCAGGCGAGAACAAAGTCGAAGCCCCCAAGCACAGAACTCACCGGGCCGGTCAGGTCCTGTACGGGTCAGATCGGCCAGCCCACACGCGAATCACCGCGTCGGGATAGGCAACCGGAGCGGAGGACCGGAAAGTGGTGTCACGTATGTAGTAGAAACACGCACAACACGGAGAATTGCAGGTCAGCAAAAGCAAAAGTAATGGCGTTAAAGATACTGGCCCAGGCGTGTGCGGAAGAAAAGGCAGCAGAACGTCAGACCGGGACACCAGAAGGCATGCAAGGCTTACAGGCCTCAGCGGAAGACGAAGAGGACCCGGACGAGAGGCAGTTATTCAATGCGTTGCGGACCGCGAAGAACAGGGAAGAAGGAAGCGTGCTGAGGCGAGACCGGGACCGGCAACCAAGTCCCGGTGAAGACCAGGTCCAGAAGGCGATCAACAAGTTGGAAGGCAAATTCGAACCTTCAGTACTACCACCATCTTTAAACTGGGTTCAGACACGGACAGACGAGGGGATCTGTGTCTTTTACACTGGATAAACAAAGCCCCTTACGCCCTAGTAAACATAAAGCATAAACAGAAGCTATTTCCGTATTTCGCGTTAATAGACTCGGGCTGCACCGCGCTCGCTATTTCAAAGAAAGAGTGCGATAGACTAGGGCTACAGATAAGAAAGTTGTCAGTAAAGATGTCGGGTTTTGATGGTACGGTAGTTACAGTGGGAGGTGTAGTAACATTAGATATGAAGATCGCAGGTCGGTGGTTTAGAGAGGATTTCCTGGTCCAAGAGGGACTAATGTGCCCTATTTTCATCGGGAACAAGTTCCGGTGGAAACATGGCTTGAGTTTCGACAACGTGAAAGGCGAGATGCGATGGGATGTCCCGACCGAGGAAGAGAAGGAGAGAGATGTTGGGTACTTGGTCCGCGGTCTATCAGTAAAATCCGCAAAAGACGTCTGTGACTTGTCACTAGCGTCGACCCCGGACAAATACGACCGAGCAAAGCTAGGGACATCGTCCGTCCAGGTGTTCGTCGAAACTCTAGTCAAAAAGTATCCCGGGGTGGTACGAAGTGATGGTAGGTCCGGGATCACGAACGCGATCATTCACGATCTGCGTATTCCGGAGGACTGCCCGGTGATACAATGTAAACCAGCTCGAAGACCACCAGCAATAGCAAAGTGGGAAGACGAGACATTGCATGAGTTGGAACTGCAAGGTAAGATACGGCGGTCGACTTCGGCATATTCCTCGCCAGTACTAATTATACCGAAACCAAACGGCGATAAGCAAATGGTGGTAAATTACAAAGAGTTGAATAGCTACACACCGAAGATACAGAACCCGATGCCTATCATACACCAAATCTTGGAGCATCTTCCACCCAATCGAGTCATGTCCAAGCTAGACCTAAAGTCGGGCTTTTGGCAAATACCCATAACGGAGAACTCCAAGAAGTTCACCGCGTTTCACACGCAGAATGCATGTTATGAGTGGAATGTAATGCCGATGCGGTTAAAGAACGCGCCAATGATATTCCAAGATCTGATGAACAGGCTATTTGGTAAGTTTATAGGGGACTTCCTGCATGTGTACTTAGACGACATTTTTATCTTTAGCGAGACCGAGCAACTACATAAAGAACATTTAGATTTTGTGTTTAAGACGCTCCATAACTTTAACCTTACTTTAAACTGGGCTCAGTGCGAGTTCGATCTACCGGAAGTCGAGTTCCTTGGCCACATTGTCACGCGCTTCGGCATCAAGAAATGCCCGAAAAAGGTAGCGGCGATCCAGGATTTTCCGTCACCGAGAACGAAGAAAGAAGTTCAGCGATTCCTAGGGGCCATTGGATGGTACATGCGGTTTATACCGCATTATGCCACACAGTTAGAGCCAATATTTCTAAAGCTGAAGTCAGAGGCAGATCCGAACTTACCGTTCCGGTAGGGAAAGAGCCAGCAGACCGCGTTTGAGACAATTAAGGCGGAAGTGGCTAAGGAAACAACGTTAAACACAATAAATTATGATCACCCGTTATACGTATACACCGATGCAAGTGATGTAGGGCTGGGAGCTATCCTGGCCCAAAACTATTATTGTGAGTTGACCGGGGAAGACAAATTCTAGGTGATCGAATGCCGTAGCAAACTGCTAAATGCAGCGGAGCGCAGGTATGACGCGAGGGAGAAGGAATGTCTGGCTATCAGGTTTGCAAACCGAGTGTTCGACCCCTTCATCAAGTATCAAAAGGATGTGATTTTCAGATGTGACAACCAAGCGTTGACACATCTGAAACATGCGGCCATCAATGACCACCTCTATAACCGGCATATTGTCAGGTGGGCGATAAAGTTGGGTCACGTTGTCAATGACATCGACTTCGTGAATGGAGAAGATAACAAACTGGCAGACTTGCTCTCTTGCGGCGCGCTACCCGACCCCAAATATGATGATAATCCGGATGAACTGGACATGTGTGTGGAAAGTGCTTGCGTATGCCTGGCAACGTTCACAAACACCAGGGAGAGAGTGGAGGTAGATATGGACATGCTGGACAAGGACATGCTGCGGGGCTTGCAGAGAGAGTGCGAGGCACTATCTACTATTACCAAGAGCCTTAGCCTAGTCGGGGAGCAGTCTAGGTATCGCTACGACTACGTTATCGTGGAAGAAATCCTCTGTAGATATGTCCCATGTAAAGAACAGACCGCGTCGCGGTCGATCCTGAAGGAGGGTACACCGGAAGGGGGCTTTTATAGCAACCAGGTGGACAAGTTATGGGAACAGAGACTGGAGGAAGACGAGCGGACCGGGCAACCGGTGCCGTCAGTAAGGGTGCGACCGTCTATGCTCATGAGAAAGGGTAAGCATATTAGGTGGGAGCAACCGTTAATCCAAGCGAGTTTCTTAGATCCGGAGTCAGTAACAGCCAGGAAACGCATAGTCCTAGTCATACCGCAGTCCATAGAGCAGGATGTCGTAGCGCACTTTTATGATAGTACGATGGCCGGGCACCAAGGAGTCGAGCGCACATACGACCGGATTAGAAAAAGGTTCTGGTTTTACAATATGCATAAGATCATAGAAGCATATGTGAAGACTTGCGCGGTATGCCAGTTAGTAAAAGCTTCGAACCAGGCGCAACCGGGAAAGATTGGTATTCACTCATACCGGAACAACGTGTATGAGTGTTTGCATGTGAACATTGTCGGAGAGTTGACCGCGAGTGCGGGCTTCAAGTTTATCGTCGTCTGTGTTGACGAGTTTTTAAAGTGGGTGAGTATGGAACCCTTAACATCGGTATCGTCAATAAAAATCTTGAAGTTTCTGCAGAAGGTGTTCAATCAGTTCGGAACACCGAAGCGCATAGTCTCCGACAATGCGTCATATTTCTCAGGGGACGATTGGAATGACCAGCTGCGTCAGTGGGGAGCTACATGTGTCCATGTGGCGCCCTACCACCCTAACCCTAACCAGTCGGAGCGGGCAAACCGGGATATCAAAAGCATCTTACGCGCGTTTTGCATGGCGACCCAGACAATGTGGGCGAAGCAGTTGGGTGATTATATGGTAGCGCTTAACACCGCGAAATCAAAGTCATCCCGGTATTCTCCGTGCCAACTGAACCTGGGTAGAGACATATTATTGCCGATTGACCGCAAGCTGCAATTGTTAGAGACGATGAATGTCACGGAGGAAGAGTACGGGCGGCAATTGCTTAAGGACGTAACTTTCATCAGAGACCAGGCTAGGTATAACTTGAGGGAGGCGCAGTTGCAGCAGAAAAAGTACTTCGACCGGAACAAGAGAGATGTTGTGTACGCGGTAGGAGACTGAGAAAACTGTCCTCAAAGGAGAATAAGTACGCGAAATCCCTTGGACCGCGTTACACCGGGCCGTGGAAGGTAGTAGAAGTGCACTCAGATTGGTCCTACAGTATCCAGGACCCAGACAAACCCAATAGCAATCCAATGACATTCCATACTTCCCTTATGCTACCTTACCACGAGAAAGAGAGCGAGGACCCGGTCCCGGTAGAGGAGTCTGTAATAAGTACGGACGGGGAAGCGGGACCGGATACTAGTGAACAACCACAGCCAGACTTGGTAGTCACTGAGTCTGTACTATCACCAGATACCGAGACTGTACCAGATTCCGGAGGGAGTCACGGTAGCGCGGGCACCGCGACCGGGGGTACGAACCAGAGCACAGGTTGGAGAGGAGGTTTTGGACCTATCGACCTGTCTGATGACTGTAAAGTAGATATTGATGACCCACCACCACTAAGGCGCTATCCCGGTCGGGATCACAAACAACCAGTGCGCTTGGGTATCAACTACGCGATGACCGAGGAAGACACTGGCAGTGTCTACGAATTTTCAATGTTATTGATAGTAACATCCAGTTTATTATAAACTCTTCAATCAAATCTTTTAACTTTTATCTCATTTTTATTTTTCCTTTAGTCTTTTGCATAGAGTTCTTCTATGAAAATTTTACATAAAACTAAAAAAAAAACTTTTAAAATTTTATAAAAACCGAAAAAAAGTGTGTTTTAGGTTAAGGTGGGAAGGATAGGGATGTCTTGGCGGGCACAAACCTATTCTTCCTCACGTCCTATGGTGTGTACGACGTTAAACTGCGCCTCACGCCCGTCCCGATCTCCACCGTAGGGGCGGGCATAGAAGGTAAGATCTGAGCTTAGGCGAAGGTCTCGTACCTTCGCGGATAGGAAGTCGAGGTGGGCAAGAGGCTCGGGCTCAAAGCTGCGGGAGCAAGTAAACCAGCCGGAGTAGAGCTCCATACCCCGAAGACCATCGCCAACGATGCTAGTCAGGGGATGCCGTGAAAGTCGGTCTAGCTCTAAGCTGTGAGCGATCTAAATATCAGCAAAAACCAACATCCCGTAGGCCTTCGAAAAAGATGCTAGCCAGGGGTGAGTCCGTAGGCCCGCATTAATCGCGCTAGGTCAGGACAGAGCGAGAAAGAGTAAAGGATGGTGTGTACCCGTTCCGAAGACCATCGTAAGATGCTAGTCAGGAGCGAGTCCTGGTACGCGGTAGTAAGGTTATCAATCCCGTAGGCCTTCGTAAAGTTGCTAGCCAGGGGTTTCGTCAGAAAAATAGTGTGCGCCCGTTCCGAAGACCATTCCAGATGCTAGTCAGGAGCGAGACCTGGTGCGCGGTCTTAGACCAAAAAATCCCGTAGGCCCTCCTATAGAGTTGCTAGCCAGGGGTTCAGAGTGAAGGATGGTGTGTACCCGTTCCGAAGACCATCGTAAGATGCTAGTCAGGAGCGAGTCCTGGTACGCGGTAGTAGTGAGAGCGGGTTTGTCTCGTAGACCACCGGGGGTGCTAGTCAAGAGGCGAGTCTCGCAGCGGCGGTAAGAGAGTCGGGGTGATGTCCAGGTCGTAGACCATCAGGGATGCTAGTCAAGATATGGAACCCCGTAGCAGCGCGGTGCTCAAAGCTTTGTGAGGGTAAACTAAGCCAAAACCCGGACCCCGGTCTGGAGGACGCGGTCATATGCTAGGTTAGTTAGGCATAGTTAGGAGCAGGGAGAGTAGAGGCGCGGTCAGACTGACTGCGGTAAGGAGGAGGCCAAAAGACAAAACTATGGGACTTTGTTTGTTTTCTTTTCCAATCAAGTCCGGCCTCAGTTCTGGTGGAGTTAGGCGCCGGGGATAGGGTAGACCAACCCGGTGTGGGCGAGGGGCTCAAAGCTTTGGGAGGATAAACTAAGCCTAACCCAGACTTTAGTCTGGAGGACGCTGGTGCAAAATAGGTTAGTAAGAATGTAAAAGTCAGCGGGACGAGCGGGGACGTGGTTACTCTGACCGCGAATGATGTGGCCAAAACCTTCCATGAAACAATGGGCCGGTTTCGGATTTCAAATAAACAGCCGCCGAGAACTCCCCGAGAGTGAATAAAATCGTAGAGGCTCGGATCGAATTTGAGGCAAAAGGTAGTCGCGGTCAGTCAGGGACCGGGATTAATAGCAAGTAGGGTAGAGAGGCGAATGGTAGGCCCGCGCGGTAGAATAGACCTCCCAGTACATCAAGCAGAATCACCGGTAGAGAGCCGGGTGTATAAAGATTGAAACTCAACCTGAATTGAGACCGCTCGGAGTGAGGTGTTGCGGAACCAAGAACTCGACAAGGGTGCAGTTCAGGAGTAGGCGACCAAATACCGGAAACCGTGGTGTGGTGTACGGTCACAGTTTAAAGTTTTCTGTGGGTAAGCAAAAACGGTACGGGCTTAAACGTTAAGTATTTGCTCAATGCATCTTAGTTCGCACCAGAACATGTTAGAGTAGAGGAGACGACCGGGATGGTGTCGGACCATTCAGAAATAGCGGGGAGTATAGTGGCGAGACCGGGCGACCGGGATCGCCGCATTGAAATTAGTTAAGTTGTTGTTTTAAGTTTTCTTTGCGGTACCATTGGTACCGCGGTGATGGGATTTTGTTTGTTTTGGCCGCGCCTTGGCGCGGCCACATTCATGAGTTTTGGGAAACACAGCGAGACGGAGGTGAAGGGAATCTCACTTAGACATTGTCTAATCTGTGGTTTTAAATTTTTTTCAGCATGGCTACCCCACCGCAATTGGAGCTAAACGTAGCACGGGCCTATGGCACTGTGTCGTGGACGGCTGCATCATGCAGCGAAGGGCTGAACGCTACGGCGTTCGTATCGGGATTACCTGACAACCCGGTAGATTTCGGGTGGCTTTCGCGGAGCATCAAGGCGGAAGCACTCGAACGAAGTACGACTCGGGTCGCGGAGTGACCGCAGGATCATGAGTCCTTAAAGGGCTTAACAGAGGCCTACCGGCAACAGGCTGAAAACGAAGAAGCCTCCAAGTACAGTACGAAGAAGGATCTGCCGGCGAGGCGAATCCACTCATTTGTGGAGCGGGACGGGTCCTGGGACCAGAAATCGTTGGATACGAAACCGTCCCCGACGAAGAAGTTGGTGGTGAGCGCGGACACCAGCACGGAAGAAGAAGTCAAAGCCGCGTTGGACAAGTTAGCGGGGGCGACACACGTCGGAGTGCACGTGTGGAGGGCTACCCGTCACACTACAAAAAGGGGTTACATATTAGTAATCGCGGTCACCGATGGGAATAACGTGGTGATCATGGGGTTTGCCACTCTGCCCCACACAGCCAGAGTGTATGCGTTGGAGTGGCTAGAGAAGCACAAGGCAACGAAGTGGTTCTACGGTCTGGGATCACAGTTCGAGTTGCTGAGGAATTTTGCGGATACCCGACCGCGGCACGCGGTGGATGTCAAATACTTGTGGCAAAAGCTGTGGTCGGCAAAGTACAAGCGGGACGCACCGCGACAAGTTGAAGTGGTGATGTGCACGGTGTTCCCGAGAATACAGGTGTCCCGGGTGGATATGGCAGAGGACAATAGACCGTCACGAGACAAGGACAGAGTGATACTCCGGGACACACAGGTAGAATTCATGGCAAAGGTGGTGTTAGGAGTGTTAAACTTGGGGCGGTTGTACGCCGAGTCCTATTCTATGACGCGGATGGGCTACGAGCGGTGGCTAAAGGCGGTGAACGACAGAATAGACATTTTAAGTGCACGAATGCCAAAAGTCGCGCCTCAGTATACGGACGCGCTCCTAAGACAAGATGTTCTTATGCTGCTAAAGGAAGTGCGCGGTTTGGTGGACAAGAAACAGTTCAACCTTAGGCAGAAATTCGACCCGAGGGGCCTTCTTTCAATTCTGCTGGTGCTCCGTAGGGAGTTCGCATATAGGCTAGACCTACGACCGGGAGAGTGGTTATCGATGCGGTCCATAGCATGGATGATTCAGGTACTGCTGATCTTGGGCAAGTCGAGTAAGTTGAAGACCCAGGATACTCCGTCTAAATGGGCGTCCAAGTACCGGTGCGCGCAGCAAGGAGAGGTGCGCACGTATTTTAAAGACGCGTTTAGTGCCTTTGCGGAGTTCATCGATTTGTGGAGTGTAATAGACACCACCGGAGTGAACAAGAAGGACGCGGGCAGGATGATGCAGGGGAAGAAGAAGCTGGAAGGATGGGTCAGGCTTAGAGAACTGCTGAAGCCGGTGCAAACACTGATGCACATGGACGCGATTAGTCTGTTGGACTCGACCGTGCAGATGATTAACGCGGATGGATGTGAGTCAAATGCCTCCGCGGTTAGGGATGTGGACTGCCGGCCAGAAGTGTTCGTCAAGGATTGGGATGAGAAGCGTAGTGTGACTCGGGCCGAGCAGCGTCGGAAGGAAGAAGAAGACTGGGAAGCAGCCGCGGTACTGGCAAGAGAGCAGGAGCGTATCGCCGCACAGCACCAGAAGCTGCAGGACGAAGCGATTAAAAAGGCGAATAGAAAGCTACATGCGGGCCGGACCGGGGCGTCGAGCTCGAGGTCAGCTAAGAAAGCGGATAAAAAGACCGCGAATAAACCGACTCCCGCCAGGACCAGGAGCAAAGGCGGTGTAGTGCCAGACGGTGACGGAACACCGGGACCGAAACCCGTTAAGCGAAAGCGTTCGACACCAAAAGGGACGCCAGCGAAGAAGGTTAAGACAGTGAACCTGGCCACGGAAACTGAGGATAGCGAGGAATATTCCGAGGATGACGACCGGGATCAGATGCAGCCGCGGTCCTTAATTGAATATAAGAGGACTCTGGCATCTGGGTTCATGGGAAAAGTTGGAGCTCAAGCTAAGGCCATTTAGGAAGCGGGTAGGCGAGTCATGAGGCTGTTGTTGGACACAGACACCCGGGTATGGGATAGTAGGCATCCTGTATTAGGAAGGGTTTATGTGTTCAACGCAGTAAGTGGCTGGCTCCTGCTTCCTGACAACCACATCAAATGGCAGAGACGCTGGCTGGCGGACACGACCAAGGGCCCGGTGTATGCTTCCACACAACCGGAAATGTACGAGATAGGAAAGGTTTGCCGAGTCTGTCGAGCGGTTGGGCACACGGTGATTTCGTGCTTGTCGGCGGACGAAGATCAGCCAGAGCGGCCGGAGGAGTGGATAGATAAGTCGCAGCCATATTAACGGAAGCCGGGAGAAGAGGACGTCATGTTCCAGATGGATGTCATGCAGTCGGCATGGAACCGAGTGGAAGTTAGAGCCCATGAAGCGGACGCGCCGGCCGGGGAGAAAGAAGTTCTTCAGAATCAGTTGTTGGGACTAGTGCGGGGGCCAGCGACAGTGGGCGCGTATGAGTTAATGAAAGCGATAGACTCTCTCCTGAAGGAACAGCCGTGGATGTTAGTTCGGACACCTCGGGAACCAATGTTCCGGGACTCAGAGATGTAACGCGGTCTCCAAGATGTGTATCTGCAGGTAGCCGGAGTTTTGCGGTCGGTGGCTGACTTGCGAGCGAGGAACTCGAATCCTGATGTGTGGGCCCCGGTGGACCGGGAGCAATTTTATAAGGAGGCGGCAGAGCGAGTCCTGGCCATGCAGGAAGACAGAGCGGCGCAGGCGGCAGACGCGTTTGGGAGTCAAAACACGTCTATCCAGAGTGTTGAGGTGAAAGAGCCCGGTGCTGAGGACCCGGTAGTGGTTGTACCAGGCGGTAGTCAGACGATGACCGAGTCGCCGGAAGTAAGCGTCCTGCAGGAGGTGGTGGTGCGTACGTCGATTGGGTCTGTTATGCCGCTCCTTACTGATTTTAACCAGTTGAGGATGTCTTTACGGTTCGATGAGAACGGGATGCCGACCGGGTTTGGCGAAGTCAATACTAGTGGACGGGATGAAGCCTCGACCGGTATGCAGGGAGTCTCGACCGAGACGGATGAAACCGCGACCGAGACGAACGAAGACCGGGGTGATGAAGAACCGGGGCAGTCGCAGGACTGAAGAGGCATTGGTTTGTGTATGTGTCCATGGATGTATGATGTGAGTTCATTGGGTTCGTGGAACCGAGATTAGGTATTTTTGTACTTTTATATTGATTTTTTACATTTTTTTTATGTTAGTTATTAAGGGTTAGCACATAATGAGGTGCGCAAGGTGATGAGAATCTGGCAGGTTCGGGGAGGAACCGGGATTGTGTTTTGCATTTTTATATTTATTTTTACGTTTTTTTTAATGTTAGTTGATACGGGTTAGCACATAATGTGGTGCGTTGGTGATGAGAATCTAGTGGGTTCAGAGAGGAACCAGGATTAGGTTTTGTACTTTTGTATGTATTTTTTAATTTTTATGATAAATTGTTAAGCTTTAGCACTTGCGTGCGGTATTATGAAGTTATTATCTGGTTGACTAAGTTTTATGACATGACATTATGTATGATGTTGGTGATTTGTAAAGGTGATGTTGCCGTGATGGGTTTTTGTGTAAAGGCGGCGGCGAGGCAAGTTAGGCGCGGCGTAGGTCGACCGGCCCGGTCAGTCAGGAGCTCGTAGGTGATTTATTATAGTTAGGACGGAAACGGGATACCGCGTCGAAGGATAAATGGGACGAGCAGTAACAGGTAGTATGTGGGGACCGGTACGCCGACCGCGGTCGCGGTCGGTGGCTTGACTGCAGTGTGAAGGTAATAGGGTTTAGGCGAGACGACGACCCGGCTGCGGCAGTACGGCACTCTCTTGACACCTGTTTTTCAATGGATACGTGCTTTGGGGAGCATCTACGATGCTGGAGCAAGCACTACCCGGTTGAAAAAGGTAGGGGGAATAGTGTGAAGGTAAATAAGGAAATTGTACTGCGGAGATATAAATAGCAGTAGCGGGAAACGGACAAGGAAGGTTGGGATGGAAAACCAACCAACGTCGTCAGTGCAGGCAGTAAATTTCCACTGCGTATAGCAGGAGAGGAATGTAGGTATAGGAGGGGAGCGGGGCTATGAGTATAGCTGGTAAAGTAGGGCAGTTGGAAAAGACGGTTGGCGTTGAGCAGGATGACGTAGGCACTCTCGATCATACGATCCTCGTCCTCCTCAGCAGGCGAAGAGAGTTTTAACTTCACTTCCTAATTTACGCTCCGAGGAGAACCAACTAGGTGGATAGCTAGTCAACGTCTAGTAAAAGTGAGGAAAGATAGATCGCCCGCCACCATCTTGTTTTATATTTATTATATATATATTTATTTATTCTCCTTCTTATTCTTCTCCTCTGGAGATCTTATTTAATTACCCGAACGGGTTTAATTTGTGATTAAGTTAGAGATCATATTTGGACATACGTGGAGTGAGTAATTTTGTACATTGTGTGAGGTGAATGTGAACAGTAACAGAGTTCAATAAAAGAACACTCCAAAGACGATATCATTGTGCTGTAAACATTAAAATAGCATTGGCATTCATTTGGCTGACTGGAGCCAGCATAGTAACACTATAGTGATACACCTCAGTTCGCCGGGTACCGGAGTATTACGGTCATCATTATTATACTCCGGGTGTGAGTGTCGACGGACATACCGACACCTACACACCGGGTCATTATAGTTGTGCGTCCCATCCATTACCACGGAGCCCCTACCGAACCACCGGGTTCTTCGTAGCCAGTCTGGAGTAGCGAGATTACGAGAGCAGGAACTTCGTAAGCGCGGTCGGCTTTCCCCGGTCGCTCTCTCTGTAAATACTAGAGCGGGCCGAGGACGATCTCGCCCACCGAGGACCGCGTCGTCCACTAATCGCGGTCGAGGAAGAGGAAGAACACCAACTGTAGAGACCGACCAGGTCGCGTTCCTGTTCCAACCGCCTGTCCCGGTCGTGATACGTGGGAAAAGGGGGAATATTGGGAAAATCCAGTCTACAACTGTATCAATTTTTTGGATGGAATTGAAGCTATTATTTTTAGCTTGAGTCCAAAGCGTCTTGATTTAAGTGTCTTTGACTGTAATTATTTATTTTTTATATATATTGGATTTTTTTCCAGTAGTAGTCACACAATTTATTGCTCATTGTTTGCTTGTCATAACGTTTTGTTTGCTATACCTATTGTAGATTAATCCAGTCCAACAGTTAGTAGAATTCTTTTTATTAGATCGTTAGACCAACCCACGGCACAGGACGATGTTTGCAGTATTAGGGTCGTACCTACCTATTTTTACAAATATTAATTGAAAAATAAATTATACGTCAACATTGTCGACACGAGTAATCCCGTTTTTTCAAGCTACTGGTATAACAATTCAGAAATTCGTGCACCTAGCCAAATAGTGCCAGTGATATTCTTATTTAGCATATTAGTATAACTCGTACCCTGTTGACTTGAGCGAGCAAAACTCGTACCTAGCGCATTTGTACAGGCGCTACATTTGCCAAGTCAACTCGTAACCCGCCTACTGCTCCGAGCAAAACTGATACTTAGAATACGCGTAATGGTAATATTACCAATAAGCCCATGCGTACCACTCGTACCCTTGCCACTGATTTCAACAAAAATTTGACCTAGATCTTTCGTGTTCCTGCTCTATTTTTACCAAGCCCACCTTTTGTCGGCACGTTTCATGCCCAGCAAACTTGAAATTGTGGCGCTGTTACCTACCATAGTCGTACCTATCGTCCTAGTTTTCATACTCGACCCTATATTCCCACGCGCAATTAACCTGTGTAGTCTAATTTTTATTATGTCAACATGTCACTAGGCAGTTCTGCGACAAACCTAATACGCAGTTAAAAAGGCTACTGTGAAACTGCCTAGAAAAAAACATTGACGTTTCATTTTTGGTCGCAATATTGGTGCCCCATTAATACTGTTTATTCCGTTCCCTGGAAGACCTATAAATAGGAGCCGAAAATCCTTCATAAAGTTAGTCTTCTGACAGATGCCGTAGAGTCTGCACCAGCCAGGTTCAGAAATTAATATTACACAAGCGAGACAGTGCTTGAATGGGGTAACAGTATCTTGTATATTTATTATTTTTTTAGCATTATAGTACGTGTATTGTGCTGTGTTGTGATTTTAAAAAGTTTATATTCAGACTCTGTGTGGCACTGGCTCTTGTTAATTGTGATTTTGAATTTTGGATTTTTAAAATCTGAGTAGCGTCACAATAATATCGTTGATGCTCTCTTCAATCGTAGCCCAACCAGTATCATCAGAGAATCGACCAAAGGATCCGATTTGTATTGAAATTGGCCGGAGCGACTTAGCCTCTTTTAGGTCGCCCACGAGTGATGTACAAATTGACGAAATTGATCTTTATTAGTGTTTCCCGTGCTTCCCGCCAGACGCCGTTGTCTCTGTTCCTGATGAGTGGCGACATTGTGTTTTGCAGCAAGGTGAATTGCTTCGCAGATTTGAGTCGAGTCTGAGTGGACTCGCGCCAATTCAGAGTAGACAGTGATGACAACGATCACCATTTGGAGGGCCACCTGTGGGTACATTAAGTAGATGACTAGGGGAGGACTCTCAGGCCTCTTGACGGTGATGTATGCACTAAAGGTGAGGATAGAATAGATGGCGATCACCATTGAGGGTGTTAAGTGAGAGCGCCACCAGCCGTTGCAGATTTTGTTGTACACTTCCAAGCTTCTGTATGCAGAGATCATGGCGGAGACGTTCATGGACTCTATATCGACAGTTTTTAGCTTCCTATAGGTAAATTATTAACAAAAAACATATAGAAATATTTGTTACTAAAAGTATCTAACTATTATACTATATAGCAATAACAATGTCGTGTGTGAAGAACGAAAATGACCCATATCCAATTTTAACTAGAATCAAAATGAGCTAACAATAAGTCATAAAAACAAAAAGAGATGCATGCGTAAAATGTGAAGCAGGAGTTTTTGAAATGTGCAAAATATTCTATCTACATGTTTTTTGAAAAGTGCAAAATATTCTGTTTAAATGCTTTTTGAAAATTGCAAAATATTCTATTTGCACGCTTTTTGAGAAGTGCAAAATATTCTATTTGCATGCTTTTTGAAAAGTGCAAAATATTCTGGTACATGCCTTTTGAAAAGTGTAAAATATTCTATTTGAAAACTTTTTAAAAAGTGCAAAATATTCTATTTGCATGCCTTTTGAAAATTGCAAAATATTCTAATTGCATGCTTTTTGAAAAGTGCCAAATATTCTATATGCATGCTTCTTGAAAAGCGCAAAATATGCTATTTGCATGTTTTTGGAAAAGTGCAAAATATTCTATTTGCATGATTTTGAAAATTTAAAAATGTTCTATTTATAACAGTCATATTCATATTGCTGCATACATTTGCTTCAACACCATCTTAGTGGTTGTGAACCCCGTCAGGAATATAAAACCAACGTTCATGGATATGCTCAGCGGTACAGCATTGTGAAAGAACTCTATGACAGCAAATACTGTTTTTAAAGCGATCCAAGATATGGAGCTAACGTGTTTCTTTGAAAACCCAAAAAATCTCCAAAAAAATATTGGAGCGTCCGCAAGCAAGAAAAATCCGGCGCTTCGCGCCGGATTTGTCGACCGTGGGCGGGCCCGAAGTAGATGCTGAGCTTCAACAAAGGCGCAAGACAATTTATGTTACGCTTGAATGTGGTATAAGATTTATGGAAGCTCCCCTACAATCAATAAGACATACGAATGTGCGTAGCATGTAGTTAAATATATCTGAAAGTTTTTTATAAATTACACCATTCACAAATGACGTCATTTATGAAGGCATCCTTACCATCAATAAGCCATATAGTAGTACGTGGCATGTAGTTAAAAAACGCTGGAATATTTTTGAGAATTGCATGATTAACAAATGACGTCATTTATGGATCCTCCCCTATAATCAATAAAATATATACGAATGCACGTGGCAAGCAGTTAAAAATAAGTTGGAAAATATTTTGATGTTAACAGTGGGGGTCCTAAAAACTATAATATTTGAATGACGTCATTATGGAAAATCCCTGAATATCGATAACACATATAGTTACGTCCGTGACATGTTGTTAAATTAGGATGGAAACAAGTGTAAAGTTGAGACTGGGGATACTAGAAACTATGGTATTAGAACGATGTCATTATGGACGATTCCTGACTATCTATAACTCATATAGGTAAGTCCGTGACATGTAGTCAATATAGGATGGAAAAACATTTAAAATTGGTACTGGAGGTTCTAAAAACTATTAAATTTAAAGTACGTCATTATGTACGATCCCTCGATATCTATAACACTGAAGGACGTCATTATGTGCTTAGCATCTACAAATGGTTAAATAATTAAAAGGGAGGGGGAAGGGGGCACCTACAATTATGATATTTTTGAAAGACGTCATTAACGGACGTTCCCTCACAATGTATAAGGAAAAATTTCAGAGTTGCTCAATGCAAATACTAATTGTGGAAAAACGATTAGTGTGATCTGAATTAAAAAATATCTATAACTAATATAAGTTAGTTCAATATGCATGTATGATAAAATAGGCTGGAAAAAATATTAATGGTGGAGGACGTCGTTTATGGACGATCCGTCACCATCTACACCCCATTTTTACAACTGGTGATATCATTCAAATGGGTACGTGCATATGAAAATTTCCCGTTTGCATTATGTTTAACATCAGTGGAAATGGGTGGGTGGGTCAGAAAATTAAGATAGCATCATTTGTGAACGCTCCTTAACATTCAATTTCGTATGGTATTTATACACACGGAATGGAATGCTAAGAGTGAGAAGCGTAGGCCGATCGTACCTGGTTACGTTTGTTCAGTGGTAGGTATGTATAGTAGCGACAACCGAAAGAGAAGGCTGGCAAGGATAAATTTTACATGCAAACAATGGCAGCTTTATCTTTGCCAGCCGCCTCTTTCAGTTGCCTCAGCTATTTGGTTCAGCCGTTTTTAGCCTCTCCAGTTTACAAATTTCTGACATAGGTCCAGTAATCAATTTATTGTGGATAACTGGTTAGACTAATTACAACTAAAAAACAATACAGACCTGCCCAGTCGCATTTCTGGTCGTATACTATTTTTTTTATGAAAATCGGTTGTAACCTGTGACCTGTAGTGTACGGCCAACGGACGGACGGACGGACGGACATGACCATTACAATAGATGCTTAAGCTCAGCATCTAAAAACACGCCCACAAAGACAATGTTGTAGACAACCCAACCTCCCGCAAAGTGAGAGCACACAACGCAATACACCAGGTCTTCAAAGCAGCCAAGTTGGTCCGTACTACTTTTTTTCCAGCCGCCACCGTTTCTGTATTGTCTCTTTAGAAGCGTTTGGGACTTATTGAGGAGTTGGACAACATCGTTTGGATTAAAAAAGTTGGCCATGATGTAAGCTGCTCCAAAGACCTGCCCCTGTACAAACCAGACGCTCACCACAAAGTTCTCGTCCACTCCATAGACTTGGAGGTAGGCCCAACAGCTGTAGATGGCTACGATGGACAAGAAAATTAAGAGCGGAAATAACGCTTGAAATACGGTTCGCTGCCATTTCTTCTGGAACACTTGGTATTTCCCTTGATCCTCTGCTGCGCTCTCGAACGGAAAGCACTTACATATGGAACATAGGACAAACCATTTTGTGACAAAATTGCAGCTTCTTACTTTAAAAGCTTTGAGGAACTTAGCAGATGTTGAATGGACGTTCACTCCTCGCAAAAAGTGTGTAGCACGGTTTAATTTTAACATCGTTTTCGTCCAATAGCTTTGCTGTATAGAATATATTATGTAATACATCGTATGTGAAGAACTAAAATGACCCATATCTAATGTTAGCTACAATCAAAGTGAGCTGTCTTAAAAAGAAAATGCGAAGCATACGTAAAATCATAATTACGAGTTTTTGAAAAGCGTAAAATGTTCTAATTCCATGTTTTCAAAAAGGTGCAAAATGTTCTAGCTTCATTTTTAAAAGTGTAAAATGTTCTATTTAAATGCTTTTAAGACATATATGAATATTTTTGTGGATGGATGATTTTCGTTCTAGCTAGAAATGGATATGGGTCATTTTGGTTATTCACAGATTATATTTAATTATGTTTAAAAGGAATAAATTTTATTTAATGGTACTTACAAGATGTAAAATTTGCCATTCTTCTCGAAAAACGTCTGGTTATAGAGTGACTCAAGAAATCAGGATGAATGAAGCATTAAATTGGTTTATGGAGATTTAACAACAAGGGAGCGTCCACTAATAGCGTTCCTTACGTTGTGGGTGTGGGTCAATTGGGAAAAAATATACGACCGTGGTAAATAAAATTATATATATATATATATATATCAATTTAAAAATGTTTTTAACAGGGTGACGCAGGAGTTAAGTGGGTTCAAATAAACATGTTGGTTTACACGGTTTTGTTGGCGCCATTTGTGTCCGGCCCCATAAAGTCAAAAACAGTTTTTATTTACTTAAAAAATAAATTAAAAATTGTGTAAGTGCATAAGGACCAATCCACCCGTGAACTGTATTCATATTTTAGGATGGAATTGAAGCTATTTGGTTTTTAGCTTTGGCATATGTAAATCGTCATTAACTGTAAGTAAATGCTTGTTTTTTTCGTTTTAATTTGTCACGTAATACTCAGAATATGCTCATTGTTTGCTTGTCATAACGTTATATAGCCCTTGGCCAAGCGGAGGCCAACATAGTCTTGGAAAATTTAGTGTTTTGACACTTTTTTGAATTATTCCCGTTTTAAATTTTTAGCTCTGCACCAATCACAGCCTGAAATTCGAATTTTTAAAAATTCCAGGGTCCTGATTGGTACAGAGCTAGATTTTTAATTGCAAATACCTCTAACTTGAACGCCGTAAAATTTGAGGAAAAAAATGCAAACCGATAAAAAAAATTTGAACTTGGCTAGAAAATTACTAATCTAATTTTATTATTTTATTTAACCAAAGTTTCCTATTGTATAACTTACAACTACATCGTATCCATGTCTACTCTGCATTACTGCACCTACACTCAAGTCAACACAAGCTTCGTAATATTAATTCCCTAACAGTAATAATTTATTTTTTTAATATTTTAATTAAAAGTCCGTTTAATGATTGGTCTTGAGATGGCCCCTGTTAAAAGCCACTACACGTTGTGTGCGCTTCAGTTTTCAACTATTTGCACTTTTCATGGTACCATTTGACGTGTCTGCAAGCCTAGGTTTTCATAAAGTCTTTTACCTTCCAAGCCTGTGATCCAATAAAATTGTACATGCAGCAGCCGGAAGTAAAAGTAAAAGATTATATTGAACAAAATAGGGTCAATTTTACATCGCACAAAAGACGCGCGATCAGGTTTTACTTATCACTTGCGTAAAAAAGTAAAAATGACTAATACGATTTATTTAACCCGAATTAATTTAAAGCCTTAATTCCGGGCTAACCTGAAATCAAAACTGATCCCAGATATGTCGGTGACCGTAGCGTAATCAGGTTAAGTTTCTGATCAAAACATAGCTGGATCGCGCCTGTGGCAAAACCATGCCCCGGTTAGGCCTTTGGGGCCATCCATGCACTACGTTTTAGGTTTCATGGAGGGGGGGAGATGGTTCAGGCTAATCACGCGCTGAAACAGCATGAGGGATGGGGGGTTCAGGCAAATGACGTTTCAGGCAATTTTTATAAATTTTACATTTTTATTACGGCGAATTAAAGCAGATACATTATTGATAAAATGTAATAATGTGGTATGTAAATATTCACTTTTCGAAAAAATGTATATATAAGCCTTTATAAAATATAAAAAATTCTTTGAACAACTATTTAAAAATTTAAACGTTTATAGTGGGGGTGGGGGGGTATCAAGGAATGACGGTGAAGTGACGATGAAAGAGTGAGGCAGGTTTTGCACAAAAAACTGAAACATATTATATGGATGGCCCATTTGATCAAAGCTTAGCCAGGGCAAGGTTGTGATTGAAGATTACCCTGGGCACGTCCGTGACCATAGCGCAAAACGGGCAAATCTCTGGGAAAAACTTATCCCGAGAAAGCCTGTGAGCTCAAAAAATATAATAGAATGCGACCGGTGAGGCAAATCATTAATTTTGGGCAAGTCTGTGGTAAATGCTCAAGCCAGCCAACGCTTCGGTATAACTTATCCCGTGCCAGCCTCTGGTCGAAGTTTTTCACTATAGTGTTACCCGGGCAGGTCACTGATCAGTACGTACCCCTAACAAGTCTAATTCCATACTTTAACCCAGGCAAGACTCTGGTCAAAACCTACTTCTACCACGCTTATGGGAAAAACCTAACCCTTGCAAAGTTAGGGTGAAAGCTTACCCCGGTCAAAGTTGAGGTTAAAGCTTACCCCGGGCAAGTATAATATGGTCAACACTTGCGCGGTTTCAACCCAATGGTAATAACTTAACCCAGTAGAACCTCTAATTAAAGCTTATACTGGGCAATATCAAAGTCCATTTAGCCACAACCTAATTCACTATAACAACTAAATGTGAAAAATATATGTTACATTTTTTAATCGCAACCCATCGGGTTGCTAACCTGCTAGTAAATTATTAAATTTTGTATTTTTTTATAAGACCTTTATAAAAAAATAGGACAGTAATAATATTTTTTTTAGATTTTATAAATAATTTAAATAAATTAATATTAATGGCAGTTAAGTTTGAAAAAAGATTAACAGTATGGAGCAGGTTTCGTGTCGGGACACTGACTTCTGCTCCAGCGAGCTGAGTTGATTTTCTGTCGAAGAAGTTTCTAAGTAAAACTATACTATTATCTTGATTGAAATATTTAAATTGCAAAAAATTATTGCTGCCAAGCTAAACGGTGCAGTGCAGTGAAGTCATCGATCGGGAGGACCTGGATCTGATTAGTGTTAATTGTGCGACGTGAACGTGTAATTTACTGTAACTAACAAAATAAAAGTGAATGAGCTCCTGACTCGTTCTTCGAAGTAAGAGCCAGAGCTGGAGTATTGAACCCGTTACCAAACAATTTTACAAAAATCATGGGGACAAAATTTATTTATTCCACAACCACAACCCTCGTGTTAGCCACTATTGTTTGTCTTGCTCCTTCATTTCTACTTGTGCAAGGTGAGTTAATTAATTAATTGGAAAAAAAGTATTTTCTAAGATTCCCGCGTTTTCCCGCCAAATCTCAAAGCACTTTCATCCAGTGCCTGTTACCCGCCACAAAACAAACCATGTACAAGTTATAGAAAATAAAAAGTCTGTTTTAAAAAAATTATTTTAGGCAACACGGACTGCTTTGATTGCCAAAATTGTGACGAGACTGACTCTAGTCCACCAGCACCAGTTGGTCGTAGGAGACGTAGACGCCAGAGTGGCGCGGCCGTGAGGGAGCCTCCACCCCCCGGGACGAATCGTATCCCATGTACTGGTGACTGCATGATCTGGACGGAAGACTACCAGGTTAATCGGGGATGTTGGGATGCGACATTGCAAGGTGCGACTGTTGATTGCTCCGCCCTTAAAAAGCGCCCTGGAGGAAATATTAAAAAGGTGGAGAAATGCATGTGCTCGGGGAAGGAGTGTAACAAGAATACAGTGAGCGCCGTTCCGGTAGGAACCACCGCTTGCGTTCCGGCAGATGGAGACGACAAATGTGGGGCCGGCTCGCTCCAGGCCCCACTTTCAGTGGTGGCCATCACCGTCATCCTCACGACATTTTGCACCAAGCCATTAAGCCATATATACTTCATTTCACTTTTTTTATGCGTGCTAATCAGCATGTCTAAAACTTTAAACCATAATGACCACAATTAGCGCGTAAACAGGTAAAAGTACGAAGGATAAAGATATTTAATTTCATTTTTATTCTCAGTATTCTGTAGAACTGTTCTGTCTACTAGAACAACTCTTTTGCAAGTAACATAGCAGAAATAACCAAATAACTCACAATAAGTCAGCTACTACTGCATAAGTATTCGCTACAGTACTACACACTATAATTATACGATTTAAATATGATATCCACATACTACAAATACATTATATATTGTGTCATTCTTGCGTATGCGCGTATGAATTTGAAACATGAAATAAAAACCTGTCATAATAATAATAATACTGTAATATGAACTATAATAATAATATATTGCATATCGTATGAGAGGAATCAAAATGACCTGTATCCAATTTAGGCTGGCTAGAATCAAAATGAACTATGTCCTAAAAACAAAATGAGAAACAGGAGGAAAATGTTACTTAAAGAGTTTCTAGAAAGCGTGAAATGTTCTATTTACATGCTTTTAAAAAGTGCAAATTGTTCTATCTATATGTTTTTGAAAAGTGTAAAATCTTTAATTCCATGGTTTTGAAAAGGTGAAAAAATTTCTAATTCCATGTTTTTGAAAAGGTGCAAAAATGTCTAATTCCATGTTTTTGAAAAGGTGCAAAATGTTCAATTTACATGTTTTTGAAAAGTGTGCAATGTTTTATTTGAATGCCGTGAAGACATGTTTCAATAATTTTGTATATAGTGGATACTGTTTTTAGCTAAAAATGGATACGGGTCATTTTGGTTCGTCACAGACGATATATATTTTTTACTTTCTTTTTTAAATTTTATATTTTACTTGGATGTTGCGGACATATTGGGTCAGTTTGTATAGATACCTCCGAGCGAGATGTTAATTTTCTTCAGCTTAAGTATTGTCTATTTAACGACATAACCAAATGTAATTAATTAATTTATTTTTAAATAGCTACTCAGCTCACATACTTTTACCTAGCTAGACTGCCGCCTAACGAATAAGCTGCTATGTATTAATAACCCAATAAACCAGAAAATTCAGAAAAATGGAAAATTTTCTGAACCTCGTTTATTTTAATTCAGGCTATAAAACTTGACCAGGCAACTTTTACAACAGCAACGTATTCCATATAACAATAATGATTCTTGGCCGAAACTAAAACTTATATTTTAAAAAAGCAATAATAAATTATTTGAATGTTAGCAACAATGTTAAAACATTTCCCAAGACAAAATGCATAAAAATCAAAGTAGACATTCTCTCCTTGACTTAAAATCCTCCCCAACTTTCACCCCAATATTTGGAATGGAAAATACAGTGAGCGAAATATATTTTCGTAAACCGTATTTTTTTCGTTTCACGCTGTTCGTTCCTTCCAATTTAAATTCGTCTTTTTCTATAGCAGCAGCCCCATTTTTGTTTTCCAACTGTCGAGACGCTAAAATAATGCATCTTTTAAACAGTTTTATTTGTCTCGGGATTCGAAATGCCTTTTCAAATATGAAATTATAGCTAACGATCATGTCAAAAGCTACCGCCGCACAGAACACTGCTACGAAGTGATCTTTGTCAAAGAATTGAATAGCAAAGAATAAGCAGTCGATGCTCCCACTCAAACTATAGATTTTGAACATAAAATTATTAAAGGATAAACAATGATTGAAGAGATGAACTTTAAGCAGGAGATGACGGCAGAGGATTATTGACTGCTCCACCGTTTCTTCGCATATTTTCTTAGATTTTCTGAAATATTCAAATTAATTCAATTTAATAATATATAAAATTTAGTTGAAATTCTTAAAATTTAGTGCTTACATTTTTTCCGCCAAAGATTCTACAGACTGACGTAGTATGTAACCACAGTGCTCAAACATGGTAAGATAGGTAGAAGAAATAAACCAAACAATTGACATCATGTAAAACACAGCGAATACTTCAAAAACGGCCAGTGAGCAGTACATAAATTCGGTTTTATAATTGTCGCTTAAAACATTGTATACTAAATTTGGGCGGGTTGGACCCATGAGCATTACTATAGACCCAAAGAGTGAATGGGTATACGAGGCAACTGATGACATCCTATGTTAAAGATAACCAATTACGCAATGGTTATAAACTAATGACAGAAATGACATAGGATTCTTATTATTGAAATTTTTCTACGACGTCATTTATGGACGATGCTCCACCTAAATATTCCGTTTACTTCTTACTTCAATGCGTAGTTAGTTACGATATGTCAATATGTAATATCTTGTTAGTAATGATTTATTAATAAGTGCCTTATTATTGTGAGAACGCTGGGACTGGGATTAAAATAATTTAATAATTGATACACATTATAAACTTAATGAATTAATTTCAGCCAAATTACTGACGAACACATAAAATAAATTAGGTTACGAGGAAATAATTCTTCCTCGTCGTTTAGGATAAAGTTAATTAAGAGAGCTAATGAAATAAAGCGAGATAATTTTATTGTATTTATGCAGGTCACACGGGGCACGACATTACCAGGCACGAATACACCAATACACTACACTTTTATGAGTTAATCAGTTTCTAGCTGCTAGGTAAGAAATATGAAGTAAGAAAAAAATAGTCCAATTTACTACGTTGCTGTTAATTTCCAACTGAATTTTTTGTTATTCCAACAACAATAACAGCAGCTGTTAACAATGTTCAACATAAATTTCTGTTAAGGATTTGCACATATCATACCTAGTTAAATTAAGCTTACTGAAAAATCGCTGTTTGATCACGTAACTGGTAATCCTGGTAAACGAATTTGTTGATTAAAAAATACTACAAAGAAGTGGGATTCGAAGCCACGACCTCTGGCATATATTAGGCATGAAGTAAAGCCAAGACTGTATGACTAACGACGATTATATAGCGACAAAAACTTCGAATCGAGTCCAATTTCGGCGACGGAAATTTGGAGTCGAATCAAACGCCCATACAAAATTAAAAACTTCAAAACAAGAGAAAGAGTGGAATAATTAGGGAAACTTCAAACTTGTGTGATTTACATGAAAAATGTGGTCATATAAATCATCATAGTCGGTTAATTTTGTTACCTTAAAATATTTACTTTGAAAATGCGTTAAGGGTTGGACTGCACATGCAGCGGTAAATAATTAGGCTTTGCCTGGACATATAGGCATACATTTAATTTTTTTACAGTAACTAAAAGGTAATATCTAACCATTGTCTAAGAGAAAACTGGAAAAGTTTTTCAATGTGAAACTAAGGAT
Source organism: Dicyrtomina minuta (assembly GCA_949802685.1). NCBI lineage: Eukaryota > Metazoa > Arthropoda > Collembola > Symphypleona > Dicyrtomidae > Dicyrtomina > Dicyrtomina minuta. The sequence goes on along the minus strand of OX461808.1, from coordinate 87,109,720 downwards.
TTTTGAAATATGAAACTTTTAACATTGTTTTATATGTAGACTTCCCGACATCTCATCTTCGACACCCAAATAAAAAACCTTCCATATTGAAATCTGACAAAAACTCTTCGACAGTTGATAGGCAATTGTTGAAGCTATGTAAAATAAAATTTATTTTGAATGCACCTGCTACCAAATTTTCTAATAATTTACACAAAATTTCAAGTCCTATGTTCTCCATGAGGCAGTGATAAAAACTGCGGGTGGAGTAAACGTAGTGGACATTTTCGATGAAACCCCAGAAGATTGAAATTTTGTACTCGGCGTTAAAATTATTCAAACTTTCAACAATGCTATGAAATTCAAAACATGAATGTTAAATGTGAAATATGAATGTTACAAACAATGTTTCGGTAATAACATTAGGTAAAATGTAATAAAGCTTTTACGGGTGAACTTACAGATTTTTTTTAAGTATAAGCTTGTTTACGAATTTTGATTCAATTACAGTGTTATATTATATTTATTCCAAAAAAGAAAAAATAATTTCGACGCCGCCCACTATTTTTGTGGGTCTAGGAAATAATTTTGATTAAGTGGAAATGGCTATGTTTCATCTTTTATAAGTTACGGCAGAAAGGGGCAGTCCCACCCTTAATAGTTGCCTGTACATAATAAACCATTTTGGGGTCAAGTTTTACGCCGTCCAACTCGATTATATTCGGTTCGAGTCGGATCCAAGTTGCGTAATTTTGTTATCGGTTTCGAATCGAGTTTAGTATTCTGATCCAATAAATATCAAGTCAGTTTGAGTTTAGAGTCGAGTTCACCCAAACTCGACTGATGATAAGGCACAGTCAACAGTCACTGATCAATATGATTTTGTTGCTATTTAAACGCTGAGCTGAAGCATGTATTGTAATGGTCATGTTCGTTCGTCTGTCCGTCTGTTGGTCATGCTCCGCAGATCAGTTTTTAACTGATTTTCTTCGAATTTTTAACAATCCGCATGTCAAGTATGAAATTTCCAAGGCATGTACATACTTGCCTTACAACCTGAGTAGATAGATAAATAGATACGCCTACCGTACGCCGACCTACCGTTAACTGTACGTTTCAGGTTGTTTCCACTCAGTAGAAAAGGTAGTGGGAATTTCAATAATTTATATATTAAATTTATAGTATTAAAGTTACATATATGCATCTTATTGTATTGAGACGAATTTTAATAGCAATAGATATTAGAAAATTTGTATACCAATCGTCTTTGTATCGGCCCTTTAGGTGCTTTATCTATAGGTGTCCACTTGGACATGGGTGTCCACTTGGACAACGCAATTAAAAACAATTGGACTAATGGGAGGACGGAGGAGCAGGTGAGAGAAAGCGCATTTAAAAGTATTGTATTTGTAAGTAGTTAAATTTTGAAAATACTTACAGAACTCTAATTAACGTATGCTCTACAAACGCAACACGAAATTTTGACAGTCGTGATTGAAAAAATTTTATTAACGGAACAGAGTATTTTACTTTTGACTTTCAACTTGGTTACTAGTGACTTGTGAAATGTGAAACATACATTTTTACAGTGCGCAAAAAAAGTTCTTTTAAGTCACAGTAACTGTGAATTCAATATAATTGCTTAATTAAAGTTCTTTAATAATTATACCATACTGATTATATGTACTTGTTTTAAGTTATTTCATCAAAATCGCTATATACAATATATGCTATACAAAATATCCAAATTAAGTTTTTGTAATTTAACTTTAAAGTACAAAACATTTTCGTTTTTGAATCCTATAGCATGTCGTCAACAGTTACAGAAAAGTACAATGCGGTGCCGCGGAAGGAAGAAATCTCTTAACGCGCCAGTAGTCAGTAGTTGGAATTGAAAACAACTTATAACAGACGTTGGCTTCAGTCACAGTCCTTAGCACATTCCACATGACCCAGAGGTAAATCATTTTACCTATGCCTTGCATCCCCGTGTAACCACCAACCATGAACCAATAGCCATGAAAACAGTGCTCGGATGGCGATGAAACTTCCGACAACTTTTTGGAAGAAAATTATGACGACCAAGAAGCATACGAGTTGTCGCAGACCTCTGCCGATGTCAGCTTTAATTTTTAGGTGAGAAAAAAATAGCAACAATTAAAAAATAACCAAGTAATTTAACTAAAATCAATGCAGTACTATTTTCAGTTACATACAAAATAATGAGGGGGTGTTTTTCAGAGGCAGACACGGAATTCGTAGAGTTCGAAAGGGGTCGGGAGATAAACCGGAGCGCGTCAGATGACTGGACCCAGTTGCCGTAATACGTGTAATTACGTCCTACTCAAGAAATTAAATTAAAGGAAATAAAAAACTACTCTCACAATTTGCGAGATTTATGACTTTAAATTGAAACCGAACAGACATGTTAATACTAAATCTATAATATTCTATAGTGAATTACTTGCATAATATAAAAATAACAGAACGAATGTAGGAACGATCAGACGCAAAAACTTTCGAATATGTTTTGTCTTTTATTAAAAACCTGATTTCAAGTTGAACAGTTTATTTACCCTTATTTTTTTTAATACGTTATTTACAGTTTGATTCGATCAGATATGATGTTCTTCGACACAGGAAAAAAAATGCAACTATATGTAATATGAAATTATAAAATACTTTACACCACTTTTACTGGTAGCCTGCCTAAATTTAAGTTTCATGCCAAACACCTGATTAACAAAAACTCCCCATGTTTTTCAACAAACACAAAAAGCATCTAAGGAAGTTTATCCTTCCAAGTTTCCAGATTCCCGGGAGTCGTGAATTTTTAGGTGGGCCACATGGTTCGACTTTGTTGAGGATGCCTTCCCACATATCGTACAGGTGTACGGCCGAGTCCCGTCGTGTATCCGAATGTGTTCGTTGAGGTAGTAGTGCCGAAAAAACTTCTTTCCACAAAAAAGGCAGGCAAATTTTTTCTCAGAGCTGTGTTCCTCCACATGGCGCTTGAGGTTGCATTTGTTCGTGAATTTCATTCCACATTCGTTACAAACAAAATGCAGTGTTTTTTTCTTGTGAACAATTGCATGGTTCTGTAGATTCTTAAGGAAAATGTAGGACTTGGGGCAGAGTGTACACTTGAACGGTCGCTCCAAACTCGTGTGACTCCAGGAATGATTACTCAAGTTGCCAAGTGTGCGAAAACTTTTGTGACACACGATACATTTATGAGGTTTTTCTTTCTGGTGAATTAGGAGATGAGATTTTAAAGAATTTGGATGCAGCAACTTTCCACAGACGGAGCACTCTTTCGTCTTGAGTGATGTATGGGTTGGATCGTGCGATGCCCGGATGTGACGAACAAGGACACTTGGCCGAGGAAATGTTTCCGAACAGTAACAACACTTTTGCGGCTTCTGTTGGTGGAGCAATAAATGCGAATCTAAATTTCGTTTCGAGTGCATAATTCGATGGCAAATTCCACACATGAGCTCAATTTTCTTTGGAGCAACACGATCAGCAACGGCGGATGGATCTCGATGCGCCCGTTTCTCATGCGTCGAAAGCAATGAAGGAGTTCGATAAGCCTTCTCACAGATTTTGCACTTGTACGGGTAATTCCCCGTATGCACCCGCAAGTGCTCCATGAGTTTGTATTTTGAGGGGAATCCTTTTGAACAGACAGTGCACACAAATAATTTTTGTCTGTGAACTAAAAGATGTTTTCGAAGGCTGGCCCGAGATCGGAATGTTTTACCGCATGTAGTACATTCAAAATGGTCTGGATTCGATGACTGGTCCGGATGCTCACTCCTTGCATGGCACAAGAGAGAAGTTCTTGACGGAGAAGTGAAATCACAATAAAGGCAAAAGAAATTCTTTGTCTGCAATACTGCTACAGGTGAGTTGTTCGCATCAGGAATATCCTCAAAATGAGGAGTTCGTTCAGATTTGACTGATTCGTTATTTAAAGGAGTTAGGAACACACGTGGTGGTGGTGTTTCTACCAAAATATCTGCACATTTTAATTTTACTAGTGACAGATCAGCCATTCGTTGCTTCTGAGGTTCAATTGTAATGCTCGCGCGCCTCTGCTGAATGATTTCAAAAATGCTGGAAAAGTGTTTGGAAGAGGAGTCCTCCGAAACGAAAGATGTGCTGCTCTCCTCAAACTCGGAAATTTCCCCTTTCGGAGGAATTTCCTCATCTGTCATTAAGTCAATTTCTGGATTTGAATGATCGCTTTTTATTGAAATAGTTTTGTTAAAACTCGCAGCTGGGGTATCGTTCTTCGGGACTTCAAAATGAGAGCTGTTCTTGCTGGATGCAAAAACGGGTATAAATCTTCCGTCGAGTAGTGCAAGTGGCTCATCTTTGGCAGCAGAAGCAGCACTGGAATTGGCACCCTCATCAATTATGCACCGAATAGCTGATGCGGGTAGTTTGCATACATCCGGGAAAATGCTTTCAGCTAAACTTGTTTCATCTCGCAGACTAGGCGATGCGTCAGACACTTCACATAAAGTTAATTCGTCTCCGTAGGCATGATCCCTGCAGCCTTGACTGAGATCCATTGTTTGTAGAACAGTGTACGTACCTGAGTTAAGTTCCGCAGTCAAATTAACACATTCATTTGCATTAACTATATTTCGGTGGATCGTCCTGGTAGCTAAACTTTCAGACGCATTTTGAACACTTATCCCGTAATTCAAGCTATGAGTAACATTTGACCCGTCCGTATTTTGAACTTTAAAATCCAAGAGTGGACAAAGCTCTTGTTCTGTTGTGTAGAATGCATTATCTTGGGCTGAACTTGTGCTTGTAATATTATGGATAAAATTTGGTACACCTTCAATAACATTGTTGCTAGTCGTCTCATTAACTTCTACAGTGTTGTATTCGTCGTTTCTGACAATGTTAAATGAGCTGCCGCTGCCCTCACTTAACACATTTAAAACTGACCTGTCCAGACAGGCAGATTCTCCTGGCTCAGTTTTTAACTGAAGCAATGTGCTAACTAACGTTTCTTTTGAGTGAGACAGCAAATGAGATTTTAAGGAACACTCAAGTTTCAGATCACAAATTGGACAAATATTCTGAACTTTGGAAGTTTCCATTTTGGGCTACTTCGGTGGAACACTAAATATTCCGTAAAAAATTCTATTATTTTAAGCGACTAATTGCGGTGTTGATAAATGCGTAGTAACTAAGGTAAACTGAAGCACATTCAATAATCAATGTGACTAACAACTAATTAAATACTAAGAGTAAATGAAATCAGGTTTCTTGTTTCTTCCATTTCCAGAAGCCAGAAAGTCGAAAGTTCAAAGTAGTAAGAATTCAAAAGCTGCGCCAATTTTGCTTACCATCAAGCTAGGAACATCCGATAGGCGGACAACATATTTGTCAAGCTAGATACATTAGAAAATTTCTTTTGCACAGCTTAGGAATACTGCAGTATAAGGTATTCAGTGTACTGCATCATACATGTAGGGGCTGTTCTATGATATGTCATGCCTATGCCCGTAAGTCATGCCCAATATGTACGTTTCATTATGGTAAGGTTAGGAATATTGATGGAGTTGGACATGACTAACTAGCCAAGGCATGGCTTTGGGAGCCACCAAAAATAACGTTATGAAAAAGTCGGTCAATTTGATCCCTTTTCTTGGTAATGTACGCACTTGCAGAAGGGTAGCGCAGCTTGACCACTACCCCCTCCCCCAATCTATAACGTTAGGTTTGCAAGCTGCCTTACAAAAGTAACCTCCATGGAAGAATACTCAGTCTCAGCTACACACCAACAGATTCCTTCAGTTAATCCCTTGTCCCTTTCCACAGCTCACTTAGCAGATTTACAGCACCACATCACTCCTCCAGCGTGGGCCCTTTTTATTAATTTATGACACTTAAAGAGCTGCTTACTAATCCAATTCAAAAAATCTAGGCATGTATCTGCAAATATAATTATGAAAAAAGATACCGCAAACAAATTACTAAGTAGCATAAGTAAAAATGGCCAATGTGATAAATGCGTTACTATTTAACTATGTATAGCACGTAACGTTAATTAAGCAATCCGAGCTCAGATCCATTATTTCGTGCCCAATTTGACTGCTTCCAAATACAGAGCTCATATCGTAATTATAAAGGTGAATTAAATGTATTTACGACGATCAAACTTTTACAAATGAATTTTGTACAATATTTAATATTTCCTGTGTAAATGATAGCGACTATAATTTCCGCATTACTATACATTAAAAATCCGGTACTTCACACCTGATTTGTCGCCCAGGGCCCAAAGTAGATGCTGATCTTACAGCGCAATTTGGCTACAATAATGGAGTAGAACGCTAATGTGGAAACTCTGAAATTACGAAACTGAAATGGAGTGTGAGAAGTGTGGAGAGTTGATACACTTAACTGCTAATTGCTAAAAACTATTCAGCCTATCTAAATCGTAGTTTTGAGCTTTTAAAAGTTGTTTTGTCCAGATTATTTCAAAAATGCAACATGTAGCGTACAAGATGCAAAAAGTGGACAGGCACAGACACGCTGACGGAATGACAAAACCATTTCATTAGATGCTCCACTAGCTAAAACTTCCCCCTGTTTACCACCAATATCTTCAGTTCCTCCAGTGGCGTATCAAAAACAGCCGTTTAGCTGATGTTGTGAGGATGACCGGCGGGTGGGTGGTATACATGAAATCATTTGTGCTAAGACCCTGCGCAGCTTCTCTAATGTTAATGTGTTGACAGCAGGGTGTGCGGACCCAAAAGGATAATTTACGTGACATTATTTATGGCAAATTAATAAGCCGTTAACCAAATGTGAATGTGATGATAGGCATGTCAGTACTCCTAAAGAATAATTTACGTGACATCATTTATGATATTCCCCTAAAAACCGTTCACCTAATTTTAGTGTGATGACGCGTGGGTGGGTAGGTTCTAAAAAATTCACGTGACATCGTTTGTGCCAAACTCCTTAGCTGTATACTCCATGTTCAAGTGTTGGCAGCTGGGTGGGTGGGTCCTAGCAGATAATTGACGTGACAATATTTGTACGAAATCTCTAAGCTCTTAACTAAATGTAATTTTTTGGACAGCTGAATGGATGGGTCCAAAAGGACAATTTACGTGACATTTTATTATGCCATTCTCTGAAGCCGTTTACCTAATTCTAGTCTAATGATAGGAAGGGGCGGCGGTAGTTCTGTTGAATAATTTACGTCACATCATTAATGCCCAACCCCTAACCCGTTTACCTTATAAACATGGGGTGACTGAATGGGTCCTGACATTCCCCTCCTACCTGCTACACTACAAAATTCCTAACGTGTCACTGGGTTTGTACTTGTCCTATAAGATATACTTGTATTCGACCCGCATAATTCGAAAAATTCTTATGTACATGTATATTTTGCATTTGTTTTGCATGTGTTTAGCAGGGTTTGCCCTAATGGTGATCAGAAGCCGTTGTTCAAATACTACTACATTTAAAAATATGTGTGACTGACTATACACAGTTGAGATTATACGCTATAACAATATCAACCAGACAGATTTTTAAGCGCAGCAGCATTTAAACCGCGGCTAATGATTACCATTAGGGAAGTAATCACCATTAGGGCAAACCCTACTGCATGTATTTTACCTGATTTTGCGTTATTCACTTCCACAATTTTTAAAATGGGTCTACGAATCGATTTATTGTAGATAATCAGCTAGACTAGTTAAAACTAAAAAACAATACTGACCTGCCTGCTCGCATTTGTGGTTGTATAAAATTAGTTTAAAGAAAATTGATAAAAAAATTTCACCTGTGGCGTCGAACTAACAGACGGACAGACGGACGGACAGACAGATGGACAGAAACGGACATACAGACGGACAGACAGACAGAAGGTCATGATTATTTCAATAAATGCTTGCTCAGCTTCTAAAACGCAGTGGTACTTATATTAGGCGTTTTTATTTTAATGAAATGCGTCTCTATTATTTTGAAATGAAAAAAATAAAAAAACCAGTTTGTCCGTTTGTTCTTTATGAAGTGTTAAATTATTGAGTTATACAAATTGTTTAAGGTAAACCTTTGCCGCAAATTCAAACATTACTTTCCTTAAATACGAATTAACTATTTGATGTGTAATTATATCACATAGGTATGGAAAAAATGATGTAACGTAAAATTAATTGTTTGGAAACTTTACGGAATTATTTTTATTTCCTCGTGACACATTCGGAAATGTGCTGTCAAGCCTTTTTTATACTTGTATATGCTCGTACAGTTAGACTCTGGACACTGGAATAACTCTAAAATGTTGGAATGAATATTCTTGAGGTGATCCCGTAGATGAGAGTTAAACTTAAATGAATTCTCGCAACCTTCTGGACATTGGAAAGAAGGTCGCGTAAGTGTATGAGTAGCTTCGTGTCGTGTAAGCTTGCTTTTCATAAAGAAAGACGCGCTACACTGAGCGCATTTAAAAGGGAGAATTCGTTCATTTTTATTCTTGTGGGACTCCATATGGTAGTCAAGTGAAAGCTTCTGATTGTATTGTTTTTGACAGATGCTGCAATTAAATTTGGGCAGATTCCGCCGCTCCTCTTCCGTCCCGTGGTATCTGATCATGTGGAAGTTTCGAGCATATGTTGTACTAAAAAACTTGTTACAGTGAGAACAGTAGCGTTTCTTATTATTGGTTCCAAGAATACAGACCCTGCAATGTATTTTGAGTTCTACTTCCGAATTAAATTTCTTAAGGCATAATTTACACTGACACTGTGAGTCGGGAGTCACTTCGACTTGTTTGTTGGTGTCTTGGTCTTGATGATGGCGAGAATAGTTTTGAATTTCCGTTAAGCTTAATTTCTTGAGCAGGACGTATGGATTTTGCGGTAGCGGCAGCAAGTTAACTAAAGCCATTCTATTTAGCTTGAGATCGCTTTCAAACACTTTAAATTCAGTTTCATTTGCTGAAAAATTCAAAATATTGGTTTTATTTGCAGTCAGAAATTATGTTTTAAATAATGTTTTTTTTGCTCAATAATTATTTAGTTTTTTTTCTGGTGCTGATTAGATAGTATCTCACCTGTACAATTTAAACTGACATCAGGTGAGACCTGAATCGAATCAGCTGTTATAATGTCGTCGTGATTTTCTTCATTTTCTTGCAAAATGTTGTCGTAAGCTTCATCGCAATCCTGGTAACCAGTGTATTCGTGGGTGATACCGTCCTGTTGGTAATCGTAAGTGGAAACAGGAAATGAGTGAAATGTGTCAGCTTTTAGGTCATGTTTAATGTGCTGAGTTCTGTAGCTGAGGTCAAGGTCAACGTTTGTCAAGTTGTTTTCAATTTCAGCAACTAGCACGTTAGGATTCTTCTTCGAACATGACACTCCGCTTTCATTTTTCGTAGTCACAGTTGACAACATGCTACTTGGGTTTAAAAACAAGATAGAATAAAATTTGTTACAGTTGTACCATAATCAATTCAAAAAGGATTATCCATAGCTTTGTAGTTGAGAATACGTCTACATTAGCAGTGATATATACATGATTTAACAAACTTAAAAACCTAAAATCCTGTCAAAGTTAGCAACTAAACCTGTTAGTTCAATCTTATAAGACTGTAGTTAAGACTATTCGTACGCATGCATGTAAGTAATTTCAAAATTCATTATTGTTTCTTGCCTGTTGGGCCTCCCACGGTCATTATTATTTGTGTTGAGAATGAGAATGTCTTCAAACATGATGCAATTTGAAGTTCGAAATTCCACCGAATGTTCCTCCTTTTTATGTTCAATAAAGTCATCGATTGTTTGAAAGGAATATTTGCAGAGACGACACACAAACAAAACATTTGTAATATACGAGTACATCTCTACTGTTTTTTAGGATTTTTTCCTCTTAACTTTTTAAATTGAATTGTTGCAGCTTTTATTTCAATCAATTATGAACTCAGTTATGAAACTGTTGACTGTCAACTGTAGGCAAAGACGATAAATCCATGAAAATTTAAAAAAATAAATTGAAATAATTGTGTTAAGTACCAAGTACGTATATTATTATTGACCAAGGTAGCAAACTGGCTTTCTTTTCTAACAATTCTAACTCCTAGTTGCTGGTGGTCGAGGCTAACTAGCAATTTGCAAGCGGCAAGAAATATAGGCTTAAAATATAATTTAATAAATACTAAATACTAATAATTTAATGATAAAAATCATAGGATTTTAAACTATTTGAATGCTCGCGGAATGCATGATCATCTCTCTTGCTCCTTGTTTACTGAAAAAACTTCAACCGCACTGACTGGACTGGCGACTGGCCGGACTGGCAGTACTGGCACTGGCACTGGCACACTGGCACTGTCATACTGTTGTAATTTGTGTACAAAGAACAACTGTTCTTTTCGTTTGTGATTGTGCTTTCACAACCACAACCACAAACTAGTAAATTGGATTGTGCACAATAACAATGTAAAACAAACGCCCAGGACTACAAACAAGAACAAACCTGTGTTTGTCAGTCGTCGGTGTATGATAATTACCGAGGTTCTATTATCACGAGATAATTATATACAGATTATATTTATTCTGTAAACTCCTTAACCTATGACAGATAGGAAAGGGACGAGAGATCAGACTTGACTCTAGCTCGGTGGAGACTCGACTCACTATGACTGACGATTCGACTACCTACATCAGTCATCTATCTAAGTACATGTAATGTAACAAGCCTGATGACACAGTCGGCACAGAACGTTTTGTGGACAAACACAATCTATCACAATAACAATCCTAGCTGAGAAAATACATTGTAAACAACGTACATTGTGATTGTTTTGTTATTTCAGGAATAACAATCTTCGAAGTTGTTTGTTCACAAATTAACTGGCACTGGCACTGGCAGCTGGCGGCTGGCGAGGCGAAAAATGCTATTTTTTTAGACTTCGCTGCAAACATAATTACTGTTACGGTCATTAAACAGAATAGAGTACAACATTATTTGAAAAATCGGTAATTATTTTAGGCTATGTAAATGTACGCGTGTATAGAGGGATATAGGGGGGGAAGTGAATCATTCGTCAATAATCACGAGTCTATGCTTATGAGTGGAAGGGGTAAAAAAGCCAAACTCGTGTTTTGCCCCCCTTGAAATTTTAGTAAAACGTAAAGATTATAGTAGTAAATATACTTTTACCCATTTTAACTAAAAGAGTTACTTTAAATGAACCACTGAAAACTTACAAAATAGCATGATTTCAAAGTTGGTTAATGCAGGGCCGGATAATGTGGCGAGCGCAGTGGCACTGTAGACAAGGCGTGGGTTCGATTCCCACTTGCCTCGGATCTCTTTCGTGAGAAAGTTGATCTTAAACGCCGGGCTCTCCACATGTGTGGCGATCTATATCATTAAAGGCTTACTTGGCTCTGTGTTAGTACGGGGTAAGCTAGTCACACGGGGGTCCGTGTTGGGAGAACAGATCTTAAGTGATTTGAAACGCTTGACCCCTTGAAACTAAAGATACTTTAACTTTACCTTTTTGGCGCAGTGCAGCCCCAGCTGCTTGAATTTTCAAAAAACAATATAATTTGAATATTTTGCTGCAGTTTTTAAAAATACATATGTAAAAACAATAATTTGACTTTTCAAAAACATGCAAAATATATTTTTAGAAAATTATACACTTTTCAAAAATATGTAGATAGAACATTTTACACTCTTTCAAAACATGGAACTAGAACATTGTGCACCTCTTCGAAAACATATAAATAGAACATTTTACACTTTTTCAAAAACATGGAATAAAAACATTTTGCACTTTTTCAAAAACATGGAATTAGAACATTTTACACTTTTTAAAAACTGTTTATTAACATTTTACAGATATGTCTCTCATTTTGCGTTTATGACATACCTCATTTTGATTGTAGCCTATATTGGATATGGGTCATTTTGGTTCTTCACGGACGATATGGTAATTTCACACTAGCAAAATGATATCGATACTAAATAATAAGGCAGTGCTTATGCATGGATGGTCGCATACCTCCAACCGCTCTAGTTTGTAGTAGAAGCTGATTAAATAATCTGGAGCAGCCAAATCTTTAATTCAAAATTCAGGCTCACGCCTATCTCTATGGATTGTGTTAGTTCATGTTGTAAATTATTAATTTATGCAGGCACATAAAGTACGGCTATCTGTATTGCAGTAAGCAGGTGAAAAGAACTTTTAATGCTATCTACATCTACTATCTAGGCTATTCACGGATAAAAGGTTGTGAGATTATATTATTATCTAAACTCAATACAGCAATGTCAATGATACACAAATAATTTTCCTGCATTATCATTAATTACGTTTTACAGTGCCGGTCAAACAAGAGGTGTGTTGTTGTAAATCAAAATGGAAACACACTGAGTCTGAGTAGAAAAATTGGCTTAGTGAGATTTTGCCAAAAAATATTTTAAATTTATTTCTAACTCTTTTTAATGTTCATCACTCGTACACTCATTATACAATCTAATTAAAAAAATTTAAAAATTAATTTTGGAGTCTGCAATTGCAATGCAATGACAAGCACAGCAAATTCCATTACCAATCTCCCAGTAACAAATTCTTCTGATTGGAGTCATGTTACACAAGCAATCTTCGCAACTTCGACTACCAAACAAGAGCTAGGCCATATTCATTCCCATCCAGAGTTTTTCCATACACTACTTTTCATTGTCGTGGGAATTACCTCCGTTATATTCTTCCTCGTAGTTGCTCTTATACTGTACGTCATAGCCCAAGCAAAGCAGTCAGATATGGCGGAAGCTCAAGCTGAAAAGGACGAGGACGATGTTTTTGTGAATGAAAGTTACTACAAAAGAAAACGGAGCGTGCCAATTATTCGCTTTGAGATTGACTCTGAGGACGGCAAAAGCGTGTAGTGTGCCATACTTATCGCCAGTTAGTGTTAATTAATGTGTCATTTTGGAGAATCTAAAACTGCTGGCGTTAAGTAATTTGATGTGAACTGTTACTGAAGTGTACACCATTGTTAATTTGTGGCATTTTCTGGAATTTGCTTTGTCGTATCAGAGGAATTAGTAATAAATAATAAAGTGATAACTTTAAGTAATTAATAACCAACCCATTTAGATTTATCGTACACAGAAATTTAATACCCGGAAAATTGTAACCCGGACACTTGCTTGCCGGGTATTTGCCCCCAGATGTTTGCTACCCGGAAAATTGCTACCTGGACATTTGCTACCCAGATATTTGCTACCCGGAAAATTGCTACCTGGACATTTGCTACCGAGAAATTTGCTACCCGGATAATTGCTACCTTGACCTTTGCTACCCGGACGTGTGCTTCCCGGAAATTTGCCACCAGGATATGTGCTACCCAGATATTCGCTACCTGTACGTGTGCTACCCGGATATTTTCTACCCAGACGTCCACTATCCCGATGTTCGCTACAAGGACATTTGCTACACGCCTATTCGCTACCCGTACTATTGCTACCCAAGAGCAAACCTAGGAAATTAGCTAACCATTCACAAAAAAATTATTACCGTTGACCTAGTATGTAAATGATACCCGAATAAATTTTATTATTTTTTTAGCAAGCTTATTATATTTACCTATGTAGCTCCTCATATACATATAGTAAAAATATGTTTCGGTGCACTTTGAATGCGATTAGAATTATTTCAATTTTTTTGTGCATAGGTAACAAATGTCCTAGGTTTGCTCGGGGATAGCAATTGTCCGGGTTGCAAATGTCTGGGTAGCAAATTTCCTGATAGCAAAAGTCCGGGTAGCAAATGTCCTACAACCACTATCTTATTCAGTTCAATATTTTGAATTTTAAATAAAAATTTCCACATAGAAATTGTCCGGGGGAAAAATGTCCGTTTACCAGTACTGACAATTTGTCAATTTAGACGTATATAAAATTAACTGTTGATACTTGCAAATCATAGCAGCTACTGCTACTATAATTACTTTATCATCTGTATTGTAATCTGCTTTAAATATGCGATGAAGGAATAATGTGTGCTTCAATATAATGTACCTAAATGTAGAACGATCTGTGCTGATTTTGAAAGGTATGCTGGAACTCGAAGAACATTGAAAATTAGGACAGGAGAACCTACTGCGGAGGCAACCGAGAACTGGCCTGAGATATTGGCGTAAAAATGAATTCTGTGACTGGAACTGGAACTGAGTGTACAAATAAAAATATTGTGAAATTGTAAGATAGCGTTAGCATTTCTGGATACAGTGAAAAAATAAATATTATAAAAAAGAATGCAATAAAAAAGTAGGTTTTATTTGGGATCCAATAATCTTATACACTGCATTAAAAAATATTCAGCCATATAACATTAACATTGGTATGGAAAAGTACAAATGTGATGACATAAAAAACAGAAATTTATTTTTTTAAATGAGTTTTATCTTATCATGCCACACTCTTAAGTGTCTTTGCAAGCCTATTTTATACTTGTATATATTCGGACAATTCGATTTTGGGCACTTGAATAGCTCTGTCATATTCGAATGAGTAACCTTAACATGCTTTTGGAGATGTTCTTGAAGCTTATATGATTTCTCACAATCAGGTTCTGAACATTTAAATGGACGTGTCAATGAATGACTTCCTTGGTGTCGTGTAAGCTCTTGTTTTTTAGTGAAAGCCGTAGCACACTGGTCGTATTTAAAGGGCAGAAATCGTTCATTTTTATCCTTGTGGTGTTCTATATGATGTGTGAGCAAGACCCTTTTTTTTACTGTATCCTTTTTGACAGATGTTACACTTAAATTGGTATACATTCCGCCGCTCCTCTTCCGTTCCGTGGAATCTGATAATAACGTGGAAGTTTCGAGTAGATATTCTAGCAAAAACCTTGTTACAGTGGAAACAGTAGCGTCTCGTATTATTTTGACTAAGAATACACACTCTGCAATGTTCTTGGAGTTCTGCTTCCGAATTGAAGTTTTTAAGGCATAACTTACACTGACACTTTAAGGCGGGATCAGTAATTTCGACTTGGATGATGGTCCCTTGGACTTGAAGGCGAGAACTGTTTTGAATTTCCTTTAAGCTTAATTTCTTGAGTAGGACGTAGGGATTTTGCTGGAACTAGAACGGAGTCAAGTTACCTGACCCCGTCTTATTTAGCTCAAGATCGCTTTCAACCACTGTAAATTATTAGTTTCATTTCCTGAAAAATTCCAAGTATTGGCTTTATCTCCAGTCAAAAGGGATGTTTCTGATGTTTTTAATGCTTACATTATTTATTTCTATTTTCTGCTACTGATTACCTATTATCTCACCTGTACAATTAAAACTGACATCGGCAGATGGCTGAAATGAATCAGCTGTTGTAGAGCTGTCTTGATTTTGTTGCAAAATGTCGTTGTCGTACGCGTCATCGTCACCCTGGTCCTGGTAACTAGAAGTGTCTTCGTGGATGATATCGTCATTTTGGTAGCTCCCATGCTCGTCATTATTTGCGTTGAGAATCAGAATATCCTCAAATACGATACAATTTGAAGTTCGAAATTCCACGGAATGTTATGGAATATGAGATTAATTATAAAACTTTAGACAAAGACGAATCCATGAAAATTAGAATTAAAACAAAAATAAATTTGAATAAAATTAGGAGGGGGGGTTTGCTATTTGCCAAAGCTGACTTTCTAACCGAAAACGGCTGGTGGCTGAAGCATAGGCTGGCTCACAATGGAATAGAATAAATACAGTGAAATCAAATGATTTTAAACGCTCGCGGAAAACACGTAGTACTAAGGTGCGTAAATGTGATCACCCCTTAAATGTGATCAGTGGCCGCCGTTCAAATATTACCGCCTTTAAAAATCTGCAACTAATATTCATACAGCTTATAGTCTCAGCTACCATCACTAGTGATTTCAGCTTTTTTCCTCAAAACCCTGGCTATGTAAAATTATGAAAGTTTTGAGCACTTTTTTGAATTTTTTTATGCCAATTACATTAAAGACCCTACTTTTCCATTACCTTTAAATGTATTTAAACTAACTGATCACATTAAGGGCACTTGGGGTGTTGTAAGACTTTTCGAAATTGTTTCGTACAATGACCTGTATCTCTTGCAACTTTTAATTTTCGACACTGAGTATTTTTGTGTACATAAAGGATTAAAAGAGAACTATAATGATAACTTGTTCTTCATTGTGCGTCGGCTGGGTAAAAAGTTACAGATTTTCAAAGTTGAAAAAAAATGAACCCGATCCCATTTACGCACTCTACTGCTATATCTGTGTTGCTACTTGTTCACTGAAAAGATTAAAACCGCGAACCGCATTGGAAAAAGTTGAAAAATGTCGACAGTTTTTTTGTTAATTTGTTTGATTATTTATTGCTATAAGAAAAGTATTTACTAAGTAGGAATTCAGGAATGTTTAATGAAATGAATAAATTGTATTGTATTGTAGATTATTGCAGTAACCATAAGGTTGGGAAAAATCCAAAAATTAAAATGTATTCAGTTTCTAAATTTAAGATTTTGCGAAAGATACGGGTCATCGTCATTGTACTTATAACAAATATTTCAAAAATATCGCAATGCCCTAAGTTATCTTAACGTGATACTGGAAAAATGGTATGAAGTTCCAAATTTGAACGATATAAAAAGATAAAAATACAAGAAATTTTAATTGTTTTAATTTTGTTGTGTATTTATGAGGAAGCATATCAGTGGCTTCTTAAAAGAAAATCATCTGTGAAGAACCAAAACCAAAATGATCCATATTCAATTTACGCTAGAATTAAAACGAGCTACTTAATAAAAATAACTAATTAAATTAGATGCGTAAAATGACAATTATGAGTTTTTAAACAGTGTAATATGCTGCATTTACACGTTTATGAAAAGTGCAAACTGTTTTAATTACACGTTTTTGAAAGGTGCATAATGTTCTAACTACATACACGTTTTTGAAAAGTGCAAAATGTTCTAATTATATGTTTTTGAAATGTAAAAAATGTTCTGTCTACATACCTTAAGGATTACATGATATTCATTTACTGTCTGTAGATAGTACATTTCGCATTTAGTTAAAAATGGATATATAGCGTCAGTTTGATTCTTTACAGGCGAAATGATATTTCATGTAAGATATATTTTTGGGATTCAAAGTTCAAATTATACCCCATATGTTGCTCTTCTGGATATTAGCAAAGTAAAGTTATGAGTCCCTGTTTGGGTGACGTTTAGCAGCATGTGTTCTGAGGGCATGCTTGGATTTAAATGACTTAATACAATTTGGGTCTGAGCACGTGAATTACCTGCCCTGAGAATAGAATGGACACGTCCAATGTAAGTCCTGAGATAGGTACTGCAGCTAAACTCTTTGCAACAATTTAACTCTGAACATTTGAATACTTAAATCGAATGTGTTTTCAAATGACTAGTGAGTTGTCCTTTGATACAGAAAGATCGGTCACACTCTGGACACTTAAAAGCTCCGTCTGTTATTTGTTTCTTGGGACGTGATCCTGTCTGAGCGTGGACAGTCAAATGATACTTCAGACTGCATTTAATTGTAAACGATACATCGCAATCAGGATGTGGGCATTCAAAAGTTTTCGCCATTGAATGGGTAGTCATGTTGTGGATTTGAAGGGAATACTTCCTTTTAAATTGTTCCCCACAATTTGGTTCTTGGCACTTGAATCGCATTCTTTCAGAATGGATGACTCGGAGATGATCCTTGAGATTTTGCTCAAGTTTGAATGTTTTGTCACAGTATGGCTCTGGGCACTTGACTCGCCATTGTCCCTCAGAATTATGAAGGCGAATGTGATTCTGGAGAATAAATTTTTTATTAAATTCTTTAACGCAATTTGAGATGGGGCACTTAAACGGTCTGTCGTTCTTGTGTGATTTCATGTGGTTTATTAATCCGCCAATTTTACTAAAGTTTGAAGTACATTCAAGACACTTAAAAGGTTTGGGGTTCAAAGCGCCTTCACTGGTGCTGGTGTTGACATTAACATTGGCATGGGCATTATTGGCTGAGCTGCCGTCCTATTGCTAGTGCTGGTTGTGTCGTGTTGCTAAATGGGCGATTAAAGATACGTGATGAGTAAAGGATCTCCTGCAAACGTCACATTTCAATGGTCTCTGCTCCACAGGTTTGATCCCATGTATCCTACGAGCATGTATTTTGTAAGTGGTGGGAGTGCAAAAGTATTTATTGCACGCGACACAGAATGAACGACGCTTGTGAGGCATTCGAGAAAAACTTGGATCGCAATCAACATCTGCAAAGGGGTCACGTTCACGTTCAGGGTTATTAAGGTCAGAGACTGACGCCGAATCACTATTATCATAGTGGCCATCATCTTCTTCATCGCTTGACACTGTTATTGCTAGTTCATCTCCAAGAATTGTCATTTCTGTTTTGGGTATTCTTTCCAAAATTGCAGTTTTACTAATAGTACCGTTTGGATTAAAATTATCCGCTTCGCTTTCCTCCTTCAGGACGCAATGGTCCAATACAACCAACTCGTATTTAACAAGGTCTGCCTCAACAAGACTACCTTTCAACCCACTGTCGTTGTCCACGTTAACACCTACTTCCATTTGTTGTTTCAAGTTCAAAATATTTGTAGGTTTGCAGTTTTGCAGTTGTTTGTTATACTTTCCGTAAAAAAAAAGTTCAAAAAATGATTGAGCTTTACCCATTATCAAGTCCGAGTCCGAATCTGAAATGAAAATAGGTGAAAGAAAATATGTTTATTAATTTACAGCGCGTGTACTAAAATGCACGTCCAGTCACAATTGTGGCAAAGGTAAAAGTGACGGAAATAGATTTTAACTTACTTAATTGCAGTACATAATATAGCAATATTAATGTAATGCTACGAATCGTTAGTAAATATACTAGTAGTAGAGTGCGTAAATGTGATCGGGTTCATTTTTTTTCAACTTCGAAAATTTGTAACTTTTTACCCAGCCGACGCACAATGAAGAAAAAGTTATCATTATACTTCTCTTTTAATCCTTTATGTACACAAAAATACTCAGTGTCGAAAGTTAAAAGTTGCAAGAGATACAGGTCATTGTACAAAAAAACTGCGGAAAGTCTTACAACGGCCCAAGTGCCCTTAATGTGATCAATACATTTAAAGTTAATGTTAAAGTAGGGTCTTAAATGTGACAAATTCAAAAAAGTGCTCAAAACTTTCATGATTTTACATAGCCAGAGTTTTTAAGGAAAGAAGCTGAAATCAGTAGTAAAGATTGAGACTATAGGCTGTATGAATATTAGTCGCACAGAGTTTTAAAGGCGGTAATATTTGAACGGCGGCCACTGATCACATTTAATGGGTGATTACATTTACGCACCTTAGTGCTACAATTATTTACATACACATAATTGCCGAACTATCCAGCCTGGACGATGGATCTATTTTAACTGCAAATCCATAACTTACGATTAGTAGGAGTAGGAACTTTGAAATTACAATAACATCTCTTCTGAATCTTTGAATTAACAGGTGAGCACTCGAGCCATTTCTTGAATGTAAAGTAATGTAAACGAACTTTTGGAATTTGGGGCTTGGGGTTTTGGATTTTTGGATTTAAATCAATTAAAATATTACATGGGGTGAGGGTGCCTAATTGTTGGCTGATTAAATTCGTCCTTGTCGAAAACTTTTGAAACTCAAAGATGTAGAATTAGTAGATGGAAAGCCGAACTTTACAACCAAAAATAAAATTTTGTTTTGCACCGACTAGTATTAGATATACAGCCGGTGGCCACAATTAGGATACCGACCACAATTAGGCACCCTCACCCTACAGAAATTATGCAAATTCTGGATTACATACCCTCTAAAGCTATTTTAGACTCGGTAACTACTTCTATTTTTGAGTTGCGGATTGCGGAGGTCGGGACCCCGTAGCTAATTAAGACCCGTTAACTAATAATGAACCAAGGATTAACCGGAACAGTACGGTAAGTTACAATCATGAGTATTCAAGACACTGATGTGCTACACATGCAAAGTTTTAAAATAGGAGTAACGGTCATTCTACTTTTTTCTCCAAAATTGCCCCTCCCCCCTCCTATCCAGCTTTCTCACCAATCACTAACACGAGACATTACCATTTCCTTCTCCCCATGCAATACAGATAAAGCCAAAAATCCAGCACCAAAAAGAAGCTGAGTTCGTAGAGAATTTTGAATTCCACAAATAGGTAAAAACTTATTTTAACAACGCTGGAATACAATCCATAACAATGCCGAATTAAATCGAAACAGGAAAGGTTATTATGCTAAATTATATGCGACGCAGCCAGACGCGACGCCGCCGGACGCGACGCAGCCAGACGCGACGCAGCCAGACGCTACGCAGCCGGACGCGACGCAACTGGACAAGACGCTGCCGGAAACGACAAAGCCGGACGCGACGCAGCCGAAAGTGACACACCCGGACGCGACGCAGCCGGACGCGACGCAGCTGGACGCGATGCGTCTGGCTGCGTCGTGCCCGGCTGCAAACTACTTTAATTATTGAATACTGGCTAAGACTTATTTCTCATATTACGTTTTTCATTATAAATTTTTTTTTTCTGAAACCATTATATCACCTATTTGATACCGTCCTGCAGCTCACATATCTGTAGTTGGTTCGAAAATTAGATTGGAGTTGTTGGAGCTACAGATTGGCAAGGTTTTCAAACAAATTAGTCATGTTTTAAAGACGCTGTTTCTCGTTTACGCGCGGAATAAATTAAAATACTCTTACTTGACTTGTTTATACTTTATACGTTGGACTGCTTTGTAATAATTTTGTGTAATTTAATTGTGATTGATTTTATACTTTGACATTAGCGTAGCAGCTACAGCAAATGCCTATTGACAGAGCTTATTTCTTGTTTAGTTGTCATTTTGCATGTTGTAAATTAAGGGAAGGAGTTAAGCCTTACAAGGTGCTTTAGGCTTCGCTAGGCAGCCGTCACGCAAATTAACACAAAAAATTCAAACATTTTTTTGACGGAAAATTAATTTTCGACATTTCTTAGCGAGAATAGTATTCGTTAGTTTTAATGTTTGCTTGTATTAATTTTAGTAAGAAGGAAAGAGCTTGCAAGCATCTGTGAGAAACACAAACTACCAAAATTTACCGTTTGGATCGAAATAATTAGACAAATCCAAATAACTTGGTGTCACTAGCACGATCGTTATAAGTTTTTAAACTATTTTGAAAAATAAAGATAAAATTTTAAAAAAATCCGGCGCTTCGCGCCGGATTTGTGGACGGTAGATGCTGCGCTTGGAGCGACTTCGTTTCATCACTGGAAGACAATATTTTAGTACTACGGCTTGCACATTACGCAAGCAGCTAGCGCCGGTGAAAACCAGCTAGGTACGAACTCTGTTGGTACAAGTGGGTAAGGTACAAGTTCTGCCGTTTCCAGTTGGCTGGGATCAGGAATTAGCCACATATGATCAGGACGAGTGTACCGGTCCAATCCTTATGTATGTGCATTAGTTTAAACGTGTGCATTGGTTATATGCATGTACATAGAGCGGGCTGCTCATAAATTACATAATGACAAAAAATATGTTCCTGGGGTATTGCACGTATAATTGTTGTTTAATTGTAAATTGCGTTGTAGGACATTTGCTACCCGGACAATTGCTAGACGGACATTTGCTACCAAAAACCAAAACTAGGACATTTTTGAAAAACCGTAATCAATTATATGATCTTGTATCATTTACAGTAATAACATTAATAAACTATTTTAGCAATGCCATGTTATCACGGTACACTCATAAATATTGTCCATGCATTTTTTTTTCTACATTAGCCATTAGTAGCAAATGTCCTAGGTTTGGGCGTGGGTAGCAAGCGTCCTAGGTTATGGGTACAAAATGTCCTAGTTTGGGTTTTGGGTAGCAAATGTTCGGGTAGCAATTGTCAAAATAGCAATTTGTTGTGTAAATGTCCGCATACTGTAAATTGTTACTACTAGCAACAAAATTTAATAGTGTAGGGCGAGTGTGCCTAATTGTGGACAGTGTCCTGAGTGTGGCCACCGGCTGTATATCTGATACGAGTCGATATAAACCTAAATTAAATTTTTGTTTGCAGAATTCGACTTCCCATCTACTGATTCTGCAACTTTGAGTTTCGAAAGTTTTCAACTTATACACATTTAATCAGACGGCCACAATTAGGACACAGGCAAAAATTAGGCAACCTTACCCTACCACCCAATGTTTTGTAATTGCCGTTGTGAAGTAGCAAAAAGAAGTACATTTCACGATTTCCACGATTTTAATAAGGCAACTTTACTAAAAATTGGGTTGTAAAATAGCGTCAAAAAATTAAAATAATTCAGCGAAGCAGGATTAAAAACTCAACCTACCCAATAACTATTTTTTTAATATTTTTAAAATGATTTATTCAGAAGTTTTAATAATTATTTCGAATTCTACGGTAATAATGAGTTAACTAAAAGCTTTTGTTCACCACAAACCTGTAAAAAAACAATATAGAGAAAAAAAACAGGTCTGTTAAATGAATTTATAATATAATACTAAATAGCAAGGAGCGTAAATAACGCGTATCTTCACATTGCCGCATGCCTTTCAAATTTAAGGAGTATATTTTGATCCAGAAGATATTATTCTGAAATCACAAAAAACATTATTATTAGGGTTTAATTTGTGAATATTACATAGAATCTCACAGAGAAACATATTTTTGGCAGCTCTATTGTCATTAAATTTGTATAAAATAACTAATGAGCACAAAACTTTTAAAGTTTTATTCACAGTATGTAAGCACAAGCACATAATGCTTATGTAATACCGTTATTCGCTGTTTTACATGTCTAAACCTCTAACGTTAGTTGAATTCTACAATGGTACCATGAAAATTGGAAATAATTGAAACTGCTTGTATGTATTCAATTTGTTTAATAATGTTTTACCTAAACAATATACCGTGCCTCAAAGATTGTCTTTAATCGTTGACCACCTTCATCAAATTCGTCATTGTTAGTAGAAGGTTTGGGCTTTGGCAAATGGTTATCATCAGGACGTCTAAATTTTCGAGCAAACTCTCTGGCATACGTCAAAGCGTTGACACGATTTAGATCTCGTTCGCTATTCATTTTTACTCTTATAGTGTCATCAACTGCATCCACATTGAGATTGTAGCGTCTAGTAGTCTTAACAGCATTTTGAATGGAAAATTTCCTTTCTGCTTCACTGCTACTAGGAGAAATAACTAAAACAAAATTAATTATTGATCTCATTGTGTCTGTCCACGCAATCTCGTTACAAGCTAGAAAGTATTGCGAAAATTTGACAGGTTCCTCATTAACATAGTTTTGAAATTTTGTGTGTTCCTTCATAGTATTCACAAGCTGCTTCCATTCAAAGTTTAAAGCAAATTCATCTGTATAAAACTTAAATTCTAAGTTAAACGCTGTTATTTTTCTTTGGCCGTAGTGTAGCTCTCCTTCTTCAAGTTGACTGAAATAAATTGAATTAAAAACTTCAAATAAGTTAGTCGATTCGCTGTCAGGAAAACGTTTTCTTATTTCTGAGACTAAGTGTAAGGTATAACTTAAAATCTGGCGAGACAAGCTGCTGTCGTCGTCTTGTGGGTCTGGTGTTAACAAGGTGATACCACAGTACAAGTTTATAGAAATTTCAAATTTATATAACGCGGGAAAGCTTTGATCAGTATCTGGTTCACCAATTTCATCGCTCGACTCAGAGCTTCCTACTAGTTTTTGTAATTCGTTACCACCCTGGAATGCAAAAGACTCAATATTAAGAATCATATTTTCTCTAACTACGGACATCCCAATGAAGTTTCCATTTCTTTTCTGAGTTAATAACGATACTTTTGTCATTTCTTCTGTAATATCTGTCAAATATGCAATATGCGTGAGAAATTTAGAGTTTTTAAGATTTGCCAAAAAATAATCTGCAGTAACATGATCGTCCTTAAAATCAGGGCTGTTAGCAATTAACACAAGAGCGCTAACAACAACTTTCCAATGAGATAAGAGTCCGCTATACGCCCTTTTGCGAGAACTGACCCACCTGAAACATACAATTTTCTAAAGTTATGCTTTTCATGCACGTTGACAAAAGTATTGTCATAAAATATTATACCTTATGGGATGGATTCTATGCAACTCAAAGTACTTGATCTTAGCTGCTTTAGTCTTAGAACGCAATACTAGCTTTCGTTTACTTGATTTGCTTCCAAAATAACGAGCAAGACTGTTTACGAGTTTGTCGATATTTCTTATAGTTTCAAACTTCGTGAATGATGCCTTGTGGGCCAGTTCAAGGCGATGCGATGCGCAGTGATTTTTAAGAAAATCTCGTTTTGTAAAATGCCTTAGCTCTCTGTAAAACACATTTTGTAAAACCTTTGATCCATCAGCAATTAGTCTAACAACGTTGCCTCTAAAGTACTCTTCCAACCCATCCTTAAGCAGCTGGTTCTTAAATAAGCTAAAAACATGTATCCCTTTGTTCCTCTTAATCATATTAGAAAGGTGGTAGTGGTAGGTTTCAACACGTTGATTCTTGTCAAACGTTTGAAATACAAAGGCGTAGTTACTATAGCCTGAAAACGTCATTAAACAAAACAACTTAATTTATTAGTAATTAATTGGTTAGAATTGAGATTATACAAGTAAATAAATAGAGGTTAGAAACATAAAGTTTCATTCCTAAACTTTTAAAAAAGAAAATAAAGTTAAAACATATTATCAGAAAAAATTTACAATGACCAATTTCTATTTTAAATTCACAGCATTTTAAATCTTGCCTAATACGTTCTAAAAGCAATTAGACCTGCTTTTTTTATAAAGCGTAGGCTACAGTGCATGCAAATAAAAAACAAATTACTAGGTGCTAGTTTAATCACGATTGACTTGCGGGAAGTTTAAACAAACGCGTAGAAACTAATAGATCGTCTTTAATGGTCGTTTTGCTTTAAGAACGTTTTGAATAATACTTACTTTGGTTTTACTGGAAAATAGATATTAATCATATTGTCAAGATCGACGTATTGAACCGTATATGACATCTGTACTTTTTTGGTAATTTGACACTGTCTAGCCCAAACTCAGCAAGAAAGGCAAAGAGCAGTTAATGGTACCACAGTCGTGAAAGCTCGAAACCCAAAAATGTATGCATATCGTTACTGAAGAAGCAAAGTTGCCGGTCTCCAATTCTCACTAATAGCAAAATTTTCGTTCTCCAATGCGCGCTAAAAGCAAAGTTGCCGTTCTCTATTTATTAGTAGTAACGTATTAGTAACGTTCCTAATAAATGGAGAACGGAAACATTGCTTTTAGCGGGCATTGGAGAACGGCAATTTTGCTGCTATTGAAAATTGGAGATTGTATTGTATTGTATTGTATCGGAGATCGGCATCTTTGCTTCTTCAGTAACGATATGTAGAGTATGCTGAAAAGAAGGCAAGTGTGAGGGTTGGGACTAGTATTAGATATAATACTGACATAGGATAAACTTTTAATTAAACAATAATGTATAAAAACAAAGTTCTGTTTGTAATCTAAACAGTTTTCTCAACTGCGTTTCGCACTGTTAAGAAGACGCGGAAGAGATCGCCAGTCTCTGGATGGCTGTTTTTCTTCATACATTGTTGTTTTGATAAAACTTTATCCTATATCAGTATTATATCTAATACTAGTCCTATCCATCACACTTTACATACCAATCATGGTATGTGCTCCCTTAAATTGTATGGCTGCTCAGGGATCGTCACTGAGAAGAAGGTGCAGACTGCTGTATGGAGTTTTAGTCCATACAAGTCTGCGAGGACTAATAGTATTCAACCTGTGCTATTGCAAAGGAGTTTACTGGTGATTCTGGGGCGGTTAGTTGCTCTCTATCAAGTTTGCCTGGAATAAGGTATTGTACTGCTTTGTTGGAGGGTGGCTAGGGTAGTATTGCTACCTAAGCCGGGTAGGGGAGACTACTGTAAGGCTTCATCGTGGAGGCCTATACAGCTAGCTCCTGTTTTGTTGAAGGTCCTGAAAAGACTGGTGGATGGGCACATCAGAACACCTGAGCTAGAGAACAGGCTCAGGGCTAATCATCAGTTTGCATACTTGAGGGGTCTTTCCACGGATGCAGCTATTCATAGAATAGTGGCATACGTGGAGAGGGCCTTTGAGGCGGAGCAGATGGTTACGGGTGCCTTTGTTGACATTGAAGGGGCCTTTAACAATGTGTTATTCAGTGCTATAACTTCAGCACTGGATAAGTTTGGTATTTGCTGTTTGGTTAAGAGATGGATCGACTTTAGTCTCAGATATAGACAGGTGATGTCGGAGATTAGTGATTGTTTTAGGGAACGGAAGGTGGAGAGAGGGTGTCTACAAGAAGGGGTAATCTCACCTCACCTGTGGAACTTAGTTATGGACGGTGTATTGACTAGGTTTAAGCAAAGGGCGTCGTCTACTCTGTCACAGGGGTATGCTGATGATACTAGGGTGCTTCAAAGTGGCTAGGTACTTCGCACACTCACGCTTCGGGTCACTGATGCTCTAGATTTCATTAGTGACTGGTGTTTGGAGGTGATATAAAGCCCTAATGCTGAGAAGACTGAGTTACTGAGTTTACTAGGAACACCAGGCTCTATCCCAATTCTGTGAGATACAGGGAAGTGGGCCTGGAGATCCGGCGAACAGTTAGGTACTTAGGCGATGTACTGGACAAGCACTTGAACTGGATGCCACACTGCAAGTCAGTGGAGAGCATGTCGCAGGTTACCTTGGCCAGATGCAAACGCATAGTTGGGAGGAAATGGGGTCTATCTCCCAACGTGGTGAGATGGACTTATACTGCTCTTGCACATATGCATATATTTATTAGCTTCGAGTTTTTACGACTGTAGGACCATTACCTGCTCCTTGCCTTTCTTGCTTAGTTTAGGCTAGACGGTGTCACATTA
The DNA here is from genome assembly GCA_949802685.1 of Dicyrtomina minuta. NCBI lineage: Eukaryota > Metazoa > Arthropoda > Collembola > Symphypleona > Dicyrtomidae > Dicyrtomina > Dicyrtomina minuta. The sequence continues at coordinate 87,082,705 of OX461808.1, read as the reverse complement.
CCAAAAAAGTACAGATATCATATACGGTTCAATACGTCTATCTTGACAATATTGGTTTACTACTGTTTTGTTTTAGAAAAATTTAGAATTACGCCAGTTTGCTTGTAGTTCAAATTAGAAACAAAATGTGAGATTTTTTTGTAACCATTGCTTTCCAGCGACGTCAATAGATTCGTCAAGAATAAGACTTAGTTTTGGACGGGTAGACAATAAGTAATGAAGAAGTTCCTTATGTAAGCATGAGCTTATAACACCAAGCATTTTTCGGTAGCCGTCAGCATTGTGGTGATAGACTCTAATGTTTACTCCAAAATGCTTGAGCTTTGTAGTGAGTTCCTTGAATCCCATAAATGGCAATCCTATATGGACTGCGGAATGAACTGCAATAACCAAATGTATTGTAGCAGAGTAAAATTGATAAAATTTTGCATTTTTGTTAAGCATGGCAGCTTCAAAATCAGCTCCTCGCAGTCCAATGTCTAAATTTTGAAAATACTCCAGTGAAATATCATGCAGTGGGTTACTAAGATGTCTGCGTATTGTTTCTTCGTTATCGGATCTTCTTCTTGCTCCACTGGAATGCCAACGCTTTGTTTTGATAAAGTCACTTAATAGAGGCGAAGAAAATCTTTCTACCAATATATCCGCTTGATACAGTTTATGACAGAACTGACAGGTTGCCTGTGAATGAACTCCTCTTATATATTGAAACCAGTCACACACTTCAGGAGTTTTAACTTTGTCAATGTTAATTTCTTGTTGTAGACTTCCGATCCATGAATTGTCAAATTTGTCACAGCTTTCAGTTATATAATTTGTTTGGTCACTAACTAATTGTGGAAGAAACAGGTTGTAGTTGTTGATATTTTTTTCATCATACAATTAATGGTCGTGATTCATTGCATCAAGTTTAATCTCATCTTAATATTCGTTGTCTATGTCCACTAAATCTATTTCTTCAAAATCGCAAACCGGAATTTCTTCTTTACCTAACGTGTCTTCATAAAATAAATGTTCTATTTGTGTATCTGTGGGATACTTAGAACCTTTTTTAGCTGAATATTCAGATAGAATATTGCATCCCCTACCAACGCCAAAATTTACATGTTTCTTAGTTGCTAATCGTGGCACTTTGTCTTCAATAAAGAACTCTTCTCCGTTTTCACAGTCATTTTCAAAACCAGGGGTTGAAAATGAAATCTTCATTAAATTAGGTGTAAATGGTTCAACGGAATCCCCACAGCGATTAATTGAACGACTTGTTTGTGAAAATGAACCCCAGTCTCCTAATATAAGCTTTGGACTTGCTGTGTACTTGTCATACAACTCTGTAAAAGCATTACATGTGACGTAGGGCGTGTTGCTGCCATATATTATGAAATCCTGAAGGCTATCTCTGATTGCAGTTACAATGTATTGGTGCATTCCTTTTTTTCATATTTAGTTGAATCGTCTTTCATTGCATCCAAACTGACTAATCTCATTGTTTGTTTTGATTAGGATCTAATAAGTGCTAATCCAAACGGGGTATTTGTATTAATTGGAATTTTGGAATCGAATTCGTGAGCAATTTGACAATTGTTGAGGTTAAAATCAACATTTTCAACATTTAATGATCCAATGACATATGAATAAGAGTGTGAAACTCTATGCGACGTTGACTTCGGTCTGTTTTGCAAAAACCTATCTAGTTGACAAACCATAACGATATGACCCTTATAGTCGACAACGACAAGTTTGTATGGTGCCAAAGTAATAGGATTGTGGCTTCGGGGTTAGGTGGAACAATACTTTTTCAGTTCAATGAATCGTGTTTCATCAGAAGATACAAGCTCAAGCTCGCTAATTAAAATTCTACAGTTGGTGTAAGGTTCTTCTATTGTTTCATGTGTCGGGCCAATAATATGCTGTTCTTGTGTCTGAAATGTGAGGCCAGTAATAACTGCTAAGCTGCATTGAGTACCCAAAACAACTATTATTAAACCATTGAAGTCACAATTATTTGTAATTTAGTTTTGAACTTATGCGTAAATTCATATTTTATTGCATCCGGCCTTGCATTTTAACTTAAACTGTTAATTCTAGATTTTGATTACTACATTGGTGTTGTGTGTGAAAAAGTTATTTTTCAACAAGTGAATTAAAAATAAAAAATAATAAAGAATTCGAATCATTTGCAAAGTATATTGGTTTGCTTACAATCTTCCCTTAAGTAAAATTATTTTTGATGATCTATATTAACTTCTAAAAGAATCGTATTTCTATATTTCAATAATTTACGTATTATTTAATTAAATATTTTTAAAATTTACTTACATAAAACTGCATATCGTAATGAGGTGCATCGTAAAACCAGCTTCTGTTTTCAAAAATATCACAAACATTATAGTGAATACAATTTTAAATTATTGTAGTAATAAGGGAAATAAAATAATAGTATGTATCATAATCAACTTTAAACTGTTGTTAACGGATGTATGAATAACGACAAAAGTCTTACATTGTGGTGAGCACTTCTCTTGGTTGAAGTATATTTTGAATGAAATACGCGATTTAAGGAAATTGATTTCCTTTAATCGTCTAGCACACACTCGGAAGAATAAAAATCACTGCCCTCTCGGCAGGGTTTTAGTCTCTGTAAAATATTTACAATTTGATTATCCAAGTACAGTAGTCGCAAATTATTCTGTCATGTACCTATTTTTAATTCTGGAATTGTAATTTGCCTGAAAATGTTTAGATTTAACTAACTTTTAAATAATGCACAACAAGTATTTGGAGTGTTTGCTGTGAATAGGAGGAAGTAAAAGAGAAATATACTAACGACAAAGGTAAAGTCTACATACCTACATGTGCCGTTCTTGATTTTCGCCCGTCAAAGAATTCAGCAATGCGGAGTTGTTTTTTGGTGCCTGGTTGTCCTTTTAGGAGTTGAAATATAACACGTTTGATATTTTCAAAGAGATCAACATAAGTAAATAAATGAATGTATTAACTAGCACACAAGTTTAAGAAACACAACTTTAGTATTTGGATTAGCAGAAAATACTTACCAGCACTATTTGTAGCCACGTAAAAATAAAAATAATTAGTACACCTTATGAACAATGAACAGAACTTGCTGATTTAAAAATACTGTAGTAACATTGAATTGAACTTGATTCTTCAATTCTTCAAGGGCATCTAAAAGTATGCTGGCAACAAGTAATTCCAGTCTCAACTATGGTGTGGATCTTTCCAACTGGGAAAGGTTCAACTGATACAACTTGTGCTATTACGCAGTAGGATATTACGCTGATGCAGTTTAACTACATTCATTTCAGACTGTCCTTAGACCTTATTTACAATATACTACTTATATCGTAAAGGGATGTAAGTTTTTGAGATGTTATTTAGCCTAAAGGGTATGTAGTGTTGGCCAATTTTAAAGTGTCTTCCTAATTTATAGTTTTAATAGATTAAATAATTAGAGGTAATGATGAGTATACTCGATACCTTCGTTCCAAGGCTACTCTAATAAATTATTGTCCACTTAAAATAAAAATGTTAAAATAATTTTAGTTTATAATGCATTACTATTATGTACATAAGTTATGCGGGAGACATTAGTTAGGTTTAATTTTATTTATGGGCTCATATTTTAAGTTTGCACCTTCTACCTAACGTTAGTGATTGCCTTATTAGGCTTTTATTAATAAAAATTTTATTTAGGAGAAAAAAATAAATTTAGTTGTATTGATTTTAAATAGGGCAAGGAACCTAGACTCAGAAATAATGCAACCATACAATAGTATAATATGGATGCTATTTTAGAGACGAGTGTGTCTGTCAATACCAACGACTTGCTAATGTTTTGTGGACTGCACAGTATGTGCATTCTTGTTTGGTATGGGTAGTGTAGCCCCACTACGTTCATGCGTTGCATAATATATGCGATGGATCTTGGCTATGACGTCACTCGTGAGCGAATATGGCTCGAAAATGCAAATAGTACATATTGGCACTGGAGCCTGGCTGGGATAGAATAACTCTGGTACGACTGATCCCGGTGCAAGTGTTGGGGACAGGAGTGGGCCGGGCACGAAAGGTCAAAGTTGATAGCACAATAATTGCGCTCGGTAGAATTAACACAGCTACTAGTTGGCTTTATGGGACTGGCTTCTTATAAAATATGAGCAGAAGGAGCGAGTTTGGTACGATTGGGCTCCGTAAAATTAGCACCGGCTTGAGTGGTGCTGGTGCAAATTTTGTTGATTGCTGTTGCCCTATGCAACAGTAGTTTTAGAGGTTCTGTAGGTCCAGTAACAGCAGCACAAGTAAAATATCGCTGGTGAAGAGGCAACATGTCACAAGTCCAGTGGGATTACGTAGGACTTGTGCCATGTTGCCTCTTTGCCAGCGATATACTATATATGTACGAGATGGACTAGTACAAAAACGATTGAGACACGAATTTTGTAATATCCTATGCTATCAAAATTGGTCTCAATACAATAAAATGTTCATATATTATTCTAAATATAATAATTATATAAAAAATAATAAAAGTCCTGCTACCCTTTCTCATTTCTGGTAGGTTCAAATGTGATTGAAGAAAGCCAGTTAAAAACTGTGATGTGTGGAGCATAACCAACAGACGGACAGACAGACAAACGAATATGACAATTTTTATAGATTCTTAAGCTCAGGTTTTAAATAGAAACAAAATTATATCAGTGGCTGTTGACTGCCACTAAGTTCTACCATTATTTAAAGTAAAAATTCACAACTTCGAACTTCCCATCAGAAGAAGTCACGGAACTACAGGTAACCAGAAGGTAATCTTCACTTGTACGTCATTTATGGGGGTGGGGGGTAATGGTGGGTATTTGTAAATGTTTATTCAAGATGGCTGCTGGCCGCCATATGCAATTATGTACAAGCAGTGGTTTGATGTCCGAATAAACGTTTTTGAATAATGTCTGTTGATGGTTGTATGTATTAATAGATAGTGTTTGTTTGTTTGATGTCCGAGTAAACGTTTATTCAAAATGTCTGCCGGCTAACGTTTGTTTAAGATGAGTGTCATGTGATATTTGTATTTAAATGTAAGTATTGTTGAATGTAAGAGTATTTGTAAATGGCGCTTGTTATTTTATCCTTGGAAAATTTCCAGGTCTGTACCCTCCAGCGGAGGTTTCAGGCCTGCTTTGGTATATGCAAATGTGAAAACATAGTGCATTAGTGAATATAGTTTAATATTTTTATAATTGAATGTTGAAATGTTTGTAAACGTTTATGATTTATATTTCAAAAATGCCGCTGGTTGTTTTATCCTTGGAAGTTTTGTTTTGGTAAACATAATATAATGCATGGTATTAAATGTGTAAAGATATGCTTGGTATGCGTATGACGTAATCTTAATTGGGTCTCAAGCAGGTTCAGAAAGATTACATTTTATGATGTGAACCGCGCCGTTTGACAAGAGAAAATCAAAAAATCTTTTGTGATATTGCTATAAAAATTACATAGGTACAGGTGGGATTCAGTTTATTTTTAGTGATCACACGTCCAAACAATGTAATTTCTGTCAAAAGACGACCTACTTCACAATATCGCAGATAATTTGATTGGACATTGAGTGTTTTTTGAATGATCATGAAATAAAAATAAGTCAATTTGTAACATGTATGAAGAAATGAATAAGCAGTTGACAGATACATATTTATTTACAAGATTTGGTGATGGTATCCTAGAGGATAACTTGTATTAATATTGTGTGCATAGGGATAAATTCGACTAATATCTAAACTATTCAGTGCCATTCTATTAACGGTTACTAGATATAATTTGTGATTTACAGGTTTGATAGATTTAATATTTATAGTAGTTGCTAAGGTATTCTTTTCAAGTGCTTGTTTGAATTGATCGTGTCTATAGTTAGCTATTAGACTAGATTTAGGTATGCCACAACATTTTTGTTCTTGTTTATTTTCAAGATATAGTAATGAATACATTTTACTTTTAAGCGCAATGATTTCTTCGATATCTAAACTTTCAATGCGCACATCACCAGCACGGTTTTTATTTGTTTTAATTAATATTAAAAGATCTGGATGTTTCTTGAAAATGTCGTGTGAGGTTGGTATTTTTGAAAAGTCAAATTCTTTATAATTTTTTATAATGTTTTCATAAAATGTTTTTAGCATTGTTGAAGTTTTTAACAAATAACCGTCTGTATCTGTGTAAATGCATTCTGCTTTGTATTCAAATATTTTCTAAAAAGTATTCCATTTTGTATACCAGTGTATTTAAGCCAAATGTAATATTGAGGCCCTAGCATGAGAAACGTTAAGTAAAACGTATTGGTTTTGTCCAAACGTGAACACACTAGTGTTTTCTGTTAATGGTTTAAAGTCGCGGCACTGGGGTGATGCAATCTATTGTTTAGCTTGAATGGAACTAGTACATAACTTAGTATTTGTGTATTGTAAGATGTTACGCAGCGTGTTGCCATAGGCTACATTTGAATTCTTTTTGTAAAATTGATTTTCAAGTACAGTTTTTGCGACTTTTCGTTTTTCTAAATTAAAAACTACATAATTTTTAAAATAAGCAGCTTGTTTAAACTGAAATGCTGCTTGGACATGTAGTAGTTTCATACCTTTAGATGGATAAAAATGTAATAATTCTATGTGAATACAATATTTATACCTATTAAATAATGTGAGTAATAATCTAGGTCTCGTAATCAATCCACGGTTTAGTTGGTAATATTTGTTTGCTTATATATTTTGCTCATCACTGAGTTCTTTAAAGTGATTCCTACGTAATTCTGGGCATAAAGAAAGATCTTTATCTCGATCGTGTAATTCAATAGGGTATTCAAGGTCAACACAGACTATGTAGCTTATTTCTTGTTGTTAATTTTCTATAGTAGGGTCAGTCCAATTTATTTTATTTAATTCAATAGGGTCGTCAATATATTTAAAATCAGAAACAGGTAATTTGCTTTGCATTACAAAATAGTAGAGAGAATTTATGTCTAATGCAATCAGTTGTGTTTCTCGTTTTGTTATATCAAGGTCTTCTGGACATTTTGTATTATTTGCTGTAGCAATATGCTGTGTAGCTACACAAAGTCCACCTTGTATGCTGTTTTTAACTAATTTATATATTCGTTTGTCACGAATATATTCAATATTTGCTTTTGTATAAAATAAAAAACATTGCCACGAAAAGCTCGGCAATGTAAGACAATAAGTGGCGTCTAGGCCAAAATCATTAAATCCTATTTCACGGTAATGTTGCCATATTTCAGCCGTATAAACAGTATTTAACATATTACAATATTGTGTATATTTTCGAAAATTAGTTAAATTAAATTTAGTACAAGTACATTCTATTAGTTTCCATTCACTATCTGTCGCACTATTCAAGTCGCATGTAATATTTTCTGTAAAATATTCCCGAGCAGGTATTTGTTCGGTGTCGACCAACATGGTTTTAGTAGTAAAAAATTTTTAAGGGTAATTAAGTTTTTTGCTCAGCAAATTTATGTTTCCATTATTTAGTTTTATAGAATTTGGAAGTTGTAAATAGTTTAAGCATTGTGGTAATAATTTGAATGTATTAATTCCGTTAAGAGAAATACAATTCAAAAGTTCTTTAATTTCAGATTCAAGGAAAAGAAATGAATCTAAAAATCTTACTTTAATGTTTGAGTAGTATTGTTTTTGGTTTTGAGGAATTTCGGAACTGTCCAAGTAGTAAGTATTTAATTTAGGAACGTAAAGGTCTTTTGCAGTTATTGTAATTGATATTATTTCTTTAGGTGATTTACAAATGATTTTAATATCTTTTTGATCGAAAAGATTAGTTTTTGTAGTTTAAATAAGTAAGTGAAAGTCCATACTGCTGCAACCATGATTTACGACAGGTATTTCAAATCTATACTTTGTTGCGAGGTTACAACAAACGCATATAACACTTAAAACTTAACCAGTTGCGTGGTTGTGATGCAGGTTCCTGTAGATTGTTTTTGATTTGTTAAATTCAGTCCCACACATATCACAGTTGTTTTTAGTTTTGTATTTTGTTAGCATTCCTGTTGAAGGATGGATATAGTTGTTTGTTTCTCTAATTTGAGTTAGTAATATTTTTGCCCAGTAAAATAATCTAGTAAAGAAATGTTCTACTACATTATCTTGGTCGTAATATTCAAATGCTACAATATAATTTTTACCTTTAAGGTAATGTATAACAAGAATTGAATATGATGCAGGCTCAAAACTACCTTCAATAGTTTGATTTGGTTTTGATTAAAACATATTGTATGTGGTTTTATTTGGTTGTAAGAATGTTTGAAAGCTAAAAAAATTATGTAAGGATAAGGTAAGCTTAACCAATGTTGACAAAATTTTGCTGATATTCCTTCTTTTGGAAATACTATTCTAGGGTTTCCTAGTTCTTGACACACGTTATAATGTTTTGTTATATTAGGTTCAGAGTTAAATGATCTAAAACATTTTGTACATTTCCATCGTTTCTTGCGTTCTCCTAGGCAAAGAAATTTAGTTAAATTTGTAATAAGTACAAGATGATATAAAGTGGTTTCAATATTTGAATTGTTTATTATGATCGGTTTACGGATTAAAAATAAATTACAAGTATCGGCAAGAGTAGATTTATAATGACTTTTGCGATACATAATTACATTATCATTCTGGTGTGTAAATACATTGCGTAGCCAGACCCAGTAGGGACCTCCAACAGCAGCAACATCACCCACAAATTCCGAGCACGAACCTAAAATTAAAAAAAAAATATTTATTTATACAAAATGACAACTGATCAGTTTGTCTTACATTATCAGGGCCGGATAACGCGGCCACTGCAAGCAGCCTGCTGCCTGAATTTTCAATAAACATGTACATGGAACATTTTATAGTTTCCACAAATATTCAAAAAGAATAATTTACACTTCTCAAAACATGTGAATAGAACATTTTACACTTTTGTTAATCAAATCAATAGAACAGTTTACAATTCTCGAAGACCATCAATAAAATCTATATAGTGTTTACTTGAAAACAAATTACTGCTTAAAACTAATTTCTTCGTCTGGCCCTGCACATTATACAAATTCAATGGTTTGCTCGCTAGCCTTTTACAGTTTATTTAAAGGAAGCAGCAATTACAATCGTAGGTAGAACTAGGTACTTTTGGTTAAAGCCCAATTTACTATAATTTTTTTTGCCTACTTATTGATTTTACCTAATCAAAATTACAAAATACTAAAATTAGATTATGCACAATCACAATATACATCACAATCCGACAGAAACAAACATGAACTAACCTAATCTTATATAAAAAAATCTCATTATTCACAAACAATTCTGAACGAATGACAACACTTCTACCTACTATAACTTTATAATTTTATTAAACATAAATTAATCCTTACCCATGATAAATAACTAATAAGGCAAGAATCAAAATATTTTTAAAATTCCAAATCCAAATCCAGCAACTAAGACAACAGCAACTTTACACACTACACATTAAAAATGAATGGAATATTTTGATTCTTAGCCTGCCTCACTAGTCAGTAGGTTACTGGGTCGGAAAGGCACATTTAGAAATGATGTTATTGTATTTGAACATCTAACTGTCCCACCTTTAAATAATATTAACATATGACACGAATCCTACTACATTTATAACAACGTACCTACTACTCACCTACAATAATACATAATATATGGTCGAACCTATACAAACACCAATCCATTCATTCATTCTATTTCTGAACAATTTCATGCGGCCGACAGTCCAGCCGACCAAGCACTGCCTTAAGTGGATAGTATACTACGTAAGGGCTATCCATAAATAATGTCATCAAAAAATCCTAATTTTAGGAACCTCCATGTCATCAGCTTAATAATTACATGAATGACTATCTTTACCATAGCATGTTATCAATACTTAACTACACCCACTGACCCACTGATAAAATAATTTATGGACGATCCCAAAACCTATTACTCATGTATTTTTTTACTCTATATCTATGCCATCTACACACTCCCACATCATTGACATTCCATTTCATTCTAGACTACGAACCCCGTGCCTTCCAGTCACCTAACCGTCTGCCCATTTAAATACCACATATGCTTACATACTTACTACCTAATATAATCAAGTGCAAACTTTATCCTTGCCAACTGCCAATTTTAACCACCCCTATTATGCTCTACTGCTATACTTCAATAAGCTAAACAATACAAATACAAACTAATAAACATGAATAAATAAATGACTGTTGCTCAAGTATTTATTTAGTATTTATTTTTTATTACTACAAACTCACAATTGGGACAAATCAAATAAATTAAACTAATAAATAAAATAACAAACATGCTCTATATATAATAATGCAAAAACTCAAACTCAAACCCACGACTTTCTATATTATTACCAGCCTCAATAATTACTACCCTGAGACAACTCATTTACATTTAGCTGAATATACAACGGCATTAATTCTTCACACAATTTACGATCAACTAGAACATTATTTGGTATGGACATATTAACACACAATGGTATTTCAAGTGGCTAAATATTTCCTGACCTTCAGCAATTTTGAAATTAACTAATAATCATATTGAAATTAACATTCAAATCTGTTAGCTTGACTTTAGTAAAATATAGTTAAGATCTTTTCTAAGCATACACCTACCCAATACCAATTACTTTACTATACCCAACAAATATTACTCCCGAATACATAACAACTTGTATGTCTGTATACAATATAAGTAGTTGGTTAAATCCCATATGAGAAAACAAACAATTGTTGACAAATTACAACACTATTAAAAATTTGTGCTGCAGCTCACCAAAAGAGATATTTAAAATAAATAAAAATTAAAACTAAAACTATTGTCCCAAATTATTATTGATATTCAAATATCAATTTTAACTGACTCGCCCTCGCCAGTTGCTTTCATTCCAGATCGGTGCCAATGAATAGCTTGAGATCCCTTATCAACCTCCAAACAGTCAAAAATAAAATAATAAAATAATATTCTTTAATATGGTAAACCTAACCACTCCTCACTTTTACACACAAATACCCAAAACAACTCATTTAAAACCAAATTATCTTATTATCAAAGAATTTACACTTTTAAAAAACATGCACAATAAAATTTTGACACATTCTGAAAGTATTTAAAACAAACAAACTTACCACATTCTGACTGCCAGAAACAAATGAAGGGACGTCATAAGTGTGAGACCGTGGAGCTGAAATTACAGTCAAAGGGCTTCCAGATCCAAAAGATGTCACACCACTTGCCACCGATTCTGTCCCATCTTGACCACCGCCAATCCCAACATCCCCACCACCACCAGCACCATCTGCCCCACCTCCACCACGAGTTGACTCCGCTCCACCCGACGCATCACCCTGTCCAGAACCTAATCGTGTCATCTCCATGTCATCTCCGTCAAGTCTCTGGTACCGTTCACGGCGTAATGGGATTCCACCCGAACTATCCCGTCGAACCCCCCTTCCTCCCTGAACATCCAATTGACCGCGGCGGTATCGACGAGTGCATGACTGCCAGACCAAAGCAATCATCAAACCAATAATGATGGTCACTGTCACTGCCCCCACAACAATAACCCCAACTGAAAACAACAAATCAAAATTCGAAATTCAAAATCTAAACTAATAATATACACACACACACACAACATCCAACTTCAAATCCAAAGGAGGAGATTAATGCCTCAATTCCTAAATGACAAAACCCAATATCTAATTAACTTTTAAATCAAAACTAAATTGGAAATGATCATTACATATAACTCACCCCCCCCCCCTCCGTCTACCTAATAAATACAAAATATAACACTACACATAAATTCCATGATTAATTATATTTTTAACAACTACTTACTTGTCGCGGATGAGAACAGAGTTGGATCTTCAGTGAATGGACACAGTTCAATCCGATCTGCAGACTTCATAAATAATACGCCCATGTCCTCCAATGAACGGACACACAGTTCAGTCCCATAAAAAAGTGTAGCCCAATTGCAGTACGGGACACACAATTTGCAAGTTCCAAGGAATTGGCAAGTAGCCATTTTTGCAGAAATATATGAATTTGAAATACACATTTTTTATACTGACATCTCCACAGTTCAAGTACCAGGCAGAAAATGAAGCCATGACGAATTTCACGTATTAAAAATCCCAAAATAATTCGATGACGCACAAACGAGTAGTCACTTCCACTGGTCATTTTGTTTATTTTATTGACATTTGACACATCCTATAACAACGCACTAATATTCTACACATTTACACACACACAACTACAACAACCACGATTAAAATAATAAAATCAAAGAATAATCGAGAATATTGCCGAGTTTAAAAATAACAAGTACAGCTTCTTTCACTGAATCCAACCACACTGAACTAAAACTTTCCTCTGTGAGATGCTCTCCAGTTACAATTACTGCTGAGTCAAATCTCAAAACCAAACATCCCTTCATGCTTATCTCTACGAGATTTTCTACTCAGCCCACAATAACAAGATCATAAATTACTGTCGATATTTGCTCCCGCTTCTTGCTTCCGTTCATCTGCTCAGTTCTCACACGTACGAACTACCGTACAACAACTATTACAGGCCAAATCTCTAATTGAGGCCCATCTCTTATAGAAGCCGAATAGTTTCCCATAACGGTAATGTTATTTTTTCACAATTGAATTTTAATATTTTCAATAGGAACTGGGTCCCTATTCAAAACTTTGCGGTACAGTAACTATGAAATATATATTTCATGTTACTTATTATACTACAAAAGGAATCTCCACTTACCACTTAACACACCAATACCAATACCAAAAATCTCTGCTAGAGACTGTAACCCCAGTTAATTGAGAGTTTTAAATTTAAAAATAAACATCAAAGTGTTTTGAGAAATTTGAGGGTTTTGAGATTTTCAAATAATAATTAGAACAAAATATTAATAAAAATGCCTTTACTCAGCAATCCTTATAGGAAAATAAGGAATTTAAATAATACATAATTAGCATACCTATAAACTTATTTCAAAATGCAAAAAATAAATGCCAATGCAAATTTAAACGGCAACATGTTTATTAGTAATTTGACATTTAAATAGATAATTTAATTCTATACTAGAGCAATACAATACACTACACAATACTGCTAATTTTGTGAACGCTTCGGCCAATAATAAATAAAATATTTACTTAGGTATTATAGATGATAACTTGTAATCATGGAATGCAAATGGATTCTTGAGGAACGAGCGCATAAAGCACAACATATCTAATGTCGAGTCTCCTAATCTAGACCGAATTTTAGTGCAAAAGTATCCTGCTGTGGAAAACGCTCGCTCAGATTCGACTGAGGTAGGCTTTATTGACATAAGCATGTCGTAACCCGCCTGTAAGTAATTACCTTTGAAGTTGGTTTTTTCAAAGACATTCATTTCAGCTAATATAAGCCTACTAAGTGTAGAAGCAGGAGTACTATCGACCATTTGAGAAGATTGCTCAGAGCGTTTGAGTGCTTCCATTAATACCTCTTTATAACGCTTCTTTGGTGGTGGAGAAGTTGTAGCGGCAGCATCAATTCTCTTTTCCAAAACACTTTGTTGTCCTTTCTCCGTTATGAGTCTCGAATGTAAATCAACTAAAAAATTCTTAATTGCTAATTTAGACGGAATTGCAAAAATCTTTTTCCAGTTATCACTATTGCTATTGTCATTGTCATCATCTAATGGAAATTCAAACTTTTCGGTCTCGTAATCGTTGTCAACTGTTGCCTGATTTAACTCCACTTCCTCAATGCCATCGGAGTAGGAGCGGTCGTGGAGATACTTTACTACAGCCGCTGCGGTAGTCCACCTTTGCCCAATTCGCACACTCAACCTTTGCTTAAACTTTTGTGTAAGCGGATTATCATGACGCCCCAGATTTGCAAAAAGTTGACACAAGGCTACGCGAGCTTTTATTAAGTTTGAATCACGACAACACAATGCTCTTACTGTCTCTTCTACTGGTTCAAGCGTTTTTAAAACGCACGAAATTATAAATTTCTGTTTTGGAGTAACAAGTAAAGTTGATTGTATGTCAATTAACGCCTTTTCAATGCAAGTTTTGACCTCCCAATAACTCTGAAGCATTTTAAATAGGCTACTCCACCTTGTACGCGTATCAAGAAGTAATGAACCATCTTCTTTAGGGTCATCCTTTTCCACTCTAACATACTTTTGAAGATGTTCAGTTAAAAGTGGTGAACTTTTAAATTTCACAACTAACTTACGCACAGCACGTATTGCGGCAGTTATGTCGCTACTGTTAAACTCAGTAACCTTGTCTTTCTCTTCATGAAAAGTATCAAATCCATCCTCTTCATCTCCAACTTCCTCAATATCTATGTCTTCCTCCTCATAGTCAAGCTCTTCTTCATTCAACATATCGTCCTCCTCCTCCTCCTCCTCCTCCTCCTCCTCCAGCTGGTCCGTTTGCTCTTCTAATTCGGTACTCTGCCTTGCTCTTTTACGTTTTTTCTTTACGTACAGTAAATCTACTACCGCTAATTGTATAGCATGGGCAATGCATAATTGCTGCTGGACACCGGCAATGCGACCAATTTTTTTCATAGTTGCAGCCCCATCAGTAATAATTGAGGCAATATCAGTTTTGATACCTACTCCAAACTCTTTCAGCTTGCCGGTCACCAGCTCTAATATGCATTCTGCGGTGGCATTACCAGTAATTCGGGTTAGTCCCAAGCTCCAGAAAATGTGGCTATTTGTAAGTAGAGTCACATGCACATATCGACGATTTTGGATGGACGTCCATTCGTCAAAATCAATACTGAAGTACTGATTTTCAGATTTAATTTCTTCAATACACTCCTTTACTCCTGCTTTTACCTTAACAGAAAAATTTTCCACGTACTTCCTTATTGTTTTGTCAGATAACGGCAATTCAACACCACATGATAAGGCATCTATTCTAGCCTGTATGCAGTCTCTCAGGTCTTGATCAGTGCTAAATGAGCGAAAGGCATAGCCACCTATTGCTATCATTCGAGACAGAATAGCCGGGAGTGACATTTCATTGGCGAGAGTGTCGCCAGATTTAAAACATAAATCGGGTTCTGTAATTATGCAAATGTGAAATATTAAAATGACGTAAATTCAAATTATACAATATCTTATTTAAAGGGTAATTAAAACTAATTTAAATACTACCTGGCTCTTTTCGTCTTTTCGATTTTCGTTCTGTTTTTTTCACTATAATGTTATGCAACCGTGCATGACCTCCAACCCCAGTAGCATTACCAGCAGTTGTTTTAATTTTTTTTTCGCAAGACTTACAAACAGCATACAGTAAGTTCTCGGAACGAATAAATGCATCCCATATACTATTTATAACTGTACACGCTTCGTCCGGCAGGCGCTTTTCCATTTTTCAGTGAGATGGCGTAAAAAATAATTTAGTACTCACTAGGCGGTGACAGTTATAGTAATGCCATCACTTATTTGTATTCTCACCAGTTAGATGTCGACGATGCCACTATTAATAATAAAATGCTAATGCGGGATTTTAATTTCAATATTTTCTTAATCTCTCAAATCTCTCAAATATTTTTTATTTATTTATTGACATTTTATTATCTAAATTTGAGAAGTATCCATTGAGATTTTTTTACCACTGCCAACTCTAATCTCCGCTCTAGGATTTCAACTCACGCACTTATTTCTTATCCATTATCTTATTGTGTTTCATTTTCCATTCCTTTCATCCTCACAGTTCACACTCACCTTGCCCTAACACTTTCCAATACCATTTCTCAAAATCATACTTTCGATTACGCACTCCCCTTTATTTGTACTATTTCATTTTTCATGTCATCTATACAATACATATTATTACTGCTCCCTCCTTACATTTCCAATTTAACCAAATCCTTTTTATCCACCTCCCAACAGCATCTCATTATATATATATATAATTAATGATACCATTATTCAATAATGCCATCCATTTACTAGTGGACACCCTGTGGGTTCCCACCATTACCCCCCACCCCCATAAATGACGTAGAAGTGAAGATTACCTCCTGGTTACCTGTAGTCACGGAAGTATTTTGTTAAAAATGCATATAGGGATCGTCCGTGTATAATGCCCCTGTGAGCTATGTTTTAGTCGGAATTGTGTTCAGGAGCGGGAGAGGGGGGGGGGGGCGGGTGCTAACTTGGCGATGATTTTGGTGACGCCATCTAAAGACCATTCCCCAAGTTCGTTCGTAGGTACGTTTGTTGGCTCGTAATTCTATACTTTCGGTAACTTTATGTTGTTTAAATAAATAAAGGGCCAGGAACCAATGACGCCATCTAGATTTTAAAAAATTTTGGACCCACTCTCCCGCCTTGTTACCTTGTATGATAATAATATATCTATAACGTGGATGTCCTTTTTTCAAAGTGGCCCACTCTCAATTTCAGTGACACCATTTGTGGTATGTCCCTATCAGCCGACCATACGATCATGTAGTACCTGCAGTCTGCGTGAATGCCCACAGATTTTCCAGGGAGCGCGAGCGTTCGAACAAGACTGTACCTACAATTCAAAATTCAAAGTACCTACACATGTAACTACGTACGTAGCATGTATGTAATGTATGGAGCACTCAGGGCCGACACAAACTCGGTTTTTGTACGTGTATGTTTTCGAGTGTAAAAAATGTTGAGAGTTGGTCCAGTTAACTGCTAATTGCAAAAAACCTACTAAATAGATTGTGCCCAAAAACTATACAGCACATCAAAATCGCATTTGTGATTGTATAGAAGTTGCTATAATATTGTTAGTTTAAAATTGCGACCTGTGGCGTGAACCAATGAAAAGGGGGACAGACGGACAGACACACAGACGGACGGACAAAACCATTTCATTAGATGCAGCTAAAGCTTAGCATCTAAAAAGTTAGCAGGTTAATTGGTTCAGTGTTGCAAAATTTTCAAAATTCCGGCAAGTTATGAAGTTAGATATTGAGTAATAAAGCTTTTAGCTAATTTACGCTGCAACGACTGACTTTTGTGCAGTGTAATTTATTTTACAAAAGCCCTTGTTTTTAACAGAAGTTGTTTCAGGAATTATGATGGACCTTAGTTGTTTTTACAGGCGTTTCTCTCGCACGGTTATTTCTACGTCGCATATTACCGTCCCCAAGTCGCCAGCTTGGCAAGTGTAGCATGCTTGGCCCGCTCGTCCCTAACTTGACGTTCATAAAATTGGCGCAACTTTGGAATTCTTGCTAGTTACAAGTACAACTTGCGAAAGTGGAAATTGAAGAAAAACAGGGAAACTGTTTAATTTACTCTTAATATTTAAATAATGTAATATGTATATATGAAACAAAACTTCTCAATCGAGTCCATAAGGAAAGCGCACAAAAATTTATTTTGTCAATACAATAATTTTTGGAAATCACCATATACTTTGCCTATATAAGTGACTACAGTATAATAACAAATACCGTTGCATATTTTAAACTTTAAGCCATGTTAATTAATCGCTTAAATAGTTACGTGCTTTGTACAAACAAATTAGTCAACTGTATTGTTAGCATTTTATAAATTTGTTACTACCCAAACTTCAAAATTGAAATATTAAAAATATTTATGCAATTAAAAGACGCAAGATCTTGAGGTGATTTTAGTAATCATTAACATGTGTTTTGGAAGTCAATATATGATATTTTTGTAAGCTGAATATTTTATAAGTCTTTAAGTAAGCTACACTAAAAAAGAGAGATAGTCATTTGCGTGATAAAAAATAATTGACCAGATTCCATAAAAGGAAACTACTCTGGATTTGATACTTCAACATTATCTTGTAATTTTTCCTCCTCTTTCGCATTCTTTTGAGATTCCACCATTCCTTTCCACTGCTCTAAATTTTTTTGACAGCCTTCGAGTAATGGATTTGTTGCCGGCACTAACTGACTCAACAGATCATAGCAAGGTACACAGATGAAAGATAAAAACCCAACCTACAAAAACCACCCAAATAAATAATTACATGTATTTAGAATGATACCGTCTGTGAAGAACCAAAATGACCCATATCCAATTTCAGTTACAATCAAATTAAGCCATGTCATAAAAACAATATAAAAAACATGCGTAAATACAAGTTTTTGAAAAACGCAAAATGTTCTATTTTCATGTTTTTCAACAATGTAAAACGCCATATTTACATGTTTTCGAAAAGGTGCAAAATTTTCTAATTCCATGTTTTCGGAAAGGTGCAAAATGTTCTAATTCCATATTTTTGAAAAGTACAAAATGTTCTAATTCCATATTTTTGAAAAGTACAAAATGTTCTAATTCCATATTTTTGAAAAGTACAAAATGTTCTAATTCCATGTTTTTGAAAAGGTGCAAAATGTTCCAATTCCATGTTTTCGAAAAGGTGCAAAATGTTCTAATTCCATATTTTTGAAAAGTACAAAATGGTTTAATTCCATATTTTCGAAAAGGTGCAAAATGTTCTTATTCCATGTTTTTGAAAAGGTGCAAAATGTTCTAATTTTATGTGTTTAAAAAGTACAAAATTTTCTATTTAAATGCTCTCAAGACATATTTGAATATTTTTGTAGAAAGTTGATATTGTTTTTAGCTAAAAATGGATATGGGTCATTTTGGTTCTTCTCAGACGATATGCTGAAGATTAATTGTATTTAAAACAAATGCATATCAACAGTTAAAAACGAACTATAAACGAATAGCTACTGTACCTGACTGGACGGTAGTTGATCAGCTTGGTCACGATCCATCATGGGTAAAGGTTTTCTCCCCTGTCGTTTCTCAATATCACCTTGCTCATAAAATTCCTCAAAAATCACCCGTACAGTCTCCACTTGTGCTTCCCAAGGCTTTGCACTAGCACACAAGTCGGCTGCAGTCATTGCAATAGCTTGCGCTAACAATCTGATGAGTGAACAAAATATGCCAATTGAGTTAGAATTGCATGCAATAATTATTGCTAATTATTAAATACGTATCGTAGTGTCTAATGTCTGGGCATTTTGATTTTATGCATTGAATGAGTCAATTAAACGGAAATCTCCAAGCATTTACGGCCCACATAAAAAGTTATGCTATGTCTTTCCAAACTGCAATTTTAGCAAAATGACCTTAAATCATGCACCGGTATGTAATATATCAAGGTCAAAAATGCTCTGAGAGTTTCGACACTAATTAATTACAACTAAAGTTGCAGTTTGAGAAAATTACAAGATTTTAACTTCTATATAGTATTGAAAATATATGTCGAAAAGGGGTTTACCTGTGATCAGAATTATTCCACGAGAAATTATCTTCTGCTACAATATTTGCTAGTTTTGCTTTGTTTGAGAAGTACAATGCCAAGTCAGTTGCAAGAATGCAATGCTTTAAATTTCCAAGAACTTGTTTATACTCTTCGGATGAAAGTTTCGAAAATATATTTAGGCCATCCTGGAATCGTTATTAAAATATTTAAAAAAAATATATATCATTTTAATGCTTCTAAAGCATTGGTGAATAACATATTGTCTGTGAAAAAGCAAAATGGCCCATTTTCGTTTGTAACTGAAAACAATATCTACTATGTATCTACAAAAATATTGAAACATGTCTTGAAAGCATGCAAATATAATCTTTTGCACTTTTAGGAAATATGTAAACACAACATATATTTTAAACTTTTCAAAAACACTTAGATAAAATATTTTGGACTTTTCTAAAATATGTAAATACAAAATTCTACGCTTTTCAAAAACATGTAAATAAAAAATTCTACGCTTTTCAAAAACATGTAAATAAAAAATTCTACGCTTTTCAAAAACATGTAAATGAAATATTTTGGACTTTTCCGAAACATGCAAATAGAACATTTTACACTTTTCAAAATCTCCTAATCATTAACATTTGACGCAAGTTCCTCATTTTGATTTTATGACATAACTCGTAGCTTGTTTTGATTCCAGCTTAAATTGGATTTGGGTCATTTTGATTCTTCACACACGATATAACAACTGCGTTTAACTTCACCTACTTACACAAAACAATTAAAGCAAAATTATGGAACCTGCTGTAGAATTGAGATTGTCTGATTGAAGTGATGATGCTCAAGCGTTGATGTAGTGTAGATACTAGCCAAAGGACTTGCAGTATCTTGCATGAACTGATTATTCTTTCCACGATGGTCCAGATCGTGACAAAGGCAGCCTACGTACAAGGCTAAGCACTTTTTGATTGGAAAAAACGAAATCATAATTTTTATTACTAATTTTATTAAGTAACAAGTTTTTAACAAGTATATAAATATAATTAATTTTTCTGCATGATCTCGTGATTGACGGTTTTTGTTTAACTTAAATTAAAGTTTATATCCGATTACCTCTAAAGGTTTAAAAACATCACTTTTCTTCAAGATGCAGTACATTGAGTGAGCAACAGTAAACCCGTGAGCCCAATTGTGATAAGGAACTTTACGATAGTTTTTCTTGACAGTGATTACAAATCTGTACAAGGATTCCATTTCAAATCTCGTCAATCCAAAAAGATCAATGAACATATGTATTGCAAAATTTATCCTTCGTGAGTCCCCGAGGTTTAGCGTCAAAAACGAAAATCTGAAAAGTAGGTCCACGGACAAAAATATTTTTTATATAGTTCAGATTTTAGTAAACACAAAATCCCATATCGTTTGTGAAGAACCAAAATGGCCCATATCCATTTCTAGCTAAAAACAATATCCACTATCTACAAAAATATAAAAACATGTCATGAAAGCACTTAAATAGAACGTTTTGCACCTTTCAAAAACATGTAAATACAACATTTTGCACTTTTCAAACACATGGAATTAGAAAATTTTGCAACATAGAATTAGAACATTTTACACTTTTAAAAAATATGTAAATACAACATTTGACACTTTTTTTAAACATGGAATTAGAACATTTTGCACCTTCCCAAAAAAATTTTAATAGTACATTTTACTTTGTTGAAAAAGATAAAAATAAAACATCTTACGCTTTTCAAAAACTCCCAATTAACATTACTTACACGCATGTTTTTCATTTTGTTTTTATGGCATAACTCATTTTGATTGTAGTTTAAATTGGATATGGGTCATTTTGCTTCTTCACAGACGATATTATACTTATGGCATAAACTTTTGCAATTACCATCGGGGAACATTCGCGTCTAAAGAAACAATAGCACAATGCTAAATTATAGCTGCAAAACATTTTATAATTTGCTGAGAAAATAATTCACAAAACAAAGCACCACAAATAAATGAAAACTTATTCCTAATACAATGCTGCAACATAACACAAGATTTTTTTTTACTCTGCAATATTAGGTGACGGCTCAGAAGCGGGTCCAAATGCACGAAATGTTTCAAATTCATCGTCTGTACATGTATTATGATAGGACAAAACTTCTAGAGCAACTTTAAATTTTTGTTCTGATCTTCGTATTTTATCATAAAGTTTTGCATGATGAAGAGCTAGTCCGCAGTACACAGCAAAAGTTTCAAAGGCATCAACATCTTCATCGTTAAAAACGCCAGAATTTTTATTCACCATCTGAACAACTCCCATAACTGATCCACGTATGAATATAGGCATACACAGGATGGACCTTGTTACATATCCAGTAACTTGGTCAATATTACGATTGAAGCGGGGATCATCGTACGCATCTGTAATATTTAAAGTTTCTCCAGTTTGTGCCACTCTTCCAGCAATCCCTGTTCCAATTTTGAACCTACAGCAAAAAACATTTGTAAAAAAATAGTACAATAAGTGTAACCACCATCATTGCTTAATGTGGAGAAGCCCAATAACAACAATACAATAGGTAAATGATAAGATAAATAAATTTAGTATCCACATGTACAGCCGTTTGGTGTCTGCAAAATAAACAGAAGTCTGCTCGCAGTTGGACAAATTATAAAGTATAATTTTCTGCTCTCAGCTTGAGCGTCATGTTTTTCCATGCTACCACACTGGGCTGCAAAGCAGGGCCGGACGAAGGAATTAGTTTAAGGCAGCAATTTGTATCCATATACAAAAACCACTATTTTGATTTTATTTACAGATTTCTTTGGGAAAGCAAAATGTTGTATTTATATGTTTTAGAAACGTGCAAAATGTTCTTTGTACTTGATTCAAAAAAGTGCAAAATGGTCTATTTACATGTTTTGGGAAAAGTCCTAAATATTTTATTTGCATGTTTTAAAAAAGGTGCAAAAATGTCTAATTCCATGTTTTTGAAAAGGTACAAAATGTTGTATTCAGATAATTTTTGAAAAGTGCAAAATGTTCCATTTATATTTTTTAGAAAAGTGCAAAATTTACTTTTTACTAGATTCAGAAAAGTGCAAAATGTTCTATTTACATGTTTCGAGCAAAGTGGGAAATGATTTATTTCTATTTTTTTGAAGTGCGGAAAAAAAATTTAATTGCGCGTTTTTAAAATGTCAAAATATTTTTGTGTTTACATTTTTTTTGAAAATTGCAAAATGTCCCATTTACATGTGTTTTAAAAATTCAAGCAGCGGGGGCTGCCTGCGCTTGGCGCATTTTCCGGCCCTGCAGTGCAAAGTGATGGTAATCGTCGTACCAAGCATGAATGCAGGTATATGCATAATGTTATTTATTTATTGCATTTTCACGCATACACACAGGCATAATAACTTGAATAATAAATAGGCGTGAAGCACTTTACCGTATTTCTCTACTGATTTGAATTGTATTATTTGAGCCATTAGCACTTTCTGAGCTGCTATCTAAACTTCGTCCTCCTCCCATGTCAAAAATCCGAGCGTACAACTCACCACTTCTGCTGTCAATTAGAAAAAGAGACGCTCTGTCCGCATCCACGAGCTTCTGAGCAAAGTTCATAACTTTCTTAATCACAGTGTCCATTGACACCATGTCTTGGAAAATTGACCTGGCAAAATGCAAATTTATCAAGTTTAATTTAAAAGATGAAAACCAATAGTCTATTTATAATGCGCAAGTAGGTACAATTGTAGTAACGTACAAAATTTATTATGCATGCGAGATTATTTATACCTCACCATGCTGAGTAAAAATTCATTTAACGTTTTCTGCCTGTCCAAATAGTCTTTCTGGGTAAATTTATACCTGTCCCAGTACTTGCTTACATGAGTATCAACAAATTCTGGGTTGTTTAAAAGATACTGCTCTATTTTCCAATCTGGGATTTCATCTGCGCCAAAAGTACAAGACCCGACATGTAAAAAAAGTTTACAGTTCTTACACACAGGGCCGGACAAAGAAATTTGCTTTTAGGCATAGCAATTTGTTTCCATTTACAAAAACTACCAAATTTTGGTTTTATTGATGGTTTTCTTTTGGTAGAGCAAAATGTTGTATTTTTAAATGCTTTTTAGAAAAGTGAAAAATGTCTTTTTTACTTGATTTAGAAAAGTGCTTAAGGTTCAATTTAAATATTTTGAGAAAAGTGGAAAATTTTTAATTTCCATGTTTTTGAAACTTCAAAATATTTTTTTACACGTTTTTTGAAAACTCTAAAATATTCTAATTACACGTTTTGAGAAAAGTGTTGAATTTTTTATTTGCATGTTTTTGAAATTTGCAAAATAAAATTAATTTACATGTTTTTGAAACGTCAAAATATTTTTTTACATGTTTTTTGAAAACTGCAAAGCATTCTAATTACATTGTTTGAGAAAAGTGTTAAATCTTTTATTTGCATGTTTTTTAAATGTAAAAAAAATTATTTTTCATGTTTTTAAAACGTCAAAATATTTTCTTTTCATATTTTTGAAAACTGCAAAATATTATTTTCACATGTTTCGTGAGAATTCAAGGAGTGGGGGCTGCCTACGCTGGCTGCATTATCCGGCCCCGTTCCTAAATATTTATCAATTTGATAGTTGTCAAATTTTTTTACAATTTCTTGACATAATAATTTTAAAGTTTATTTAAAGTGTCTTATTACCCAGTGTCACATCTTCATCCACCTTTTTGTCTCCCTTTCCTGCAAAACAAAATTAGCAAATTCATTCTTTAATCTCTTTACCCAATATTACAAAATATCCAACAAGAAAAATATTTAATTCAAAAACATATATTACCACAAATGCAGCCCATCGTCAAAATATTTATTGGAAACACCCAAGTTTAACAAACGATGAGATTTTAGCACAATCATTAGAAAATCTTTAGAATGTGTGGGGGATGTTTTGTTTTAATTGATAAGACGTATCGCACGCAACCAGACGTGAACCGAAACCGAATAAGTGTCAATGATATGCATGAGGAAATTACAGCGTCACTACTTGAATTATATCAATCACTAGTCAGTTGTAGAAATTTACAAAAAAGTTATAATATAAATATAAAACGAGCTCACACAAAATTATTTACGAGAGTGGAGAAAAAAAATATTCAACTGGGGGAACGACAGCGCAAGAAATACCATTCTGAGTTCTGTTCTTCTGTACTCTCCTACTTACTATTTGACATCCTACTACTAGAACTAGAGGTTAGGTATTCCTTCCTCAAAAAGGAAGATGATAAGAAACCACAAGACCTATAGCACAGTGTGCAGTGTGTGTAGAAATACACTCAAACTCGAACTACGCTCACACTACGAACGAGCTGAGCTACTGGCACTGGCAGGAGGCTCACTATTCACTATTTACATGTAAAATAGGAGTAACCTTCCAACTCGAAGACTCGAACGGACGAGCAACTGGTGTGTTTCATCCTTCCGTCCTGGTCCTGTTCCTACTGTCCCTGTCCTACCACGGATACTATTTACACGCAGGCTCTTCATTGATTTAAAAACAATTTTTGTTGAGCAATTTTCGTATTGATCTCGAAGCGTAATATTCGTATTTTACTATACAGTACTTCCACTACCTCGTACATCATACGGTTATTTTAACCACAAATATAAAGTTTTTGTTACTTCTTTTACACACATATGCAAAAATAGTTTATTTACTCTACTCGCGGAACTAATCGCGATGTTTATTACAGAGCTGTCAACTGTGGAAAATACACAAATGTATACAGTCTCACATCAACATCACTAGTAGTTTAGTCAGGCCCGGATAATGCGGCCTGTGCAGGCAGCCCCCTCTGCTTGAATGTTTACAAAAAAATCCGGCGCTTCGCGCCGGATTTGTCGACCGAGGGCGGGCCCGAAGTAGATGCTGAGCTTTAACAAATGCGCAACACAATTTATGTTACGCTAAAAGATGATGTTAGATTTATGGAAGCTCCCCTACCATCAATAAGCCATATAGATGCGTAGCATGTAGTTAAATATAGCTAAATAATGTTGACAAATTGCACTATTCACAAATGACGTCATTTATAGAGGCTCTTCTACCATCAATAAGCCATATATGGAAGTACGTGGCATGTAGTTAAATATAGCTGGAAAATTTGTAGGAATTGCCTAATTCACAAATAACGTCATTTATAGAGCCTCCTCTACCACCAATAAGCCATTTACGAATGTACGTTGCAAGCAGTTTAAAAAATAATAATACTTAGATAAAGGTATTTATAAACGATCTGTGTATGAATTCTTGTAACACCCCTGCGTTCAAAGTATCTGTTTGCCTAATTTTTAAACAAATGCAGAGCGGAACCCTAAAATAGTGATATTCAGATGACGTCATTTATGGAAAATTCCAGTATGAATACTGGAGGCATTCCATAATATGGGTACCCGATTACCTCATTTTAAAACTAAAGACAGGCAAAATACTTGAAGTAATAATATTTAAACAACGCCATCTATGAACCATTTTCGTATAAATACTAAAAAAATCATATGTTGAGGTCATACGACCACCTAATTTCTGAACTAATTACAGTGGGGATCTCTAAAATAGTAAAATTTGAATGACGTCATTTACGGACGATCCCCGTATGTAAGCTTGAAAATTCAATGTTGAGTATTTAAGTTAACATAATTTTAGAACTAGAGGCATGTGAATTTCTAAAACGGTAAAATTTGTATGACGTCCTTTATCACGTCCTGCATGCATACTAGTAAAATCTTATGCTAAGGATATATGTCAATCTAATTTTTAAACCTATGACAGTGGGGATCCCTAAAAAAGTAAAATTTGTATGACGTCATTTATGGACGATTCCTGCATGCATACTAGTAAAATCCTATGTTAAGGATATATGTCAACCGAATTTCTAAACTTATGACAGTGGGGATCCCTAAAATAGTATAAATTTTTATGACGTCATTCATGGACGATCCCTGCATGCATACTAGTAAAATCCTATGTTAAGGATATATTATGTCAACTGATTGTCTAAACTTGTGACAGTGGGGATCCCTAAAATAGTAAAAATTAATATGTCATTTATGGAAGACCCCTGCATGCATACTTGTAAAATGCTATGTTAAGGATATATGTCAACCCAATTTTCATACCTATCCCTAAAATAGTAAAATTTGTATGACGTCATTTATGGACGATCCCTAGGCTGCATTGTTAACGTCTGTAAAATGATGAGAAAGGAGAATTCCGAATGCCTGAGCTGGTATTCGAAGAGTGGACCCCCGTCATGAAAACGCATATTTTCTAATTTTACATTGCAGTGTCAAACCAACGACCACTATACCAGTCTGCCCTGTGAACGTACATATGTCAGCAGTACATTTACTTGTAATGGATATTAGTGAAAATTTTCCATGTGTATTTCTAATGGCGAAACTTGACAAGCTCTCAGCTCCATATGTACCTTCAATGTATTATCAGCCCTTTTTCTTTATCTTGAAACATTGATTTAATTCTTGGTCGGTTTAACTGCTAATTGCGAAGAAACTATAAGTTTAATAATAACCAAAAACTATACAGCACTTCTCCCTCGCTTTTCTGGGCGATTACAAAAGGTTTCAATTAAAAATCTTCAAAAATGCGACCTGTAGCGTGCGACCAACTGACATTGGGACAGACAGACAGACAGACACCAGACCAATAGATGCTTGCTCAGCATCTAAAAATGTGTAAATGGAACATTTTGCACTTTTAAAAAATACGTAAATAGAACATTTTACAGTTTTCAAAAACATGGAATTCAAATATTTTCCACTTTTTCCCAAAACATGTAAATGGAACATTTTGCAGTTTTCGAAAACATGTAAATAGAACATTTTACACTTTTTTCAAAACATTTAAATGGAACATTTTGCACTTTCAAAAACATTGAATTAAAAGATTAAGCCCTTTTCTAAATCAAGTGAAAAGAGCATTTTACACTTTTCTAAAACGTGTAAATACATCATTTTGCTTTACCAAGGAAAACCATCAATAAAATCAATATGGTGATTTTTGTATAGAAATAAATTGCTGCCTAAAAGCAATTCCTTCGTCCGGCCCTGAGTTTAGTGTGGATGTTCTTCACATATATTAAAGCTATAGGACAATGCGTACAGTTGTACATCATCCTGCATTCTACACATATCAAAATTATTCAAGTAGATAATATAATGGTATACAATTATATAATCAAGTCAAACATTCTTCATGTTTCCCTTACTATATCGTAAATTGGAGCTAGAACTGTAGGCATTTGGACTTGACGCCCTAGATCTAGTAGAATTCTGAAGAACCGGAATTCCACTTCCTTTCAAATAGGGCAGCGTCGTTGTCGTTGGGCTGGATGGCCGTGAGGTCAGGCAGCCCTGGTGAAATCGGGAGCCGGAGCCGGACGAACAAGACGGAATATTTGGTGATAATGGTTCCTGTGAAGAAACAATGCAGGATCGTCCCGAACATCGTGACGGAGAAGGAGAGAGAACTGGTTGTCTTCTAGGACTCAACAGCTGCTGCTCTGGATAATCTGTAATTGCATAAATAATAAAAAAAATAGTACGAATTTCTTTGATATGCTACAATAGGCATAATTAGTGTGACAATTATAACCTACTGTCGAACATTGCCGTTAATACACATTTATTCTGAGTCATTAAAAGATAAAAATAAGTAAACTAAACGGTTACGATACGACGCACGTCTTGGTTAGCTACAGAGTGTACATAGGTCGTAATAATATTAATCCAGCGCTTCGCGCCGCATTTGGCGACCGTGGGCCCGAAGTAGATGCTGAGCTTATAGCAAATTGGTTTGATCACTGATAAACAATGATATTGTAGTAAAGCTAACATAAATCGCAGTAAATTTTGATTCTTAAATTACGTCATTTATGAGCCCTGCTATTGAAGGAGTGTTGGCTTGGGTGAGGCTATTTTTGAACCATCCAAATGATAGTAATAAATTAATGAAATAATGATATAGTTTGTAACGTCATTTATGGACCATCCCCGCTTAACCCGCTTCCACTCAGGCATGGTTTATAATGTTGGTAAAAATATTGTAAGATGTCCTTGTTCTTATACTTTTTTAGCGCGCAAATTTGAAAAAACGAAATTTCACTGGCCGTATCTGTAAACATGTATGTACGCTCATGTTTTGACTAGTTTTTGTTTGTATCCTTTAAATGCATTTTGACATGGGTCCATTCAACCAGTAATTGTAAAAAAACTGGTTAGTCCGATCAACCTCAAAAACTGTACTGCCTTATTTCGTCGCATTTGTGGTCATTTAGAGGTTGTTTGAAGAAAATCGGGTAAAAACTGTGACCTGTGGGCCTGTGGAGCACAACAAAAAAACACACATCGACAGACAGAAAGACAGACAGGCAGACAGACATGACCATTTTAATAAATGCTTGAGCTCAGCATATAAACATGAAGCTACCCACACGCAAAATTTCAATGAAAATAAAATAGCATTTACATCGTCGTCTAGTCTGAGCGGTATTGGAAAATAATAAATCAATTTTGGTCTGACGGAGCCATAAATACTCGTGCAAGTACGTACAACGTATGAGCGAACTGCTGGCTTTCTGGATCCGATCGTAATTACACACGTATCGACTCCAACTATCGAACAAAGTATATAGAGAAATATAAGGCTAATATTTTCAATAGAGTTTATATGTTCGGAGGGAAGTTCGGCCGACTGACGAGTGAAAACCTCCGACGAAAACAGAAACTTTAGTCAGTATTATTCATGTATTACCCTATAACAGTGGAAAACATGAGAAAACTATGGGAAATGGGAAGGGAGCAAAATGTTTGCCTTCGTATGTACCATATGAGAGGCAAACGTGTAAAAGTATGAAAGGATTCATATACATAATATGGCACATCTAGAATATGGTTTATTAAGGTCAACTAGTCCTCAACTTTTGCTCGGTCGGTAACTCTTGTGGTGGTATATGGGCAATTTAAGGAGCGATTCCTACTGTACAGAGTACAGCTTGCGTCAACAGCTCCACTGGGGCAAGAGGAAAACCTATGTATAGCTATGCACGTAGTCTATTATAAAGCTTAATAATGCTTGTATATAAACTATAAACGTTCTGTACTTTGTAGCCTTTATAATATTTTTGTACAGGGCCAGATATAGTGGCCAGCGCAGGCAGCCCCCGCTGCTTGAATGTTCACAAAAACATTTGAATGGAAAATTTGCACTTTTCTAAAACAAGTAACTGGAAAATTTGCACTTTTCAAAAACAAGCAACTGGAACATTTTGAAATTTTCATAAATAAGTAAATGGACCATTTTGCGCTTTTCAGAAATATGTAATTCGAATATTTTGACTTCTCCATAAACATGCAATACAAACATTTTACACTTTTCAAAAACACAAATTATTTTTCTTGCACTTTTCATAAACATGCAAATAAATTTTTTACGCTTTTCAAACAACACGTAAATATTTTTTTCACAATTTTCAAAAAACATGCAAATTAAACATTTTCCATTTTTCTCAAAACATGTAAATGGAACATTTTGCACATTTATAAATCAAGTAAAAAAATATGTAGATACAACATGTTGCTTTACCAAAGAATACCATCAATAAAATCAAACTGGTGGTTTTTGTAAATGGAAATAAATTGCTACCTAAAACCAATTCCTTCGTCCGGCCCTGTTTTTGTTGAATATTGGTTCGTTAGTTGGTTCGATCGCATACATGTATATCATGTAGTAGCCTGCGTGCCTCTCACTCATGTAATTGTGAAGTAAACTCTCTTTCATTTATTGCCTCATTTCATACGGCACAGCACAGAAAGTAAGAATAATAGGAGAGTTAATTTGTCGGCGGATAGAAAATCGATGCGGTTATTGAGGGTTGATATAGGAACTGAATAAGGAAGCAAATATCCCATCCCGTATACGCTTAGCTTAAAACCGCTCACTAATGAATGCATAATTCTTTTTATTTATAGCCAAAAAGATCATATTACGATTACTCTCATGTAATGGCGAAAATATTATATGCATAGATAGTCGCGAGCTACAAGCTTTCCAATGACGACTATAGCACTTACGACACAACTCATTTATCTATTTTCGGCCTGGGGCGCAGTGAGCAAAACTGTGGACTTCGTGTTTATTTACTGTCGATAATATGTTATAAGCTATCCTTAGCATGCAATATGTCTTTGCTAATCGCACGTCCACGCTTACATGTGTAATGCGATAATAAAATTTAGTACAAATCGTTGACGTTAGTTCCAATCACTTGACAATATTCATTAGCTTAATGTTCCTATAATACATTGTGGTAGTCACAGTTACAACCAGACACACTGTGTACAACCTAATTGGGATTTTTCTACATTTTTTTCAATAAGTTTATTTTTTTAAGTGCGGATCCAATGCGAGGGTATAGGGTTGATGAGATTATAATGTTTAAATGCATTGTATAAATTTTTAACAAGTGAAAACACGTTGTTAAGACAAACAAATTATAAGGTTCAGATTAGGATTTTAATTAAAAAATTAGTGTTTGGATTCGCCAGGGCTGGCCAAAGAAAATGCTTTTAGGCAGCAATTAGTTTTCATACAGAACCTACCATTTTGATTTTGTTAATGATTTTTTTTAGTAAAGCAAAATTTTGTATTTACATGTTTTAGAAAAGTGTGAAATGTTCTTTTTACTTGATTCACAAAAGTGTAAAATGTTCTATTTACATGCTTTCGAAAAGGTGCAAAATGTTCTAAATCCATGTTTCCGAAAAGGTGCAAAATGTTCTAAATCCATGTTTTCGAAATGGTGCAAAATGTTTTGTATACTTTATTCAGAAAAGTACTCAATGTTCTTTTTATATGTATATGTTTTGAGAAAAGTGGTAAATGTTTAATTTGCATGTTTTTGAAAATTCAAAATATTTTTTTAAACATATTTTTGGAAACTGCAAAATGTTGTATTTACACGGTTTTTGAAAATTCAAGGAGCGGGGGCTGCCTATGCGCTGACCGCATTATCTGGTCCTGCTATTATATTTGATATATACGTTAAATATTTGTCCCGAATACTGGGGCATAGCCAAAACAAAATATGGACTAAAACTAAAACTTAATACAAATGCCAAATACAAAAATACTATATTTATATCGAGCGTCACCACACTAAACTATAATAAAAACTAGGTACTTAAATATTTTTTTATTACTAGTAGACGACGACATATTATTTCATTGCACTTCTTGTGAGGTACTCAAATAGAAATATGCTCAATAAGTAACAAATAAAATCTATAGCAATTTCTAATTAAATCCGAGGAAAGAAAGAAAATAATCTTAAATTTCTAAAGATTTATACGCTGAGACGTCAATATTATGTAATAAAAAAGCAATAAAAGAAAAACAATAAGCAAAAAGGCTTTATGGGGTTGGTACATATACATATATACATACTTACCACTGATCTGTAGCGGTGGTAATTTCCGAGGCCGACTTGAACGCTTTTCTCGTTCTCGTTCTCGATTCAATGCTTGAATAGTGATGTCTGTTCCCCCAGCTTTTCCACCGCTGGAATTAAACTTGCTAACGACAATTTGAATCTGTGAAAACCAAATATAAATTTAAAATTGTACGTAGGTACACGTTAAATTCAGTATGAGCCGTTGACCACACTTATGATTTAATTAGTAAAGATTAATATGGAAAACACAGTATCCCATTGTTCACAATTATGTAAAATACCTGATCAGCATCAGATATTCGAAGATGAGAAATACACGAGTTATTCATACTGAGATGCTATCAGACCGAGATTCAAATACAAAATACAAAGTGACTCTGGAAAAGGAGAGTCATTAATAGTATAAAAGGTAACTCACTGTTTGCATCTCCATAACCAATCTATTCAATGGGTTTTAGTAGGGTACCGGTACGGGCTCTTTTATTGCGTAATATACCATCATTCATTTATTTTTGACTCATGTAATATAGTAATTGATTGTTTTGTGGATCTATATTCGGATGCACATACAATATTACTATATGTTTATTACCCGACGCTACTGCTTTCTCGGGATATACTACGCATAGGTAACAGGTAGGTATGTTACTTATAACAATTACGAACAAACGAAACGGGTCTTTTAATTCAGATCGCTTTTTTTAATCTTATAGACAGTAGACAGTTGTTATTAGTCGAACCCTAAAGAAATAATATTTTATACAAAACAATAAATTTTTGCACAACAGAGATACACACAACACATTTTATTTTATATAAGGATTTAGGCTTATAACTGACGAGCTTTGGTGGTAAGCCAGCTTAATTGTAACTTGATTTTACATTATTCAAGCCATAAAGATGTCATATCATCCATGCAATTTGGGAAGTCTGCAGGGCCGTACGAAGTAATTGGTTTTAGGCATATAGCAATTTGTTTCCTTACGAAAACCACCATTTTGATTTTGTTGATGGTTTTTTTGGTAAAGCAAAATGTTGTATTTACATGTTTTAGAAAAGTGTGAAATGATCCTTTTAGTTGATATTGAAAATTGCAAAAATGTTCTATTTACATGTTTTGAGAAAAGTGGAAAATGTTCTATTTCCATGTTTTTTAAATGTAGAGAAAAACTTATTTGCCTGTTTTTGAAAATTGAAAATTGTGAAATGTATTACTTGCATGTTATTGAAATATTCAAAAACTTTAATTCGCATATTTTTTAAAAATCAAAATATTCTTTTTACATATTTTCTAAAACTTATAATTGGTTTACTTATTTATTTCTGTAAACTTTTGTTAATTTTTTAGGTACTTATTTGCTCATGTAATTATTTATTATGATGGACCAACTAACTACAAACCTACTACTCTTGCTATACCGTGTATAAAAAATCGACGGCATATATTTTCTTATAGTTTAACCAGGATTTGTCTGAAAGACTTGGCGCCAAAAATTTAAATTTGTTTATCGTTGCCTATTGATTAATTGAAACTCATACTCGTACATTATTAGCAATATAGTAACAGTTGACAGTTATACGTGTAGTTGTTCGCCAATGCTAATATATGCATTGCTCTTAAACGGCTCAGAAACGTTGACAGTCATTTCCATCCAGCTTTTCTTTGTTTCATTTGTTTCTTTGCCTGTATTACTTGTCGACATGACGACAAGGACAATACTTGTTTTTTAAGTCATACACTGGAGGGGGGGGGGGAGGGTATGTACGATATGTTTTGTGTTACTGATTGGGGGAAAAGGCGATGTCCAGAGCGACCAGTATCCTGTGTACTTTACTGCTCCTTTGTAAAGCTAAAGCATTGACGGTCGAAGAAATTGTACCCACTTTGGTCGACTGGTATTAGGCCAGATTGGAACCTGCCCCGCAAAATATTTTGCAATTGACTTTAGGACCGACGATTTTCTGCAATTGAGCCTAGTTCAGAATTAAGCAACTGACATGGAACGTGAATTTGCTTCAAGTATTCTGTAGCGTTGCGGAATATCAAAGATTTTTAGCAACCTGCCCAACGT
The DNA here is from genome assembly GCA_949802685.1 of Dicyrtomina minuta. Classification (NCBI taxonomy): domain Eukaryota; kingdom Metazoa; phylum Arthropoda; class Collembola; order Symphypleona; family Dicyrtomidae; genus Dicyrtomina; species Dicyrtomina minuta. The sequence continues at coordinate 87,048,705 of OX461808.1, read as the reverse complement.
GAAACGACACTGTCTATAGATGGTAAGCCTAATGCCAATAATATGGAACTAAAACAACCAGTTGTTTCAAATTTTCCCTCTGGACATTACCCCTCTTGAAATCCCCCCCCCCCAAATTGGATTTAAAACACTAGTGATCTCCTTCGCGTCACGAACTATAGACTATGAAACAAGCAAGGAGTAAGGAGCAGCAAAAAGCCAAGAAGTGAGGTTGTTAACGTTTTTGAGCCGTTTAAGAGCAATGCATATACATATTATTAAAGGCCCCGCTCATTATTATATTGCGGGAAAGCTATGTTAAAGACCCGCTTACTATTCAATCTGTGACATCTTACTCCGATGTATGTACTATTAGAGATATTAAGAGACCGGCGCAGTCCCGTGTGAACATTGTTTACATGGGTTTTAGTTTTTCTTGCGAACTTTGTAACCATGCATTTCCGCTAACACTTTGTACTCAATATACATAATATACATATCGTCTGTGAAGAACCAAAATGAGCTAAAGTTGCTACATTGTTAATTAGGAGTTTTTAAAAAACGTAAAATGTTCTGTTTTCATGTTTTTGAAAAGGGGCAAAAATTTGCAATTCCATGTTTTCAAAATGGATGCAAAATGTTCTATTTATATGCTTTTGAAAAGTGCAAAATGTTCTATTTACATGCTTTTGAACAGCGCAAAATGTTCTATTTACATACTTTTGAAAAGTGTAAAATGTTCTATTTACATGCTTTTTGAAAAGTGCAAAATTACCTAATTCCGTGTTTTTGAAAAGGAGCAAAATCACATGTTTTTGAAAAGTATAAAATGTTCTATTTAAATACTCCCAAGAGCCCAAGACACATTCGAATATTTTTGTCGATAGTTATTATTTTTAGCTAAAAATGGATATTGGTCATTTTGCTTCTTCACACACGATATGGTTCACCAGGTGAGGACAGCAACTGTGTTAAAAATATTGCACTGTAGCTTCTTGGCCAACAAACAAACAACAATAGTGTTATACAATGCCAAAAGTCTGTAAATTTTGTAAAATACTAACTCGCTCTGTTTACTATGTATATGATAAATTTATGGCTTATAGCTGATTACAAACTTAATGTAACTATGAATTTATTACTTCGTACAGAACGAGCTATTTAAAACATGTAGCTTAAAACAGTATAGCAAAATTTTGATTATATACAATAAAACTAAACGAGTTTATGTAGGTACTGGCACTGGCATGATGAATACGTAAAAAAATAAAAATAACTCACTAGTACATAGAGTTTTCATACAGTTCTGAATTTTCATTAAACGTATTCTCTCGAGTAGGACGTCTGGATTTTGGGTCAATAATAATAATAATAATAATAATAATAAATGTTTCCCGGGAAAAATCCTAAAGGATTTGAGACAAGTCTCTTGAAAAACCCGGTTGTCACTATTTAACACTTTGAAGCTTGAGTCACTCAGAATCACGGCCAAAACTCCACCCTTTAAACTTGTCCAATCTGTTTTTAAACGAATTCACCGAATACAAATCCGATTTGTCATTTTTCACCTCACTTGGAAGACTATTCCATTCTGACACTACACGCTGAGTGAAAAAATGATGTCTAGTGTTGGTTTTCACTATTTTCTTTTTCAAAAACGGGGCATGCCTGCTTTGCATGTCAATATCAAAAAATACAGAGGGGTCAACATCATATTTATTGTTTATTAGTTTGAAAGTCTCGATTAAGTCTCCACGTCTTCTTCTATCTTCGAGGGAAATTAGTCGAAGTGATCAATTGAATCCTGTCAACTGAATCAGTCTTGTGTGTCTCTCGATCATTTTTTAACTCTATCAATTTCGTTTTGGGCTCTGAAATTTAACATTTCGTCATTATTTGTATGTAGCCAATATTATTGCTTTATTTACTTTGATTAGATTTTAATTTTTTTTTGTGTTAAGGTTAATGAAAATTTCACCTTCACCTATAAAATTCAAATTGACATTGGTTGACCCTATATAGAGCCGAATCATAATCAACAGCTTCAAGGACTTCGTGACTCTCTTGCAAAAAGTGGTCGACAGCTTGACCATGGTGATCATGGTGATTAGTGTTTTCATGGATATCGTCATTTTGGTAGTCACACGTGGCACGTGAATATTATTGGGAATGAGTAAAATCAAACAGCTGGATCATGTGGATTTTTTTCAGAGTTGAGCGGATGAGGTCAACGTCTGTCACGTTGTTTCCAATTTCCAATTACAACTACTGCCAAGTTAAGATATTCCATCTCCGCCCCGGGCAATGTATTTCCGTTTTCCTTGAATGTTGACAACATGCTACACAGGATTTAAAGAAGCAAAGATGTTCGAGTTGTATTATAATCGACATCGATCGAATCGATGTACAGTGATCGACTTGTATCATTAAGTAATTTTTATACATCGATTGGTGACCAAAAAACGGTTTCGGATTTTAATTAGAGATATAAGTATATGCGTGACAAGGGATGGCCGATTGTAAGTTTGTAAGGGACCGATTTCGTAACATATATTTTGAAATTTTGAGTAATTTATAAAAAGAGTTAATTGTAAGAAAAACTTTCCAATTTCCACAACGTACACTTAAGCTTACTTGCGTCTCCTACTCCTAACCAAAGTAGAATGAAACAAACAATAATAACTGAATTTGTAAATAACTAAATGGGCATCTAAGTTCTAAGTATAGTAGTTATTATTTTTACTTTTGAATTTACACGTCTATAGATATCTTGACATTTTTGAAACCACAAAACCCTTCGAAATGGTGAATTGAAATACTAATAAATAATAGTCCAGTTACAAGGATTTTTCTTAATAGGTTTAAACGGATAACCACAAAAAAGGACTTTTTTGACGGTTTCCAGTTTCCACACGGGATCTCTTGCAACAGAATTCTCCTGTTGACAGTTGACAGTATTTTACATATAAACGTGAATTTCGAAATCACTAATAATCCACTCTTACCCACTCCACTCTCCTCCCATCGTCATTATTTGTGTTGAGAATGTCCTCAAATGCTCGTAACTTTTGCAGCTTCTATTTACTTGAATTTGTTATGAATTCAGACTAAACTTAAATGCAAATTCAAAATTCTTGAAAAAATAAAATCTAACACACAACTACACAACTGATGGTAAAAGCGAAGTGAGCCGTGAGCCTTTCAGTTTCAGTTCCGTATTTCAGTTTTCAGTACAGTGCTAGTAAATAATTTGAATTTCCTCCTCCTTTGCACCAGGCAGTTGTAACATTAATTAGGGGCCATCCAGATATTACGTTTCATTTTACATGGGGGGAGGTGGTAAGCTCTCCATTTACCGTAATGTTAAAAAAGTTGAAACTCTGGGGGCGGGGGGGAGGGAAGGGGGTTTCCACAAAAAATTGAAACGAAATATATGGATGGCTCCTTATGACCAGAAACGTGTACCTCCAACACGTACCCGTCCCCTTCCCACGTACCATTTAAGTATGTATAGAATAATTATTATTAAATAAGTTCTTTAAAATTAATTCGATTTAAATCTGTAAATAGTTAAGTTTGACAACTTAGAAATTTAAACGTGGCCGCCAAAACTAAAAAAAACAAATGGTAATTTTATTGTAGATTGTGGTGTGGCGTAAATACAATTCCAAACTTCACCGTTCCCGCAACGTCTTTTTTGTTACACTACAAACCAAGTATCAGTGCATTGGAAAGCCATGAGAGCAGTGCTGTGGACATTTCGTAAACTTTTCACAATACTCAAAACCATGCAACTAAAACTGAGGCTATGTGCTCAGGTAGAGCCCTGTCAGTAGTAGATGAGTGGAAGTGTGAAAAGGAGGATATTAGGGTTATATTCCATCAAGAACTCAAGTACAATTTTTTAAACTCGAGTCGAAACTTTTTTTTATTATTCATGTATAATTATTACATACTGTGTTATACTAGTATTACTGGTAATTGTTACCCAGGGCTGGATGAAAGAATTACTTTTACTTTACGGAGCAATTTAGTTCCATATACAAAACCTACTATTTCGATTTTATTGAAGAGTTTGTTTGTTAAACCAAAATGTTGTATTTAAAAGTTTTTAAAAATGTTTAAAATGTTCAATTTAAGTAAATAATTCTCAAAAATGCAAAATATCCTATTTATATATGAACAAAGGGAAAAATGGTTTATTTCCATGTTTTTTTTAAATGTGCGAAACAATTTATTTACATGTTTTTAGTATGTGCGAAATGTTCCATTTACATGTTTTTAGTATGTGCGAAATGTTCCATTTACATGTTTTTAGTATGTGCGAAATGTTCCATTTACATGTTTTTAGAATTTGCGAAATGTTCCATTTACATGTTTTTAGTATGTGCGAAATGTTCCATTTACATGTTTTAGTATGTGCAAAATTTTCCATTTACATATTTTTAGAATGTGCAAAATGTTCCATCTACATGTTTTCAGAATTTGCAAAATGTTCCATCTAAATGTTTTCAGAATGTGCAAAATGTTCCATTTACATGTTTTGAGAATGTGCAAAATGTTCCATTTACATGTTTTGAGAAAATTTCAAAAAGTTTTATTTATTTATGACAAATTTGGAAAACCTGATTTTTTTAACGAACTAAAAACACTTCAATTTTTGTAAAAAAAAACAACATTTTTCAAATATTAAGTAATGTTTTAGAGATGACAAAAACTTCCATTCTTTCGAAGATCGGATAAAAACTGTAGAAGCTAACTACATAGTCAAAAATTTGCGCAAAAAAAATCGATTTTTTAGAACTTTGGCGAGTTAACTTTTTATTTGGGCAAATGATCTCCTTGGGGTTGGAATCCATTTTCATCAGCAATATAACGAAGGTTAATAATTTCTCCATTAGGGGCAGTCCAGCTAATGACTCCAGAAACTCTTTGAATACCAGTCTCAACGCCAAGTGGAGTGAATTCTCCTTTCTCTTCACGGTTCGTCCCATCCGAAAGGGCATAACTACATACAGAAACATTGCACAAATAATTTAATTTATTTATTCCTTTCTTGAAAAAACACTATAAAAAAACACACATTTTCCCAAAATAAATTTGATAAAAAATTTTTTAAAAACTGTTTGTTTTACCTGTTAGCAAAGTTTCCACTTCCATCGTTAGAATTGTTCTCACTCACGGTTTGTATATCCCGAGGATTTTGTTGGGGGTAAGCCACCGCCGCAGCGATGCAGAGAGCCAAAACTAAAGTCTATATACAAAAATTTAAGATTAAATTTAAAATTCCTTTGCCGTAAAGTAAGATAATATAGTTACCAGTATATAGTTATAATTAAAGTACAAAATTATTTCAAAATTATGGAATGAAAATGAAATACTTACAATTTTCATGATTTATTTTGGGGTAAAGCGAGAGCTTTAAAGTGCAATTAATTGTTGTATGAAGATGGGACGATGAGTAAACTTTAATGGCATTAGGAAGGTAAGGTTCCTCTCTTTTATACCAAAGTGAAAGGGGTGACCGCCTGTTCACCTTCACTCACATGCTGTAATATATTCGACCGAAAGTAGTTTACATAATTTCAAATTCTGGCTCATGTGAATCTACCTCAAGCATCTTCTTCATCTTCTTCATCTTAATCCTCATGCTTTGTCGCCTATTTTTCAGCTTTTATTGTGGAGATACGCTCAATCATTCTTCCTTTGTTATAAGGAGCAACTTGTTCAAATTTACAAATCACGTGTAGGTGAGTAAGTACTCCACTATAAATGAAGACTTTTTTGGCAAAACGGGTCAAGTCCATCATTGCAAATTTTACACGAACAACGAATATTGAACAAATGGTGACCGATTTTTTAACTCAATTTTTTTCTACAGGTATTACAAGTAGTTTCATAATTTTAGACAGAATTTTGATTTTTTTAGCAAATTTTCAAAAAATTCTAATTTTTGGACTTATCCCGTTTCGCCAAAAAATCGTTAACTTAAAATGAAGTAAAAAGTCCGCGAAACAAAATTTTAATCGTTTTGAGTCAAACCAATTAGAACCAAAATGTTTTAATTCCATGTTTTCCAAAAGTGCAAAATGTTCTATTTTCATTTTTTTGAAAAGGTGCAAAATGTTCTAATTCCATGTTTTCGAAAAAGTGCAAAATGTTCTAATTCCATTGTTTCGAAAAGGTGCAAAATGTTCTAATTCCATGTTTTCGAAAAGGTGCAAAATGTTCTAATTCCATGTTTTCGAAAAGGTGCAAAATGTTCTAATTCCATGTTTTCGAAAAGGTGCAAAATGTTCTAATTCCATGTTTTCGAAAAGGTGCAAAAATGTTCTAATTCCATGTTTTCGAAAAGGTGCAAAATATTATAATTCCATGTTTTCGAAAAGGTGCAAAATGTTCTAATTCCATGTTTTCGAAAAGGTGCAAAATGTTCTAATTCCATGTTTTCAAAAGGGTGCAAAATGTTCTAATTCCATGTTTTCAAAAAGGTGCAAAATGTTCTAATTCCATGTTTTCAAAAAGGTGCAAAATGTTCTAATTCCATGCTTTCAAAAAGGTGCAAAATTTTCTAATTCTAATTATGTTTTCGAAAAGGTGTAAATATTTATAATTTCATGTTTTCAAAAAGGTGTAAATATTTTTAATTTCATGTTTTCAAAAAGTGCAAAATGTCCCATTTCCATATTTTTTTTTTTAATGCAAAATGTTCTATTAACATGCTTTTTTTTACTTTCTTAACAAAGACACATCTAGTACTATAGTTAGTAGATCTAGCGGTCTACAGTTCCGGATGAATAGTGTTACAGAGCAGGTTTAGGGCGAGTTAATCCCTCAATTTCAAATTACTGTTTTACCCCTAGAAGCACTCTTTCTCTATTCACAACCAAGGGTGACTATAGAGAGCACAGACACAAGTGCCTGTGGCCCGGCTCGTACTTTTACTTTTTCACACAGACCCAACCGGGTCTAGTCTACCAGAGCTGGGGATCGAACTGGAGCTGAGCGTGAGAGTCTTCCGACTTCACACTGCAGTCCTTGCGGTCTGAGTCTGGAAGTCGTCAAACTCCAAACTGCAGACCCCGAGCCTCTCGACCAACCTGGCAGGGTTTTTAAAAGTGAAAAATGTTTGTTTTTACATTTTTTAGTTTGGTTGAACTTTGACCTTTACCATTCAATACAGTAAAGTATCTAGTTAAATAGAACAAATAACACAAAGAATCTAATTTTTTTTAAATGGACTTATCCTATTTTGCCAAAAAACTCTTCATATGCAGTTGTAATTAGTTGAATAGCAATTTGTTGAACCGCTGTGCACTGCACTGCACATAACTGCCTCATTACGTTCCTGTAGTATACTGAAAATTCATCATTGCATGCAATATTAAGTACCATATACAACCATATAAAAATGATGTAGTGGCATATTGAATTATTAGTATGTCTTTTGCATGTGGTCCATACTTTGCTTACAATACCTATACACAACCTGTTATTGCAATGTCAGAATGAAAATGCAAAACGTACTGGTGAATCCTAAATTAATAATTTCTTATGTAACAAAAGCAAAGAAAGACGATCACGATTATTTTTTTAGGATACAAAACGTGAGGATACTTTTGCAAAAACAAAATATTGAGACGCAGTATAGAAACCCTAAGTTTGTTTGTTAACACTCACGATATAAAGAGACGGGAAACTTCTATTTTTTTAAGATGAAATGTTCAAGATTGCTCCCATAATAAAACTCTCCCTCATCTATTACATAAGAACTATATCGTCTGTAAAGAATCAAAATAACCCATATTCAGTTTAGGCTTTAATCAAAATGAGATATGTCATAAAAACAAAATAGGAAACATGCATAAAATTAGGAGTTTTTGAAAAGTGTAATTTTTTCTATATACAGGTTTTTTTAAACGGTAAAATGTTCTATTTACATGTTTTTGAAAAGTGTAAAATGTTCTATTTACATGCTTTTAAAAAGTTTATGTTTTATTTTCATGTTTTTAGAATTGTAAAATGTTCTGAAAACATGTTTTTTAAAAGTGCAAAATGTTCTCTTTGTATGCTTTAAAAAATTTGCACAATATATTCTAATTCTTTTTTTTTTTAAGGTGCAAAATTTTCTAATTCCATGTTTTCGAAAAAGGGCAAAATATTCTATTTACATGTTTTTTAAAATTGTAAAATGTTCTATTTACACGTTTTTAAAAATTGTAAAATGTTCTATTCACACGTTTTTAAAAATTGTAAAATGTTCTATTTACATGTTTTTAAAAATTGTAAAATGTTCTGAAAACATGTTTTTGAAAAGTGCAAAATGTTTTCTTTGTATGCTTTAAAAAATGTGCACAATATATTCTAATTCTATTTTTTTCTAAAGGTGCAAAATTTTCTAATTCCATGTTTTCCAAAAAGGGCAAAATGTTCTATTTACATGTTTTTTAAAATTGTAAAATGTTCTATTTACATGTTTTTTAAAATTGTAAAATGTTCTATTTACACGTTTTTAAAAATTGTAAAATGTTATATTTACATGTTTTTGAAAAGTGCAAAATGTTCAATTTACATGTTTTTGAAAATTGCAAAATGTTTTATTTTTATGCTGTCAAAAAGGTGCACAATATTCTAATTCTATTTTTTAAAAAGGTGCAAAATGTTCGAATTCCATGTTTTCGAAAAGGAACAAAATGTTCTATTTATATGTTTTTGAAAAGTTTTCAATGTTCTATTTAAATGCTTTTAAGACATTTAAAGATTTTTGTAGATAGTTGTTTTTGTTTTTAGCTACAAATGGATATGGGTCATTCTGGTTCTTCACAGACGAAATGTTGGGTATGGCTATTATTGTACATCTAAAATACATAAATCACATAAATGACATGACCCAATAATTAATAAGTAATAAGTAACCCAATTTACGATAGTTTAAAAAAAATGGGTGAACATTAATTTATTTGCAAATCTATCCTTAGCGCTAGCTTTGCCTAGCTAGTACGTCACTATATAAACAAAATAATCTACCTACACATAGTAATAAAATTCAAATAATTCTGTCCGCCGGCGTCACCCTCGTGCCGGGGGTCCAGAATAAATGCTGAGCTTACAGCGAATATTTGCTTTAATTAAGGAGTAGAACCCTATTGTGGCAACGCTCACATTACGACACCGTCTAATTCCACATCTACCTCTTCTACTTGAATTTTTGAATTCATTAAATGTTTAGTCGCAACAAATGATGGGGTCATCCTTAAAATGATAATACTTAGATAACGTCTTTTATGAACGATCCTCGTGTGTATACTTGTAACATCCTGTATTCAAAATATCGGTTTACCTAATTTTTAAAATAATGCCCAGGGATCCTTAAAATAGTGATATTTAGATGACGTCAGTTGTGGACGATCCCAGTAAGTGTACTGGCAACATTCTATGATACGGATACATATTTACTTCATTTTAGAACTAATGACTAGGGGATCCCTAAAATGGTAGTACTTGAATGACACCATTTATGGACGATCCTTGTAAGTGTATGATATGTAAATTATCAGTCAGATGAACTTAAAATTATTAGTATGAACTGCGTGCCAAGGCGCTTACCAATGTTCGTCATTTAATGTCATTTGTGATTTTCCACATTATATTTAAATGAGTAACACTTTAGGGATCGTTCTGTATGATGTCATCCTTAGTGCTGGTTGGGTATTGGACTATTGGTGACACTCCATGTTCAATGTAAGTTGTGTTAAAATTTTGACTTTTTAGTGAGGCAGTCATAAATAAATTATAATTTTGCGGGATATCATCTACAGACCATCCCTGAGGTCCTACATAGCTAAAGCCAAATATACGTTGCTTGCTCTAAGGTAACGTACCATATACGTAGGTACGTAACCTATACCTGCCTAGAATTATAGAAAGTTGGACTTGGTCCTTGTAAAAAAAATATTCTATTTACTTACTTACTTTTTGAAAGTGCAAAATATTGCATCTGTATGATGTTTAAAAAGTGCAAATTATTCTATTTACATGCTTTTCAAAGCGTAAAATGTTCGATTTACATTTTTTTTGAAGTGCAAAATGGTCTAGATTTTGATGTTTTTGAAAAGTACAATATTTTCTATTTTTATGTGTTTAAAAAGTGCAAAATGTTCTGTTTACATGTGTTTGAAAATTGCAAAATATTCTGTTTACATGTGTTTGAAAATTGCAAAATATTCTATTTACATGCTTTTTGAAAAGCGAAAAATGTACTATTTACATGTGTTTGAAAAGTGCAAATTATTCTATATACATGCTTTTTAAAAAGTGGAAAATTTTCTATTAACATGTTTTTGAAAAGTGCAAAATGTACTATTTAAATGCTTTGAATGCATGTTTCAATATTTGTGTAGATAGCTGATATTGTTTTTAGCTACAAATGGATATGGGTCATTTTGCGTCTTCACATACGATATAGCTAAAAGTATAAGTGCAAAATTTTGAATCTATACTAAAAATGTTCATGTAAGTACCGTCATGATAAGTACATAATTTAAAAAAATAAAAATAACTCACTAATACAATATGTGTTTTCCTACAGTCGGCCAGTGGAATAGTGGAATTAGGTTATTATCGTGTATGACACATTCCTAAATGCTCTCCTCTAAGCTTTCGAGTCATTGCATTGAAACTTTCATTTGTTCCGCTGCTCCTCTTTAGTCCTATTGAATCTTGCCAACTAAATCCGTCATGTGTGTCTCCCGAGCATTTGCGAACCCTACTAATTCCGTTTTAGGCTCTATTTTTAACTTATACACATTTTAGACATTTTCCTACAAAACTCGGCTTGAAAACACCATAGTGGTTTCCTACGTGAAACATAAATAGAAACAGAGAAAATCCTGGTAGTGAGACTTAGCGTTTCTAAGCCATTTAAGAGCAATGCATATTGCATATACTTATTATTACTAGGACACATTTTTTGTATTATAATTTTGCAAAATAATTAATCGTATTTTCTGTAATAGTACGTCCACCGTATAGCTTCCTGTGTAAACTCGAGATTCTTACCCCCCGCGTACTGTTAATAGTGTGCGGGAAAGCTGTGCTAAACACCAGTGTTCAATTTAATTTGAGATATCTAAGCATAAGTATATAACTTGAGATATGTAGAGACTGGCGCAGTCACTTGTGAACATCGTTTACATGGTTTTTGTTGAGAACGTTGTAACCTTGCACTTCCGCTAACACTTCTGTATTCAATATAATCATATCGTCTGTGAAGAAAAAAAATGAGTTATGTCATAAAAATAAATTGAGAAACATGCGTCAAATGTTAATTCCGAGTTTTTGAAAAGTGTAAAATGTTCTATTTACATGTTTTTAAAAAATCCAAAAGATTCTATTTACAAGCTTTCCTGAACACATTATCGTAATTTTTTCTGTAGATAGTTTATTTTGTTTGATACTAGAAATTGATATGAGTCATTTTATCATTTTGGTTCTTCACAGACGATATATTATGCTATTCACTAAAACCAAACAATTCAATAGCAGCACCAGTGTTGAAGTGAACAATCTTTTTATTAGTACGGTATATTATGCAATAAATAAATATCGACTACGCGTAAGTCCTCCTGAGAGTCTACAGTTTAGCTATATTAAATCTATAATAAAACTCCTGGAATTTGTACACACATTGTAGGTATTGGTATTAGAACTAGGTAATAGCTACATATATGAGAAAACCCAAGTTTGTGCCTACGGTACTTTAAAAGCATAAACTTAACCAGTGGTCAAAGTCAAGTAGTGTCAGGGCCGGACGAAGGAATTGCTTTTAGGCAGCAATTTGTTTTCATATAAAAACCATTATTTTGATTTTATTGAAGATTTTCTATGGTAACCCAAAATATAGTATTTGCATGCTTTTGAAAGGTGCAAAATGTTCTATTTGCATGTTTCTGAAAATTGTAACATGTTCCATTTACATTTTTTTGAAAAGTTCAAAATTTTCTATTTGCATTTTTTTTTCAAAGTGCAAAATGTTGTGTTTGGATGTTTTTGAAAATTGCAAAATTTTCAATTTACATGTTTTTGAAAAGTGCAAAATGTTTGATTTACATGTTTTTTGAAAGTGTAAAATGTTCTATTTACTTGTCTTTTTAAAAGAGTTAAATGTTCTATTTGCATGTTTTTGAAAAGTAAAAATGTTCCATTTAGGGTGAGGGTGCCTAGTTCTAATTGTGGCCACGCCTGATTAAATTGGTATTAGTTGAAAACTTTTGAAACGTCCAGAATCAGGAGATGGAAAGCTGAGCTTTACAACCAAAATTGCAATCTCATTATGCATCGAATCGTATCATATATACAAAAAATATATCAAAAACAAAAAAAAAAAAATCGAAATCCGCATGACTTCATTCCAAAAACATTAAACTCATCAACTTATAAATATTACCAATAGTTTGTAAGTACACATTTATGTTAATAAGTATACACACCGGTAACGGTGACAAATGTTCATAAAAATACTTGATTAATTCTGAAAAGACAAATAAAAACTTGACAGATATGAAAGTAAAAAAAACAAAAGTATCATATATACAGCCAGTGGCCACAATTAGGACACCGGCCGCATTTGGCACCCTCACCCTACATGTTTTTTTTTAAATTCAGGCAGCGGGAACTGCCTTTGCTGGCAGCATTATCCGGCCCTGACAAGGGAAGGGCTCTTACGTAAATAAAAACATGATTGACAATTTCACACAAGTGATGGATATGAGGATATACGAAGGAAAGAAATCCGTTCATGTGTATGTTATAGCAATTATCATTTATTTTTATTCTCATCTATATTTGAAAAGCGTAAACAGTTTTTTTATTTTTATTAGTATTGAGCTTCCCACCTTTTTTCATGTCCTCTGTTTCTGTTTCTGGTTCTGGTTCTGGTCCTGAGCAAGCGAAACAAATCTCCAATAAAATTACAATTATTTTTTTATTTCTCTTCTTCTTCTTTTTTTTTGTGTTTGATATGATCATAATTTTATTGTCTGTCTCAATTCAGTAATATTAATATATGCTCTTGATTTCTCATACATTATTACATCAAATTGACTTGACTCTTTTGACAAAGGCTGGAACAGGAACGTCTCTTTCAAAATAATATTCTTGATTTAAATTGTATAATATAAGTATACCAAGAAGTATAATAAGTATACCATTTCTCGTAAGTACTTTTCATAATAATTATTAAAGTTTTAAATTTAACTTTTTTATGGACAAGAGAGCAATTCCCTTGGACATCTTGTATTAGTCATACTCTGTCACAACTCTTATGCCATTTTCCATTCTTCAATAACATTCGTCTAACAGTCTAACCTCATAACTAAAGGTTACATAATTATATTTAAATATTTTACATTTTTATGAAATGTCAGTGTATAATAATTACCTACTTAAAAAATTGGAGCATATTATTATATTGTATGGTATTAATTTTACCTAAATAATTATAATATACATCGTCTGTGAAGAACCATAATGACCCATATCCATTGTTAGCTAAAAACAATATCCACTATCTACAAAAATATTCAAATATGTCTTGGGAGCATTTACGTGAAACATTTTGCACCTTATCCAAAACATGGAATTAGAACATTTTGCACCTTTTTAAAAACTTGGAATTAGAAGATTTTGCACATTTTAATAACCATGACATTAGAACATTTTGCACCTTTCCAAAAACATGAAATTAGAAATTTTTTCGCATTTTTAAATGCATAGAAGTAGAACATTTTACGGTTTTGTAAAAACTCGTAATTAACATTTTACGCATGTTTCTTATTTTTTATTTATGACAACTCATTTTGATTTTAGCATAAATTGGATATGTGTCATTTTGGTTCTTCACATGCGATATATTCTAATTGTAATGTAACCTACCTACGTTCATCTTGTCATTAACCATTAATATTACCTACAAACTATACAGTGTCAGTGTGTTTGACATTCACATCCTCACACATGTCCACTGTTCACCGCCGTAAATTGCAATTTCTATAATTATGTCAACGGATATAATAAAAGTACTGTCTTTTAAATGAAGAAATTATTAGTACTATTATTATGATTATTATTGCAAGTCGGAAAAATTAAACTAGATTCTACAACTGCAATTAATTGGTAAAGCGTAAAAAGTGGTGTGGTGGTACTGTGACTTCAGTGAATTGTACAGAGATTTTGCGTGTTGATAGTGGAGAAGACGGCATAGGGGAAGGAGAGGAAAGTTAGAAAGGTGAGTTTTATTAGAGTCAAGCTGATCATCACTTAAGATGCAAGTGTTTATAAGATTTACGAGAGATATAAACTGTGTGTATACGTGATAGGAAGATGAATAAAATTCCTGCTAACAATAAGTTACTTCTATATAGAGTTACTATGTTATAATAAATGCAAATTATCGCAAAAAGTTGTAAGTATTTAGTGAAAGGTTTTTTGTTTGTTTGTAGAGATAAAGATGAGGAGATTAAAAAGGTTATTAGATTTCTGTTAACCCTTTAAGTAAACATATTGTTTTTTTTGTACCATACTAATAATATAGGTATAAGGTATAATTCTGGAATGTACTGAGTCACTTAATTCTTATATATATATGTATTGTTGTATTAGATCATCATAATCAGGGCCGGAAGAAGGAATTTTCTTTTGGGCATAATCAATTTGTTTCCATTCAAAAACCATATCATGTTAATTTTATTGATGGTTTTCATCGGTAGAGCAAAATTTTGTATTTTTACATGTTTTAGTAAAGTTTAAAATATTCGATTTACTTGATTCAGAAAAGTGCAAAATGTTGTATCAGTATTTACATGTTTTAAAAAAGGTGGTCAATGTCTTATTTGCATGTTTCCTGAAAATTGCTAAATATATTATTTGCATTTTTTTAATCTGCAAAAATATTTATTTTGCATATTTTTTAAATGTTGAAAAAAATTTATTTTCGATGTTTTTGAAATGTTCGAAAAAATTAATTTTGCATGTTTTTGAAATGTTGAAAAAAACTAATTTTGCATGTTTTTGAAATGTTCAAAAAAATTTATTTTGCATGTTTTTAAAATGTTCAAAAAAATTTATCTTGCATGTTTTTAAAAATTCAAAATATTCTTTTTTCATATTTTAAAAAACTGTTACATATTTGTTTTTGAAAATTCAAGCAGCGCCTATGCACTGGCCGAATTATCCGGCCCTGATCATAATAGTAATGTATTGTTGTTATTGGCTTAAAAATTTCTATACACTAGGTTGTTGTATGTTTTGTATCGTCTGAAAAGTTGGGTCATTGCACTCAATGTCAATCCTTCTTTTATCGTTGTATAGTTGTGAATTAATAATACACTAGTTGAGTTTCCTTTTCTCGGATCAATAATTTGTAAGTATATGTATACAAACTATAACTGTAAACGGATGAACGATAATGATTTTCTTCTTGTAGTCGCTACATATTATTACTATTTTTGTAGTCATAGTTGTAGTATTATTATTGAATAGTATTTTCGGGATGATGATGACCTTTGTTCAGGGTTGGCTGTTGACATTGTGTTATTTTTGAATTTAAAGAGAAAAAATTTTTGGCTTGACCTTCACAGTTACAAGTGTGTCGTCCTATTAACAAGCGGTTGATTACTACTACTACTACTACTTTGTAAATACGTCGATATATCTTGATAATTCCTATCAGCACCCTCTTCATAGAAGAGTTGAGTTTCCGAGCTGAAAAATTAGAATAATTACCTTCCTAGTTTTTAATAATGTAAAAACTTGTAAAAAACCAAACAAAAAAGATGAAGATAATAATATCATTAATACAATGTAATTTATTTGTCACCTCTGAGTGTAGATCCATACAAAGTAGTAAGCCAAGGCAAGACATAAGGAAAGCAAGAGTGATCCAAAAACAATGAAAAATGGTCGTAATTTCCCTCTTATTCGTGACTGCCCCGTGCAGCATGTGTCTCCGTAGCGAGTACATGATAGGTAAGAACAGCTAATTGATTCAAGTTCACCTGTAATCGGCACATATTAAAGTATGAGGTGATTAGTATATTCAGAAACGTAAGTGTATAATTTACCTAATTATTACTAACGGTATAAACGTAAAAATTTGTTTTAATATTGAATTTTTATCATGTGAGAGTGTTCGGTACTGAACCGAAGTTTATTCAATCTCTGAAGACTGTTTTGGCAAAACAGGATAAGTTCATTTTTTTCAAAAATTAGATTATTTGTGTTACGTGCTCTATTCAACTAGATGCATACTATCTAGTTGTACAGTTGGTACATTATGTGTACAAGTTGGTACATACTAGGGACAAAAGTCGTCGCGTTTTTTGTTCCTTTAAAACTATCCTATCACATCCCATTCCACTCACTCAATCGTCGTCCGGCTGGTTTGCAAAAGTTTTAAGCGCAATAAGTAGATTGTCATTACAAGTATGTACAACGAGTGCGTTGTCATTTTAAAGTGCAACTTAAAAAAGGGAAGAATCCCGAAACGTAGTTCAAGCACAATTAAGTTGTTAATCTGAATGTAAAATAGGTAGTTAGGTATTTTGTAGAAGCGAGTTTGTTGCCGTTTATTATTAAAGTTAAGTCCACCAGTGGATAATAAAATTCACGCATTTTGAGTCCAAATAGTACAGATATTTTCACTCGTTAATATCTTTCATTTTGCATAAATTAATCATCCAGGGATTTAAAAGTGAAGCCTTACGACCTCGATTGTGCTTTTAATAAAAATGCAGATGTGTAGCCAAAATAATGGGAAATGGGACACGTACTCTGAATAGCTTTGAAATCTTTGGCATCAAGAATGGATATGAGTCCTTGAAGACACTCCCAGACCAAGTCGGCACATTTATGTCTAAGATTGGCAAAGTACTCTTCATCACAATTGTCAATATTTGTAGACTCGGATGATGATTTTTGAGACTCTTTAGTGTCTTCTTGAGACTCCGTGGGGTTCGGCGGGTTCTCCTTTTTATGATCTAAAAAGAGTGAAGCTGGTCTATGAGTTGACTGTGGCTGCTGTGGCTTATTGCTCCCTCCACCCGCCGTCGGTGTCCACACGGAAATGTCCGTTGATTTAGAGTCCTCATCTAGAAAGGAAGAGGACATGAGGACATCGCAGCGCATCACGTCACAGAATTTTCCTAAGCAAACGGAGTCTTCTGCCTATGAGACATAAAACAGAAATGAAATGGAAATTCAATAATAAAATCAAGTGTATGCTGCGACGGTTTTAGTAAGTTAAATAAATAAATAAATTTGTGAATTTTGAAGATCTATAATGTAAAGTGTATTCTCGATTGACAAAATTTTCCTTTTTGACACATGTCGTCTGTGAAGAACCAAAATTACCTATATCCAAATTAGGCTAGAATCGAAATGAGCTATATTCAATTTAGGGTTGAATTAAAATGAGCTATGTCATAAAAACATTATGAGAAACATAAGTAAAATGTTAAATAGGAGTTTCTACAAAGCGTAAACTGTTTCCTATTTACATGTTTTGAAAAGGTGCAAAATGTTCTATTTACATGTTTTTGAAAAGTGTAAAATGTTCTAATTCCATGTTTTTAAAATGGTGCAAAATGTTTTAATTTTATGCTTTTAAAAAGGTGCAAAATGTTCTGATTCCATGCTTTTGAAAAAGTGCAAAATGTTCTAATTCCATGTTTTCGAAAAGATGCAAAATGTTCTGATTCCATCCATGGTTTTGAAAAAGTTCGAAAATTTCTAATAAGAAGTTTTTGGAAAGGTGCAAAATGTTCTATTTAAATGGTTTCAAGACATTTTTGAAGTTTTTGTAGATAGTGGATAGTGGTTTTAGCTAGAAATGGATAATATAGGTCGTTTTGGTTCTTCACAGGTGATATTCTTATTGCACACACCTTATTGATGACATCTGCATGTCTCCTCTCAATATGAAGATCCAAATGCCGCTCTAGGTAAAATTTCTTACCACCTGTGAAATATATTATTTTTGGAATGATTTAGAAATTGTTTTTAAAAATGTTTAATAGTGCTATATATAGCATATAAATAGTTTATTTAACATGAAATAATGAAAGAAATACATTTTAAACACTGCCAGTGGGAAGACCGTGCTCGTTTTAAGGATTCTCTTACACCCAATAGGTCTCTAGATAGATTTAATGGACATTCGATTGGCAGAGAAACTCCATAGCGATTTAGAACCGGATTCCAATTCTGTAAAAAATAAAATAAACACATCATTAAAATTATTAAAATTTTAAATTTGGTCAAATAAGGTTGACATTGGTAATACCGGCTATATGCTAGACTCACAAATCTCAAAGAATTCCCTAAAGAAATCTATATACATTGTAAGTAAAATATTCCGTCGAAATATTTTAAATCAACAAAGGAGACAGAATATGTTACACTTTTGGTAAGCTTACCTTTTGAACGAGTTTCCTAACAATGGACGAGTTGGTGACATCACAGGGTTTCCTTGGTTTACTAAAGATTGGTGTCCAGTAGTCTCCAACCCAAAATGATAACATAACAGCTATTTCAATTAAAACAACAGTAAAAATACTTGAAAAACTGCAGAGCCGGCCTGCCATGATGCCAATCGATATGCGGGATCTCTCACGCGTGGAGTAGAAATCCGAGACGAGGAGGTTAGCAGGAGCAGGAGTGAAAGCTGGGAACAGGAGTTTCTATGCGTAGTACAACTCTCTCCCGCATATACGACTTTCACAGGACGAGCACAAAAGAAAGGGAGAGAGAGTGGGAGAGACAGGAAGAAAAGAACTTTCACTTTATCTCACATTAGCAACCATCACCTCACCACCACCAAAATGAATGTAAAATTTTCACGCATTTCCATTCGTAAATTTTATTTTCACTCCCATAAAAAGGCAACACTCGACACGGGGACAACAAGAACACGGAACTTTATGATGTACTTTCTCCGTATTAAATAAATTTAAAAAAAGCTATTGGAAATTGGAGTCTTTGGACGTTGCGTTAGGGAGCGGGTTCCCTGTTACTGTTGGTGATATGGAATTGTCTGTGTGTATGTGTCTCGTGCAGTGACAAAAGGGTTGCAGTTTTTGCAAATGACATGAAATATTTTAGCAACCCACTCTCGCCGACACCACTACCACTGTCTATCAGTATACCGTCTGTGAATGTGTCGACGATCCATATCCACCCGGCGCCCGGCTGCCGTGCGCACTCCATATTCCATATAGTTTGAGAGGCACCTGTATAGGGCTTTAACAGATCGATTTTCTCTCCCATTCACAATAGGCCTGAATAGGCACTAATAGCTAATAGTACAGACAGAGCTTCTGTCCCGTGTCTCCTCCCGCTAAAACTTTAGATGAGGGAGAAGGTACATATACATACATCGTCTGCGAAGAATCAAAATGACCCATATTCATTTTCAGCTAAACATAATATCAAATATATCTACGAAAATATACAAATATATCCTGAGAGCATTTAAATAGAACAGTTTGCAATTTTCAAAAATATGTAAATAGAACATTTAACACTTTTCAAACACATGGAAATAAAACAATTTGGCACCTTTTCAAAAACATGGAGTTATAGCATTTTACACCTTTTTGAAAACATGGAATTAGAAATTTTGCACCTTTTCGAAAACATGGAATTAGAAATTTTGCACCTTTTCGAAAACATAGAATTAGAACACTTTGCACTTACTCCAAAACACGTAAATAGGACATTTTACATTGTTGAAAAACATGAAACTAGTACATTTTACGCTTTTCAAAAACTCCTATTCAACATTTTACGCATGTTTATTAATTGTTTTGTATATGACATTTTGTTTGTAGCTTAAATTGAATATGGGTCATTTTGGTTCTTCACAGACGATTTCAGTACCTACCTATACGTTCCATACAATGTCTCCGTCGTCCATAGAATTAAGTAATTACAATCCCAATACTTCTCTCAATTCTTTCCCAATAGCAACACATGCTCCTTTTCTATCTTTCTTTTACTCTTCTACTGACACAGATACTACATGCAGCTAAGGATGCAATACTTTAACTTTAGTAACTTTGTCATAGTTCTTTAAGTTCTCCTTTGCTTTATTTTACTATCCACAGGACCGTCTGCTCTGCTGTGACTGAATATCATTTCTTCTTTCCCCCTTCCCCCCGCCCCGCTTTCCAGGGCGAGTAGTGAGTAGTAAGTTGAGTGAGTAGTTGAATAGTCGTAAAGAGATTGAATTAGTTCATTGGATTCTCGTGGATTCTCTTGAATTTTTGTGGTCATAGAAATTGCACACTCACATACTTACATCCACGTCCTCTCTCCCCACGGCTCCCGGATGAGATGAGATTGAAAATCAAACTAATGCCAGAAAATTTAAAGTTTATCCCAAGTTCCCGTCTCTCAAGTAGCCTGGTCTGTAGATCTTCTCTTCTCGCTCGTCCTTAGCTACTCATCCAAGAAGATAAGGTTAATGTGTCCACCCCTGTACTCACCGCGAATCTGAGATGAACGTTTCCAGTAGGATTGTGCTCTCTTCTGGTTTAAAAAAACAGTATGTACATGTGTATTTTGCTTAGCCTGTACTTCAAGTCTTTGAAAAAATGAAACAACACTATTATGCCGGCAGCAACAAAATCTACAATTCATGATGCAAATTCAAATACAAAAATTACAGTAGGCACTAAAGGAATAAAGGAGCAGCGGCAAGCCACAACTTTGGAATATATTTGTTAAAAAACTGATATCAAGTTAAACAGTTTATTTATCATTCCTACCTATCTACATAATTTACCGGAATTTTGAACTTTCTTCAATACTGGACCACTTTCATCGTGCCATATATCATTCGAAAGGTAATCACTAGTAGATTCCAAATAACATAATGCGCCTCTATTTCTACTAACAGTTTCCATGACAACGGCATTTTAATTTTTAAATCCCGCCAAAAATGTGTTGTATGGGTCACAATCAAAAAACAAAAAAAATGGTGTCTGCTTATTTTTAAAGAGCTTTCAAATGATATATCACTTGACAAAATCCATTAAATTTTTTTAATTTTCAATTAAGTTTTTTCGAAATTATTTTAAAATTAATAACTATCGTGCGTGCACACTATGTTATTTAGATTTGCCTAATCGTTACCGTTCGAATGGTATATCATGTTTGCGTAAGTTTACTGAGTGACCGGTCGAAATCTTCATTTAACACAATATTTAAAGTTTTCGCGGGAAATTCAAAAAATTCAATATTAAATTTTTGGATTTATTGAGAATATCAAAATACCTGTGCGTAAATCTTCACAACTAACCCGTTTACGGCTTCTTCCCTTTAATTTACAACCTATAAATTGTCAGCTAAAATTTGGCGGCAAATTCAAAATGATAATTTGGCTGTTAAGGCTGCCATTAAACAAGGGCTTTAGCCCTTGTTTAATCATTTTTTATAGTTTTACGTTATTTACAGTTTAATTTATTTCGATGGGATCTTCCTGGACAACACAATAAAATGCAATAATTATATAATTAAACAGAAGGTACAAAATATTTTGCATAATATTTGCCGGTCGCTCGTTGAAAAAGTTGTATTACAAAAACCAGAATTACAACTTTAAAACATAATTTTAGGTATGTACACAATTAACCGATGATATAAATCCTAACATATGATGCACCATTTCAAAGGTCTTGAGACGAGAATTTATTATGAATCAGAATCAAGCCTCAAATTAAAAAAAAAATTATCAACTAGTTATTTCAGGTCTGTCGAAAAAAATCGGATTTTTCGAAAACCATTATAACTTTAGCCTACTGCCTCCGATAACTTAATTCTGCTAGTCACTACCTATACAAAAAGATTTCTAGCATGTGGCCGTTTGCAGTGCCTATGAAATATTTAAAAACAATTGTTTCGCACTAAATTCAAGTTCTAACACGTCAATTTTTGATATGATAGTCACCACAAAATTATTTTTTTTAAAACCTCCCCTACCCCGTGTTTTAAAAACTAAAAAATGCCTCAGGAGGTTAATCTAATATTTAGCATCCGAGTATGATTATTGATGGTTTCCAATTTTCAATAATCGACACTAAAAACTTAATAGTTTTCCATCGTGAAAGTCGAGGTCGGTTAGTAAAATTCAACCTCTCGTCCAGGGAAATTTATCCTTCCAAATTTCCAGATTCTCGCGAATCATGAATTTTTAGGTGGGCCACATGGTTCGATTTTGTTGAGGATGCCTTCCCACATATCGTACAGGTGTAGGGCCGAGTCCCGTCGTGTATCCGAATGTGTTCGTTGAGGTAGTAGTGCCGAAAAAACTTCTTTCCACAAAAAAGGCAGGCAAATTTTTTCTCAGAGCTGTGTTCCTCCACATGGCGCTTGAGGTTGCATTTGTTCGTGAATTTCATTCCACATTCGTTACAAACAAAATGCAGTGTTTTTTTCTTGTGAACAATTGCATGGTTCTGTAGATTCTTAAGGAAAATGTAGGACTTCGGGCAGAGTGTACACTTGAACGGTCGCTCCAAACTCGTGTGACTCCAGGAATGATTACTCAAGTTGCCAAGTGTGCGAAAACTTTTGTGACACACGATACATTTGTGAGGTTTTTCTTTCTGGTGAATGAGGAGATGAGACTTTAACGAGTTTGGATGCAGCAGCTTTCCACAGACGGAGCACTCTTTCGTCTTGAGAGATGTGTGGGTGGGATCGTGGGATGCCCGGATGTGACGAACGAGGACACTTGGCCGAGGAAATGTTTCCGAACAGTAACAACACTTTTGCGGCTTCTGCTGATGGAGCAGTAAATGCGAATCTAAATTTCGTTTTGAGTGCATAATTCGATGGCAAATTCCACACATGAGCTCAATTTTCTTTGGAGCAACACGATCGGCAACGGCGGATGGATCTCGATGCGCCCGTTTCTCATGCGTCGACAGTAATGAAGGAGTTCGATAAGCCTTCTCACAGATTTTACACTTGTACGGGTAATTTCCCGTATGCACCCGCAAGTGCTCCATGAGTTTGTATTTCGAGGGGAATCCTTTCGAACAGACAGTGCACACAAATAGTTTTTGTCTGTGAACTAAAAGATGTTTGCGAAGACTGGCCCGAGAACTGAATGTCTTACCACAAGTAGTGCATTCAAAATGGTCTGGATTCGATGACTGATCTGGATGCTCACTCCTTGCATGGCACAAGAGAGAAGTTCTTGACGGAGAAGTGAAATCGCAATAAAGGCAAAAGAAATTCTTTGTCTGCAACACTGCTACAGGTGAATTGTTCGCATCAGGATTATCTTCAAAATGAGGAGTTCGTTCAGATTTGACTGATTCGTTATTTAAAGGAGTTAGGAACAAACGTGGTGGTGGTGTTTCTACCAAAATATCTGCACATTTTAATTTTACCAGTGACAGATCAGCCACTCGCTGCTTTTGAGGTTCAATTGTAATGCTCGCGCGCCTCTGTTGAATGATTTCAAAAATGCTGGAAAAGTGTTTAGAAGAGGAGTCCTCCGAAACGAAAGATGTGCTGCTCTCCTCAAACTCGGAAATTTCTCCTTTCGGAGGAATTTCTTCGTCTGTCATCAAGTCAATCTCTGGATTTGAATGATCGCTTTTTACTGAAATGCTTCTGTTAAAACCGGTAGCAGGGGCATCGTTCTTTGGGACTTCAAAATGAGAGCTGTTCTTGCTGGATGCAAAAACGGGTATAAATCTTCCGTCGAGTAGTGCAAGTGGCTCATCTTTAGCAGCAGAAGCAGCACTGGAATTGGCACCCTCATCAATTATGCACCGAATAGCTGATGCGGGTAATTTACATACGTCGGGGAAAATGTTTGCATCTGGCAGACTAGGCGATGCGTCCGACACTACACATACGGTTAATTCGTCTCCGTAGCCATTATCGATGCAGCCTTGACTAATATCCATTGTTTGCAGAACAGTGTATGTACCTGAGTTAAGTTCCGCAGTTAAATTAACACATTCGTTTGCATTAACTATATTTCGGTGGATCGTCCTGCTAGCTAAACTTTCAGACTCATTTTGAACACTTATGCCGTAATTTGAGCTATGAGTAACATTTGACCCGTCCGTATTTTGAACTTTAAAATCCAAGAGTGGACAAAGTTCTTGTTCTGTTGTGTAGAATACATTTTCTTGGGTTGAACTTGCGCTTGTATTATTTTGGACAAAATGTGGCACACCCTCGATAGCATCGTCGCCAGCCTCTTGATTAATTGTAGGATTGTATTCGCTTCTGCCAATGTTGAGTGAGCTTCCGCTGCCCTCACTTAATACATTTAACACTGACCTGTCCAGACAGGCAGATTCTCCTGGCTCACTTTTTAACTGAAGCAATGTGCTAACTAACGTTTCTTTTGAGTGAGACAGTAAATGAGTTTTTAAAGAACACTCAAGCTTCAGATCACAAATTGGACAAATATTCTGAACCTTGGAAGTTTCCATTTTGGGCTATTACGGTGGATCACCCAATGTTCCGTAAGCCATAAGCAGATCGATTACTGTAAAGAAAGAATTACAAAGTTGAAAGTCAGAAGCCAGAAATAGTGCCATAATATTGTAATACTAAGATTATTGTATGAAAAATATTTGAGCGTATTGTCAATACAAATATATAGTATTTTGTAAATTACAATACATACAATTACTTCAAGTGCTTTTGGAACCTTAATTATGACTAACTACTAATAATAATTAGGATTAAATTATGGGCTGGGTTTGTATCATATAACTAATATGTAGATAATCGACTTAGGTGGAAAGCAGGGGCTCAGAGCACGTTGAAATACAATTTAATATTGTAGGTAAAAAGATAATTGTCATTACTTGATTATTTGTAATTTGAAATGATATTGTAAGTTGACAGCCAGCTATCCGTGGACCGACGACAGTACTATTACTTGTAGAGTACGACGAGATGCCCGTCAAATTGTAAGTGTAAAGTGTAACTATAACACCTAATTTGCCTTTACTTTACTTTACACTTGACTTACGGTTCCAAATGGCAAATGCAACATGGAAAAATACAATTAAATTACTTACAGTATATAATGTTACGGCACTAAAAATAGTAAGGAACACATTCAGTAATCAATGTCACCAACGACTAATTAAATATTAAGAGTGAATGGTTTCTTATTTCTTCCATTTCCAAAAAAGTCAAATCGAGAATTCAAAACTTGTGCTAATTTTTATGAGCGTCAAACTGGAGTAGTGAGATAGACTGGTGTTTCACTTGTCAAGCTAGTAGGGTACAGTCGTCTAATTGTGATCGGTTTTTGAAAAACTTTTGGTTCTGCTATCCGTGAAAATTAGTAGAAACAATTTTGAAAGTAATGACCTTTTAAGTTTAATAAACATACAATTTGGACTATTTCCTCTAAATTTCATAAAATTCTGACGGTTAATCTTTCATTTACAAGAGTTTAAAAAACGCACCCTTGGCTGAGTTAGAAGTTTGTTAGGTCCGGTAATTGTGATACGTCTGCGTCTAATTGTGATCGACTAATTTAATGTCGAAAGTAATATTTTTTAAATTCTAAAACCGTAGTAAATAAACTTTATTTGTTGTGTTCATGTAATTGTGAATGACTGGTAATTCCAATCTTCGTTTTTATTTTGCTGTATGCCCACCAAAGTTTATTGCGTTGATAGTGTCAAATTAAATACTTTAATAACCAATAACCAACAATTTTGTATAAGATGGGGAGCTGTAGTAAGTGATTGCTTCGAAGTTCGCAGAGGAGTGCGACAAGGTGGTATACTTTCACCCTACTTTTTTGCGATTTACATGGACTCACTGTGTGATTCCCTAAATTCTACCAATACGGGCTGCAAAATTGGAGACCAGTGTGTGAACAACGTTGTTTATGCAGACGACGTATGTCTCCTAACAACTTCAGTGAGTGTAATGAATAGCCTTCTTAAAATATGTGAATCTTTTGCCACAAGTCATGGGCTGTCCTTTAATCCAGCAAAGACTCATATACAAGTCTTTTCCCCTTCGTGGCTCAACAGATACAAAATTGACATTCAAATACAATTCTGTGGAATGAAGCTAAACCTAGAGTCAACAGTTAAATACCTGGGATGCCAGATACAAAAAAGATCTCCACACAATTCAGACATGTTAAGTGAGGAAAAAGAAATAAATAAGCGAATCAGTGATCTCTACAAGAGAGCTAACATGATCAAAGCTCGCTTCCATCTATGCAGCAGATCTGTGAAGATCTATCTGTTTCGCACGTTCCTATCAACGATTTACTGTTGCAGTCTGTGGTCCCTTCTTAAAAGTGAACTCCATCGTATAACAGTGGCCTACAACGACGCTTTTCGAATTATATGTGGTTATCGTAGAGATCACAGTGCCACAGAAATGTTTAATGAAAATAAAGTCTACAACTTGAGGGAAGTAATCCTAAATACCAAGTCATCCCTCTGCAGCAGGCTGTATAATTCAGAAAACACAATAGTCACGACTATCTTCAATTCGGATGCCTTTAGGATTTGAATCTGGCAAGCAGCACTCTGGCTAACAGCACTATGGCTTTAAATAGCTAGGATTCTAGAAATTTAATTTATGAATTTAATTTATGACTATACACTAGTTACTAGTACATAATTTCTTATCTTGTCTCTTTTTTTTTTACTTCTTACTATTTGTTACTCTGGACCAACGGTCTGTCTCTAAGAACAATAAATAAATAAATAAATAACTCTAAAACTCATATAACACGCTAAATTACGTGTATGAAAAATTAGCGTTCAAAGTGTGACATTATAATACTTTTAACCTGCTTTTACAGTTAAGTATCTATTATTTGGAGACAAATCAGCACCGTTTAGGTCAAAGTCAGTGTATTTTGCAATACCGCAGTTACACGCTTAATAGCATTAGTATCACAATTACACGTCACACCAAAGCGACTTACGTTTTCAAAAATAATTTACTGAAAGAAAGACAAAATTATAATTCAATCTGAATTGAGCTTATCTTGTGCCTACTAACTAAGGCTATCTCTCGCATAGTTAGTATTATTTTAAATATTTTCGGAACAGTACATAGAGAGGTTTGAATATAATGAAAACAAACTCGTCTCGCTAATTAAATTGAAACCATAGATGTTTTGATTTTTTTCTTCAACAAGATTTCCGAATTTAACGGCGAAGATCAACTATAACACACTCAATAAGTAGTTGATTAATGTAACATAAAATTCGAACATGGGCTGTCGTTCGTTTGGAGACGGTTTCATAGTATCACAATTACCTGATTATCACAATTAGACGACCCTACCCTAGCGTTTTGGCGTAGGGCTGTTGCTAATGCATGAAAGAATGAAAACATAACCGCACGAGAGAAAACCCTAGGAAAATTGACTAGTGAGATGTCCAAATTCGAATTCCAGAAACACGCTCTCAACAACAACCGCTTTATTTTTCATTTATTACGGATGTATTTCCTAAGCACGGTTGTAATAATCTCAATTCTAAAATATTGCTATGTACACCGCATGAATGCATTATAAGGTATAAGAATGAATAGCTAAAAAAAATGAAGATATCATCATCTTGCAGGAAGAAGAAAGGGAAAGTAAATATATAATTTTGGAAATCAAGAATAGC
Organism: Dicyrtomina minuta; assembly: GCA_949802685.1. Classification (NCBI taxonomy): domain Eukaryota; kingdom Metazoa; phylum Arthropoda; class Collembola; order Symphypleona; family Dicyrtomidae; genus Dicyrtomina; species Dicyrtomina minuta. The sequence continues at coordinate 87,021,031 of OX461808.1, read as the reverse complement.
CGAGACTAAATGACTACTTAACAACGCTTCAGAGGCGTTCAAGAGCAAATGCATATATTTGACCATAGCAAAGCTGTTGCTAATATACATAGAATTTAATGATGAAGTAGGTACAATATGCAATGGATTTCCAATGTAGGGTACTATTCGAATTCCAATCTTTCATACGCGTGAGCTATTTTAGGCCCGTGTAATGCTACATACTACTGTGCTTCTTAAATAAGCTAGTGTACAAATTTATTTTAAAACCTCTCAGGCCCGTGTGCCACTAAGGAAATACAGTAAGTAGATATATACTCCTCTAGTACACAATGATGTGAAACTACAAAACAATAAACTGATCGATATTAATGGCTGCATACACGATTAGTAAATATCTTAACAACATTGTTGTGCGATGAGGATAACAGATTTAGATGCAAACTTTAGCAGATTTATTAGTAGTGTAGGGTCGGGTATCTGTGGTAGTCCGTTAATTGTGGTAGTGGGAAACCATAAAGCAACGAACGACAGCCGCAGTCCGAAATTTGTTTCAGTTCACTCAAGTACTCATGGAAAACTTTCTGGTTGATGTTCCCCGCGATAGTCGAAAACTTGTAGGAGAAGAAAATTACCAAACTTACTGTGTCAGTTTAATTAGTAAGGAAAATTTATTTTCATTTTCTTCAAGTCCCTGTAAGTACTGTTCTAAAAACATTGTCACTGAAACTGATTCCGGAGAGATAGCTAAAGTAAGTCAACATAGGTTAATCACAATTAAGATGATTTAATAATTTAACCCTTATTCGGTTGATTTTAGAAAAATATTTAGTCATTTTAAAGTGGTCATCTAAATGTGGTAATTTAAGGGCTTTTAACTGTAGTATTGTAAAAACCATGCAAAACTCATTAAAAAATTTGCGGAAATAGAGCAAATGGGCTTTAAGAATATAATTTATAATATTTCTGTTCGTTTTTATTTGTTTAGAATGCTGTAAATTGTAACAATGGTAAAAAAGGAAAAAGGAAACAAAAGCAAGCCATACACCAACGTAGACCTTAACGATGCAATTTCTTCTGTGCAAAGTCGATCATTAATAACATTAATTTTTTTCTATTTCGTTAGTATATTTTGTACACACCACGATTATTTTATTCTTTAGATGTGATTTCTAGAACTTAGTGTGATAGAATCTGTTGCGGCTTAATACGCGTTATTTACACGTTAATTGATTTTCAACTAATGTTTTTTGACTGAAATTGCAATAAACGGTGGGTGTTAATAACTTTACTAAACTAATAACTACGGTGCCCAATCATTTAATAGTTTTATAAATAGCTTAATAATGTTTATTCACGTTATTTTCGTAACGTACAATATGTCAATTTTAGCGAAAATGAGACTACCATAGTTAAAACCCTGCATACCACATTTACCGGACCTAGCGAATTTCCCACTCCACCTAGGTCGTATAGTTAGAACACCTGTAGTTTAGGATGCAGCAGTAGAATTTGATAAGAATTGGGTAAAGTATTTAGTACAGTATGTGTGTCAAGTGTATAGTGCTATTGCTTTCAAAATTCTGTTTACTTAGTATTGTCGATTGAAAAACTGAACTTTTCCATAAAGCTACCACATTTAGACCTTACCCTAAATTTTAAAATATTTAAGAGTAGGGAAATCGTTTAGTCACGTATATATGCTAAATTATAATTAGTCTATTACTGCATGTGTTGTGTCAGTCCAGTGGATAAGAAGAAGGTACCTAATGGAGATGATTGAGGGTTCAAATTCAATTTTTAGAGCTATTTTTCAACCAATACAATCGTTCAACATGATTAGCTGTTGAGTGATCTAGCAGTAATTATGGTAAGCTTAATACAACTGCAGTATCGGTAAATCTCTAACTGAGATTCCTGTAGACCAAGCCACTTGTATTGTCACTACTTATACCCAGCCAACTTGAACTTCTGCCGCTGTTACCGAACCCACTCGTACCAGCACCATTCGTATCCCGTTCCTTCGTATCACCAAAACTCGTACATTGCCTACTCGTGTTAGCGCTATTTTTATCGAGCCCACTAGTAAAGGGCGTATTATCTGAACTACAGCTACCAATCACAATTAGGGTGTGATCTCCAATAGGAAAGCTACTCCTACTGAAAAAGGTAAATAAAATTGCGATAAACGATTAACCAAAGTTTTCTTCGTAAAGTAATTGTCGTGGTACACATTCCTAGTGCAGATGTGGTGTGAGACTAGTACAAGTGCATGGGATTATGACACCGGATCACCAAGTCGTACCAAACGACATACCATTCAAATGTTCCCATAAGTGGTATCAGGATTTTGGCCCAGTTGAAACCAAGGGCCGGTTTCAGTTGGTACTGTTACGGTAATTATGAGATGTTAATAAGGACTTTACAATTGACGTGGACTCTGCCGCATTAAAATTCCTGTTAAATACTATGTGTATGAACCAACTGGTTTTGTAAAACCAAATAAAATTAATTTGCTGAATTGTTCTCGAGGCACAAGTAAAATATTCTTTCTTCGATTTTCCGACCTTGTATTATTATCACCGTGTTACAAGTTACTAGAGCGTTTCTACATTACAAGGTTCAACTCCTTTGTCCAATCAAAGATTCTGTGTATGTTCAGCATCTACTTCGAGTCCCTGGTGCGGGTGCACAAATCCGACTGCCTAAAAAAATATAGTTATCCCATTATAAAGTAATCAAAACTGTGCGTGCGTCACAACCTGAAGATGTTTGATGGGCCGATCAATCAAGTAACAGAAAATGTTATTTGAATCAACATCAATCGTCTGCCACTTATTGATAAAATAACCGAGATTACGTATTTTCATTGTGTTGTATTACTTATTCTAAAAGAACTTTTCTTGATCACTCAAAAATGCTGCAGTTGATAAATCATACTGTAAACGCACCAAACACGTCCAGCTGCGCGCGTCCGGCTGCGCTCGTCTGGCTGCGCGCATCCAGCTGCACGTGTCCGGTTGCTCGCGTCTGGCTGCGCGCGTCCAGCTGCACACGTCCAGCTGCACACGTCTAGCTGCACACGTTCGGCTGCGCGCGTCTAGATGCGCGCGTCTGGCTGCGCTTGTCCGGCTGCTTGCGTCAAGCTGCACGTGTATGGGTGACACGTCCGGCTGCACACGTCCAGCTGCGCGTGTCCTGCTGCGAGCATCCAGCTTGTTACGTCCTGCTGCGCGCGTCCAGCTGCACATGTCTGGCTGTACACGTCCGGCTGCACACGTCCGCCTGCGCGCGTCCAGCTGCACACGTCCAGCTGCACAGGTGCGGCTGCACACATCTAGCTGCGCGCGTCCAGCTGCACACGTTCAGCTGCACACGTCCAGCTGCACACGTCCAGGTGCGCACGTCCGGCAAAACGTGTCCAGCTGCGCGCGTCTAGCCGCGCGCGTCCGGCTGCGCTCGTCTGGCTGCGCTCGTCTGGCTGCGTGCGTCCGGCTGCGCTCGTCTAGCTGCGTGCGTCCGGCTGCGCTCGTCTAGCTGCGTGCGTCCGGCTGCGTGCGTCCGGCTTCGCGCGTCCGGCTGCGCGCGTCTAACTGCGCCCGTCTAGCTGCGCGCGTCGAAATGCGCGCGTCCAGCTCCGCGTGTCCGGTTGCGCGTGTCCAGCTGCGCGCATCTGGTTGCGCGCAGCTGGATAAATAAATAGTAATATACAGTTTAAATAATATTTATTGAGCATACAGGTAACGGAATCAATGGAGACAACTTTACTAAAAATAAACTTGACTCTATTTCGTCCAACGACGACATCTAATGTATTAACGACGTTATACTGATTATTAACTATGTGGGGCTGAATATTAAAAACTAAGCAACAACTTCAGTATATTTTTTTTATGAAACCTACCAACCTAAAACGGAATTTGACAAAAACATTTGAATTTGGAATGCTAGTTTGGCGGCAAACATATTTTGAATTTACGGAGTTAGCATTGCGTAAACGGAGAAACGCATCTTTTTCAAATCCCCAGCCGGATGCCAGTTTTTAATCAAATTACAAATAGTAATGCTTGTTACATAAAGAAAAAGGTGCTCTTTCTGGAACAGTCTCCGAATTTTTTTTAAAACAACATTTACGCTTTCCACACATTTTTAAACTATGACAAAATATCGTTTAGGATAATATAGAAAACTAATCAATTCTACTGAAATATCAAATACTTATACTTTGAAATATTATACGACATAACGTCACATTTTATTAAAATTGTAATGCAATTAGTTAATAAAAGTAGTATTCATTACAGGAAACTAAAATAACTAACGTAAATCAAACTGTCTTAGAATAATGTCTGATTTCCCTTGTATTTTTTATATTTCTTCTGAAAATGTGAGCAAAGCCTAGAAACTACGTTTACAATTTCCTTTTTTTCCGTCTCATTTACAATTATTTCTAATTTGGTCAGGACCAAATCAGCTGCTTTTTCATCGCATACGTTTTTGCTGTAGGCAAAGTCGTGAGAATTAAGAAGAAATTTTTTGCTATTCCTTGCTTCGTTACATCTGTAATGCAGTAATCAGTGTGTTGGATAGTAGCCATCTTCTCTGAGAAATATGATACAAAATATGCTTTTTACAAAAAAATTTATGTAAAAATATTTAAAAGGCAATATTATGATACGAACATGCAAAGAAAGAAACACATATATCTACTTTAGGGATACCTATGCGCCCTATGCCCTATCTTTTGCACTAATAATCGTCGCTCTATAAATACAAAAAAACATCTATTGTCATATAAAAATCAGAATTCCACATGTTGGGTTTTGCAGTTATTTCCCAAAAACTTACAATGCACATTTAAGGGTTTAAAAATCAACAGGAAAACGAAGAACACTATAAGACACGTTTTGGCGACTTTCAGATTAAGCAGTATGCGCATGTAATTTGTGATAGTACTAAAAAATGTAATGCGCTAAAGTAATAGGTTAAGACACGCTGTGAAACCGTAAAACGTTTTAACTAGAAAAAGTAATAAGTTTAATACTGCTTACCTGTGGGCAACGTCGCACACTTCACTTTATAATTACTAAATTCTGGTTTTCTCACTGTTATAGTCAATTTTCAAGCGAAAACTTTAATTACAAGTTTTAAAATAGATTAACCCGAATGCCCCACGGTAGGGCTATCCAGTAAATTAAAAAAAACTGCACTGGTGCACGTATGTTCCGAAAAAAACCGAAGAAAACGAAGACGGAGTTATTTATTATGTTACTGCTAAATATGAAAAAAGAAACTAAAACGACACAAGCACACAGTTATGGGCAGAAGTATCCGGACAACGGGGCTCGCAAACTTTGACCTCGAATAGTATCAAAACTATTAATGCAAATATCATCATATTTTTACACAATAATGTAGCCCCAAGTACTGCAATTACAAAAAAATGTGTTCAGAGTTGTAAAACTAATATGCGTTGTTGAAAATAAATATTTAGTTTGAAAGTATCCAAAAACAGTGTGCGAAAGTATCCGGACAAAAGCAATCAAAAATAGTTTATTACGAAATTCATTTGCTAAAAAAATACAAACTTAAAAATAAACAATATTTTAACATAAGCCAGTACGTTTTTGGACCTTTCTATGCTTTAATCACTGCTGCTAACCGCCTTGGCATTGATTTTATTAACCTACATGTGACAGGTAGATCAATTGCGTCATAAGCCTACGTAATTTTATTTTTTAGGTCATTTTTTCCTTAAATGTGGAACCTAAATTTTTCAACTTCCTTTATCTACTGTTTGTGATGTCATGTATGGATTTCAAATACTTTGAACCATCAAAAACTACCCCAGACCGGGGGACAATGCAAATTTTTCGTTTCAAAAAAATCGTCAAATGATTAGAAAAGTAAAAGCAAATCCTTAATTGAGTGGACTAAAATTTCTTAACCACGTGGAAAGTAAAACAAAAAAGCAGGCAAGTTGACAAACTGTTAGTAGAGTCCTAAAAAATAACGGATTCAAAAGTTCCATAGCTACCCAAAAGCATGGGACCTTCAAGCAAAATCAGCGGAAATGTCTTTATTTTTTCCGAAGTCAATAAGGGCGGCTAATATTATTTTGGATCGCTAGTTTTTGACCTCGTGAAAGCAAGTATAATGTTTTTGATTGCCACGGACAACTAAATGTTTACAAAAAGTAATTTGAGTCCCATAAAATCAACAATTTGAACCTTGTGGAAATTAAGTCATTTCCGCTGATTTTGCTTGAAGGTCCCATGCTTTTGGGTAGCTATGGAACTTTTAAATCCGTTATTTTTTAGGACTCTACTAACAGTTTGTCAACTTGCCTGCTTTCTTGTTTTACTTTCCACCTGGTTAGGAAATTTTGACCCACTCAATTAAGGATTTGCTTTCACTTTTCTAATGATTTTACGATTTTTTAAAAACGAAAAATTTGCATTGTCCACCGGTCTGGGGTAATTTTTGATGGTTCAAAGTATTTGAAATCCATACATGACATCACAAACAGTAGATAAAGGAAGTTGAAAAATTTAGGTTCCACATTTAAGGAAAAAATGACCTAAAAAATAAAATTACGTAGGCTTATGACGCAATTGATCTACCTGTCACATGTAGGTTAATAAAATCAATGCCAAGGCGGTTAGCAGCAGTGATTAAAGCATAGGAAGGTCCAAAAACGTACTGGCTTAAGTTAAAATATTGTTTATTCTTAAGTTTGTATTTTTTTAGCAAAAAATTTCCTAATAAACTATTTTTGATTGTTTTTGTCGGATACTTTCGCACACTGTTTTTGGATACTTTCAAACTAAATATTTATTTTCAACAACGCATATTAGTTTTACAACTCTGAACACATTTGTTTGTAATTGCAGTACTTGGGGCTACATTGTGTAAAAATATGGTGATATTTGCATTAATAGTTTTGATACTATTCGAGGTCAAAGTTTGCAAGCACCGTTGTCCGGATACTTCTGCCCGTAACTGTAGATGGTATAAAATTGGCGCGAAGAGAAACTTTTGAGCGTACTTCCGCGTAATTACGAGTGAAAATAAATAAAATTTTTAAGACTGCAAATTCGTAGGAAGCGGAAATGTTGTTTTAAAAAAATTTCGGAGACTTTTACAGAAAGAGCATCTTTTTTTGTATGTAACAAGCATTACTATTTGAAATTTGATTAAAAACTGGCATCCGGCTGGGGATTTAAAAAAGGTGTGTTTTTCCGTTTACGCAATGCTAACTCTGTAAATTCAAAAAATTGTTGCTGCCAAACTAGCATTCCAAATTCAAATGTTTTTTGTCAAATTCCGTTTTAGTTTGTTAGGTTTCATAAAAAAAAATATACTGAAGTTGCTGCTTGGTTTTTAATATTTAGCCCCACATGGTTAATAATCAGTATAACGTCGTTTATACATTAGGTGGACGATATCCTAAAAACCTATTTTGCAATATTTTGTTCAACATTGTTCATTTGCCTGTTATAGGAATTAAATACTAATTATTAATCAGTAGGAACACAAGAAAACAGAAATTTTGCACACATATTTGAACGGATTTCCTCAAAATATTTATTCCAATTTTGTCTAAAACTGCTGCGACGAATAGATAAATTCTAAATCCAAAATGATGGGGGGAAGACAGTTGAGTGAAGAAGCTGCTGGAGAAACAAAAGAACCTGTAATTTTTCTAATCCAAACGTATGTCTAATCGTAATGAGCTTTTAAAACGAAGTTACATGGTTTTCTTAATACCTAACATTTCAGTGCTGTGCCATAATTGGCACCTTGTAAATATGGTACTTTTTTTTTGACATGCCAATTACTAGCCTGAATATTTGTATGTATATGCACCATTTTATTCTTTACTGACGATAAATTAGGATTTATTTTTACTACAGTTGCAACTTGTTGTTTTGTTTAAAATACATACAAACAAACGTGTAGTAGACTTCGCCCTAATTGTGATCGGGTTTATTAATTTTCAAAATTTCAAGCACCTATATATTTTCTAATCCTTAGACGGTTTTCTTAAAAAAACAAAATTCATGATTTTTCAAAATTCAAATATGTTTTGTTTTGACATTCCAGTAACGATCGTATTAAGCATGAGAGCGACGGAGCTCTACACAATTTACAACCATTTCCAATTCCTTCATCAAATGAACGGGAAACAACTTTTAAAATAGAAAACTACTGTAGCAGTGGCATGAGTCTTGTAGAGGATACAGCCAAATCTGAAAACCTTGAATTCAACACCGACGACCAAATGGAGAATTTCAATCAAAACGAAATAATGGGAGTCATATTTGAGAAAATCCCTAAAATAGAAGCAGAATTCAACTTTAGCGATGATAACCCAAACTATTCTAGCAACAGAGAAAAAGGCACAAGAAAACACAATAATGCTACGTACAATGATAGTGTTGACTCTGACCCTGCTGGTGGCCCTGACTGCAGGCGTTCAAATTTAATCGCCACACGTTTAAATTTAACTCAAAGTGCAAGACTGATATAAATTCCTTACGGATAGCCAATCATTTAATTTATCATTTTACATACGTTAAAGCTAAATTTAAATCCATACCCACTAAAAACCGAAAAATCAGTGGCCCCATAATTTCGCATTTTGTTGACAGACGTTTTGTGGAATTTGAGGAAGACGTACGTGGAAATGAACTGTACCCTGTTGGACAAACAAAGCCGTTTAAATTCATCACTATACATAGTGTTCATAAAAACAGAACTTCGTTTAAAATCTTTGGAGCACCATTTCAAAGAACCGTTTGGATTTACCTGACAGGGATTACTGCAATAATTTCTGCTGTTATAACTCTGGCACTGACAAAAGAATCTGGCCCGTTAAAATCTAAAAGAGTCAACTTGTGTCTCTTTATAATTGACAAATATAAGGTTGCTGATTTTTTAAATATTTTGTTACAAGTTTTGGCCGTTTTTGCAGAGCAGTCGTAGGGTGTTGAAGATTTTCAGCGTCCAATTAACAACGCACGTATTAAGAGCGTTTGTGGCCGGATATTATCTTTATGGGTATTGATGGGAATAATACTATCAAATGGATATAAAGGGTGTCTCTAAGCGGACTTCACCCTTCCCCATCCTCTTGAAACAACGTGGGAACGTATCCCTTAACTTATGAATTTCACCTCCTATGGCTTTATTAGCAGTGTTAATTGTGACCAGGTGATTTGAAATCAGCTAGGGAAAAAAATAAAAACCTGCAAAATTGTTGGCAAATCAGGTGGATCAACGAATATTTTTGGAATAGCTGAACAGTATCAACTGCGGTGTAATGAATTCTACTTGGAATGCAAATTCTACACAGAATGGTACTATGACCTACTAGGTCAAATATACAAAGAAAATTACGCTGAGACAGAAGCTATTGTCGAACATTTATACAAGCATACTGTTCACATTAGTTCATCTGATTTGGAAAAGCTTGTATTAGAAGAGATAGAGTTAAACAGAGAATCTATCTGTTTTTGCAGAAGAACAGTTTGCATTTTATTGGAGACGCTTCCAAAAGATCATAATTGATAATCCGAAGCTCAAGTTTGCGCATAATATGAATGTAAAAGAAAAAGAGGGTGGGTTTCTGAGTCGATCTGCATTGTATGGGTTGCCAAGCGGGATGCTTAAATACCATAGAAGGGTTTCGCATAGAATGAATGTACTAGTGACTTCCGGGATTTATTGGTTTTGGGATAAATGGGACCAAATGCGGTTCTAAGACTCGAGGTACACTCAAATGTTGCAACAAGTTGATATTATTGATATGGGTTATGAGTTCAAAAGTATGTCTCTATCAGAGTCAGATATTTTTATTGTTTTTTATATTTTTTCATTAGCTGCTTCACTGTCAAGTGTTGTATTTTTGGGCGAACTTTTTTCTCGGTTTTTAGATGAAATTTGAAAATGCAGTGATAAAACAGGGCCTCATTTAAAGCGTCATGTTACCGGTTTGTTTTAAATTTACCCGTTCGTTACTGACCAGTCTTAATTCATTTATGCCTATTGCATACAATATAGAAAATAGAAACAAATATAATGGATAGGGGGTAGAGTCTTATGATCAAATGCCTTCTGTACGAAACTACTTGTACGAATTCTGTATGTACGAATTCTTTATGAAAGATTTATCTATGTACGAAATAACGTTGTAAGATACGATTTCTATTCATACGAATACATATTAACGTATATTCATTTCAGCTATGTATTTAAAAAAAGGATTATAGCTTAAAGCAGCATAATAGCAAAATTTTAAAATCTAAAATAAAAATCTTTTAAGTTTTGGTATAACCATAATACACCAAGAAACACAAATATATCTACAACCATTACATTATATATTTTCTTGCAATCAGTTCCTCTTTTTAAAAGAAATTTTATGGAACTGGCTTCGTCTTATGACACATTCTTAAATGTCTTACCAAGTCTTCCTTACGCTTGAATGCATTAGTGCTAGTACAGTTCCGCTCTGGACACTTGAATAACTCTAAAATGTTGGAATGAAGATACTTAAGGTGTTTCTTTAGATATGGCCCACGCTTAAATGCTTTCCCGCAACCAGGTTCTGTACATTGAAATGGTCGTGCTAGTCCATGACTCGCTTCGTGTTGTCTGAATTCATGTTCTGTAAAGAAGGACGAGTTACATTGGTTGCATTTAAATGTCCATAGCTCTCGCTGCTGGTCTTCAGTCCCGTGGTGTTTATTAGTGTGTGTATTTTGAAGCCGTTTTGAACTAAAAAGTTTTTCACAGATGAAACAGTATCGATCCTGTTTATTATCATCAAGAATACAGATCCTGCCATGTATTTCTAGTTCTGCTGCCGAATTGAATTTCTTAGGGCACAATTTACATAGAGATTCGAAAATTACTTCGGCGGCCGCTTGGACGGTGTCTTGGTTTTGAAGGCGAGAATAGTTGAGAATTTCCATGGAACTTAATTTCTTAAGTAGGACGTTTGGATTTTGCAGACCCTGAGTCGTAACATTTATAACCGTCGTGTTAATCTTCTGATCATTTTCGAAATCCGTCAATTCCATTTTGGGCTCTAAAATTTACAAACATCTTATAACATTATGGGTACCAAAAATTAAGCATTATTGTCTTTAATATTAACTAGGTACGTAGGTTGGTTTTTTAATAGGCAAAAGTATTTCTCTCACCTATAAAATTCAAACTGACATCGGCAGAGGCCTGCGGCAAATCAAACTCTTTATAGTCGTCATCATTTGGTTGCAAAGAGTTGTCAGAAATTCCATCGCCATCCTGGTTAAAGTTCTCATGGTTATCGTCATTTTGGTAGTCAGACGTGGATGTAGGAAATGGGTCAAGGACGTCAGCTGGGTCATGTGGAATGGGCTCATGACTCTGGCTCAGGTCAACTTCTGTCAAGTTGTTTTCAATTCCAACTAATGGTTCGTTAAGAGACGGCAATGGATCACCTTTTTCTTTGACCGTTGACAACGTGCTATAGAATTTAAACAAAAATGTTAGTGATAAAGAAGTGGAAGATGTCTTTCATATAATGCTCAACTGCCCACATTATAAACAGCTCTAAACGAAATTTCTCTAGAACCTATCTACTAGTAGACCGACGAGAGATAACCTCATTTCGACAATTCTCAGCTACTACCCTGACGCAAAAGGCTTTGAACAACTCTTCAATTTTTGGGGCGCGGCTTTAAAAATCTGCTGAAACTTCTACCTAATAAGCTGTACTGAAAAGACACAACTACTTACTTTCCACCCACAACTCAACGATCACACATACTTTATCACACAACATATTTATTCAGTTATTTATCAACTTAATGTATTTAATTATAAGCAAATTAACCACGTATGTGTTAATTTGTGATTTATTTGTGTGTTGCTTCGACATTGAAATCAGAAGGCATTAACAGTGGTCAACACACATTTCAGTTAGGGATTTACACTATGTAATGTCTTACACTGACGAAGGAAGGGTTCAAGGTGCTCACGCCGAATCGGTCCTATGTATTTTTTTCTGAAAAGAGCATGTGAAAAAAACTAGATTTGCTTAAGAATATAATGCCAATGGGCATTTTGACTCGCTAAGTGAGATTTTTGAAAGTATGAACTAGCTAATGGTAACTAAACGGGCGTTTTTAGTTGACCAGAAAATGAATTTTTAATTCTTTAGCACCCTGTAGCTCCTACAATTTTCGTCCCATTTATTAAAAAGTGTAGTTTTGTATTTTTCAAAACATTATCTACAAAGTAATTTCTGGGTTTTTGAAAATTCAATTTTTTTTTCTTTCAGAAAATGAGATATTTTTTTCGTTCTCCTTGTAAATTCTTATTACCCAGGGCCGAAACAAATACCTTATTTTCTGATACCAATCTGTTTTTTGAATTTTCAAAAACCCAGAAATTACTTTGTAGATAATGTTTTGAAAAATACAAAACTACACTTTTTTGATAAATGGAACGAAAGTTGTAGGAGCTACGCAGGGTACTACAGAATTAAAAATTCATTTTCTGGTCAACTAAATTTAACGCTTGTTCAGTTACCATTTGCTAATTTATACTTTCAAAAATCACACTTAGCGAGTCAAAATGCCCATTGGCATCATGTTCTTAAGCAAATCTAGTTTTTTTCACACGCTCTTTTCAGAAAAAAATACATGGGACCGATTCGGCTTGATCACCTTGAGCCCTTCCCTCGTGAGTTTACTAGTTTCTGTGTTGAATAAGTTACCAAGAAAGTAGTTATTGACCTTTTATACAATTCTTTACACGAATTTCAGGCAACTGTAACATTATTTGGTGTAGATATATTAACACACAGCGGTGTGTCATGTAGCTAAGATATTTCTGCACCTTCAAAAATTTTTAAATTAACTGACTGATAATCGTGTTGAAATTAACACCCAAATCTGCTAGCTTGACTATACTGGATTGTAGTTAAGATTTTTTATAAGCTTGTACTCGACACTATAACACTTTTGCCACCCATCATTATGGTCAACCGTCAAAATTTATTATTTATTAATAATCCACTACTCCCCCTTCACAAAGATGTAAATAAATAAACGCAGCTTTTAATACCTACCACGCATGACACACCACACAACCATGCAAGTCACACGCAAGAAACAGCCTACTGACAATCTTTTTTAAAATTTTAAATACCATGGATTTTTGGATCAATTTTGTGAATAACCACTTTGTAACATCTTAAAAATAATGTTGAATGTATGGGCTGACGGCTGACGCCAAATCGACTCAATGATTAATAAATATTATTATTTTTAACCATACAAGCATTGGACATACAAATAATTGCAAAATCATATAGTTTCTTACCCACAATTCTTCTCCTCGTCATTAAATGTGTTAAGAATGAGTACGTCCTCAAATACGATGCAATTTGAAGTTCGAAATTCCACGGAATGTTCCTCCTTTTTATGTTCAATGAAGTCATCGATCAGTTGAAAGGAATCTTTGCACAGCCGACACAAAAATAATACATTTGTCCCGTACGAGTACATTTTAAGTGCTCTTTCTCTAAACACTTTTATCTCGTAACTTTCGCAGCTTCTATCTACTTACTAGTTAGTTTAATCAGTCATATATTCAGATTTTTCTTAGACACAAATTCGGGAAACTGCAAACTATCATAAACAACTCTTGCAAAATTGCAATCGCATTTTGTTACGTTATGCTTACTAACGATTTAAGTTCAAAGTTGGCAGATCCTGACTTAAGTACACGATAAAATATAAAAGCAAACGGCTGACAATTGTGAAAATGTGGGGGGAAAAGGGAATTTGTAATTTTCTAACCATTTCGTAGCATCGTAGCTCCTTTTAAGTACCTATCTAATCTATAACAATAGAATGTTGCCATTCGCTTCTAGTATGTAAGCTTTTTGAAAGTATTTTAGTCTAATAAAGTAGCCGTCAACTAACCATTCAAAAATTTGCGGAGGAGTATGAAGATCAGGAAATGACAGGAAATTACAAACCCACCCAACCTTTTAACTTTAAATAACAAAATAACAAACTCAACAAACACAGTAAAAATAAATGATTTTGAATGTTCGCGGAAACATGCAGATCGAGATAGACAGCGTCACCCGGCGTCACCCTTGAATTTCCTTTACTGTTGGTTTGGATTTGGCTCGGGTCTCGAAGGAAATACTCGAAATCGAAAATGTAGTGTTCATCATCTCATTTATCTCATGTTTTAAGTATGTCAGGAATTAGGACTGTACTGTTAAAATCTGTGATACTTAAACCATAATTTTTGTTTTTTCTAAAAGTGCATATTATTCATTATTTATTTCGATTTCAATTAATTTATAAAATCACATTCAATTTGAAAATTTAAAATCTTGAAAGCCTCTGATAAAAATAAATAGTAAATAGGCAGAACTTTCTAAAAATACTAACACGAAGTGAGAAGTATCAAAATTTAGTCTTGAAAAAAACATTTCAAGTTTAGTAATTGACTATTATATGTATATGATAAATAGGTGCAAAAATTAAAAATGCTTAAAAACTAGTACTAGTACACTATAGGTGTTTTCTTACAGTCAAAACCCTCTCTGCTTTTTAGCAATTTAATTGAATTGATATTTTCCACATGACACATTCTTAAACTGTATTACCCAAAAAAAATCCATCTTAGATTAAAGATTACAAATTAAGTTTTGCAGTGAACCTTGCTTCAACCTTTGTTAATTAGTTAATTCTCTACTTTTGATTTTAAAGGAGATACAATGTAGATAGTCGTGCATTTATTTTATATTGTAATTGCTTTATTGTCAAATTTATTTAGAAAATAATTAAACGCAATACTAACGATATTAACAATATTATTTACAACAATTTAAAACTCCGAGTAAACATTATGTTCTCCATTTAGCATAGAAAACATGGAAATATAATAATTATCTTATATCGGAATATTAAGATGGGAAGAGAAATCGGTTCCGTTCCGTGTGAAGCTATACAGGCAATCAGTTTTTACGCTTTTGAACCATTCTTAAACAGGGTCGGATAATGCGGCCAGCGCATGCAGCTCCCGCTGCCTGAATTTTCTCAAAACATGTAAATGGAACATTTTACATCTTAGAAAAATATTTAATTAGCATCTTTTTAACTTTTCAAAACCACGGGAATAAATTATTTTGTACATTTCCAAAACATGCAAATAAAATATTTTGGACTTTTTCCAAAACATAAATAGAACATTTTGCACTTTTTTTAATCAAGTAAGAAAATATTTTTCACTTTTATAAAACATGTAAATGGAAAATTTTGCTTTAGCAAAGAAAACCATCAATAAAATCAAAATGGTAGTTTTGTATGGAAACAAATTCCTGCCCAAAAGCAATTCCTTCGTCCGGCTCTCTTCTTAAATGTCCCGAATACAAGTTATATTTGTTCCCAAATGCATTCCTAAAGCTTGCCACCCAATTCTTTACGTTGTTTTAGAATGGTTTTGTTTGAGATGTGACTGTAGATAAATTTGAAGCTTAAAAGATTTTCCACAACCAAGTTCGGGACATAGGAATGGACGGGTGTGGGCGCCAAGTGCGTGTTTAGCTTCATAATGTCTTGTAAGGTCACATTTATCACGGAAGGACGAGCTACATTGATCGCATTTAACTCGTTTCTTCTGTTCATTGGTCTGTCGGTGAGAATCCATATGATGCATAAGCGAATCCTTCCGCCAGTAAACTTTTTGACAGACGTTACATATAAATTTGCAGCGATTTCGCTGCTCCTCTTCAGTCTCGTGGAATCTGATTTGGTGTATGTTTCGAGCCCATTTGGAATTGAAAAATTTGTTACAGGCGGAGCAGTACAGGTCCAGGTCTCGACTATTATTGTCATGATTAAGAATACAGACACCGTAATGTAATTCGAGTTCTGCTTCAGAATTAAATTCCTTGAGGCATATCTCACACTGAAGAGATGCAGGAGTCACTTCCATTTTGATAGTTTGCTCATTTTGAATGCGGGACAAATTTTGAATTTCCTTTGGACTTAATCTCTTGAGTAGGACGAATGGATTTTGCGGAGACTGAATCAAGTCAACTGAAGTTGCACTGTTATTCTCACAATCGATTTCGAATTCTACCAATTCCATTCCTGGTACTGAAAAATAATAACCAATTGTTTTATCAGCAGCCACAAATAATGCTTTCAATATTTTTGTTATTGCTTATTTTTTCCTAACATTGTTTTGTTAGCTCGATGAAATTACTATATATCTTACCCATAAATTCGTAACTGACATCGGCAGGCACCTGAGACGAATCCATTATCTTATAATTGTCGTGATTTTCATGCAAGATATCGTTGGGTGCTTCATCGTTATCGTGGTAGCTAGTGTTTTCGGGGCTATCGTCATTTTGGGGATCATATTCTGATGTAGAAAACGGGTCAACTGTGTCAGCTGGGCGGTCATGTGGAGTGTCATGAGTGCTGAGGATGAGGTCGACACCAAAAGTCAAGTCCTTTAGCGGCGCTTTCTTTTGGGTTTCAAGGGTCACGGGTGACAACATGCTATAGGTTTTAAGCACAAAGATACTTTTTAAATTACATTTCATTGGTGATGATCCTCTAGTCAAACTTCAAACCAGTTATGTATCAGGCTAGGTTAGTTTAGGCTACTTTTCAAAAATTGTAAGGAAAAATTTAGCAATGAAAAAAATTCTGAATATTAATATTACTAACGCAAGAGTATTACATGCTCTTGTTTTCAACTTTCCGTTGACTGCTAAATTGCCCTATGCAGCCTTTGCCTTTGCTACAATTTACAAATAGTTTCAAAACCGCTTATAGATCCTTACCCACTCCTGTCATCGTCGTCAGTATTTGTGTTGAGAATGAGAACGTCCTCAAATACGATGCAGTTTGAATCTCGAAATTCCACTGAATGCTCTTCCTTCTTGTGTTCAATGAAGTCATCGACTATTTTAAAGGAGTCTTTGCACTGTCGACACGCAAACACTACTCTCGTGCTATACCGGTACATTTTAATTGTTTTAAATATTCTTCCTCTGTTGAAGTTGCTTCTGGCTCGCAATTGTTGTAGCTGTAGCAGCTTTTACTTCAATCAGTTATATGAGGTTTAACTTCTGAATTTACAGCAAGACAAATACAAATACAAATAGTCACAGTAAAATTAACGATTTTGGGTGTTCGCTGAAAACAAGGATATCTCTTTTAGGTGAATGGTTACCTACTGAAATGAAAAATAATGAAAATGAAAATGAAACTAAGACTAAAACCAAAATTACTAAAATAAAACCTATGCTGCTTGAACAATAAACAAAAAAAATCATTTAAGTATATTAAGTTAAAACTAAAATTGTGCTGGTAATATATGGTATGATAATATGGTAATTCTAAGTTGAAATGGGTACGGTGTATTTTTATCTTTTTGTAAATATTTTATATTTTAAGGTGGTAAGCACCACGGAAATCTAGTTTTGATAAAAAATTACTATCCCTGACATAAAATTACTGAAATGCTGCTCAGACCAATACAACCAATCATTTCCACTACACTAATTTTTGTGCAACGAGACGCAAATACGCTAACCCGGCTATGGATTCCCTCAAACGGATCAAAAAGAAACCGCCGAGGTATCGATGACAGAGTAATAAAACTCCCCGCCGCCACAGAGCCAGGATAATTGCAGCCTAAAATGTAACATTGAGCTGATTGAGCAGTTTAAATTTTGCGAAAGTTCTAAAATTCGAAAAGTACAAAGTATATGATAAACAATGACGTCCAACTTATATCTACATTTCATGACATAAACATTCGTACAAAACTTAAGAATGGACTAGCGAATTTAGTACCACCAAATTAGTAGAAAAGTGTCCCGCCTGAATGGCATGAACAAAATATGGAAGCAGAAATAGAAGGGAGAATGCGACTAATGCGGCAGGGAAGTAGAAGACATACTCCATACTATGTGCAAATGTACGCACTAAAAACGTTGAAGGACTAAATTCATCCAAGAACTTTTAAATACAAAGCCAACAAGAGATAACATTACCCTAGTAATCTTTCCCTGCTCCTATGACGCGAATGAATTAGACGGCTAATTAATTTTTGGGACAAGTATTGCCCTTATATGCTTGGCTGAATCCGGCTCTGTGGCCGAGGGGAGATTTTCTCTATCCTCGATAAACTCGGTGGTTTCTTTTTGATCCGCTGAGCGAATCCTTAGCCGGTAGCGTATTTGCGTCTCGTTGCACAGAAGTTAGTGTAGTGGAAATGCTTGGTGGGGGGAGGTGTGTGAGAACTGTTTGTGCGCAACTAAGGGGAAGTAGTGTACGTTTCCGTTCATTCGTGTGTAGAGACGAAGACGGCGTGCTAATTGTGCCTCGCAGGCTAACAGCTATTTCTTCGTGCAGTAGCATAGTTGCAATACCATTCAGCAGACCATACATTGCGCCCTTCATTCCATAGCATCTGCTATTACTCTCACGCTGCGTCGATATACGGAATGCAATACGTGGGGCACTCAGGGTTGGGTGTACTCGTCTGCACTTCGGCTTGGTCTCGAAGTACATTCAAGTGCAAATACCTAGCACTGTAGCCCTCCGAAAGGGAAAGTGTTCATTGCTCCTGAAGAGGAGGATAATCTACCGACTGCAACAGAGGTCGGCGGTAAGTAGCCACAATCCATTTATAATACATATTAGTTCTTAAGATACCAGCTGTGCATTGTGACTGACTTCCTTCGGGAACGCTCCATAGGTGGTGTTCAGACATTCGTGTCGTTCATACCGAGGGGAAATGTTTGTTTACATTCACATGCTGGTACAGTAACTGCACTGGGTTATAGGTATATACCTGGAGAATCCGATAAGTGCTACATACTACTATATGCTTGGCTGAAATTATGTTAGTTTATTAAAAATTACTAATTCGGTGAGTTACAAATGAGATTAAGTTAATTGCTAACACTTTTAAAAGTTTATAAGGCCACGTTAAACACACTTTAATAATTAATTCAGAGCAAAAAGGCATATTTCATAATTTACCCAAAACTTACATACTTTCAAAATACATAAAGAAAAATCAAAAATAACTAAAACATTAGTTAAAGTTTTTATAGTCAGTCAGTCAGTCAGTCTGTACCT
The DNA here is from genome assembly GCA_949802685.1 of Dicyrtomina minuta. Classification (NCBI taxonomy): domain Eukaryota; kingdom Metazoa; phylum Arthropoda; class Collembola; order Symphypleona; family Dicyrtomidae; genus Dicyrtomina; species Dicyrtomina minuta. The sequence continues at coordinate 87,001,865 of OX461808.1, read as the reverse complement.
TCCAAGAATCCTCATGGGATTGCTTCTGTCGTATGACATCTTTTTAAATGTCTTACAACGCCTAGTTTATATTTAAATGTGCTCGTGCAGTTTGGCTCTGGACACTTAAATAGCTCTACAAAGTTGGAATGAAGTAACTTGACGTGTTTTTGTAGATGATGTTTGCGCTTAAATGCTTTTTCACAATCAATTTCTGGACACGGAAATGGTCGTGTATTTGCATGAGAAGCTTGGTGCCCTGTGAGATGATGTTTTAAATAGAATGACGCTCTACATTGGTCACAGTTGAAGGGCTTGACTTGCGCGTCTTTTGGTTTATGAGACTCTAGATGATACTTGAGCAAATTCTTGCTAATGTATGCTTTTTGACAAATATCACATTTGAATTTGAACAGATTTCGCTTTTCCTCTTCAGTCCCGTGGACTCTGATTATGTGTGAGTTTCGATGCCATTTTGACCCGAAAAACTTCTTACAATGAAAGCAGTACTGATGCTGATTAATTTGGAGGCAAGAAAAGTTATCAATTTCCTTAGAACTTAGCCTCTTAAGTAGGACGTATGGATTTTCTGGAAACTGAATCAAGTCAACTGAAGCCCCTGGGTTTATTTCCTCATCTCTTTCGATTTCAATCATTTCCTCTTTCGGCTCTGAAATTTAAAAAATCTTTAAATATTTACATGTACATTTAAATATAATGCTTTCCTGGTTTTAAAAAGGTAATAATATTATCTTTAATATGGTCTAGAAAGAACTAAAATGACCCACTTCCAATTTATACTTGAATTCAAATGAGCTATGTCTAAAAAAAAGGGAGTTAATAAGTTGCATGCTCACAATTCTAATCACTAGTTTTTAAAATGAGCAAATTGTCCTATTGACATGTTTTTAAAAAGGTCAAAATGTTCTACTTATGTGTTTTTTAAAAGTGTGAAATGTCATATTTTTACATGTTTTTGAAAAGTGCAAAATATTTTATTTACATGTTTTTAAATGTTTTATTCACATATTTTTGAAAAGGTCGAAATGTTCGATTTACGTGTTTAAGGAAAGTGCAAATTGTTCTATTGAGATGTTTTTAAAAAGTGCAAAATATTTTATTTACATAATATATTTTTTGAAAAATGCACAAGGTTCTATTTATGTTATTTAAATTTTTTTCTGTGGATAGTGCATTTTGTTTGAAATTAAAAAAGGATATGGGTCATTTTGGTTCTTCACAGATGACAGAGGATATTGTTTTTTTAAAATGATAATTCTTGAAAATATTTTTATCACCTATAAAATTGAAACTAACATTGGCAGACGCCTGAGACGGTTCAACTGTTTCTTGGAAGTCAAGATTTTCTGGCAAACAGACGTGGTCAGAAACTGCATCGTCATCCTGGTAGCTAGTGCTCTCGTGGCTTTCGTCATTTTCGTCCTTTTCGCAGTCACTTGTGGTTATGATAGGGAATGGGCCCACTGAGTCAGCTGGATCTTCTTGTATAACCTGCTGAGTTTGTTTGCTGCTGAGGTCAACTTCAGCCAAGTCCCGACTCATACTAAACGGCCTTTCATTTTCTTTTTCGGTGGTAATGGTTGACAGCATGCTAGGTTTTAAACAAAAAGACAATAATGATTATTATTATTTTATCGATTTTGTTTCACTGTATTTAGTGAGTTGCGTTACAGGAAACTCAATATAACAGCAGTAGCGGTAAAATATTCGTAAACACAACCTGTGTTTTCAACACTTAAAACTGTTTGAACTGTCAACTGTTGACTATGTTAACTGAAGATTTCGAAAGTAACAGCAAGATCGGTTGAAAACTATCAGCTAAGTGGTACATTTGCCTATATTTTTCACGACATGTGAGTATTGTCTTTGACTTATTTTATTAACTTCTTTACCATGAAGCAATTAACATTAAAAAATCGCAATTATTGCGACAGGCAGTGCGACTAACAACAACAGGAAATTCCAAGAACTTTCACACACATAATAAAGAGTTGGGTTGCAATTAATTTAAATATTTACAAGTAATATCAAAATCTTTGTTGTTTCTTACCCACAATTCTTCTCTCCATCATTACTAGTGTCAGTGTTGAGAATGAGTATATCCTCAAATACGATGCAGTTTGTACTTCGAAATTCCACGGAGTGTTCCTTCTTTTTATGTTCAATGAAGTCATCAACTATTTGGAAGGAGGCTTTGCACTGTCGACACACAAATAATACACTTGTTCCGTACGAGTACATTTTCAATGTTTTCCAGTTAGCTTTTACTTACAGCTCGAAATTGTTTTAAGCTTGACGTCAGTTAAATGAATTCAGATGAAACTTAAACAACAATTCAAGAAAATGAAAACCAACACAACTATTAATATTATAATAGGTACCCCTTTCGATATGTTTACTTTTACTTACGAACCTGCTGGAGCTGACTTGCTCATAGTTTCATGGACTTGGGGCATGCAGAAGATTGCAAATTTAGAAATGTAAACACAGGAAAGTACTGTACTGGAAACACGCAGTGTCGTTACCATGACATCACACAGTTTTATAATAAAATTCGGAATCAAATAAATTCGAATGTTCGCGGGAAACATGGAGATCTACTATATGATTTTACTAACTACTGGCAACTGGCAACTCGAAACTTTCTTTTCTTATTCTTAATTCTTGTCTTATATCTTATAGTTATATTTTATATCTTTACTTTTACTTTTAAAAGTTGTGAGGTTGACACTGCGGTGACAAGTGTCAGCAGCGAGCTCCTTGTCTTGGCTCGAGCTGATTGACACTTGCCATCTCAGTGCCATATGCATTCCCGCCGGATCCATTTGGACTCGGTTCTAGAGATGGCTTGGCATCTTTTGAGGCTGACGACAGCCAGAATAAAGGAGACTGAAGACAGTCTGAATTTGGGAGAATAACTTACCTGTACTACGACTACCATTCATTCAATCCTCCATACATTCATACACACATACATACGTAAATAGACAGTTTCACAAAGTCTTGAAAAGTCAACTCTTGGCAACAAAATTTTGAATTTTGCCCAAATTGACAAATCTAGATTTAAGATGTTGGAATAGATGAATATGAGGGTGGTCTTGACATTTCAAGACTCGTTTTTTTAACGTTTACATTAGAATATTTCCGACAATCATCAAAAAAGAAATCCAGTGCAAAACTTCCCAAAACAGAACTTGTATTATAAAAAGATAGGTAGGAATAAATGCGATATTTATTTTTCTACTGTATTATATGAATGTTATTGTGAATATATACCAAAGCGATAAAGTCAATTGTGTTTATTTTCTTAATATGTCCTATTAGTAAAAGATGTGTTAGGTGAGTGCGTCTATCGGAAAATGGGACGTCAAGAATAAAATAATTAATGCACGATCCCTATTGTAATATGGAAATTATTGAATGTGAATATTTTTTTAGAATTAAGTATTCTATGTATGTATACTGAGAGGCCAGCGCTCAGCGTGTCAGTTATTCTGCGATTGTAATGAAATCAAATATCCAACCCTAGTGTAATAAGCAGTAAATGTATAACGTAGTATAGTAATTAAACGCCACATAAAATATTTTAGGTTATCCGAGCTGTAGTACAAATAGCCTGTACATCGTTTTGTAAGGAACCTAAATGACTCATTTCCAAATTAAGCTACAATCAAAATGAGCTATGTCATAAGAACAATATGAGAAACATGCGTGAAATGTTTATAAGAAGTTTTTGAAAAACTATAAATGTTCTAATTCCATGTTTCCGAAAAGGTGCAAAATATTCTAATTCAATGTTTTTAAAAAGGTGCAAAATGTTCTAATTCCATGTTTTTGAAAAGGTGCATAATGCTCTAATATAATGTTTTCGAAACGGTGCAAATTTTTTTTTTAATTCTTTGTATTTGAAAAACATTAAATGTTCTAATTCCATGTTTTTGAAAAAGTGCAAGATGTTCTAATTCCATGATTTTGAAAAGGTGCAAAATGTTCCTAATTCCATGTTTTTGAAAAGGTGCATAATGTTCTAATACTGACAAGTTCACTTAAAAGGGATTCCGCGGGACCGACCAAATCTGTCCCTTATAACCGAATTCCCTTTTAACCATTTAAGGGATTTCCCTTTTAAGCGGTTATTATGTTTAAAAAAATTCAGATTTTATTCTTCGTAAAAAAGTAAGTTATTTACAATGTTGTACAATGCATAATCAGAAAGCGTCAATGCCTCTACTGCCAATGCTTCCATTCCTAAAGATTTAGCAGCTAATTTTAAAGCTGCATCGTCTCTTTTATTATTTCAATTTGTTTGTGGGTTTTTAACTTTTGCACGATTTCGTATTTTTGCTCCGTACTTAACGAGTTTCTTTTCCGCTTCAACATTATGCCTAGCGAACTCAGGAGAGCTAGAACCAGTGCAGGTAAGAGTCAAAGTCAAAAGTACAACTAACAACTGACATCCAAGAAAGCTTTATAATATATCTATAAATACGACGACCTACTTAGATAATGTAAATGTTCAGATAAGAGATAAGATAAGTGCAGTTTAGTTGTCAAAAACAGTAGTGCTTCACTCGTTCGGCTCTGTATTATTTGTCTGTCTACCTGTTATTACTACTATTTTTTGTCAAAAATCCCTTTTAAGTGACCAAAAAAACCAAAAACGGTAAAATAAAAGTCCCTTTTAACCAGACAATCCCTTTTAGCGGTTCCCTTTTAACCGGACAATTTTAACATTGAATCATAGGCAGGCAAACCAAACACTTCAAATCTGTCCCGTTTAGGCGGTTTTCCCTTTTAACAGAATCCCTTTTAAGTGAACTTGCCAGTATAATGTTTTCGAAACGGTGCAAAAATTTTATAATTCTTTGTATTTGAAAAACGTAAAATGTTCTAATTCCGTTTTTGAAAAGGTGCAAAATGTTCTAATTTCATGTTTTCGAAAAGGTGCAAAATGTTCTAATTCCATGTTTTTGAAACGGTGCAAAAATGTTCTAATTCGATGTATTTGAAAAGGTACAAAATGTTCTAATTCAATTTTTTTGAAAAGGTGCAAAATGTTCTAATTCAAAATTTTTGAAAAGGTTCAAAATGTTTTAATTCAAGGTATTTAATTGTGCAAAACATTCTATTTTAAATGCTCTCAAGACACATTCAATTATTTTTGTAGATAGTTATGATAAAAATGGATATGGCTAATTTGGTTCTTCAATAAAATGATATCTGTTTTCCAAGAAAATTCATGAAATTATTTTTGTCTTGAGAAACATTCTCAAGTGCCGTACTAGGCATACCCTATATTCAAGTGTACTTCAAAATCCCACAAAACGTTTTCCCTCTTTGTAAACTAATCGTTTAAAGATTATATGGAAAAGTAATTCATTACATACTTTTGGATTTAAACAGACGTCAATAAAATACGTTAAATTCGCATTAATAAGGAAGTATTATTGTATAATAATATTTTTCTTATGAACCTAATACGGACTACACAAAATTAATAACTCGTGAATAATTACGAACTAAAATCAAATGTCAAAGGTCAAAGATATAATTAGTTGTTTGTTTGCTTGCTGTGGCATTATTCAAGTGTCAACATTTTTTAGTTCATAGAGTAGACTAGTTTTAAATATAATGGACACAAAAGCATTTACGTAAGTACATACAATTTCCAAAATTACACAAATACCGTAAGTGTGCACGATGCAAGTCGCAAAAAATTACAATTATTAGTAATACTAACTTTTAGGGAGGTTTATACAATGTGAAACTACTCGTTTTCCAAGTTATGATTGCGTTGCCCCTATAAAATTTAAAAACGGCGCCTAATACAATAAACTGTTATGTTCAGCAGGGGCCAAAAAGTTGCTTCATGAATTTTTTTTTGTCGTGTGAAGTGGGAAACATACTTTTGTATTGTATTTTGGATGATATTTATTTCGCTGTAGTATATCGTCTGTGAGAAACGAAAATAAAATGACCCATATTCTATTTAAACTAGAATCAAAATAACAATGCTCTGTTATAAAAAAAATACTAGAAAAATGCGAGAAAATGTTAATTTCGAGTTTTTTAAAGATGCAAAATGTTCCATTTGCAAGTTTTTGAAAAGTGTGAAATGTTCCATTTGCAAGTTTTTGAAAAGTGTAAAATGTTCCATTTGAATGTTTTTGAAAAGTGCAAAGTGTTCGATTTGCGTGTTTTTAAAAAGCGCTAAATATTTTGCTTACACGTTTTAAAAAAGTTCATTATGTTCTATTTGCATTTTTTAAAAACAGTACAAAATGTTCTATTTACATGCTTTCAAGACATTTTAATATTTTTTAAGATAGTAGATTTTGTTGTTTTTATTATACTGCAGAAGTGCAGAAGCTTTCACGCAAATCAGCTGTTATGTGGAGCAGGGGCCTAAAGAAGTTGCTTCATGGAAGTATTGCTTTTCTTTTCTGTGTGAAACATTTTTAAATGTTTTTCTAAACTGGTCCTTTACTTGACTGTAACCGGGCAACATGGGTCTGGACACTTTAATGTCACTCTGGTGGTAGAATGAACTTTCCTCAAGTGTCTCTGTAGCTGATCTTTAAGTTTAAATGATTTCTCACAACCACTGGGGTCTTGACAATGAAATGGTCGTGCAAATGAATGCCTAGCCTGATGTCGTGCTAGATGAAATTTTAAATTAATTAAAAAAAATTAAATTAATTTTCTTTCTCCTAATCTTATACAACTTAAAAATTGTTGCAGCTGCTATATAGCTGCTACTTTAGTCATTATAGTCATTCGAAAAAATCTTAAACACGAATTCAAAACACTGAAGAAAACAGTCTTTTTAGTCACGTCAAATTTCAATCAAAGTTCAAAGTCAAAGTAAAATCAAATTTTGATTTTGAATGTTCGCGGAAAAAAGGTGAGATCTAGAGCTTTACTGGAAAGACTATCCTCTTACCACTGGCAATGCAGTATTCTCCACTCCTCCCCTCCCCGGCAAAAAGGAAGGCAGCCAGGGGCAAAGCGCCGTCTGCATTTTTGGTGTGCTTAGCATCAAGGCTGCAGCTCGCTTCCGTATAACTAGGTGACTCTCACAAGGGAACATACCTTACTTGAAACTACAGAATGAAGCGAAACTACCCGGAACGTATACTACCCATATGATTGACCTCTGCTTGTATAGTCGTTCGACTGCAAAATTCGTTGTTCGGCCGCAAGCGCGCGCGCAATTTCAAAAATATCGATTTTTTCGAATTTCACCGCGCTCTAGCTCCCACAGTTTTTGTACAATTTTCATAAAATTTGAAATACAACATCTTTGTATGATTATCTAAAAAGTAATTTCAGGATTTTTGAAAATTCGAAAATTTTTATTTTTTTCGAAAAATTTTAAAAAATAGGTATTTCTGAGGCCCAAAGTTTTGACTATTTTTTTCAAAAAAATTAAAATTTTCGAATTTTTAAAAATCCTGAAATTACTTTTTAGATAATCATACAAAGATGTTATATTTCAAATTTTATGAAAATTGTACAAAAACTGTGGGAGCTAGAGCGCGGTGAAATTCGAAAAAATCGATATTTTTGAAATTGCGCGCGCGAATGCGGCCAAACAACGGATTTTGCAGTCGAACGACTATACAAGCAGAGGTCACTTATATGGGTAGTATACGTTCCGGGTAGTTTCGTTTCATTCTGTAGTTTCAAGTAAGGTATGTTCCCTTGTCAGATGTGCAAGTTAAGACTTGCTAGCTACGAGAGTCTACGGTTAGTAATATTCGATTAGCCGTAAGTTGCAGTTGCAAGGATATCGATGGATGGTTTCCATCCTTGGAAATACTTAGCAGAGGCAATTGAGGAGGCAAATCGTCAGCGAAGAGGCAAATCTGACTATCTCCTTTTGGTGCTAAAAGCAAAACTGACTATTACCATTTTTTGCTAAAAGCGAAAATGATTATCTCCATTTTTATCGAAATACCATTAAAAGAAGGCACAAAAACTATGTGTACCAATGCAGCATGTTATAAAGCATACGTTTTTGTTAAGGGGTCGTCCATAAATGAAGTCACAAAAATTATTGCTCTTTAAGAACCCACCTACTCTCATGTATATAACGGCTCAACTGTAACAAGGCGTGGCATAAATACCAGACAAAACCCACACACGCTAAGTGTGACATTATTTATATACAACCCATAATAAATGTAACAATCTTAAAATGTTAAGCCATTGATTTTATCATTAGCTATTGGTAATCTAAATCAAATCAACCTTTTACTGACTGAACTCAGCGTTAACGTTCAAATTTTCAGATTCTCGTTTTCCACTGAACAAGTGTTTAATGTTCCTGCTGGCGGTTTTCTAGTGACTACTGCTTTCTGTATTCATCATTTCTGTTTAGTTCTCATTGGGAATTGTAATAATGGAATTTCACGTTTAGTTAAATATTGTAGTGATAGAATTATAACATTTAGTATGTAGTTAAATTTCTGCCACGCGGAATATTTATTTCTTCATTCATTGCACCTGTCACTAACAATGTGACCAATCCAGCTTCTTTTTTTGTCAAAGCAACTGTATAGTTAGTTAGCTTGCTTTCAGATGAAAAATAACTACAAACAACTAAATTACTACGCTGCTGGATCTAGGATTCAAAATTCTACCGATTCTTCCTTTGCCAAGCTCAAGTAAGACTTTAAAGTCTTAATTTCAGTTATTGTTCGTTGTTATGTGATGCGGTATGATAATTAAGTTTCACGACATTGTGATAGCTAAGCTTTTATAAATGGAGAAGTGTATTCTGAGAAAGCAATAACTTTTGTTGCGTCATTTATGGACGACCCTTAAACAAAGACGTCTACTTTGTAACATACTACATTGGTGCATATAGTTTTTGTGCCTTCTTTTAATGGTATTTCGAGAAAAATGGAGATAGTCATTTTCGCTTTTAGCAAAAAATGGTAATAGTCAGTTTCACTTTTAGCCCCAAAAGGAGATAGTCAGATTTGCCTCTTCGCTGACGAAATTTGAAAACACGCAGTTCAGAGGATAAAATGCTGATGTCGCTACTACTGAGAAATTTTGGTGCTATGATAAAGTGTTACCTATAAATTCATTCATAGAGCCGCGTGAAAAACACATGCAAAGAGATTACAGTAGGGTATCTAGGTATTCTATATCTGTGAGTTTTACTTGAAAGACTATTTACATGCAGACAACTTACATAATTACAAGTGGCAATACTGGCAACTGGCGTCAGTTGTGTCGCGAAGCAATTGCAGTGCGTATGGGCTTAGGCCTGAAAGCGTATAATACTGCTGCTGCACGAACAAACATAGCTTTATTCCGTATTTTTATTTGTATCATGTTTCGTGTATGCACTTTATGTAATATATCTGGTCATTGAGCAAAGCAATAAAAACCCAATAATAATAATAATAATAATAATTTTAAACTAAAACTTGGACTAACTTGGGAACGTTTTCAGGTGTAACCCTGGGATTTGGCCAAATGTGACCAAAGTGTCTTCTACCAACACCAACCCTAGAAACTTCAGCTAGCATAGACACTTGAGTGCATTTTTGGTTGCTTACCAACTAGAGCCCGGGACATTTTGAAAATTTTCTTGAAAATTGAAAACTCGAATTTTAACATTGAAGTTTAAATGGGGAAATTAATGTACCACAGGGTCCCCTGTCGCAATTTTCAATTTTATCAGAATTTTAGCATATCTTTATAAATCAATACAGACCGTTCTAAATTATTTTTCAGCAACGAGAAACTCCTCCAGCGCATGTTTAAAGCAGATAGGGGTCGTCCATAAAAGACGTCATCGGCAGAGTGAATTTGTCTACTTGGCAACTTATCACATCCTATGTTAAAAATAGCCATTTGCGCAAGCAATGGTTAAGGTGGATAAACAGGACATAATCAGAATTAAATTGCCTACAAAACAGTGTATAACACAATACTCAGGTCACTCTTGGTCACGAGACGTCCGGGAATGGACATTACCTATCTAAGCGATACGACATTATTCATATTCATGAGTTTAGTGCATTATGTCCTACGTGTTTATATTACAATCGGTTGACATTTGCGCATGTGCTCAAGGATTTAGTGATGCAAGTCGTGATTTTCTTATGTTATCAAACGGGAGAAAAAGTTGACATGAGGTTGACCCGCCTTCTCCAACGCTACATGTGCTACAGTGATTCGATGATCAATGTTGATGATTCTATTCATAAGTAACAAATGTGAGAGTACGCATACGAATTTTCTTATCTTTACATTAGCTCAGCCGGGAGATATTGCTTTTTGAATTTAAAAAACCGTGAAGTGAGTTTAAAATTTTTAAACACCATATTTTCGGTTTTTAATTATTTACGAGAGAACCACGTGACCCCTGGGGGTCAATCAAAGTTAAATTCTAATTAATAGTGACCAGTCATCTAACAAAAAATATTTCGCTGAAAAATTCTTTCTGGAAGGGAAGAAAACCCCAGAATCGGGGGTGAATTTAAAATTATGAAACACACTGTATGTTGTTAAACTGCGTACTTACATGTTAGCTTCCTTTTAATTTTAATACCTTTTGCGACGATTTAAAAACCTTTACATCATGGTCTTGTTGTAAATTTCCTCAACCCTTTACGTAGATTAGCTAATACTGCGTCAGCCTATGACAACGTGTAATAATGTAGCTACAAAACATAATGAAAACGTAAAGCTTCCGGGCTTTTCATCAACATAAGGTAATAATCTAAGCAAAATAGTGAAATTCCTGGTTTTGTATGCCCACTATATTGCCCATTAAACCCGGAACGACTTATTCTTATTCGTTTCTAGAAGTGAGACTATTTAATTATGTAATTTCTAGCGTTTAATAATTTCGGTCGCATCCATCCATAAAGCACCTATGAGCGGCGCACTTTCCTTTCTTTTAAACTATTACAACCTTTTCTTAGTTTTCCAAAGTTAAATTTTTGGTTCCTTTTAATTGTAGCAAGTAGCTAAATTTTATACCCTGTGCCTCTACATTTCACATTAACCAAAAACAATACTTTAAAAAATGTCTTTCCACGTTGATTCATCCTCCGACGTTCAAGAATTTTACAAAAATAAGTTAATTTTTATCACAGGTGCAAGCGGGTTTGTAGGAAAAGTTTTTAGATGCTGAGCAAGCATCTATCTATTATTATCTATATCATTATTATTTATTCATTGGGTCGATTTAACCGAAGTTCATACAACGAGACTCAACCAGTCACTGTGGGTAAGGAAATAGGAGGCTACCGCGTTAGATCGTCTCGGTCTTTGTACCCTTTCACCTATCCCCGTCCCCTCCTCCACAGTAAAGGAGTCTCATTCCCTAGGCCCCTACAGTAAGTAGTGGTCACTAAGGAGCACCGAAGGAGATTGGGTTTCAATCAACCATCCAGTGACGTTTACCGTACAACACCGAGCCGTAAACAATTAGCAGTGGCCGAGGATTAAAGCCGGGTCTGAGACTGTAAATTTCGTTAAAGTCTGCAGTCCTAACCACTCACCCAAGCACGCCTGCTAACATTTGGATATGGCCTATTGATTGTAAGGGAAACTCCATAAATCACGTCATTTGTGAATCATGCAATTTTTGAAAATATTAAAGTTTTTTTTAACTAGATGCCACGTACAACCATAAATGGCTTATTGATGGTAGAGGAGCTTTCATAAATGACAGCATTTGTGAAAGGTGAAATTTATATAAGTTTGGGAGCTACATTAAACTACATGCTACGCACATTTGTATATGGCTCATTTATGGTAGGGGAGCTTTCATACATTTTATCTCGTCTTTTAGCGTAACATAAATTATATTGTGCCTTTGTTGTAGCTCAGCATCTACTTCAGGCCCGCCCCCGGTCGACAAACGACCGGGGGCGGGCCTGTTAATTAACCTTCCTTGTAGAATGCTGGGGGAGAAACCCAACACTTACGTGTACACAAAAGCCATGGTTGAAAACTATTTAGAGCAATTTCAAGCAAAATTACCCATTGCAATTATGAGGCCATCTATCGGTGGGTAACCTACCTATTCCACTCCACAACACAAACTATTTTGCAGTTTTTCGTAACTATTATTGAGTTTTGGGTTTACAGTGATGGCGACAGTGGCTGAGCCTATGGCAGGCTTTGTAGACAATATGACTGCCGTTTCAGGGGTCCTCGTGGTTGTGGGAAAAGGACATGTACGTGCAATAAACGCAACTAAGGATTCCAAATCTGACTTCATACCCGTGGATTACTTAGCCAATTTAATTATTCTCGCAGCGTGGAGAAAAGCCCTTCAAAGGTGTTTATTACCTAAATATATCAATTTAAAATTTAAAAAAACATATGTTATCTAATGGTATGTTATGTAATAGAGCAAACGTTTATTTCCGTAGAAAACAACAAACATTTGCACATTTAGCTGGACCTGTGCATAGTAACATCGAGACTGGGTCACAAGTATACAACGGGTGTTGCCTTAATCCAATAGGGTTATCAGAATTTCAAAAATATACACTTTCAGCCATGTCCGCTCATCCATTTAATAACATTGTTTCCCAACCAAAATTAATTTGAATTGGCAACACGTGGCTATTTTGGCTCCACGACTTTGTATGTCACTGGCTCCGAGCCTTTATCATTGACTTTATTTACAGGCCAGAAAACAGGTTTTAAAAATAATTTTAAAATACACTTTTTTTTTGCTTCAAGACTATATTGTAAAGAAGCCTACGAAAGACGTCATTTTGAAGCTTTTATAATTAAACTAAATATATTCTAAGTATTTAAAACTCCCTATACAAACAATATTTTTGTAAAATGTTATTCTAGTTCGCACAGCATGATGGGCGTGTACAAGTACGCGCGTTCCCAAGCAGCTGCATTGAATTATTTCATAAGTCACGGCTGGACATTTGAGCAAAATAATGTGCACAAATTACATGCCCAGTGCTCAGTGGAAGATCAAACTCTATTTTCATTATTTGTCAAGGATGCAAATTGGCCCGACTACTACAATAATTACATTGCTGGCCTCAAAAAGTATACGTTGAAAGAGGGCCTCCCAAATATTCAGTCAACTTGAAGTAGCACTATAATAAACAATTAGTGATTTTATTTTGAAATTATTAAATTGAGAAATTAAAATTTTAACTTGTTAAAATGTTAGTAATTATGGTCAAGGTAATTAACAATTTAACTTCGCCGTGACATAGTTTTATGTAAGTGCATGGACAATTTATAGTGGGACACTATTAAAGTGAAAATTGCTATATCTAGAACATCACAGTCCTATAAGTGTATTATCTTGGCCTTCATAATGTATACAACTTTATTTCAAAAACCAAATTATTGCAAAATATATTGTTTTTGCTATTCATGGTATTCACAACATGGTATTTTAAAACGTAAAGCATAAGTTAAATCGGGTTAAATTATGGAAACGTGATAAGCAAGTTGGAAAGGTAGACGACGTAGGCTACAAACAAAATCGGAGACTGCCTCTCCATCGTGTAAAATGAGCCAACTTGGACTCCGATATTTGAAACTGACTCCAGCTGTTGCTTAACCTTTGACCTCGGCCTTGTCTCGTCCCTCACATTGCTACTTCTTTGCTGTCTGCCTTGGTCAACAATAACGCAGGAAATACAAATGCGTAGCGGCTGACAACAAATTTGACAATTATTCAGCTAAAGATTTTATGTTGGTTTTATCCTGACAAAATAAATTCTATTTACTACAGATTATTAAAACTCCCAGAAAATATAAATACAAAACTGCGTATTTCTAGATTGAAAATTTAATGGTTGTTAACTAATCGTTTCATTTAAAGTTATAAAATCTAATAATAATTATTTCTAATACATTTGTAAACGTGACTAAATTTTGTGACTACTGACTGAGAATAATTAGGAATATGTTATAATATGATAACTAACGGTATTCAGCTCGCAAAGAAACATTATATTGTCCGGCCGAATAGATTTGGACCTTTTGTACATGCGCAGTAGAACTTGACGTTACTTTTAACATTACATGTGATACAAATTTTTGCACAAAGATTAACGGTCAGGGCCAATACTATTCGGCCAGACAATACATTGTACGACTGGAAATAACTGTAATTAAAGCAGCAGTATTCCTATCGCATATGTTATAAACTGACAACTAATAATTCGATCAAACTATTTGCTTACACAATTAAATAGCGTTGATTAAAACGAAGTGTTTACGGTCAACATGTGTAATGATTAAATTGAACTTTAGCCGATCCACAAATAGGAAACAAAATACGTTTATTTGTGTATTTAGACTGTCAACTGTTGCTAAAAGCATACAGTAATAAATTTCGTCATGCTAAGCATATAAGATTGTTATATCAAGGCTAATGGTCTCTGCTGCGGAAGTTTTCACACAGGGATGTTAGTTAAGTGTTCATTTCATGCTGTAAGTGTATTATAATTCTTACATAGATTCCCTAACTTAATTCAATCTTCTTGCTTAAGAAATTAAATAGAAAATTATTCTTTACCTAGCATTCCAGTGTTTGTGTCGAAAACAACTTCAAACGTTTTCATATTTTAATTTAATTGTTAAAGTAGTTTTAGCCTGTAAACAATAACACAATTTAACAATGTTCAATATAAATGGTAAATATTATTACTTTTCTTCTTTTCTACGCTCCTTTTAATAAATAGCACGACATTATTTTGGTCAGACTAGAACTAATAACCTTATGGGAACCATTTTTGGCACAATGATAAATGTAAATTACGTTATTGTATTTTATTATTTGGTTATTACCGTGTTTCCTCTGATAGTACGCCCCGCGTACTATCCAAACTCGAGCCTCGACCCCCCGCGTATAATTAGAGACCCGCGCATTAATAGAGACCCGCGCACTGGCATTTAATAGTGTGTTAAATAGACCCGCGTACTATCCAAACTGAGGCGGCTACCCCCCGCGTACTATTAGAGACCCGCGTACTATTAGAGGAAATACGGTAACTGTGAATACAGTGTTTTTCATAATTTTAAACTCACCTCCGGTTTATGGGGTTTACTTTCTTTCAAAAAAGAATTTTTCGGCTAGATATTTATTTTAAGGTGACAACCCTTTATTAATTATGATGTGACTTTGATTCACCCCCAGGGGTCATGTGGTTTTCATGTGAATAATTAAAAAACGAAAATAGGGTGTCTCGTAATTTGCAACTTACTTTAATATTTAAAAAAATTTCAATAGCAATATCTTCCTGCTAAACCAATAAGAAATTACAAAACTATTATATGCGTAAACTCGCATAATATAACAAATGACAAAAATTATTCACTTTGATCATGAGATCCCTGTAGGACTCATAGCGTTGGAGACAACATGTCAACTTTTTCCCCATTTGATTATATGGAAATTTAATGACTTGCTGCACTATTGCTTTGTATATAATCAAATGTCAATCGGTTTTAATAAATTGAGGTCGGACTCGAACAAAACTAAATCATCCACATAAAAAATAAAGTTTTGCAATTTTTTATTTTGATCTTGAGTAAATGCTGAATTTTAGTTCATAACTTGTGCGAGAGTGTGAGTTAGTGTGCAAAAATTATATAAACATTAATATTTTGTAATTATGACAATAAAGTCCTTACTTTAAAAAATCATCAATCAATTGATCAATGAGCTATGCCTTTAATCAGAATTTAATTTAAGTTTTAGAAAAATTGACTGGTACTAAAAAAAAGTAAAAAAGTATGATTTATCACTCAATTTTAGCTGACAGTGCATTAAAAGAATTAATTCAATAGCACAAATGTATGCAGACTGATGTGTACAAATGTACTTAAGTATACATAGCGTATTAGTATTATTAGTATGTATCATTAAAACAATTTTCTATATTATAGTAGATCCAGAATAAAGTGTTTATAATAGCACCTATGAAGCAGGCGTGCTTGGGTGAGCTGTTAGGACTGCAGACTGTAACGAAATTTACAGTCTCAGACCCGGCTTCAATCCTCGGCCACTGCTAATCGTTTACGGCTCGGTGTTGTACGGTAAACGTCACTGGATGGTTGATTGAAACCGGATCGCCTTCGGTGCTCCTTAGTGACCACTACTTACTGTAGGGGCCTAGGGAATGAGACTGTGGAGGAGGGGACGGGGATAGGTGAAAGGGTACAAAGACCGAGACGATCTAAATGCGGTAGCCTCCTATTTCCTCACCCACAGTGACTGGTTGAGTCCCGTTGTATGATCTTCCGTTAAATTGACCCAGTGAATAAATTATTATTATATTATTAATAGCACCTAATGTGGTAAGCTACCTCGTATATAAACTACAGCAATAAAATATTACAATATCAAAATTGAAACATCTTGTATTGCCCTTATAAAACAAGCCCTTGTTAAATAAAGCCCTTGTTTAATGGCATCCTAAACAGCAAAATTTACCATTTCAATTAAGCTAAATTTGTATTGAAATTTAAATGTTAAATGTAACTTTGCAACAAGTTCTCAATTTCCCGCCAAATCTTAAATGTCAAATTGCGACTTGTTACTCGCTCGGTTGACGCGCAAATATTTATAACTGTATTCAAAAATTGCAAATTAAAAGTTAACTATAATAATAATATGTGTAAATTATATAATTTTCAATTTTAAAGGAATTTTGTATGTTTTGTTTTCAAAGAGCTTTAAACTGATATATCGTATGTTTTTCTGTTAAGAATCTCAAAGCTCACGTAAATTATGTAGATATGTACGAATTAGTAAATAAACACTTAATATGACCCATATCTAATTTAAGCTACAGTTAAAACGGTTTCCTTTGGAAAATGCAAATTGTCCTCCTTACGTGATCGAAGGGTCGTTGTATGTTAAATACTGGCATTGTTTCCAGATGTTGCATTTTGTTTAAGGCTTAAAATAATTTAATTTTATCAGTACATAGGTAACTTTAGATCTTCAAAATACATAGTATTTTTATTTTGCAAGATGGATGATTGAGACAAAAAAATGTTTCATATTTCTTTTGTTAATTACAGCTACCTAGTGCAGTACTTCTATTTTTTGGCGGCCGTTTAGAGCTGCAAAGACGTTACTCATATCAACAGCATAATTATGATAATATATTAGAAACACTCTTGCATTTTGTACTTGCTACATTAAATAATAATTACGACGGGTTCTTCAATAATATTATGATTAGACTTATCCAGAGGCCGTAGATTTATTCGTAATAAAATTATTGTGTAAGCTTAATTTAAGCGTATAAGTTAATCTGTTTTTGCATGGTCGAGAGCATTAAACAGAATTAAACTACGTGAACTAACGATAAGTTTAAGTTTTAGTAGGTGTGCAAAAATTATTGTATAAGTAAATAGATTGTATGCAGTTGAGTTTTTTTGAATCTGCCGCCAAATGTAAATTTTAAGGGCAAGAAAACTCATCTCAGATGAGTGAAATTGAATATTTTGTCCACAAATGATGTCATGGGAAAGTTTCTATTATTAAGACCTATGACTCTCCTGTCAACTTTAACATGGAATGTCATCAGTGGAAAACGCAACCCATTGAGCCTTGTGATGACGTCATTTAGGGACGATTCCCTTCTCAAAAATACGTGAATATAAGCTTTTAAAGCATTAGTACCTAAATAGAGTAAATACAATATTGAGCACATTTCAACAACATGTAAATAGAATATTTTGCACTTTTTCTAAACTACTAAATCGCACGTTTATTATATTTCAAAAACTAGTAAACGAAAAATCCTGCCCTTTCCAAAAACTAGTCAATCCTACATTTTTATCATTTCAAAAACAAGTAAATACAATATCCAGCACTTTTGAAAATCTGGCAAATAGAACATTTTGTAAATTTTGAAAGCACGTGAACAGAATATTTTCCAATTTTGAAATACTAGTAAATACAACTTTTTGCACATTTCAAAACCATGTAAATATAAATGTTTTGAAAAACTAGTAAATAGAATATATTCCATTTTTCAAAATCATGTAAAAAGAAAATTTTAAAATTTTGAAAAACTCGTAGTTAGCACTTTGCCCCATTAACTCTTGTGCCTATTTGGATTCTAGCACACCCACACATTCATGACTCTTTTTGATTCTTGACTAACAATGCAATCAAGTAACACACACGACTTCCTGATGCAAATAGCACATTTTAGTACTATTTGTAATTTATTATTTTATTTCCCGCCCAAAATTTCAAAACAAAATCGATTTTGCTTGGTTAGAGCAAACAAAAAACGTCAAAACAATTGGCGTACGCTGGGTTGGAGCAACCCGAAACCCGCCATTAGTCACCGAGGGGCCGTCCGTACACAACTTTACCAAATACATTTGGGGCTTCTAAACACACTCCATAACTCCACTTATATTCTAACAGTATCCATTCCGATCCCACCCTCCAAAGATTTCACCAAAAATCGAAACTCAAACCCTCACGTCATTCCTGCACCATCCCTCTCTCCAAAAACTGTCAGTGTCCACATCCCAAATCCAGCCAAATTCATTTTCCCACTTTTCAAAAATATCCAAATCCCACAATTCCCCCTTTTCAAAAACATTCACATTTCACATCCACCACTCTTCAAAAACATGCCATTAGAACATTGAGCACCTTTTCAATAACTTGTAAATAGAATATTACGCAACTATAAATTTATTAGTTGTTACAAAAATACATTTTGTTCATTAGAGCCACATAAAAACACAGTTACAGCTTAACGCAGAATAGTAAAATCTTTGAATCTTGAAAAAAAATGTTTTAAGTTTGCGTACAAGCATAATACGCTAAGAAATAAAATTTTATCTAACTAGAACATTAGGAATTTTCTTGGAGTCTTAAAAAAAATATGGAATCCAATTTTTTGCATGAAAGATTCTTAAATGTCTTTTAGAGTTTTCCTTACGCCTGCATAAACTCGTGCAGTTTGGTTCTCGACATTTGAATTACTCTAAAGTGTTAAAAACAAGAATTTGCTCCCCCTCTTCAGTCCCATGAAAGATATGGGTTTACTCCGGACAATCGAACGACTTTCCGCGTTTAGAGTGAGCAACCCTGAAGTGGTGCTGAAGATGATCATTGTGCTTATATGCTCTGTCGCAACTAAGTTGTGGACACTCAAATGGTCGTGCGAGTGAATGACTGGATTCATGTCGTTTAAGGTAATATTTTGTAAAGAAAGACGCGCCACACTGATTGCATTTAAATGGCTTGTTTTGTTCATCTCTTTCCTTGTGAGACTCCATATGATGAGTGAGAGAAATCTTCTTCGTGTACACTTTCTGACATACGTTGCATTTAAAACTGAATAGTTTCCGCTTCTCCTCTTCCGTCCCGTGGGCTCTGATTTTGTGTACGTTTAGAGTCCATTTTGACTTAAAAAGTTTTTTGCAGGGGAAACAGTACCGATCCTGTCTATCGGAATCCAGAGTACAGACCCTGCAATGTGTTTCTAGTTCTGCCTCCGAATTAAATTTCCCAAGGCACAATTTACACCGAAAATCGGAAGTCACTTTCGCGGTGGATTGGACGGTGTCTTGGTTTTGAAGACGAAAATAGTTTTGCAATTCGTTTGAACTTAATTTCTGAAGTATGACGTATGGATTTCGCGGACCCTGCGTCAAGGCATCTATGGTCGTCCTGTTTATCTTCTGATCGTTTTCCAACTCTGTCAATTCTGTTTTTGGCTCTGAAATTTAACAACCTTTTATTACTTCACTCGTAGCCAAAAATAATGCTTTAATGTTTTTGATAGAATCATTTAGGTTTTTTTTTAAATTATTGTAAGCGTGAGTATTAAAAATAATTTTCCGACCTATAAAAATTAAACTGATATCAGGAGAAGCCGGCTGCAAATCATATGCTGTATTTTCGTCATGATTTGGTGGCAAAAAGTTGTTACAAGTTTCATTGTCATCGTGGTAACTAAAGTTTTCATGGTAATCGTCATTCTGGTAGTTACTGGTGGACATACGAAATTGAAATGCGTCAGCTGGGTCATGTGGAATTTGCTTAGGACTGTGGCTGAGGTCAACGTCTGTCAAGTTGGTTTGAATTCCAACTAACGGTACTTTAAGAGACGGCACTGGATTCCCTTTTTCTTTGACTGTTGACAACATGCTGTAAAATTTTTAAAAACTAGAATTTTTATGCTGTTTGAAATTGTATGTTTTACAAGGAGCAAATGTGTATGTTGGTCAAGTCAAGTCAAAACTGAAATATTTGTTTACTGCTTCCAGTGATAATCAATCAATCACGACGTTTAACATTTCATGTTGCATTTGCGTAGATCATTTTTAACCTTACATAATAAACTTTTGTGGCAATTTTCAAAATTAAACTATTTACAAATAATTGCAAAATCGCATAGTTTCTTACCCACAATTCTCATCTCGGTCATTACTGGTGTTAAGAATGAGTACGTCCTCGAATACGATGCAGTTTGAAGTTCGAAATTCCACGAAATGTTCCTCCTTTTTGTGTTCAATCAAGTCGTCGACTGTTTGGAAGGAGTCTTTGCACTGTCGACACAAAAACAGCACACTGGTGCCGTACGAGTACATTTTGAGTTTGTTTACTTTGAACACTTTAATCTCGTAACCTTAGCAGCTTTTATCTACTTACTAACTAGTTACTTTAATCAGTTATGAACTCACTAGTCAGATTAAACTCCAACTATATATAACTGAAAACTGAAAACTTAAACAGCTCATATGAAATTGCATTTGGAAGTAATACACTTACGCTCCAGCGGAGTCTCGCTCTGAACAGTTGACAGTCTGAACTCCGAGGACGAAGGATGTGTCCTTCTCTGTGTCCTCGTGAGCAAATTTCAGAGTCTTTTTTTCCATTTTGGTTTTTGACTTGAACATACCGTTCGCGAGTCTTCCTAGCAGTTGTGGGTTTAGCGTGTCAGGGCTGTGTCGTTGAGGGTTCCTATCTTCACCTTGGACAACTTTGATGTTTTAGATAGCGTATATCTACATATCAAAGCTGTTTTAACATAATTATAGTTGGAACTTACAAGTAGGAAGATTATGTAACTTCGGTAAAGAGGCAGTGTGGTTGCGTACAAATTGCTGCTGGGGTTTCTTTGGTAAGTGATGTCCAGGCCGGTAAGTGATGTCCAACTTCGGTAAGTGATGTCCATTTCGGTAAGTGATGTCCAACTTCGGTAAGTGATGTCCAAAAAAATTTTTTTTATTTGAAGTGAAATGAATATAAATCTACGAGAAATGAATAAATCTACCGCAAAAAAGTATTTTATGTCGTAGAACCTGAAGTAACGCTAAACCAGGCTCCTAAAGCTGCCTGAAAACGGATAGGTTATATTTTCCCCTCCCGCCTTCGGCGGGGCCGCCTCCGGCGGCCGAGGGTAAAATATAACTAACCGTTTCCAGTCAGTTTTTCCTACCCCCCCCCCCCCCAAACCTAACCTAACCATAAATATAACAAACTTCGATAGGTAGCCACAAGCGAATATGTAGCCGCAACAGTAATCCTGAAATAACTAAAAGCCATGAGCTTTAAAGCGAAAATAAAGGTCAACTGTTGATTGTTTTATTATAAATATATTTATACAAATATATATATATATAAATATATATAAATATATATATATATTTTATTATATATATTATTATTGTATTTATTTTTACCTATTTATATAATTTCGTTATTGTTATATTGTATACATTAAATACATAATGAAAACTCATTCTGCTACCCTTCCTCGTGGTCTTGAAATAAAATTTTCAATTCTCAACATCTTCATTAGACTAACTTACATCATAACATAACCCAACATACATACATCGCCGCAAGTTCTCTGATACTCTATATTAGTTGATTTATTCATTTCTCGTCGATTTATATTCATTGCACTTCAAATAAAAAAATTTTTTTTGGACATCACTTACCGAAGTTGGACATCACTTACCGAAATGGACATCACTTACCGGCCTGGCCATCACTTATCAAAGAACAGCCTTGCTGCTTTACTTAAGTTATTTAAGAATAATCGCGATCTTCCCAGGCACGTTGACCCCAGCTAATAGCACTATCAGCAACTGCTGGAACATCTCTGGTATTTTGTGAGTAGGTTGATTAGTCTCGCTTAATTACATGCAAGTTGGACTACGTGCTGGTATTTCGGGAATTTGTATAAATTCCACCATTGGCTTTGGCCCTTGATAAATACCATTGCTATGGTCTGATTGAATTGTCAATTCTGAGCAACTCATAGGCATAGTCATAGTCACTAAATAGTTATACGCTTAGAGGTGTAATTGAAAGTTTAGTGCGAAAGTTTCTCGTTCTTGCTCACGCATACTTTATAACGAGTAAACATAGCAACTTTCATAAATAAAGACATAAGTCATCGTAAAAAGGATCGTTCTGCAATGGGCCTATCTATTGGCCTGAGCGGCATTTCAGTAACTTTATGTTGCTGAATCTCCTTCAAATACAATACAATACAATACGCTCCGGCAGACACTGACTTATACCCGATAACATGTAAAAGCAAACGGCTGACAACTGACAATAGGTAATAGGTTATAAGTACAATGCAGTGAAAAGTGAAAATAGATGATTTTGAATGTTCGCGGAAAACATGCAGATCTCGATAGACAGCGTCACCCTTGAATTTGTTTTTACTTTTGGTTTACATTTGGCCGACTTTTGGCTCAGTTCTCACAGGAAATACTCGAAATCAAAAACGCAGCGTTTCATCCACGGAATCTCACAAGGAGACAAATTCACAAAACAAACCTTTCAAATGCGACACATGTAGCGCGTCTTTCTCTGCAAATTATTACCTTACACGGCATCAAGGTAGTCATGCACTGTCATCACGACCATTTCAATGTCCAGAACCTAATTGTCCGAAATCATTTAAGCTTAAAGAGTATCTCACTACACATCTCAAGTGTATTCATACTAACATCGTAGAGTTATTCAAATGTCAAGAGCCAAACTTTACGAGTGTATGTATTCAAGTATAAAAGAAATTTCGATAGACATATCAAAGCTTGTCATACATTTCATGGAAAACTGTCTTAGAGAAACCACTAATGATCAAGTTGTTTTTAACTATGTGAAAATATTTATTGTGTTTTTATGCACTCGAGTGTACTATAAAGCATTTCTTACTTTTCAAAAACTTGAAAATAAAATATTTTTCACTTTATAAAATCATGGAAATATACAGCAGTTTAAACTGTACAAAAATGTGTCATTGTTTTTGCACAATCCAAAACCTCAACATTTTAAGCATTATTGCAATTAAATACATTTAATGCACGCATTGAAATATCTTGTAATAATTCTTGTTACAAGTGGATCGGTCATTTTAATTCTTAACTTATCTAAGAAATTATTATTATTATTATTCTGGGGTGACTAAGGATTACGTTTGGATATGCATAATGCATACGCAACACCATCACAACGGGAGTATATGCACAAAAATTCGATTTTTCCTTGGTACAACCCGCGTAACCTATGAAATATTTTGCGGGAAATCAAATTGCAATGGCATGTTTGTATACTGCTTGTCAGTGCTTGTTGGGTGGGAGGATCTACATGGGCTGTACGTTGGGAGCATGCGCGGCAGCGCGGCCTACTTACCTGTGTTAATTGGTGCCGGCCCAGTGTGGTAAATCTCTACAAGCAATCAAGCATTTTCTAGCAAATCAGTAAATAAGCAACTACCAAACCATCGAGTTATAAGTTTTGCGCGAACATTCAAAATCATTTACTTTTACTCATTAAAACTGAAACTGATTTTACTCTCGACTCTGAGCTGAGCACATTCAATCACTTTTGACTTTATTAGTAACTGAAAAGGTACTACATATTGCTTTTCCTTTTGATTTTTCTTATTGTTTCTTTTTCTTTATTTTTGTCACCAGTCACCAGTTGCCAGTTAAAAAAGCTTGACGTAATGTAAAATAACTGTCAGAAATAAAAACTTGTTGGTGTTAGTTTTCATTCGCATGAACTCGTGCTTAAGAGTTTGCTGAATATTCATAACTGACTGACGTAGAAGAGACAATTTACGAGTTCAAAGTTTAACAGACCGAGCGGAAACCACAAAAACATCCAAAATGTACTTGCATGACACGAGAGTGAGAGTAGTGTTTGCGTGTCGACTCTGTAAAGCCTCCTTCCAAACAGTCGACGACTTCATTGAACACAAAAAGGAGGAACATTCCATGGAATTTCACACTTCAAATTGCATCGTATTCGAAGACGTTCTTATTCTCAACACGCGTAATGACAATGACGAAGACAATAATTGTGGGTAAGGAACTAAACACAATTTTGAAAATGTGTGTAAATAGATTTGAATAGCAATAAATTCAGAAATTTATATGTTGTAGATTATGTTATTAGCTGAAATTAGCTATGTAATCTGAAATTAGGGTAGAGGCGGGTAATTGTGATCAGTCCGGTAATTGTGATCGCCCAGTTTTTATAAGGAAAACATTAACATTGACAGTATATGACTTTCTTATATCGAAGAATATCGCTAGTTCTTCCGTGCTGTAAATACTTTTAAAATAGTCGCTAACGTTTTCCTGTTAAAAACTAAGCGCTCACAATTACCGGACCGATCACAATTAGAAGACTGTACCGTAATTTATTTCATTAAAACACAACTTTTTATAGCGCGCCATCAGCAGTAAAAGAAAAAGACAGCACCAGTACAATGCCGCGGATGGAAAATCCTAACTTGCCAGTAAGCTTTGGCATTGAAAGCAGCTTAATGGACGTTGACACGCCTGACCTCAGCCATAGCACTGAATCAACCGCTGGTAATTCCGAAAATGGCAATAGCCATGACAACAACACTAGTTACCAGGATGACAATAAAGCTCCCGGCAACCTTTTGCAAGAAAATTATGATGACCATGTAACAATTGATTCGTCCCAAGCGCCTGCGGATGCCAATTTTAATTTTATAGGTTAGCAAAAACATATATATTGGTACCTGGAAATAGAACATTAAATAATTTAATGAAAAACTTAACAAAAGATTACAAATTTAAAATGAGAGGTTTTGAAATTTTAGAACCAAAAACGGAACTGACTGAGTTCGAAACCAATCGTGATAAGATAAGCAAGACGGATTCAGATGAATTGATTCGATTTCCGCAAAATGCGTACGTTCTACTAAAGAAATTAAGCTCAGAGGAAATTCAAAACTACTCATCTCGTCCTCAAAATCAAGAAACCCATCAAGCAGAATTGACTTCCAATTCCAAATCTCAGTGTAGATTATGCCTTAAGAAATTCAATTCAGAAGGAGATCTCGATACACATAGCAGTGTTTGTATTCTTGATAGCAGTAGTCGAGTTTGGTACTGCGTTCCCTGTAAGAAGTTTTTCAATTCAAAACGAGCTCAAGACATGCACCAAATACGACACCACGGAGCGGATGGTGATCAGTTGAATTTACTCAAGTTTAAGTGCACCGTCTGTCAAAAACCATACAGTCGTAAGAATGTGCTCAGAAATCACATGGAATCTCACAAAGGAAACAAGTGAACAAAGAAAGTCTTTTAAATGCGACACATGATGGTATTGGTAGGGTCTCGTACGCCACTGATGTATAAGATATAGATGTTTGTAATGGTTAAGCTCATGACAGGGGGCAGGGGATGATAGAATCCTAATAATTATTATTTTTGCATGGCGTCATATTTGGACGATCCCTTAGTAGCTACTTTACCTACTTAAAGAATATTCGTCAAGTTTCTTAATGTCATTCGATGGTAACTTAAATATATTTTTATAGATTGTGAATTTTCATTTTCTATAAATTAGTAAGTTTTTTAAATAGCTTGTATTTAAGGGACACATTTAAGTTTATTGTGGAGCTTGCAATTAACTGTGTTTATCATCATTACGAAATAAAATTCTTGCAGTTTGATTCAACAACATTTACTAAAGCACTGTGTAAAGGCTATTAACTATTTGCCATTTCAGAAATCAAGTTTTACTTGCATATTTTTGAAAAGTGCTCAATGTTCTTTTTGTATGTTTTTGAAAATTACGAAATGTCTTGTTGGCATGTTTTTGAAAAGTGAAAATTGATGGATTTGGATATTTTTGAAAAGAATATTGAGGTTACATTTATTTGAAAAGTGGGACAATGAATTTAGCTGGATTTGAGATGAGGGAGGAGGGTGCATAAATGACGTGAGGGTTGTAGTTTGGATTTTTGGGGGAACCCTTGGAGGGTGGGATTGGAATGGAGGCTGTTGGAATGTATGTGGAGGTGTGTGGTGTTTTGAACAGCCCCACGTGCAGTTGAAGTTGTGTATGCACGGCCCCTGAGTGTCTGAGGGTGCTTCCCGGGTCGTATGCTTCGACCACCCAGCGTAAAAGAATTGTTTGCAATGTTTGCTCCCACCCAGCGTAAATCGAATGTTTTTACATTTCTGCGCTGGAAATAAAATTACAAATTGGAAATAGTTTGGGCTTGCAAAAGTCTTGACTTCAAAAGTCTTGACAAGACCAAGACTCTTGAAATCAAGACTAGGGCTGGTCTTGAAATTTCAAGACTCTTGAAATCTAGACTTTTAGAAGTCTTGAAAATTCAAGAGTCCTGAAAACAAGACTTCTAAAAGTCTTGAAAATCAAGACTCTTGAAATCAAGACTAACAAAAACACATACACAATCCATATGTTAGCACAAAAAATCAGTTTTTTCGCCTTTATTTTAACTTTTCGAGGTTTAAAAATTTCAAGACTATTGAAAAAAAAATTTTAACTTTGTCCAAAGTTTCATAACTGGAGTTAAGAAGTCGGAATAATTGAATATAAAGGTGGTCTTGAAATTTCAAGACTTTTCAAGACTCTTGAATGGTCTTGAAAATGGAGAAAGTCTTGTTCTTGATTTTGCAAGCCCTAGAAATAGTACTAAAATGTGCTATTTGCATTCAGAAGTCGTGTGTGTTACTCAATTGTATTGTTAGTTAAGAATCAAAAAGAGTCATCTGGGTTGTTAATCGAAATAGGCACAAGCGTGAATGGTGGAAAATGATAACTACGAGTTTTTCAGAAGTGCTCAATATGAAACTAGTGTTTTTAAAAAGTGGAATGTATTCCATTTACATGTTTTTGAAACACGTAAAATATTCTATTTACATGTTTTGAAAATGTACAAAATGTTCTATTTACCAGAATTTCAAAAGTCCAAAAAATTGTATTTACTCGTTTTTAAAGCGTGAAACGTGGGATTTACTAGTTTTCAAACAGTGCAGGATTTTTCCTAACCCTAATTTTACAAAGTGGTTATATATTCACAAAATTGATTGAAAGATCCTTGGCAATTAATACTACCTACATTTTTAGTAAAACATTAAGTGCGTGCAACTTGATTAGATGTAATGTAACGAAAATAGTTGAGACCATAAGTGGTATGGATTATTATTAGTTAGTTACATTTTTATAGGCCGCACTGTTTAAGCGGCGGCCACTAATCAACTTTTGGGGGTGATAACCTTTACGAAGCGTATAGAACTATAATTAATTATGTATTTCAACAAACAACACAAGCTGAACAATTTTTTAGTTTTTTAGCTGTTAACATTGTTTGTTGATGGTTTTGCACTTCTCAGTTCTTTATGTCCACGCAATTAACTTAACGTGTGCTGTAATGTTCTTATATTTTGCTTTGTTTTAAATGTTTCAAATCTAAAACTAAATGTGTTTCCTAAGTGTGTATTCTACAAAATGTATTAGGTACCCGAGTGTACTGCAAGGCATTTTGCACTTTTCAAAAACACGAGAATAAAATATTTTAAACTTTCTAAAAACATTAAAATAAAAACTTTTAAACTTCGTAGTAATGCAAATACAGCTTTAACTTAACAAATACGTGTACATTTTTCAAATTCAAAAACTTCAACATTTTAAGTATTTTGACTATTAAATAGATTTAACGCATTCTTTTACACAGCTAGTGATAATTCTTGTTAAAATTGGATGAGTTATTTTGATTCTTTACTTATAATATGTACATAGATAGGTACTTACAACTTTTACATAAAAAACTGCCACTGTGACTTGTGGGATCTTATTGTTTTGGGTGTATTCATTTCACCTGCTTATTACAGATTTGCAAATGTTTTGAAAATGTTTACAAAATCGTTTGAAGTTGTTTGATCAAGGTCAGTTTAAAAATGCGACCTGTAGCGTTTAAGATACAAAAAGAGGGCTTACATGCAAACAAACCGACGGATGGACAAAACAACTTCATTAGGTGCTCAATGAGCTAAAGCTGAGCATCAAAAAAGGCATAGCGAAACAAAAAAAACTCTTCAGAATGACATGTCATCAACCCCTCATTAGAACCACGGACCGTAATGATGGCATCATTTGCGGATCAACAGGAACTAACAAGTACGAAACGAACTAGTAATACTAAAAATAAAGTAAAAGAAAAGGCTGAAGCGTAAGACCTTGATTTCACTAGAAAAGTTAACCATTGTTAGCCTTAAAAAACACGCTTTCAGAGTTAACTGTTGCATCCCGTCGTACGGGGGTAATCAAATTCACTTTCTGATCAGATGTCAAAGTTTATGTGATCGAAGGACCAGCTTTAAATAAGCACAAAATAAATTAATGGCAAAGTGCACAGGATAAATCTATGCCAATGAATTGTCAGTGACCAACTGTGTCACTGGAGTCACACACACCCAATGTGAATTTTTTATATAATGAGATTATATTTATTATAAGTTTACTTTAATAGGAATGACAGACACGAATATTTAAGTTCAAATAAATTGGACTGCAGGAGAGAGTACATGGCTTGACTGCTCCCTTCGCTCGTTCCTTGGTGACTGACAACTACCACTTTCCTTCGTTCCTCCCTACAGTCCCCCAGTACCAAAGCAATACGATTATAATACGTTTTTCTACTTTTTCATGCCTTCCAATTCCATACCGTAGACCGTCATAATACATATACGTTTTTATATCTGTGATTCCAGATACAGAATTTAATTCTGTATAATATGCGCGTTTCACATTGGTTATACAGATGGCGCTTGCTTAATGTAAATGATAGTTTCTGTGACAACAATATTAAAATAAATGTAGAATAAATTAATAATTAGTTTATAAAAACATGGATAATTCGATTCATACCAAAGGCGTTTTTTCTGAAATAATAGGTTAGATGCAGAATTTTCTGCTCTACAACATACATCGAATTCAAAGATATCGACGACAAAAGTCAAATGCTATGTTAAATTTAAAATAGAATATAACGTAGAAAATTATAAAATAAGTACGTAGTCCTTCTTTCCTTCTTGTGGACTCGACAACAGTTAACCATTGTTAAATCTGAAAGCGAGTTTTTTAAGGCTAACAATGGTTAACTTTTCTAGTGAAATCAAGGTCTAAAGCACTGCCGCTTTCTCCAGTAAATGAGCAGCCAGCAAACTGTCGAGATGTACACGCTGAACCCGCGAGCATTCAAAATTAGTTGATTTTACTCATTCTCATTCACTTGATTCACTGCTGGATTAATTAAATCTAATCGGCAGTCACAGTAAAATTAATGAATTTAGTTGTTCGCTAAAAACAAGGATATCTCGCTAGCTACATGTTTAGGTGAATGATTACCTACTGAAACTGAATTTTACTGAATAAAACTAAAACTGATACTGATTAATAAACTGAAAAAAATCATTTAAATATTTTAAGTTGAAACTAAAATTGTGATGGTATTATGGTATGGTATAATAGGGTAATGCTATGTTGAAATGGTTAAGGTGAATTTTTATCTTTTTGTAAATATTTAATATGCTAAGGTGGTAAGGAGTACGGAAATCTAGTTTTGATAAAAAATTTTGTTCTAAATTATTATTTAAATGATTAATAATTTTAGTACATTTTCGCTACTTATGTATCTAATTTTAATGTAAGTAGCACCTTGTTTGTATTGTTTTTAAAGAAGATCTAGTAAGGTAGCGTCCATAAATGATGTCATCAGTGGGGTCAGTGGGTCTATTCTAGTGGGTATTGATTACATGCCATGTTAAAGACAGTCATTTACGCAATGTTAAAGCAATGAAATGAGAGTGAGTAAGTCCAAAAATAGTTTAAAATTGGGTGGCATCATTTACGGACCATCTCTGACATAAAGTTACTGAAACTCCGCTTAGGCCAATACAATCAAGCATTTCCACTACACTAATCTATGTGCGACGAGACGCAAATACGCTACCCGGCCATGGATTCCCTCGAACGGATCAAAAAGAAACCGCCGAGGTATCGATGACAGAGTAATAAAGCTCCCCTCCGTCACAGATCCAGGATAATTGCAGCCTAAAATGTAACATTGAGCAGTTTAAATTCTACAAAAGTTCTAAAATTTAAAAAATACAAAGTATGATAAGCAATGACGTCCAACCTATATCTACATTTCATGACATAAACATTCATACAAAACTTAAGAATAGGACTAGCGAATTTAGTACAACCAAATTAGTAGAAAAATGTCCAGCCTGAATGGCATGAACAAAATATGGAAGCAGAAGAATGCGAGAGAAGGTAGAATGCGACTAATGCGGCAGGGAAGTAGAAGACATTCTCCATACAATGTGCAATTGTCCGCACTAAAAACGTTCAAGGACTAAATTTAATCAAGAGCTTATAAATACGAAGCCAACAAGAGATAAAATTACCCTAAAAATCTGTAACGGCTGCTATGACGCAAATGGATTGGACGGCTAATTAATTTTTGGGACAAGTGTCGCCCCTCATATGCTTGGCTAAAATCATATAAGTTTAATAAAAAGTACTAATTAAGTTATTTACAAATGAGGTTAAGTTAATTGATAACACGATGATGACACGATTGATAACACGACTTGATAAGGTTATAAGGCCACGTTAAACAAACTATAATTATCAATTCATCGCAAAAAGACCTATATCATAACTAACCGAAAATATACTAAATTTACATACTTTCTAAATACGTAAAAAATTCAAAAATAACTAAAACAATAGTTAAAGTTTTTCCAATCAGTCAGTCAGTCTACACCTTTCAAAAATCCTCACAGGATTGCTTCTGCCGTGTGGTGACATCTTTTTAAATGTCTTACAACGCCTAGTTTATATTTAAATGTGCTCGTACAGTTTGGCTCTGGACACTTTAATAGCTCTACAAAGTTGGAATGAAGAAACTTGACGTGTTTTTGTAGATGATCCTTACGCTTGAATGCTTTCTCACAATCAGGTTCTGGACACTGAAACGGTCGTGTAATTGCATGCGTAGCTTGATGCAGTGTAAGGCGATTTCTTGAAAAAAAAGACCCACTACATTGGTCACAGTTAAAGGGCTTGATTTGTGCGTCTTTTGGTTTGTGAGACTCTATATGATACCTGAGCAAATCCTTGCTAATGTATGCTTTTTGACAGATATTGCATTTAAATTTGCATAGATTCCGCTTCTCTTCTTCCGTCCCGTGGATTCTGATTTTGTGTAAGTTCCGATGCCATTTTGAACTGAAAAACTTCTTACAATGAAAGCAGTACGGACGCTGATTATTTTCAAGCCGAGAAAAGTTATCAATTTCCTTAGAACTTATCCTCTTAAGTAGGACGTACGGATTTTCCGGAAACTGAATCAAGTCAGCTGAAGCCCCCGGGTTTATTTCCTCATCTCTTTCGATTTCAATCATTTCCTTTTTCGGCTCTAAAAATTAAGAAAATCTTAAAATATTTACATGTACATTTAAATATAACGATTTCCTGTTTTTATTAGATTACCGTATTTCCTCTAATACTACGCGGGTCTCTAATTATGCGCGGGTCTCTAATAGTAAGCGGGGGGTAGCCGTCTCAGTTTGGATAGTACGCGGGTCTACTTAACACACTATTAAAGGGCAGTGCGCGGGTCTCTGTTAATGCGCGGGTCTTTAATTATACGCGGGGGGTCGAAGCTCGAGTTTGAATAGTACGCGGGGCGTACTATCAGAGGAAATACGGTAAATGGTCTATAAAGAACCAAAATGACCCAATTTCAATTTATGCTAGAATTCAAATGAGCTATGTCTAAAAAACGAGATGCTAATCTATAGTTTCTAAAATGAGCAAATTGTCCTATTTACATGTTTTTAAAAAGGTCAAAATGTTCTATTTATGTGTTTTTTAAAAGTGTAAAATAATTTATTTACACGTTTTTTAAAATGTCAAAATGTTCTATTTACATGTTTTAAAAAGTGCAAAATATTTTATTTACATGTTTTTTGAAAAAATGCACAAGGTTCTACATATTTACATGCTTTGATGAGCATGTTACTTAAATTTTTTCTGTAGATAGTACATTTTGTTTTCGGCTAAAAATAGATATGAGTCATTTTGGTTCTTCACAGACGATATTTTATAGTTTTTTAAAAATAATAATTGTTGAAAATATTTTTCTCACCTATAAAATTAAAACTGACATTGGGAGATGCCTGAGACGATTGAACTGTGTCTTGGAAGTCAGGATTTTCGGGCAAAAAGTCTTGATTGGAAGCCTCATCGTCTTCCTGGTAGCTAGTGCTCTCGTGGCTTTCGTCAATTCCGTCCTTTTCGCAGTCACTTGTGGTTATGACAGGGAATGGGCCCATTGACGATGAGTCAGCTGGGTCTTCTTGTATAATCTGCTGAGTTCCGTTGCTGCTGAGGTCAACTTCAGCCAAGTCCCGACTCTTACTAAACGGACTTTCATTGTCTTTTTCGGCGGTAATGGTTGACAGCATGCTAGGTTTTAAACAAAAATACAATAATTATTATTATTTTACCGATTTTTTTACCGTATTTAGTAGGTTGCTTTACAGGCAACTCAATATAACAGCAGTACAGGTAAAATATTCGTAAACACAACCTGTATTTCAACTCACTCCTATAACTGTTTTAACTGTTGACTGTCAACTGTTGACTGAAGATTTCGAAGTAACAGCAACATTGGTTGGAGTTGGAAACTATAACTTCTACGTGGTAAATTTGCCTATATTTTTCACAAAGTGTGAGTATTGTCCTTGACTTATCTTATTAACTTCTTTACCACCACGACGCAATTAACATTAAAAAATCTCAATAATTGCGACAGTGCGACTAACAACAACCAACAACAGAAAATTCCAAGAACTTTTACACACATAAAAAAAGAGTTTTGTACTAATTAATTCAAACATTTACAAGTAATATCACAATCTCTTTAGTTCCTTACCCACAATTCTTCTCTCGATCATTACTAGTGTTGAGAATGAGTATATCCTCAAATACGATGCAGTTTGTACTTCGAAATTCCACGGAATGTTTCTCCTTTTTATGTTCAATGAAGTCATCGACTATTTGGAAGGAGGCTTTGCACTGTCGACACACAAATAATACACTTGTGCCGTACGAGTACATTTTCAATATTTTTCAGTCAGCTTGCATACAGTTCGAAATTGTTGTAAGCTCTACGTTGGTCAGTTATGAATTCAGATGAAACTTAAACATCAACTCACGAAAATGCTGAAAATGAAAACCAACAAAACGGATATTTGTAAATTGCTATAGTGCTAAGGTCTGCTAAAGTACTAATTTTTTCAGCATTGTTGCCGAATATGCTATTTACTTCAAATGTTTCGTTTGGCGCTAAATCGTGAAAACTTCGACTCGGAAACTCAGGATACATTGCCAACAGCAGACTACATAAACATAACAAACACAACAAGTCTGCTAACTTTTTTCAACTAAAATAAAGGTGCTATTTTCTTCAAAATTCGAAACCAGTTAATTAATATTTCCATTTACATTAGTCATAGGTAAAATCCTGACTTGAAAGCATGAGTATTACAAAACCTTGCTAGAAAAGTTATTACAGGAGTGAAGCGTTAAGCACCAATCGTACTTTATTTTAAAATTACTCTACCTAATATTAAAAAAAAATTATTAAATTAAATCCAAATGTAGGCTACTTATCTTCAACCTGGTATTAGTGCTAATTTATCCCGCCCTTACAATTGGCAATTGGTGGTCATTATCTCCTACCCCCTGTTAAGTGATAATTCCCATCCTGCTATTTCATATTTCTGTTTGTGGTAAATATTTCTCATCCTGCAGTTAGTGCTCATCCATTCACTTTTTATTCCGTCTCAACTCCTATTAGAGCTAATTATCTCGCAGTGCACCCGCCAGCTAGTGCTAATTATCGCACATGCTACAGCTAGTGCTAATTATCTCCAACCTGCCAGATATTGCTAATTATCGCTCACCCCATTGTTAGTGGTAATTATCTGCAAATCAAGAGGTAGTGCTAATTATCGCTCAATCCACAGTTAGTGCTATTTATCTCCAACCTGCCAGATATTGCTAATTTTCGCTCACCCCATTGTCAGTGCTAATTATCTCCAAATCGACAGGTAGTGCTAATTATCGCTCAATCCACAGTTAGTGCTAATTATCTCTAACCCGCCACATATTGCTAATTATCGCTCACCCCACAGCTAGTGCTAATTATCCCCAACTCAACAAGTAGTGCTAATAATCGCTCACCCTACGGTTAGTGCTAATTATCTTCAACTCGTCAGATAGTGCTAATTATTTCTCACACCACAGTTAGTGCTAATTATCTCTATCGAAACACGCTAGTGTTACTTATTACTCACCCCACAGTTAGTGCTAGTTATCCCCAACCAGCCAAATATTGCTAATTATCGTTCACCCCACAGTTAGTGCTAATTATCTCCTACTCAACAGGTAGTGCTAATAATCGCTCACCCCACAGTTAGTGCTAAATATCTTTATTAAAACATGCTAGTGGTAATTATAACTCAAGCAACAGTTGATGCTTATTAGCTTACTATTTACCTAGGGCTTATTTCTAACCAGCTGGTAATGCTAAATATTTCTCACGATGCGGTTAGTGCTAAATTTGTCGCTACCCCTGGCAAAACCAATTATCTCACGGTACACTTACAAGTTGTTGCTAATTATAACTCACACAATGCTCATCATTTCGTTTTCTCCCGCTAGTGTAAATTATCACCTAGCCGCCTAGCCACTAATTTTTGCGAAATAAATCTGGCCTTAGGTACGGTTAAAGTAGTAGTTATTTTCTAACCATCGGCTAGTGCTAACTATTACTCACCCTTCAGTTAGTGCTAATTATATCTAAACCGGCAGCCATTGCTTATTATTCCTCACCCACTGTTAGTGTTAATTATTTGCAACCCAGCAGCTATTACTAATTGTCGCTCACCCCACATTTAGTTATCATTATATTTAACTCACACATTGGAACAGCAAGTGCCAATTATTGCTTATCCTACAGGTTAGTGTTAAATATCCCCACCTCCACAACTTACTGGTAATTATTTCTTACTGCAAGGTTAGTGCTAATTATATCTAACAACACATTAGTGCTAATCATCCCCACCCCCACAACCTAGTGCTAATTACATATTTTTTACCCCACATTGAGTGTTTATTATATTTTGCCCCACAGTTGGTGCCAATTATGTCCACCCCACAAGCTAGTGCTAATTAGCCCCACCCTCATAAGTTTGTGCTATATATCCCCACTTCTGCGAGCTGGTGCTAATTATTCCCACCCCTGCAAGCTAAAGCTATAGTGCTAAGTATTTCGTACCCGACACTTATCGTTAGTGCAAAATATCTTCACCCCTACAAGTTAGTGCTACTTAGCCCCACCTCTACAAACTTTTTCTAACTATCCCTACTCCTACAAGCTAGTAATAATTATCTCTACCCTACAAGTTAGTGCTAATTATATTCAACTCTACAAGCTCAGCTATTGTGAGATATAACTCACCCCAGGTTAGTGCTAAATAGCTTTTGCTTTACGTTAGTAATTACCTATTATATTCCACCCCCGCTAGCACTAATTGTACGCCGTTCTTACAATTTGAACTTTCTCCTATCTTCAGCTAGTTCAGATTATACACTATCAGCCTGTTATTGCCAATCATCGCTCACCCCCTGTTAGTGCTAGTTAATATTGACCAGCAGTTAGTGATTGGTATTTCTTACCCCGTGGTAGGTGCTAACCATAGTCGAACTCATAATACTGCAAGTCAATTTTTAACACCTTGTTATTGATTATAATCTCAATCTCAACCTTTTGTTAAGCTAATTTTTTATTATTTTCCTGTTGGTGCCTATCATTTATCTCAACCCGTTGTAGGGGCTAATTATTTATTATTCCCCTGTTGATGTTTATTAACTCTAACAATCAGTCTCATATTAGTGCTAGTTATCTCTCAACTCTTGGTCAGTGCTAATTATTTCTCCTACCTTTGCAATTTTGATAATTAAATTTTGCGATCTCCACTAGAGCTAATTTTCCTGAACGGAAATCTATACTTGCCTTCATCGTACTAGTGTTGCAATTCGTTCAGAACTGTGTGTGAAAATTGTTATTTTCGGGTACAAATGTAAGTAAGTAGGTACGTAATTGCTTTATTGTCCTAAATATTGTGATTGTGCACAATAAAACAGTCGTTTGTGATTTTGACTGTGACAGGACAGAACAATCACAAAGTAAAAAATTACAGCACTACATCATTCTACATTTAGCACGACATTTTATTGATGCTTGTACATATAACTATGTAATAACATATATAATATGTACTTGTCATTATTATTGCCACTTTATCCTCTGTTTTTAGTAATTTCAGTCGGCTGGTTAGACAATTTCATCAAAAAATCATGATTGCCTGTTTGAATCGTAAAAAAACAATTAAAGGAAAAACCACATTATGAACTATTGAAAAGTTAGCAGGTCCAAAAAAGTTAGCACAAACAGGAGTTTTTTGTCAAATAATATTTAGGCCTGGGCCTTATCATGGGCATTATCATGGGCATTATCATGGGCATTATAATAAAGTTAGCACCAAGTAGAGTGAAATCCTTGGGTTTGGAAAAAAGTTAGCACGAACGGCAACATTGCACAAACTTTAGCACCAACAATAGCTACTTAGCACTTTAGCAATATACAAATTCCCCAACAAAACTAGGTAATTCTTTCGATATGTTTACTCACGAAACTAGAGCTGACTTGCTTATGGTTTCTTGGACTTGGGGCATGCAGATTGCAAAAGAAATGTTAACACTGGAAAGTAGTGGAAAGTAACTACTGGAAACACAAACACGCAGTCAGTGTCGTTACCATGCACCATGACATCACACAGTTTTAGTAATATTCAGAATCAAATAAATTCGAATGTTCGCGGGAAACATGGAGATCTGTAGGATTTTACTTGAAAAACTACTTACAACTACAACTAATTGAACTATTGTTGAACCAGAAGTCTTTGACTGTGAATAATGCCAAAACTGACTACGCTGCTCCAAGACTTATGGTCGAAGTCTCTATCCTTGCTTTTTAAAAAATGTATGCATCGAAGGAAACAAGGATTCCATGAAGTCGAACTTGTTGGTGGTGCAGGAAGCTCATTGCGCATGTACAAAACAGTCAAATCTATATGGGCGGACAATAATGTCACTATTGGACTATTGGCAACTGGCGTTGCAGTGCGTGTGGGCATTGGGCTATTAGGCCCGAAAAAGTAATGCTGCTACCATACATACATAACTAATAACTACATTTCGTATTTTTAACAAAAACTTGGATTAAATGGGATTAAAATGACGGAACTTTACGTCACAGTGCGAGGGGGTCGGGTGGGACGATCAATAATGCTTTTCCAGGTTTTATGAAATCACATGCAATTTATTAGTCATTGCATTGTCATTTTTTGATTCTTTTTACTGTATATATTGTTTGTGACAGTGCAGATAAAATCTGCAGATTTGCAGCATCAGTTTTTTTTTCAATATTCCAATTAGATATGGGGTGGTATTTTAACGCTGCAGACAAAAAAAATTGTTTTGGCAGACAAAAAATTTAATGAATTTGCAGACAAAATTTGGGGCATAATATTAATTTTTCCAGCAGACAATTTTTTAGAAACTTTACATTCTCTTAGCAGCTTAAAAAAATACAGAACTTATTAAGCCTGTAGTAGAGTAGTAATAAGTAATAGGTATTAATAAACTTTTAGATGATGTCAGACTACGATGAGCTGAGTTGTTTCTGCCTTTTGTTGTTTTCCCTGAGGCAACATATCCGCTCCAAATTGAGATACATAAATGCCTTTCATTGGCATGAAGCACTCACATCCTACTACCAAGATGAGATTAACGAAGATATTACACTTGTGTACGTGGGTGCTTCAGACATACCCGGCAACCTCGAAGTTTCCCAGGGGGTCTAAAACTCAAATTTTTCCATATTTCAAGGGGGTGTCTGAACCATATTTTTTAAAAACTTTAGATAATTATTGTTTATAATTTACCGTCTGCCGAGACAGCCCGAGATAGTCCTTTGCCGGGTGTGGCTTCAGATCATCCGAATGTATCAACAGCTGCAGTACTCGCTGTAGAAGCTAAAGCTTACAGGCAGTATAAAACATCCAAGGAAAATTTAAGATTTTAAGATTTACCTATAGCTGCAAAACCTAAACGAGGAAGACCAGCAAAGGTTGGACTAAGGATGACCAGGGATTCCACACAAGAGGATGCTCAGTCTCGACAATAACCAACATCTGACTCTTACATTATTACTTATTGCTTACATTTTGACTTTTTTTTAACTACGTTTACTTCGTTAATTTATTCTTACATTTTTTTTTACTTCGTTGATTAATATTATCAATTACTTACGGCGACACTGCTTGATAATATACTGCTAGGTTACTGCTTGAATAATTATAAGCGATACAATAATTGTCTGCCAAATAAATTATTTTTGAAACGTTGCCGCTGGAAGTGTCTGCAAAATCGTAAAAATTTGTCTGCAAAATAAATTTATTTTGTCTGCCAGTTAGATGTCTGTGTCTGCTCATTAGATTCACCTGTCTGCTCAAAAAACATTATCCCTTAGATATGTACTTCATGGTGGAAAATTGAGACGTCGGTTCTAGGCACTTGGAAGACTGCACTTGATGTGTTGCTGTAGATAATTCTCACTTGTGAACGCTTTCGTATAATAAATTTCTAGTTATTAAATTGGTCTTGTACGAATCGTTTAAAGGTTATATAGAAAAGTATAAATTTATTACAACGTTTAAGATGTAAAATATGCGTCAACAAAATACAGTCAAATCTGGTTATAAGGGATCCGGATGTAAGGGAAATACAGCTTTAAGGGACAGTTTTAAAATATTTGATTGGCCAGTCTATGTTTCAATGTTTAAAATATCCGGATATAAGGGAACTGATATAAGGGAAAATCCGGGTATACGGGACAAACTTTAGACCATTATTTGGTATTTTAGTTCACTTATAAGGGAATTTTCAAGAAAACCGATTTAAAAAAATTAGGACCGAACCGAGCCGAACAAGTGGAACACAACTATACTTTAAAACTGCACTGCACTTACCTAATGAACATTTAAATTATCTTGACTTTAAGTAGGTAATCGTATTTATAGATTACGTGGCTTAAAGTTGTTGCTAGTGACTCTACATTCAATTTAAACTTTACTGCTTCATTCATTTAAAAATGTCTGCGAAGAGGGAAAAAAACTCATTTAACACAGAACAAAAAGTATGAAATTTTTCAAAAGTTAAAGACCCATAAGCAGGCAGACGTAATCAAAGAAACTGGATTTAGTTCAAGGGTAATAAGCCGAATTAAGTTTGAAAGTAAAAAACATCACGCACACATGGCTCAAAGAAAAAAGTATGAAGAAGCAAAAAGTTTGTTCTCGGCCAGATATGGATGAAGCATTGTTGGAATGGTTTTAAATAATCTAAATAATTTGTATAAACACGATTGTATATTCCTTTACCATGTTTGGACTAAAAATAAAAGTTTCAATTTAAAATTTTTTTGTTTCCACTTATAAGGGAAATCCCTTAAACGGTTAAAAGGGAATCCGACTATAAGGGACCGATTTCGCCGGTCCGGCGGCCTTCCTTATAAACGGATTTGACTGTACGTAATAAATTCCCATTATTAAGGAAGTATTGATTTACAAAAAATTTTTGCTAACTAGCCTAATATTGACTACACGAAATTAGGAACTCGCGAATATTATTTGGGAATTTAAATCAAATGCCAGAGATATTTTATTTGCAGGGCCGGATAATACGGCTAGCGCAGGCAGCCCCTGCTGCTTGAATTTTCATAAAACTCGTAAATGGAACATTATGCAGTTTTCAAAAATATATATATATACACTTTTGTAAATTTCAAAAAATGGAAAAGCAAGAAATTCATTTTGAAACAAATTATTGTAAACGCATATTATTATTTAATAAATATCTTCAGGTCTAAATAAAATGCCAAATAGCGTTTTTACACTGCTGAGGTAGGTACTGTCGATTTAAAATTCACTAATTATATTACCTTATATTAGTGATACACATTATTACAAGCTTACAAGGTTGAGAATAAACAAATGCGTCCTTTACAAACACTTTAGGTATAAAATCTATTATCAGTAATTCATAGAAAATGCACAACCAGCTTAATCATTGCAAACATGTCTAATTTTAAAATGGGATGTCATCAGTGACCAATTAGACCCATTGACCCTATTAATAAAGTCATTTGTGGACAATCTTTAACACATTAACTGAATACACAATTAAAATAACAAGTCCGTATTTGCTCTAATAGTACGCGGGTCTCTAATAGTGCGCGGGTCTCTAATAGTGCGCGGGTCTCTAATAGTACGCGGGGGGTCGGAGCTCCAGATTGAATAGTACGCGGGTCTCTAATAGTACGCGGGTCTCTAATAGTACGCGGGGTATGACGTAATACACTCGAAGATCATCGACGGCATCGAGAGATCATTAAAAGCCTTCATGCGCGCTAAAATTCAAATCTAACATCAAGCTGCATCTCAAGACTTAATGACCGGCAATAAATTATTAATTTAACCGTACGAGGTTTAAAGTCTAATCTGCATTTTAGC
The DNA here is from genome assembly GCA_949802685.1 of Dicyrtomina minuta. Classification (NCBI taxonomy): domain Eukaryota; kingdom Metazoa; phylum Arthropoda; class Collembola; order Symphypleona; family Dicyrtomidae; genus Dicyrtomina; species Dicyrtomina minuta. The sequence goes on along the minus strand of OX461808.1, from coordinate 86,960,807 downwards.
TTAGGTAGGTAGGTACCTTACTTGCTTTCTGCCTAAGTAATTTAAGTAAAGAGTGATGAAGACGAAGAGAAGAGTGATAAAGACGAAGAAGAGAGTGATGCAGAAAGTTTGAATTACAAGAGCGTGTTCACTGATAGTGACGCTGATTCTGATTCCGCCCCCTTGTCACAAAATATTTTTTAGTTTATCTCTTATCATATGCTGTTACGAATTGAATCAGTTGTTACGAAGAGAAACAAGTGAAGAATTATTCAATATTTATTGATTAATTTGAATAATTTAAAATCAACAATTTATTGATTAAATTTATGATGAATGGTGAAATTTAATGTAAAATCTGATGAAATGTAATGATAAAGCATACGGAAGGAGGAAATATCACTGAACGATAGACTGAACGACAGAAAAATAATTTAGATCTCATTGATACTTGGAAAGTGACAGACGTCATTGATTTTCCTCCGACCTGAGATTCTCATGATATTGTAAAAATACGATGAAAAGTGAAAATTATTGAATAAACAAAGAGTTTATATTTTTATTTAATATTGCAAACGTGTAATATTTATTTGGACCGAAACTTACTTCAGTGACGACAACTGTAATTTATCGTCGTTAACATTGGGGGCTCAACCGGGATCTGATCCTGAAACCTTCTAGCATCTAAAAACAAGAATCATTTTTATTTTCCTACATTGAAAAAAAATAGTGCTCATCGGAAGCCTAATGTTTTTATGAACAACTAAAAATTTGAAAAAAATAGTTATGGCTGAAACTGGAGATTTTCTTGGCCACCGGGGCAGTGTGAGAGTTAACGCCGGATGTCCTCCCAGTCGTTTGGTGTCTCCTAGGTCTCGAGAATCGAGCTCGGAAACAAACGAAGATTTGGGCAACGTATCCACTGTTACGCATGCTCGTACCTTACGCCAACAATCACCATTGTCACCTATTCCTTCTGCTTCATTTAAGTCTTCTCACTCGTCAAAACTCAGTTTCTACGAAAACAATTCTGCTTTGCTGAGTCGAACTCAGCTTGATGAAGAGCGCGAGTTTGAAGATTGG